>CM060364.1:152825332-154075332 GCA_030545235.1 Helianthus tuberosus | reverse complement strand
ATATTTTTTGGTTATTGTAGATGATTTTTCTAGGTTTACATGTACTTACTTTTTACATTCTAAAGATGAGACTGCAAGTATTTTGCAAGACTTCGTCAAACAGGTTGAAAAGCAATTTGACTTGCTAGTAAAAATCTTTAGAAGTGACAATGGAACAGAGTTTAGAAACAAGGAGTTGGATGATTTCTGTGTGTCAAAAGGGATTGTAAGGCAGTACAACATCCCAAGAACACCAGAACAAAATGAGGTGGTTGAAAGGATAAACAGAACTTTGATTGAAGCTACCAGAGCAATGCTTGTAGACTCAGGTTTACCCTTAACTTTTTGGGCAAAGGCTGTAAACACTGGTTGTTATGTGCAGAACAGAGTTTTGATCAACCCCAGGCATCAAAAGACTACCTATGAAACTCTGTTCAAAATTAAACCACTGATCTCATATTTAAAAATCTTTGGCTGCCCATGTTTTATCTTTAATTTAAAAGATTCTATTTCAAAATTTGCAGCCAAAGTAGATTGTGGTTATCACCAGGGATACTCAACCACTGCCAAGGCCTATAAAGTGTTTAACACAAGGACTAGGTGTGTGGAAGAGACTTTGAATGTAAAGTTCAATGAACTTTCTTCATTAAAAATCCCTACAAACCCTGCTAAATTATTTGATCTTGCTAAATTTACTTTTGAAGAGGTGTCCGTCAAGACTAACCCTGCAAGTACTTCACAATCTCCACTACAAGAATATGGATATGATGTTGTGATCCCACAATACAAAACCACATCCACCACCAGAGCAGCAGATGTTCAAAACAGCTGTCAAAACTCATCCACTGCTGCTTCAATAGATGTTGACCAAAGTAGCCCTTCAACATCTGCCATACTATCATTTGAAACCACTGTTGATAAAAATTCATCAACAGTGGATAAAAATCAACATTGTGCCACAATCATTCCTCCTATTCCTCCACCTCCATTTCAAACATATGTTGGATCATCAAAGTCACCAACAGATCTTAGCTCAGATGATTCACATCTGCAGCCTTCACCCTTAAATGCCATTGTTCCATATAAGTGAGATCTAATCTTCCTTAAATCTCATCCACTTGATCAAGTCATTGGCAACATCAATGAAGGGGTTCTCATAAGAAGTCAATCCTAAAACATTTGTCTTTTTGCTGGCTTTCTATCACTCCATCAACCAGTCAAGTACCAAGAGGCACTGAAAGACAATAGTTGGGTAGAAGCTATGCAAGAAGAGCTCCAACAGTTTAAGAGACAACAAGTATGGGAACTTGTACCATTGCTAGAGGATGTGAGTCAAATTGGCACAAAGTGGGTCTTCAAAAACAAAACTACTAAAAGGGGCATTGTTGTCAAGAACAAAGCTAGGCTTGTGGTTCAAGGTTTCAGACAGGAAGAGGGTATTGATTATGATGAAACTTTTGCCCCTGTAGCAAGCCTTGAAGCTATCAGACTGTTCCTGGCCTTTGCTTTCAACCACAACATCAAGGTGTACCAAATGGATATAAAGTGTACTTTTCTATATGGAAAAATTCAGGAGGAAGTATATGTATGCCAACCTCCTGGGTTTGAAGATCCCTTTTATCCTGATCATGTCTACAAGCTTAACAAAGCTTTGTATGGCTTGAAGCAAGCACTTAGGGCCTGGTATGAAACTCTTTCCACTTTTCTCATCTATATTGGATTCGCAAGAGGTAAAATTTTTTTGTTTTTAAAATGGAGAGGAAAAGATTTGATGATTGTCCAAATTTATGTGGATGATATCATCTTTGGAAGCACAAGCAATGCAATGTGTGAAGAGTTCAGACAACTCATGACAGCTGAGTTTGAAATGAGTGCAATGGGTGAACTATAATGCTTTCTTGGACTCCAAGTTAAGTAGTTACAAAATGGTACTTTCATTCATCAAAGAAAATATGTAAAAGATCTTTTAACCAAATTTGAGATGAATGATTGTAAACCATGTAGTACACCCATGGCAACCACAAAGCTTGTCATGTCTGATGAAAAGGATGATTTGGTTGATCAAACCTTATGCAGAAATATGATTGGGTCTCTATTGTACTTAACTGCTTCAAGGCCAGACATCATGTTTGCAACATGTGTTTATGCTAGATCCCAATCAGCACCTAGGAAGCCTAACCTCATTGCTGTGAAAAGGATATTCAGATATACAAAAGGTGCTCCCACACTTGGTATCTGGTACCCTGCTAATGGGAATGTTAAGCTTTCAGGTTTCTCAGACAGTGATTTTGCTGGATGCAACACAATAAGGAAGTCTACATCAGGAGGGTGTCAATTCCTAGCCAATTGCTTAGTGTCTTGGCAAAGCAAAACGCAAGCAGCTGTTTCCACATCCACTGCTGAAGCAGATACATTGCTGCTGCAAGTTGTACAACCCAACTGTTGTGGCTTCAAAATCAGTTACTGGATTTTGGTATAACTGCTATAAAGACTCCTCTCATCTTGGATAGTCAAGAAACTGAAAATATCATCAAAAATCCAGTCTCTCATTCAACCACCAAGCACATTGACATCAGGCATCACTTTGTGAGGGATTGCTATGAAAAAGGTTTGATTTCTCTGCATCATGTTCCAACTAAGGATCAGTTGGCAGATGTGCTAACAAAAGCATTAGACACTTCCACCTTTGAAAGCTTGATCTCTAGGATTGGCATGCTTAACTTGGATTAGAAGGCTAAAACCTTCTTATCCTTGATTAAAAAGCATTAAAATGTTTTCAGAAAATAAAAAATCTATCCTTAAAAAAGTTAAAATGAAAAGTTTTCATAAATCCTTAAAAGTCTGTCCATATCCACTGATTGTTTCAAACCTCTGATTGTTAAAATGTTCACCAACTATTGAAAGACAACCTTTGTTTCCTCATTTCCTTGTTGACCGCTGTTGCTTAAACATCAGTGTTTCAACCACTGATGTCTATGCACTGATAGATGAAAATCAGCCACTGATATGTTATTCCCTATTCCCAACCACTGATATTACTCATCAGTGGTTGTCAAACAACTGTCTTCCACTTTCCCCATCAGAGGTTGCCACGTGGGCAATTGTTAACCGTCCGATCTTTGAAACCGCTGCCACGTCAACATTCACTTTTTCCCTTTAACAAAACCTTGATAAAACCCACAAACAGAGTTTTCACTGCCGTATCGATTTCAAAAATTCTTCAAAGCGGTTACCATCTTTCTTTCATCTCTTTCTCATCCATTTGCAATTTCTCATTCCAACCAGGGCTCTCATCATCAAACATCCACACAATTATCTCTGTACCTTCGAAAAGATGGATAAAAATACTGAGTTTCACTCCATCATTGATACTCTATCTTCATCAAAGTACAAAACTTTGCTCACCTGCAATGCACCCATTTATCAAGACACCCTACGAGATTTCTGGGCTAATGCTGAAGTTCAAATTCAAGATAAAAAGCCTTGGGCAATCTCATCAAAAGTGGGAGGTGTTTTGGTCCCAATAACTCGAGAAACCATTTCAGAGGTTTTTCAAATGAATGATCTAGCAGGTAAAACTTCCTTCCCTAAAAGTGAGTATTTCCCTAAAAGTGAGTATCAAATTGATTTGATCGAAAGAGGGTATGCAGGACAGCTAACAAAAGCAACTATGCAAAAAGGAGAATTTCCACCTCCAATGAAATTTTTGTTTCATACCCTGCTCACATGTGTTTCAAACAAAACAACTGCTTTCAAAGAAATTCCTTTAAAAATTCAATACTTGGGATATGCTATTATGTCAAAAACAGATTTCAATTTCTCCCAAGCATTGTTTACTGATTTGGTTAATAGTTTGAAAAATGTTAAAGAAAAGAAGTCAACAGCTTTCTTGTTGTTTCCAAGGTTCCTAAGCTATCATTTTCAAAAGAAAATTAAAAAAGAAGCCTTTGAAAAGGGAACATCTTTCCAAATAAACAGCTTATCTTCTGAAACATTTACTCGCCTTATGCCAAAAGATTCAAAAGTTTTTCAAACACAAGCAAAGGAGTCTGAGCAAATTTTAGATGAGTCCACATCTGCTCCTCAAACTTCTATTGCTGAGCCCACTGCTCTTGGTGAACACAACAGCACAACCACTGTTGTGCAACCTGAAGTGGGACACACTAGTATATCAGTAATAATATTACCTTAACGTATCATACGGTAATGGTACTTGAAATGTTCATGCATTTTGTTTAAGTGGACAAACATATTAGTAATCGTCTTGGACTGCTTTTCATGAATATTATATAAAGAATTATCTAATAGTGTGAAAACAGTTTGATGTAGCTGATATGATCTTCTTACCGGTGATTCTCACACAAATAGTGTGTTTATTGCTTTTATTATTTATTTGCTTTCAGAAAATACAAAAATAGTGTCTTTTTCTGTTAAAATTCTTAATGTACGGAAAACTGTTATTCTTGGAGGAGTTGTTACCGATAGGGGGAGACAGTGTTAGAAAGTGGGTTCAAAATTTTAAATCATGCAGGTTATAGGGTGTTTGATCAAAAAATGGTTGCGTGTTGGTGCTGAATGGAAAATGCTTAAATCTGTGATACAGTTGAACTATCTCTTGAATAATAATAATTTGTTTAATCTTGTTGAAAAATTCTTATGGTTTCTCGAGATGTTTGTTTTATAGTATACAGATTGTAGCAGTGTTTTGCTGTGTTTTGCCGAAGAGTTGATGTGAAGTGATGAGGAGTTTGTTGCTGCTTGGTAGAATCCTCCTTCTACAATGCAGATTGAATGATGTGAAGACTAGTTGGATTGCTGAATCACAACTTGGAAGATTTGGTGATTGGATACATCAGCTTAGGGGGAGTCTGTTGCTGATAGAATTCATGTTGAAGCTGACGCTATCCAAAGACCAAAAGACTGTGAGATTCTGCCAAAAGACTGTGAGATTCTAAAGACTAAAGTTACCTTTGCAAGCTATTGTCAAGGGGGAGTTTGTTGGTGCATTTTATGTGACAACAGGGTTGAATTGGTCTTTGGATATTGAACACAAGTTTGGGCCGCGAAAACTTGTGAAGACTGAAAGGAATTCGAGTTTGTTAAAGCCCAAATCAAGTCCAAGTTAGAGTTCTAGTTTAAGTCTATGTAATCTAGCCCGAATTGCATTAGAATTCGTATGGGCCAGAGCCCAATTCGTGTATGGTAGGTTGTGGTATATAAACAACCTTTTGCTACATGTTTAGGGTTAGATATTCTAGACTTTTAGACAATTGAGAGAACACTCGAGATTGAGAGAATACACAGAGAATTGACTGTGAGTTCTTGGAGATCTTAAGTGATTGTAAGCGTTTTCATTGGATAATCATAGAAGATCAGTTGGTTAATTGTTAGTGTTCTTGTTTCTGTTTGTTTGGTTTATCAAGCGGATTCTGCACCCTTGGTAGATTATCAGTTTTGTTACGATCCATACGGGATAGGGGACCTACAAGAGCCTTCAACTCTGAACCTTACTCACCCAATTATGCTTTCACAGCAAATGGGGAAAACTAGATCTCAAACAACTTATCATTTGAACTCAATGACATCCCGCATTTTGATCCCACTGATCTGGAGGAAATGGACATATTGCACCAACTAGCTTTACTGAGTGTAAGAACCAGTAAATTTTACAAGAGAGCGGGTAGAAAGTTTCCAGTACTGCATGGGAATCTAAAAGTGGGGTTGGATAAGTCCAAAATTAAGTGCTACAAGTGTAATAGGCTAGGAGACTTTGATAGGGAATGCAGAAGTCAAAACAGTGGTCCAATCATTACACACCCTAGCCCTAGACCTCAAAACACACAAAGCACTATGCACTATTCCCAAAATACCTGTTGATGCATATTTTGTCTATCGCCTTCGTCAATCTGAATTGTAGTGAAGAATTGAAGAAACCGAGTCGTAAATGTCTAATATTTAGTGAAAAAGGCAAGGTGGCAAACTTGTAATTAATGAAGTTTCATTAAAGTTGCCTTGACCTATAAATAGGGAGTGTTAGTATTTTTTTAGAGACTTTTGCTCATTTGTGATTTTGGAGATCTAATTGTAGAGAGAGAAAGTCTAGAGAGAGAAAACTCTCTCAAGTGATTGTACAAGTGTATTTTCAATAGAATCAAGGTTCTAGTACGTTCTCGTGTGTTCGGTCACGCACGTTCACGGATTCCGCACGTCGAACGTGTCGTTACGCAATCGAACGGTGTCAAAACCGGTCCTACAATTGGTATCAGAGCCGGTTATGAGTGTGTTCACTTGAATCAGTTGGTTTTTACTCACAAAAATTGATTTCTGGACGAAAACACGGACAAAATGGATTAAGACTTTCACAGTGTGTGTAAAAGTGTGTTTTAACAAAGCCTTGAGTAATTCAGATTAAAACTCGGACTAAAATTGACAAAAATGACTTGAAAACCAGATTTCGCTTGAGCGGGCAGATTGATTGTTGGTATTTTTGAAGCGAAAACGTGGATTTCGCTTGAAATATTCTGTTTGTTTGAAGCGAAATCGTACATTTCGCTTGAGGAGTCTGTGGTTAGCTGAAAATTTTGGTTTGAAGCGAAACCATAGATTTCGCTTGAGATTTTGCTGTTTGAAGCGAAATCATACTGTGTTTGATTTGTTGGTTTCGCTTGAAATCTTCTGTGATTTCGCTTGAAGTTTGAGTGATTTCGCTTGAGATTACTGATAGTCCATAGTGTTCGTGAATTTGTTCGATAGTCTGATTTTGTGAAAAGTGTGTGTGAAAATTTTAATACTACTCGGTAAATTTCTAAAAATGGAAAACCAAGAGTTTTATAACTTCTTCTCGGGAAGTGGTATGGTAGCAGGACAAACCTCGGGTAGTGTTATACAAAACGTCAACATGGAGAACGAATTGGGAACAATGCAAAAGCCTCCCAAACTGATGAACAATGATGAATATGCAGGATGGTCAGGCAGATTTAAGAACTGGGTTCAGGCTAATCATTTTGAATGTTGGATGAAAATAGAGAAACAGTATATTCCACCAGTTGATGGTTTAAACAACAAGAAGAATATTCAGAGCCTGACTGAATCAAAACAGAATGATTTCAAAGCCGAGAAAAAGATGATTAGTATTCTCCAGCAGGCTATAAAAGAAGACATTCTAGTATTGTTGCAATATGAAGATAATGCTCAATCTATGTGGTTTGCATTGAAAGCAAAGTTTGAAGGTAGTGCTTCCATGATTAAGAATAAGAAGGCATTGTTCAAGAAAGAGTTTGATATTTTTACCAGTATGAAGGGTGAAACTACAAGGCAACTAATTGAGAGATATTGTCATTTGGTGCTTGAGATGAATAGATTAAAGATTGAAAAGACAGATGAAGAATGGATTGACAAACTAGCTGATGCGTTACCTTATGACGAGTGGGGTACATACCTGATGATGCTAAAGAACAATTCAGACTTTGCAAATTACAATCTTAGCCTATTCATAGAAAAGATTGAAGCTCATGAGTTAGAGTTGCTGAAGATCAAAAAGATGAATTCAGCTAATATTCAACAAGATGTATCGTTGTATTACAAAAACAACTCTACAGTTTCAACAAATCAAAGTCCAAAAATACAAACAGGGTTCATTGCTGACAACACCTCAAGTGTTTCTTCAAACACTCCTCAATCTGGAAATTTTTCACCATTCGCGAATTGTGATCCAAACTTCAAAGCTCAAGAACAGTTTTCACCTCAAAGCTCTACAAGTTCAAGTAATCAGGCTTATGTTTCTGGGGTGCAGTGCAACATCGCAGTGAATATTAAGAATGGAAATGAAATTACTGAAACTGCTGCGAAACAACACATTGCGGTACTTGCTTCTGTTTTAGAGGCTTATGAAGGATTAGTGGCGGGTAGGATTGGTAATCCTGATATGACCAAAGAGGATTATGACCAGATTGACCCGGAGGAACTTGAGTTGATCGATATAAAATGGGGAATGGCAAGTTTGGTTAGAAGGGCACAACGTTTCATGGAAATTACAGGCCGGAACAGTTTATCAGGTCCTGATCAGAAGTTAGGGTTCGACAAATCGAAAGTTACGTGCTTCAAGTGTAAAGAACGTGGTCATTTCAAGAGAGAATGTCCAAATCGTGAAGTAAACAATCATCAAAACCCGGTCACCAACGACTACTACAAGCAAGCAATCTATCATCGATCAAATCAACAGCCTACTGTTCAAAGACCACAAATTGAAAATAAACCGGAAAAAGCAATGATCGTGAATCAAGAAGATGAAAAAGTAGCTGCAGGGTTCAACTGGGATAAATATATTCCTGGTAGCGATAGACAGGCAATGATGGCTGAAGTTGTGGAAATTTCTGAGATAGTGTCTGAACCGGAAACAGTTACTGAAGATGTTTCTGTAGTTGTTGAAGAGGTTTCTGCTGAAAAAGAAGACAATTTTGAAGAAATGACTGCTGAAATTCATCAATCTCAATCTGAACAGGAGGTATTAACTAGTTCTTTGAGATCTATCATGCCGCCTAAAATTTTTGAATCTTTTGCAGGTTTCTTTGAAGAACCAAGGACCGGATTGTGTCCAAGATATGATGAAAAGAAAGAATTTGTTGAAGAAATGATCGATGTAACAAAGGAAATGACCGAAGACACATTGAAAGAAATTGCTGACAAGGCTCTCATGGCGAAACTGAGAGAGGTAGACTCAGAATCTGAGGAGTCTAAGTCTGTCAGTAATGAGTCTGTCAAACGAGAGGAATCTGGAGTTCAGGGAAAAGAATCAGTAAATCTGTCTGAGTCAGAGTCGAAAAATGTCGGTAAACTAGAAGTAGAAACTGTTCATGAAGCAGAAATTGTTGAGAAAGTAAATTCAATATCTGAAACACCATGCCAAAAGTGTTTAAAACCGTGCATGGAGTGTCTCGAAAAAGACACTAAGTTTCAGGAATTGAAAGAACATGCTGACATGTTAAAATTTGATCTAGGACAAGTCAAAGAAGCATATGATACTCTAGCTAGAACAGTTAAAATGATTAAAGAGGAAAGTGTCGAAAATGATAAAGCCACAAAATTAGCAAAAGCAACACTTTTTGATAAACAAGTGGAAGTCAATTTTCATTTGGACACCATTGCTTCATTAAAAAGGGAATTGGAGTTAACAAAAATTGAAAATGAAAGAATTGATAAGAAGTTAATGAGTTATATAGCATCTTCATATGTGATTGAACAGATTGTCCCAAAACAACCTGATGAAACACCAGTCTTTAACAGTGTTCCACCCCCAATGTGGAATCATTACACACAGAAATATCCAGATGGGGTGGAAGCTGCTTTGAATCTCAAATTGAGATCAATTGAGGATGATTTGCCTGAAAGCATTGATGTTACATTCTCTGCATCCGACACCGACAACGAATCACAGGTTATCAAAACTGTTGTCGATCAGGTGTTAGATGAAGAGATTGATAACTCTGAGAAGTCACAATCTGAGAAAGGTGTTACAGATTCTGAAGATGAAAGTAATTTCTTGGAACGGTTTGTACCGAAATCGGACAAGAGTGCGAATGATGATTCAATTATGGTAGTATATACTATGATTGGAACAGACAAACTTTATTCCGATTTTGAGTATCCTCTTCAGAATGTGAAAATTGAGAATGTTGAGAAAGTTTTTAGGTTGGTTGAAATGAACATTGATGAGGTTAATAACAAAGAATTCTTTTCAAAAACTAAAAAATCATTTGTTACAACACGTGTCAACAACTTTGGGAAAAAGGAATGGGAAGGTAATGGTTACAAGAAAAATGGTAACAACTTTAAAAACAAAGGAATTGGTTTTGAGAAAAAGTTGGCTAAGAAGGTTGTCAAGCCAAAAGATAAAATGAATGATGTTTTTGTTGCTGGTCCAAGTGTTGATGAAGAAAAGGAATACATTTTTAGTCAAAAAGCAGTTGACGATTTCAATACAGCGAAGAAACTGAAAGAAGAGTTGTTCAAATCAACTTTTGTCGAATATGACAAAAGAGTTTGCTATCGTTGCAATGAAATTGGACACATGGCAAAACAATGCAAGAAAGTTTTTGAAAAACCTGTCATTAAACCATTTGTTAAAAAATTTCAACCTAAGTCACCAGTTAACACAAAGGGCAAAAAGCCGATGGTTTCACCAATTCGAATCTTGAAAAGGGGTGAATCATTGAAGTCGGAAGATAAGCTGAAATCAACATTTGAGATTGGCGAATCTTCAAAGTCCCAAATGACTTCAAAGATTTATCCAAAAACGAAAACTTTTGAAAATCAATTTTGGGTTGTAAAATCAAAACCATCAGTCGAGGAGAAAAAGATGGAAAACATTTTGAAAAATGAAACAAAAGTTGTTGAAACCAAATCAAAATCAGTTGAGGTAAAGAAAATGGAGAATGAGTTAAAGTTTGATTCAAAAGTTTTTAATCCTACTGTTCAAAATATTTTTGGAAAAATGGTTGACAGAAAAGTCAAAGGAACAAAGGAATTTTATGCATCAAAAGTGGGTGCTAATGATAAACAAGAATTTGAATCTGAGCTTGATAAGTTTCTTGCAGAGTTTCCTCCTATTAAAGAAAATATGTTAAAATCAAAAGTGGAACCTGTTGCTTCGAATGTCACATTTGACTTTCCTAAGATTGATGAAAAGTGTGATGTAGTATTTGGAAGTGTTTCAGAAGTTAAGAAGTCATGGAGTTCATTGTTTGAATGAATTTGATATGATATGTGCAGGGGCTGCCCAAGTCAATTCTATCAAAATGGATCATGGATAGTGGTGCGTCAAGGCATATGACTGGGACGCTTGCTTTGCTCTATGATGTAAAATCCATCAATGGAGGTCATGTAGGGTTTGCTGGGAGTCAAGGTGGAAGAATTGTTGGTCAAGGAATTTTGACAAATGGTGTGATATCTTTTGACAAAGTAAACTACATAGTGGAATTGACAAACAATCTACTCAGTATTTCACAGATTTGTGATAAAGATTTCAGTGTACATTTTACAAAAACTGAATGTGTGGTTTTGAAACCAGGGTTTAAAATCCCTGATGAGATGGTGTTGTTGCGTGCTCCACGTGAGTATGATCTTTATTATCTTGATATGAGCACAGCAACGCCAACGTCTCATCAGAAACAGTGTTTTGTGTCTAAAAACAAAGCAACAGAAAAAGATTCAATCATGTGGCATCGTAAGATGGGCCACATTCATGTTCGCAAAATGAATTTTTTGGTTCATAATGATTTAGTTGAAGGTGTGAACTTTAAAAATTTTCATTTAAATGATGATTGTATTGCATGCAAGAAAGGTAAGCAGGTTCGAAAGTCACATCCTTTGAAGGTCATGAATTCAATCAGGTTACCTCTTGAGAGATTGCACATGGATCTCTTCGGGCCTGTCAATGTTAAGAGCATCAGTCGGGATTTGTACTGCTTGGTGGTTACATATGATTTTTCAAGATTTTCTTGGGTTGTGTGCTTAGAACGGAAAGATCAAACATTTGAGTCTTTGATGATACTTTTCAAGAAGATGGAAACTGTATACAAACTGCCTATCCGGAGAATTAGAAGCGACAATGGAACTGAATTTAAAAACAACAGAATGTACGAGTTCTGCAATGAAAAGGGAATTCTTCATGAATTCAGTGCGCCGTATACTCCACAGCAAAACGGCGTAGCTGAAAGAAAGAATAGAACCCTAATCGAAACAGCACGTACAATGTTAGCAGATTCCAAGCTACCTATTTTCTTCTGGAGTGAAGCAGTTTCTGCAGCGTGCTATACACTGAACAGAGTCCTTACTGTCAAGAAGTATGGAAAGACATGTTTTGAGTTATTGCATCGTTACAAGCCGAATCTTGAGTTCTTGGAACCTTTCGGATCACCGTGTACGTTTATTGATGAAGACGGAAAGTTTGGGGCAAAATCAAATGAAGGTTTCTTTGTAGGTTACGCCAGCCCACTAAAAAGGGTGTTCGTACCATGTCTGAGCAAGGTGATTCAGGTGCTTCATGTGGATTGTCAGAAGCATACTCCGTCACCACAACTTCCCGGACAAAGATTCCTATTTGATTACGATAAACTCTGGGAATCGTTTCATCTGCCGTCCGAGCCAAGTGAGGAGGAACTTGCTCTCATGTACTTGTATCAACAAAGTCATTTGTCAGAGCCAGAATCTAGACCGCTAGATGTTCCTACGCCCACTGTGGGTACTCATGATGATGAAGCCGGACCAAGTGGAACCGTTCATATACCACCAGAGGAACCAGAGGAACCAACTCCGTCATTTGATGTTTCTGACGACTCAGAGGAGGAACCCGCTCCTACCTTTGACGAGGAACCAAATGAGACAACAGAAGAAGTTGTTGACCAAATCGTTGATCTTGACATTTCAAATCCGGAATCGGAAGTTGTAGTGCCTGACAGTGCAATGCCACGAACGTTATCCTATCACCCTTCAGAACAGATCATTGGAGATTTGCAAAGTGGTGTTAAAACTCGACACCAAATAGATCAAGCTCTTACTTGTTTTTATTCATCTATTGCTGACATGCAGAAAGAAGTTTCTTTCAAATGTTTTATCTCGCAGATAGAGCCCAAGACATACAAAGAAGCATTGACAGAGGAGAGCTGGGTTAATGCAATGCAGGAGGAGCTACAACAGTTTAAAAAGCTGGGTGTCTGGGAGCTTGTTGATCTTCCACCAAATCAGAAGTTAATCAAGACAAAGTGGGTTTTCAAATGTAAACGAGATGATAGAGGAGTCGTGGTGAGAAACAAAGCAAGACTGGTCGTTCAAGGATTCAGTCAACAAGAAGGAATTGATTACGATGAAGTCTACGCACCAGTTGCCAGGCTAGAGGCAATTCGGATTTTTCTGGCCTTTGCATCATGGAAGAACTTTAAAGTATATCAACTTGACGTGAAATCTGCTTTTCTCTACGGAACTATCAAAGAGGAAGTGTATGTGGGGCAACCGCCAGGTTTTACAGACCCACAGCACAAAAACAAGGTGTTTCTACTGGACAAGGCGTTATACGGACTTCACCAGGCCCCGAGAGCCTGGTATGAAACGCTCTCGACATACTTGTTGGACAATGGGTTCACAAGAGGTACAGTAGATAGCACTTTGTTTATTAAAGAAAAAGAAAAACATTTGTTGATTGTGCAGATTTACGTGGACGATATCATTTTTGGATCCACTAACGACGATATGTGCAAAGAGTTTGAGCTAGTGATGAAGAAAAAGTTTGAAATGAGCTCAATGGGCGAAATGAAGTTTTTCCTCGGGTTGCAGGTAGAACAAATGCCAGACGGAATCTTCATTCATCAGTCAAAATATGTGAAGGATGTGCTAGACAAGTTTGATATGGCAGATTGCAGTCCAGCATCCACTCCCCTTGCACAGAATCATGGGATTTGTCCAGATGAGAATGGAGTGAAGATGGATGAAACATTGTACCGATCAATCATTGGTTCCCTGATGTATCTAACAGCTTCTCGTCCGGACATCATGTATCCGACATGCTTATGTGCCAGATATCTGTCGAATCCGAAGCAGTCACACCTGACAATCGTGAAACGTATACTACGGTATTTGAAAGGCTGCCCAAACATCGGTTTGTGGTATCCTAGACTGGGTGACTTTACATTATCCGGTTTCGCTGATTCAGATTTTGGAAGCTGCAAACAGAACGCAAAGTCCACCACTGCCGGGTGTCAGTTCTTAGGAACTCGACTTGTTACCTGGCAGTGTAAGAAACAAACCACTGTAGCGCTTTCTACTTGTGAAGCTGAATACGTTTCAGCTTCCAGCTGTTGTTCGCAGATCCTTTGGATCCAACAGCAAATGCGTGACTTTGGTTTGCAATTCTTAGATACTCCAATTTTCGTGGACAATGAAGCAGCCATTAATATTACTAAAAATCCGGTTCACCATTCAAAAACAAAACACATTGAGATCCGTCACCATTTTATTCGAGATTGTAACGAGAAAAAATTAATTCGGATTGAATATGTGCACACCAATGAACAGAAAGCGGATTTCTATACCAAACCATTTGACAAAAAGAGGTTTTATTATCTTTTAAAATTGAATGGAATGAAAAATCTGCAATCTGGGAGGGTTGTTGAATGTGATGCCGAATTGGACGGCGATCTGACGTGAACTTTTGTCGTGTTGTCAATTTTGTTTGTACAGTTTATTTTCTGCTTTTTGATAAAAACAAAAACACAAAAATATGTTTTTATTTTTAGGGGGAGAAAGTTTGCAGAAAAATACAAAAACATGATAAAATCTATAAAAACCAAAAACATTTGAAAAAGTAAAAATGAGTTTGTGTATAAAAGGGAAATGATAGTACATCAGCTAGACAGGTGCAGTACGCTAAAGATTTGGAATGTATAAAATGCAATTAAGCAGTCTCGCTAAAGATGTGCCGATAGGTTTTCTCAAAATCAGTAGATTAGTTTGGGATATAAACATAAAATTTACTTGCATCTACGTGGGGAACACCTCCAGGATATATAGGTAACCCCTGAAATCCTGTTTGAAGGGTCCCATATTCTGAGATACTAGGTCTTTATGCTTAGTGATATCTGGGGTATTATCCCGGGACTTCTGATTTTGCGGAAGCAATGGCCTAGTCCCCGGAGAATACTTTACGCTGCTTTGAAATATAAGCCTCCCCTCAGCATAAAAAATGATAACACATTGCAAAATTGTTAATCATGTGCTGTTGTAAAGAAGATCCCCAAAGGGGACCCACCAAAAGTCGAAGCCGTCATCTCTCTGCGTATCGAAAGATCGACCTGAGCTCTCACGGCCCTCGCAATTAACCCCTTACAGATATCATCTAGGTATACTCACCTGTAAGACTGAATACTGGGGTCTGGATGCGGGAGTATATACTGAGGTGGGACACATGTAGATGTTTAAAGTCCTAAAACACTAATTCTGTATCCCGAACAGATTGAAAGTTTTGTGAGAATTTAAGAGGATCAGTATATCCGCAATCTACGTGAATTGTTTAATGCTTAAAATGAATTAATAGCTTAACGGTACTTGTATCTAGTCGGCAGCTGATATGATCCCTTAACACGCTCACAAAAAGATTGTGTGTACATAGTTTCAGCTTATTCAGTTTAAAATCCAAAAAGATTTTAATTTCTCATTTTATTTTCGACAACTGACATTGGGAATCGAAAGTTCAAAGTCTTTTGCAGATCATGTCTGAGATTGATGAGGATTGGGTAAGCTTGTGATGCAGTACAATGTTTGGTACAAGTGTTTGTTGATTAAAATGAGATTGAAAGATCAAAATGTTTTAAAAGTTCATTAATTTGAACTTATTTTTCAAGAAATCCGGTATCTTCATAGTTTGGTTAGCCAAGGTCATTGAGTTGGACTTGGTAGACTAGTCAGTTGACCAAGGTCATTAACTTGGACTTGGTCAATTGGGTGTGACTTTAAAAATTAAAAAAATCAAAAAATAAAACAAGTTTTTTTAAAGATTTCGCTTCAGAAACAAAAATTGCGCTTAAATATGTTTCAAGCGACACCATCATATTAACGATTTCGCTTCAAGAGATTTTGAGTAAGTCTCAAGCGAAATCTTCAGGGGTATATAAGGTTAACATGCTTCGCTTCAGTTATTATTTTTCATACATTTCGCTTCAAGGTCTGTCAGAACGACTTCAAGCGAATTCATCTAAACCTCGTTTTTCTGCCGTTACTCTGCCCAAATTTACACAAATCTTGTGTTTTTAGTTGGCATACTCAACTATTAACATGGTGAATGTAAGTAATCTCTGAGTTTTGTACAGATCTTTGTTGATTTTTGTGTGTCGGCGTCGGTTAGGGTTAGAATACATAGATTTAGGGTTTTAACTTGATAAAAATCAAAACAAATCATATGTGTGTAGTCGGAATCATGTGCAAAATATTGTGTTTGATTTGATTGTTTCAGATCTGAGTTTGTATGAAATTGACGGATGAACAGATTTTCATTCTTAGATCTAGAACTGTTGTGTGGATCAAAATGAATGAAATTGATATTAGGGTGATCGGAATTGAAAGTAGAACAGAACTGTGTGATCAATTTAATCATTTGTTTACAAAAAATTTTGATGTTTGAACAGTGTCGCTTCAAGGAGTTGTTTGTGTCGCTTCAAGCGATGCATTCTGTTACTATTTCGCTTGAACATTTGTTGCTGTTTGTTGATTCTTCAAGTGAAATGATCTAATACCATCTCACTTGAACAAAGTGTTATATGATCAGATGTTCTTTAAGCGAAATCATGGATATCGCTTGAAATGATGAGTAAATTTGAAATTTTTATAAAAAATTGTCTAATGTGTTTGAATTTTTGTGGTATTTGATGTGCAGCCTTCGAATATTCTATTCAAAGCTCTTCACAACTCTTGTTGTGATCTTGATGTGACAAGGAGTTCAAAGTTGTCTGAGTTCTCTAGCATTCTGGAATTCATGAGAAGATTGCCAATACAAAAAGCATTAACAGATAGAAGAATGGTATATAAGTCACATATCAAACGTTTTGGAAGCATGCTGTGTATGATGAGAAAAACAAAGTAATTACTTCGCTTGTTAAGGTTGCTGATGAAAAGAAACAAATTCTGATAACGGAGGCATATGTTCGTGAGATTCTAGATTTTCCTGATACTGAAAAATCACCAACAGCATTTCCTGAAAGAATGGTGAAAGGATGTTTGCTTAGAATGGGATACATTGGAGATGTGAAAGCTGCTAATGTTTTGAAATCAAAATTCACAAAGCCGTTCAAATTCTTTATTCATTCAGTGTTGATTGCTCTAAGTCATCAAAAGGATAGTTACGATGCTATGCGTGATTATCACATGAACATGGTAGTTGCTCTTGTTTTAAACAAGAAGTACAATTTCTCTCATATTGTATTTCATTACCTTGTGGAAGAGGTGACATCAAAAAGGAGAAGCTGGATATATCCGAGATTCATTCAAATGATGATTGATCATGCTTATCCTGGAATTGTTCGAGATATGGAGAATGACTTGTTGGTTTTAGCTCACATGAATAATGATTCTATTGTTCAATTAGCAAGATATCATACAAATCATCCTGAACCGGAGAAAGAAGTTCCATTTTTTGGTTTCATAAGCAATCCAGATTATCAAGATCCTGATCCAGTTAATCATGAACACTGGAGGAATGAAGATGAAAGAAATGAAACTGGTTATGCTGATGAGTTGGAGAGGTTGATAAAGTTTAAACCATCAAGAAGTGTGTGGTTTGTAAAAGAACAAAAGAAGAGGAGTAAGAAAACAACTCCGAAAGTGCAAGTTGAAGAAGGTTCGTCTTCACAACCAAAGAAGCGTCGTAAGAAGGTTGCTAAAACGCTATTGGTTGATGAACCTGAAGATGAAGTAGTAGTTGAAGCTGTAGCAGAAGCTAATGTTGAAACTGAAGCTGAAATTAACATTGAAGCTGAAACTGAAATTGAAACAAATGTTGAAGGAGATATTCGTTTTTCTCCAAGATCTACAGAGTTTTTGAAAGGGATTTCTGAATCTGTTCCTGAACAAAGTAAAGCGGCTGACAATGTAGTGATTGAAGATGTTGATGCAAGTTCTTCTAGTTCATCAGATGAAATCATTGATGAAGTTGCACGTCAAAGAAGAATTAAAGAAACAACTGAACAAGAAAAGTTGTTGAAAAAGAGAAAAAGACAAGAGAAAGATGATGCTGCTTATGAACCTTCACCGGAACATGTGTCTGAATCACAAACTCCTGATAGTGGTAAAAAGAAGAAAGGAGCTCGAAAGAAAGTTGCTCAGAAGAAGAGTCAAGTTGTTAGTCCAACAATCAAGATTCCAAAAATTGTCTTGAAAAAGAAAACAACTGAAAGAACCAGTCAATCTATACCACCATCTGAACCTATTCCACCTCATTCTCCACCACATCAATCTTCACCACCACATTTCTCACCACCACATGAACCTATTTCTACTCCACAAGTTAATATCCAAACACCACCATCTTCACAACCTATCCTTCAAACCACACCTGGTTCTTCTAGTTATAAAACATTTCCTGGAATTCCTGAGAATGTTTCTCTTGATGATATTGGAAATATTACTTTTGCAACAGATGAACAGATTATACATGTTGAAAAGAGAATTGATGTTGTAGCTGATGAAAACAAGAAGTTAGCAGCTGAGTGTAAAAAGATGGAAAATCGTGAGAAAGTTCTTGAATTGAGAGTAAAGGCAACTGAAGCTGAAAACAAGTCTTTGCTGAAGAAAATAGAATCTAATGAAGCAGAGATGGATATTATGAAAGTTCAGATTGCAGAGTTACTGGAAGAAAAGAAGAATAGGGATGAACATCTCAAGTACTATGAGTTGAAAAATCAAGAGTTGGAGGAAATCAAAGCACGAAATGAACATGAAAGCAAAATGATGAAAAAAGTGTTGGA
This sequence comes from Helianthus tuberosus, assembly GCA_030545235.1. NCBI lineage: Eukaryota > Viridiplantae > Streptophyta > Magnoliopsida > Asterales > Asteraceae > Helianthus > Helianthus tuberosus. The sequence continues at coordinate 154,056,850 of CM060364.1, read as the reverse complement.
AAAGTTGGTGGGTACATCTTTAGAGTTGAAATTCAATGAATTTGTTCGTGATGAAGAGAAAGCTAAGAAACAGGCTGAAATTGATAAGCAAATGAAGGATAAGGGAAAGGGTCATGAAATTGAAGAAAAATCTATTATTCCAATTGATGTTTCTGAAGATATCATTCTGAATGTTCGTCCTCTTACAGCAGTTTCTGGTATTTTTGATGTTGATGTTGAAATTGATGATCTTCTTACTGGAGAGAATGTAGAGGATGATGATGAAGATGAAGAAGAAGATGCAGATGATGATGTGATCTCTGCAAGTAGTAGTGATGATGATGATGGAGATGATGATCAAGATCAAGGTGCTTCTGGTCTGAAAATTTCTGAGAAAACAACTGAAGAAGCAATTGATGATTTATTACAAGATGATGCAAATGTTGAACATGATAGTGCAACAAGTGAGGGGGAGCGTGGTGATGATCAAAATGTTGATCAAGCTGAAAAGTTGATTCTTAGACTGGATACTTATAGAGAAGAAGGAGAGCATTTTCATAATTATTCACTGGAAACCTTAAAAGAAATGACTCAAAGAGATCATCCAGAGTTCAAGTTTGATTTTGAAGAAGAAATGAATTCTGACTTAGAAAAAGAGCTGAATGAGTTTGATGCTGATCATTATGACGATTATGAATATCGATATGTTGAAGATGCTGATCTGTATGACAGAGTAGAAGTTGAAGACTGGGAAGATGATGAAAGTGTTCATGAAGATACTTCTTAGTTGCCTACACTGATGGAATTTTTCTCTGAAGAAAATCATGATGAGTTGAGAAGGAAAGTTGCTGAAGTTCTTAAAAACTTTAATCCTGATGGTACAAAGAAAGATCTGGATAAAGAAGAGAAAAAGAAATGGTTCAAAGTTGATCATGATAGAAAGTTCAAAAGACCATTGAAGTTTTATCAAAAAGATCGAAGTATTTCTTTGGGAGATATTATTAGTTGGGGTTTTCTACCACACGTGAATGCTTATGCAATCAGAAGAGAATGTGGTGTTCAGTATTTCGAAAAGTTACATGATCTTATGTCACTCCCATGGTGGGATGTTGAAGAGTTATCACAGGTTAAAGCTTTGGAATATCCTGTGAGGAAGAATGACATTAAAATGTGGGGGTTTATCAGATTTCAATCATTTAAGGGATTCAGATTCTGGAAGCCTCATCGTCCAAAGATTATTCCAAGAGTTAATCCTGATACTGGTGTTGAAGAAAGGATTCTTAATATCAAGAAGCCAAAGACAATGAAGATTATACCAGTACCTCCAATGGAACAAGAATTCTATAAAGGGTTTTTACATTGGGTATATAGTTGTCTGTCTACTGAAGCAGTGATCTCATATCAAGCAGGAGGTAAACTTAGAGAAATTCGTGTCTTTGATCCAATGTGTCTTGTTAATTGCTCGGCAAAAGATATAGAATGCTTGTTCATCAACAAGATTCATCATTCGCCAAAAGATAAAGATCAGGCAATGCAGTTTCAGAGAGTAGTGAATGTGTGTTTTCAGAAAAATATCAATTCTGGATCTAAATGGAAGTCATCTTGGTGGGCTTTGGAGGAGAAAGTAAAAAGGAAAGCTGAAAAGGAACGTAAAGCTCGAGAAGATAAAGATAGATATCTTCGGGAGTCATTTTCTCAAAGGCAAGCTGCTGAAGAAAAGAAAAGAGCTGATGATAATGAAAAGCTTAGGAAGATGTTGTTGAGAAAACCTAAGCCTAGAGAAGAAAAGTTCAAGTCCATGTAAAGACTTAGACTGAAGACTCCGGCTTTATCCAAGGGGGAGTTTGTTGATACATGATGTCTAAAGCCTACGTCATAAGTCTAGGGTCTAAATATGTCAAGATTGTAAAGAGTAGGGGTATGAATGTAAGTTTAATTTAGTGTTGTAAGGGTTTCGCTTTAAGGGTCATAATGTAAGCCTCAAGCGAAATCAAGTGATTAGATTTCGCTTGAGACAGGCTGAAGCGAAATCTTAATGCCTATAAATAGGCTTGTGTAGTTCTCAGTTGGTACGCATTCCGAGAAGTTGTAACGAAGTGCTGCCAGTTTTCCAAGTCATTATATAACAGAGAACAAGTGTTAAAAGTGAATCTATTCTGTTTTCTACCCTTTTCTGTCTGATTCTAAGCTGTTTAGATGTTTCCGCCATCTAAATAGTGTAAACACATTCAAATTGACTCATTTGATCGGTCAAATCGATCCTACAATACCCCTGGTGCTCATATGCAAAACACTGCCCATTTTGCACATCATGTAAACACTGTTCCAGTACAATATGTTCAAACCAATGTTCTCCAAATCCAGTATGTCCAAGCCCCATTCTCTCAGGTTTAAGTGCAACAACCTGCACCAAAACAAACTACACAAACACTGCTCTAGCAAAAACCAGTCAACAGCGTTTCTTTACTCAGGGGTTTGTTGATTGGAGCAGTTTGCCTGATGATTTATCTGATGAAAATTTTGCTCTATTTGCTAAGAATGATATCCCTTGTGATGAATTTTGTTTTGCAAGCATTAGAGTCAATTCCAGAAGGGCAGGAATCTAAAGAAATGGAACCTTGTGCTGAAACAGTGGATGAAGTTGCTGAAGCAGTGGTTACTGCTGTTGTTGCTGAGCAGTTGTTAGATAAGAAAGAACCTGAATCACTGTTGGAACCTCTTGTTGATCCATGGAGTGCTAATGTTGGTTGCAGCTAAGATATCAACTCAGTTCTTAAAAAACCTATATTCAGACAAATGCATCATTGCATTTGCTAATGTAAAAGAGGTGAATGAAAACCTTAGGGACAAGATTTTAAAAGATGAAGTACAATTTGAGAAAACAGTCAAAGAATTGAAAAACAAATTGTATGAAAAAGATAATGAAATCTGCAGTCTGAAACATCAACACAACATAACCAAAGACCAACTCCAAACTATGGTAGAGAAATACCGAGTTTGTAAAAAGTAGCTTGAATCCACCCAAATCACTTGTGAAAAATGGCCGGAGTCTTGTAAAGGTTATGAGCTGATGTTAGAAAAGCTGATCAAAAGCAATGTAAAGTTAGGCATAGGCTTTAGAAAACATGATCAAACCGAAAACACTGCTGAAATTGAGTCTAGCTTAGTTGAAGTTATACCCAAAAACATGGATGGTCAAGAAATTAAAATCCTTGATAAAAAATTGTAACAAAATCATTTTGGAAAAACTAGAGGGGTCATCAACCTTCGAAGTGATAAAAAAATATCAATTAAAACCTACCTGGTCAGATGAATGTGACATCCTTGAGAATTTCAAACCAATGGATTTTTCCATAGTTAAGGGTGTCAAAGCACCTAAGGTTAAGGTCATTCCTCTCAAAGACATCCCAACAGAGGTTAAAAACTCTGTTGAAAAGGAAGTTGAAAAGAGGAATAGAAGAGAAAAAGTTAAAAATTTGTTTTGTGACTTTTGTGAAAAGAGAAACCATTCCACAAAGTATTGTTTTCATTTAAAAACTTTTTACATTAACAAAACAAGTATAATTGAGCATGCACCCATGTGCACCATCTGTGGAAAAACCAATCATCTTACTCAACAGTGTGTGTACCTCAAAACTTTTGAGGTTAAAAGAAAAGAGTACACTTCAAAAACACTTGAGAGTTTATCAAAATCTTCCAACAAGAACAAACAACCTTTTGTGTCTGTCCAAACAGCTGTTACAAAACAGTTGAACAAAAACTCTGCTCCTAGAGATGTGTAAGTGACAGATGCACTACCTTCTAACCAATTCCCAAGAGGACATGGTCAACCTCCATACCCAAGGGTCCCACATGTTTATGAAGCTTACAAAAATCCTTCTAAACCTAAAGTAAACAGGCATCCTTTTGGTTTCAACATCTGACAGGGAATGGCTCACAACAGTGGTTAGGGAAAAATGTTCAAAAACAAGTTCAAAACCCTGATCTAACCACTCTCCATATTCCTAGACTTGAGGCTGACTTACCTGATACCCCATCCAAAGCCTATTGGCTTTGGAGACCCTCTTGAACTAATTGTTTACTTGATATGCAGTGAGCTTCTGCATGCTTAGATAGTTTATGGTATGTAGATAGTGGAGGCTCCAAGCACATGACAGGATGTAGAGCCCTGCTCAACGAGTTCAAAAAGCATGGAGGAGGTGATATATCCTTTGTTAACAATTCTAAAGGGAAGGTGTTGGGGTCAGGGACTGTTCAGGCTGGAAAACTCAGGTTTGAAAATGTCAATCTTATTGACAATCTAAAGTTCAATCTCCTTAGTGTTTCACAAATGAGTGACAAAGGCTATGGGCCATTCTTCACTAAGGATAGATGTAAGATTGTTGGGCCAGAAATGGTGAAAAAGATTGAGGAAATCATAGTCGGGGCAAAACACAGCTTGTTGCTCAAAGGAGTGGCAATTTGTATGTAGTTGATATGTCTAAAGATAACCCAATAGCTGATGCTTGTCTGTTCTCAGCTGCCTCTAACAAAGAGATAGAATTATGGCACAGGAGACTTGGGCACACAAATTTGAAGACTATCTCTACACTCTCAAAACAAGGCCTTGTAAGAGGTCTTCCACCAAAACTGTTTACTTGTTCAGAGCATTGTGTTTCCTGTTTAAAAGGTAAACAACATAAAAGCTCATACAAGTCCATTGAAGAGTCCAAAACAACCAAGTGTTTGCAAATGTTGCACATGGATTTGTTTGGCCCAGTAAAAATCATGAGCCTGAAAAAGCAAAGATATTTTTTGGTTATTGTAGATGATTTTTCTAGGTTTACATGTACTTACTTTTTACATTCTAAAGATGAGACTGCAAGTATTTTGCAAGACTTCGTCAAACAGGTTGAAAAGCAATTTGACTTGCTAGTAAAAATCTTTAGAAGTGACAATGGAACAGAGTTTAGAAACAAGGAGTTGGATGATTTCTGTGTGTCAAAAGGGATTGTAAGGCAGTACAACATCCCAAGAACACCAGAACAAAATGAGGTGGTTGAAAGGATAAACAGAACTTTGATTGAAGCTACCAGAACAATGCTTGCAGACTCAGGTTTACCCTTAACTTTTTGGGCAAAGGCTGTAAACAATGGTTGTTATGTGCAGAACAGAGTTTTGATCAACCCCAGGCATCAAAAGACTGCCTATGAAACTCTGTTCAAAATCAAACCACTGATCTCATATTTAAAAATCTTTGGCTGCCATGTTTTATCTTTAATTTAAAAGATTCTATTTCAAAATTTGCAGCCAAAGTAGATTGTGGTTATCACCAGGGATACTCAACCACTGCCAAGGCCTATAAAGTGTTTAACACAAGGACTAGGTGTGTGGAAGAGACTTTGAATGTAAAGTTCAATGAACTTTCTTCATTAAAAATCCCTACAAACCCTGCTAAATTATTTGATCTTGCTAAATTTACTTTTGAAGAGGTGTCCGTCAAGACTAACCCTGCAAGTACTTCACAATCTCCACTACAAGAATATGGATATGATGTTGTGATCCCACAATACAAAATCACATCCACCACCAGAGCAGCAGATGTTCAAAACAGCTGTCAAAACTCATCCACTGCTGCTTCAATAGTTGTTGACCAAAGTAGCCCTTCAACATCTGCCATACTATCATTTGAAACCACTGTTGATAAAAATCCATCAACAGTGGAAAAAAATCAACATTGTGCCACAATCATTCCTCCTATTCCTCCACCTCCATTTCAAACATATGTTGGATCATCAAAGTCACCAACAGATGTTAGCTCAGATGATTCACATCTGCAGCCTTCACCCTTAAATGCCATTGTTCCATATAAGTGAGATCTAATCTTCCTTAAATCTCATCCACTTGATCAAGTCATTGGCAACATCAATGAAGGGGTTCTCATAAGAAGTCAATCCTAAAACATTTGTCTTTTTGCTGGCTTTCTATCACTCCATCAACCAGTCAAGTACCAAGAGGCACTGAAAGACAATAGTTGGGTAGAAGCTATGCAAGAAGAGCTCCAACAGTTTAAGAGACAACAAGTATGGGAACTTGTACCATTGCTAGATTATGTGAGTCAAATTGGCACAAAATGGGTCTTCAAAAACAAAACTACTAAAAGGGGCATTGTTGTCAAGAACAAAGCTAGGCTTGTGGTTCAAGGTTTCAGACAGGAAGAGGGTATTGATTATGATGAAACTTTTGCCCCTGTAGCAAGACTTGAAGCTATCAGACTGTTCCTGGCCTTTGCTTTCAACCACAACATCAAGGTGTACCAAATGGATATAAAGTGTGCTTTTCTATATGGAAAAATTCAGGAGGAAGTATATGTATGCCAACCTCCTGGGTTTGAAGATCCCTTTTATCCTGATCATGTCTACAAGCTTAACAAAGCTTTGTATGGCTTGAAGCAAGCACTTAGGGCCTGGTATGAAACTCTTTCCACTTTTCTCATCTCTATTGGATTCGCAAGAGGTAAAAAATTTTGTTTTTAAAATGGAGAGGAAAAGATTTGATGATTGTCCAAATTTATGTGGATGACATCATCTTTGGAAGCACAAGCAATGCAATGTGTGAAGAGTTCAGACAACTCATAACAACTGAGTTTGAAATGAGTGCAATGGGTGAACTATAATGCTTTCTGGGACTCCAAGTTAAGTAGTTACAAAATGGTACTTTCATTCATCAGAGAAAATATGTAAAAGATCTTTTAACCAAATTTGAGATGAATGATTGTAAACCATGTAGTACACCCATGGCAACCACAAAGCTTGTCATGTCTGATGAAAAGGATGATTTGGTTGATCAAACCTTATGCAGAAATATGATTGGGTCTCTATTGTACTTAACTGCTTCAAGGCCAGACATCATGTTTGCAACATGTGTTTATGCTAGATCCCAATCAGCACCTAGGAACCTAACCTCATTGCTGTGGAAAGGATATTCAGATATACAAAAGGTGCTCCCACACTTGGTATCTGGTACCCTGCTAATGGGAATGTTAAGCTTTCAGGTTTCTCAGACAGTGATTTTGCTGGATGCAACACAATAAGGAAGTCTACATCAGGAGGGTGTCAATTCCTAGCCAATTGCTTAGTGTCTTGGCAAAGCAAAAAGCAAGCAGCTGTTTCCACATCCACTGCTGAAGCAGATACATTGCTGCTGCAAGCTGTACAACCCAACTGTTGTGGCTTCAAAATCAGTTACTGGATTTTGGTATAACTGCTATAAAGACTCCTCTCATCTTGGATAGTCAAGAAACTGAAAATATCATCAAAAATCCAGTCTCTCATTCAACCACCAAGCACATTGACATCAGGCATCACTTTGTGAGGGATTGCTATGAAAAAGGTTTGATTTCTCTACATCATGTTCCAACTAAGGATCAGTTGGCATATGTGGTAACAAAAGCATTAGACACATCCACCTTTGAAAGCTTGATCTCTAGGATTGGCTTGCTTAACTTGGATTAGAAGGCTAAAACCTTCTTATCCTTGAATAAAAAGCATTAAAATGTTTTCAGAAAATCAAAAATCCATCCTTAAAAAAGTTAAAATGAAAAGTTTTCATAAATCCTTAAAAGTCTGTCCATATCCACTGAATGTTTCAAACCTCTGATTGTTAAAATGTTCACCAACTATTGAAAGACAACCTTTGTTTCCTCATTTCCTTGTTGACCACTGTTGCTTAAACATCAGTGTTTCAACCACTGATGTCTATGCACTGATAGATGAAAATCAGCCACTGATAAGTTATTCCCTATTCCCAACCACTGATATTACTCATCAGTGGTTGTCAAACAAATGTCTTCCACTTTCCCCATCAGAGGTTGCCACGTGGGCAGTTGTTAACCATCCAATCTTTGAAACCGCTGCCACGTCAACATTCACTTTTTCCCTTTAACAAAACCTTGATAAAACCCACAAACAGAGTTTTCACTGCCGTATCGAATTCAAAAATTCTTCAAAGCGGTTACCATCTTTCTTTCATCTCTTTCTCATCCATTTGCAATTTTTCATTCCAACCAGGGCTCTCATCATCAAACATCCACACAATTATCTCTGTACCTTCAAAAAGATGGATAAAAATACTGAGTTTCACTCCATCATTGATACTCTATCTTCATCAAAGTACAAAACTTTGCTCACCTGCAATGCACCCATTTATCAAGACACCCTACGAGATTTCTGGGCTAATGCTGAAGTTCAAATTCAAGATAAAAAGCCTTGGGCAATCTCATCAAAAGTGGGAGGTGTTTTGGTCCCAATAACTCGAGAAACCATTTCAGAAGTTTTTCAAATGAATGATCTAGCAGGTAAAACTTCCTTCCCTAAAAGTGAGTATTTCCCTAAAAGTGAGTATCAAATTGATTTGATCGAAAGAGGGTATGCAGGACAGCTAACAAAAGCAACTATGCAAAAAGGAGAATTTCCACCTCCAATGAAATTTTTGTTTCATACCCTGCTCACATGTGTTTCAAACAAAACAACTGCTTTCAAAGAAATTCCTTTAAAAATTCAATACTTGGGATATGCTATTATGTCAAAAACAGATTTCAATTTCTCCCAAGCATTGTTTACTGATTTGGTTAATAGTTTGAAAAATGTTAAAGAAAAGAAGTCAACAGCTTTCTTGTTGTTTCCAAGGTTCCTAAGCTATCATTTTCAAATGAAAATTACAAAAGAAGCCTTTGAAAAGGGAACATCTTTCCAAATAAACAGCTTATCTTCTAAAACATTTACTCGCCTTATGGAAAAATATTCAAAAGTTTTTCAAACACAAGCAAAGGAGTCTGAGCAAATTTTAGATGAGTCCACATCTGCTCCTTAAACTTCTGTTGCTGAGCCCACTGCTCTTGGTGAACACAACAGCAGAACCACTGTTGTGCAACCCCCACCAACAAAACCCAAAAAGGCCAAGAAAACTCAACTAAACCCACCAAACCCACTAAAAAGGGGCTTTTGGAAGATGAGATCACAGAAGTTAACCATGTGACAAAACAAATGTCACAAGAAACCGCTGTTGCTACTTCCTCACAACAGCTGGAAAGATCTCCACCTAGAGCCACAACTCATCATGCTTCCTCACAAAAGGAACATGTTGTAAGCACAGGGACACCACAATATGAAGTATTACTCTCACTTGAGAGTATGCTTAACAGCCCTACTCCCGGGGTATATTCTCTTTCAACACCACCCCCTACTTCTCTTGTTCCACCTACCATCTTACCTCTGTTTGAGGCCATTGAAATTCAGACACAAAGCAATCCCTGTCACCAACACATTAATGAGAGTACAAATTCTATAATGGTTGAGTCTGAACCAATTCAATTGGCTAACCCACAAACAGCTAAGGAGGCTACACCACTTGAATTTCATGAAATTCTTGTTGGTAGTTCAAGTGGAGCAGCTACTACAGACGTTAACGATCTACATCTTGACAGTAGTTTCATAAGTAAGACTCCCTTGAAGGCAATCTCTTCTGTGGCTACCATGGTATCCACTGGTACATTCAAATTAACCACTGGGGAGATCACTAAAGTAACCACTGATGAAGAAAGAAGTCTCGAGTACCAAGAAAAAAGGCATCTGTTGATGAAAACTTGGACACTCCTCCTGTTTCAACAGCAGATACAACCACCATTGGTGGGAAATCAGATGATCCCATTAAACTGGGTGATGGTTTAAAATTTCAGGACTTGACGGAGAGAATTTCTACTATTGAAAACACTGTTGCTGCAATAAATGAATCAATCAAGTTTTTGGTATAAGATTCCAAAAGTCAACCCACTCCACAACAAATTTCCCAAGAGCTCTGGAATAATGTTAAACCTATTCTTGCTGCCCAAAGGGAACTAGTTGCTGCTCAACATAACACACGAATGGAACTTATAAGGGTTATAGTTAAAGAAAGATATAAGGATACTCAGGCTGACATCAAGGGAATAAAAGAAGCCCTTACAAAGATTATAACAACCCTCCCGGAACCCTTAACGTGACCCTAAAATGTTCCTAATATACCCCGTACGTGAGAAACGAACCCAGAAATCCCTTATACTTAGAGAAATCAAGAAAAAAAATATAAAAGGTTGTCGCTGGCCGCGACCCACACACCCTTGGTCTCTCGCGGGGCGGGAGGTGTGACACCTGTGTCACTTCAATCATCAAACAAATACCAAACCAATGAAATATTGTATTTCATACTTGGGATTTGTATAAATATGTGTATCGTTTGCACATATCAATTCTTGATCGATTTCGAGCTCTAAATCGCTTTCTGGAAGGTTATACGCGAACTGATGCGTAAATATAACCACTTTAATGCAAAAAACACTCCAGAATAGTGACATAGGCTTAACATACCTTAAATAACCTTTACATAACTTAGAAATAAGTTTTGGAGGGTTTGGTATGCCGAAATCAAGTTTGTTCGATCACAGGGACTAATTTTGACAAACTGCGAAAGTATGCTGATTCGTACTGTGAAGAACATTCTGGAACTTGATCATAAGTTAAATATGCCCTAAATATCCTTTACATAGCTTAGAAATAGGCTTTGCGGTGTTTGGTGCGCAAAAATAAACTTTCTTGATCAATAGGGACTAAAAGCGTCAAAAAGTGCATAAGTTTGCATTTTCGCGCATATCTTACGTTCTGGATATATCCGGACACCCAAAAATTTATGTAATCATTAAAAAATTTTATTTTAGTGATTGACAAGATAAAATTCCATTCGTCGCGTAATTTGGATCGTTTTTCGCGTCCGTTCGTGTTTCGTCGTAATTAACCGAACAACGCAACCGTACGGACAAACGAACCGACATCTGAGATATTTTTGAGCATATTCTAAGTTCCCTATACTTTAACTTCATTTTAGAGCCTTGAAATAAGGTTAACGGGGCTTAAACATGTAAAAAATGCAACGAAATCAAGTTTGTGACATGCAGGGGCCTTTTCTGCCATTTTCTAAAAGTTGGGCCAGGCGGGCCACCTAGCCAGAGAGCCTGCTTACGCGGGGCGCATGGACTTCCCCGTGCAGCAAATCAGTTTTCTGGTTTTGCAGCTGGTTTCAGGCATTTTTCCCATGGTTTCTTCAGCCAATGTGCTTGTTTTAAGTGCCCATGGTATTCTAATTCAGTGGGCACACATGGATGGTTCAGATTGAAGCTCGGTTTTCGAGGAATGATCTTAACGGTTACCCAAAAACTATATAAACCCCATGTAACACCTGTGCCTCCACGGCCATCAAACATATACCGAACCAATGAAATATTATATTTCATACTTGAGATTGGTAAAAATATGTGTATCGTTTACACATATCAATTCTTGTTCGATTTCAAGCTCTAAATCGCTTTCTGGAAGGTTATACGCGCACTAATGCGTAAATATAACCAGTTTAATGCAACAAACACTCCGGAATAGTGAAATAGGTTTAACATACCTTAAATAACCTTTACATAACTTAGATATAAGTTTTGGAAGGTTTGGTGTGGTGAAATCAAAGTTATATCGCTTACAGGGACTAAAGTTGACAAACTGCGAAAGTATGCCAATTTGAACTGTAACAGACATTCCGGAACATGACCATAAGTTAAACACACCTTAAATATCCTTTACATAGCTTAGATATAGGCTTTGAGGGGTTCGGTGTGCTAAAATAAACTTTTGTGTCATTCAGGGACTAAAAGTGTCAAAAAGTGCACAAGTTTGCACTTTTACGCATAACTTACGTTCTGAATACATCCGGACATCCAAAAATTTATGTGAGCATGACTATATTATTCTTTAGTGTTTGGCTTGTCAAAAATCCATTCGTTGCGTCATTTGGATCGTTTTTCGAGCTTGTGCGCATTCCGTCGTAATTAAGCAAACATCGCGTTCGTACGACCAAACGAACCATCATCCGGCATATTTTTGAGCATGTTTTGAGTTCCCTATACTTTAACTTCATTTTAGAGCCTTAAAATGAGGTTAACGGGGTTCAAACGCATCGAAAAAGGCCTTAAACACGTGCAGGGACCATTTCTGCCAATTTTGAAACATTGCTGAAACATGGGGGCAGTAGCGTAGCGCGAGCCCTAAGGGCCTATGCAGTAGCGCTACGCGAGTGCCTTATCTGGGCAGAAAACTCAGTTTTTCATTTTCGGGACCAGATTCGATGTATTAGCCGTTGTTTAATTCACAACCACACATTCTAACTTGCTTAGTCAGCGGATAAGGATGGAATTTAGGCACCATAACTTTCCGACACTTGTACGGATACGATTAAGGCACGATATTCGACAAGCGATCTTAACGGTTCGGGTATTCCTATAAATACCCATCCACCCCCATTGTTAAAATCACTAGAATCTTGATCTTAGGAACTCTAAGTTGAAACCATTGTTTCATACCTGAGATTCTTGGATCGAGATTAGCATTCGGGGACCCTTCGTAAGTATTCTTTCGTTCTTTTATTGCTTTTCGAGTCTTTCGAGTCTGAAAGTCAAACTTTGTTTGACTTTCTACATTGACCAGTTATGGTCAATGCGAAGTTCGTTTGAACTTCGCAACGTGAGTGTAATCACGTTGGTTATAGTCCCTTGGGACTATGCCTACTGATTACCACGTTGTCTAGGGTCGTAGGGTAAGCGATCTAATAAATCGCTTATACCTCGAACCCGACCCATTTGGTCGATCATTAGGATCCGACCAAATACATTAGGTGACCATAGTAGGTAGGGAATAACCTTCCGAGGTTATACCCTATGGTCGCTTCGTTTAAGTAGTTGTATGATAGGTAGTTTATATGCCTTAGGTAAATTACCAGAATACCCTTTTCATGTATAATTGGTAATTAAGCATATGTAACCTAAACCTTTGTCACATAACTGATTATGTAACATGTTTAGGCATATTCTACTTGTCATAGGACTAGTTAGGCGGGCCGAACGCGTTTCACGCACACGACGCGTTAAAGTAGCATAAGCTACCTTAATGGGTCGCGATGGGTCGAAAGCACTTAGGTTTGGTTTCATTGTAGTATGTAGGCCTTGTTAAACCATATCATATGAGTTCCAATACTCATTTGGTTTACCAAGCCTCATCCTATCCGATCTCCCGATTTAAGTCCGGTTTATTTATATAGTTTTAGATTGTCGACCGATTCCGTGCTCTTTCTAGCTTTGTTTGGTTGTTGTTCAAGACCTCTAAGCATTCTCAGGCGAGTACATTATTCCCCTATTTTACTGTTTTCAATTGTTTTGGGGTGACTCATATGTGCTAAATGTTTTCGATGTTATAACGATGGTTTCAAAAACGATTAAGACGATTTATACAAAACTAATAACGATTTCATAAAGTGAACAAACTTGTTGGTTGTAGTTACATAACAAATGACATTCATTAGCAATGATCAAGCCGACCAGTATTAGGTTATGGTACCATAGGATCTGACAAATCCCGTTATTTACTACACCCGTGGTTATGTGTGGGTATGGTAGGTAGCGACTGAATCTGTAATTATTAACTTACCCTATGGAGGTTTGTTAATACGAAAACGAGAAGCGATGAAAACGAGAAGCGACGAAAACGAGAAGCGATGAAAGTCACGAAGGTTTGAATGTTATTAGCGAGACGACCTTATAAGTAGTTTCATGACCTAAAACGAATTAAACGATTTACGATTGGTTTTCACACGATGTTTTAACGATTGGGTTTCACACGATGTTTTATCGATTGGGTAAACGATTGGCTTCAAAGCGATATACGATATTATTTTGGTTATACATATTACATGATTTACATTTGGGCATGAACATTACTTTGGTGGTTTGGTTTGGATTAAGTGATTAAGTAACAATGCGTGTGGAATATGATACAAGCATGGTGGATACGCCGCTGGTACTTCCTATATATAAGTGTTTGTATGGTATTACATATTGTAGCGTTATTTGAATCATTTCAGTTTGAGACATAGAACATTTTATACAAGTAACATACTTTTCACAAGACATTTATTTACAAACAACTTATCTTATACAAACTCATTTTACATGGTTATTCATTTAATCATGCATTATTCTCTTATTTATACATATCACCTGAACTTATCATTGTTTTTCAAATAATTTACTAAAACAAATGTTTTTGGGTTAAGAGTCATGGCTACGAGGTTTTACAAATTATAACCCGCTTGATTTGAGTTGGTTAATTAAGTTGCAATATTATACTCTTTTCAAAACAAGGTTTTTAAATAAAGTATTGCAACGTCTAAACTAGCCATGATTTCGACACTCCTACAAAACCTATGTACTCGCCAGCATTTCTTTGCTGACCTCGTTTTCACATATGTTTCAGGTATTGTTGAATGATATCGATTGATAAGATGCATGCTCACATAGGACTGGACAAGGCCTTAGTGACTCAATAACAATGATAGACTATGTTTAAATAGTGTATTTAGATTTCAAGACGATGTAATTATTCAATGTTTAATAAAACGAAACACTTTTTGGTATCCATGGTTATGAAACATTAATTCTGTTGCAACACGCCCCGATGTTTCCGCCGCGATTTGTTGTTTTACGCGGTCGGGGTGTGACAGAAAAGATGGTATCAGAGCTAATGGTTATAGGGAATTAGGTTATTAGTAATGCTTTGACCTAGTCTATAACCTTCTTAGGACCCTAACGCGAGCTTACTTGCGTTTAGTCATAAAACAATACTGTCACCTATCCTTAGGCGACGACCACAACAAGAACATAAATTTCAAAACCGCTTTGAAAACTAATCATCTGTTCTAGGATGATTGATTGCTAGGTTTTGAACTCTCTATTATATGGTTTTGAACCTCTTTGAGTTTTCAAAACTTCGTCAAGGTTTTGGGTTTTAAATAATGTGAACACGTGCAAACTGGAAGGGTGAATGCCTGTATTCTGGGTTTTCTGTCTAGGCAAGCACTTCGTATACATCTCATCAGACGTGAGACCAGTTGTGCTTACCTGGGAATTCTTGGGATGAGTGTTCACTTATAGGCGAGCATGTCTTCGCGATACATTATTTTTGACCCATTTACTTTGATCAGTCACTGTCTCATTTGTTTGCCTTAGGTAACAAACAAATGATCGCAATCTTCATGCGTTATCATTCTGTTTTGATTGTCCAATAATCTTTCACCTGTTTCTCCCTATGCCTTTCTTTTTCTTCAAGAATGTCTCTTCATCACGATGACGCCCATATATCTGAGCAAGCAGCCAAAATTCGCTCAACGAATAGGCGAAGTAGTCCTGAAGACTGTTGAATTAGCTACTGCCATGTATCATCTCCATGATGAAGCCACTCAAGAGTCACCAAGACAGGCAGGACCTAGTCAGGCGACAACACCATCAGCCAATAAACCAATCGAGGAATCAAAGACCATGGATGAACGATCCCCTAAGAAGTCAAAGAAGCGAAAGGCTTCTCAGAACTTCGCCATGGTCGCTCACAATGGTAAAGCAGTCCCCCAACCAACCAGCTCAACCCCCTGCTAGGTGTGTATGGCTTTTCCTATGATACCTACATCAAGGAACTATGTACCTTACAAACTACTCTTGTTATTTCTCTATTTCAAATGATCGCTCATGATTCCCTCGAAAATTTTAAAGTACTCGTTTCACTCTAAGAAACAAAGTACAGAAAATAAAGTGACATTATGAGTAATCATGCTTTTGCACGTCTGTGCCATTAAATCCTTGGTTAGATAACTAAGGGTATTTTCAAATCTCATACCCATTACGTTTTGATTTTTCAACATACACAGTACCAGTATTTCAAAACAATCTTCATGATCTCAAAACATTTCATATAGTTTGAAAACAATTTTTCTAGATGCATTGTCTATGTTATTTCAAAAACATTGGCCATGTTATCAAAACCAACCTTTCTAATTTCAAAATATTTCATATAGTCTGAAGACAATATTAACACAATACATTTTCTGATCAAGTGCATGATTTCGAAAAGCATCATTCATGTCTTTCAAAAACCTTATACATAATTTCAAAATTCATCTCGCATGATTTTAAAACATTTTTGTAAATATATCTACCTAATACACCTACTTTATGATTTCAAAAAGTATTATATATAAGGTTTCAAAAACGTTAAACACATTTTTTTTCTTAAAAGAACCCCATGCATAGTTTTCAAAAATATTTTCCTCATACATTGACTTAACCTTCAAAATTCTGCTTCATATGTCGCCTTGACATATCAAGCATCTCAACTTCATAAGCATTTTACATCATGTTTTGACCTAAGCACATCCAGTGCAAGGTTTCAAAACATCTTCAACTTCTAAAATTCATATGGGATCTTTTTATCTTCACAATTAGATCCTTGTGGATAATTATCATTCAAATCAGAGTCCTTAATTGAATTCCTTATGTACCTTAATTCGAACACTTCGGTTCCAAATAATCGAAGTCGAATTTTCTTTTTGAATCTTTCTATCTTTATAGTTGGATTCTTGATAACGTTTAAAGTACCAAATGAAATCCACGGAATGGATTCCAAGTGTGCTTTAAATGCATGTACGCAATTTACAAGACAAATTAACAAACAATTTTGTGGTTATGTGATATATGTTTATGTGTTCTCCTCTATGATTTTTGTGTTTTTGTATACTCTGGATATTCGTTATCCAAATCCTCGTAGAATCTTTCATATCTTCATATGATGGATTCATAGTAGGATATTCAAAAAGGTACTACCTTAAATCCTTAATGGGCTTCTATGTAAGAGTTAAGACCCTTGGATTATATAGTACTACTCCATGATTCATAAGAGACCCTCTTAGTAGTCTAGTCAAAAAGATTGATTCACAATTTGGTTAGAGAACGACATCTAGTGATGTAGCTGAACAGACTCCTTGATAGTCTATTTAGATCATTTATTGATTTAATTTAAAGAACTCTATGGCGGTCTAGTCACACTCATCACAGGTTCATTCATTTGGTTTTCCCCTACATATTATAAAATAGACTGTGTAAACTGTGCAAGGAATTGTCTGATTATGGACGCGTACATAATTATGAAATTTAGTGCACAGAAACCCAGTAAGGTTTATTATGTGTAAGAACCGATAGTGACAACAATACCAAAATGAGGACGATGTAATGGAGGTACGGTGGACGCACCAATGATGCTTCATATACTTGTATATAAGTATCCCTCTTACATTGCAAGCATGATGTTATTAAAGTTACTAGAAGTTCAGAACCCTAACCAATGTTGTTCGGTCTTTTCAACTTCATGTTTTAAACTCTCACAAGTTTCCTCTAAATAAATTTCGGGACGAAATTTCCTAAAGTAGGGGAGACTGTAACACCTGTGCCTCCACGGCCATCAAACATATACCGAACCAATGAAATATTATATTTCATACTTGAGATTGGTAAAAATATGTGTATCGTTTACACATATCAATTCTTGTTCGATTTCAAGCTCTAAATCGCTTTCCGGAAGGTTATACGCGCACTAATGCGTAAATATAACCAGTTTAATGCAACAAACACTCCGGAATAGTGAAATAGGTTTAACATACCTTAAATAACCTTTACATAACTTAGATATAAGTTTTGGAAGGTTTGGTGTGGTGAAATCAAAGTTATATCGCTTACAGGGACTAAAGTTGACAAACTGCGAAAGTATGCCAATTTGAACTGTAACAGACATTCCGGAACATGACCATAAGTTAAACACACCTTAAATATCCTTTACATAGCTTAGAAATAGGCTTTGAGGGGTTCGGTGTGCTAAAATAAACTTTTGTGTCATTCAGGGACTAAAAGTGTCAAAAAGTGCACAAGTTTGCACTTTTACGCATAACTTACGTTCTGAATACATCCGGACATCCAAAAATTTATGTGAGCATGACTATATTATTCTTTAGTGTTTGGCTTGTCAAAAATCCATTCGTTGCGTCATTTGGATCGTTTTTCGAGCTTGTGCGCATTCCGTCGTAATTAAGCAAACATCGCGTTCGTACGACCAAACGAACCATCATCCGGCATATTTTTGAGCATGTTTTGAGTTCCCTATACTTTAACTTCATTTTAGAGCCTTAAAATGAGGTTAACGGGGTTCAAACGCATCGAAAAAGGCCTTAAACACGTGCAGGGACCATTTCTGCCAATTTTGAAACATTGCTGAAACATGGGGGCAGTAGCGTAGCGCGAGCCCTAAGGGCCTATGCAGTAGCGCTACGCGAGTGCCTTATCTGGGCAGAAAACTCAGTTTTTCATTTTCGGGACCAGATTCGATGTATTAGCCGTTGTTTAATTCACAACCACACATTCTAACTTGCTTAGTCAGCGGATAAGGATGGAATTTAGGCACCATAACTTTCCGACACTTGTACGGATACGATTAAGGCACGATATTCGACAAGCGATCTTAACGGTTCGGGTATTCCTATAAATACCCATCCACCCCCATTGTTAAAATCACTAGAATCTTGATCTTAGGAACTCTAAGTTGAAACCATTGTTTCATACCTGAGATTCTTGGATCGAGATTAGCATTCGGGGACCCTTCGTAAGTATTCTTTCGTTCTTTTATTGCTTTTCGAGTCTTTCGAGTCTGAAAGTCAAACTTTGTTTGACTTTCTACATTGACCAGTTATGGTCAATGCGAAGTTCGTTTGAACTTCGCAACGTGAGTGTAATCACGTTGGTTATAGTCCCTTGGGACTATGCCTACTGATTACCACGTTGTCTAGGGTCGTAGGGTAAGCGATCTAATAAATCGCTTATACCTCGAACCCGACCCATTTGGTCGATCATTAGGATCCGACCAAATACATTAGGTGACCATAGTAGGTAGGGAATAACCTTCCGAGGTTATACCCTATGGTCGCTTCGTTTAAGTAGTTGTATGATAGGTAGTTTATATGCCTTAGGTAAATTACCAGAATACCCTTTTCATGTATAATTGGTAATTAAGCATATGTAACCTAAACCTTTGTCACATAACTGATTATGTAACATGTTTAGGCATATTCTACTTGTCATAGGACTAGTTAGGCGGGCCGAACGCGTTTCACGCACACGACGCGTTAAAGTAGCATAAGCTACCTTAATGGGTCGCGATGGGTCGAAAGCACTTAGGTTTGGTTTCATTGTAGTATGTAGGCCTTGTTAAACCATATCATATGAGTTCCAATACTCATTTGGTTTACCAAGCCTCATCCTATCCGATCTCCCGATTTAAGTCCGGTTTATTTATATAGTTTTAGATTGTCGACTGATTACGTGCTCTTTCTAGCTTTGTTTGGTTGTTGTTCAAGACCTCTAAGCATTCTCAGGCGAGTACATTATTCCCCTATTTTACTGTTTTCAATTGTTTTGGGGTGACTCATATGTGCTAAATGTTTTCGATGTTATAACGATGGTTTCAAAAACGATTAAGACGATTTATACAAAACTAATAACGATTTCATAAAGTGAACAAACTTGTTGGTTGTAGTTACATAACAAATGACATTCATTAGCAATGATCAAGCCGACCAGTATTAGGTTATGGTACCATAGGATCTGACAAATCCCGTTATTTACTACACCCGTGGTTATGTGTGGGTATGGTAGGTAGCGACTGAATCTGTAATTATTAACTTACCCTATGGAGGTTTGTTAATACGAAAACGAGAAGCGACGAAAACGAGAAGCGACGAAAACGAGAAGCGATGAAAGTCACGAAGGTTTGAATGTTATTAGCGAGACGACCTTATAAGTAGTTTCATGACCTAAAACGAATTAAACGATTTACGATTGGTTTTCACACGATGTTTTAACGATTGGGTAACGATTGGGTTTCACACGATGTTTTATCGATTGGGTAAACGATTGGCTTCAAAGCGATATACGATATTATTTTGGTTATACATATTACATGATTTACATTTGGGCATGAACATTACTTTGGTGGTTTGGTTTGGATTAAGTGATTAAGTAACAATGCGTGTGGAATATGATACAAGCATGGTGGATACGCCGCTGGTACTTCCTATATATAAGTGTTTGTATGGTATTACATATTGTAGCGTTATTTGAATCATTTCAGTTTGAGACATAGAACATTTTATACAAGTAACATACTTTTCACAAGACATTTAT
This sequence comes from Helianthus tuberosus, assembly GCA_030545235.1. Taxonomy (NCBI): domain Eukaryota; kingdom Viridiplantae; phylum Streptophyta; class Magnoliopsida; order Asterales; family Asteraceae; genus Helianthus; species Helianthus tuberosus. The sequence goes on along the minus strand of CM060364.1, from coordinate 154,036,713 downwards.
TTACAAACAACTTATCTTATACAAACTCATTTTACATGGTTATTCATTTAATCATGCATTATTCTCTTATTTATACATATCACCTGAACTTATCATTGTTTTTCAAATAATTTACTAAAACAAATGTTTTTGGGTTAAGAGTCATGGCTACGAGGTTTTACAAATTATAACCCGCTTGATTTGAGTTGGTTAATTAAGTTGCAATATTATACTCTTTTCAAAACAAGGTTTTTAAATAAAGTATTGCAACGTCTAAACTAGCCATGATTTCGACACTCCTACAAAACCTATGTACTCGCCAGTATTTCTTTGCTGACCTCGTTTTCACATATGTTTCAGGTATTGTTGAATGATATCGATTGATAAGATGCATGCTCACATAGGACTGGACAAGGCCTTAGTGACTCAATAACAATGATAGACTATGTTTAAATAGTGTATTTAGATTTCAAGACGATGTAATTATTCAATGTTTAATAAAACGAAACACTTTTTGGTATCCATGGTTATGAAACATTAATTCTGTTGCAACACGCCCCGATGTTTCCGCCGCGATTTGTTGTTTTACGCGGTCGGGGTGTGACACCCCACCCCCCACTTCATTTCAATTCACTCATGATCTGAATAATTCTCTAAGTTGAAGCTCAAATGCTTCATACCTGAGAATTTATAGATCATATCTTCCTAGCATGGACCCTTTGTAAGCTTCTTTCGTTCTTTTATGCGTTTTTAAGCATGAAAGTCAAACAGTCCCATGTGACTATACCTACTGATTACCACGTTGATTAGGTGTAGTGACGAGTCATAGTTTTGGTCAAAATACGCGTTTATGCGTATTTTGCAACCAAGCAATTTTTGGGTATCAAGACCCTTTGTCTTGATATCAAACTTGTTTTCAAACTTCGTTAAACATGTCTTAACATGTTTAACTCGTCACTTTAGGTTTAGTGCTTATGTAGGGTCGTAAGATAAGAGGTCTAAACAACCGCTTAGACTTCCGAACCCGACCTGTTTGGTCGATCATTAGGATCCGACCAAACACATTAGGTGACCATAGTTGTATAGGGAATAACCTTCCAAGGTTATACCTTGTGGTCACTTCGTTTAAGTAGTTGTATGATAGGTAGTTTATATGTCTTAGGAAAATGACCAAAATGCCCTTTCTACGCATAAATTCATTTTAAGCATATGTAACCTAAATTTTGACATCTAAACTGATTAGGAAACATTATTAGATGTGTTAAGGCATATAATACTTGTCATAGGACTAGTTAGGCGTTTCGAACGCGTTTTACGCGAACGACGCGTTAAATTAGCATAAGCTACCTAAACGGGTCGTAATGGGTCATAAGCACTTAGGTTAGGTTTCGATTTAGTATGTAGGTTTTGTTAAACCATATCATATGAGTTTCAACACTCATTTGGTTTATGAAACCACATCCTATTCGATCTTCCGATTTAGGTCCGGTTTATTAATGTAGTTACCTATATTAGGTGTCGTTTGAATTCCGTGATCCCTCTAGCTTGCTTGGTAGTTGTTCAAGACTTCTAAGCACTCTCAAGTGAGTACATAGTCCCCTCTTTTACCGTTTTCAATGTTTTGGGGTGAAACATGTGTACCTATTTGTTATGTTCATGATTTCAAAGTGTAAATTGATTATACATGTTAGTACTTATCTTTTGACAAACTAAATGATTATTTATGGTTTAAACACTAATTTTTCAAAGATTATAAAATTAATTGTTGGATTGTACTTATTTTATACATTCACCAGACCGATTGGTAGTATGATATAGCGCTATAGGATTTGACACCCCATTCCTGTTGTCATGGAATGTCAAAACCGATATTTTTATCCAAATAGAGATTGCCTTTGTGGTATTTCTATAGTCTCAATTGGTGTAGTTTGATGCACTAAGGTTTGGTTGAATTCTAAAATCACATTTTTATTGTATATTTTGTTATACTCCCAAAGGTATAGTTTGATATACTCTTATGTGTGATATTGTACAAAACAACATATATTTTGTTAATTATTAAAACATAGTTTGATATGTTATTTACAAAACCAAAACATAGTTTAATATGTTATTTATAAAACTAAAGTATACTTTTTATATACTACTAAAAACTATTATTTTGACACTAAAGTATATTTAATATACTATCTGTTTAATTATTTTGGAACTGGTATATTTTAATATATTACTTATTCGACTTTCTTAAAACCAAAGTATATTTTTATATATATACTACAAACCTTTTTATCAATACATTGTTTTACACAACATATTTTATACAAACTCATTTTACTTGGTTATTTATTTGCCTATGCATTATTCTGTTATATTATCTTATTTCTTATAAATTTTAGTATGATTTATAAAAGAAAATATTTTAAGGTTCATGACTATTTTTTATTAAACATTTTTCTCTAAATTTACAAGTCATGAAACCTATTATAATAAAACCTATGTATCTCGCAGGCATTTTTATGCTGACGTACCTATTTTTACACATGTTTCAGGTGCTGTTATGTGATGATTGTTGATGCATGCTATACATAGGATGGACTCGTGCCTTAGCGAATTTAAAACTTGAAAGATAGTATTTGTATTTATCTGATTTGTAATAAAACAATAAGTTCAATAATTCAATAAAACGAAATTATTTAATCCGTGGTTGTGAAACAATGATTCTGTTACGACACTCCCTGACGTTTCCGCCACGATTTGTTGTTTTACGTGGTCGGGGTGTAACAGAAAAGTTGGTATCAGAGCCAATGGTTATAGGGAATTAGGTTATTAGTAATGCTTTGACCTAGACTATAACCTTCCTAGGACCCTAACACAAGTTATCTTGTGTTTAGTTTTAAAACAATAACGTCACTTATCCTTAGGTGACAACCACAATAAGAACACAAATTTCGAATCCGCTTTGTAAACCAATCATCAGTTCTAGGATGATTGATTACTAGGTTTTGAACCCTCTAAGTTTTCAAAATCTCGTCAATATTTGGGTCTTATAATGTGAACACGTGCAATCTGGAAGGGTGGATGCCTGTACTCTGAGCTTTCTGTCTAAGGCTAGAGTGTTCGTACAAATCCAATTAATCGGACCAGTCACTCTTACCTCGGAACTCTTGGGGTGAGTGTCTACTTATAGGCTAAAGCATGTCTTCATGATACATTAATATGACCCACTTACTTTGATTAGTCACCATCTCATTTGTTTGCCTTAGGTAACAAACAAATGATCGCAATTTTTATGCGTTGTCATTCTGTTTTCATTTCCCTTGTTTCCTCCCATTTCTTCCAATTTCTTCATGATGCCTCTTCATCACAACAACACTCAAATGTCCGAACCAGGTGCTGCAATTACCCAGCGAATAGGCGTCGTACTCCAGAGGACCGTTGATTTAGCTATCACCATGACTCGCCTCAGGGATGAAGCCGTACAAGGGAATCGCTTTTTGGTGCAATCAATGTAACCGTCATCATCCGAATCAAATACCCTGTTTCAAATATACCCACGGTGGACGATGGGGACATTTGGTTAACATGTGCCGCTTTGCAATCCAAAGCAAAGCTGTTACAAATCCTGCTGCTGCTCAACCTCCAAATTCTGCTTCATATGTCTCCTTGGCATATCTATCACCTCAACCTCATGAACATTCTACCTCATGTATCGACTTAAGCACGCCTAGTGCAAGGTGTCGAAACACCTCTCGTTACACAAATTCCAAAATCCATATAGGATCTTTCTATCCTCATAATTAAGATCCCTGTGGATGGATATCGTTCATCGGAGCCCTTAATTGAATTCTTTGTATGATTCAATACGTATATTATGATTCAATAAGGACAAAGCCGAATTCCTATTAAGATCTTTCTATCTCCATAGTTAGATTCTTGAAGATGTTTAAAGTACCAAATGAAATCCACGAATTGGATTCCTGGTATGCTTTAAATACCCGTATCCAAAGATAACAAATTAAAGATCAAGTTAAACAATTATGTGATTATGTGCTTATGTGTTTTCTTATATGTTTTATGTTTTTGTGTGATCCATCCAAATCCGCGTAGAATCTTCCATATCTTCGTATAAGGGATTCATAGTAGGATATCCAAAGGTACTATCTTAAATCCTTAATGGGCTTCTACGTTGTAGTTAATTCCCTTGGTTATGAAGTACTATTCTATAATTGGACCCCTTGAATGGTCTAGTTAAACAGATTGATTCAAAAATCTGGTTAGGAATATCATGTGATGATATAATTGAAAAGATCCCTTAAGTGGTCTTTTTAAGAATATCGTACGACGGTCTAGTTAAGGAGATCATGTGTTGGTCTAATTAAAAAGATCGTTCGTTGATCTAGTTAAAAAGATCCTTTGGTGGTCTAGTCAAGTCACTTCATGTTTATTCAATTAATTTTTCCCCTACGCATTATGAAATGAACTGTGCGGACCGTGCAAGGAATTACATAACTATGGATGCATACATAATTATGGAATTCATTGCACAGAAACCATAGCAAGTTTTGTCATGTGTTAAGACCTATAGTGATGAGAATAACAAAACGGGAACAATGTAGAAAAGGGGCATGGTGGATACGCCGCTGGTACTTCCTATATATAAGTGTTCCTTATTACATTACGAACGTAGCATTATTTAAGTTACTAGAAGTCCTGGACCTTGACCAATGTCATTTTATCTTACACTCTCCAACTCTGATTTCGAGCACACACAAGTTTCCATGATAATCTTCATAAGAAACGTTCTTTTGTCCGTAGTTCGAAACTCCATGTTTTGTTACTACAAGGACTTCACTTTGATAGTTGACAATTTTGCTAAGAATCCAAACATGGCCCAGAGTTTTACTTAGGGTTCGAGGGATTCATTCGAAACCATCACAGTTGTCTTCACAAGTTTCCTCTAAAATTAAATTTCGGGACAAAATTTCCTAAAGTATGGGAGACTGTGACACCTGTGTCACTTCAATCATCAAAAAAATACCAAACCAATGAAATATTGTATTTCATACTTGGGATTTGTATAAATATGAGTATCGTTTGCACATATCAATTCTTGATTGATTTCGAGCTCTAAATCGCTTTCTGGAAGGTTATACACGAACTGATGCGTAAATATAACCAGTTTAATGCAACAAACACTACGGAATAGTGACATAGGCTTAACATACCTTAAATAACCTTTACATAACTTAGAAATAAGTTTTGGAGGTTTGGTATGCCGAAATCAAGTTTGTTCGATCACAGGGACTAATTTTGACAAACTGTGAAAGTATACCGATTCGTACTGTGATGAACATTCCAGAACTTGATCATAAGTTAAATATGCCCTAAATATCCTTTACATAGCTTAGAAATAGTCTTTGAGGTGTTTGGTGCGCAAAAATAAACTTTCTTGATCAATAGGGACTAAAAGCGTCAAAAAGTGCATAAGTTTGCATTTTCGCGCATACCTTACATTCTGAATATATCCAGACACCCAAAATTTATGTAATCATTAAAATATTTTATTTTAGTGATTGGCATGATAAAATTCCATTCGTCGCGTAATTTGGATCGTTTTTCGCGTCCGTACGTGTTTCGTCGTAATTAACCGAACAACGCAACCATACGGCCAAACGAACATATTCTAAGTTCCCTATACTTTAGCTTCATTTTAGAGCCTTGAAATGAGGTTAACGGGGCTTAAACATGTCAAAAATGCATCGAAATCAAGTTTGTGACATGCAGGGGCCTTTTCTGCCATTTTCTGAAAGTTGGGCCAGGCGGGCCACGTAGCCCAGAGATCCTGCTTACGTGGGGCGCATGGACTTCCCAGTTCGGCAAATCAGTTTTCTGGTTTTTCAGCTCGTTTCAGGCATTTTTCTCATGGTTTCTTCATCCAATGTGCTTGTTTTAAGTGCCCATGGTATTCTAATTCAGTGGGCACACATGGATGGTTCAGATTGAAGCTCGGTTTTCGAGGAATGATCTTAACAGTTACCCCAACCCACTTCATTTCAATTCACTCATGATCTGAATAATTCTCTAAGTTGAAGCTCAAATGCTTCATACCTGAGAATTTATAGATCATATCTTCCTAGCATGGACCCTTTGTAAGCTTCTTTCGTTCTTTTATGCGTTTTTAAGCTTGAAAGTCAAACAGTGTTTGACTTTCAGGTTTGACCAGTCAATGGTCAACACGAAGTTTGTTTGAACTTCGCAACGTGAGCGTAATCATGATGGTCATAGTCCCTTGTGACTGTACCTACTGATTACCACGATGATTAGGTGTAGTGACGAGTCATAGTTTCGGTCAAAATACGCGTTTATGCGTATTTTGCAACCAAACTATTTTTGGGTATCAAGACCCTTTGTCTTGATATCAAACTTGTTTTCAAACTTCGTTAAACATGTCTTAACATGTTTAACTCGCCACTTTAGGTTTAGTGCTTATGTAGGGTCGTAAGATAAGCGGTCTAAACAACCGCTTTGTTGGGATTGAACCCTACCAGAGGAACAGATAATGTAAAGCCAAAACCAGGTCACAACAGTGGATTCACAATAAGCAGCGGTTTACACTCTGCTCTCCCCTTGAAAGTGATTTATAACAACTGATGGTCTCTATCCGCTGCTCATACTCAACTGCTGCTGCCCTTTCAACTGCTGATGAAAACCCTGATGTATCCAACACTGCTGGTCCTATCTACTGATGATAAAGCACTGCCCAGTCAAGGACTGATCAACCTTGAGGAAAGCACTGACATAAAGAGAAAGCAGCTGTTTAGTGAATTATCTGTTTTATGTATAGTCAGTGGTTAGGATAGCAGTGTTTGTGTAAGGTCAGTAGATACAGGTTGTTAGGCTGTTAGACGTCGCTTTCATGGTGACGTCAGCTGAGATACCTCAGTGGTTTGGTTTGCCTATAAATGTAACAGTGCCCTGTACTGTTACATTTGATTGACTGAGCGAGTTCTTCTCCTCATGTCTAATCCTTTCATCTTGTGTGCAACCAACCTTGGGGCATCAGGCTGAGGGGGAGTATAGTTTGTAAGCATGTCTGTAATCTTTTGCTTTGATTTGTAATCTTTTGACTCTATGAGAAGCAATTGTTTATCAAACTATTTTCTCCTTTGATTGTGTTTACAAAGTTTGTTTTCATTTCCGCTGCACCTAACATGTTTTCATATTCGTTGATCATTCATTTTAAACAAACAAACACTATCATGAGAGCCTCCGATCCTAACAATTGGTATCAGAGCCTGGACAGTCAAATTCGATCTAACAATCAATTTGACATAACAGTTCAGCTCAAAATTCATTGATACTAAGGTTGGTTGTATTCAGTTGAAAAATAGAGTAACGAGTAAAATCATGATCAAAATGGTTATTCAAAAACTCTGTACATCAACCAAGATGTCATATGACACACAAATCTCACACAACAATTGATTTCACGCATAAGTCACTCTTAGTTTTTCAGATCTGAAAACACATCTGTCAAACCATGGGATTATTTCATATTGTCAAAATTGATTTCAATTGCTGTTATGAAATTTGTGTTGTCACCTGGTTTAAATGCTAAAGTATGAATCTCGGATTAACAAAAACCTATGTTCACAAAACGATTAGTGTTTTTGGTAATTTTAAAAGAGAGAAATTAAAACTTTAGTCATTCAGATCTTATGTGTTGAAAACAGGTTGAGTTCTTCAAAAGGACAAAATCAACTTTGTTAAAATACAATAAGAAAATTCACAAAAACTCCGAAGTGTGTTCATCTCAAAACTTCTGAAGTCAGAAGAAAAGAGTATAAACATAAAACACTTATGAGTCAAAGTTTAGGGTAATAATGGTCATTAAGCAACGATGTGCATTCATCTGTTCAGGAAAAAGGTTTTGATCCCAGTAAATGAACTCCAAAAAGGACTAGACATATGTTTTAAAAATATATCCATGTGTCCTCATGTTTGCAATCAACTGACAAAGAAAATGGTACCAAAACAGTGGTCAAAATTTATTCCAAAAGTTTCCTACCACTGCTGTCAAACCACTGACCATTTTCATAAAACTTAAGAATGATATGATTATGTTTTCTAGTGAAAATACACCAGATTCTTTTTGATACTGTTCTCAGAAAATCCTTTAACCATTTTTTTTTTCAAAGGATTTTCTTAAATAACCAGGATATATTATTCATTTTTTTTTTTGGAATAATGTATTTGGAACTCTTGCTTGTTTTTGTTGGCAATAGTTTCAGCTCCTGTCAGGATGTAATACCTTATTTTTGATGGTATCTGTGTCCTCATAAATGGGTCAAAAGGAAATGGTACATATGTCATGATCATGTCATACTCAGGCATGCTCCAAAATATTCATCAAAAATTGATTGCAAACTGTGCTTAAATTACTAGGGTACTCATGTTTTAATTGAATATTAAACGAAAATGAGTTGTCTTAGTAAAAGGTTTTCATCATCTGGGGTACTAAATCACTGTCTTTCAAAATTGACATGTGGCAAAACCTTGAATGAAAATTCTCAAAACTGTTGCTGAAACACCTGTTCTTCAGATTTGCACCATCTACCCTAACCACTGTTTTGTTCCAACATCTGATCTCTAAACACTGTCCACTGCTGAAAGTTAACCACTGATCCCTCATTTTCTTGTAAGCACTGATGCTCAAAATCAGTGTCTTATCCACTGATATGCTATCTACTGATAGTAAAAATCATCCACTGCCCAAGATTTTTACCGTTGTAATCACTGATGCTTGATACGTCAGTGGCTTTTAAAACAACTGTTCTCCATACTTCATCCGTTTCATCAGTGGTTGACACGTGGTCAGTTTTTAGCCCTCAGATCTTAATAACCGCTGCCACATCAGCGATCATTTTAAAAAAAAAAAAAAAAAAAAACCTGCCCTAAACCCCAAACAGGGTTTTACACTGTCGAATTGAATTCCAAAATTCTCTTCTCATAGCAGTTTCCAACCCTTCCTCTCAAAATTTCCAAAATCCTCCTTCGTTCTTCTCCACAAAAATGACAAAATCAAAATCAAAATCAAAACCTAAATCACCATCACCTTCCAAAGAGGTCGCTCAAACGACCGAAGAACCCATCGAAATACCATTCAAACAATCTCACAACTATCTGGGTTTATTCACAAAACCTACTGATAATCACACCTTTGACACCATCATTGATGCATTATCTGCATCAAAGTACAAAACTTTGTTGACAGCAAATGCTCCTATCTATCTGCAAACCCAGAGAGAGTTTTGGAAAAAGGCGTCGCTTGAAAAACAAGACGGAAAAGTCATAGCCATTAACTCTTCGATACAGGGAAAAGCGATCATAATCACACCAAAATCGATATCAGAAGTCTTCATACTCGACGATCAGAACGGTAAAACCTCTTTTGACAAAAACGAGTTAAAAGCTGATTTTCTGAAAAGGGGTTATGCAGAAGAACCAAAGGTAGATACCCTACAAAAGGGTTATTTTCCACCTGCACCCAGGTTTTTATTTCACACACTCTTGATGTGTGTTTCAAATAAAACAACTTCTTTCAACGAAATACCATTGAAAATTCAAAGCCTGGGTTACGCTATTTTGAATAATAAAGACTATAACTACTCCCAGGAGATTTTCAATGACATGGGTGAAAAACGTTGAAAGTAAAGCATTTTTACTTTTTCCAAGATTTTTGAGTTATTATTTTGAACAAAAATTTGAAAAGAAAAATGTAAATTTGCTCAAACAAGGTGTTCATTGTCAAATAAAAAGCATAACAAAAGAAACTTTTTCAAGAATGATGGCACCAATAAAAACAAAAGCAGGGGTACCTGAGCAGATTTTAGCGGTTACAACTGCTCCTCAGGTATCAGCTGCTGAGCCCACTGCTCCAGGTGATCATAGCAGCACAACCACTGCTTTGAAACCCACACCTGACATAACCAAAAAGATCAAAAGAAAAACATCCAGAAAACCCACCAAACCCAAAACAAAGGCAACTCTGGAAGATGAGATCCCAGAGGAAATGCCTGTGACAACACAAAAGTCACCACAAACCACTGCTGCTACTTCCTCACAGCAGTTGGAAGAAAGATCTCAACCCATAACCGAAACTCCTCCTGCATCCTCACAAAAGGATCAGGTTGTAAGCACAGGGACACCACAATATGAAGCTCTGAATCCACTTGGATCCATCTTCCTCAGTCCTGATCCCAAGGACATGTCTCTTTCAACTCCCATCCCCTCACCAATCATAATGCCACAATCCATGCTACCTTTGTTGCATGCAGCTGCTATAGCTCAGACACAAACCAGTTCCTCTCTATCACCTATCACTGAGAGCATACATCCACAAGTGACTGGGTCTGATGCTACTACTCCTGCTATCCCAGCAACAATTGAGGAAGTTACACCCCCTGAGTTACAAGTAACTCTCGGTGGTAGTTCAAGTGGAGCAGCAACTACAACTGGTGGACCAACAGGTCTCCAGTTGGCCAGTTGTTTCATAAATCAGACTCCCTTGAAGGCAATTTCTTCCATGGCAACTTCGATAACCACCAGTGAGTTGGATCTAACCACTGGCATCATCAAAGGTTTATCAAGTGCTGAAGAGAGAAGTCCCCAGTACCAAGAACAAGGGGCATCAATGGGTGACTTTTGGGACTCAGTTCCTAAGTCAAACATTGATATAACCATTGCTGGTGGGGATTCAGATGATCCTATTAAAGTAGGTGATGATTCAAGATGTCAGGAATTGACGGGCAGAGTTGACAAACTTGAAGAATCAGTTGCTGAAATAAAGGAGATGGTGCAAGAGATTTTAAAAGCTCAAAAAGCACAATCCACTGCTGCCCCACCACAATCTGCTGTTCCTACTCAAGCACCTGCACAACAGGCATTTGCTGCAAATGAGCTATGGAATATATTTCAACCCATGCTTGAAGCACAGCAACAAATGGCTGATAAAAAGCATGCTATTCAAGTACAAATGCTGACCAACATGGTTGAATCAAGATTTAAAGACACTCAAGCAGATATCAAGGCTATAAAGGCTAGCATTCAAAATGCTTCTGGCAAAGTTCCTTCTTCCATACCATTTCTTGTAAACCCCCTTTCAGATAATGCCAAAAAGGGGGAGAATAACAAGCTGTTGGGAAATTTGAATAGGAGGGGAATAGAACATGGCCTTCATGTTGAGCCTGAAAAAGGAAAAGAAAAAGAAAAACATCTACAATCAGCTGATACAGCAGTAGTTACAAAAACTGCTGTCTGTAGCCAAACAGCTGCCATGACATCAACACACACATCTGCAACACACACCACTCTACCACACACCACTACAACCACTGTTCCATCATCATCACCATCTACAATCATATCACCACCACTGCCTCCTGCCATAAAGCAGAAGACAACAGATGTTACAACATCTTTTGTAATGACAGCAGCGGTTGAAGCACCAGTTGTTTCACCCACTGTCAGTCAATCACTGCCACAAACCACTGCTATCCAATCTACCACCACTGATCCACCCAAAACATCATCTGCTTCTTCTTCATTAAAAAGGAGAAGAAATCTCATATCAGATGATGATTCACCACCATCACCACCAACATCACCACTTCCATCCCCTGCTCAAAAGCAGAAGACAACTGCTGACATATCAACAGCTGTGAGTCAGTCATCCACCACTGCTCTCTCCTTTTCTACTTCACAGCCAAAGCTCTTCAACAGAATAAGAAAGCCAATACATGTCGATGAGGGTATACATGATCCTAATGCTGCACAATATCCACTGGAACTTGAAGCTATCAAAAATGAGATGAGGCAATTTTATACAGAAGAAGATCCTTCAAAAAGAAGGTTTTCCTCACTCATAGGCTACATGCCACCAGAGGATATGGGTGATTACCTCAAACTCAAGGCAAAGCAGGCCAAAGTAAAAGCCAAGGTTGATAGTGAAAAAGAAAAGTTAAGCGAAGATGACATTGCTAAAAGACTGGAGTTCTACTTCACAAAAGTAAAGCAGATAGAAGGGTTTGCACAAGACCTAAACAAAGAAAAGGCTGATCAAAAGAAAGAATTAAGAAAACAATGTCTAGCCTACATCATGAAAGAGAAATTCTATCCTGCTGAAGAACAACAGTTCAGAGAATGGCCAGTAGCAGCTCTTAAGCGTGAGGCAGAAAGGATTGAAAAGATTAAGAATGATCCTACGAAAAAGAAGAATGCTCCTAACTGGAGAAAATATGAAAAGCTCATTGCTGACTTAACTGCTGAATATAAAAGAAAGAAAAGGGAGCTGGTGGATGCGAAAATGGATACTGCTGAAGCCATATCAAAATGGTCTAAACAGCAGACTGATGAAGCCTATGAAAGGCTGAAGAAAAGAAAGATAACTATTTCAGGCACTTATAAGAAGAAAGAACAAATGATGAAGCTTGAACAGAAGATGGGCAACCTCGACACACTGTTCCGGTCTACCTTTGTAACAAATCAAGAAGAGGGAGAACAGTTGACTGAAGAAGAGGTAATAGAAAAAGAAGCAGAGTACTTCAAAGATACCATCATGAAAATGGGTCTAAAAGAAGAAACTTCAACAAAGCTTCAAAGCCTTTTTAAGGCATTAAACAAAACCGCATCTCCAAACACTGCTAAAGACAAGACAGAAGCTGAAAAACAAGAACTCATTGAACAAGATACTGCAGAAGATATAGCTGCAGTTGACAAAGTCTTTGAAGAAGCTTTCAAAAGAATGTCTGAAAGTCTGCAGTTGTTTTCAAGGCCATTATCCCTCAACTCATCTTCAAATAAATCTCTCCCAAGAAACCCACTTGGCTTAAAAATACTAAAGTGGATGTCTGATCAAAAGACTCACGTATTGACCTTGGTCAGAGCCAATGGCGATGTGAAGCACATATCAAGGAAAGAAGCACTAGGCCTTAGTGTTCAAGATTTGCAGGATCTCCTTGGGCTTTCACTGTGTAGGGATGAGGATGACCAGAGTGCAAAGTAATTTGAAGTTGAATTCAAAGAACAAGCTAAGGCACTCTTGATGAGTAATAAAGGTCCTGAATAATGAAAGGTTTTGGCATTATCTGTTCCAGGGGGAGATTGTTGGGATTGAACCCTACCAGAGGAACAGATAATGTAAAGCCAAAACCAGGTCACAACAGTGGATTCACAATAAGCAGCGGTTTACACTCTGCTCTCCCCTTGAAAGTGATTTATAACAACTGATGGTCTCTATCCGCTGCTCATACTCAACTGCTGCTGCCCTTTCAACTGCTGATGAAAACCCTGATGTATCCAACACTGCTGGTCCTATCTACTGATGATAAAGCACTGCCCAGTCAAGGACTGATCAACCTTGAGGAAAGCACTGACATAAAGAGAAAGCAGCTGTTTAGTGAATTATCTGTTTTATGTATAGTCAGTGGTTAGGATAGCAGTGTTTGTGTAAGGTCAGTAGATACAGGTTGTTAGGTTGTTAGACGTCGCTTTCATGGTGACGTCAGCTGAGATACCTCAGTGGTTTGGTTTGCCTATAAATGTAACAGTGCCCTGTACTGTTACATTTGATTGACTGAGCGAGTTCTTCTCCTCATGTCTAATCCTTTCATCTTGTGTGCAACCAACCTTGGGGCATCAGGCTGAGGGGGAGTATAGTTTGTAAGCATGTCTGTAATCTTTTGCTTTGATTTGTAATCTTTTGACTCTATGAGAAGCAATTGTTTATCAAACTATTTTCTCCTTTGATTGTGTTTACAAATTTTGTTTTCATTTCCGCTGCACCTAACATGTTTTCATATTCGTTGATCATTCATTTTAAACAAACAAACACTATCATGAGAACCTCCGATCCTAACACGCTTAGACTTCCGAACCCGACCCGTTTAGTCGATCATTAGGATCCGACCAAACACATTAGGTGACCATAGTTGTATAGGGGATAACCTTCCAAGGTTATACCTTTTGGTCACTTTGTTTAAGTAGTTGTATGATAGATAGTTTATATGCCTTAGGAAAATGACCAAAATGCCATTTTTACGCATAAATTCATTTTAAGCATATGTAACCTAAATTTTGACATCTAAACTGATTAGGCAACATTATTAGATGTGTTAAGGCATATAATACTTGTCATAGGACTAGTTAGGCGTTTCGAACGCGTTTTACGCGAACGACGCGTTAAATTAGCATAAGCTACCTAAATGGGTCGTAATGGGTCGTAAGCACTTAGGTTAGGTTTCGATTTAGTATGTAGGTTTTGTTAAACCATATCATATGAGTTTCAACACTCATTTGGTTTACGAAACCTCATCCTATCCGATCTTCCGATTTAGGTCCGGTTTATTAATGTAGTTACCTATATTAGGTGCCGTTTGAATTCTGTGATCCCTCTAGCTTGCTTGGTAGTTGTTCAAGACTTCTAAGCACTCTCAAGTGAGTACATAGTCCCCTCTTTTACTGTTTTCAATGTTTTGGGGTGAAACATGTGTACCTATTTGTTATGTTCATGATTTCAAAGTGTAAATTGATTATACATGTTAGTACTTATCTTTTGACAAACTGAATGATTATTTATGGTTTAAACACTAATTTTTCAAAGATTATAAAATTAATTGTTGGATTGTACTTATTTTATACATTCACCAGACCGATTGGTAGTATGATATAGCGCTATAGGATTTGACACCCCATTCCTGTTGTCATGGAATGTAAGAGACCGATATTTTTATCCAAATAGAGATTGCCTTTGTGGTATTTCTATAGTCTCAATTGGTGTAGTTTGATACACTAAGGTTTGGTTGAATTCTAAAATCACATTTTTATTGTATATTTTGTTATACTCCCAAAGGTATAGTTTGATATACTCTCATGTGTGATGTTGTACAAAACAACATATATTTTGTTAATTATTAAAACATAGTTTGATATGTTATTTACAAAACCAAAACATAGTTTAATATGTTATTTATAAAACCAAAGTATACTTTTTATATACTACTGAAAACTATTATGTTGACACTAAAGTATATTTAATATACTATCTGTTTAATTATTTTGGAACTGAAATATATTTTAATATATTACTTATTCGACTTTCTTAAAACCAAAGTATATTTTTATATATATACTTCAAACCTTTTTATCAAAACATTGTTTTACAAACAACATATTTTATACAAACTCATTTTAGTTGGTTATTTATTTGCCTATGCATTATTCTGTTATATTATCTGATTTCTTATAAATTTTAGTGTGATTTATAAAAGAAAATATTTTAAGGTTCATGACTATTTTTTATTAAACATTTTTTCTCTAAATTTACAAGTCATGAAACCTATTATAATAAAACCTATGTATCTCACAAGCATTTTTATGCTGACGTACCAATTTTTACACATGTTTCAGGTGATGTTATGTGATTATTGTTGATGCATGCTATACATAGGATGGACTTGTGCCTTAGCGACTTTAAAACTTGAAAGATAATATTTCTATTTATCTGATTTGTAATAAAACAATAAGTTCAATAGTTCAATAAAACGAAATTATTTAATCCATGGTTGTGAAACAATGATTCTGTTACGACAATCCCGGACGTTTCCACCACGATTTGTTGTTTTACGTGGTCGGGGTGTGACAGGAGGCCCAGTAGCTTACCGGACAAACAAAGTCGCCACGTGTCGACACGTGGCAAAGCTATACTCGGTGACCCATCAACCCTAAACCCTAGTCTACTCTCTCGCGGCCCGCGAGAGAGTTAGCTGTTGTCTTCGCGGGCTGCGAGCTGCCATACGACAAGCCTATAAATAGAGGCTTCAGGCCTCATTTCAAACCGTTCATTTTTTTTCTCACTCTCAAAGTCTCTGATAGTATAAACTCTCAGGAAATAATACCCTATAAAGTGAAGCTCTGCCTCGTTGTAAGTATTATAACCCTGCTGTTACCCTACACGATCGATTTAGGGCTCCGTAACGCATGTCAGGGATCTGCCCGACTCAGTCGTTGGAGTTCTGTCTCGTGTTACACCCGATTGATCTAGGATTCCGTAATGCATGTCAAGGCTCTGCCTGACTCAGTCATTGGAATTCTGTCTCGAGTTGTACGGTTAATGTGATTTTGGTTATTTTACTAACACGTGTGCATTGTCTAATTTTAATAGATAATAACCATGAGAATCACCAGGAAGCTATAGTAGTATCACCTAAATCTACAATGTGAGTGCATTCTCTTTTTGTCTCCTTTTTGTAAGTATATTTTTGTGAGTCATTCTCTTTTTGTAAACCTTTTTACAAAACCTCAAATGTTTTCAATTATAATTAACAGTGATTGAGTCTATGTATACTACAATTACTGCCGGTATATTGGGGTTTTGTATACAAAATGTGAAAGACGTTACCATTGGACAACGAGTTAGCCAATGAGTAATATGACCCACAAGTCTGGTGTGGATATTACTGAATGAGTAATTGTGTAGATATAAACATTGTAATCGCTCTCAATACTGTGAAGTTGTAAAACTCTTTTGATTAAACTGGGATGCACTCGCCAGTATTTCTTGCTGATAAAATGTTTTTAAAACGCGTTTCAGGTAACAAAATGTGAAAGCCAATAGAAGCCAGCTGGAGAGCACTGAAGGCTTGAAATAGTGGCTATAAGAGTTACCTAAATAAAAAGGAGTTTTTATTTTCAATAATTAGGGTTTATCCCTACAAATGTATTATCAAATGAACTTGGGTTTTTATCCTAATGATTTACTATTATAAAAGTTTGGTGTTTTACTCTTATAAAAGTATTTCCTAACTATGGTCTAGATGTACTCCGCTGCCAAATAAATAAACACCGATACCACTGATCTGGATCTCGCGGCACCCGCTCCCGGGGTAGGGGTCGGGGGTTGCGACAGAGAGTGGTATCAGAGCTACAGCCAAAGAAGTGTTCTGCTGACACTTAAATTCTGTGTTAGGAAATAATTCTGTGTAAATATCTATATTATGTGTTTTATGTTATTTGATTATTTGTTAGTTTACAGTATGAGTGAGCAAGGAACTTCGGACGCATATCGTCATATAGCTAGTTCACAAAAGATGAGGGAACGTCGCCTCAACCTAATTCCTCAGGATACTCAGCCGATACTGAGGAAGGGATATTTATATTTAAGGCACAGTCTGAGGAACCCTTCACTACTAAGAAAAGAGGTTGGTTTAATAGAGGGGCACATGAGAGGAGAAAAAGAATGAAGAAGTTACAACAGCAGATA
Organism: Helianthus tuberosus; assembly: GCA_030545235.1. NCBI lineage: Eukaryota > Viridiplantae > Streptophyta > Magnoliopsida > Asterales > Asteraceae > Helianthus > Helianthus tuberosus. The sequence goes on along the minus strand of CM060364.1, from coordinate 154,019,417 downwards.
GTGATAGTCAGAGCTAATAGGGAGGTGAATGCACAGACCCAGGAAACAGTCATTAGGCCACCTTGGGAAGAGGAACTAGATAGACAGTTGGTCGATTTCCATATGTTAGCCACTACAGCAGCAGATGCTAACCTAAACCAACCGCCACTGTTACCTTTATTCCCAGACCAACAAATGCTAGAACCCAATCAAGAAAACCAATTCCTGATACCTTTATTTATCCACAACGAGTTACCTAGAATCCCGACCCCACAACCTTTAGAATATGATCCATGGCTTGACAACAATAGGTCGTTCTCGGCCCTATATACTCCCAAAGAACCAATGCCGTTAGAACGTGATCCATGGTGGGATGATGATAGAACATTTTTCAAAATAAATAGCGCAGACCCTTATGAGGAACCCGTACCTCATAAACCTAACCCATTAAACCCACCATTGAGTCGAGAATGTGTGCAGGAACTCCATCAGTATGGAGAAAGTTTAGTAAATGAGGGGAATAGAATCCGACAGATAGGGGATAAATTAGTTTGGAAATATGATGAAAATGAAATGCAATACTGGATGAACGGTACTTAGAAAATACCTAGATATATGTGTAATTTTGTATTTTGAATATATATATATATATATATATATATATCAGAATAGATACGAATGCATAACTACTAGTATATTTGATTTCCAGTTGTAGTATGTAACTGATGCATATATATAGAAAGAGTAAAAGTCGCAATGTACAACGTTTTTGATCAAATTGTTTGTGTGATTGTGTATAAATATTTATATTAAATTCATTCTATGATAATTAATACTTGATAATTGTTCGCAATTCTGATGGACAATGAAGTAAATCAGGAAAACCATAATAATGAGAATAACGGAAACCAAATAGATAACAGTGCAATCCAACATATAGTAGCACAAGGAATTATAGATGCTATGCCTTATATTATCAAGACTGTTAAAGAAGCAGAAAATAATAAATCTGCAAATGGAAGTAAAATTCGACACATTGAACCAAGTCACAGTGTAAATGATAATGGACCTATAATCCAAGCTCCATTTCCTAAAAGAAGAAGAACCGCTTCTTACGGTTGTTCTTATAAATAATTCTTGGCCTGCAAACCAATAGAATTCTCAGGCAATGAAGGAGCCATTGCAGCCTTGCGTTAGATAGAAAAGACAGAAGCAGTCATAAAAATAAGTAAATGTGCAGATGAAGATAAGATTATGTTTGCTTCTAATCTTTTCAAAAATGCAGCCTTAGAATGGTGGAATACTATTCTCCAGTCTAGGGGAAGTGATAGAGTTTATAATATGGAATGATCAACTTTAAGGAAATGGTTGAAAGAAATTCTGTCCTCCTAATGAAAAGGACAAATCGCCAATAAGTTTCTAAATCTTAGAATGACTAGAATAGACTGCAAAGGTTACACTACCATATTCTTCGAATATGCTAGGATAGTGCCAACCTTAGCCTCACCTGAACCAGTGTTAATCTCCCGTTATATTTGGGGATTAATTAGTAAGATTAGACACGTAGTCAAGGCAGCTACATCGCAAACCATAGAAGAAACTGTAGAACTAGCCAATACCCTGACTGATGAGTTGGTGCATACACAAGAGGAAAACTAGAGAAAGAACCTAGCTCAAAAGCTTACCCAAGAATTTCGCTACAGTAATTCCAACTGTGGGAAAGGTACAGGTTCTTCCTCTGCACCTTATTGCAGATATTGCAAAAGAAAGCATTCTGGAAGATGCTCCATATACTGCAACTTTTGCAAAATATCTGGACATAAGGAAGAAGACTGTAAGAAGAAACCTAGTAATAGGATATGCTTCAATTGTGGAAAAACTGGGCACATCAAACCGAACTATCCGAAACTAGCTCTAGCCACAACCAACAAAACTAATACAACTGAAGGACCAAAGAAAAATGCTAGAGCATTTGTTCTGACAGCTGAAGAAGCCAAGATGATTCCAGATGTGATTGCCGGTACGTTCTTAGTTAATAATATTTTTGCCAAAGTATTGTTTGACTCTGGTGCAAACCAAAGTTTTATCAATACTTCTTTCTACAAACTTCTCGACCAACCCTTAGCCAAACCTCAACAAGATTGTCTGGTAGAGACAGCAAACGGAGAATCCAATAAGATTAGTGAAATCTTGCAGGGAGCAAGAATAGAAATCCTGAACCATCATTTCTTTGCTAACCTTTATCCAATGAATCTAGCCGGATTCGATGTTGGATTAGGAATGGATTGGTTGGTAGCCAATCGTGCCAATATTTTAGGTGATCAAAAGACAGTACAAGTAAGTACACCAAGTGGTGAAAAGATCACAATCAAAGGAGACAAGCCAACCAGATCAACAAAATTCATCTCTGTGATGAAAGCTGCAAGTTATGAAAGGAAAGGATGAGTAGTATATATGATTTCCGTAATCATTAATACTAAAGGAAAATAATTAAAAGATATTCCTGTAATATCTAAAATTCCCAGACATTTTTCCAGAAGAGTTACCTGGATTACCGCCTGATAGAGAGGTTGAATTTAGGATTCACCTAATACCAGGAACGCCACCAATTGCCAAAGCACCATATCGATTAGCACCAACGGAGATGCAGGAACTGAAGAACCAATTGGACGAACTTCTTGACAAAGGTTTTATACAACCAAGTTCATCACCATGGGGAGCACCAGTGTTGTTTGTTAAGAAGAAAGACGGATTGATGCGTATGTGCATTGATTACCGAGAATTGAACAAGGTTACGATTAAGAGTCGGTACCCACTACCGAGAATCGATGATCTGTTCGATCAACTTCAAGGAGCTCGATTCTTTTCTAAGATCGATTTACGCTCAGGATATCATCAATTGAAAGTACAGGAAGAGGGCATTCTTATAACTGCTTTCAGAACAAGATACGGTCATTATGAATTTACCGTCATGCCATTTGGTTTAACCAATGCCCCAGCTGCATTTATGGACATGATGAACAAGATATGTAAACCATAACTGAATAAATTCATAATTGTCTTTATAGATGATATTCTCATTTACTCTAAGAATAAAGAGGAACATACAGCGCATCTGCATATACTTCTGACATTATTGAGAAAAGAGAAGCTTTATGCTAAATTCTCAAAATGTGAATTTTGGTTACAAGAAGTGCAATTCCTTGGGCATCTGGTTAATCATGAAGGAATTCATGTGGATCACACAAAGATCGAGGCGACTACTAAGCGGAAAGTCCCTGAATCACCAACAGAAATACGAAGTTTTCTTGGACTGGCAGGATATTATAGACGGTTTATCCGAGATTTATCTAGAATAGCCATTCCATTAACCAATCTGACTTGCAAATCAGTTAAGTTTGAATGGGGACCGAAACAGAAAGAAACCTTTAGGATTCTTAAGCACAGATTAACCAACGCACCCATACTCTCATTACTAGAAGGAAATGAAGACTTTATAGTCTATTGTGATGCGTCTAAGTTAGGATATGGATGTGTGTTGATGCAACGTCAAAAGGTTATAGTTTATGTCTTTAGAACCCTTAAGAAACATGAAGAGAATTATACAACCCATGATCTAGAGTTAGGAGCCATATTTTTTGACCTTAAGATTTGGAGACACTATTTATATGGAAATAAATTCGTTGTCTTTACAGATCATAAGAGTTTAAGATACATTTTTGGGAAAAAAGAATTAAATATGAGACAGAGACGCTGGATGGAAGTTCTTAGTGATTATGACTGTGATATTCAGTATCATGCTAGAAAAACTAATGTAGTAGCTGATGCTTTAAGTCAAAAGTATCATGAAAAGCCGAAACGAGTACATTCTCTCAGATTAAATCTACAAATAGATTTAAATGATCAAATTAGAGAAGTACAGGAAACAGCAATCAAGGACGATGCTGAACGTTTAAAAGGAATGATTAAGGAATTAGAACAAGGAACAGATGGAATTTGGAAGTTCCATAAGAAAAGGACATGGATACCTAAACAAGGAAACCTACGCCACAGAATTCTAGAAGAAGCTCATAAGTCTAAGTATACGATACATCCCGGAAATGATAAGATGTATCAAGATCTAAGAAAGAATTTCTGGTGGATAGGAATGAAAAAGGATAGCAAATTACGTTGCTAAATGTCTAACTTGTTCACAAGTTAAAGTTGTGTAACAGAAACCCTCAGGATTATTGTAATAGTTAGAGATGCCAATATGGAAATGAGAATTGATAACAAAGAACTTTGTTACCAAATTACCCAAGACAAGAAAAGTAAATAATACAATCTGGGTGATTGTAGTAAGATTAACCAAATCTACCCATTTATTACCAATGAAGGAAACTTTCAGTATGGAACAGTTAGCCAAGCTATATGTAAATGAAATAGTTTCATTACATGGAATTCCTTTATCTGTTGTATCTAATAGAGATAGCCATTTTACTTCTCATTTTTGGACAAGTTTCCAAAAAACAATGGGAACCAGGTTAAATCTAAGCACAACTTATCATCCCCAAACGGACGGACAAAGCGAAAAGACAATACAAACGATGGCTGATATGTTTAGAGCCGGTGTAATTGATTTCGGAGGAAATTGGGATGACCATTTACCATTAATAGAATTTTCCTACAATAACAACTATCATACTAGCATTAGTGCTGCACCTTTTGAAGCACTTTATGGACGAAAGTGCAGAACTCCAGTCTGTTGGGAAGAAATTGGAGAAAAACAATTATCTAGACCAGAGACAGTGCAAGAAACAATATATAAGATAATTCAAGTCAAGGAAACACTAAAAGCAACACGAGATCATCAAAAGAGTTATGCAGATAACAAACGTAAACCTTTAGAATTTCAAGTAGGAGATAAGGTACTGTTAAGAGTTTCTCCATGGAAAGGAGTAGTCAGATTCGTTAAAAGAGGAAAGCTAAGCCCTAGGTGTGTTGGACCTTTTGAGATTATTAGAAGATTAGGACCCGTAGCTTATCAGCTACAACTGCCAGAGGAAATGACAGGAATACATGATGTGTTTCATGTTTGTAATCTCAAGAAATGCTTAGCAGACGAATCATTAGTGATACCTCTTAAGGACATAGAGGTAAATGAGAAACTTAAGTGTGACACCTGTGTCACTGCGACCATCAAACAAATGCCAAACCAATGAAATATTATATTTCATACTTGGGATTTGTAAAAATATGTGTATCGTTTACACATATAAACTCTTGTTCGATTCCAAGCTCTAAATCGCTTTCTGGAAGGTTATATATGCACTGATGCGTAAATATAACCAGTTTAATGCAACGAACACTCCGGAATAGTGAAATAGGCTTAACATACCTTAAATAACCTTTACTTAACTTAGAAATAAGTTTTGAAGGCTTTGGTATGGCAAAATCAAGTTAAATCGCTTACAGGGACTAAACTTGACAAACTGCGAAAGTATGCCAGTTTGAACTGTAATAGACATTCCGGAACATGACCATAAGTTAAACACACCTTAAATATCCTTTACATAGCTTAGAAATAGGCTTTGAGAGGTTCGGTGCGCTAAAATATACTTTTGGGACATTCAGGGACTAAAAGTGTCAAAAAGTGCACAAGTTTGCATTTTCGCGCATAACTCACGTTCTGAATACATCCGGACATCCAAAAATTTATGTAAGCATGACTATATTATGCTTTAGTGTTTGGCTTGCCAAAAAATCCATTCGTCGCGTCATTTGGATCGTTTTTCGCGCTTATGCGCATTCCGTCGTAATTAAGCGAACATCGCGTTCGTACGGCCAAACGAACCAATGTCCGGCATATTTTTGAGCATGTTTCATGTCCATAATGTTTAGGCATCATTTTAGGGCCTTAAAGTTGGCTTGACGGGCCTTAGAAGTGTCGGAAATGGCCTTAAACACGTGCAGGGGCTGAAACTGTCATTCTGCAAACTTGTTTTCTGATCTGAAGAGCTAGGCGGCCCGCCTCAGCCAAGCTTAAATCTTAGGCGGCCCGCCTCAGCCTTCCTGATCAGATAAGAACGCTTAGTCAGCTGATTCCAGCTGTTTAAACCTCATCCACACACTCACAAATGCACATTCAACTCATTTGGACCATTTTTAAGTTACCACAACTTTGTGACAAGTGTACGCACAAGATTCGAGCACGGTTTCCATGAAACGATCATAACGGTTCGGGTATTCCTATAAATACCCATCCACCCCAACCTCATTTCTCACAAGAATCTGGATTTGAGAGCTCTAAGTTGAAACCATTGTTTCATACCTGAGTTCTTGGATCGAGATTAGCATTCGGTGACCCTTCGTAAGTATTCTTTCGTTCTTTTATTGCTTTTCGAGTCTTTCGAGTCTGAAAGTCAAACTTTGTTTGACTTTCTGCGTTGACCAGTTATGGTCAATGCGAAGTTCGTTTGAACTTCGCAGCGTGAGTGTAATCACGTTGGTTATAGTCCCTTGGGACTATGCCTACTGATTACCACGTTGTCTAGGGTCGTAGGGTAAGCGATCTAATAAATCGCTTATACCTCGAACCCGACCCATTTGGTCGATCATTAGGATCCGACCAAATACATTAGGTGACCATAGTAGGTAGGGAATAACCTTCCGAGGGTATACCCTATGGTCACATCGTTTGAGTAGTTGTATGATAGGTAGTTTATATGCCTTAGGTAAATTACCAGAATACCCTTTTCATGTATAATTGGTAATTAAGCATATGTAACCTAAACTTTTGTCACATAACTGATTATGTAACATGTTTAGGCATATAACACTTGTCATAGGACTAGTTAGACGGTCCGAACGCGTTTCACGCGAACGACGCGTTAAAGTAGCATAAGCTACCTAAACGGGTCGTAATGGGTCGAAAGCACTTAGATTAAGGTTTCATTTAGTATGTAGGCTTTGTTAAACCATATGACACGAGTCTCTATACTCGTTTGGTTTACGAACCCTCATTCTATCCAATCATCCGATTTAGGTCCGGTTATTAACATAGTTACCTATATTAGGTGCCGTTTGATATCCGCGATCTCTAGCATTGTTTGGTTGTTACTCAAGGACTACTAAGCAATCTCAAGTGAGTACATAGACCCCTCTTTTACTGTTTTCCAAAAATTTTGGGGTGGAACACATGTGCCTACTTGTTACTTTCAAGCTTTCCTGTTTTCACATCATATACTTGCTATGTTCATTAGTACAATTATAGTACATGTTTTACATTACATTTAATGCTACGTATGTCTATTGTTGCATACTTAGTACAGGTCACATGCTACGTATGTCTATTGTTGTATACGTAGTACAGGTCACATGCTACGTATGTCTATTGTTGTATACGTAGTACAGGTCACATGCTACGTATGTCTATTGTAGTATACGTAGTACAGGTCACATGCTACGTATGTCTATTGTTGTATACGTAGTACAGGTCACATGCTACGTATGTCTATTGTTGTATACGTAGTACAGGTCACATGCTACGTATGTCTATTGTTGCATACTTAGTACAGGTCACATGCTACGTATGTCTATTGTTGCATACTTATTACATTTGTTATTCATCACATGATTACATTTTGGATACATATTACATGATTTACATTAGACATGAACATTTTACTTTGATAGTTTGGTTTGATTAAGTGATTAAGTAACGATGTGTGTGTAATATGATACAAGCATGGTGGATACGCCGCTGGTACTTCCTATATATAAGTGTTTGTATGGTATTACATGTCGTAGCGTTATTTGAATCATTTCAGTTTGATACATATAACATTTTATACAAATAACATACTTTTCACAATACATTGTTTTACAAACAACTTATCTTATACAAACTCAGTTTACAATGGTTATTCATTTAACCATACATTATTCTCTTATTTATGCATATCATCTGATCTTATCATTTTTCAAATGATTTACAAAACAAAGCAAATTACAAGGTTCATGACTAAAAATTTTCTCAAACATAAGTCATGAAACCTATTTTCACAAAACCTATGTATCTCACAGGCATTTTTATGCTGACGTACCTATTTTCACATGTGTTTTTCAGGAGCTGTTGCATAAGATGATCAAGATACACATAGGCAGACTTGGGCTTTAGTGACAATAAAAGATGCAAGACTAATTAATTATGTTGTATTTCCTTGTTTGTTAAGACATTGTAACACTTGTAATCAATAAAACGAAACTTCAATTGCCATGGATTTGAAACAATTAATTCTGTTACAACACTCCCCGACATTTCCGCCACGTTTTGTATGTTCTACGTGGTCGGGGTGTGACAGAAAAGATGGTATCAGAGCCAATGGTTATAGGGAATTAGGTTATTAGTAATGCTTTGACCTAGTCTATAACCTTCTTAGGACCCTAACGTGAGTTTACTTGCGTTTAGTCATAAAACAATATCGTCACCTATCCTTAGGCGACTACCACAACAAGAACATAAATTTCAAAACCGCTTTGAAAACTAATCATCTGTTCTAGGATGATTTATTACAAGGTTTTGAACCCTCTGTTATATGGTTTTGAACCCCTTGGAATTTTCAAAATCTCGTCGAGGTTTTGGGTTTTAAATAATGTGAACACGTGCAAACTGGAAGGGTGAATGCCTGTATTCTGGGTTTTCTGTCTAGGCAAGCACTTCGTATACATCTCATCAGACGCGAGACCAGTTGTGCTTACCTGGGAATTCTTGGGATGAGTGTTCACTTATAGGCGAGCATGTCTTCGCGATACATTATTTTTGACCTATTTACTTTGATTAATCACCGAGGTCGTTTGTTGCTTTGTAGTAACAAACAAATGACCACTATCCTTGCTTTCATCAGATTTGTTTCATCTCATTCTTTTCGTCTAATTCTCTCACTCGTTTCCTTTCATGTTCTTCTCTTTTAGAATGCCTCCACGACGCGAAAATCCGGTATCTATTGACGATCTGGCAGTTGTCATTACACAGCAAATGACTGCTGCAATCCCGAACGTCGTTGCTCAATGTTACCAAGCTATCAACAACAATAATGCCCTCTGCAGCTTCAAGACGTTCAACTCGGCTAAGCCATCAAAGTTTTCTGGGTCTCAAGGAGCGACAGCACTTCTGCAATGGTTCGAGAGCCTAGAGAGCACCTTCAGGCATGTTCAATGTCCAAACGAGCGAAAGGTAGACTTCGCATCTAGTGTCTTTGAGAAACGAGCTTTGACGTGGTGGAACGGTGTGGTGAGAGATAGGGGTGCCGAAGTGGCACTGGCCCAAACTTGGGAAGAACTTCGAGCACTGATGATGAAGGAATTCTGTCCTCGTCACGAGATCAGGGCATTGGAAAGGGAATTCGACGATCTTAAGCAAGACAGCGGTGAACATCGAGCATACACCGATCGATATGAGGAGCTGAGCCTGTTGTGTCCTACCATGGTTACGCCTTTGGATAAGGCGATCGAAAAATACATTGATGGTCTCCCTGACTCAGTTCAGGACATTGTTACTGGTAGTAACCCCACTACGGTTAGGCAGGCCATTGAGCTATCTGCAACCTTGACTGAATCTCAGATCAGGAAACGTAAGCTTTTCCGAAAGGGTGACAAGAAACCGGTCGAGGAATCGAAGCCAATCGAGGAATCAAAGACCATGGATGAACAGTCTGGATCCCTTGAGCGGTCAAAGAAGCGAAAGGCTTCTCAGAACTTTGCCATGGTTACTCACAATGATCAAGCCGTCCCCAACCAACCAGCTCAACCCCGTACTAGGAAGCCATACAATGGAACTTCACCCTTGTGCAACCAATGTGGCCTACATCATCATGCCAATGTGAAGTGCCGCGAATGCCAAATTTGTGGACGTAAATGTCATACAGCAAAAGTTTGCGTAGCAGCAGTTGCACCAAATCAAGCTAACAACAATCCTGCTCAAGCTCGTTTTCCACCAGGTTCTTGCTACAAGTGTGGCGAGATGGGACATTTCCGAAGAAATTGCCCAAAGCTTGCTAATGCTAATCCAGCACAGAGATGAGCATCTGACCGACTAGAAGACAACACTCTTTAGAAATAACCACATCTTATGTATTATTTTCTTATGTTGTCAAGGTCCATGAAACAGTTGTTAACATTGTTTATAAATAAATCTTTTATTTACATTGCAATGTATTTATGTGATTATATGTATAAACAACATATCCCTTACAATACCGACAATCAAGGAATCATATTCCTTGAAAAGCAAACTACCCCCAAAATTCTTCCATTGTACATTCTCTTGCGTTTTCCACAAAGGTCGTAAGTACCCGTCTCTTGCAAAGAAACGTAGTACAAGGTGCAAGTTATAATTCTGTACGAATACCCCAAGTACCACTATAAATTCTTAATAGGGTACCCAAGGGTATTTCCGTATGTCCTAAATTATTGTGTACCTTAATTCGAATATTGCGTTTTCCTGAAAACGAAAATCGAATTTTTGGTAGATCATCCTATTTTCATGGATGGATTCTTGAAATAATTAAAGTGCCAAATGAAATCCACGAATTGGATTCCTGGTGTACTTTAAGTACCCGCGTCCAAAGATAACAAATTAATAACCAAGTTAAACAACTATGTGATTATGTGCTTATGTGTTTCCTTTTATGTTTTTGGTGTAATCCAAGTTTTGTTATCCAAATCCTCATAGAATCTTCCATATCTTTGTATAAGGAAATTCATAGTAGGATATCCAAAGGTACTATATTAAATCCTCAATGGGATTTTACGTAATAGTAAAGACCATCGGATTATATTGTACTATTCCATAATTAGACCCCTGAGTGGTCTAGTTAAACAGATTGATCCAAAAATCTGGTTAGGAATATCATGTGATGAGATAGCTGAAAGGACTCCTTGATGGCCTAATTAAAAAGATCAATTGTCGATCTAATTAAAAGGACCCTATGGTAGTCTAGTCACACTCATCACAGGTTTGATTTTCCTCCCCTAAAACATTTCAAGACAAACTGTGCGGACTATGCAAGGAGTTACATAATTATGGATGCATACATAATTATGGAATTCAGTGCACAGAAACCACAGCAAGTTTTGTCATGTATCTGGAGTTAACCATGTTCATTTTTGTTTCTGAAGAAATGGTGAAAAAAATGACTCATTCTGTTCATTTTTGTTTCTGAAGAAATGGTGAAAAATGACTCATTCTGTTCATTTTTGTTTCTGAAGAGGTTGTGAAAAATTACTCGTTCTGTTCATTTTTGTTTCTGAAGAAATGGTGAAAAATGACTCATTCTGTTCATTTTTGTTTCTGAAGAAATGGTGAAAAATGACTCATTCTGTTCATTTTTGTTTCTGAAGAAATGGTGAAAAATGACTCATTCTGTTCATTTTTGTTTCTGAAGAGGTTGTGAAAAATGACTCATTCTGTTCATTTTTGTTTCTGAAGAAATGGTGAAAAATGACTCATTCTGTTCATTTTTGTTTCTGGAGATGTTGTGAAAAATGACTCATTCTGTTCATTTTTGTTTCTGAAGATGTTGTGAAAAATGACTCATTCTGTTCATTTTTGTTTCTAAAGATGTTGTGGAAAATGACTCATTCTGTTCATTTTCGTTTCTAAAGAAATCGTGGAAAATGATTCGTTTCGTTCATTTTCGTTAACTCATTTCCGTTCATTTTCGTTGCTGATGAATATCCATCGAGGGAAATGAATATCCTTGTTTATTCCTTCATGTTCCATTTTCTAAAGAATGCCTGTTGAAAATAACTCCGTTCATTTTTCCTTTCTGAAAAATGTCTGTTAAAGAGAAATTACAGGATTATGCCTTACATATCTCTGGTGGTTATTTGACACAAAGTCAGAAATAGACTCCTACGAATAAATTTCGGGACGAAATTTCCTAAAGTAGGGGAGACTGTGACACCTGTGTCACTGCGACCATCAAACAAATGCCAAACCAATGAAATATTATATTTCATACTTGGGATTTGTAAAAATATGTGTATCGTTTACACATATAAACTCTTGTTCGATTCCAAGCTCTAAATCGCTTTCTGGAAGGTTATATATGCACTGATGCGTAAATATAACCAGTTTAATGAAACGAACACTCCGGAATAGTGAAATAGGCTTAACATACCTTAAATAACCTTTACTTAACTTAGAAATAAGTTTTGAAGGCTTTGGTATGGCAAAATCAAGTTAAATCGCTTACAGTGACTAAACTTGACAAACTGCGAAAGTATGCCAATTTGAACTGTAATAGACATTCCGGAACATGACCATAAGTTAAACACACCTTAAATATCCTTTACATAGCTTAGAAATAGGCTTTGAGAGGTTCGGTGCGCTAAAATATACTTTTCGGACATTCAGGGACTAAAAGTGTCAAAAAGTGCACAAGTTTGCATTTTCGCGCATAACTCACGTTCTGAATACATCCGGACATCCAAAATTTTATGTAAGCATGACTATATTATGCTTTAGTGTTTGGCTTGCCAAAAAATCCATTCGTCGCGTCATTTGGATCGTTTTTCGCGCTTATGCGCATTCCGTCGTAATTAAGCGAACATCGCGTTCGTACGGCCAAACGAACCAATGCCCGGCATATTTTTGAGCATGTTTCATGTCCATAATGTTTAGGCATCATTTTAGGGCCTTAAAGTTGGCTTGACGGGCCTTAGAAGTGTCGGAAATGGCCTTAAACACGTGCAGGGGCTGAAACTGTCATTCTGCAAACTTGTTTTCTGATCTGAAGAGCTAGGCGGCCCGCCTCAGCCAAGCTTAAATCTTAGGCGGCCCGCCTCAGCCTTCCTGATCAGATAAGAACGCTTAGTCAGCTGATTCCAGCTGTTTAAACCTCATCCACACACTCACAAATGCACATTCAACTCATTTGGACCATTTTTAAGTTACCACAACTTTGTGACAAGTGTACGCACAAGATTCGAGCACGGTTTCCATGAAACGATCCTAACGGTTCGGGTATTCCTATAAATACCCATCCACCCCAACCTCATTTCTCACAAGAATCTGGATTTGAGAGCTCTAAGTTGAAACCATTGTTTCATACCTGAGTTCTTGGATCGAGATTAGCATTCGGGGACCCTTCGTAAGTATTCTTTCGTTCTTTTATTGCTTTTCGAGTCTTTCGAGTCTGAAAGTCAAACTTTGTTTGACTTTCTGCGTTGACCAGTTATGGTCAATGCGAAGTTCGTTTGAACTTCGCAGCGTGAGTGTAATCACGTTGGTTATAGTCCCTTGGGACTATGCCTACTGATTACCACGTTGTCTAGGGTCGTAGGGTAAGCGATCTAATAAATCGCTTATACCTCGAACCCGACCCATTTGGTCGATCATTAGGATCCGACCAAATACATTAGGTGACCATAGTAGGTAGGGAATAACCTTCCGAGGTTATACCCTATGGTCACATCGTTTGAGTAGTTGTATGATAGGTAGTTTATATGCCTTAGGTAAATTACCAGAATACCCTTTTCATGTATAATTGGTAATTAAGCATATGTAACCTAAACTTTTGTCACATAACTGATTATGTAACATGTTTAGGCATATAACACTTGTCATAGGACTAGTTAGACGGTCCGAACGCGTTTCACGCGAACGACGCGTTAAAGTAGCATAAGCTACCTAAACGGGTCGTAATGGGTCGAAAGCACTTAGATTAAGGTTTCATTTAGTATGTAGGCTTTGTTAAACCATATGACACGAGTCTCTATACTCGTTTGGTTTACGAACCCTCATTCTATCCAATCATCCGATTTAGGTCCGGTTATTAACATAGTTACCTATATTAGGTGCCGTTTGATATCCGCGATCTCTAGCATTGTTTGGTTGTTACTCAAGGACTACTAAGCAATCTCAAGTGAGTACATAGACCCCTCTTTTACTGTTTTCCAAATATTTTGGGGTGGAACACATGTGCCTACTTGTTACTTTCAAGCTTTCCTGTTTTCACATCATATACTTGCTATGTTCATTAGTACAATTATAGTACATGTTTTACATTACATTTAATGCTACGTATGTCTATTGTTGCATACTTAGTACAGGTCACATGCTACGTATGTCTATTGTTGTATACGTAGTACAGGTCACATGCTACGTATGTCTATTGTTGTATACGTAGTACAGGTCACATGCTACGTATGTCTATTGTTGTATACGTAGTACAGGTCACATGCTACGTATGTCTATTGTTGTATACGTAGTACAGGTCACATGCTACGTATGTCTATTGTTGTATACGTAGTACAGGTCACATGCTACGTATGTCTATTGTTGCATACTTAGTACAGGTCACATGCTACGTATGTCTATTGTTGCATACTTAGTACATTTGTTATTCATCACATGATTACATTTTGGATACATATTACATGATTTACATTAGACATGAACATTTTACTTTGATAGTTTGGTTTGATTAAGTGATTAAGTAACGATGCGTGTGTAATATGATACAAGCATGGTGGATACGCCGCTGGTACTTCCTATATATAAGTGTTTGTATGGTATTACATGTCGTAGCGTTATTTGAATCATTTCAGTTTGATACATATAACATTTTATACAAATAACATACTTTTCACAATACATTGTTTTACTAACAACTTATCTTATACAAACTCAGTTTACAATGGTTATTCATTTAACCATACATTATTCTCTTATTTATGCATATCATCTGATCTTATCATTTTTCAAATGATTTACAAAACAAAGCAAATTACAAGGTTCATGACTAAAAATTTTCTCAAACATAAGTCATGAAACCTATTTTCACAAAACCTATGTATCTCACAGGCATTTTTATGCTGACGTACCTATTTTCACATGTGTTTTTCAGGAGCTGTTGCATAAGATGATCAAGATACACATAGGCAGACTTGGGCTTTAGTGACAATAAAAGATGCAAGACTAATTAATTATGTTGTATTTCCTTGTTTGTTAAGACATTGTAACACTTGTAATCAATAAAACGAAACTTCAATTGCCATGGATTTGAAACAATTAATTCTGTTACAACACTCCCCGACATTTCCGCCACGTTTTGTATGTTCTACGTGGTCGGGGTGTGACATTAAGTTTGTCGAGAAAACCGTTCAGATTGAAGATAGAAAGATCAAGATTCTCAAACACAAGAGACTAGTTCTCGTCAAAGTCAAATGGGATTCCAAGAGAGGACCAGAATACACTTGGGAACTCGAGTCAGAGATGAAGAGGAAATACCCAAACTTGTTCCAGTAGACCTCGAGGACGAGATCTAAAACAAGGTGGGGAGGATATAACAACCCTCCTAGAACCCTTAACGTGACCCTAGACATTCCTAATATACCCCGTATGCGAGAAACGAACCCAAAAAACCCTTATACTTAGAAAAATCAAGAAAAACAAAATATAAAGGGTTGTCGCGGGCCGCGACCCAGACACCCTTGGTCTCACGCGGGGCGCGAGGCCCAGTAGCTTACCGAACAAACCAAGCCGCCACGTGTCGAGACGTGGCAAAGCTATAGTCGGTGACCCATCAACCCTAAACCCTAGTCTACTCTCTCGCGGGCCGCGAGAGAGTTAGCTATTGTCTTCAAGGGCCGCGAGCAGCCATACGACAAGCCTATAAATAGAGGCTACAAGCCTCATTTCAAACTGTTCATTTTCTTTTCTCTCTCTCAAACTCTCTGATAGTATAAACTCTCGGGAAATAATACCCTATAAAGCGAAGCTCTGCCTCGTTGTAAGTATTATAACCCTACTGTTACCCTACACGATCGATTTAGGGCTCCGTAACGCATGTCAGGGCTCTGCCCGACTCAGTCGTTGGAGTTCTGTCTCGTGTTACACCCGATTGATCTAGGATTCCGTAATGCATGTCAAGGCTCTGCCTGACTCAGTCATTGGAATTCTGTCTCGAGTTTTACGGTTAATGTGATTTGGGTTATTTTACTAACACGTGTGCATTGTGTAATTTTAATAGATAATAACCATGAGAATCACCAGGAAGCTATAGTAGTATCACCTAAATCTACAATGTGAGTACATTATCTTTTTGTCACCTTTTTGTAAGTATATTTTTGTGAGTCATTCTCTTTTTGTAAACCTTTTTACAAAACCTCAAATGTTTTCAATTATAATTAACAGTGATTGAGTCTATGTATACTACAATTACTGCCGGTATGTAGGGGTTTTGTATACAAAATGTGAAAGACGTTACCATTGGACAACAAGTTAGCCAATGAGTAATATGACCCACAAGTCTGGTGTGGATATTACTGAATGAGTAATTGTGTAGATATAAACATTGTAATCGCTCTCAATACTGTGAAGTTGTAAAACTCTTTTGATTAAACTGGGATGCACTAGCCAGTATTTCTTGCTGATAAAATGTTTTTAAAACGCGTTTCAGGTAACAAAATGTGAAAGCCAATAGAAGCCAGCTGGAAAGCACTGAAGGCTTGGAAAAGTGGCTATAAAAGTTACCTAAATAAGGAGTTTTTATTTTCAACAACTAGGGTTTATCCCTACAAATGTATTGTAAAATGAACTTGGGTTTTTATCCTAGTGATTTACTATTATAAAAGTTTGGTGTTTTACTCTGATAAAAATATTTCCTAACTACGGTCCTGATGTATTCCGCTACCAAATAAATAAACACCGATACCACTGATCTGGATCTCACAGCACCCGCTCCCGGGGTAGGGGCCAGAAGTTGCGACAGAGAGGACTGACACTACCCCTGCACCTATCTTTGAAAAAGATGATGATCAAGATGATGCCAAAAATGGAGAGAAACATTACATGAAAAATTTTGGCAAGCCCACTCCAAGAAACAAGCCAAAACAAACGCCAGAGCCTGCAAAGAAGTCTTTAGCAACCTCTGATGAAACATCTGTCAAAGAAAATAAAAAGGGGGTTGATGAAACCCTGAACATTCAAGCAGATGAAGAAGTTGCTAGAAAGAAGACTATAAAGAATCAAAATGAAACAAAGGAGAGGATTTGGAAAATTGAACAAAAGGAGTTGGAAGAATGGGAAATAAAAACAAAGGATCTTGGCACTTCAAACAGAAAGAAATCCCATAAGCACAACAAACCTCCACTTGCCATATTCCCTAAAAAGCCAACCACTGTTGGTCTCAAAACCACTACTGGTATCAAAATGCCACCCACTGCTGCACCTAAACCAACACCCTCACCAGAAAAACCACCTACCAAAAAGCAGAAAATAAAACCCTCTTCACCATTACCATCCTCCATTGCAACTGATGTTGATGCTACAAAAGCTTCAACGGATGTTAAGGCAACATCGGTTGAAACACCAGTTGTTTCATCAGCTGTTCGTCAATCCCCTGATTCCCCAACTTTCAAATTTCCATCACAATCAATCCTTACACCTATTGCCCACTCTCCTTCAAAAACTCCTCCTCCACCAAAATCTGTTTATTCTAGAAAAAGAAAATTCATGGTGCATGATGATGAAAAGAATGATGAAGAAATACTTGCACCTACTCATTCGTCATCCTGACCATTCATTCAAACTTCACCTGAACCATTTATTCCACCACCATCACCAACATCAAATCCATTCAATCAACCACCCACTGATCACACCCCACGAGACATACCTTTGGCAGTACAATACCCTCTAGAACTTCCTGCAGTTCAAAATGAAATGTTACAATTTTATACAGAGGATGATCCATCAAAGAGAACCTTCCCATCTCTTCATGGCTTCAGAACTCCAAGGAACCTTGATAAGTATCTGAAATTGAAATCCAAACAAGTTGAATACATTGCAAAGGAAGAGAGTAAAGGGAAAGGAGACAGCAACTTGTCAAGTCGAATGCAGCATGGGCTAAGTAAAGTCAGGAAACTGGAAGACTTTGCAAGAGACTTGAGCAAGAAAATATCAAATATGCCACCCAAATCCGACCTTCAAAAAGAGCTAACGAAAGATCTCATAGAGCTTATCATGAGAGACAAACCATACCCAGCCCATGAGCATCAGTTCAAAGATTGGCCTCTTACTGCTCTAAAAGAAGAAGCTAACAAATGTGAAAGGATGAAGAATGATCCTAAAATGAGTAAGACTGCTCCAAACTGAAACAAGTTTAAGAAATCCAGTGCAGATCTGGCCTTAAAGTATAAGTGAAAGAGAGCTGAGGTGGTAGCTGTAAAGTATGGGACTGCAAGGGCCATTGGAAAATGGTCTAGGCAGTATGTAGATCAAATTTATGATAAGTTAGAAAAACTAAGAGAAACAGATCCTACAGCTCTCAAGAAGCTAGTGTACAAAAACCAAATCACTGATAAGCCTCATAAGCAGACCCTCTCTCTTACAAAGTTGTTCACATCATCTGATGTATCCATCAAAGTCTTAAACCAAAGAAAAAGACAACAGTAGATAGATGAGGCAGATGAAAAGAGAGATGTTGAATACAGGAAAGAGGCAATCAAGAATCAGATACAATTTGTATCAAGAATCAGATACAATTTGGATTGGATGCTGCCTCATTAAAGCTTCAAGCTCACTTTGCTGAAACTGTAAAAAGACTGGCAAGCAGACCTCAATCCCCAAACTCATCAGAAATAAAGATTCTCCCAAGAAACTCATCAGACCCAAAAATTCAAAGTGGAAATCTGATAAACAGACCCCACGAATTGACATTGCTCAAGTCTGATGGTAGAGTTGTAAAGCTTACAAGGGAGGATGCATTAGGTCTGAATGTAAATGACCTCCAAGATCTATTGAACTTACAACTTTAAAGGGATGAAGATGATGAAGACTCTTTGAATTTTGAATTACAATTTAAAGGGCAAATCAGAGAAAACTGATGAGAGAATAAAGATCAAGAATAAGGAAGTGTTTTGGCATCATTTGTTCTAGGGGGAGATTGTTGATCATGCAATCCTTCTTTAAAGAACAGATGATTCAAAAGCCAAAACTGGTTCTCAAACAGTTGATCCACAATAAGCAGTGCATGATTCTAATTCCCTCAAATGGCAGTGTTCCTAACAGCTGACTGTTCTACTCAACAACTGTTCCTTAAAGACTGTTGATTACAAAGATTGCTACAACCTATCAACTGCTGATTGCCTAAGCCCTGCTGAAGACAAAGCTCTGCTCCTGATCAACCTTAGAGGAAAGCACTACTCAGCTACATCAGTGCTTACAACATCAACAGCAGATAGTGTGCATCAGTGTTTGTCAATCAGTGTTTTCAATGTAATAGTGCTTATTGTATTATCAGTGTTTAGAGGTTGTTAGTCTGTTACATGTCACTATCTAGGTGACGTCAGCTTAGATGCTCAGTGGTTTCGTTTTGTACTATAAATAGAACAGTACATGTACTGTTCTATTAGCTCTTTGCACACACTCATTTTGTACGAACAACTGTGAGCTCAGGCTGAGGGGGAGTTTAGTATTCATGCATGCATAGTTGAACTTTTGTAATACAATTCAATCTTTCGACTAATGGATACATGTGTGATGAAAACTAGATGTTTTTAAGTAGCAAACTTGATCCATTTGATTAAATAAACACTGACTTTGTGTAAAATGAAAAATTAATGTTTTTTATAAGATGTCATCAAAATTCATATTGCTACTTAAAAATATCATCCAAGTTCAAACATAAGAAAAAAAAAACAATAAATGTTCGGTTTTTTTCAACTAATGAAAACTATAACTTTATAGTATACAAGCAAACTTGATCCATTTGATTAAATAAACACTCACTTTGTGTTGAGTTGTGAATTTTAGTTTATTTTTTCTTAAAAAACATGGACTAAACATATGTTTAGGAAGAAAAAAAATTAATCGAAAATATGTTTTTCTACTTTATAGCTACAAATTGAAGCGGTTGAAACGTTGCCTTTTAAGACATTTACATGTTTAAGTCACTTGCTATGGGAGGGTGGAGAAATTGTGATGAATGTCATCTTTATCTATTTTGCTTTTTTTGAAGATACTTAATTGTATTCTATGTTATAATAATGTGTTTGATATTGTTTTCTTAAACTGAACAATTAAGTTGTTAAGTCAATCTTAGAGTTTAATTCATGTTTAAGAATTACCCTCAGTTAACCAATACATCATAACCATCACACAGCCGGTACTTCCCATTTTATTATTGTTTCAGTACCATCACATTACATCTCACCATTGTAACATCGTACTTATATAGTTATAGTTCTTGATATTTATGGTGTATCTTTGTTTTTCATAAGTGAACAGAATTTATTGCCAGTTAACATGATTTTTAAAATGTAATGGAGTTAT
Source organism: Helianthus tuberosus (assembly GCA_030545235.1). Taxonomy (NCBI): domain Eukaryota; kingdom Viridiplantae; phylum Streptophyta; class Magnoliopsida; order Asterales; family Asteraceae; genus Helianthus; species Helianthus tuberosus. The sequence continues at coordinate 153,999,118 of CM060364.1, read as the reverse complement.
AATTTTTAGTATAATATGTACAAATCTGTGCTTTTTAAACTCATTAAGTAACATACAAAAGACTATGGATCCGCCACTGTTCGGAAACACCCTCTTAATGTTTTACAACTTTTACGAACATTCAACAAAGTACTTTGTTGATTGATTTTTGAGATCTATAAGACTTATGACATAGATAGACTATACCGATGTTACGCATGAGAAAACTAATAGACGTAATATACAAATCATCCTGAGAGATTTGATAAACTAATAGAAAACGAGTACCGTATAGTAAATTGTCACCCTTGCCGCATCGCGCGGGTTTCCTACTAGTGAATTTTAATGCAAAACATCAATCTGTTTGATACCTTCTATTTTATTCTTTCTTGTCCTCATTTGAATGTTAGCTTATTTTTCTTCCATCGATTTACCTAAATATCTTTTTTTTGGTACATCATATTTTTCTATCTAAATCAATTTATTCAAAAAAAAAAAGTTGCTTATATGTTGAATAACAAGCTTGTAAATGAATATAGACTTCAAATGTTTGGAAGTAATTCTGCATATAATAATTTTATATATTAAACGATTCATGTACAAACATGGGTGGAACTAAGCATTTAAATGTGTAAGAAGTGTAATCTTGATTTCGAATATTTTCAGCCCCCGATATAAATGCTTAAGTTCCGTCATTGACCACTGTGCATGGGCCCCGAATTATCAGGGACGACAAAACCAATGGATCCTCCTGCATCATTGTGTCTACACCCCGATTCACTTCATATATATGTGGGTTATATCATTAGGTATAGAGGTAAAATGATGTTTTTGATTACTAAGTTGATGTTTGAATACACGTACATATGCCCAATTTATAGAAAACTGAAAACAATAATAAAAGGAAAGACAATCAATGGCTGGCTGGAATCTTGGCTGTAAAACAGCTGTGATTGGGCTGGAAATCTTCATAAAAATCTTCATTCATTCTCTTCTTTCCGACACTCCCCCTCAAGTTGAGTAGTGGGGTCACCAATACTTAACTTGCTCAAGCAGCTACTAAAAGCGTTTCCGTTGACGGCCTTTGTAAGAATATCTGCGAGTTGATCTTTTGACGATACATATGGGAGCTCTATGATTCTTTCTTCCAGTTTCTCTTTGATGAAATGTCGGTCTACCTCCACGTGTTTTGTTCGATCATGTTGTACTGGGTTTTCTGAGATTTGTATTGCAGCCGTATTGTCACACATAACTTGACTGGGTTCCTTTTGAGAAAAACCAATGTCTTCTAGTAGCTTCCTGATCCAAAGAACTTCGCTTAACCCTCGAGCTATACCTCTAAATTCTGCTTCTGCACTTGACAGAGCAACCACCTTTTGTTTCTTACTTCTCCAAGTAACAAGGTTTCCACCAACCAATGAGAAGTACCCTGATGTTGACCTTCGATTTCCCTTATCTCCTGCCCAGTCTGCATCAGTGTAGAGCTTAACATTCAGATGTCCATTTGTTTTGAACAACACTCCATGGCCTACAGTCCCCTTGAGATACCTTAAAATTCTCTGAGCAGCTTCCATGTGGGCAACTTGTGGTTGGTGCATGAACTGACTTACTACTCCAACTGCGTACGCTATATCAGGACGAGTGTGAGAGAGATAAATTAGCTTGCCCACGAGCCGTTGATACCTTTCTTTGTCCGCAAGCTCCCCATTAAGTTCCATGTGAAGGTTGTGGTTCACCACCATTGGAGTATCTGCGGGTTTACAGTCAATCAACCCGGTTTCGGCCAGAAGATCAAGGACATACTTTCTTTGGCAAATGAAGATCCCCCGTTTAGACCTGAGAACTTCAATCCCGAGGAAATACTTGAGATTCCCTAGATCTTTCATTTCAAATTTTGAAAACAGATTCTCTTTTAGCTGTGCTATTTCTTCTACATCATTTCCGGTAATAATCATGTCGTCTACATATATGATCAAGCAGGTTACAAGGCCGTTTCTTCTTTTGAGGAACAGAGTATGATCAGCATTACTTTGGTGATACCCGTATTCTTTTATGGCCAAAGTGAACTTTCCAAACCATGCCCGAGGAGATTGTTTTAGCCCGTATAATGACTTTTTCAACCGACATACTTCCCTTTCTTTAAAACTCCCTGAAAAACCTGGAGGTGCTTCCATGTAGACTTCTTCCGTTAGGTCTCCATGGAGAAATGCATTTGTAACATCAAACTGGTGGAGAGGCCAATCCTTATTGGCTGCCACGAAGAAGAGGACTCTGATGGTGTCCATTTTTGCAACCGGAGAGAAGGTCTCAGAGTAATCGATTCCATACGTCTGAGTGTAACCCTTGGCTACGAGCCGAGCTTTGTATCTTCCAATGGAACCATCTGGTTTATATTTGATTGAATACACCCACCGACATCCAACAGTTTTCTTTCCTTTAGGAAGAACGCACTTTTCCCACGTGTTGTTTTTCATAAGAGCACGCATCTCCGTTTCCATTGCTTCCTTCCAGTTCTTCTTACCTTGGGCTTCCTTTACAGAACTCGGTATTTATTCAGAGTATAGTGAGGTAACAAATGCTTTCGCGCTGTTAGATAAGTTCCCGTTAACCATATTGGCTGTAGGATACCTTGAATTTCTTGTTTCCCTTTCTGGAGAGTACCGTTTTGGAGGAACTCCTCTATTGGCTCTAGGAGGTAAAACGTATGTTCCCGGTGTTGTTCCAGACTCCCCATCATGTTGTTCATTAGATTCGACTTCTCCTTGGACTGCGTTGTTTTGCTTAGTAATCTCCACCTGTTCCATTGTCTCAGAACTTTCCTGATTGTTAGTGGTATCTGGATCAGATTCAGACACATTTCCAAGGTTTGGAGAGTTACTTACCTCGAACACCAGTCTGGATGATTCTTGGGTAAGACTTTCGACAGGCTTAGTGTGTGTGGATGTATGAGATGACTCATTTTCGCTTGCAGATGGAATCCACTTCAACCAGCTCAGTGAGTCTTCATGTTCTATCTCCCCCTGACCACTAAGATGGGACTGGTAGTAATATTCTGTTTCAAGAAAATCACAGTGGACAGTGGTAATCACACGACGTCGTGATAGGTTATAACATCGGTATCCCTTCTGATTCACCCCATAACCAACAAAGACACATTTTTCGGCACATGGATCAAGTTTAGATCGTTCGGTTTTGGGTATATGGGGAAAAACGGTACACCCAAAGACACGAGGTGGTAAGGTAAGAGGTGGGGGTAGTTTGGTGAATGTGGATAAGGTATCTAGGGGAGTTTTTAGGTCAAGGGCTTTGGTTGGTAAACGATTAAGAAGATACACATCTGTGTTTATAGCTTCGGGCCAAAAAGATTTAGGGACTTTGGATTCAAGCATAAGGGCTCGGGCCATTTCTACCAAAATGCCATTTTTCCGCTCAACTACACCATTCTGTTCTGGGTGTTTTGGGCAAGTGGTTTGGTGAATCATTCCCTTCTCTTGAATAAATTGTTTCATGGAGGTATTAACGTACTCCCCTCCATTATCAGATCGTAAGATCTGAATGTTGGTTTTGAATTGAGTTTGGACCATGGTGTAAAAAAGTCTAAATTTGTCAAATACTTCAGATTTGTGTTTTAAAAAATATACCCATGTCATCCGGGTACAGTCATCAACAAATAATAGGAAGAAACGAAGATTTTGACCTCCATTCGTTTCAGCTGGACCCCAAACATCGGAATGTATTAGAGAAAAGGGTTCACTGACCCTAGTGTTACTTGGTTTGAAAGGTTTTTTATGGCTTTTGGCTAAGGCACATGTTTCACAGTCTAATGTACTGTTTGACGGAAAGAGTTTAGGGAGTAAAAGATGTAGATACCCGGCGGAAGGATGCCCTAATCTCCTATGCCAAAGCCATGCTTCTCTACTCTTTGTTCCGTGAGCAAGCATCGCAGTCCCTGACTGAGTCACCTCATCCACATAGTATAAGCCCTGTCGTTCAGTGTCACGCCCAATTATCTTTCCAGTTCTGATGTCCTGTAAGATACAAAAATGAGGATGCATTAGAATTGTGCAATTGAGTTCCTTCGTAACATGACTTATTGATAACAATTTGTGTGTTAACGAAGGAACATATAAACAATTTGACAATCTCAAATTGGGAGATATTTCGACAGTTCCTCCTCCCTTTACTAAAGCATTTTCGCCATTTGCAGTCTTGATGTGGGTTCTGTTTGGTTTCTTTGTAGACACGAAGTCCGATGGCTCGTACGTCATCGTATCAGTGGCTCCACAATCAAAAATCCAAGAACTGACTTGATCACCGCTTTTCTGTGTTGTTAGATAGGCTTCCCCACTTGTTGACGGATAGTCCTTCAACAATTCATAGTTCCTATGATTAATCATTTGCAAAATCCTTTTTTTTTAATGTTGTCAAGGAAAAAAAATCCAAAAAATGACAATTTCCTTTTTCCTTGCTTCACGTGCTACCCCACCACACCTTTATTGTACTTTTCCTTTCTTCAAAAAGCACAGAACAAAAAAAAAAAAAAAAACAAGCCCCCTAGACTTTGTTCTCTACCCAACACTTCTGCACTTTTAGAGAGAGAGTGAGGAGAATCAGAGAGAGGCGAATCAGATAGAAGCGGAAGTGTGATGTGGTGATAGACGATACGAGCCCTAATTCTTCCTTACTTCTCGAGATCTGACCGGAATTGTTAGCGGATAACCGGACGACAGCGGAGAATGACGTCACAACGGCCGGAGACGAGGAATGGCGAGTGGTCCGCGGCGGTCGGAGAATGATGTGACGGTTACGTTGTCTGGCTTTCCGTCGGGATCTGACGTGTGCGATTCCGGCAACAGTAATAACAACAGCAACCACAATGGTTCGGTTCAGATTTCACGCCGTCGTCGACGGCGTTAACGATGTCGTCACCGGGAACAGTGGTTGTTTTGGGCAGTGGATGCAGCGGTTGTTGGTTTGATTTTTTTTTCGGAGTTTGATTTTGATTTTTTGGGTTTTTCTGGTTTGTGGTTGGATTGGCTTGGGATAGATTGTAGATGATGAGCAAAGTGTTTAAGAATAAAAAACACTGCTCTGATACCATATCATTAGGTATAGAGGTAAAATGATGTTTTTGATTACTAAGTTGATGTTTGAATACACGTACATATGCCCAATTTATAGAAAACTGAAAACAATAATAAAAGGAAAGACAATCAATGGCTGGCTGGAATCTTGGCTGTAAAACAGCTGTGATTGGGCTGGAAATCTTCATAAAAATCTTCATTCATTCTCTTCTTTCCGACAGGTTATTGTAAAACACTTGAATGATGATGATATCCTTCACATGAAGGTATATTATCTTGCATTCTAAGGTGTGATCTTCTCACGCACACTGATCAATCTCTTTCTTATAATCGCACCCACTACCGCTGGCAGGACAGACCCCCCCCCCCCCCCCCAGTTGTTCAAGAATAGTGTCGTTGTTACCTTTGTTTTTGCATCAAACTGATAATCACACACATCAGTTTAGAGAACCAGATCAAACATAGAGTTAATTTTCCAACAAATATATCCATTAAGTCAAATAAACACCACATTGAATAAATTTTAAGGTTTTAAACACAAATTATAGTTTAATATAAATCAATCCCAACAGGACAATAAACATCTGGCACAAAAGCCACACACGGTACAACATGGTTTAAAACTGACTAGTTATAAAAAACAGGCATTTCGACACCATAAACGTAAATTATATTATAAAAAACTATTACCTCAGCTCTATTTATTGGTCTGAGCAAGATACGATTTATTTGAAATTAATTGTACAATTCATAAACAAGAAATCTTTTAGCGAACTCCTGTGTATCTCTAGTTACTTATCATGTCAATTGCCTTTGGTCAGTCGTTTTGCCCACGTTTGGATATCGAGTCTCAACGAAACGGTGGGTGATTCACGTTGGAGGAATGCCCTGTAGATCAAAGATATGATATTACTTATACATGGGTTGATTACAGTTAGATTTCATTTCAAACAAATAAATAGAAACAAAATAAAACAGGTTTGAAGTTCTCCAAAGTGTTTCTTAACACTTAGAAATTCATAAATCACCATTAATAAAAGAATTCAAATTATTATGCAATAACTCCTTCGCTAAAATGCGAAATCATTGTAAATTACCGTAAGGATGTTGTTGAAACCTTCTTCCAAAAGGGTGCGCAGTAGGCTGCATCTCTTGTGGCCAACTAAGGTGGCCATCCATGAATGCAGCTCCATATGCCCCACCACTACTGCTAGGAGATGCGCCACCACCCCAGCCTTGTGTCCACCCAGGTCCTCCCATCATTGGCTGATCGTAAAACGACTGGTGGGCCCACAGTATCTCCGGGCCCGCAGTCACTGCTTGAGGCTGTGGTGCACCCCATTGACTAGTTGTCAATGGCCACGTTGACCAGTTTGGACCAGCTCTTTGATCCATCACACCGTTAAGGTTGTTTTTATTCATGTTCAAGTTGGGATAAGGATGGTTCATGTAATCAATGCCAAAAAGTGAACCTTTTAATTCTAATTCTTCAATTTTGAAGTTCATGAAACGACTGAGATTTTCAATGGTATAATGAATGCCATAATAGATTTTTTTCACTTCTTGTTTCCCAACTCTCCCTGCCACGTTTTGGGCCCGGTCCAAGAAATCCTCAACCTATGATGTAGCGAAAAAACATGTTTATAAATTGGAAAAAAAAAAACAAAATAAAAAATGAGGTGAATACTTACACTCATAGTGGCTATATTGGTGTCCCAAGTTTTATGTATCCAATGTCCTAGATAAGGACTGGCACACAAACCTTTTGGCCAAAGCTTTTCAACAGATGCCAACTGTAATATATCTAAACAGGTTCAAGCATATAGAATGTTTGAAATGAACATTATTGGTTGCCAACAATGAGGACATTTGAAAGATGTTACCTTGATTAGAAAAGACACGAACAATCCAGCTAACGTTTCTGTATTTCTTCTACCGTAGTTCTGGAAATTTCTAACTGAATTATTCACTGATGCAGGATCTTCTCCATCTACAAAAACCATGAGTGATGGGTTGATGATGAGAGTATACTACTTATGGACAGTTTCTTGAGTTTGTACTACATATAGCTTTTTAAGTTGTACGTAGAAGCTATTTAAATGTGCCTTTGTCTTAATTGCTGAGTGTTATGTGCCTTATGTCCAAGGCTTGATGCAAAACTACTATCGAGCCTGGGGTCTCACTGACCAAATTACCTCTATACCCACTAGTGGTTGATATGTATCATTTATCATCCAAGGTCATTTAAATCAATCACATAACACATTTTGTAAGTTCTGTATAAACCAAATTCTCATATTATTTGATTAGTTCCATATCCATAACCAAGTCTTAGTATTACCTTTTAGTATGTCGGAAAACGGAGGTAATATGGGAGGATCTCGAGTCTGAAACCAGAGATTAATAATAAAACCAAATAGCATAATCAGAAAGGTTAATATACTACTTATATGCTTTTTTTGTCATAATAAAAGTTGCCTTGAGCCAAAAAAAGAAAAAAAATACAATATCTACAATAAACGTATAAAATTTTTTTCAGAGGAAACCAGTAATGTTAATGTTAAAGATCGATAATTGAGATGAGGTAAGAAGTAAATTCTACCTGTAGATGAAAGGCAACCAATAATACTATCGTAAAAGAATTAAGAGTTCGGTCTCTTGGACTGTTAATATTATGCGCTTTAGCCCACGCTTTCATCTGCATAGATAGATAGATAGATATTATTCCATTAGCATTGTAGCTTATATGGCAACATAAAAATCTTTGTTAGTAAACTATATGCCGTACACGTTTACTATTAATCTTGCATTCATATTAGCTTAGTTTCATGCAACTTGTGGTGCCGTTTACACATTACTAGAAAATTAAACGATGTGGTTTAATACATTGATATTTTTTAAATTAGAGACACTCAAGTTTGTACTCGCTTCATGGTTTGGTTTGGGACCGGTTCTAAACCAGAAACAAACACATAGCTTACCAGCTTAGCTTTGTCACAGATTCGTTTCAGTTATTTTGTATTTTTCTGGTTCCGGAAATTCTACAACTCTATTGATGCAACAAAGAAAAACTTACCAATACACATAGTTTCTGAAATCTTTCATCTATTGAAGTAATGAGGCGAATAATCAAGGATTTTGAAATTCCAATCCTGTTTTCTACGGATAAGTCACATCTGACACTTGTTGCAGTATCAACAAACTTAATAATGGGTACTCTAGCCCGCATAATAAGCTTGACCCTTTGCACATAGCCTTCATCTAAACCACAAAAAGCCATCAACAATTATGAGGCATATATATACAGAAGTCAAATGCATTTATAAATCACACTTGAGTGTGGACATTAACCGGTGTTAGCTCGAACAATTAAAGTATGATCTAGTATTTTCATATGTTGTGGTAGGTTGAAGAGATTACAAGGTGACCAGAGGTGCCGATTTCAACCAATTTGTTTATAAATGGGTCGATTTAGGTTGTGTTTTATCTCAAACAGGTCATAAAAAAATCAGCTTAAAATGGGAATGGGTTGAAAGACAGAAAGCCATCTAAAGTGTATTTTTAATGATAATATTCCATAAATTAACAAAAAGCACAATTGAAATGATAATATTCCATAAATTAACAATTGTCTTGGTTTTGAAAGTGTGTGGCTCTCTGATGCGTTTTAATTCCAAAAGCTGATGCGCTAAGCACGTGCTGCACGCATACAATGTGTTCGTTAAAAAAAATACTAACAAATTAATTATAGTAAATATATTTAGCTCTTAACTTTTAAACCATAAGATAATAAGATATAAGATATTCTCATCATCTTTGTCAGATTTGTTCAACCGGTGGTCTAATTTGTTTAAACACCCAAGCCCATTGCTCAAGCGATGGTCAGATTTGTTCGATTCGAATTTGAAAACACATCCCATTGCGATTGACTGTACAATTTGTTAAAATTTAAAATGTGCGCATCACTACATCATGTGAAGTGCGCATTTTAAAGTCACGGCTATAATGAGTCTCAAAATATGTAGATCATTAAAACTAAAACTTCAATAATAACAAACGCAAAGACTAGTATAGATAGAAGTTTACTTTGAAGTGAACGGAGCTTGTTTTCAAACTTCTGAAGCGTTTTAATTTCCTCGTCTCGAGGAAACACATACAAACTACTTCTGAAGTTAATGGATAGATCAAGATCACTTTCTATGGTGAAAAGGTCCATTAAAAAAGAACCAAATTCCTCGACAACAGGACAGCTAGCAGAGTTACCTGGATTAGAAACAAATATATTAATTACCATTTGTAGAGAGTGACATTAGTTCAATCGTATGAAATCGGTTCATACTAAATAAATTAACTTCAAATGAACATAAAAAAGAAACTGATTCCAGAAGTAACTGAAACTGTATGATTACCATATAAATCTTTTGCTATATCATTAAGATCCTGGATCACTTGTTTGCGAAGTTCATATTCACTTGGCTTTGGCCTACGAATTCCATAAGCATCATCAAATAGTTTCTCGAGTATAAAGAACCGTGTCCGACTTACTATAATCTTCTGGAGTGTCATTCGATCAGACTCCTCCATTTTCTCTACTTGGACTGGCATATCAAAGGAAAAGTTATTAACTTAAGAAAGACATGCTGGTTATTTATTAAGGAAAAGGATAATTTCTCCACATCATAACATCATTTATCTAATGTGCAAATAAAAAGTTGCATGTCACAAAATTTCAAACATACCAAGTTGACTAAAACAATATTACTAAATCTCTAAAGCCCGATAAGTGTTAGAATTTCGGAGTTCGTCGCAGCGGAAATTATACCCATATCTCTCACATAATCACTCGATTCAGATTGCATATTCATGTTTGTATATGATAATAGAACAGAGTATGCAAAAACCATAAGAAAAAGTGGACAATTCATAAGAATGATAATTGTCTTGGTGCCGACAAAAGTTGCCGGTCATTACATATATATATGCAGGGGCGGACCCAAGCCCACCCTAAGGTGGGCGGGCGCACCCCCGGGGAAAAAAAAATTAGGGCTAAATTCCGTCGAAAATCCCGTCCGCACCCCTTGGAATTTTTCGTCCGCACCCCTTGGAATTTTTCGTCCGCACCCCTTGGAATTTTCGACCGTACCCTTTGAAATTTTTCGTCCGCACCCCTTAGGTAAAAAGTGTTATCAATTCATATTTTAAATTTTTTTTAGTAAACTCTTATTTTTTAAAAAAATATACTACCTAAATTATATAACTTTTAATACCTAACCAACTAAACCCAAATACCCATACCTTTACCCACTTATAATTTCTAACTACTCTCAATTTTATGCAAATAAACAACCAATTTCTGGGTCCGCCACTGAACAACACTACTCTCAATTTTATAACTTTTAATACCTAACCAACTAAACCCAAATGTTCCGCACCCCCATGGAAAAATTCCTGGGTCCGCCACTGTATATATGTAGAAATTTTGGCGGTTATAGATGGAGGGAACAACTGTCATTTGAACGGTTGTGTTCCCTCAACCGTTGCATACTAAACTATATAATAATTATACATATATTAACATAATTAAGATTATATATATATATCTAACAATAACCATGTAACCGATTCATTGGGTGAACTAGAAACCATGTACGTTTTCAGACAGTCTCGCTTCTACCCGCTAAAAATAATTTTTGGTTAACGGTCAAATTTATTAGTCATGTCCTTTCTTTCAAGATACAACACCCATAGTCAGTAAAATCTTACCGTTTAACAAAGATATTGGTAGGATCTAGGGAATGTGAGATGTAGGCAAACCATACCTTTATCCCAAATGATATAGAGGTTGCTTCCAGAGACACCCTCGACTGCAAAATCATATATGGAAATGAAAATAAAATAAGAAACATAAAGTGTTCCTTGTGGATTCTTAACAACTAGAAAATAAGGTACTAAAAATAAAGTATTAGCAAGTTATTCGTCACTCCATTTGTTACTGAGTACTAGCATATGGCTAGCCATATCGGCTTGTGGCTTCACCGTCTGTTTTTGCACGTTTAGAGATCTTTTTAGACCATTTAAAGTGATATATAACATATTTTTGGACTACATAGTTCTCAACATATTGAATAGATATTCAATGTAGATACTTGTTTTTAAAATTGCACATATCAGAAATAATGTATGTTTAGTATACAAAGTAGACTCCTCAAACCTCCTTTCCTCTTTTCTACTACATGTTGTTATAGGTAAACTGAAAGTGTGAGGCTCTATACTTGAGCAAGCATTAGAAGTATAAATAAGCACCAAGAAAAGAAAACTATAAAACAAAATCCTTAAAATTGCATAAATCTCACATACCCTGCGATTCATCTTTCCCGAAAGACGATCCTGCTAAAATAAGCATGAAAAAAGGGTAACAAGTGGTCAAGTTTTTGCCAGATATAAAAATAGATTAGCATACACATGAAGGTTTTAGTCACTAACCCTTTCCATGCAATTCCATGATTGTGCCCCTAAAAGAGAAAAAATTCCAGTTGGATGATATACCATAAAAATGGTGGTACAATAATATGAGAAATCTAAAATTGTTTTTTTAAGAAATCAATGGATCTCATGTTCATCAATGATATATACATTTCTTGTTTGTAGTTCCTTTTAGTATCTACATGACTTTAGATAAAAACATAGATATTTACTGCATCAAAAACTTTTAATTGCTATTGTAATATCTTAGGCCTCTATTAAACAAATTGTCCATAGACTAGTTTTTTTTTAAATTATTAACTGTACTGTATTGGTGGGAGTATATATGAATCAAATCATTCTTCAAATAGGTCATACATCCTCTAACTGTAGACTTATTCATCACATTGATCATGAGATACTTAAAGCATAATAAAATTTTTCTCAAAGTATTATATCCCACATTATTATTCTATATATATATAGTACCAAAAGAGTGAGAACAAACCTAAATCGTCAAAAAAAAAAAATTATCAACGGTTTCATATATTTGAAAAAAAAAATTTTTTACATACAAACCGATTTAAATTAGTTTTTTCATATGTTTTTTTAACATTTAGACTTTTGCCTTAACTTACACATGGCTATGCTGTATAAATAAATAAAATATGTTTTTTTTATTATTATTTTGAGTTTCAAGATAGATGAATAATCTTTTGCACTTCCACAATTTTTTATACTTTTAAGATTGAAAGAAAATGAATTATCTTCTTATGCTTGTTCTCCCATTAATTTATCTTTTAAATTTAACAGTCCATCAATGTATATTTCTTTTCCTAGCTTCTTACCAATATTTCTTTTCCTAATTTACTTTGTATATAACTTATCTCAACCTTGACTTATTTGACCTCAATTTCTAATCGAATCCAAATACCATCACACAAGATTCAGTGATAAACTTACCTTTATCGAAGAATTTTTTATATACATTTTTTACTTTGATAGTTTTTTTTAACCAAACTGCAAAACCTGCTGGTTCTACCAACCATCCAACCAACCGAGCCGATTTGATTTGTCATTTTCCAAAATCGTACTTAACGATTCGGCCAAACTTTTCATCAACACCGGCCGAACCTGACCGTGAGTGCGTCCCTAAATTCAACTAAAACCTTAAAATTAAATATGAAAAGGAATATGGGATTCGATCACTGACCGTACTCTGATTAGGAACAGGTATTGGTAATCTCGGTCTCATACACGACTGTAGAATAGTGTCCCATGTTCTGTCAGTATCCGTTGGGTATGAGGTATACCCGTTGGTTTATTCAAAGTTACCTGTTGAGATATCCAAACATATTTATTACTATTTAAGTTTTTACATAAATTTATTATGCAAGGAAATTAAAAATATAAAAACTAAAAATTAGTTACAAAGGAAAAACAAAAATAAAATGGGAATCAACCCACGAAACTTCTAAAACTAATCTCATACTCAAATACCCATCCCAAAATTTTCATGTTTCGGGTTTACCCGTCGCTTCAGATTAACGGTAGGTTCGTTATCGCATTTTGAGTCTTTTGATTAGTGACGGTCTACGTTTATACCTTGACTACTGTTTGATTATCACGAAACATATATATGAACTAACCAACTTTAGCATCAACAAAAAAGAAAAAACAGGTCGCTAATCGATCAAACAGCAATGCAAAGTAGAAAAGTAACAGATTACAATACCCAAAGTTGTTAATCCGATGATCTGCAGAGATGGTCAACCGGTGACTCTGATCAAGAGCTAATTAACCAAAAGGCTGGTTTAAAGTTTAAATAAGTATGAAAATAAAGTCGTCTGGTGGTCCAGCTCTGACCAGATCATATAACCAAGAGGTTGGTTTAAGGTTTAAATAATCTGACTTTGATCTTTATATTGTCCTGCTCTGCTCTAGAAGCTGATTACATCACAAATCCAACTTTATGACTCGTACCAAGTATCATCTTTTTGTCTGATTGTAAATTATAATATGCAAACTGCATTTTGCAACTTGTTTCGAATTTTTGTTCTAGAGTAAATTACGATTTTAGTCTTTGTGGTTTGGGCTGATTTATCGCTTATGGCCGAATAGTTTTATTTTTTAGTCTGTGTTCTTAACGTTTGCATTTTTTGGTCATTTCGTCCATTTTGCTAACCCCGTCTCTTTTTAAAGTTAAGTCAAGGACATTTTAGTCATTTTATCTATTTGTTTTGTTTTTCTTTTTTTTTTAGTTTAGAGTAAAATGCCCGGATAGTCCCTGTGGTTTTGTAAAATAACACATATCGTACCCAACTTTTGAAAATTACACCGGTGCTCCCAGTGGTTTGACAGTTTGTTACTCGGATAGTCCCTAGAGTGGATGTCCGTTAGTTTTTTCTGTTAACTCCATGTAAAATGACCAACATGCACTTAGTATTAAATTAAAACACTAAAATAGATATATTAAAATTAAAGGTGGAACCCACCAACCTTCTTATTCACCTTTTTAAGCCCTTGTATGTCTCTCTCTCTCTCTCTCTCTCTCTCACACACACACACACACTCACCCTCACCCTCACCCTCACCTGCCTCCACCACTTACCACCAGTCGCCACCACCTACAACTCCACCAACATCAACATCTACGCCACCTGAACTCCCTCCTCCATCCCAGATCCCTTCATCCACCACATTTAGAGAGAGAAACGACTATAGAGAGAGAGATCAGAGAGAGAGAGACCCAGAAAAGGTCCAGAAGAGAGAGACACGAACATGATGGTGACGATGGCTTGCTAATGTTAACAATGGTAAATTCAGTCGATTAAGGTCATATCGCCTCTTAGGGTTTTGAGTTTTGAGTTGAATTTGTGGATTTAGAACTTATTTAGGGTTTTATTGGTTGGGTTTTGATGATGGTTTATTGTTGACGGTGTGTTGAAGGAAAAGAAAGATGATGATGGTGGTAGTTTATGGGTGTAGAGATGGTAGTGGTTCATATGGTGGAACCACCATGTGGTGCGGCTGTTGCAGAGCTCGACTCCGTAAACCTCTCAACAGCGTCCGTAACTCCTTCCTCAAATCGTCCTCCCCATAGCTTGGCTTCCTTCGCTGGAACCACCATGTGTTGTGGTTGTTGCAAAGTTCGACGGGTCACCGGAGGATGACATTCGCTTATGGAAGCTAATGAGCACTGGAAATGATGGTGGAAAGCTTGAACGGGGTGGTGGTGCAACGGTGGTGGTTTAGGGTTTACATATTAGGGTTTTTAGGTGGTGGATAATGGTGGCATGGGTATCGATGGCGTCGTAATTGTGGTTGTTATAGTGGTTGATTGGTGGTGTTTGGTAGATGTGGTGTGGTATGGTGGTGGTGACCGGTTGTTTTGTAGTGGCATGGTGGTGGTAGTGGTGGTTTTGAAGAGGAATTCACAGTTTTAGAGATGGAAGTGGGGTGGGGGTGAGGTGTTATATATTGTATTTAATAATTAATAATTAATTGTGGGGCTCAATTGATATTTTAAATGATTAATTAGTTTATACTTATATTTTAATAAAAGCAATGGGTAATTTTGTCATTTTACATAGATTTAACGGAGAAAACTAACGGACATCCACTCCAGGGACTATCCGACTAACAAACTGTCAAACCACAGGGTGCACCGGTGTAATTTCCAAAAGTTGGGGACTATAGATGTTATTTTACAAAACCACAAAATATTTTAATTTTTTATACAAAACCAACCCCCCCCCCCCCCCCACAACCCCCTCTCTCTCCCCTCTCTTTCTTCTCTCTAGTTTCTCTTTCTACAATCACCACCCCGCCGCCCATCCACCTCCACCACACACCACCACCCCCGTCACAGAACCACCACACCATCACCCACCTCCACCACCCCGTGACCAAAATACCTTGACTTAACTGATTTTTTGGATGGACTTAGGGGGTTGGATGAAAATGACAAAGAAATGAAAATGTTAGGGACACAGATGAGGATAAAAAACTATTTGGACTAGAGTGGTAAACCTCCCCAAACCACAAGGACTAAAATGGAAATTTACACTTTTTTAATTTATTTTTCGCCCGTTTAAACTATAAATAACTAGTCGAAAGCCCGCGCAAACTCATCCCATAAATTTGGACCGAAGTGATAAACCTCCTCAAAACACAAGGACTAAAATGGCAATTTACTCTTTTGTTTAAGTTTATTTTTCGCACGTTCATCTATAAATAACTAGTCGGAAGCTCGCGCGATGTAGCGCAGTACAACTCATCTCATAAACTCCACCAACCCACGCTCTCAATATCACTACCCCAACCGGCCATTTCTTGTGAAACCCATTAGAGGAGAACACCATGCATACACACACCCCCTCTATTAAGTATTTCGTGCACACACATGCACCTTACAAGTACGCACAAATTACACACCTATACACAACCACCTCACACACACAAACGTTACGCACACTCTCATATACACACATCATAATATAAATCTCATGTGATATAAATTATTATATTCATAAATTATGTATTAAATAATCTCATGTGATAGAAATTATAATATACATAAAGTATTAATTATGAAAAGTTTTTTAAATAATGTGTTAATGTATTAGATTATGTATTAATGAGGAGAAATGAGGGCAGATTAGGAAGTGTTGCACATAATAATTGTACCCTGCGCACAAATAGTTATCTTGGACGTCTTAAAGTAGAGATTAGATCTAACACAAGATTTAACATTCACAACTTCATAACATACATCAAACAACTTCAAAACAACTTGTTTTCACTTAGATTATGTTAGATCTTCATGTTACCATCTTTTAAAGTTTAGATTCTTTGATGGTGTAACTTGTACATAAGCTTAACATGAAGTAAAAGATGGTTTATGGAGCTTACCACTAGCCCTTATGGCTAGGGATGTGGCAAGAACAAGAAGAAGATGAAAAATGAAGAAGATGGGTGGTTAAAAGCTCCACAAGAAGATCCTTCCTCTTCTTTGCTCCAAGCCTTCTTAGATTACCTTATAGCACCTTGATATAACCTTAGATTGCCTTGTTTATGAGTGAAAATGGTGAGGTTGGATGGAGTGGTGGTGGCCGTGAGGTATAGAGAGAATAGGGAGGAAGAAGATGAAATTTTGAAGCGTGAATGATCTTGTTTCTTCATCTAATGGTCCTTATAACAATCCTCCAACACATGTTTACCCATAAGTTTAAATGTCCCATATATAGTGCACATTATGAATATTTTAATAGGAAAGGGTGTGGGCCACCCTTGGGGCTGGTTTGAAAGGGGGGGGGGGTAATTTGTCAAGTTTTGGAAGCTGTGGGTAGAAGATGTAAAGTAGAAGGTTAAATGTAAGGTTAGGTATGTTTAAGTGTTTTGATAACTTTCAAGGTGTTCTATCACCATACCTAGCTTTAAAACATAAAAACTATGCTTCTAGTCTAGTTTTGATGTTTTGGGTAGTGTCCGGTTAATCGTTCGGTTGTCGGTTCGTTAAAGTGCTAAATAGTGAATTTTACAAGGTATGAAGTACCTTTTGTGTCAGTTTTCATTCCCAACACTTTACAAGTTATTCTGGACACTTAAACATAAATTCTTCATGTTATTTTGGTGTTAAAATGTTGGTTTTGCTGAATTCCTGCAGAATTCTGCATTTAAAGTGTGTTTCGGGCAGTTTCTAGTGCTTGTTTTAGCTTTCGGAAAGTGTTTATGTTAACCCTTGTTCCTACACTTGCGTTTTAATGTATTTTTGATGTTGGACCTACATCTAGGCCCTAAATCTATCATTTAACTACATGCTGAAGCTGTGTTGTCACATCTTGTCTTACCGGTGAGTTTACTAGTCATTTTGGACGCAACGCTTATTGTAATGCACAATGCGATAAATGAAGTATTAAACATGCATGAATTCATATGTAAAACATGCAAGCATATGATGTTGACGTTTAAACACATAATTGCAGGAAATAGATTATTATTAAAATGGTACGAAAATTTACTGGTTTTGTGCCAGTTGTCACAGAGATTGTCGTGTCTACTCACGTGAGCAACAAAAAGCTTATGGATGCTCTAAAAAGGCATTCTAGATCAGGCAAAGTGTAGTTGGTTTAGAAATGTAAATCAGATAGTATTGACAACCAACTGTTACAGAATGAAGCTAGATGAGCTGATCACACTCATCAAATCATATGATACGGCTGACAAGCAGAAGGCTCAATATAACATGTCTACTACAGTTTGCTCATCCATTCCTGTTGTTTCTGCTGCTCCATTACCTGCTACGGTTTGTTCGTTTACTCCTACTGATTCATTGCCAAATTCAGAATCAAGTTGTGGTGCAGGTTTTCAGATCCATGACTTCACTCCTACTCCTACTGAGATATGTGTAGATAATATTTACTGTACTACTGCCTGTAGAGAGAAGGTAAGTGGGTATAAAGAACATGCCAACTCATTGACTATGCAACTTCAATTATCCAAATCTGACTTATATCAGATCAAAAAGAAAATTAATGGATACAAGTATATGGTGGAGGCACAAAAACTTGATATCCGATAGTTGCATAAGGATTTGAGTGACGAGAGATGTAGGCATCTCCACTTTAAAGAACTTTCTGAAAAACTAATTGCTGAACTTGACAATCTAAAATCAACTTTTGAAAATATTGAATTCAATTTTAAAAAAATTGATGTGCAAGTGAAAAAGTTGAGAATATGATAAATAAGTAGTTACAGTTCAGTAAGAAAGAAATTAGGAATAAGGGATTGGGATTGGGATTTGTATGCATATCTCCACCATACAATCACAATTACACCTCTATTCCTTTGACTGAAGAGGAGATTGCTAATATGCCTGGCATGGAGTATGGAAAACCTAGTGATGTCAAGATTGAGCAGGTAAAACCCATAAAAGCTAAAATCTCAAAACCTAAAAGGAATGAAACAAAGATAACTGAACCAACATCTGCACCTGTTTTCGTTAAATTAGAAAATGTCTCTAAGCAAACAGAGACATTGAGTTTTGAGAAAAATGAAGAATCAGCTAATAAACCAACTGAGCCAGCTGCACCATCTAACTCCAAATGTGAATCACCTGAAGCAACTAATTCTGAGAAATTAGAATAAGTTGATTTAAGTGAATCCAGCTGTGACTCTTCTGGGGCAGCTAACTCAATCGCAGAGGATTCATCAGAGCCACTACAAAATGAATGTAACTCAAGTGGTTCAGCTGAATCAAGCAGTGAAACAGTGACTGAGCCCACAACGTCTGAAATTGAAACAGCCAGGCCAGTCCCTGGGTTTAATTGTGTGAATGTTACTGACGCTTCAACTTCATGTGTAGATGAGGTAAAAGTAGAGGATTGGGTTAAGGGGGATGATATTGTTTGCCAAAAGGCTGACGATGTTTGTTAAAAAACATCAAATTTGTCTGTCAATGCTCCTCCATATGTGAGAAAGGCTATTTCTGAGCCAGCTCTGAGAGGCCCTTCAAATAAATATGTGCCTCCAGAGCCAATAGTTAGAAATGAAAATGCTAAATCTAGTGAATGTACTAACGGTTGTAAACATAGACATATGAAGTAGGGCAGAAAGGTTGAACAGTCTGCAAACAAATCACCCAACAAATTTCATAACTCAAACTCATCATCAGTTGGATCGAATGGATCAGGATATACTCGGTCACATTGCAAGGAATTGCACACATCGTCCATATGTGCCATATTATACACAGCATCAGAGGGTTGCACCAAGGGATAAATCTTATTCTAAGCCAATGACGGTTGAAAAGCCTAAGGCAATGATGAATAAGCATCCTAAGGTTAAACCATCTGATGGGCATTGGAGTGGTGCAAAAGCAAAAAAGAAAACAAGCTTTGAAACCCAAACAAGTTTTGAAAAATAAAAGGGTTGAAAAGCAAACTGTTTTGCCAAAGGCACCTAACAAATTAGAAAAGCCTAAACAAGTTTGGAAGGCAAAACATAAAGCAGCAACAACACCAATTCCTGAAACAAAAGGGGACATGTGCTTTCGGGAAGTGTCTTATGTTGTTGCTTCAAGACAACCCAGGACCACGATGGCCTGAGTACCAATGTCTTACTGATCTCCTTACTTTTCAGGGACAACCAAGGAGGATTTGTTGACAATCTTTGGATGTCGATAACGGTTGTTCCAGAGACATAAAGGGTAACCTTTCACTGTGGCAAAAAGTTTTATTTCTTTACAATTGACATGTTTCTTTTGGAGGAGATAAAGGAGGTAAGACAGGATCAGCGAAATGGTACAATTTAAATTTCATGTTCTAATTTTGATTTTGATTAGTCTTAAATCTGATGATGGAACGATTAAACAAAAACAACACAAATATTTTCATTTTCTTTTGTTTCAATCTTTGTACATACGTTTTCGTTATTAGGTAAATTTGCGCATAAGATTTATGCACAAATTTAGGGGGATATCCAGAGATATCTGTAAATATATTTAAAATAAAAAAATGAGAAAATGAGAAAATACAAAAACATTTGTAAAACAGAAAAATCCAAAAAGAGTTGGTGCATATATGGGAAATGAAATAAATTTTCACTATGTGGATTAAGGCTGACTCATGTAAGACCAATATTGAAATGGTCTTATTCTAGAGCGATATATTGGTAGGCTTTATCCTGATGGCTGGACACTTTGACTAGTTCTGTGTAGAACATTAAATTACACTATGACCTCAGGAAAGAACATCACGTGGAATTAGTGTAATAACCCGACTTTTCGAGGAAAGTCAAAGTACAAGTCAAAGTCAACGTCAGGTCTTACCCAGATCTGACATTTCTTGCTTATTTATTACTTGTACTCTCGAATTTCAATAATAGTTATATCAGTTAGCGCTATTTTAAACTACGATTTGTATTATATGAAGTAACAATGCGATAAACGCAGAAATCACGACTAAACGTTACTCTACAAAACACTATCACATCGCAATCGCATCGCAAACTATTGGTATTGTTCTGTGTGTTATTATGTGCTTACTTATGTGTGCCTTATTGTAAGTCCCGTGAACCGGATCTTTCAATGATATCAAACAATCACCAAGTTTGTGCGGAATCCAAACTTGGTGAGATTCAAGATAAACCGAAAAATATGAAAATACGAACCGAATACGAAGAACACAATACCGAATCACTTTGAAACTTGCACACGATTCTATTACTATCAACTAGCAAAACCGTCTGGTACAAGTTCCTACACCACCAAAATCGCCTCTCTCACTAGAGAAAATGTAACAATGATCATCAAACCCTAAAACAAGTTAGAAACTTGTTTATATACCTACTAAAGCCCACTTCCCTACATGGGCTCCCCTTGGGCCTGCCTGGCCCACATGGCCTAAAGCTTAGCCCAAGTGACCTATAAAGGTCCACAACCTAATATAAACTAACCCGATATGGCCCAGCTCGTAACCATAACTCGTTGTGTTAATTTGATGCGTCAGTCTCACACTTTAGGGCCTAACAATCTCCCCCTAGACTGATGCCATCAAATTGTCTTCATACCATGAATTCAGCAACGTCTTCAACGAAGTCTATGGTTGTCTCTATGCTGCAGATGTTGTGGAAGTTCTTGACTTCTGAACTCTCAGCACTGGGTCTCTTTCTTCAGCTCTTGTGGTTAGCTTCATATCAGGATCTCGATCAGCTTTGCTTGAAAATCTTTGTCAAAAAGAATGTGAGAGGAGGATTCTCAGCAGCTCTTTTCTTCTTCAGTCTTTGTCTTTCAAGCAGGTTCACGGTACTTCTTCAAATGCACTATCACTGTCAGACGGCAATTCGTATCCGATTCTTCTGACTCAGGTACATCTTGTTGTTGTGCTGCTTCAGGCTTCTTCAGCAACTAACAGCATCTCAGTCTTCATCAACCCCTGTTCTTGATTGAAATCAAGTTCTGCACATGCTCACAAACTCATAAGCAAACATTTCTTATGCAACAGGGAGAGTACCACATGAACATTAGGTACATGAAATTTCACAATTTAAATTCTTTTAACTTTTGATGATCAGTCAAATCTTCAAGAACGGTTACATTTTTAATTTTAAGAAAAATAAATAAACACTCTATATTTGTTTTTTTATTTTATAGAAAAACAAGACACTATTTTTGTATTTTTGAATTTTTAAGAACTAAAAACAAATAAAAACTCAAAATATAAACAACTACCATAATATACAATTACAATTGCAATGGGATCAAAATTCGTTCTCAGGCAGACTAAGGAACCCTTTTCAGTACGAGCCTAATCAAACTGGTCTATGCGATTGCCAATATGTTTGTCCACTTAAACTTTAACGCTCAACTTTCAATTTTTCAACTTTGTGATATACTTTAGGTAATATTATACTATTATACCCGTGTGTCCCATTCCAAGGCATACCCCCACGATCAAGGTAAGCACAACGATTCATCGTAGCAGGTGAGTATACTGATGTCATCCTTTAAGATATCCTGACTGTGTCTAGGTCTGCATATAATCTGTTTTATCATGTTTTGATTTCTTTAACAATGAAAACCCAAATAAATACTAATCAAATCCTGGAAATATAAACAGCACACTCTATCATGCAAGTATCTTCCCTACCACATATTTCACAAGTCCAATCCAGATTTCTGAAATCTTAACTGGGAATAGATTGAGAAGAGAACAGAATAGATCTTTTGTAGAGATGGTATAATATACAGATCAAATGAGTTTTTCTCAGTTTGATATAGGTTTCTTGGGTTTCTTTTGGGCACTTGAGGGCCTCTTTCGGGTGTATTAGATCTATAGCGCGACAACGTACAGCTAGGTCAGCATGTATCTGGATGCAGCAGAAGCTGTCGTTGCCTAGCACCTCCAGGTCAGCATATATCTGGATGCAGCAGAGGAGGTACACGACTTTTTCAGAGAAGATTTCAGAATCAGATCAAAATTGTGTGTATCGGGACAACATACAGACATTCAAATAGAAATGAGCTAATTCCAAGTGACTTTCTTTCCTGGGTTCATGTACAATTTTAGTTCTGAACAGAAGAACAACCAAGATATCCCCGGATGATTCAACAATATAAAGACCCGAAACCTCAGATGTTGGCTATCTATCAACACAAGATTTAAGACCATAAAATCATACACCGTTGGTATGTTACCCACATGGTACATAGTTCGTTATGATTATATCACTTAGTATCTTTTATCATATTGAGCGTCAAGCCTATCGACATATCGCAGTAGATCCTAGTCTTTTCAGCTATGGCACCTTACATGTGTTAGTCAAACCCTTTAACACGAACATTTATTTCACTTCCCATATCATGCAATTTTTCTTTTTGGCTTTTTCATTTTTCAAATGTTTTTGTATTTTTCTCATTTTCTCCCCCTAAAACAATACATATTTACAGCAAACTCTTTTTGTATTTTCTGAGTTTTCTCCCCCTAAACTATATATCTAGCTATATGTTCCTCTCCCCCCCTAAATTTGTGCATAAATCTTGTATTTTTGCGCAAATTTACCATTTACTAGAGAAATGACACTTTAGATACAAAGATAATGAACTAAGAAAGAAAAAAAATATTTTTGGTTAACCGTTCTGTCATCAGATTGAAGACTAATCAAATGCAAATCAAAGTACTGAATTTAAACGGTACCTTTTGCTGATCTTATCTTACTTCCCATATCTCCTCCAAAGGAAACATATCATCTGTAAAAAAAAAATTGAACTTTTTGCAACAGTGAAATGTTACCCGTTTTATCTCTGGAACAACCGCTATCAACATTCCAGAGATTGTCAACAGCTCCTCCTTGGTTGTTCCTGAAAAGTAAGGAGATTAGTAAGACATTGGTACCCAGGCCATCGTGGTCCTGGGATTTCCTGAAGCATCAAAATAAGATACTTCCTTCAAACACAAGTCCCCTTTCGTTTCAAAAATTGGAGATGTAGCTGCTTTTTGTTTTGCTCTCCAAATCTGTTTAGGCTTTTCTAGTTTCTTAGATGCCTTTAGCAAAACAGTTGACTTATCAACCTTGTTATTTTTCGAAATTTGTGTAGGTTTCAAAGCTTGTTTTCTTTTTGCTTTAGCAGCATTCCAATCCCCATCAGAAGGTTTAACCTTGGGATTCACATTCTTCATTGCCTTAGGTGAAGATACCTTCATTGGCTTAGAATGGTAGTTGTCCTTTGGTGTAACCCTCCGATTTTGCATATAATATGGTACGTAGGGACGATGTGTGCAGTTCCGAGCTATGTGACCAGCAATGCCGCAATTGAAGCATGTTTGTCTCTTCATGTAGAAAGCATTCTGATCAGCTGGATTTGCTCTTGCAGACCCTGAAGGACAAACCGGTCCTCTTCGTGTTGGATGCGCCTGCACATGACTTTCAGACGAAGACGAATTTGGGTGCTTATATTTGCTGTTTGCAGAACTCTTGTTGCTATGAGCACCATTCTTCGTCTTTTCTCCCTGATTGAATCTTTCATTCACCTTGTCACGAGCCTTATGAGGATTATTGCTGCCTTGTCCTTGATGAGCAGACTTCTTATACCCTCGATTTTGATCTACTCGTTTTGGCTCCTTTTGCGTGTTGTGAACCGGCTCACAAACATCAGCACACAAGTGAGTGTTGGCATTTTGTTGCACTTTTGGATGATGAACACAATTTCTAGCAATGTGTCCAGGAATTCCACAGTTGAAACATGTCTGTCGTTTCAATGTATGGAGATTCTGAGAGCTAGCAGCATTAGCTGTTTTGATAGGTCTAGATGACCGAGCTTGCGTTGCTTGTGTTCCATGTGCCTTTTCTGAGTTCTTCTGTACCTGCTGATCAGAACTAGCACAAGCATGAGATGTAGACGGATGATGAGATTCATCCTTCTCACTTTTATCTTGATCATTTTGAAAAACCGGTGTTTCAGGTTTATCTTTATTTTCAGAAACATTTTTCGGTGACTGTTCATTTATTTCAACTCCTTTTTCTTCTTTAATAGATTCAGATTCAGTTTTAATTTTAGAACAAGTTGAAATTTCATCAACACATGTTTCGTCAACACATGTATCATGTGAATCCGATTTAGGTTTGCTTTCATCCACGGTTTCCAATGGGGTCCCGCTAGATTCAACATTAGGGACGTCCACTGAGACCGATTCAGAAGATGAATCAGGACATTCTTGATTTTCTTGAGAAGAAGTTTCAGTGATTTCACTGAATGTATCCTGAGGGACCTCACCTGTAACACAATCATCAACTGAAGAGTTAGAAACATCACAATCACAAACATTAACTGAATAAGATTCATCACCAGACTTATTGTTCAAAGGTTCAACACAAACATTATCAGTTTTGCCCAAAACATCAGGCTCAAAAGACGAAACATAAGCAGAAAATGACGCAAACAAAGAACGACTAAAAGCAAGGTCAGATTCAGTTGGTTCAGAATAAGGTTCAAGATAAGGTTCAGAAATATTTGAAATAACGACTGGTTCACTTCCATGAACATCTCCACACTTTACTTCAGAACTATCATCTGCACATGAAGATGAAACGTTAGGATCAATTGAGCCTTTGGAAACAAAATTTATTGGAGCAGACTTCTGTTTCTCAACTGGTTTGCCATTAAATGATGACTTATTGTTTTTGGGACCATAAGTCATTTGACTTTCATTTATCATCTCCTCCTCAGTCATAGGTAAATAAGTATAATTGTCATTATAAGGAGGAGGAGCCTTATTAAAACCCAAACCACGCCCTTTATTTTCTTTGTACGCAAGCTGTTGATCGCACAGGTTTTTAACTAGTTTGCTGGAAGAATCAAATTTCTTGATATTAAGTTCATTAATTTGATATTTGTCTCTAATATCTTCCAGTTCCTTAGTTAAAATGCATACCTTCTCCTGTGCCTCTAAGAAATGGGCTGTTTTTACACTTACATCATCCTTAAGTTTGATGATGTCTTTTCGCTGAGCTTCAATTTTATCTTTATAAAGCTTTTCATTCTTTGATAAAGTAAAATTTTTATTTTTTATGTCTTGATAATCTTGTATTAGCTCAGCGTTGTGTAAATGATATGCCTCAACCCTTTCTCTACATTCAGGAGTGCAAAAGACAGAAAGTATCTCTTCACGAGTAATTTCTTGAGCCGCAGATTTGTGAAACACAAATGCCATAATTTCAATGGGTGGTTAATACTTTTGATCTTCTCCTCAAAACACAAACCAAACAAGAACCGGTGTACTTGCCAACTCAAACACTTTGCACACGAATGAACCCGCTTTCTGAACCGTGCCTCAAAACCTGTCAAACCGAAATCACCACCAAACAAACAAACCTTTTTTTTTTTTTTTTTTTTTTTTTTTATAAGAAAACTATTTATTATTATTATTATTATTAAAAATCAATGATTAGGTAATAATTACTAAATGATTATTAATATTATTAAAACCTAATGATAAAGTAATGATGAGTTAATGATTATGTAATTATTATTAAAAAAAAATATTATTATATATTAAAACCTAAACCACGTTTAAATGTCTGTACGTCTTCTTCGATCACAACCAAAACCGAAACCCTAATTTCAATTCAATCAGCAGTCGGAAGATGATGATCGGAAAGATGGAGGTGGTTGGGTGACTGACGGTGATGGTTCGTCGGAGATGATATTATGATTAATGATGCAGGACGACGGAGATTTCGACTCGAAATACTGTGATATTATGGTTGATGAAGATGGTGGCTGTGCTCGGAGATGGTGGTCGGAGACAAAGATGACTGTGATTCGAAGAGCTTGGGTTATGTCGAAGGTGATATACAGGAGATGCCGGAGGTTGTGTGATGGTGAACGATGTGTTTATGATCGATGGAGACGACTCGAAATCAATGGTTGCGACAGAAGATGGAGTTGTATGCTCTGTTTCGAACAACGGATTGATGATCGGTGATGTACGGAGACAACAGTGAAGAAGAACAGAGATGAATGATGGGATGTGATGACTATGGTGACCGGAGAAGTTTAACTAAAGTTGCAGGTTCCGGTGATGATGGTTGTAATAGTGATGACTTGAAACCTCCTGTACTCGTGGTTGCGACTCAAGATGTGATGACTTGTGGTTGCGACTCAAGATGTGATGAGTCGAAACCGTTGTTGCGATCCGGAATCTTGGTTGCTACTCGAGACTGTAAAGCCGGTTGCGACTCAAAAACATACAAGTCGAGACCTTTTGTTGCGACTCGTAACCGAGACTCGAGAATAGAACGTGATGAACCGAGATCTCTTGTTGCGACTCGTAACCGTGACTCGAGAATAGAACGTGATGAACCGAGATCTCTTGTTGCGACTCGTAGGTGAACAACTCGAGACCTGCGAAGATGATGAACAGTAGAAACTATGGTGGTTGAGGTTGCGACTGGAATCCTCTGTGTGGTGGTGATTGCGACTCAGAAATATTTGGTAGACCTTTTGGAAATTGTAACCGAACAGAATTTCCAATATTTTTGGAAATTTAAATCCCTTTTCAAAACAGAAAGAATATATCTTTTAAAAACAAAAATCGTCCAATATCTCTAACACTTTCAAAACAGATTGACACACCAAAATATATTGATTTTGATCAAAATTCGATGAACATAACCAAGAACACGAAGAACGCGATGAACAAAAATTCAAAATCTTGAATCTTTGATATCAAACCGAGCCTAGAAACAGGTTCTAATGGCTCTGATACCACTTGTAAGTCCCGTGAACCGGATCTTTCAATGATATCAAACAATCACCAAGTTTGTGCGGAATCCAAACTTGGTGAGATTCAAGATAAACCGAAAAATATGAAAATACGAACCGAATACGAAGAACACAATACCGAATCACTTTGAAACTTGCACACGATTCTATTACTATCAACTAGCAAAACCGTCTGGTACAAGTTCCTACACCACCAAAATCGCCTCTCTCACTAGAGAAAATGTAACAATGATCATCAAACCCTAAAACAAGTTAGAAACTTGTTTATATACCTACTAAAGCCCACTTCCCTACATGGGCTCCCCTTGGGCCTGCCTGGCCCACATGGCCTAAAGCTTAGCCCAAGTGACCTATAAAGGTCCACAACCTAATATAAACTAACCCGATATGGCCCAGCTCGTAACCATAACTCGTTGTGTTAATTTGATGCGTCAGTCTCACACTTTAGGGCCTAACACTTATATATGTTTTGGGATGATTATTCGCGAACGCAATCACAACTCTATCGCATCGCAATCTCAACGCAAACCCGAAACGCAGATTACTTTTATGCTTGTTATGTGTTATGTTATTTGTGTAACTATTGTTTAATACTATCACACCGCTTACTCACAACTCGCTTAAACGCGACGCAACGCTCAACGTACGAAACGAAAGTCGGAAAACTAACTCGCACACGCCGTCCGATTGAATGACCAACCGATCAAATGATCATCCGACCGGATGACCATCCGATCGACTTGCCATCCAACCCACTCAACTTTCCACCGCCTTTCACCCTCACACCTATAAATACCCCCCTATCACATCAACTGTTCATTGATGTGACAGCTCTATCCGACCCATGCGCTCTCAGGCTCTTTTCTCTCGATTCCTCGCGATTCTTGTAAGTTTTCACTCTAAATCTTGTACTTACATCATCAGCACACACTTTCACATCATCTTCTCCAACAAATCATACTTTTTCACCGTGAAATCACCTGATTTGGGTTGTTCTAGGGTGACGTCACCTTGGGTTCTTATGAACACTGAAGTGTGACCTCATCTCATCAAGAACGGTTCGGATCTAAAGGATTTCTACATGTTTTTACACTGATTTCGTCAAGATCTAAACACTTAACAACTGATTCAAACTTTTCTTCAACATCTTTCACTCTTTACTCAAAACCGTTAGAATCTGGACTCGTTCAGGCTCTCTACTCATTCTCTTGTGGAGAACCGGTCTGAGAATGGATTTCTACCGAAGAGATGACCGATTCACGGGTTGAACATGAGACTCCGTCAAGAACAGTTAAGTCTAATCGAAAGGGGTGATTCCCATCCAATCGACTGAGTTGGGCTTGGTGTGGTTTCCATTGTTTAATACGTCGTCTCACCATCTCCGTTAAACCACAAAACTTTTAACTTAGAAAATTATACGAATATTTTCAAAACATTAATCCGCCGATCGAATAGCCATCCGATCGGATGACCATCCGATCGAATGACTATTCGACCAGGTGACTTGACTCATAAGTTCAACACTTTTCAAAACTTGAAAGAATATCAGCTTTTAACAGAATAGCCATCCGATCGAATGGCCATCCGTCCGGATAACCATCCGGTCGAATGAATTGAAGTATAATAAAACGAAAAGTTCAAAAGTTCAAACATTTTACAAACACACCTCCTCAATCGAATGACCAACCGACCGAATGGTCATCCGTTCGGATGACCATACGTCGAGACGGTCATCCGATCGACTCACCATCCGATCCCTCATCTCACTCGACATGCTGTTTTATGCACTGTTCAATGCTTACGCTATCGTTCTGTGATCAGGCTAGTCTCCCACGCGCTCCCTTCAATCCAAGATTATGTTTATTTACTAAACACGAACTATGAGTATACTCGAACCCTTTTTCACTTAACACACTTTTGGGTGTTACATACGTTACCAATATCAAATCACACCAACACACAACGCAACTACTTTTATACGCTAACCACTCTTGCATGTTATACGTGTTTTTGATGAATGCTTGTATGTTATGTTTACACAGTGATTATTGCCTGACACCTTAGCAACGATAGTACTATAGTTTGGACTCAGCACCTGTCGTGGACAGGGGTTGTTAAAGGTTTTACTTCACATGGTCACAGTGGTGATAATGTGTTGCGCATTCTACACTCGCAGTCATGTCGGTTGCATATGTCATTGTCGATAGCTTACTTGCTTCACATTTCTACGTGTTACATGCTGGTTATGCGTAAATCGCTTTCGCTATACTATATGCTATTAAACTTGTGTACCCACCTTTAAACTCTATGTATTGACTTTATTTTAACGTATGTGATAGGTGTTTAGGATGCTATGCTTTGCTTGGTGAATCAAGTTAGGTGGTCTAGAAACCCACGAATAAAATCTGAGTTATCGGAACTGCTATTTGTCTTTGAGAACAATATCTGTAATAACTAGTTTTACTTTATATGTTGATGGTATGGGACGTTAACGTTTAATACATTGTCACTAATAGTGTTATGGATTTTCTTGGACAATCTGTTTTGCTCAGTGCCTCACCCCGATGTTTCTGCCATCGGTTGGGGTGTGACAGATTGGTATCAGAGCCATAACTATAGGGAATTAGGTAAGACACGACCTAGTCCAGGTCTTCTGTCTTAGAAATGACCTAGTCTATAGTCTAAGTACCAACCGACCGCCTTGTGCGAACCTAGTAGGGGTTCTGCACGAGCCTATTTCTATTACTCTCTCGAACTCATTATTACGCGAACACCGCATACTACAGCTTCGTGCATGAACGACTTTTCCTAAGGTCGAACACTACCACATAGCCTTTCCTAAGGCTATCAACACACACGATTTTCGAAAACATTTACATAACACTACAGAGTGATTTGGTCGAGATTAGGTGTGAAAACCGAGAACTCTCGATAAAATCGCTCGCTCGATGCGCATTTTTACTACAAACACGAGAATTTGCGTTGAGTCAGGAGTGAAATCCATATCTCGACAAAAATTCTCCCTATCTCTCTCGTGGTTTTACCACACAACCAGGAATAAAGTTATCAAGTTAGGGGTGAAACCCGAATCTTAATGACTTGTTCCGCTCTCTATTTGGTTTTACAAAACTCTCACCAAGGTCTTGATGGATTCCAACGACTCAATTCACGTATTAACCAAAAGGATGAGTGTCGTTCACCGTATATCGGTGAGAGAGCACAGTCTATTAGGCTAAAGCATGTACTCGAAGTCCTTGAGAATAGTCGAATCACTTTGGGTAGTCGATGTCTCACACCCAGACACTCCGTTTCGATTCTGAACTCGCAGTCGCTGACTCTGTGAATTATCGATTTTACGTGTTTTATGTGGTTTTAAATGGTTATATGTTCTGATTTTGGAGACTTATTCGCTTTACGCTTACCGCTTTGTTAAACACGCACAACTCACACTGTACACATACCTTAGAACGCTAACAAATCGCAGACAATCTATGAACCCTCGCATGCTATGTTACTCGCTTACGCTACTCGCACTCACAACTCTAGGACCCGTTTCGCGAACTTGAATGATAGGTGAATACGTGTAAAATATGTAGGTGAATACGTGCAAAATATAGTTGAAAATGTGCTCTATGTGCTTATGTGGTTACGTGCTTATGTGCCTATGTGGATTATGTGCCTATGCGATTATGTGCCTATGTGTTAGACGTGTTCCTGATGCTTTATCTAATAATAATAAGTATGTTAGTCTGGAGAGATTTGATTGTATCCCTTCTGAATCCTATGACAATGTCTGTTGCAGACAATGTCGTCATTTGGATCTCACACTTCTCGCACTACTCGCCGCAACCACGCTGAAAAGCACATCGCTTCTCTAGTCGCCAAGGAAATGGCCAAGGTCATTCCACAGATCGTCAGCGAAATCAACGAGGTGAAGAGCAGCTCCTCTATTGAATCAAAAAGCGACTCTCCGAAAGCTTCTTTTAGCTTCAAGCAATTCAAGGCATGTGGCCCTAAGGACTTCACTGGTGAAGACGGGCCCAGCGCCATGTTGCAGTGGTTCTACTCGATTGAAGTCACTCTTCGTCAAAGCGGATGCGCAGACAACCTCCGCACTGTTAACGCAACTGGAGTTTTTCAGTCCAGGGCTCTGGACTGGTGGACTGCGGAGCGCAACAGGCGCGGAAACGACGCAACCTATGGACTCTCCTGGGAGGAACTGAAGGAAGTCATGATGAAAGAATTATGTCCCCCACATGAACTCCAGAAGCTGGAAAACGAGTTTTGGGGAATCAAGCAAGAAGGTGGCGACAATGCTGGTCTTACTGCTCGCTTTAAGAAGCTTAGTATCATCTGTCCTGGTTAAGTGTCAACTCCCAACATCACAATCAATAAATACATCCACGCTCTACCCGATTGTGTTGCCGATTTTGTTCAAGCCGCCAAGACAACTACCATCGAAGAGACTTATCAACTCGCCGCTGAAATCAATGATAAGCGAGTTTTGGCTGGTTACTTCAAGAACACCACCAAAAGACTCCATCAAGTCACTGCTACCCCTGCTTCTGAAACCGCCGCATCTCAAGGATCGAAGTCTTCACGCCGCAAGCGTAAGAGCAACAACAACAACAAGAACTGTGCTGTCACCGCCGCTCCTCTCAATGTTGTTCCTGCTCAACCTCAGAACCAGAGCCACCAAGTAGCAGCACCTGTGACCAACGCACCGCCTGCCAAGCGTGCGTACACTGGTCCTCACCCTCTGTGCCCTACTTGTACTTATCATCACCCAGCTGGGATAGCTTGCCATTTCTGTATCCACTGCAATCTCTACGGACACTTTACCACGAACTGTCGTACTTGTCCTCGTCAGCAAGCTCAAGCTCAAGCTCAAGCTCAAGCTCCTCCTGCACTGCCAGCTCCACTCCCCGCTCCTCAGGGTAACCAAGCAGCTCCTGCCCCCGCTGCTCATGCACTAGCCCGCTTCACTTATGGTGATCCTAACCACTTCGCAAATGTCTGCCCGAATCGAGTGGCGAAGCAAGAGCCGCAACAGCAACCAACGCAGCAACAACATCAACAGCAGCAGCCCCAGCAGCAGTAGTAGCAGCAAGCACAACAAGCAGCCCGCGGCAGAGCATTCAACATCAATGTTCTCCAGGATCAAACTGACAACAATGTTGTCAATGGTATGTTTCTTGTCAACGGTATCTATGCTTCGTATTTATTTGATACTGGAGCCGATAACTGTTTTGTGTCGTTTGAATTCGAAAAACTCCTAAACCGTAAACGCGCTAATCTCCCAATGACGTTCGACATAGAAATTGCCACCGGAAGAACCGTCACTGTTGATTCTGTTCTCCGTGATTGTACTCTTGAACTCAAAATTCACGTTTTCCCGATCGATCTCATCCCGATGCAGCTTGGTAGTTTCAATATCATAGTAGGCATAGATTTTCTTCGTGAAAATCATGCTGAAGTCGCTTGCTTTGATAAAATGATTCGCTTCTTTCTTGCTAATGGCGACCAACTTTGTGTTTATGGCGAAGTATCATCAAAGGATTTGAAACTCATGTCGTGCATTCAAGCAAGCAAGTATCTCCGAAAGGAATACAAAGCTTTCTTGGCGCACATCGTAGTAGTGGAGGAAAAGGAAAAGAAGCCGATGGAAAAGGTACTTGTGGTTCATGATTTTCCTGCTGTCTTTCCTGACGATTTACCTGGTCTACCCCCGAGTCGTGATATTGATTTCCGTATCGACCTCATTCCTGGAGCTAACCCTGTTGCTAAAGCTCCCTATCGCCTCGCTCCATCCGAAATGCGTGAACTTTCGAGTCAACTCCAGGAATTGCTTGATAAAGGCTTCATACGCCCTAGCACATCTCCATGGGGCGAACCTACCCTTTTCGTCAAAAAGAAGGACGGATCGTTTCGAATGAGCATCGATTATAGGGAACTCAATAAGCTTACTATCAAGAATCTTTATCCCTTACCCAGAATCGACGATTTGTTTGATCAATTTCAAGGCGCTACGTGTTTCTCTAAGATCTATCCACGCTCAGGTTATCATCAGTTACCAATTCAGGTGGAAGATATCCCCAAAACCATTTTCCGAACCCGTTACGACCATTATGAATTCATCGTTATGCCCTTTGGACTTACCAATGCACCTGTGGTTTTATAGATTTGATGAATCGTGTGTGTAAACCCTTTCTCGACCGCTTCGTTATCGTGTTCATCGATGATATCCTTATCTATTCGAAGTCGAAAGCCAAACATGCGCAACATCTTCGTTTGGTTCTCGAATTACTCCAAGGGAATCGCCTCTACGCCAAGTTCTCCAAGTGTGAATTTTGGCTTGAGGAGGTTCAATTCCTCGGTCACATCGTCAATAGTCAAGGTATTCATGTCGATCCCACGAAGATTGAAGCAGTTAAGAGTTGGATTACACCAAAATCCCCATCCGAAATTCGTTCTTTTCTTGGATTGGTGGGTTACTACCGTCGATTTATCGCGTATTTTTCTAAGATCGCCATCCCACTTACCTCTCTGACGCATAAAGACAAGCCTTTTGTTTGGGGAACTGAACAAGAGGAAGCCTTTCAAACTCTCAAGCGTATGCTTTGCGATGCTCCTGTACTCCCGCTACCCGATGGAAACGAAGACTTAATAGTCTATTGCGATGCCTCTAACCAAGGTCTCGGTTGTTTTCTTATGCAACGGGACAAGGTTATAGCGTACGCCTCTCGTCAGCTCAAAGTCCACGAGAAGAACTATACGACCCATGATCTAGAACTCGGTGCAGTTGTTTTTTCGTTAAAGATTTGGCGACACTACCTTTATGGTACCAAGTGTACTGTCTTCACCGACCATAAGAGCCTACAACACATCTTGAACCAGAAAGAGCTGAATATGCGCCAACGTCGATGGGTTGAACTTCTCAACGATTACAACTGCGAGATACGTTACCCCCCAGGCAAAGCAAATGTCGTTGCCGACGCTCTCAGCCGACGAAGCTATTTGCATAGTGTTCGTAACATTCAATCCCAGCACGACCTCGAAACTTTAATTCGTGACGCTCAACACGCATGCTTCATTAAGAACACTTTGAAAGAGGAAATAAAGAAATGTGGTGCTGAAACCCAACTTGTCTCCAAATCAAACGGTATCTAGTACTATCTCGATCGCATCTGGATCCCTAGTCGCAATAACCTTTGGGAGATATTGCTGACTGAAGCCCACAAATCCCGATATTCCATTCCTCCCGGTGCCGACAAGATGTACCAGGACCTTGATCTTGGGTATTGGTAGCCTCAAATGAAGAAGGATATCGCTCTCTATGTGTCGAAGTTCCTGACTTGTTCGAAATTCAAGGTTGAACAACAACGACCCTCTGGCTTACTCGTACAACCCGAGATTCCTATGTGAAAATGGGAGAGTATAGCTATGGGCTTCATTACGAAACACTCGCGCACACCTTCAGGTCACGATAGCATTTGGGTTATCGTTGATCGTCTTACTAAATCCGCCCACTTTCTCACGATACGAGAAAACTACAAGGTTGAACGATTAGCATGAATCTATACCGAAGAAGTCATTTTTCGACATGGGACACCTCGTGATATCATCTCTGACCGCGATGGTCGGTTTACCTTACGTCTTTGGGAAACTTTTCAATCCGCTCTAGGTACTACTCTTAATCTCAGTACCGCTTTCCATCCCCAAACCGACGGTCAGACTGAACGTACGATACGCACCCTTGAAGACATGCATCGTTCGTGCGTTATAGATTTTGGTGGTAATTAGGACTCACATTTACCTTTAGTCGAATTCTCGTACAACAACAGTTATCACTCTAGCATTCAAATGGCACCATTTGAGGCATTATATGGAAGAAAATGTCGATCGCCTATTGTATGGCACAAGATCGGAGATACGCAAATTACCAGTCCTGAGTTATTGCAAGAAACGACTGACAAAATCCTCCAGATATGAGACAATCTCTTGAAAGCTCGGAATCTTCAAAAGAGTTACGTCGATAAACGCCGCAAGCCCCTTGAGTTCGAAGTTGGTGATCACATACTCCTAAAGGTTTCACCTTGGAAGGGTGTGATCTGATTCGACAAGAAAGGAAAGCTAGCGCCTCGATACGTTAGATCCTTTAAGATTCTGGAAAGAAATGGAAAAGTGGCCTACAGACTCGAATTACCAGAAGAACTCAGCAACGTACATCCAACTTTCCATGTTTCGAACCTCAAAAAGTGTCTAGCCAAGCAGAATTTACATGTTCCTCTTGAGGATCAACAAGTGGACGAAACATTACACTTCATGGAAAAGCCAGTAGAGATCATGGACCAAGAGACCAAGAAACTCCGACGCTCACGCATTCCTATAGTGAACGTTCGCTGGGAAGACAAACGTGGCGCCGAGTTCACTTGGGAACTCGAAAGTGAGATGAAAGCTAAATATCCACAACTATTCGTTACGCATGCGCCTTAATTTCGGGATGAAATTCCCTAAAGTAGGGGAGGCTGTAACAACCCGACTTTTCAAGGAAAGTCAAAGTACAAGTCAAAGTCAAAGTCAAAGTCAACGTCAGGTCTTACCCAGATCTGACATTTCTTACTTATTTATTGCTTGTACTCTCGAATTTCGATAATCGTTATATCAGTTAGCGCTATATTAAACTACGATTTGTATTATGTGAAGTAACAATGCGATAAACGCAGAAATCATGACTAAACGTTACTCTACTAAACGTTAACACATCGCAATCGCATCGAAAACTATTGGTATTGTTCTGT
Source organism: Helianthus tuberosus (assembly GCA_030545235.1). NCBI lineage: Eukaryota > Viridiplantae > Streptophyta > Magnoliopsida > Asterales > Asteraceae > Helianthus > Helianthus tuberosus. Next base: position 153,963,008 of record CM060364.1, on the reverse strand, counting down.
GTGTTGTTATGTGCTTACTTGTGTGTGCCTTATATATGTTTTGGGATGATTATTCGCAAACGCAATCGCAACTCTATAGCATCACAATCTCAACGCAAACCCGAAACGCATATTAGTTTTAGGCTTGTTATGTGTTATGTTATTGTGTAACTATTGTTTAATATTATCGCACCGCTTACTCGTAACTCACTTAAACGCAACGCAATGCTCAACGTACGAAATGAAAGTCGGAAAACTAACTCGCACGCGCCGTCCGATCGAATGACCAACCGATCGAATAATCATCCGACCGGATGACCATCCGATCGGATGGCCATCCGATCGACTGGCCATCCGACCCACTCAACTTTCCACTGCCTTTCACCCTCACACCTATAAATACCCCCTGTCATATCAACTGTTCATTGATGTGATAGCTCTATCCGACCCACGCACTCTCAGGCTCTTTTCTCTCGATTACTCGCGATTCTTGTAAGTTTTCACTCTAAATCTTGTACTTCCATCATTAACACACACTTTCTCATCATCTTCTCCAACAAATCATACATTATCACCGTGAAATCACCAGATTTGGGCTGTTCTAGGGTGACATCACCTCGGGTTCTTATGAACACTGAAGTGTGACCTCATCTCATCAAGAACGGTTCGGATCTAAAGGATTTCTACATGTTTTTACACTGATTTCGTCAAGATCTAAACACTTAACAACTGATTCAAACTTTTCTTCAACATCTTTCACTCTTTACCCAAAACCGTTAGAATCTGGACTCGTTCAGGCTCTCTACTCATTCTCTAGTGGAGAACTGGTCTGAGAATGGATTTCTACCGAAGAGACGACCGATTCACGGGTTGAACATGAGACTCCGTCAAGAACAGTTAAGTCTGATCGAATGGGGTGATTCCCATCCGATCGACTGAGTTGGGCTTGGTGTGGTTTCCGTTGTTTAACACGTCGTCACGCCGTCTCCGTTAAACCACAAAACTTTTAACGTAGAAAATTATACGAGGACTTTCAAAACATCAGTCAGCCAATCGAATAGCCATCTGATCGGATGACCATCCGATCGAATGACTATTCGACCAGGTGACTTGACTTATAAGCTCAACACTTAAACAATTTTTCAAAACTTCAAAGAATATCAGCTTTCAATCGAATAGCCATCCGATCGAATGGCCATTCGTCCGGATGACCATCCGGTTGAATGACTTGAAGTATACTACAACGAAAACTTCAAAAGTTCAAACATTTTACAAACACTCCTCCTCAATCGAATGACCAACAGACCGAATGGTCATCCGTCCGGATGACCTTCCGTCCGGACGGTCATCTGATCGAACGGTCATCCGATCGACTCACCATCCAATCCCTCATCTCACTTGACATGCTGTTTTATGCACTGTTCAACGCTTACGCTATCGTTCTGTGATCATGCTAGTCTCCCACGCGCTCCCTTCAATCCAAGATTGTGTTTATTTACTAAACACGAACTGTGAGTATACTCGAACCCTTTGTCGCTTAACGCACTTTTGGGTGTTACATACGTTACCAATATCAAATCACACCAACACATATCGCAACTACTTTTATACGCTAACCGCTCTTGCATGTTATACGTGTTTTCGATGAATGCTTGTATGTTATGTTTACACAGTGATTATTGCCTGACACCTTAGCAACGAGAGTACTATAGTTTGGACGCAACACCTGTCGTGGACAGGGGTTGTTAAGGGTTTGACTTCACATGGTCACAGTGGTGATAATGTGTTGCGCATTCTACCATCGCATTCATGTCGGTTGCATATGTCATTGTCGATAGCTTACTTGCTTCACATTTCTACGTGTTACATGCTGGTTATGCGTAAATCGCTTTCGCTATACTATATGCTATTAAACTTGTTTACTCACCTTTACACTCTGCGTATTGACTTTATTTTAACGTATGTGACAGGTGTCTAGGATGCTATGCTTTTCTTGGTGAATCAAGTTAGGTGGTCTAGAAACCCACGAATAAAATCTGAGTTGTCGGAACTACTATTTGTCTTTGAGAAAACTATCTGTAATACTATTTTTACTTTATATGTTGATGGTATGGGACGTTAACGATTAATATATTGTCATTAATAGTGTTATGGATTCTCTTGGACAATCTGTTTCGCTCAGTGCCTCACCTTGATGTTTCCGCCATCGGTTGGGGTGTGACAATTAGGACAAGTCTATTTGAATGCGTGTGTTACGTCTCGATACACACAATTTTGTTCTATTTCTGAAATCTTGTCTAACTAACTCGTGTATCTCCTCTGTTTTGCGTGAGCAAAGACCTGGAGGTGCTAGGCAACGTCAGCTTCTGTTTTACATGAGCAAAGACCTAGCTGTACGTTGTCGCGCTATAGATCAATTACACCCGAAAGAGGCCCTCTAGTGCCCAAAAGAAACCCGAAAAACCTATATCAAATTGAGAAAATTCATTTGGTATGTATATTATATCCATCTCTACAAATGATCTATTTTTTTTTCTCAGTCAAGTCCCAGTCAAGGTTTCAGAATCCTAGAACAGGCTTGTGAAAATAGGTGGTACGGAAACTGCATGCATGATAGAGTGTTCTGATTAAAATTCCAGGATTTGATTTTGATTTATTTGAGTGTTCATATTAAATAAACCAAAACATGATAAATCAGTTGCAGACCGTTATATGAAAAAGGCCTAAGGAGATAAGTTATTCTTAGATTTAAAATAAAATCAAGAATCCAAAAATAGAGTGTTTATTTATTTTATTAAAAATTTAACCATTTTTGAAGATTTGACTGATCATCAAAAGTTGACAGAAATTTGAATTATGAAATTCGAGTACAAGTACTTGGATGTACCTAGTGTCCATGTCGTACTTTCCTCTGTTGCACAAAAATGTTTGCTTATGAATTTCTGAGCATGTGCATAATTTAATTCAAATCAAGAAATAGGGGTTGTTGAAGACTGATATGTTGTTGGCTGCTGATATAACATGAAGCATCACAACAACAAGATGTGCCTGAGTCAGAAGAACCAGATACGAGTCATCATCTGACAGTGATAGTACATTTGAAGAAGTACCTGTGAACCTGCTTGAAAGAGAAGACATTCACAAAGAAAAGAGTTGCTGAGAATCCCCCTCTCGCATTCTTTTCAACAAGATTTTTCAGAATGAAGACATGAAGTATCTTCCCACAGAGACATGATGAAGACTGCAGTTTGATAAAGACAACATAAACCTAGGGGGATATTGTAGGGCCATATAATTGAGTAGGTTAACGCTTATCTTTACAATTATAAGTTATTGGGCTTAGTTTTCTAGTGGGTTAGATAGTATTGGGTTAGGCCATGTGGCCTAATTAAATGTTTTGGGCTTATTTAGTTAATAGTGTGCAAGTGGGCTTGGCCCAGTTGGTAATTAGGTCACCCTATCTAACTATAAATAGGTGAACCTATGTCTTTTAGAAGTTGTTGTTCACATTACTGTTCTTCTTATCAGTTTTCGAGTTCTTGTGTACCAGACCGTTCCTTTAAGATCGTGTGCATTTTCATATTTAATCAATACAAATCTTTCTTGTTCATCACTTTCTTAGTTTGCCGCACTTTGATTGTGTTTTGTGATATCCGATTGTAGTGTTTCTAGACTTACAGAGCAAAACCAGTACTGTTAGAACAATATGGGTAAGGATACCGATATTCATTTTAAACATTAATTTATGTTTGTTGTATTATATTGAGGAAATTCACTAATCATTAGTTAACTAACAAATAATATAAGATTAAACTTGTAAGACAACCTCATCTCAAACTCAAGGGAAATGCTTTATAATATAGTATAGATATAGATAGTATAGATATAGATATTTGTTTGATACCACTTTCTTTTGTTAAAAAAATATTTGTTTGAATTTGTTCATTTTGTAGATAACCAAAAATACAAGAAGATACATAACAAAAATAATATATTATAAAAATAGATTTTTAACGATAAAATTCTTTTAATTTTTGTGGTCTGTGAGACTTAAACCCAAGACCTCCCCTTCTCCACCCCATTGGTATATCATAAAGATATTTTCATACTATATATTTAATGCGTAGAGGGGTTGTACCAATGCTTAGGGAGGTTTTCAAAAAAAAATTGACATTACATTTTTAACACAAAACTATTTGACCTTTTTACTTTTAACCCGAAAGTTTTCATATTTTGCAATTTAACCTCATAACTTTTTTACTTTCAACTTTGGTCCCCTATACTTTTCATATTTAGCAATCTTTTTGTTTTACGTTTCTTTTTAAATTTTGCGAGTTAACACGACATAACGTGTCTGTGTGGTTCAACGTTTTTACGTTTTGTATTATGCTTCGTTCAAAATTTTGTGAGTTATTAAGGCGCAACATGCGTGTGTAGGCTAACGTTTTTACGTCGTCTAATTTTTCCCGTTTAACAGGTTTGCCGCAATGTTTGGGTCCTAAATCGACCTAGTTATTATTTTCTTTATTTTACATTTCAGTGTAATTTCTTCGCACCAATACACCGCAACTTCAATGTGACATTGATGTTATTTGGCACGATTTTACGCCCCAATCGCAACGTGAGGGAGGGTGGGGAGGGGCTTAATACTAGATAATGTTAAAATGTTTATGTACATGATATTATTTCCCTTTTTCAAGTTGTTTGGTTTATGTATAAACATCCTATTACAATGGAGTTTATAATGACTAAAATTAGAGGTTCTCAAGTTAACTTTATTACCCTTCTTAATAAATAAATGAAAATGAAAATGAAAAAGTAAAATAAGATGAGTGGTTAGGATTTGTTTATTTTGTTCACAACAAAGGAGGAGGTCCACATTTGAACCCAACCCTATGTATATACACACACTTAAAAAGGCAAAATGTGTTTATAAAAAAAAGTTAAATATCTCGCCGTTGGGTTGTCTATACGCGTAAATATGTTGCTTCAAAGTTATGATACAAGTACATGCTAGTTTCGTATACGAGATCAAAAATACTTTATTTTGAAACCAAGACGGTTTTCAATAAAGTTTATTGTGACAACTGTGTTCTGTAATCATCAAACAATGTCAGTTATCAATAAAACAATGTGCTTTAGTGTTATTATATGTGTAATTGTGTTTAATAATTTTGCAATTTGATTCGATTCCGATTTCAAGCTTTAAATCGCTTTCTGGAAGGTTATACGCAAACTGGTGCGTAAACGCAATCAGTTTAACGCGACGCACACTCCGGAACTGTGATGTAAGCCGAACATACCCTAAATATCCTTTACATAACTTAGAAATAAGTTTCAAAGGATTCGTTATGGCGAAAACATGTTTATTTGAATTAAAGAACTAATTACGACAAAACTGCGAAACGAACGTTGGTGACCGCCCGGATAATATTTAAATCCCAAAAATACTCTGTTATGATTAAAAATTTATTTTTAATCTGGTCTGTCTTGACAAATAAATTAAAACGCCTAAAAACGTTATTTTCAAGTTTAAGCGCGTACCGCGTGTTTCTGCGCGACACAGTACTTCTACTGCAAAACGCCGACAACGCACCAAATCTTGGCAATCGAAATATATTTCAGCAATATTTTGGCGAGTTTATTTTTATAGAATAATAAAAATAATTTAGAACGCCATAAACCGGGATTTAAACGCTAGATAAAATACCCGATACCCAGTTAAACACCTACTTTTATCTAATTTACCAAACAATTTACACTTTAACCCCCCCTACTCAAATTACGGTCACAATATTTTGGTGGCCCCATCAAATTTTTACAAGATCACCAATATATTTTCCTTTGATCTTGGCTAGATTGTGTATGTACTTGATATCTTCACTAAATCTTCCAAAATCTTATATAATCTACATCCATCATCACAAGATCATTACAACACTCAACTCCTCTCTCTCCTCCCCCTCATAACCGTCCCCTCACCCTCTCTCCATCTTCATCACCTTCAAGTCTTGTTCTTCACATTCAAACTCCCTTTCAAGCATGTTTCAAGTGGTGTGAAGATACTAAGGTGTTGTAAAGTGATTACAAGCTTCCTATCATCAAAATCTCATCCTACAACCCACTTGAATCTTGAAGGTATAACATTCATGTTTAAATCATACTTTAGATTCTTGGTTGTTCTTGATGATTTGAAGTTTCTCTTGAATCTTGGAATTTTCACTAAACTTGAAATCTAAAATGAAATGGGTCATGATACAAATAAAAATGGTGATACATATATATATATATATATATATGTGTGTGTGTGTGTGTGTGTGTGTGTGTGTGTGTGTGACCGTGCATGTATATATATATGTGTGTATGAGTCTTGAAGTTTGATTTTTGTTAAGTACTTGTTTATGTTGTCACATGTTCTTGAATAATAGTTTAAATGCAAGTGGTTGATGAGCTATGTATGATATGTTAAACGCTTAAATACATCAGCAAATAAACCTGAATATATCATATATTTGATGCATTTAGATTAACATAAAATGTTGATGTTATGATAGTATGCTTTAGATACTTGTACATGTGAATATATAGATAAAAAATGGCTATATGACAAAAATGTTTTAGATCAGGTTACAACCACTAAAAATAACATTTTTGGTGTATTATAATGGCATGAAACTTTGACATAGGGTTGATAGCTTTGCATGTTGTACATATAGCTTAAAAAGTGGTAAAATATGTGAAATTTGCATGATTTATGTGTTTTACTTAAGACCTGCACTATCATGAGTATAACCATTATTTTATTCAGTAAATAACATGGGTTATGTTAAAATTTCAAGTCGTTTCGATTTGGGATGGTTCGAGTAATGTTTGATGCAAAACTATGCGGTAAAACGGTTAAAAATCGCCTTTTCGGAGGATTTTTATTAAACTGTTTTAGATCAGTAACCAAACTGATATTTTTTATATAAAAATAAGTATTTTAACTTATATTAAGTTTACTTGGTGTTTGGTTGGTCATACGTGACTATAAGTGAACACTCACCCCAAGAGTTCCCAGGTAAGAGTGACTAGTCTGATTATGTGGATTTGTACGAACACTCTAGCCTTTGATAGAAAACTCAGGGTACAGGCATTTACTCTTCTAGTTTGCACGTGTTCACATTATTTAGACCCAAACTTTGACGAGATTTTGAAAACTCATAAGGCACTAAGCCAAAAATGAGTCAAACTGGAAGGGTTCAAAACCTTACAACAGAGGGTTCCAAACCTAGTAATCAATCATCCTAGAACGGATGATTAATTTTCGAAGAGTTGTCTGATAAAGGATTCATCCGTCCAAGCTCTTCGCCTTGGGGAGCTCCTGTCCTCTTTGTGAAAAAGAAAGATGGATTTTTCGAATGTGTATCGATTATCGTGAGCTTAATAAGCTTACTATCAAAAATCGATATCCCCTACCTAGGATTGATGATCTCTTCAACCAGCTGCAAGGTGCTTCATGCTTTTCCAAGATCGATCTGCGTTCTGGGTATCATCAACTTGGTGTATTCGAAGAAGATACCCCCAAAACTGCATTCCGTACAAGATATGGGCACTACGAGTTCACTGTCATGCCTTTTGGTTTGACAAATGCCCCAGCTATCTTCATGGACTTAATGAACAGGGTTTGTAAACCTTATTTAGATAAGTTCATCATTGTGTTCATCGACGATGTTCTCATTTATTCAAAGTCTCGAGCCGACCACGAACAACACCTTCGTTTGACCTTGGAACTTCTGAAGAAGGAACAACTTTTTGCTAAATTCTCCAAGTGTGAATTCTGGCTTAAAGAAGTTCAGTTCTTGGGTTATATTGTCAATGAGGAGGGTATCCATGTGGATCCTTGCAAAATAGCAGCTATTAAGGATTGGAATACACCGACGACACCTACAGAGATTCGATCATTTCTTGGTCTTGCTGGTTATTATCGTCGATTCATTTCTAATTTCTCGAAGATCGCGGTTCCACTCACTGCTTTGACTAAGAAAAATAAGCCTTTTGAGTGGGGGCCCAAGCAAGAAGAAGCATTCCAAACGCTGAAACGGAAGCTCTGTGATGCTCCTGTTTTATCTCTACCTGAGGGAAATGATGATTTTGTTGTCTATTGTGACGCGTCGAATCTAGGACTTGGTTGCGTTCTTATGCAACGAGGTAAAGTCATAGCTTATGCGTCTAGACAGCTGAAAATTCACGAGAAGAACTATACGACTCATGATCTTGAATTTGGAGCTGTGGTTTTCGCGCTTAAAATCTGGAGACACTACCTCTATGGAACGAAGTGTGTGGTTTTCACAGACCACAAAAGTCTCCAACATATTCTTAATCAGAAGGAGCTGAACATGAGGCAACGACGTTGGGTTGAACTCTTGAACGACTACGAATGCGAGATTCGCTACCATCCTGGCAAGGCGAATGTCGTAGCCGATGCGCTTAGTCGAAAGGAACGAATCAAGCTTCATTCTATTCAGACCTTAACTGATATTCAATCTCGTGTCCTTCAAGCTCAACGATCTTGTGTGATCAAAGGCTTATTGAAAAATGAGCTACCGCTTCAACTTCAGCTTAAACTCGAAACGAAGGACGATGGGTTGCTATATTTCCAGGATCGTTTGTGGATTCCAAATCAGGACAATCTTCGCACCTTGGTAATGGACGAATCTCACAAGTCTCGATATTCTATCCATCCTGGTGCTGATAAAATGTACAAGGATCTTCGTATTCAGTATTGGTTGCCTGGTATGAAGAAGGATGTTGCCTTGTATGTATCAAAATGCCTAACTTGTCTCAAAGTTAACGCTGAACATCAACGACCTTCCGGTTTGCTTGTATAACCAGAGATACCGGTTTGGAAATGGGAAAACATTGCCATGGATCTCATTACTAAACTACCACGTACTAGTAAAGGTCATGGTGCCATTTGGGTAGTAGTTGATCGTTTGACAAAATCTGCTCACTTCTTACCAATCCGTGAGGATTTCTCTGCTGAAAAGCTTGCCAAGATCTATGTAGACGAGATCGTATCATGACATGGTGTTCCTTTAGATATCATTTCCGATCGTGATGCTCGATTTTCATCTCATTTTTGGAAGACCATGCAATCTGCTATGGGAACCCAACTGAATCTAAGAACTGCTTATCATCCCCAAACAGATGGAAAATCTGAGAGAACGATTCAAACTTTGGAGGATATGCTTAGGGCATGCGTGATAGACTTTGGTGGTAATTGGGATTCTCATCTTCCACTGATCGAGTTCTCTTACAACAACAGTTATCATGCTAGTATTAATATGGCACCATTCGAAGCTCTCTACGGTCGAAAATGTCGTTCACCTGTATGTTGGAATGAGGCCGGTGAAGCTCAGCTTACTGGACCTGAGCTCATTCTGGAAACAACAGACAAAATCAAGAAAATCCACGATAATCTTGTGACAGCTCGTAACCGTCAAAAGAATTATGCGGATATACGACGCAAGCCCTTAGAATTTCAAGTCGGAGACCGTGTCCTACTCAAGGTGTCACCTTGGAAGGGAGTGGTGAGATTTGGAAAGAAAGGAAAACTTGCACCACGATATGTTGGACCATTTAAGATTGTTGAAAGAATTAGAAAGGTTACCTATCGACTAGAGCTACCTCCAGAGCTTGGAAATGTTCATCCGACTTTTCACGTGTCCAATTTGCGAAAGTATTAGCTGATGCTGATCTTCACATTCCTCTCGACGAAATTCAAATTGATGAAACGATACACTTTGTCGAGAAACCTGTGGAGATAGTGGACCGTACATACAAACAGTTGAAGAACAAACAGATTCATTTGGTCAAAGTTCGCTGGGAATCTAAACGTGGCCCCGAGTTTACTTGGGAACATAAGGACCAGATGAAGATGAAATATCCGCATTTTTTTTCACAAGTTTCCTCTAAATAAAATTTCGGGACGAAATTTCCTAAAGTAGGGGAGACTGTGACAACTGTGTTCTGTAATCATCAAACAATGTCAGTTATCAATAAAACAATGTGCTTTAGTGTTATTATATGTGTAATTGTATTTAATAATTTACAATTTGATTCGATTCCGATTTCAAGCTTTAAATCGCTTTCTGGAAGGTTATACGCAAACTGGTGCGTAAACGCAATCAGTTTAACGTGATGCACACTCTGGAACTGTGATGTAAGCCGAACATACCCTAAATATCCTTTACATAACTTAGAAATAAGTTTCGAAGGATTCGGTATGGCTAAAACATGTTTATTTGAATTAAAGAACTAATTACGACAAAACTGCAAAACGAACGTTGGTGACCGCCCGGATAATATTTAAATCCCAAAAATACTCTGTTATGATTAAACATTTATTTTTAATCAGGTCCGTGTTGAAAAATAAATTAAAACGCCTAAAAACGTTATTTTTCAAGTTTAAGCGCGTACCGCGTGTTTCTGCGCGACACAGTACTTCTACTGCAAAACGCCGACGACGCAGCAAATCTTGGTAACTGAAATATATTTCAGCAATATTTTGGCGAGTTTATTTTTATAGAATAATAAAAATAATTTAGAACGCCATAAACCGGGATTTAAACGCTAGATAAAATACCCGATACCCAGTTAAACACCTACTTTTATCTAATTTACCAATCAATTTTCACTTTAACCCCCCCCCCCTACTCAAATTACGGTCACAATATTATGGTGGCCCCACCAAATTTTTACAAGATCACCAATATATTTTCCTTTGATCTTGGCTAGATTGTGTATGTACTTGATATCTTCACTAAATCTTCCAAAATCTTATACAATCTACATCCATCATCACAAGATCATTACAACACTCAACTCCTCTCTCTCCTCCCCCTCATAACCGTCCCCTCTCCCTCTCTCCATCTTCATCACCTTCAAGTCTTGTTCTTCACATTCAAACTCCCTTTCAAGCATGTTTCAAGTGGTGTGAAGATACTAAGGTGTTCCCAAGGTGTTGTCAAGTGATTACAAGCTTCCTATCATCAAAATCTCATCCTACAACCTACTTGAATCTTGAAGGTATAACATTCATGTTTAAATCATACTTTAGATTCTTGGTTGTTCTTGATGATTTGAAGTTTCTCTTGAATCTTGGAATTTTCACTAAACTTGAAATCTAAAATGAAATGGGTCATGATAAAAATAAAAATGGTGATACATATATATATGTGTGTGACCGTACATATATATATGTGTGTATGAGTCTTGAAGTTTGACTTTTGTTAAGTACTTGTTTATGTTGTCACATGTTCTTGAATAATAATTTAAATGCAAGTGGTTGATGAGCTATGTATGATATGTTAAATGCTTAAATACATCAGCAAATAAACCTGAATATATCATATATTTGATGCATTTAGATTAACATAAAATGTTGATGTTATGATAGTATGCTTTAGATACTTGTACATGTGAATATATAGATAAAAAATGGCTATATGACAAAAATGTTTTGGATCAGGTTACAACCACTAAAAATAACATTTTTGGTGTATTATAATGGCATGAAACTTTGACATAGGGTTGATAGCTTTGCATGTTGTACATATAGCTTAAAAAGTGGTAAAATATGTGAAATTTGCATGATTTATGTGCTTTACTTAAGACCTGCACTATCATGAGTATAACCATTATTTTATTCAGTAAATAACATGGGTTATGTTAAAATTTCAAGTTGTTTCGATTTGGGATGGTTCGGGTAATGTTTGTTTCAAAATTATGCGGTAAAATGGTTAAAAATCGCCTTTTAGAGAGGATTTTTATTAAACTGTTTTAGATCAGTAACCAAACTGATATTTTTTATATAAAAGTAAGTATTTTAACTTATATTAAGTTTACTTGGTGTTTGGTTGGTCATACGTGACTTCCGATGCCCAAAAATGTCACCGAATCACTAAAATAAGTGTTTTTCGACATAACTATAATGGGTTGTTCATGGGTAAATTTTATGTGTCACAATGTGTTATGTAATATGTGTATGATGACATGATAATACTTGACAAGATTATTTGTTTTACACTTGAGTACATATATACGAATACACCAAAATAATCAAAAAATAATAACTTTTCGAGAAATCTCAAAGTTATGTGAAAATTCTAAGTATCGGAGAAACTTCGGTATTTTTATGAATTTTGTTTATTAAATCATTCTTATTTAATTTAGGACGAATAAATAATTTGAGGGATTGTGTTAACATATAAAAACGCACCCAATGGTGAGTACATAGTTCCCCTATTTTACTGTTTTCAATTGTTTTGGGGTGATTCATATGTATCAAAACGATTTCGATGTTTTAACGATGGTTTCAAAACGAGTAAGATGGTTTATACTAAACTAATAACGATTTCAATAATGTGAACGAGCTTGTTGGTTATAATTACATAACGAATGACATTCATTAATTTTGGCCGAACCGACCAGTGTTAGGTTATGGTACCATAGGATCTGACAAATCCCGTTATCAGACCACACCCATGGTTATGTGTGGGTGAGGTGGGTAACGACTGAATCTGATGATTGTTAAATTACCCCTTTGGTGGTTGGTTAATACGAGTTGAACGAGTTGAACGATGAACGAGTCACAAAGGTTTGAATGTTATTAGCGAGACGACCAAAAGTAGTTTTCACAATTAAAACGAGAACGATTGGAACGAGAACGATATTAAACGATTGTATGATTTTTGATCGATTATGAACGATTTAAACAAATGAACGATGATCTATAACAAGAACCAGTTAAACGATGTCACACAACGATGTTTACGAAACTATATAAACCATACGAGTTTTATTACGAGAACGATTTACGACTTGGTTTACATAAACAAATGTTTTGGGTCAAGATTCATGGCATTGAGGTTTATAAATTATAACCAATCTGTTTTGACTTGGTTATTCATTTTACAATACAAACATTTTACAAAACAAGGTTTCTAATATCGATTAACGAAGTTGTACGAGATATTTCAACATGTAAACGAGCCATGAATCTGACACTCACACAAAAACTATGTGCTCGCCAGCATTTCTTTGCTGAGTTTGTTTTTACATATGTTTCAGGTGATGTTGTTTAACGTTGATTGCTAATAGGATGCATGCTCACTTAGGACTGGACGAGGCCTTAGTGATTTAATAACGATGATAGACTATGTTTGACTTGCTTGTTCAATTTTAAGACAATGTTTAATATTTAATAAAACGAAACTCTTTGTATCCATGGTTTGAAACAATACTTCTGTTACATCACTCCCCGACGTTTCCGCCACGATTTGTTGTTTTACATGGTCGGGGTGTGACATTTATGTTGGAATGTCCATAGAATGAATTGCAAATTTTGTCCTTTATCTTTATATCAGGTTTCAGATGGTGTCCTTTGTCTTTAAAATTGATGAGATTGTTGGTGCACTAATGTCTGTTAACTTCGTCCTTATCGAGTCTTGTATTGTATTAGATAGATCAGGTCACGGAAATCGAGAAAATAGTATTGCAGGGTAATTTCGCTTGAAATGTACTTAGTGTCATTTCAAACGAAATTAGATGTTTCATGCGAAATTACTAATTCCGCACGGAATTAGATAATTCCGTATGAAAGGTAATTTCGCTTGTAGCTGTTTCAAGCGGAATTACTTTCCCTATAAATACCTGATCGTGTCGTGTCATTTGAAACGGAATTAGAATAGTGTTTTCAGAGCCGAGGTGCTGCCGGATTGTTATTTGAATTGTAAAAGCTCAGGAAATCAATAAGAGAAGATAATTAGAAAGTATCAAGCTTTGTTACGTCAATTTCATTGATTCCGCCTTTGATTTTGATGTTGAACTCTTCAGATTGACTCGTTAGGGTCACACGACGATCCAACAAGTGGTATCAGAGCTCAGGACGAGGAGTTCATACCAATTCAGCTTGATTTCATCGGATTCTCTTACTTCTACTTTTTCTTTTCTGAATTGAACGAGATTTAACGGTTGAAATGGGTTAAAACTCACATATTATAAGCAAAACACTGTTTTAACTAATCCTTGAAAAATTTGGATCTTAATTCGAAGTAAAACAGGATCAATTTGACGAAATTTTGATCGACATTGCTGATGTCATCCTAATTCCGCTCGAAAGTGCATGTGTGATTTCAAACGAAATTAGTCCCAAATCACTAATTTCGTTTGAAAATATTGCTGTTTCACACGGAATCACTAATTCCGTTAGAAAGTGTCTTTGAGTTTCAAACGAAATTAGCTATTTCGCTTCAAAGTGACTTAATTCCGTTTGAATTAAGCTAATTCCGTTTGGAGATTTCGTTTGAAAAGCTTATTCCGTTTGAAAAGCTGATTTCGCTTGAAGTAATTCCGTTTGAAATTGTGTTTGATAAAATCCAAAAAAATTTCTAAGTGTTTGTTGATTGTTTCAGATACGTGAAGATGGATGAGTTTATGAATCCTTTCAGTGATATGTTTGCTTTCACGGGAAACACCGGAGATGATACTTCAAACAACACAAATGAGAACACTCCGAGTGCGAAGAAAACTCTGTCTGATGCTTTAAGTGTGGAGAGTGTATATGGTACATATAACAAACCTCCAAAGTTGATGGCGATTGAAGAATACAATAGGTGGGCCAAAAGATTTGAAGAATGGCTAAAAGCGTTTGCGTATCCAAGCTAGAAAAGTTTAAAGAATGGCTTTCAATAATGGAAGACCAGATTGTGAAAATTTGACAGAAACTGAAGATATAGAGAATTTTGTTGCTGAACAAAAGTGCATTGCATTGCTTCATCAGTCTGTGAGAGACGACATAATATCTTTGATTGAGTACACAAATGCTCAAGATCTTTGGGGAAAATTGAGAGTGAAATGTGTGGGTAGTGCTGAGATAGTAAAAAACAAAAAGAAACTGTTAAGAAAAGAGTTTGATTTATTTGGTTGTTTGAAAAACGAATCTGTTTCTAAGATGATTGAAAGATTCGGGCATTTGAAGTTGGAGCTGGCAAGACACGGGGTTGTGTATTCTCGAGAAGAATTAGTTGACAAATTGTTTGACTCACTGCCGGATGAGATGGATTGGCAATACTTTGCTTTGATGTTGAAAAATACGATAAAATCGGAGGATCTGACGGTTGATCTGTTGATTGAAAGACTAGAGAGTCATGAGCTGGAGATCAAGAAATCAAACAAAGTCAATCATTCCTCATATCAGCAGAATGTGGAGCTGTACTATCCAAAAAATATGATTCCCAAGAATGTGTCTCCTAAAACAGCTTTCTCTGCTGAAAATTCTAACACATCAAGTAAAGAGAGTTCAAGCAGTGGTTTTCATAGTGGTTCTTCGTCAACTTCAAGCCAATCAGCCTCAAAGAACTTGTATCAATGCAATATTGCTGTGGATTTAAAGAATGCTCAAAATTTCAGTGAAGAATCCGCAAAACAGCAGATGGTGTTCTTAGCTTTTGTGCTAGAGTCATATGAGAGCCTTGTGGCAGGCAAGATTGGAAACACTAACCTCACCAAGGAGGACTACGATCAGATCGACCCGGAAGAGATGGAGTTGATCGACATCAGGTGGTGTATGGCTAGTGCAGTCCGACGAGCACAATGGTTCATGGATATTACTAGTAGACATTCTATCGGAGAGCCGTCCACAAAACTTGGCTTTGACAAATCAAAAGTCACGTGCTTCAGGTGTAAACAAAAAGGACATTTCAAAAGAGAATGTCGTAACACACCAGCTGATGATACTGCAAATCCATTTCGCGAAGATTACTACAAAAGAGCAATTTATCATCAGAACAAATCAGAACCGCCCAGAATGAAGCAGCTTGAGGATACCCACAAAGAAAAATCCAGAGCTCTTGCTGTTATTCATGATGATGAAGGTTTTGACTGGAGCGAATTGTTACCAGAAGAAGATGCGGTAGGATATGCATTTGTGGCAAAGATTGTTCCTTTTAAAGACAACAGAACAGAAAAAGAAAAATTTGTCAACAGAAGGATGAAAGCACAAACCAGGATGAGCAGAATCTATAACACATACAAAGAAGCTAAAAAAGCAAAAAGCTGGGATGCCGACAGAGAATGTTACCCTGATCCACAAGGAAACATTGCGGTTGATCCAGATTCCATTAGTATTGATGCTCTCATCTAGCAATTTGCTGAAGAAGAAGAAGAAGCCAGACAGAGAGAATGGTGGGGAGGTGGAGAAGAGAAAGTAGAAGAAAAGGAGAAAGAGCAGCAGATAAATAAAATTGATGATGGAATTATTGATACATCACAAGAAGTCACCGCAGAAAACTTGAAGAAGATGGCTGACAAAGTTCTTGCTGCAAAAGAACTAGAGGTAGTTTCTGGTTCTGGAACTGAGTCCAAAAACAAGGTCAGTTCAAATGATACACATGAGTCAGGTAAGAAAGTTCAATCAGAGAACGACTGCAAAAATTGCATGAAAGAGTGCAAAGTTTGTATTCATGCAATTTTTGCAGTACAATTACTTACCTCAGTGGTAAGAAAGTTGAAGAACTAACTGGTAGAGTCAGAAGTGTTGAAGATCAGATCTTAAACCGTGATAAATTGTTGAAAGCTTCGAATGACAGATTAAAAGAATTAACTGACAAAATTGAAAATGATAAAAATGACATAGAAAGAATAAGGAAAGAAAACGAAAAGTTGATTCTTGAAAATCGTCACATTTCAGAAAATTTTGAGAAGCTAAAACGAACGGTTAAAGATTCTGATGAAAGAAATGGTAAAACAACCAAAGAAAATCTTCAACTATCAGGTGTTCTTAGAGTGAAAGAGGAGTTAATCAACCAGCAACTGGATGAAATTGCTAAGCTGAAGCTTCAGTTTCAAGAAGCTAAAATTGAAAATGAACGCATTCAGTTGAAACTGAACAGTTACAACTCCACAAGCTTTGTTTTACAACACATTGTTCCCAAACCCATCGGGAAAAACAAAGCAGGTGAAGATGTATACTTTTATGGAACCGGGGTTGGGTTTCACAAGGTTCCACCACCAGTTTTAAATAATTTTTCAAAGAAAAAATCAGGGTTGGTTAATGATGAAGAAGAAAATGAAGTTAAACTTCCAGACACGATTGATGTCACATTCACTTCATCATCTGATGAAGATAGTGTCCAGTCTGAAATTGTTAAAAGTATGGCTGAAAATGTTTTAAAATCTGAAAGTGACACTACTGAGGATGATGAATGCTTTTTGGACAAGTATATTCCGAAATCAAAGTCCAAAAACAACTTAAGTGAAGAACCTAATCTTGTGATGTACAAGATGGCGGGATCTGATAAGTTGTATTCGGATAGTGATTTTCCTTTAGAGAATGTGAATGTTAGTAAATTGAGAAATGTGTTCAAGTTGATTGAGATTGATGTGTCTGAGATTGAAAGTTTGAAACATTCCACGAGGCAATTGAATTTTGAAAAAGATAAAGCTTACTATAAAAAACATGTTGTACCGCCACGTTTTTCTAACTACAATCAAAACAAATGGTCGGGTGGTTATCAGGGTGGTAAGAAAAATCAAAGAAGAAATTTCCAAAACAAGAAATTTGTTGAGAAAAAGGTGTTTGTAAAAAGCTCGAGTTCTCATTCCGAGCAAGAATCTGGATTTTTTTCAAAATCAAATGAAGAATTTTTTGAGGAAAGGGCCTCACAGCCTCAGACTGAAGGCACAAGTCGAGTAGCTGATACTCGTACATGCTTTAAGTGCAACAAAGTTGGACACATTGCACAAAAGTGCACCAACTTTAAGCCTAAGTCTGAAGTTGTTGAGAGTCAGAAAAAGAAAGTTGATGCAAAAGGCAAAGCTCCAATGGGTGTTGAGAAAATTTTGAAAAAATGAGAACACAAAATTCAAAACTGAATCTGTTAAGAATGTGGTAACTAAAACTGACAAATTCTACAAACGGGTTGCGCCATCTCAACAAACATGGAAGCCAAAATCTGTTGAAAAGAAAACAAGTTCTCCAAAACTAAAGGTTTCAGAGTCAGAAAAACAATCGTCTTCTACCACACCGGTAAAGATGAATGTTCCTTTGGATTATTATGAGAAACTTGAATCACAAGAGGCTACTACTTCTGAAAAGAAGAATGTATCAAAGAAAGACCAATCATCTGGTCAACCATCTCAAAATGATTTCTTTTTATACAAAAAGGTTTAGATTGGGTCTGAGGAGAGCTTAAAGATGAATGACAAGAATTTTCCGCCACTTTACACTATTAAATCTCACATCAATGTCAAGTTACCCGAGTTGAAAGAGGCTTGGGTGGCATCAAAATCTCACTAAATGTTTTTTAAATGTGCAGGAGCTTCCAAGATCCGTTTCACGATGGATTATGGATAGTGGAGCTTCTCGGCACATGACAGGGAAGAAGACCCTATTGTACGATGTTCGTGGGTTTAATGGAGGTTATGTGGGATTTGCAGGCAATCAAGGTGGTCGAATAGTTAGTGAAGGAACTTTATCGAATGGTGTTGTTACGTTTGAAAGAGTGAACTACATCGCCGAGCTTGAAAACAATCTTCTGAGCATCTCTCAGATTTGTGATCGTATGTATACAACGCACTTTACAGACAAAGAATGTTTGATCTTGAAACCAGGATTTGTTGTTCCTGGAGAGTGGGTTATCATGAGAGCACCCAGAGTCAATGATCTGTACGTGTTGGATATGAGCGTAGCTACTACTACCACGGGTCAGGCTCACTGTTTTATATCAAGAGCAACGGAAAAAGAATCGAAATTATGGCATCGAAAGATGGGTCATATTCACTTGCGAAAAATGTATCACCTGGTTCATAATGACTTAGTAACTGGTGTTCTGTGAAAGGTTTTCATCTGGAAAGGGAGTGCATTAGCTGCATCAAAGGCAAGCAAAAGAAGAAATCACATCCTCAAAAGAAAGTCAACTCAGTCTCACGATCGTTAGAGAGACTTCATATGGATCTTTTTGGTCCAGTGAACGTCAAAAGCATAACTGGTGATCTCTACTGTCTAGTAGTAACTGACGACTATTCCAGATTTTCATGGGTATCATTCTTGAAGACTAAAGATGAGACGTTTGAAAGTTTGATGGCGTTGTTCAGAAAAATTGAAAATTTGTACCAAACTCGAATCAGAAGAATCAGGAGTGACAATGGTACTGAGTTTAAAAACAACAAGATGGAAGAATATTGTGATGAGAGGGGTATATTGCAAGAATTTAGTGCTCCTTACACTCCGCAACAGAATGGAGTAGCTGAACGAAAGAACAGGACGCTAATTGAAACGGCCAGGACGATGCTTGCTGATTCAAAATTACCAGTAAACTTTTGGGCAGAAGCAGTGTCAGCCGCTTGCTATACACTCAACCGAGTTCTCACTGTAAAGAAATTCAACAAGACATGTTTCGAGTTGATCAATAACCGCAAACCGAACCTGAAGTATTTAGAACCATTTGGGTCTCCCTGCACAGTTCTAGAGCCTTTTGGGAAATTTGGTGCAAAGAGCATTGAAGGAATATTTGTGGGTTACTCAAGTCCATTAAAGCGAGTCTTTGTTCCAAGCTTGAAGCGGATTATTGAAGCACACAATGTTGAATGTCAAGGTTATACAATGCCACCGCGGAATCCAGGCGACTCATGGCGCTTTAACTACGATCCTTTATGGGATTCGTTTGACATGGAAGAAGAAGAAGAAGAACCAGATTTCTTTGACGAGTTGGATATTCTGAGAGAGTATGAAGAATCACAAGGAAGATTTCCAGCTAAGTATTCTAGACGTCAAAATCGAGCTTCTAATAATGATGAAGCCGGTCCTAGTAATGCTGGAGAGCATGAAGATATTTAGTAAACTCTTGACAATCATACGGCAGTCAATGATAATCAAGAATCTGATAATATGCCTGTATTTGATCATGGTGATTCAGATTCTGAGGGGGAGCAGATCCAGATTTCAAGTCAAACAATTCCAGTAGGTGAACAAGGTGCAAATCAGAATGTCAGAAATTTGGAAGGCGAGGTAGATGTTCCAGGCGAGGTGATGCCGAGAACTCTTTCGTACCATCCAGAGGAGTTGATTATTGGAGAATTGCAATCAGGCGTTCGCACTAGACGTCAAATTGACCAAGGCCTTACTTGTTTTTATTCTACAGTAGCTCCTTTACAAACTGAGTTTTCACTAAGTTGTTTTATTTCGCAGATCGAACCGTGAACATATAAAGAGGCGCTAACTGAAGATTCTTGGGTCAACGCGATGCAAGAGGAGCTGAGTCAGTTTGAGAAGTTAGGAGTTTGGAAATTGGTAGACTTGCCTGATGCTCACAGGAAGATCAACACCAAGTGGGTGTTCAAGTGTAAGAGAGACGATAGAGG
Source organism: Helianthus tuberosus (assembly GCA_030545235.1). Classification (NCBI taxonomy): domain Eukaryota; kingdom Viridiplantae; phylum Streptophyta; class Magnoliopsida; order Asterales; family Asteraceae; genus Helianthus; species Helianthus tuberosus. The sequence continues at coordinate 153,942,626 of CM060364.1, read as the reverse complement.
AGTTATTATTCGTAACAAAGCTCGACTCGTAGTCCAGGGTTTCAGTCAGCAGGAGGGTATAGATTTCACTGAAGTATATGCTCCGGTTGCTAGACTTGAAGCAATCAGAATCTTCCTAGCATTTGCATCTTGGAAAAATTTTAAAGTTTATCAGCTAGATGTTAAATCGGCGTTTCTCTATGGAAAGGTAAAAGAGGAGGTATATGTCGGACAGCCACCGGGCTTCACCGATCCAATCCACAAAGACAAGGTTTATTTACTGGATAAAGCGCTGTATGGTTTACACCACGCCCCGAGAGCTTGGTACGAGGCATTGTCTCAACACCTGCTTGCCAACAGCTTCATCCGTGGAAAAGTGGATGCCACTCTCTTCACTAAAGAGGTCGACGGACATCTTCTGATAGTTCAGATATACGTGGACGACATCATATTTGGGTCTACAAATGAAAGTCTGTGCAAAGATTTTGAACGAGTTATGAAGCAGAAATTTGAAATGTCATCGATGGGTGAGATGAAATTCTTCTTAGGACTTCAGGTTGATCAACTACCCAAAGGAATTTTCATACATCAAACGAAGTACGTTCATGATATCTTGGAGAAATTTGAGATGTCAGGATCTACTCCAGCTTCCACCCCGTTAGCGACGAACCATGGGATAAACCCTGATCTCACTGGAGAGAAGGTAGATGAAACGATGTATCATTCCATGATCGGATCGCTGATGTATTTGACAGCTTCAAGACCCGATATTATGTATCCAACCTACCTCGCAGCAAGATTACAGTCTAACCCAAGAGCTTCGCATATGGTGATTGTGAAACGGATATTACGCTACCTGAAAGGAACTCCATCATTGGCGTTGTGGTATCCAAAAGAAGGCGATTTCATGCTCGAAGGGTATTCCGATTCCGATTTCGGATGCTGCAAAGTTAACGCAAAATCAACAACTGCGGGATGTCAGTTTTTCGGACCACAATTGGTCACCTAGCAATGCAAGAAGCAGACCTCTGTAGCTTTGTCCACATTTGAAGCTGAGTATGTATCTGCTAGCAGTTGCTGCTCTCAGATCTTGTGGATCCAGCAACAGATGCGCGACTACGGTTTGCAATTCCTTAACACCCTTATCTTTGTTTATAATGAGGCAGCGATAAACATTACTAAAAATCCAGTACATCACACTAAAACGAAACACATTGAAATTCGTCATCACTTCATCCGAGATTGTTTCGAGAAGAAGTTGATATGAATTGAGAAAATCCACACACACGAACAAAAAGCTGATTTACATACCAAAGCATTTGATAAAACTCGTTTTCAATACTTGTTAAAATTGAACGGTATGAAGCTTTTATTGGTGTTGGAAGAGATTCTTGGCGTTGATGAAGGAGACATTGTAGAAGATGTTGAGAAGCAATCTGCAATGGTTTGTCGATTTTTTACCTGTTTTGGTATTTAGGGGGAGTATAGGGTAATATTTTCAGAAAATACAAAAACATTAAAAATTTCAAAAATCGAAAAACATGAGATATTTTCAAAATACAAAAACAATAGAAAACCAGAAAAGAGCTTGTGTAAAAAGGGAAAATGATAGTACTTTGGCTTGACAGTTACGGTATGCTAAAGATATGTAAAGTTTAAAAGTCTTAAACAGTCTCGCTGATGATGTGCCGATAGGTTTTTACACATTTAGTAGGTTTGTTCGGGATATAAACTTAAATCTTTACTTGCTTATTTCGTGGGGAACACTACTCGGATATATAGGTAACCCCTGAAATTTTGTTTGAAAGATCCCTCTTTCTGAGATACTAGGTCTTTATACTCAGTGATATCTGGGGTATTATCCTGGGACTTCTGATTTTCCGGAAGCAATGGCCTAGTCCCCGAAGAATACTTTACTGCTTGCTTGAAATATAGCACCGCTCTCAGCACAAAAATGATGAAACATTAAAAATGCTAATCATTCCTGTTGTAAAAAAGATCCTCTAAAGGGGACCCACCAAAAGTCGAAGCCGTCATCTTTCTGCTGAACGGAAGTTCTGACCTGAGCTCTTATGGTTCTCGCAATTTAACCCCTTTACGGATATCATCTGTGGTATACTCACATGTAAGACTGAATATTGGGATTTGGATACGGGAGTATATTCAAGAGGTGGGACACATGAATGAGTTTAAGTCTCTAAAATACTAAATCCGTATCCTGAACATATTGAAATTTGTGTGAGAATTTAAGTGGATCAGTATATCGACAATCTAAGTGAATTGTTTAATTCTGAGTATGTAATTAAAGCTTAACGGTACTTGTGGCTTGTCGAATAGCTGATATGATTCCCTAACACGCTCACCAAAAATATGTTTGTAAATAGTTTACATTTACTGCATTTTATTTCTGTAATTCATTTCTAGCATAGAAACTTTATTAAAAATCCAAAAAGATTTTACACTTCTGCTTTATTTTCCGACAAACCAAAGTGGAGAGTTGATCTTCAGATTCGAATTGAAGCAGATGCAGGAACTTTCTGAGCTGAAAGATGAGTTTGGAGCTTTATATGATAACTGAGAAAATGGAAAGTCAAAACAAGTTCATTAACTTAAAGCTTGTAATTTTTCAGAAATATTTGAAAAATGTTTGAACAAAATCAGTTTGTTTATGTCTTGTATCGACCAAGGTCATTAAGTTGGACTTGGTAGATAAATTGAGTAATCAGGATCATTAACTTGGACCTGAATACTTAAGTGGATTTCTAAAACTGATGAACAGTTAATAGAAGTTTTAGATTGAATAGATTATAATGTTATATGTTTGAGAAACAGGAAATAGGTGTGCAAGATCCCCATGGTAAAGAAAATGTCAAACTTTGAACCAGAATTCGAGTCCCAGCATATCGAGAGAGGGAGTTTACATTCTGGATCAACATTTAAAGGGGAGATTGAAAGTTAAAGTTTAAACATAGAAGATTGAAGGATGCTTTACAATGTCAAGACAATTTAGAGCAGAGAACGATAGATCAAGACTAAAGACTGAAGACTGAATGCTAAAGAGTTCGTCAACATCCAAGGGGGAGTCTGTTGGTGCACTAATGTCTGTTAACTTCGTCTTTATCGATTCTTGTATTGTATTAGATAGATCAGGGCATGGAAATCGAGAAAATAGTATTGCAGGGTAATTTCGCTTGAAATGTACTTAATGTCATTTCAAACGAAATTAGATGTTTCATGCGAAATTACTAATTCCGCACGGAATTAGGTAATTCCGTATGAAAGGTAATTTCGCTTGTAGCTGTTTCAAGCGGAATTACTTTCCCTATAAATACCTGATTGTGTCGTGTCATGTCATTTGAAACGGAATTAGAATAGTGTTTTCAGAGCCGAGGTGCTGCCGGATTGTTATTTGAATTGTAAAAGCTCAGGAAATCAATAAGAGAATATAATTAGAAAGTATCAAGTTGTGTTACGTCAATTTCATTGATTCCGCCTTTGATTTTGATGTTGAACTCTTCAGATTGACTCGTTAGGGTCACACGACGATCCAACAGAGATTTATACTTTATGTTTTCAAATCTTGTACATTATGTCCTTTACACCTAACCCAATTAATATTTTCTGTTAAATGAGATCATGTGCATGTCACATGAGGGTAGATTAGTATTTTCCACTACCCTCTCTATTATCCCCAAATTAAATAACCCAAACCCTAAATTCTTCTCTCTATCCCAGTTTCCACCATTAACACAACCCACCATCACCACTAGGGGTGTTCAAAACCGGATATCCGAAAATTCGGATATCCAAATTTCGGATATCCGAAATTTTCGGATACTAGATTTCACTATCCGAATTCATATCCGAAATTTTGGAATCCGTATCCAAAATTTCGGATACGAATTCGGATAGTGAATCGGATATCCGAAAATCCAACTTTTTATTTAATTTTTTTATTATTATTTTTTTCATATTCGGAAACGGATATTTTGGATAGCTTTGGATATCCGAATATAAGTTTTCAGATATTTCGGATATTTTTCGGATTTTCTGGATATTTTCGGATACTTCGGATATTTTCGGATATTCGGATATTCGAAAAAAATGAAAATTAAATTTTCTGAATATCCGAAAATTTTGAAAATCACTATCTGAATCCGAAAAATTCGAGTACCCGAAATTTCGGATATCCGGTTTTTCGGATATTTCGGATTCGGATATCGGATATTTCGGATCAGATTTTCGGATACGGATAGTTTTGAACACCCCTAATCACCACCTGCCACCGTTAAACTGATCACCATTAACGTCGCCTGTTGCCTTCCGTCTCATTCTCCGTTGATGAATACAAATACAAATGAACGAAGGTGGTCACTGTTACAGTACGAACATAAAATAGTGTCTCAAAAAAAGACAAACATAATCTAATTTTAGGTATCAAACACAAACGAACGTAAATAAACAGGTTACAGTACGTTGATGAATACAAATACAAATGAACCAAGGCGGTCACTGTTCATATCTGTTGATTTAACTAAAGTACTAAACGAATACAATTTATTGTTCGTGTAAATTGTGACGAAGCTTGAAAAAAAAAGTTCGGGGGGTCGGAAGGCACCGGACCTAAAAAAAATTTCAATGTCCGGGTCAGACGTCGGTGATTTGATTCGGGTTGGGTCGGGTCGGGTTGGGTCGAGGGGCCGAATCAAACGTAACACCAGCGACCATCTCTAGAGTTTTTCCTTGCAACTATTGCCACAGAAAAAATTTTCAGCTCGCAAACTCTCGGGGGCCATCAGAACGCGCACAAAAGATAGAGGATGCTTGCAAAGAGAGCTATGAGAATGGGTATTTTCTCAGAGAGGTATTAATTTAACCAGCTTGCAACTTTTACTTTAAATGGAAGTTCATTCAGATCTCTTCAAATTAGAGCTCATCCGTCACAGCACCAAACATTCATGCCTCATAGCATAATCTAATAACACAAGTTAACAAAACAAATAACCCTAAATTTCAAACTTTAATAGTTACCATAAAGATTCATCAAGTTGAGGGCAAAAAATCGGACCAATTTCACCCCTAATTTCAACGTAAATCACATAAATTGAAGCCCTAAATTAATGATAAAGATAAAAAAACACATGCCTTGAAGATTGAAGAAGTCGAACAAGACTACAAGTTAAGCAGCCCAGCCGGTTCTTCCTCATCTCCTCGAAGTCGAACAACACTAGTGCAGCCAGCCGTTCTTCTGATCCTGTTCTCAGCGCTCGCTGGTTTGTTTGTTGTTTTTTTTTGTTTAGCCGTAATCCCCAACCCAGAGAATCAGAGATTTTGGGTTTTTTTATAGAATGATAGGGTATTAGGGTGGGCTTTTAACTTTGGGCTATAATAAACATAACAATTTGATTTGGGCTGAAACTGAATAGATCTGATTTTGAATTTTTTGTTTTGATTAAATATTTTATTTGGGCTATATAAATACAAACGAACGAACTTCCTGTCAAACAATTCATGAATTGTTCACCAGAAATTCGGTTCATTTGCAGCACTGATTAAAACATCTGTGGGTATGTGGGTCGTATGATTGTTGAAAATATTTCAATCAAACAGTAAATTAATTAATTATCGAGTTATTGGCTAAACCAGTTTGTTCCAACTTGAGCAAACTGATTAAAGAAAGGTAGAAGAAGACTGTCCCGTTATCGGACGAATTAAAGAACACACAAAATTAAAACCAACCTGGAGATTAAGAAAGAAGATCCTTGAACTGCACGGATGATTCCTGTCCTTAAAGAATTTTACGCACTCGTATTGTTGTGAGATGTAGCGTAAACTGTGGTACCCGCGGAAAATCCGCACTCATCCTGAATTAACGTCTTGCTGTTTTGGGTTGCTTATCAAATTTCGGGACGAAATTTCTTTCAAGTTGGGGACGATGTGACAACCCGACTTTCCAAGGTCTTTCCCCGACACGTTACTTGGTTCACAGTTGTGTTTTCACTATCCGTTACGTTGTAATATGTGCACCTTTGCTTGATAGTTATTAAATTGTTATTGTTTGGTTAATTGTTAGAACTTTATAATTGTTTAATTGTTTAAAATTATAACTCAACTTGTGCAACCCCATGCTCACTCGACGAAACCCATGTGTTTCGCCATATCCATTTTCGACGAAACATATGATGTTTTGTCAAGTGTCTTTCGACGAATCCCTGTTTCGCCGAGATGGGCTTCCGGCCCAGGTGAGGCCCAACAGCGACTAAGTCATTTTGTTTATATTTGCACCCTTGTACGTAAACGTCAGTTATCAAACCCTAGTGCTCTCTATCTTCCTCATTCGACGGCAATCTCCCTTTCATTCTTGTGCAAAATCTCAACACTTTCGGTTAGTATAAATTATTTCTTGATTGATTTCGTGTGTACATGTTTAATGATATCGTTCTTATAAATCCGAACATGTTAATGAAGATAGCCCTAGTAATGATTATGTGTACGATTGATTATTATGATTGTGATGGTCTTGATGAATGTTGTTAATTGATAAAAGAATGTGGGTAATCATATGAATTTCTAGGGAATTGGTATATCAGTAGTCTTATCGGTCCAATATAGTTGAAGGTATATGGCCTATGTGAGATCTGATAGTGTTGGTAATCATATAAAGTTGTTAACTTTGAATTAGAAGTGGCGGCCCATGTGAGATCTAATCAAGCAATGTAGTTATTTTAATGATGTTGTCAGTAAGCAAAGCATGAGTAATAAATGATGAGGTGATGCTTTGTTTTTGAAATCGAAATCTGTGAAGGTGGCGGCCAATTCTTGGTTAGAATGCATGATGTAGTCTTAAGTGCACAAAGACTAATGATGATGGGATGAACAATGGAAACTGTGAACATTAGGGTTTGGGGGATGTTGAAACTAGCAAGGGTAGCCGACGAAACATAGAGCTTTTCGTCAACAAACATTTCGACGAAACATGGGGGGGTTTCGTCGACATACATTCTGACGAAACATGGGGGGTTTCGTCACAGGGATGTTTCGTCACTTGGGTTGCTTATCGGGCACAGTGGACAGTCTATGTGTGTGAATTGATGTGTACTGTGTTTATACATTATGATAATTGCATAATAACTATACTCTTTAATGTTAAGTGACATGTGTATACGATGTGGACTGTTACGATAATTTGGTACATGCTACATGATGACGGTGATCTTAATGCTAGATGTAAACTATGTAACTATACGTGACTTACCGTGCGCAAACATGTGATTTGAATAATGATGAGACTGATGTTGTTTGGTAACCACGGTATAGTTTAGGTTGAACAACTGGACGGGTAATTAAAATATACCGAGCAAACCGAGGTGAGTTCACTGATCTTTTTCCAAGCATGCATCCCAGGGAGGGATATCCGGTAACATTCCGGGGAGGAATGTCAGGTTATTGGGATGTTTGTTATTACACTCATTTCTATCATATAAGACCCCTTACATCTACCGATAGTTGCCGGGGAGGCAACGAGGTATTTAGTTGATAGCACTATTAGGTTTGGCACCCTCACACCGTAACGTGGATGTAACACCTGTGCCTCCTCGGCCATCAAACAAATACCGAACCAATGAAATATTATATTTCATACTTGGGATTTGTAAAAATATGTGTATCGTTTGCACATATCAATTCTCGTTCAATTTCAAACTCTAAATCGCTTTCTGGAAGGTTATACGCGCACCGATGCGTAAATATAACCAGTTTAATGCAACAAACACTCCGGAATAGTGACATAGGCTTAACATACCTTAAATAACCTTTACATAACTTAGAAATAAGTTTTGAAGGCTTTGGTATGGCAAAAACAAGTTAATTCGCTTACAGGGACTAAACTTGACAAACTGCGAAAGTATGCCAATTTGAACTGTAACAGACATTCCGGAACATGACCATAAGTTAAACATACCATATATATCCTTTACATAGCTTAGAAATAGGCTTTGAGGGGTTCGGTGTGCTAAAATAAACTTTTGGGTCATTCAGGGACTAAAAGTGTCAAAAAGTGCACAAGTTTGCATTTTTACGCGTAACTTACGTTCTGAATACATCCGGACATCCAAAAATTTATGTAAGCACTAAAATATTTTATTTTAGTGTTCGCCATAAGAAAAATCCATTCGTCGCGTCATTTGGTTCGTTTTTCGTGCTTATGCGCATTCCGTCGTAATTAAGCGAACATCGCGACCGTACGGCCAAACGAACCGACATCCGAGGTATTTTTGAACATGTTTTAAGTTCCCTATATTTTAACTTCATTTTAGAGCTTTGAAATGGGGTTAACGGGCCTTAAACGTGTCGAAAATGACCTTATTGCATAACAGGGACCAAAAGTGTAAATCTGCCAAACTTGTATGGCTACGATGCGTAGCACTTTTTGGCTACGATGCGCAAGGGTTCTGCAGAACAGATCAGACTTAACAGTCAGCATTTTCCAGCTGTTGCAACCTCACCCACACATTTCCCACTTGCCTAATCTGTTGATAAACATCATTTTTAGCCACCATGAGTTTCCGACACTTGTACGGCTTGGATTAAGGCACGATATTCAACAAACGATCTTAACGGTGGACCTTTTACTATAAATACCCCACCCCCCATTGCTTCTAAACCCACAAGAATTCTGATTTGAGAGCTCTAAGTTGAAACCATTGTTTCATACCTGAGTTCTTAGATCGGGATTAGCATTCGGGGACCCTTCGTAAGTATTCTTTCGTTCTTTTCCTTATTTTATTGCTTTTCGAGTCAGAAAGTCAAACTTTGTTTGACTTTCAGCGTTGACCAGTAATGGTCAATGCGAAGTTCGTTTGAACTTCGCAACGTGAGTGTAATCACGTTGGTCATAGTCCCTTGGGACTATGCCCACTGATTACCACGTTGTCTAGGGTCGTAGGGTAGGCGATCTAATAAATCGCCTATACCTTCGAGCCCGACCCAGTTTGGTCGATCATTAGGATCCGACCAAATACATTAGGTGACCTAGGATAGGGCATAACCTTCCGAGGTTATACCCTATGGTCACATCGTTTAAGTAGTTGTATGATAGGTAGTTTATATGCCTTAGGTAAATTACCAGAATACCCTTTTCATGTATAATTGGTAATTAAGCATATGTAACCTAAACCTTTGTCACATAACTGATTATGTAACATGTTTAGGCATATAACACTTGTCATAGGGCTAGTTAGGCGGTCCGAACGCGTTTCACGCGCACGACGCGTTAAAGTAACGTATGTTACCTTAATGGGTCGCGATGGGTCGAAAGCACTTAGGTTAAGTTTCATTTAGTATGTAGGCTTTGTTAAACCATATCATATGAGTTCCTACACTCATTTGTCTTACAAACCCTCCTGCTACCCAGTCTTCCGATTTAGGTCCGGGTTATTTATGTAGTTACCTATATTAGGTACCGTTTGATTTCCGGGACTCCTCTAGCTTGCTTGTTAGTTGTTCAAGACTCCTAAGCACTCTCAGGCGAGTACATTATTCCCCTCTTTTACTGTTTTCAACTGTTTTGGGGTGACTCATATGTGCTAAATGTTTTATCAATGGTTTCAAGAACAATTACAATGTGGTTTCAAGAACAATTACAATTATTTCAAGAACGCTAACAATGATTTCAAGAACGAATACAAGGATTTCAAAAACTAATAACAAATTTCAAAAAGTGAACAAACTTGTTGGTTGTAGTTTACATGACCGATGACATTCATTAGCAATGATCAAGCCGACCAGTATTAGGTTATGGTACCATAGGATCTGACAAATCCCGTTATTTACTGCACCCATTGTTATGTGTGGGGGTTGTGGGTAGCGACTGAATCTGTAATTATTAACTTATCATTTGGTAAGGGTTTGTTAAGAACGAAATTATTAACTTATCCTTTGGTAAGGGTTTGTTAAGAACGAGAGCGAGAGCGAGATGGACCGAGGAACGCGTCAAGAAGGTTTGAATGTTATTAGAGAATCGACCATAAAGTAGTTTCACAATTAAAATATTAACTTACCCTTTGGTAAGGGTTTGTTAAAACAAGAACGATTTGAACGATTAAAACAAGATGGTTTAACGATTGGGTAAACATTTTGGACATGATTGACATTTGATCATGTATTTCCCACAAAACATAACTTTGATTTAAACTAAGTTTTACTTCAATACTTTGTTTTTGTGCATATGGTTTAGTTGAGACATTTCACTTGCCATACATGGATATTTGACATAGACATTTGACATGGATATTTGACATAGACATTTGATCATGTATTTCCCACAAAACATAACTTTGATTTAAACCAAGTTTTACTTCAATACTTTGTTTTTGTGCATATGGTTTAGTTGAGACATTTCACTTTCCATACATGGATATTTGACATAGACATTTGACATGGATATTTGACATAGACATTTGACATGGATATTTGACATAGACATTTGACATGGATATTTGACATAGACATTTTGACATGATTTACATCTTGACATGAATACTTTGACATATTATTCAATACATTTGACAATTGATTTAAACATAGACATTTTACATTGTTTGGTTTGGTTTGATTAAGTGATTAAGTAACGATGTGTGTGTAATATGATACAAGCATGGTGGATACGCCGCTGGTACTTCCTATATATAAGTGTTTGTATGGTATTACATATTGTAGCGTTATTTGAATCATTTCAGTTTGAGACATAGAACATTTTATACAAGTAACATACTTTCACAAGACATTGATTTACAAACAACTTATCTTACACAAACTCATTTTACATGGTTATTCATTTAATCATGCATTATTCTCTTATTTATACTTATCATCCGAACTTATTATTTTTCAAATGTTTTACAAAGACAAAGCAAATTACAAGGTTCATGACTAAACATTTTCTTAAACAGAAGTCATGAATCTTATTTTCACAAAACCTATGTACTCGCCAGCATTTCTTTGCTGACCTCGTTTTTACACATGTTTCAGGTACTGCTTTGCAATGATTGTTGATACATGCTACATTTAGGATGGACTCGTGCCTTAGCGACTTAAAACGAGACAATAACTAGTTAACTTATGTTATGTACCCTTTGTTTCTTGTTTAAACAATGTAAACTCTCATAATTGATTATTAAAACGAAACTTTAATTGCCATGGATTTGAAACGATTAATTCTGTTACAACACTCCCCGACATTTCCGCCACGTTTTGTATGTTCTACGTGGTCGGGGTGTGACAGAAAAGATGGTATCAGAGCCAATGGTTATAGGGAATTAGGTTATTAGTAATTAGTAATGCTTTGACCTAGTCTATAACCTTCTTAGGACCCTAACGCGAGTTTACTTGCGTTTAGTCATAAAACAATACCGTCACCTATCCTTAGGTGACGACCACAACAAGAACATAAATTTCAAAACCGCTTTGAAAACTAATCATCTGTTCTAGGATGATTAATTTCTAGGTTTTGAACCCTCTATTGTAAGGTTTCGAACCCTCTGTTATATGGTTTTGAACCCCTTTGAATTTTCAAAATCTCGTCAAGGTTTTGGGTTTTAAATAATGTGAACACGTGCAAACTGGAAGGGTGAATGCCTGTATTCTGGGTTTTCTGTCTAGGCAAGCACTTCGTATACATCTCATCAGACGCGAGACCAGTTGTGCTTACCTGGGAATTCTTGGGATGAGTGTTCACTTATAGGCGAGCATGTCTTCGCGATACATTATTTTTAACCTATTTACTTTGACTAATCACCAAGGTCGTTTGTTGCTTTGTAGTAACAAACAAATGACCACTATCCTTGCTTTCATCAGATTTGTTTCATCTCATTCTTTTCGTCTAAATTCTCTCACTCGTTTCTTTTCATGTTTCCTCTTTTAGACAATGCCTCCTAGACGCGAAAGCCAGATAGAGACTGCCGAGCTGGCAGAAATCATTGCGCAGCAAATGGCTGCTCAATTCCCAAACCTCTTTGCTCAATGGAACCAAGCCAACAACAACAACAATGTGCTATGCAAATACAAGGATTTCAACCAGGCTAAACCACTCAAGTTTAGTGGTTCTGAAGGAGCAACTGGGCTTCTTCAGTGGTTCGAAAGCATTGAGAATACTTTTCGCCACGTGCAGTGCCCGGATAATCGCAAGGTCGAGTTCTCCTCGAGCGTGTTTCAGAAGAGGGCTCTTACATGGTGGAATGGGGTAATGAGAGACCGAGGTGCGGAAGTTGCTCTCGCACAGACATGGGCTGAACTTAGGGCTCTGATGATGAGGGAATTCTGTCCTCGTCATGAGCAGCGAGCTTTGGAGAAGGAATTTGATGAGTTGAAGCAAGATAGTGGTGAGCACAGGGCGTATACTGATAGGTTTGAGGAGCTGAGTCTGCTTTGCCCGACAATGGTTACCCCACTTGACATAGCTATCGAAAGGTACATCGACGGCCTACCTGACTCGGTACAAGACATCCTTACTGGTAGTAACCCTGCCACACTCCGTCAGGCGATCGAGTTATCAGCGACATTGACTGAGTCGCAGATTCGGAAGAACAAGTTACACAGGAAGGGTGACAAGGGCAAGAAACAGTCAGCTGACAAGGAGGATAGCAAGAAAGGCCAAAACAAAAAGGGTAAGGAAGGTGAGACGTCAAAGAAATCAAAGAAGCGAAAGGGTGCCCAAAATTTTGCTGTTACAGCACAGACTGCTCAGAACCCGCGGAACCAACCAGCTCAGCCACCTACAAAGAAAGCATATGCCGGTACCGCACCTTATTGTGCACGCTGCAACGGTCATCACGCAGTACAACAAGCTTGCTGGCAATGCACGACGTGTGGTAAACTTGGGCATTTGGCCAAGGTTTGTCGTTTGGGACAAAATCAGGCTGCTCAGGTTCAAGCTCCGGTTCAAGGGAATGCTGTGAGATTTCCACTGGGTTCATGTTTCAACTGCGGAGAGATTGGTCATTTCCGTCACAACTGCCCGAGACTGATGAATGCAAATGCTAACGCAAACCCAAATGCGAATGTCAACGTCAATGTAAATCCAGCACGCGGTCGAGTGTTTAACATCAAGGAGGCACTCAATGATGAAGGAGTGAACAATTAGTATTTTGTTTTTCCTCTGGTTGGTATCTTGTAACATTTAAAGACAATGCGGTTGTTATATAAATAAAATTTGTGGTTTTATTTTTAACTAATGCAATTTTATGAATGTTTGATTCAACCTTATGATGTCAACACAAAGACAAAACTACTTGTGTGGTTCTGTCATTTTTATGATCACTTGTGATCTCCCTAAGAACCTCAAACACTTGTTTCTTTTAAATCTAAAGTATCTTATCGTCTTGCACCGTTCGAGATGCAAGAATTATCAAAACAGCTTCAAGAGTTGTCTGATAAAGGATTCATCCGCCCAAACTTTTCACCTTGGAGAAACTCCTATACTCTTTGTGAAAAGAAAGATGGATCTTTTCGAATGTATATCGATTAACGTAAGCCCGGTGAGCTTACCATCAAGAATCGATATCCCCTACCTTAAAATCGATGATCTCTCCGATCATCTGCAGAGCGCTTCATGCTTTTCCAAGATCGATTTGCGTTCTGGGTATCATCAACTTCGTATGCTCGAAGAAGATATTCCCAAAACGGCTTTCTGCACGAAGTATGGCCATTACGAGTTTACAGTCATGCCTTTTAGGTTGACAAATACTCAAGCCATCTTCAAGGACTTAATAAATAGAGTCTGCAAGCCTTATTTGGATCAGTTCGTCATTGTTATTAATGACATCTTGATCTATTCATATCCCGAGCTGGTAACGATCAACACTTTCATTTGACACTGGAACCCTTAAAGAAGGAACAAACTTTTCGCTAAATCCTCCAAGGGGAAATTTTGGCTTAAAGAAGTTCAGTTCTTGGGTCATGTAGTCAACAAACAGGGTATTCATATGGATCAATCCAAATTACCGCAATTAAGGATTTGATCCCTAGTATGCTTTAAATACCCGTGTCCAACGATAACAAATTAAACAATTAAACAAATTGAACGATTATGCGATTATATGTTATGTGTTTGTGTGTTCTCCTCTATGTTTTTGTGTGATACGATTTTCAAATCCTCATAGAATCTTTCATATCTTCATATGAGGGATTCATATTAGGATGATCAAAAGGTACTACCTTAAATCCTTATGGGCTTCTACGTTGTAGTTAAGACCTTTGGGTTATATGGTACCACTCCATGGTTCGATAAGAGACCCTTCTAGTGGTCTAGTCAAAAAGATTGATTCACAATTTGGTTAAAGAACGACATCTAGTGATGTAGCTGAACAGACTCCTTGATAGTCTATTTAGATCATTTAATGATTTAATTAAAAGGATTCTATGGCGGTCTAGTCACACTCATCACAGGATTGTTCATTTGGTTTCACACTACACACTATAAAATAGACTGTGTGAACTGTGCAAGGAATTGTCTGATTATGGACGCGTACATAATTATGAGATTTAGTGCACAGAAACCCAGTAAGATTTATTATGTGTAATAACCGATAGTGACTCAATAACAATGATAGACTATGTTTAAATAGTGTATTTAGATTTCCAGACGATGTAATTATTCAATGTTTAATAAAACGAAACACTTTTGATATCCATGGTTATGAAACATTAATTCTGTTGCAACACGCCCCGATGTTTCCGCCGCGATTTGTTGTTTTACGCGGTCGGGGTGTGACAGTGGAGGACGGGCGTGAACTAATTACCTTAAAGCATGACCAATGTTTTAATAGAGACATTGGGGTTGGGCAAGTACAACTTGTAGCCATTCGGTAATCGAGTTAATAACAACATCAAATCAAATCGCTGAACTGTTTTATACACATATCTGGTAACTAAACTCGTTAACAAAACTTTGAACTCACCAGCGTCGTCTGACACACTTGTCTACATGCTTGCAGGTCGTTAGATTTCTGATTCTGGACTTGCTATCTGGGAGTGCTGGAGTGGTCATGGATCGAGACTCTTGGATATTTGATACATTGGTTTTGAACACTTATTTTGCAACAGTTGTTTAACAATTTACTATATGCTTCCGCTGAACGTTTTCCTTGGTTTTAACTTATGACTTGGATTTATCTTATGCAATGAACTAAATGTTTTATTTAAATATTTATTATTGGTTCAGTGTGATTGGTGGCTTGGATCCTGGTACGTCACACGTCCCGCGGAGTTTCCGCATGTGGTATTTTGGGGGTGTGACAAAAACTCCCAGGATTTAATGCAGAACTGATCTGGTATTTCAACAGCAATGGAAACCAGAAAAACGCAGAAGCTGGAGAAGAAACTGGAGCACACAAAGGTGGGAGGAGCCTGCGAAATTATGTGTCTCTGAATGGGTATCAGGAGGCTTTTATTTATAGATTGTGATCATACCAGAGAATGAGAAAAATGGGGAGTGGGATAACCATCCAGAACCAAATTCGGTTGCTGGAGATACCACATTCGATCTCCTTATCTCATTCGAATTCACCAAATTCGGTTGCTGGAGATACCCCCACTGTTTCGAATTCACCTCTATTTCCTTATCTCATTCGATCCACAGATCTGACACGCCTGAACCGGACCCTAGCTAAAAATAAAAGCTCCTCAGCTCCTCGTGATGATGAGTACGTGCGAAGTGCAAAGTGCGCCTCAAACACGCCCATTCGCGCCTCAAACGTGACCATTCGCGCCTCAAACGCGACCATTCACGAGCTCGCGGCTCGACTCAGCTCAGCGCGCGTGTGGGCTTTATCCACTTCTCAACCCATCTAACACTTTGGTGGCCCATAAGGAGTAATCCCTTATAAACCACTCAAATTTCACTTCCCTCACCAATGTGGGATGGAGGAAACATACCAACTTGTATGTTCCCCTTTAATATTTACAACAATCCCCCACTAAGTTGGAATGTATCCTTTCACGTAGACTGATGATGTCACTAGGTGTCACGAAGATTAAACCCAATTTATGTTGATAAACAAGAAGAGACAGATTTGATGGTGTCCTATGGAATTAAACCATTAACCTGATAGCCCCCTTCGGTTTACCCACACACATCACCAGCTGACTTTGCGTTCTCACTGAGCGCGAATATGGCCGTGCGCTATAAATCCTTTTCATGACCCTTTAGAAGATAAACCACTAATCTTCACTTGAGGCGGTACCACCCCTAGATCAAATAGGCGAAGTTTTACATCATCCACGTTGCTTGGATGCCTCCAAAACTTTGTTAAGAGCATAAGCTCACCCTTGTTCTCAGCAACGGTGTACTATCATTCCTCACATGGATCTATTAAATTTGATAGTACCTTCTATCATTAAGTGACTTCGTTTTTACCCATTAAACTTGAGAAATAGGAGGACTAAGTTCAAGTTGGGTTTCCATCACTAACGATTCTATTGTGGTTTTAGACCCATGTCTCTCGCGGTATTCACAACCAAATCTCTTGTCAGAGGTTTAGTAAACGGATCTGCCAAGTTCCTACTTGTCTTGACATAGACAACCTTGATGGTACCACTTTCAAGCAGTTGTCTCACATATTTGTGCCGAAGACCTATGTGTCTTGACCTCCCATTATACACTGCGTTGTATACTTTAGATAGTGTGGCCTCACTATCACAATACATGGGAATTGACAGCATTGGAACATCCCACAGACGGATGTAAGTAACTAGATCTCTAATCCACTCCGCTTCCTTACCAGCCGCAGCTAGTGCTATGAACTCATCTTCCATAGTTGAGTGGGCAATACACGCCTGTTTCTTGCTCGCCCAAGAAATTGCTCCTCCTGCTAGAGTGTAAATCCACCCACTTGTAGATTTTAAATCACTGGTGTGATCAATCCAACTAGCATCAGAATAACCTTCGAGTATTCTGGAAGAAGACGTGTATGTTAGTTCTGAGTTACTGGTCCTTTTCAGGTAAGTACTCTACCAACTGCCTTCTAGTGTTCTGTCCCTGGATTGATAGTATACTGACTCAGTTTGCTTACAGCAAAAGCAACGTCAGGACGAGTGCAATGCGTTGCATACATCATAATTCCAATAGCACTCACATACTCCAGTTGAGCCCCTGCTCTTCCAGAGTTCACTTTAAGTTTCACACTTGGATCAAACGGGGTATTAAACTCTTTAATCTTTAAGTGTTGAAACTTATTCAGAATTTTCTCTATGTAATGAGATTGACTTAGAGAAATCTGACTTCAAGTTCTTTTCACCTTGATCCCAAGAATGGTATCAACTTCTCCTAGATCTTTCATCTTAAAGTTCGAGGACAAACATTTCTTAGTTTCAGAAATACCTTCAAGGTGAGTGCCAATGATCAACATATCATCAACATAGATACAAATCACGACTGTATAACCGGGTTCGCACTTAGTATAAATACATATGTTAGCATTATTGTGTCGAAAACCGAAAGCAGTCACAGTGGTATCAAATCTCTCATGCCACTGTTTAGGAGCTTGCTTCAAACCATACAGATATTTAATAAGTCTACACACTTTGTTCTCTTATCCGGGCATCACAAATCCTTCTGGTTGCTCCAAATAAATTTCCTCATTTAGATACCCTTTTAGAAATGCAGTCTTTACATCCATTTGATGGATGTACAACCCTTTCAAAGCAGAGACCGCTATTAGAGTTCTAATAGAACTAATTCTAGCCATAGGTGCATAGGTATCAAAATAGTCGATCCCTTCTCTCTGCCTATACCCTTTAGCAACTAATCTCGCTTTATAGGAAGAGATGGATCCATCTGGATGATACTTCCTTTTGAAAATCCATTTGGATCTAATAGGTTTCTTTCCCTTGGGTAGATCAGCTAACTCCCAAGTTCCATTTCCCATAATGGAATCCATTCCATCATTGACTGCCTCCTTCCACAAAGGAGCATCTCTTGATGACATTGCTTTGCTGAAAGTTTTAGGATCATCATCCAAATTTACAGCAAAAATGACCTCTCTCGTTACTTTCTTTTGAGTTCCTTCAACCAGGTAAGAAAAGAAATCATCTCCATAACTTTTCTCTTTTCTAACTCTAGTACTTTTTCTCTGTTCTTCAACTATCGGTGAAGGTTGGACTATTTTTCCAGAAGTACTAGAAGCTGTGGTGCAATTTGAGTTTTCATCATCTCCAGAAAACTTGTTCTCAAAGAATTCCACATCTCTGGATTCTACAACTATACCTGATTCGTCATCCAGCAACCGATAAGACTTACTATGCGGAGCATATCCAATGAATACACTCTTGAAAGCTTGTTCTCCCAGTTTGAGTGTCTTTGGATTAGGTACGCAATAATAGGCAAGACACCCCCAAACCCTCAAATGCTCTAGGTTTGGTTTTCTTCCTTTCCACAACTCATATGGGCTCATAGGTATCACACGACTAGTGATCCTATTGTGAACATAACATGTGGTTAACAAAGCTTCCCCCCACATATTACGAGGTAGACCCGATTGATTTAACATACAGTTAACCATCTTTACCAAGGTTCGGTTCTTTCTCTCAGCCAAACCATTTTGTTGGGGAGTATACGGTGCAGTTCTCTCATGTATGATGCCTTCCTCTTCGCAGAATGCATCAAACTTTCAGTTAAAGTATTCTCTGCCTCTGTCCGAGCGAAGAATTTTAATGTGTTTCTCTCGTTGTTTTTTCAACCTCAGCCATATATATTTTAAATGCCTCAAAATCTTCGTCTTTTGAATGCAACAAATAAACATATAAGTATCGGCTCGAGTCATCGCAGAAAGTGATAAAGTATCTCTTACCCCCACGAGTAAGAACTCCATTCAGTTCACAAATATCTGAATGAATTAGTTCTAGTAGTGATCTATTACATTTATGGACACTTGGAAAAGGTTTCTTTGTGAATTTTGATTTCACACAAGTTTCGCATTTTTCAAAGTCTTTATCTTTTAATTTTAATAAACCTTTAGTTTGCATTTTTTCAATGTTTTTAATATTTGTACTAGTGCTAATACCCGCGAATTTCGTGGTGTTGAAAAATGATATGTTTCTTACTTTTAGAAAAGAAATTACATTACAGATTACAAATAAACTATACACGTGGACTTATTATGGAAATTTGAGGTTGAATATTGAAATAAAACGAAACATCAAACTATATATGTAACAAAACCGAAAAGATAAATAAATGAAAGAAATACGTTTTTCTGGTTTGACATATAAATTGAAAGCATATTACTCTAATACTTCTACTTGCTGGAGTTTTGTAACCAATAACCTCCAATTCGTTTCCCCTGATGAAATATGTTCGGCTTCAATTATATCATGTCATCCAACAACACCATACCTATCGTAAACAAAATATATGAACAAAAATGTATTAGTAACATACATAAAAATACATTGAAAATAAAAGTATTCAATAACATCAAAAATGGATTCACAAACCTTGTTTGACCATTAATATTATGAGTACGAAGATTCTTAACCAATACGGACATACTTTTACGTATCTGCGACATTTTGTAGAATGCAAAGTATATCTTCTTGTAAAATAATCTATCACATAACGAAAGTATGAAGAGATGTTAAGTAAAACACTTTAGCTTTGTTTATTCGGCAGTCGTTATTAGTTCCCCAAGTAATAAACAACAAAATGGTATTATCGTTAAAAAACGCTAAAAATGACAACATTTAAAAGTAAGACATATAAATAACAACTATAGTAAGCACGCGTTTCATAGTAACTAATATACAGAAAATGTATATTGATTTAAGAACACGTACCTTATGAGAACTGAAAGCGGTGTGTATAATATTAAAGTTTATGATACTCAATGAGACCTTTTATAACTTGATAATGAGATTCAGGGAGTATGACACTTCAGGTGTCATATTTTAGCATATATATGTCCTTATATAACTTCACAATGAGACTCATCACTCAAAATGTGACATTTTAGCAAGAATTAAAGAGGCTGTAACAACATCAGATTCAAGTTTCTTGGTAGAAATCCACAAAAATACGTAGAAGCAAGCGACGGCTAGATGATGGCTGTGAGATACAACAAACAAACGATTACCGATAAAACTTAACAAAATAAAGAAAAAAATGGATTAATACCTTGGAGACGAAGATGATAATCAGATTCGAAGAAGATGGCCATTGATTATTTTCAGTTTTGGGCCCGGAGAAAATAAGAAAGCTATTATGGACAGTGATATTAGTAAGCCAAATTGTAATGTTAGTTATACAACTCTTGCCATCCCAGTTCATGGTCAGAAATTCCTAGAAAATAACATTTTCATGAGTTAGGCATCGGAGAACAAAGAAACACAGTCCAGTTTTTAACTATTTTTTATGAGATTACCCGTTCAACCCATTGGTGAGAAATAGAAAACTCAAATTAACCACTTGGGTCAAGACTTCCACCTCTATGCATTTATAGTGCGCTAATGATATTCGACTTGAAGACTTGAAAATAAAGTGGTTCTGCTTATCAAATGAGAAAAGAAAGAGGTTATCTTCAATTCAACTTCAAACAAAGAACCATCAATTTAGGTTGGAACAATGATGTAAAAACATTAAAATAATATATCACAAAATCAGAGGGGGGGGGGGAGGCTGCACCTAAAATAACTCGGGCTACATGACTTGAAGTGATTCACCCTGATACAAAAGACGAAATCCCAAATTTTCACATTAATAGGCTTTAATTCTTGAATCTAATGAAATAGACAATATGTAACGTGAACTCACATGGATAGACTACACCCGGGATGTTGCTTTTCTTTCTACAAACAAAAAAGAATTTTGATGCACCGACAAATTCTATGATAACAAAATCCATGGTAATATTTGCTCTAAACAAGCAAAAGTGCTTGTGATGATGTATAAGTGCAATAAAAAAAATTGTAGGGCTAACCTTTAAAAATAATCCACCCATGTCATCGTATATGGCTTAAATATTATTAGCAGCATGTTGGTGTTGTATCTCCCACATTGACTCTGCCTTGTCCATATCTTTCTCAAAACTAACCTTAAGTATAATGGGGTAGAAACATCTTAAACCACACACAGATACCTAGATAATAAGATTGAAGTTCAAATTGAGAGATGATACGAAACACAAAAGAATTATAAATTACATTTTTTGAAAGTATAATGAGGTTCCTAATCATTCCTTGCTAATTAATCATTGCATTACTTCTAATCACTAATTATATATTAGGTAAGTTGACTTGAAGCTCACCTGTGACATGCACTGCTCCACATCATTGCCTTTGTTCGTTACACTTTGCCACTATAAAGCATTTTACAATAAACAAACCAAATTAATTTCAAACAAACCAAATTAGAAAAACATAGATTTGTAGCTGGAGATAATTCTACATTTTTTATACATAAAAGTATCCAAACTCGGAATCAAGTTCTTCTTTCATTTTTACAAAATTTACTACTTTCATGGACTGCTCAAGTAGTAAATATTTAGAAAAGAAATAAAGTATAAAGGAGCTAAAAAATGAATTTAAATACTTCAAGTTGTGTTTATCTATTTGGAGTAAATCTAAAACTAATATTTTTAACTAATGGGTGAGTTCCACCAATATTGATGAGTCTGCAGCAACAGAGAAGTTAGAAGTTGCATATGGACCAAAAACCTATCATGCCCAATGTGGAGTAGATACCATACTCTTCTCTATTGTTGTCCTCTGATTATGACAAACATTAATGTACATGTTTTGGAGTTAATAGACCACTATACATTCATGAATATAAAAAAAACGTTCAAGTTACCTGGTCAACAGGATATAAACCGGAAGCCACAACACCGCTCAGGTTGAGAGGGACATAATCATCTAAAATACACTAAAAGTTCAAAAGTCAATTCCGTGTCTATTATATTAATGATTTAAAGCATATATGGCAATAACCAATAAATGTTTTTAATATGATTGTTGAATAATTTGAATTTAATTAGTTATATAGAAACCAATAATTGTTGATTGGAGGTTATTAAAAATTAGGATAATTAGCAATTATAAAAAAATGAATGTAGTCAACTTCTATTTCAGATAACTTTATTTAAAAATAAGTCAAATATAATTTAAATTTAAAATTACTATAACATGTTGGAAAAATTTAATCAAAATTATATATAAAATTTTAAATTTTAAACCACTAACATCTCTAGGTACATTGAACCAACCTAAAAAGGAAATCCAATTAATGTTATTAACTCCAAATCGTTTACTTCCATATTATTCTACAAATCAAATTTTTGAATTTAAAATCAAGTTATTATCGATCCTCTAACTAAGAGAATTATCAGCCAAAAATACTAAAAACACATTTTTTTGTCGTTTTTTAAGAATATTAATATATTATTAAAACATACTTCTAATAACTAAAATGATATCAGAAAACATACCAATGCTAGCATCTTGAAAGACAAAATCATCTAAAATACACTGAAAGTTCAAAAGTCAATTCTGTATCTATTATTTTAATGATTTAAAGCATATATGCTAACAACCTATAAATGTTTTTAATACGATTGTTGAATAATTTGAATCTAAATAGTTATATAGAAACCAATAATTGTTGATTAGAGGTTATTAAAAATTAGGATAATTAACAATTATAAAAAATGAATGTAGTCAACTTCTATTTTAGGTAACTTTATTTAAAAATAAGTTAAAATATAATTTAAATTTAAAATTACTATAATATGTTGGAAGAATTTAATCAAAATGATATATAAAATTTTAAATTTTAAACCACTAACATGTCTAGGTACATTGAACCAACCTAAAAAGGAAATCCAATTAATGTTATTAACTCCAAATCGTTTACTTCCATAATATCCTCCAAATCAAAATTTTGAATTTTAAATCAAGTTATTATCTATCCTCTAAATACGGAAATAATAATTAACAATAATAATTTTGTAACAAACGGATGGATAGCACCGAACCGTTATCATGATCTGAAATTCAGTTGTCAAACATCAAGGATCAAACCATTAAACTCCAAGAACATATATGATATTCAATCAATCTTCAAACAAAACAATAGAAAGGTGGAGCAAAGATTCGACAACATAATGAAATAAAAAACAAACAAACACTTCTAAATTTCCACAAATTTATCTAGCCTAACAATAAATTACAAACACAACAATCATAATCCGATGATCAATCACAATATCAAATCCTTAAGCAAAAAAAACAACATTAACACGAAAAATCATTCACTAAAGGGGGAGATAACAATCATATTTATTACGATAGATCAATAATATATAACATATTGAAGATAAACTCACTGAATCAAAAACATAAAGGAAGAATAAAGATCAATGATTGTTGATTAGAGGTTATTAAAAATTAGGATAATTGGCATTTATAAAAAATGAATGTAGTCAACTTCTACTTCAGGTAACTTTATTTAAAAATAAGTTAAATATAATTTAAATTTAAAATTACTATAATATGTTGGAAGAATTTAATCAAAATTATATATAAAATTTTAAATTTTAAACCACTAACATGTCTAGGTACATTGAACCAACCTAAAAAGGAAATCCAATTAATGTTATTAACTCCAAATCGTTTATTTCCATATTATCCTCCAAATCAAATTTTTGAATTTAAAATCAAGTTATTATCTATCCTCTAAATACGGAAATAATAATTAACAATAATAATTTTGTAACAAACGGATGGATAGCACCGAACCGTTTTCATGATCTGAAATTCAGTTGTCAAACATCAAGGATCAAACCATTAAACTCCAAGAACATATATGATATTCAATCAATCTTCAAACAAAACAATAGAAAGGTGGAGCAAAGATTCGACAACATAATGAAATAAAAAACAAACAAACACTTCTAAATTTCCACAAATTTATCTAGCCTAACAACAAATTACAAACACAACAATCATAATCCGATGATCAATCACAATATCAAATCCTTAAGCAAAAAAAACAACATTAACACGAAAAATCATTCACTAAAGGGGGAGATAACAATCATATTTATTACGATAGATCAATAATATATAACATATTGAAGATAAACTCACTGAATCAAAAACATAAAGGAAGAATAAAGATCAAAACTAAGATTCAATTGAAAAAAACATATACAACATACTAAGATTTATTGAAATAACAAAGATCTTTAAAACCATAAAAAAGAATCAATGGATACACACTTACAATCCCCAAAAATAAATCAAATCAATCAATACAAACTTTTACCATACGAAATAACAAAGATCTTTAAAACCATAAAAAAGAATCAATGGATACACACTTACAATCCCTAAAAAAGAATCAATCAATACAAACTTTTACCATACGAAGAGGAAATCTATGGAACAACGAATAAAATCGGAAGATGATACTTTATAAAATTTACATACTTTAAATAACATAATTTTACACATAAATCATTCCAGATGTTTACTAATTACTATTGGTCCTTATACATAATATTATGTATTCGATAATGAAATAAATATAATCTAATCAAACCTTTAAGAAATCAAACAACACATATAAACTTTAGATCTTATACCTTGGTGATGAAGCCATTAGAACAGAATCAAAGATTTGTGCTCCAAGACGTAAAAAAACTTAGACACGAAACAGATCAAAATAAAAAAAACACAAATACAATAAAACATGTTAGAATGATAGATGGATATCAAGTAAAAACAATTTAGATAAACACCAATTTTGTACCTTGGTAATGATGCCATTAGATTAGCAAGAAAGATATATGCTCAAAGATGATGAAACCCTAGATACGAAAGGATACAAATCAAACAATATACATCACAAAATCAACAAAATGTTTAAGAAAAGGAACATCTACATGTTAATAGTAACAAATCCGGATCGTACCTTGTTATTGAAGATTTCGAGTGATACGAATTAGAAATCGAAGGAACGATGAAAACCAAACAGAAAAAAATAAATCAAGATCAAGATTCAACAATAAACAAACAATTTTATTCGATGAATATATGCCTTGGATCTTGTATTTTTTTATTGGAAAAGCAGGGAGAAAACCCTAATCGCCGTTTGTTTCTGTGATTGTGTGAGGAATATGAGAGGAAAAGCCGAGTTATGTCATTATATATGATATGAATTTATGACCCGTTTTATGAACATGGATAGTCCATAGCGATGCACCATAGGGAAATCAAGGGATGCTAGTTTTGGCGGGAAAATGAGGAATAAAGCCTCTAGATGGTGGACACGTGTCCCCTAATTATGGCTTTTATTAGGTTGTATATATGAGCTAAACGTTTAGGCCATGAAGAAATTGAACAAGCGATATAATCAGAAGACATGATTTCAAATGAATTCAAAACCAATTGCATTACATTCACCAAAACTAGTACTATCACTACCACTATCACTATCACTTTCATTCCCAAACCCATCAATCACAAAAACGCCCCTTCATCCGAGTCTACTTCTTCTTCAATCCCATCTTCAGCTAAGTTAAGGTGATACATTCCACCCGTGTTCTTTGCTTGACCCACACAGATGTCATTTAGAGAAAAATTCACATGGAGATTCTTAAGAACCAGCTTGTAACCATTCCGATCAAACTTATCAGCAGAAACAAGATCCTTGGTGATACCAGGAACATGCAACACGTCCTGAAGGGTAACCACTTGACCATCTTTAAAGTTTAGTCTCACTGTGCCTTTACCACGAACTTCTACACGATGTCCATCAGCACATACCACCACTGTTCCTCGAGGAACAGGACCATAAGTAAGAAACGAGCCACGATTCCCATAAACATGAACAGTGGCTCCAGAATCCAAAAACCATCCTCTACATGCCACAATGCGTGTATATTGAGAAAGCATATCAACTTCTCCAAGACCCACATTGGCCACTAGATTGGTGACTTTCTCAACATCAATAACACTTGTAGAACCAACCGTAGATCCAGATTTCCTTTGAGAGCACTCTCGTGCATAATGCCCGGTTTCTCCACAAACATGACATTTACCAGACCTCTTTGGTTGATGGTTGTTAGTGTGTTGTGACTTCTTGAATTCTTTTTTCTTCGGTGCTATAAACTTCTTATTCTTTGATGCCCCTTTTCCCTTTTGACCAGATCCTCCAGCAACATGATTCACACTCGATCCGACTTTACTTCTTTTGTCCCTGTTGCGCGTTTCCTCCTCAATTCGGAGGTGCTTCAACAGTTCATCCAAAGAGTAGTCCTCAGACTTGTGCATCATTCTCTTTGAGAAATCTTTCCAATTAGGAGGCAGTTTTGCAATAATGACCCCTACTTGAAATATTTCTGGCAGCGGAATAGAAAGTGCGGTCAATTTGTTAACAAGAACTTGGAGTTCATGCACTTGCTCCAGGATTGACTTGTCATCAACCATTTGAAAGTCTAAGTACTTGGAAATAAGATATTTGTTAGTACCTTCTTCATGAGCCTTGTACTTATCTTCCAAAGCTTTCCACAAT
This sequence comes from Helianthus tuberosus, assembly GCA_030545235.1. NCBI lineage: Eukaryota > Viridiplantae > Streptophyta > Magnoliopsida > Asterales > Asteraceae > Helianthus > Helianthus tuberosus. The sequence goes on along the minus strand of CM060364.1, from coordinate 153,916,087 downwards.
TCTCTAGCACTTTTTACCAGCGCGTACAAGTCATAGAGACGATCCGAAAGAGAATTTTTGATGTGGCCAAGGCAAAGATCTTCAGCTTCCTTACGAACAAGTCTTTGCTTTGCCAAATCTTGATCCAGGACCTCTCCAGCCTCAAGAGGAGGGTCTTCAGGGATTTCAGGCAAGTTTGGATCAAGTATATAGTAGAGTTTCAGCACAACTATCATGAACTTAACCTTGTCCGCCCAACGGGTATAGTTCTGACCATCGAATCTGTCCAACTTGACAAACTCTTGATTCATGAATCACAGATTAGCTGTTGGTAGTTCAGAGTCCATTAGTACTATTGATTAAACACAAAATTGTAACACCTCATAAATTTATGTCCAATAATGTATCGACACGTGTCATGGACTTTAAACGTATAAAAGATTAAGTTAGAGGGACTAAAGTTGACAAACAAATAAACTATGTTAATATAAGGGTTCAAAGTGTCAACAATGAATAAATATACTTCACAATAGCCCCACATGATGTTTATACCCTTAAACGAATAAATCATGGATCACACGAAGCTAATTGGGAAAGAAAGTGAGGAATTACAAACTACAGGGGTTAAATGTGTCAACATGTTTAAAGTATACCTCGGAATGACCTTTTAGCAAACCTGAAGCTTTGTAATGATTAATTATACTCACGAGAATAAGTGATAAAAATTTCACAAGGTTTCGTTAAAGTATGAGAAAGTTATGACAATATTCGTATACGAGGGGTTAAAAGCGTCAACGTTGGAATTTAAGACTTTTCGGTGATCATATGAATAATCGGGGACTTAAAAAAGTTGGTTTATGACTTGGGGTCCTTAAAAGTCAAGTTAGAGGTCCAAAAGTGCAATAAAACAAGTTAAAAACGAGTTTAGAAGGACCAGGGACCAAAATTGCAATATTTGCAAACTTGTTGAGCGGAGCCAACATTGACACGGGCCGCGTAAGACCAGGCCCAAGTCTTACGCGGGCCGCCTGAGCATGCCAGCATCAGAAAAACTTGGCAGATGTCTGTTTCAGCAAGTTACACCGACTTTAAAGCATGGTTTTCGATTCTATGGGCTTGTTTGATGGTTTTTAAGGGCCTAGGGACACTTGGGATGATCAGGAATCATCCCATAGACTATTGTGGCATGATCTTGATGAGTTAAACTCACTATATAAGGACCCAATGTTGCAAACATTTTGACACCCACTTACAAACTTTCACAACTCACTTTCTGGAGGTTCCTGGAGCTCAAGACCTCTTCCTAGTGATCTCTAGTCGTGCTTAGGACCTTTGTAAGTGTCCTTAACCTTCCTTAATTCAGTTTTGCTTAGTTATTTAGCCTAAAGTCAAACCGTCATAATTAAGATTTGACTTCGTCATTAATCTTAATTTATCCAGTCAAATTTCAAATTAAAAGTACCTATGAGTTGGTAATTATGTGGGCAATAAACCCTTAAAAGGGCACCCTCTGATTCCCACTCTAACTAGGTCAATTTTCGGGTCAAAGTTAATCTCAAAAAGTCAGCAGAAAGCTTATTTTCAAATAAATGTATAATTAACAATGTAGAAGCTATGCAACCTGTTTTTTCATTAATATAACTTGGTAATTAATGTAAGAACATGTCTAAACATGTTCAACTCGACAATTTTCAGTTTAAGCTCGGTTCGGAACCGAAAATCGCAAAAGTAGACTTTTGCTTTGACTTTCAGTTCTGCCCCATTAGAGCATAGTTTAGTAATGTCTTAGAGCTTTAATAGGATTAGGTTTCATATAAGTATAACCCTGTGATTATACAACTTGGTTCATTAGTTATCCGATTCATATGCATATTTCCGTTAAATGCCTAAATGTTGACTATTATGCCCATATGACCTTAAAACATGATTTTTGAAAATGTAAAAGAATAGAAACCTTAGTTACTGAGTTATAAACTTGCACCTAAAATTTGACATCAGTTTGAGGTCTAGATTAAGAGTTATGCTCATTAGCGTAATTAGAAAGCTTATTGGTAATTAAACGGCGTAATTAGCATGTAGCCAATCTAAACCCAAATTTTGATACGAAACATTTTACCTACTGATATAAAATAATATTTTGGGATTTTTGGAGATTTTTATTTATTTTTAGGCTAAGCATAACATAGAGTTTTAAGCTTGATCCGGTAGTTGTCGGTTTTGCCCTTTTAGGCTATAAAGTGAGTTTTACCAATCCTTTTGATACCAAACCTTTTTCTACTGATCCAATATGATAAATAGAATATTTTAAGCCTTCTGGAATAATAAAAATATCATCTTTTCTAATAAAACCCGAAAATTGCTTAAAATCGCCTTTTTACGCGTTTTAAGCGCATAGTATGTATTAAAACCATTTTAGATATATAAGACTTGATACCTACTGATGTTTTAAGTAAATTTTATACTTTATCAGTAAGCAAAAGTTTTAAAATCAGATTCCCAGATTTGACCTTTAAATCTTAGGTGAAATTACCAAAATACCACTTCGGTGCATAGTATGGTTAACAAATGATAAATTTCACATATAGGTAATACCCTACTAATATAACTTAGTAAATTAAGTATTTTTTTTTACTGATTACATCAGACCCGAAACTCAGATTTATATTTAAACTCTTTTATAACCTTTTAAATGACCAAAATGCCCTTACGGGGCATAATTTGAGTTTAAATTCATTTGGGGCATAATAGAAGATATCTTACTGATGTCACAACATATTTAAGGCATATTAACTTAGGAAACCTGTGTATGACTCATTTGGTTACCCGTTATGCACTTTTCGCGTTCGGATCGGCTTATGTAACTAGTTTGCATATATTAGCCGAAACGGGTCAAACCAAATCATTTTCATCTCAAAATCCAGAATGTGTTTAGTTTACCCATATTAAACAAGTGTCTAAGCTTGTCGGGTCAAAACCACATTCTAAACCGGTCTTTGCTTTATCATGCGTTTGAACCGTGTCTTCCTTTTGAAAACTAACTGGTCTAAGTTTAAGCTTAATTAAAGACCCGTTAGGATTATAATAGGTTGTTAAAAACCTTTGTTCCAGATTAGGAGCCCAGTAAAAGCTACGTACACTTGCTGTATTTGATTTATACTTTGCTCAGGTAAATACTCTTAACTTATTTTCCCTATACGGGTTTGGGATACGGTATTATAATAATACCGCTTGGTCGGGTATGTAATCATTTAAATCGGATTGTGATTGATGTATTTACATAACTCGTTTTATTCTGTATTATTTGGTGTATGGCCTTTGGGGGTTAAATGACCATGTCCCGGATATCCTTGGCATCATTCAAAGAAATGGCCACGACCTAAGCACGGGGTGTAGGCGTACACCTGACAGTTGCATATGTAAAAACTGGTAGTCCACTTAAAGGAATCAACCTTGTGGGTATTATACATTTGGCGTGTCAGTTAATCTAGACCGGCCCTACAAACCGGCCCTGATGGACGACAAATAAGTAAAACTGTATACAAGATTATTTTTAAAGAATTGTCCCAAGTTATAAAAGATATTTTTGCCTAAGTGCATTCAAATCAATTTTCAAACTCTTTTTCAAAATGAGTCAGTTAAGTTGTATTTACCAGTGTAAACTGGCGTATTTTCCAAAAAGGCTAAGTGCAGGTACTATACGTAATAGGCTGGCTACTCCAGGCATCAATAATCAAGTCTTGCAAGCTCTAGATGTTAAAGTCTGTTGAACAATAATCTTTTTATCTTTTGATCCGCCTGTGGATCCATTACAGTCCGTTGTGATACTTTGATATTACTATTTATTCGATTTGTAATGTGATTCATCTTTTGCTTCCGCTGTGCATTTAAATTTGTGTTGTTTGACTATGATGATATCAACTACGTCACGAAACTCCCCACCGGGCCCACCGGTAATACGTGGAAATATCGGGGTGTGACAGGTTGGTATCAGAGCCAACACTGAGTGAATTAAACACTAGCCTTTTTGTGTTTAATCTCAGTTACACAATTGCACATTCCTCGATTCTCGAGTCTAGATAAGGAACTTAGGACTAATCCTAATTCGTTTTATTTTGTCCTTATTTGTTTCCTTTGTTATTTTTCTGATTAGCCCTTGCATGGGCAAGTCATTTCAGTTAGAAGTCTCATTTAGGGAAACCATGTACTTGTTTAAATTTTAATGGAACGGTTAGACTTAAAATAACATTCCTATTATAAGATCTACCATTATAATAAAATGGCAAAATCTAAAAAGGACAAGACCTAGCTCACGTGTCATCTTAAGACAGGGCCAAGATGGTAGTTCCTCAATTAGATTCAGATCCTTGTTAGCACCTCAATTTAGGATTGTTCTGCGTTAAATAATAAAAAGAATCTTAAAGGTAAAACCTAGTCTAAATGTCGTTGTAGACATGGCCAAAATGGTAAAACCTATTCAAAAGATTCAAATCCTTGTTAACATCTGAAGACATGTTAACATTAGTGACAAAATGTGATTCGATAAAATCGCATAAGTCATTCTAAAATTGGATCACTCCAATTTTCCTTATTAAAATAATCATCTCTTAAAGATGAAGTGCCTACGGGCTATAATTAACGTCCTCTGAGACTAAAGACAGTGGTAGCCTACAACTCCCTGTCAAAGAAAGGTAATGAACTTTGATTCAAGCCTTAATGCCTCGATTCCATAAAATCTGGGCTTATAAACTAAACTTGTCTACGTGACTAGGCCTTTTTGTGCTATTATTAACTTATAATTAGGGATTGTAATAAAGATCCTGAATATGAATATATTTAGCAAATTAACCAAAAATAGTTATTAAAACCATGGTTAATAAATCGTCAAGAACAATAGTACTGTATAGACTTCCAAATAAACATTTTCCTTATTTTCTTTTATATAGCAATTAAAGCTACATGACTAGGTCAGAAGAGGTAAACAGTCATCCGGTGGAAAACCATGAAAATGCTAAGATACATGTGACCGGTGCGGAGCTGCAAGCATTAATAGATAATGCTGTTACAAAAGCTATAGAGCGGCAGTATAATGAATCTAGCAGGACTCAAAGTAGGACCCTATCCGCACCGCATTCCAAGCCTAAGACTCATTCAGAGGCTCACAGCAAGCCACCCTCTAAGAAAGATGAGCCAAAGAAAGATGAAGATGTACACAAGACTGCGTTTAGGACTCGCTATGGTCATTACGAGTTCCTAGTGATGCCTTTTGGGCTCACTAATGCACCTGCAGCATTCATTGATCTCATGAATCGTGTCTGCAAGCCATACTTGGACAAATTTGTTATCGTCTTCTGTTAGGGGAGGATTTTCTAATGATCTGTGATCCTCAATTACTGTTGGACTTAGGTATCCTCAATTCTGTTTGAATTAGTGATCCTCAGAGAGTATTGTAGGATCAGGATCCAGGATCATCATAAGGATCCTTACACTAACGATTGTCTGCTTTGAATATGATGTTGTTTTGCAAGAGTACGAGCTTGGACTTGGTCTTGGCGATATTCCTGGAGCATATTCCCTATTTATTCCGCACGTGCTTGACTAATATGGACGTTATGGAGTTCGTGGGAGACTTGCATGAAATGCGGATAGTTAGTTAACTTAGATATTTTCCAAATTTAAAAGCGGATAGCGAGCTAAATTAGAACACTTGGCTATTTTTGGCTAAACATACACACTCGTAACCACTCTCATCAGCTCTTGACAGTTTACTTGGCGATTACACACTTTTTTGCACATTACACTCTAGTGATCCTTGTAATTAGCTCACTATCATCCGAAGTTGTAACACATTTTCTGTTTAATCTGAGTTGGTGATCGGTAGTTTCCATCACCCAAGGTTTTTTATGCCGAAGATCAACTCTTGATCAAGGGCTTTTTCCTCGTATAAATCACTGTGTCACTTGTTCATTACATTTCTGAGTGATCCTTAGTATTGTTCATTGATTCAAGCATCACACCTCACAACAGAAAGTTTGGTTGCATTATCTTAGCTTGATTTTTGACCAAAACAGTTTGGCGCCCACCATGGGGCAATTGGTGTTCATTCCTAAGAAGATTCATATTTTTGTGGTCATTTCGGTTCGTTACAACCAAGCAGATGGCTTCCTCAACAAAGAACACATCAAGCTCTATGCCGGCAATGAGTTCTTCACAGGGCGTTCCTCCTTTGCCTCCACCACCTTCTGGATCCCAGAAGAATGCTGAAAATGCTGCGAAGAGACAAACCCCCATTTTCTCAAAACCACCAACTTCTTCTATTTCTTCTAATCCTACTACTAATGATCTTTACACTCTGATTTTGCAGATGAGGAATCACGCACAAGAGCAGGACAAAACCAACGAAAGGATCCTCCGGGAGATCGCTGAGATCAAGAAACAGAAGAAATCAGTGGAGGATCACTCTCCTCTGATGCCAATGTCATTGAATTTTGACACTCCAGTTGTAACTACCCTACAATCGGCAGTTCCGGGCATCCAACATCAAAGTGGTCCATCAGAAAGGCGTTATGGAACAGCAACTATGAGTCAAGCATTTGGCTCTCACCCCCAGCCTCTGGGATCCTATTTTCAGCCATCGGGATCCTCCTTTCAGCACCAGGGATCCTTCGTCAGCTCAGGAGGATATTTGGGAATGCACACAGTCCAAGGATCCTCTCAGGTCCAAGGATCATCCCAGGTCCAAGGATCCTCCCAGGTCCAAGGATCCTCCCAGGTCCAAGGATCCTCCCAGGGCCAATGATCCTTTATGGTTCCAGGATCCTTTCAGGTTCAAGGATCCTCTCAGCCTCAAGGATCTAACATCTTTCAAGATCAAGGATTCTTAAGAAGTGTGCAGCCTCCAAGCTCGGATGTTCATCAAGGAGACTTCATACCAATGCAGACCATCGCTTCCTCTGGTCCTTCAATCATACCGGAGTCCCGTCAATATGGATTCACATCTGGAATTCCAAATATGAATCCTCTGGGAGGTAACACTTTCAACAATTCATATAACACTAACCATGGCTCTATGCAGGATACAGGTATCAATCAGGCTATGGCCAGAGAATTACAGAAGCTTAAGGATATGATATCCAGCGTTCCAGGAGTGGTCAAGCCCATTCCTGAGATCGCAGACGGTAGCCATAGGATATCTCATTTTGCACCACCCTTATGTGATGCTGAGATACCCAAAAGATTCCAGATACCATCCATGAAGTTGTATGATGGTTCGACGGATCCAGAGGAGCATGTAGCTCAATACAGGGAGAGGATGGAGATCAATCCAATTCCTGAGAGGTTAAAAGAAGCATGTCTATGCAAGGATTTTAGATCCACACTTACAGGATCTGCTCTTAAATGGATGCTAAGTCTTCCCCCTTACTCTATAACTTCATTTGCTAATCTAGTTAATCTGTTTAATAGTCAATTCTCTTGTAGTAGAAAATTTGAACGATTAACTAGTGATCTTTATAGGGTAACACAAGGTCAAAATGAATCACTTAGATATTACATCACTAAATTTAGTAAAGAATCCTTAGATATCCCTAATCTGGATATAGCCACGGCTGTAGAAGCCTTTAAAATGGGTTTGCTTAGGGATTCACTGTTCTATGATGATCTTGTTATGACCCCATGCAGGAATCTTCATGAAGTAAGAACCAGGGCCCTTAGGTTCATCCGTCTAGAGGATGATAAAAGGATCCAGGAAAGGTTGACAGGATCCTCAAAACAGGAAAAGAAAGGATCCTACTTCAGGAACAACAAATCAAAGTCCTACAACAAATCTGATAACCAGAACGTGCATGCAGTGGAACAGGAAGAGGATGATGAGGATTATCCTCCTATTTCTGAATATTGTTTCTCTGTTGATAACAATGAACTAATTCTTGCAATGCAGAATTTAGGTGAGAAAGCTAGGTGGCCAAGAAAAGTGATAAACCAGCTGCTACAAAGGATAAGTCCAAGTGGTGTGCATATCACGAGGATTTCGGCCATCTCACTGAAGAGTGTATTGCACTTAGAAAGGAAATTGGTTACTTGTTAAGCAAATGACACTTGAAGGAGCTTTTGGGACGAAAGAAGTCAAGGATCCAGGATCCTAAAAGGATCCCGGAAAGGGCTCCTGCTCCTCCAGCAGATGCACAAGTTATAAACTTCATATCTGGTGGATCAGACATTTGTGGTACCTCCTTTTCAGCGGCCAAAAGACATGCTAAGGAAACCAAGATGGATAATGGAGACAGACCCATCCGGACCTCCATTGTTACCCATGATAAAGTCATAACTTTTGATGAGGATGATCGTGTTGATGTCCAGGATCCTCATCATGATGGTGTTGTTATTACCTTATTTATTTCTAACCATTTTGTCCGCAGGATCCTGATAGATGGAGGAAGCTCAGTAAACATAATCCAGCTTGATGTCCTCAAGAAAATGAATATTCCGGAGTCTGATATTGTCCCAAGATCCTCAGTCCTTGTGGGATTCAGTGGGGAAACCAAGAACACATTGGGGGACATCAAACTCCCTATCTATATTGAAGGACTCCATTCTTATCAAAATTTTTGTGTTATAGATTGCTTATCTTGTTGTAATGTTATCCTTGGCAGGCCTTAAAAGAAGGACTCCATTCCTTAAAAGAAGGACTTAAAAGAAGGACTCCATTCTATATTGGGGGACATCAAACTCCCTATCTATATTGAAGGACTCCATTCCTTAAAAGAAGGAAATCTACCTTTGCCTGGAAGCATGAGGATATGACAGGTATATTAAAGGATATAATTACTCATAAGCTTGGCATTGACAGGTCATTCAAGCCTATTCATCAAAAAAGAAGGAAGTTTGCACCTGAAAGGAATGCTATTATCCAGGAGGAGGTAGATAAACTACTTCGGGCAGGTATTGTTAGGGGAGGATTTTCTAACAATTAGTGATCCTTATTCGTTATCCTAATTAATGATCCTTACTTCTGTGACAGGTGGTGATCCTCAGAAGAGCCTCGGGATCAGGATCATGGATCACTTTAAGGATCCTCATACTGACGATTGTTTACTTGATTTTTGTATTACTTCGCAGGAGTAATAGACGTGACTTGGTCTTGGCAACGGTACTAAGGAATATTCCACGGGTATTTCGCACACGATTGACCAAAAATGGACGTTGTGGAGAACGTGGGAGCTTGGCACAAAAATCGGATAGTTAGTTAGTGTAGTTAACTTCTATTTTAAAAGGGGTAACGAGCTAGAATGAGAACACTTAGTCATTTTACAGCTACACACACTCTCATACTCGCACACTTGAAGCTCTCGACGAACATTCATTCATTTTCATTCACTTTTACACATTACACGATAGTGATCCTTGTACCTAGCTCGTTACTATCCGAAGTTGTAAACATTTATTCATTTATCTGAACTTGGTGATCGGTAGTTTCCATCACCCGGGGTTTTTTGTGCCGGAGATCAACTCTTGATCAAGGGCTTTTTCCCCGTATAAATCCTTGTGTCGTTTGTGCAATTTACATTAAAGTGATCCTTGTCATTGTTCTACATTTCAAGCATCATACCCCGTAACAGAGAGTTTGGTTGCAATATCCTCAACAGATTTTTTGACAAAAACAGTTTGGCGCCCACCGTGGGGCCATTGGTGCTTCATCCTTAGAAGAAATTCGCATTTCTATGCTCATTGCAGTTCACTACAACCAAGCAAATGGCTTCCTCAGCGAAGAATGCTTCAAACTTGATGCCCTCATTCACTTCTTCACAAGGCGTTCCCCCTTTGCCTCCACCACCTTCTGGATCCCAGAAGAACGCTGAGAATGCTGCGAAGAAACCAACTCCCATTTTCTCAAACCCTCCAACTTCTTCTGCTTCTTACACTCCCACTACTAGTGACATGTTTACTTTGATTTTGCAGATGAAGGATCAGATACGAGAGTAGGACAAAACCAATGAGAGAATTCTCAGAGAAATCGGGGATCTCAAGAAACAAAAGACAACGGCAGAGGATCATTCCCCACTGGTGCCGAAATCCTTGAATTTTGATACTCCGGTGATTACTTCTCAGCCATCAGTGGTTCCGGACGTTCAATATGTGGGTGGACCGAAAGGAGTGCACTACGGAACAACAACAGTGACTCAGGCATCAGGTTCCTATCCTCAGTATATAGGATCCTTCATGAATGCAGGAGGTTATTCAGGAGTGCAGCAGATTCAAGGATCCTCCATTGTTCCAGGATCATCCCAGGTTCAAGGATCCTCCTTTGTTCCAGGATCATCCCAGGTTCAAGGATCCTCCATTGTTCCAGGATCATCCCAGGTTCAAGGATCCTCCTTTGTTCCAGGATCATCCCAGGTTCAAGGATCCTCCTTTGTTCCAGGATCATCCCAGTTTCAGGGATCCTTCCAGATGCCAGGATCCTTGAGGAGTTTGCAAACAGGAAGTTCAGATGTCCATCAGGGAGATTTTATTCCAATGCAGACCAATGCTTCTACTGGTCCCTCGATCATTCCAGAGCCCCAACAATATGGATTAACATCCATTCTTCCTAACTCGAATCCAATGGGAGGTAACACTTTTAATAATTCTTATGCTACTAACCGTGGTCTTATGCAAGATCCAGGTATCAATCATGCCATGGCCAGAGAACTGCAAAAGCTAAAGGATATGATATCAAGTGTTCTGGGAGTGGTCAAACCTATCCCAGAGATTGCAGATGGGAGCCACAAGATATCTCGTTTTGCACCACCAATCTGTGATGCTGAGATACCCAAGAGGTTCCATGTGCCAACAATGAAGCTGTATGATGGTTCGACGGATCCTGAAGAACACATAGCACAATACAGGGAGAGGATGGAGATCAATCCAATTCCAGAAAGGTTAAAGGAAGCATGCCTGTGCAAGGGAATCGGATCCACTCTTACTGGATCAGCTCTCAAATGGCTGCTAAGTCTTCCCCCCTATTCTATTACCTCATTTGCTAATCTAGTTAACCTGTTTAATAATCAGTTTTCTTGTAGTAGAAAATTTGAACGATTAACTAGTGATTTATATAGGATAACCCAGGGTCATAATGAATCATTAAGGGATTACATTACCAAATTCAGTAAAGAATCCTTAGACATTCCCAACTTAGATATAGCCACGGCTGTTGAGGCCTTTAAAATGGGATTGCTTAGGGATTCGTCGTTCTATGATGATCTTGTTATGACACCATGCAGGAACTTAGATGAGGTAAGGACCCGAGCACTTAGGTTCATTCGGCTAGAGGATGACAAGAGGATCCAGGAGAGGTTAGCAGGATCCTCAATGCAGGAAAAGCAAGGATCCTCATTCAGGAACAACAAGTTCAGATCCTACAACAGATCTGATAACCAGAACGTGCATTCTATTGATCAAGAGGAGGATGATGAGGATTATCCTCCAATTTCTGAGTATTGTTTTTCTGTTGATAACAATGAACTAATCCTTGCGATGCAGAATCTTGGTGATAAAGCTAGATGGCCCAGAAAAAATGATAGGCCAGCTGCAACTAAGGATAAATCAAAGTGGTGTGTATACCATGAAGATTTTGGGCACATCACAGAAGAATGCATTGCACTAAGAAAGGAAATTGGATACTTGTTGAGCAAGGGGCATCTGAAAGAGTTGTTGGGTAGGAAAAAGTCAAGGACTCAGGATCCTGAAAGGATCCCTGAGAAGGCTCCAGCCCCTCCAGCAGATGCACAAGTGATAAACTTTATTTCTGGAGGATCAGACATTTGTGGCACAATCTTCTCAGCGGCTAAAAGGCATGCAAAGGAAGCTAAAATGGATAATGGAGAAAGACCAGTTCGAACATCAAGTGTCTCCGAAGGAAAAGTCATAACCTTTGAAGAGGATGATCGTGTAGATATCCAGGATCCTCATCACGGTGGTTTAGTTATTACTCTTTTCATTTCTAACCATTTTGTTCGCAGGATCCTTATAGACGGAGGAAGTTCAGTGAACATTATCCAGCTTGATGTTCTAAAGAAGATAGGTATCCCAGAATCAGATATCATACCAAGATCCTCCGTGCTCGTGGGATTTAGTGGCGAAACTAAGAATACCCTGGGGGACATTAAACTCCCAATATACATTGAAGGCCTACACTCTTATAAAAAATTTTGTGTTATTGACTGTTGTTGGTGCACTAAATGTCTGTTGATTACGTCATAATCAAGTCTTGTGTTTAGAATTGTTTGAATGATCACACAATAGGGTTAAATTAGGGTTTGTAGTGGATAAACTTGAAGATTTCGCTTGAAATCAGTTCAAGCGAAATCAACAACTCATGATTTCGCTTCAGACTGTTTCAAGCGAAATCATCTGCTTATAAATAGGTTGTGTGGGTTCATTTGTTAGTGAGAGAGGTCATTGTGTGAAACACGAAGTGCTGCCGGATTTGTATCAGAAAACATTGTACAAGCACAAATATCAATCAGAAAAGAAAGATTAAAAGGATTAGAGCTGTTATGACTTTGTTTACGTTGATTCCGCCTTCATACGTAAAGATGAACTGCCTTAACTGACGGTTTAAGGTCGTAGAACGGTCCAACAAGTGGTATCAGAGCTCAGGACGAGGAGTTCATACCATAGCAGCGGATTCTCTTCTTTCTACTCATTTCTTTTTATATTTTTCAGATCTGAACTAGTTCCAACGGTCGAAATGGTCTGATTTTCGAGTATATCGTGTAAAACGTAGTTTTAACAAAGCCTACAAAGATTCAGACTAAAATTCAGATTAAAACATGTTAAAATTGACCTAAAACTGGATTTTGCTTGAAAGTATTCGAAGATTATAGGTTGATTTCGCTTGAAATCAGACAATTTGACTTGAAATCAGACAATTTCGCTTGAAACTTCTGAAGCGAAATTTAGTTTGTGGATTTCGCTTGAATCTGGTTGGTTTTATTTGCTGGATTTCGCTTGAAAACAATTGAAGCGAAATTGTTTACTGTTGTTTTCGCTTGAAACTGTTGGATTGGAACTTGTATTGTTGAAGCGAAATAGTATTGTTTGATTTCGCTTGAATCAGATTTGGTTTTAGTTTTCGCTTGTAACAGATTGAAGCGAAATAGTTGATTTCGCTTGAAAAATAGTTTGAATCAAATTTCGCTTAAAGCTGTATTTACTTCAAGGATTTCGCTTGAAGTTGCTGAATTTTCAAAACTTGAAAATTTCTAAGTGTTTTGCTGATTTTGCAGGAACATTCATGATGGATGATCTTTTCATGAACCCGTTTAGCGATATGTATGCGTTCGCTGGAGATTCTGGAAACGATAATACTTCGACAAGCAATGTGAATGATAACCCACCAAAAGAGAAGAAAAAGGAAGCTTGGGAGTCGGAAAGTGCTTTCGGAACGTTCAATAAACCTCCAAAGCTAATGGCTATTGAGGAGTATAGTCGGTGGTCCAGAAAGTTTGAAGACTGGATGATGGCATTTGCATTTCCAAGTTGGAAAAGTCTGAAGAACGGTTATGATCAAGGAAACAAGAATGGTGAAGTCTTAACAGCATCAGATGAGATTGATTCATTCGTAGCCGAATAAAAGTGTGTGGCATTGTTATTTCAGTCTGTTCGGGAGGATATCATCTCACTGATAGACTATACAAATGCTAAAGATCTTTGGGAAAAGTTAGAAAAGAAATGTTTAGGAAGTACTGAAATCGTGAAAAACAAAAAGAAACTTCTTAGGAAAGAGTTTGATATGTTTGGTTGTCTTAAGAATGAATCAGTGTGTAAAATGATAGAGAGGTTCGGTCATCTGAAGCTGGAATTAGCAAGACATGATATCAAGTATTCTGATGATGAGCAAGTAGACAAGCTGTTCGATTCATTGCCAGATGAGATCAAGTATTATGCTTTCATGCTTAAGAACACTATTCCTTCTGAATTGTTGAAACCAGATTTGGTGATTGAGAAACTTGAAAGTCATGAACTGGAATTGAAGAAGACGTACAAAGTTAATCATTCATCTTATCAACAGAATCTGGATTTATACTATCCAAAAAGCATGATGCCAAAAGCAACTTCACCAAAAACTGCGTTCTCTGTTGAAAATGTGTCGACAGCCGGCAAAGAAAATCAAAGTGGTCAAAGCAGTGGAAGTCATAGTGGTTATCACAGTGGATCTTCATCTTCTGGAAGTCATTCTGATGCAAAGAATCGTTTTCAATGCAACATCGCAATAGACTTGAAGAATGCTCAGAACTTTGATGAGGAATCGGCCAAGCAGCAGATGATCTTTCTAGCATCGGTGTTGGAATCGTATGAAGGATTGGTAGCTGGGAAGATTGGTAATACAAATCTGACGAAAGAAGATTACGATCAGATTGATCCGGAGGAAATGGAACTGATCGATATTCGTTGGGCTATGGCAAGTGTTGTTCGTCGTGCACAAAGATTCATGGAAATCACTGGCAGAAAAACAATTAGTGGTGCTTCTACTAAGTTGGGATTCGATAAATCGAAGGTGACTTGCTTCAAGTGTAAGCAGAAGGGTCATTTCAAACGAGAATGCCGAAACGCTTATGCTGACGAATCGGAGAATCCTTTCAGAGATGATTACTACAAGAAGGCAATTTATCATCAGAATAAATACGAGCCGCCTAGATTGAAGCAGGTTGAAGACAACAAAGAGAAATCTAGAGCTCTTGCAGTGATTTATGATGATGAGGGGTATGATTGGAGTCAAGAGGTTCTACCAGAAGAAGATGCGGTTGGTTACGCTTTCATGGCGAAAAATGAACCTATTCCATGGAAAGATGAGAGAACTGAAGAGCAGAAGTATAAATACAGAAAAATGATTTCGGAAAACAAAATAACTAGACTTTCTAGAATTTTTTTGGAAGCAAAGAGAGCCAACAGATGGGATCCAGACAGAGAGTGTTATCTTGATGAGTATGGAAATATTGCAATCGATCACAAAACTCTTGATCTGGAAGTCTTAATCAAGGAAATGAAAGAAAATGATGAGTATTGGCAACACAAATGGTGGGGAACTCCAACTTCAAAAATGATTGAAGAAGAGAAAGGAGAAAGAGAGAAAAGAGATAGAAGAGATCGAAAAATCAAAGAAGATTGATACTGGAGTTATCGATACAACGCAGGAGTTGACTGCAGAGAACCTGGGAAAAATGGCTGACAAAGTGCTGGCTGCCAAAGCACTTGAGGTAGATTCTAACTCCATGTCTGATTCAAAAAGCCAGGTCAGTCCAAACTCGTCAACAAATGCGTCAGGTAAAAAGATCGAAGGAAATGCTGATTGCAAAAATTGCAACAAAGAGTGCAAATTTTGTAATACTGTCACGTATCTCAACGGTGAGAAAATTAAAGATCTGACAGCAAAGGTCAGAAATGTTGAGAATCAGATTCTTGGTCGTGACAAAACAGTTAAAGCTTCAACTGAACGGATAAGAGAATTAACTGCTCAAATTGAAACTGATAAAATTGATCATGACAAAATTAAACAAGAAAATGAAAAGTTGATTCTTGAAAACCGTCAGATTTCTGAAAAATTTGAAAAACTCAAAAGCACAATGAAAGATTGTGATGATCGAAATGGTAAAACTTTTAAAGAAAATGAACATTTGAAAGCAGTGCTTAGAGTTAAAGAAGAATCAATCAATAAACAACTGGATGAAATCGCTAAATTGAAACTTAAAGTTCAAGAGGCTGTAATCGAAAACGAGCGAATCCAGTTGAAGCTTAACAGTTACAGCTCCGCAAGCTTTGTTTTGCAACATATAATTCCCAAACCCATCGGGAAAGACAAAGCGGGTGAAGATGTGTATTGTGATGGAACTGGGGTGGGGTTTCATCAAGTTCCACCACCTGTTCTGGCTAATTACACGAAAAAGCAATCTGGTTTGGTTGAAATTGAGGAAGAAAGTGTAGTTAAACTTCCTGAAAACATTGATGTTACTTTTACATCATCTGATTATAGTGTTCAGACAGAGATTGTTAAGAGTACAGCTGAAAGTGTTTTAATGTCTGATTCAACTGAAGATGATGGGTGTTTCTTGGACAAGTACATTCAGAAATCAAAATCCAAAAACAACTTAAGTGATGAACCGGGTCTTGTGATGTACAAGATGGCTGGATCTGATAAGTTGTATTCGGATTCTGAGTTTCCAATTGAGAATGTTAATGTGAAAAAGTTGACAAATGTTTTCAAATTGGTTGAAGTTGAGTTGTCGGAAGTGAACAGTTTGAAACAAACAAAAAGGCAAATGAATTTTGAGAAAGATAAAGCTTACTACAAAAAGCATGTTGTTCCACCAAGGTTTTATAATAATAATCGAAACAACTGGTCGGGTGGTTATCAGGGTGGTAAGAGTTATCAGCAAAGAAGATTTCAAAACAAAAAGTTTGCTGAAAAGAAGGTGTTTGTGAACAGTTCAAGTTCACTTTCTGATGAGGAAAATGAAATTTTTTCAAAATCAAACAAAGAGTTCTTTGAGAAAAGAGCTTCACATTATCAGTCTGAAGGCACAAGTCGAGTTGTTGATACTCGTACATGTTTTAGATGTAACAAAGTTGGTCACATTGCAAGAAATTGCACCAACTCCAAGCCTAAGATTGAAAATGTGAAGATTCAACAGAAGAAAGTTGATGTGAAGGGTAAAGCACCAATCGTTGTTGAGAAAAAGAGTGTGAAAAATAATAATATAAAAGTGAAAAATGAACCTGTAAAGAAAGTGGTAACTAAAAACGACAAGTTTTATAAACAGGTTGCATTATCTCAACAAGTTTGGAAACCAAAAACTGAAATGAAAATTTCAACTTCTGAAGTGAAAAAGGCTGAAGAATCAATTTCGGTTGATTATGATGCAAATTTTCCACCTTTGAAGGCTTAAAATTTCAAAATACAAATTGCTAGAGTCAAGGTTACTCCTAAGGCTGATGAGGCCTGGGTGGACACCATGTTCGAATAAGCAGTTTGAATTGCCGGAGCTTCCTTGTTCGCGAAGCATGAATCGGCATCTTTATTGTAGTTGGTTAAATTGTAGTTTATTTTGTGCAGGATCTTCCACAACTGGTATCCAGATGGATTATGGATAGTGGTGCATCTCGACATATGACAGGAAAAACCGCATTGTTGTATGATGTGAGAAACATTAATGGTGGTTATGTGGGATTTGCTGGTCATTAAGGTGGTAGAATTGTTGGTGAAGGAACGTTATCCAATGGGATTGTGACGTTTGAGAGAGTTAACTACATCACTGAGCTGGAGAACAATCTGCTTAGTATCTCGCAGATTTGTGACAACATGTATACTACTCACTTCACTGATAAAGAATGTTTGATTCTGAAACCTGGTTTTGTTATCCCTGAAGAATGGATTATCATGAGGGCACCTAGAGTGAATGATTTATATGTGTTAGACATGACTGTAGCGACTACAACTATTGGTCAAGCACATTGTTTTGTGTCTAGAGCAACTGAGAAAGAATCAAGATTGTGGCACCGAAAGATGGGGCATATTCACCTAAGGAAGATGAATCACTTGGTGCACAATGATTTGGTATTGGGAGTTAATATCAAAGGTTTTCATCTGGAAGGGGAGTGCATTAGCTGCATCAAAGGCAAGCAGAAGAAAAAGTCACACCCTACAAAGCAAGTCAATTCAGTTTCGAGACCGTTGGAAAGACTTCATATGGATTTGTTTGGTCCTGTGAATGTCAAAAGTATTACAGAAGATTACTATTGTTTGGTCGTTACTGATGATTATTCCAGATTTTCGTGGGTTTCTTTCTTGAAAACGAAAGATGAAACATTTGACAGTTTAATGGGGCTGTTCAGGATGATTGAGAATTTGTACCAAAGGCGTATCAAGAGAATTCGAAGTGATAATGGTACTGAATTCAAGAACAGCAAGATGGAAGAATTTTGTGATGAAAGAGGTATTTTGCATGAGTTTAGTGCTCCGTACACTCCGCAACAGAATGGAGTAGCAGAACGTAAAAACCGGACACTAATCGAGACGGCTAGAACTATGCTCGCAGATTCAAAGTTACGGATTAATTTTTGGGCTGAAGCTGTTTCCGCCGCATGCTATACTCGCAACAGGGTTCTTACTGTCAAGAAGTTCAACAAAACATGCTTTGAGCTAATCAATAATCGCAAACCGAATTTGAAGTATCTAGAACCGTTCGGGTCACCTTGTACGGTTATAGAGCCTTTTGGAAAGTTTGGTCCGAAGTGCATTGAGGGAATATTTGTTGGTTATGCAAATCCGTTGCGACGTGTCTTCATTCCAAGTGAGAAGCGGATTATTGAAGCTGCAAATGTTGAATGTCAAGGTTATACTATGCCGCCTCAGAATCCTGGTGATTCATGGCGTTATCATTATGACAAACTTTGGGATTCGTTTGACATGAGAGAAGAATTAGAGGATGAAGAAGATTTCTTTGATGAGTTGGATATTTTGCGTGAATATGAGTCGCAGTTAAGGTTCCCAGCTGAGTATTCGAGGAGACCACGGGAAACTTCTAATGACGATGAAGCAGGTCCAAGTAATGCTGGTGAACATAATGATGTCCAACAGAATGAAGTTGCTCAAGAAAATCAGTCGGCTCAGAATGATAATCTAGAAGCTGAAAATATGCCAATATTTGATCATGGTGATTCAGATTCAGATTCTGAGGGGGAGCAAATTCAGATTTCAGGTCAAACAAACCAAGTTGGTGATCAAGATGCAGAGCAGAATGTTACTAATCTGGAGGGAAATGTAGATGTTCCAAGCGAAGTGATGCCGCGAACTTTTTCATATCATCCAGAGGAGTTGATCATAGGAGAATTGCAGACAGGCGTTCGCACTCGAAATCAGATTGATAAAGGGCTTACATGTTTTTATACAAAAGTTGCTCCTTTGCAAACTGAATTCTCATTAAGTTGTTTTATCTCGCAGATTGAACCAAGAACTTACAAAGAGGCGCTTACTGAAGACTCTTGGGTCAATGCAATGCAGGAGGAACTTAGTCAATTTGAGAAATTGGGAGTGTGGAAGTTAGTTGATTTGCCGGATGGTCAGAGAAAGATTAACACCAAGTGGGTGTTCAAGTGTAAGAGGGTGTTGGTGCAGTATGTCTAAAGCCTGCGTCTTAGTCTTGTTAGATAAATGTATAGGGTCTGTTTAGGTCAAGCATGTAAAGTGTAGGGATCTAAATGTAAAGTTTAATTTAGTTTGTTAGGGTTTCGCTTGAAGATATGTGATGTAAGCCTCAAGTGATGAGATTTCGCTTGAGGCATGTTGAAGCGAAATCTTGTTGCCTATAAATAGGCTAGTGTAGTTCTCAGTTGGTACGCATCCCGAGAAGTTGTAACAAGGTGCTGCCGTTTTTTCAAGTCAATATATAACAGAGAACAAGTGTTAAAAGTGAATCTCTTCTGTTTTCTACTCTTTTCTGTTTGATTCTAAGCTGTTTAGATGTTTCCGCCATCTAAATAGTGTAAACACACTCAAATTGACTCATTCGATCGGTCAATACGATCCTACAGAGGGACGATAGAGGAGTTGTTGTAAGGAACAAAGCTCGACTCGTTGTTCAGGGTTTTAGTCAACATGAGGGAATTGATTTTACCGAAGTCTATGCTCCTGTAGCACGACTAGAGGCAATCAGAATTTTCCTAGCATTTGCGTCTTAGAAGAACTTCAAAGTTTATCAGTTGGATGTTAAATCGGCGTTTCTTTACGGGAAGGTTAAAGAGGAGGTTTATGTCGGTCAGCCGCCGGGCTTTACTGATCCAATCCACAAAAACAAGGTCTACTTATTGGACAAAGCGATGTATGGTTTACACCAGGCCCCGAGAGCCTGGTACGAGACTTTGTCTCAACACCTACTAGCCAACAAGTTCATTCGTGGAAAAGTGGATGCCACTCTCTTCACTAAAGAAGTCGATGGTCATCTTCTGATAGTTCAGATTTATGTGGACGATATAATCTTTGGGTCGACAAATGAAAATCTATGCAAAGATTTTGAATCAGTGATGAAGCAAAAGTTTGAAATGTCATCAATGGGGGAGATGAAATTCTTTCAGGGATTACAAGTTGAACAACTTCCTGAAGGAATTTTCATTCATCAGTCAAAGTATGTTCATGATATTCTAGAGAAATTTGGGATGTCAAGTTCTACTCCAGCTGCTACCCCACTTGCAACAAATCATGGGATTCACCCAGATCTCACCGGAGACAGGGCTGATGAAACATTTTATCGTTCCATGATAGGTTCTTTAATGTACCTAACTGCTTCACGTCCTGATATCATGTACCCAACGTGCCTCGCAGCAAGATTTCAGTCTAACCCGAGAGCATCGCATATGATCTTTGTGAAGAGGATATTGCGCTACCTGAAAGGAACTCCTTCATTGGGGTTGTGGTATCCTAGAAAAGGCGATTTTATGCTCGAAGGGTATTCCGATTCGGATTTCGGATGCTGCAAAGTCAATTCAAAATCAACAACTGCAGGATGCCAGTTTTTTGGTCCTAGATTGGTTACCTGGCAGTGTAAGAAACAAACGTCTGTGGCGTTATCTACTTGTGAAGCGGAGTATGTTTCTGCTAGCAGTTGCTGCTCTCAGATCTTGTGGATACAGCAACAGATGCGCGACTATGGTTTGCAGTTTCTTAACACACCTCTTTTTGTTGATAATGAGGCCGCTATAAATATAACTAAAAATCCAGTACATCACGCTAAAACTAAACACATAGAAATTCGTCATCACTTTATTCGTGATTGCTTTGAGAAAAAGTTGATACGAATTGAGAAAATCCACACTGACGAACAGAAAGCTGATTTACATACCAAAGTTTTGATAAAAATCGGTTTAAATATTTGTTAAAACTGAATGGTATGAAGCTTCTGTCGGTGTCGGATGGCATTATTGGCGTTGATGAGAGTACTGTTGCGGATGAAGACGAGAAACAATCTGCAATGGTTTGTCGAATTTTTACTTGTTTTGGTATTTAGGGGGAGTAGATGTTTGTACATAGTTTATTTTCAGAAAATACAAAAACAGTAAAAAATGCAAAAATACAAAAACATGATAAAATTTGAAAAAGAGCTTGTGTATATAGGGAAAATGATAGTACATCGGCTAGACGATTACAGTATGCTAAAGATTTGTAAAGTATAAAAGAGTTAAACAATCTCACTGATGATGTGTCGATAGGTTTTCACACATTTAGTAGATTTATTCGGGATATAAACCTAAAATTCAAACTTGTGAATTCGTGGGGAACACTACTTGGATATATAGGTAACCCCTGAAATCTTGTTTGAAAGGTCTCGTAATCTGATATACTAGGTCTTTATACTCTATGATATCTGGGGTATTATTCCGGGACTTCTGCTGAACGGTGGTTCTGACCTAGTCCTTGGCTAATACTTGCTTCAATGCTTGAAACACAGCATTAAACCCTCAGCATGCTGAAACAATAAAATTGATAAATGCTGCTGTTGAAAGCAAAAAGATCCTCTAAAGGGGACACACCGAAAAGTCGAAGCTGATATCTCTCTGCGTATACGGAAGTATCGACCTGAGATCCCTCGGCCCTCGCATACCTAAATTATATACAGATATCATTGTAGTATTCTCACCTGTAAGACTGATTATTGGGATTCTGGATACGGGAGTATATTCAAGAGGTGGGACACATGAATGATCTAAGTTCTTAATTCATCTAAATCGTATCCTGAGTAAATTGAAATTTGTGTGAGAATTTAAGATGGATCAGTATATTGACAATCGAGGTGAATTGTTTAAGTCTGAGTATGAAATGTAGCTTAACGGTACTTGTGATTTGTCTAAAAAGCTGATATGATTCCCTGACACACTCGCAAAAATATGTTTGTAAATAGTTTACTTTGTTTACTTTCTGCAATTTAAGTTTTCTGTATTTCATTTCTTAGTTTAGAACACTTTGATAAAATCCAAAAAGATTTTATTTCTGCTTTATTTTCCGACAAACCAAAGTGGAAAGTTGATTGTTGGATTCTCAGATGTTTGAAGCAGATGCAGGGAATTCTGGACTGAAGAATGAGGAGAGCTTACTTTGAAGAAGTTTGAATTGTTTGAAAAGTCAAAAACAAGTTCATTAACTTGATACTTGTTATTTTCAGAAAATGTTTGAAATTGTTGTTTTAAAATCAGTATTGATTCGTCAAAAGATCAACCAAGGTCATTAATTTGGACTTGGTAGATTGATCAGGGTCATTAACTTGGACCTGAATACTTGAGTGGATTGTTAAAACTGATTGATTTTGTGATTTATTGATTGAAAAGATAGAATTGTAATGTTTGTTGGTTGAGTAACAGGTTTGGACTTCATTATTTCCAATGGAGGCTAATTGTCAAAAGCTTGAACCAGATTTCTCAGATTCTAGCATATTGAGAGGGGGAGTCTGTGAAAGGGGGAGTCTGGATCAACAGTCAAAGGGAAGATTGAAGGTTAAAGTTTAAAGCTTGAAGATAAAGATTGAAGAAAGTTTTTACAATATTTGAAGATGGTTAAAGACAAAGACTTGAAGCCAAAGACTTCATCAACATCCAAGGGGGAGTCTGTTGGTGCACTAAATGTCTGTTGATTACGTCATAATCAAGTCTTGTGTTTAGAATTGTTTGAATGATCACACAATAGGGTTAAATTAGGGTTTGTAGTGGATAAACTTGAAGATTTCGCTTGAAATCAGTTCAAGCGAAATCAACAACTCATGATTTCGCTTCAGACTGTTTCAAGCGAAATCTTCTGCTTATAAATAGGTTGTGTGGGTTCATTTATTAGTGAGAGAGGTCATTGTGTGAAACACGAAGTGCTGCCGGATTTGTATCAGAAAACATTGTACAAGCATAAATATCAATCAGAAAAGAAAGATTAAAAGGATTAGAGCTGTTATGACTCTGTTTACGTTGATTCCGCCTTCGTACGCAAAGATGAACTGCCTTAACTGACGGTTTAAGGTCGTAGAACGGTCCAACAACTGTTTATCTTGTTGTAATGTTATCCTTGGCAGGCCTTGGATACACGATATGAAAGCAGTCCCATCTACCTACCATCAATGTGTGAAGCTCCCTAGTCCTTGGGGAATAGTGAAGATTGATAGTGATCAGCAGGAGGCTAAGAATTGCTACACTTCATCGATGAAACCAGCCTCGAAGTCAAGGGAGCAATAGCAATCAAGGTATCCTCCAAGGGACGTCTTGGAGGCAAGAGAGCAGGATGTGGTAGAAATCCTCATGGATCCCGATGATCCTGAATCCAAAATCTATATCGGATCAGGGATCCTTGGCGAAATGAAAGAAGACCTCATATCCTTCCTCAAAAGGAGAAAGACTACCTTTGCATGGAAACACGAAGATATGACTGGTATATCCAAAGATGTAATCACTCACAAACTCGACATTGACAGGTCCTTCAAACCAATCCATCAAAGGAGAAGAAAGTTTGCACCGGAAAGGAATGCCATTATCCAAGAAGAGGTAGAGAAATTGCTCCGGGCAGGTATGATTAGAGAGGTCAAGTATCCAAGATGGTTGGCCAATGTGGTTGTTGTTCAAAAGAAAAACGGAAAGTGGAGGGTATGTGTCGATTTTACCGATTTAAATAAGGCATGTCCCAAGGATCCTTTCCCATTACCCCACATTGACTCCATGGTGGATGCTACTGCGGGTCATGAACTGTTAACTTTTATGGATGCTTCATCTGGATTCCAACAAATCCAAATGGAACCATCCGACCAAGAGGATACAGCCTTCATGACTCCAACTGGTATATACTGCTATATTGCTATGCCATTCGGACTAAGAAATGCAGGTGCAACATATCAAAGGCTGGTGAATATGATGTTCAAGGATCAGATTGGACAAACTATGGAGGTTTACATAGATGATATGGTGGTAAAATCCTTAAAAGCTGAGGATCACCTAAGAGACTTGGAGGAAGCATTCAATATCCTTGATAAATATAATATGAAGCTTAATCCTTCAAAATGTCACTTTGGTGTTAAAGCAGGTAAATTCTTAGGATATATGGTGACAAAGAGAGGCATTGAAGCTAGCCCGGAACAAATCAAAGCTATAGTGAACATCAAATCTCCGGCCAATGCTAAGGATGTTCAAAGGCTAACAGGCAGGATCGCAGCTTTGAACAGATTTATATCCAAATCCTCAGAGAAGTGCAAAGAATTCTACGATATCCTAAGGAAGAACAAGAAATTTGAGTGGACTGAGAAGCATGAAAATGCTTTAAGAGCCCTCAAAGATTACCTATCCTCAGCCCCAGCCTTGATGAAACCAGAAAAAGGCGATGTGCTATCCTTATATCTTGCAGTATCCTCAAAAGCAGTAAGTGCGGTCCTTGTTAAGGATCATGAAGGTACACAACATCCTGTCTATTATGTAAGTAAAAGTTTACTTGATGCCGAATCCAGGTATTCACACCTTGAAAAGCTTATTCTTGCATTAATTATGGCATCTACTAAGTTAAGACATTATTTTGAAACTCATGTTATCATTGTTAAAACTAATTTTCCAATCAAGAATGTCCTCAGGAAACCAGAGATGTCAGGAAGGATGGCTAAGTGGGCAGTGAAGCTAAGTGCATATGATATAAGATATGAGCCTAGGACAGCCATCAAATCCCAAGCATTAGCTGACTTTGTGGCTGATTTCAGTAGTGATTTACAAAAAGAAGCTGAGTTAGAAGTCCAGCAGCTAGAAGAGACCAAGGATCCTTGGATACTCTATACTGATGGATCCTCAAATGTCAAAGGCACAGGGCTTGGAATACTACTAAAATCGCCACAGGGGGACATAATACCCCACTCTATAGCCTGTGAGTTCCAAACCACTAACAATGAGGCTGAATATGAAGCCTTAATTGCTGGTTTGCAAATTGCAAAGCATATGGGGATCAGGTATCTTGAGGTACATGTAGATTCATTGTTAATCACAAATCACTTTAATGGATCCTACGCTGTTAAAGGTGAAAAGCTAACCAAATATTTAGAGATAGTCAAAAGTTTGGCACTCTCTTTTGTTTCCTTTAGTTTGACACAGGTACCAAGGGAAGAGAATACAGAAGCTGATGCATTGGCTAACTTGGGATCATCCTTGAAGATCCCGGAGGATATCAAGATCCCTATTATCCATATCCTGACCCCGGCTATCGAGGATCATGTGGTTATGGAGATAGGAAATGATTCTACAATTATCCCTAGTGAGGATACTCAATCCCATTCAGGATCAGGATCATGGATCTCACCAATTATGAGATACTTACAACATGGAGAGATTCCTACAGGAGAAAACCCTAAGGCTTTCAAAATTAAGGTATCTCAATTCACAATTTTAAATAATATGTTGTATAGACGATCTCTTGCAGGACCATACTTGAGATGCATTGAGGATCCTGAAATCCAAGAAGTTTTAAAGGACTTCCATGAAGGAGATTGTGGAAACCATACTGGGGGCAGGGCATTATTCTCAAGGATCCTGAGGACAGGATACTACTGGCCAACCATGAAGAGAGATGCTGTGGAGTATGCTAAAAGATGTGATCCTTGTCAGAGGCACAGCAATATCCTTCATCAACCAGCTGAATTATTGCATCCTATATCCTCCTCTTGGCCATTTATGAGATGGGGTATGGATATAGTTGGTAAGCTCCCTAAGGCACCTGGTGGAAAAGTATTCATGCTTGCTATGACTGACTACTTCTCCAAGTGGATAGAGGCTGAAGCTTTTGCCCAAGTCAGAGAAAAGGAAGTTATATCCTTCATTAAAAGAAATATTATAACTAGATTTGGAATTCCTTCTGAGATTATATGTGATAATGGTTCCCAATTTATTGGGGACAGAACCACTAACTTTTGTGACAGCTGGGGGATTAAGATGATAACATCAACACCAGTCCACCCACAAGCTAATGGTCAAGCAGAATCATCCAACAAGATCATCATCAACAATTTGAAGAAGAAGCTTGGATCCAAGAAAGGGAAATGGGCAGAAGAACTACCCTATGTGCTTTGGGCTGATAGGACAACCCCTAAGAATGCTACAGGTCAAACACCATTCTCTTTGGTATTTGGGGCAGAATCAGTGATCCCAACAGAAATGGTAGTTCCAACTGCTAGAACAAGTACCCGTGATCCTGAGGAAAATGATGAAAACTTGGCTCAAGACCTGGATACTATTGAAGAAATCAGGGATATGGCTAGGATAAGGATGGCCAGTTATCAACAAAGAATGGCTGGTGCTTACAACAAAAATGTCAGGATCAGGAAATTTCAAGTTGGAGATATGGTATTAAGGAAAGCATTTCAGAATACCACCAATCCTGCTGATGGAAAATTGGCTCCAAAATGGGAAGGCCCTTGTTTGATTGAAGCTGAAGCAGGAAAGGGGGCATATAGATTGCTAACCATGGAAGGTGATTTGCTACCAAGAGCTTGGAATGCTGTCCACTTGAAGAAATATTTCATGTGAGCAGGATCCTCATGGTACAGATGATCCTCCCGATGGAGATATCCTTAAAGGATCCTCAGAGTATCGGTGATCCTTACTTAGGTAATATCCTAAACTTGAACTATTTCATTTCTTTATTTTCTCATATAAGGATAAGGATCATGTATCCTTTATCCATCTCTCACGTGAGTTTAAGTTTTGAAAGTTCAGGTATCCTTAGCATAACATTGGTTATCCGCTGAAGCAATCCGTTCCTTGGGTTTAACCCCAGTCATTTGGGCTTGACCCCAGTTCCACCTGTAGCGCATGATGATCCTGGTATAGTTCAAGGCAGTGGGACCAGTACTCGCTTTAGGGGCTGATAATTCCATTGTACTAGCTATGCCTAGGATCCTACGTATAATGGTAGACGTACCATACATCCGTTCCTAAGGTTTCTAACGTTTTCACGTTAGCTAAGGTTTCTAACGTTTTCACGTTAGCTAAGGTTTTGGCATTTTCATGTCACTAAGTTTGGATAGTCGCCAGTTAGGGCCATACTCCAGTTTACATACGATCCTTGGGCTTGTCCCCAGTTATCCTTGGGCTTGTCCCCAGTTATCCTTGGGCTTGTCCCCAGTTATCCTTGGGCTTGTCCCCAGTTGCTAACTCTTATCTTATATTGGCTTAGTCCCAAGTTATGATCTATTTCAGGTCCTTGAAGATAAGCAACTAGGGATCCTTGATCCTTACTTCACTCTAAGGTTTATTTTGTAGTTATCATGATTATGGTTAGGATCCTAACTTGGATCCTCAGGTATGATCCTTAACTATTTTTAATTCTATTCATTATTTATTTGAATAACCCTTAAAGTTTGACAACTAGACTTGTGATCCTTAAAATATATTGCTTTTTGGGATTCGTTAACTATAGGATATTTGATCGTGGATCATGCTCTAAACATTTTTAATCTGACTTGTTCAATATTGTTTATTCAATAAATGTGCATCAAAACAAAGGAGAATTTGGGAAATAAAGGATAACAATACAAGATAAGCGACAAAAGGTTAAGATTTTATTTATTAACAAAAGACTAACCCTTAAAAGGTTGTCAAAATTACCCGAGCATCTACCAGCAAAACGTGGCCCGTCCGCTGGGGTAGGTAAAGGGTGTCCATGATAATAAGTTCGAAAGTAGTGCAGGAAAATAAAGGCGGCAGGATCACAATGGCTTCATCCCCAAAATAGAGGATCCCTCCACCAATTGCAATCATGCCTATTGTCCAAAGGATCATACGTGATCCTTAGTCCTAAAACCTATTGTTCAAGTACAAACCATTAAATTGTTCAACATCACAACCACAAAAAGTTACTACCAGATTTAAAAATTGGGCTCCGGCTGCGTCTAAGAATGTCCATCATCGCCCAATCATGCAGCCTAAACCTTCGCTGCATTATCACCTCCAGCTCCACTTGTTTCACCACCTTCACCTTTGCCTCCAGCTTCAATCGTCAGGATCTCTTCAACCTCCTCAGCCTCTTCATCGTCCAGTTCAGCCAGCCTTGCCTTCCAGCCTTCAACGTCCCAGGTGCTCTTGTCAAAAGCAGGATCCTGAGCTTCCAAGGCCATTTGCAGCTTGGTCTTGTACATTGTTATGGCGGCAGAGACTTTGGCGTCTTCGGTGATCTCACGTTTCTCATAGTCAACATTGATCAGCACCTTGGCCGTCTCCTGTTTGGCATTCCGGACTTCCTTCTGAAGATCAGCAATTGCAAGGTCTTTAAGCACTGCGACCTGTTGGAAGTCGGCAATTTTCTTATCCTGATCCTCAACGTGGCCAACATAATCCTCGATCTCAGAGAATTTCTGCAAAAAGGATAATGGATAAGGTCAGGATTAAGTGATCCTCAAATCAGCAGGATATATCAGCAGGATATGTCAACAGGATATACGAGCAGAGACAGTGATCCTTACCTCATTAAAGTACTCGAGGAATTGGTGGCGGATCAGAGGCAGACCCTGCAAATCCTCAGCTTCAGAGGTTTTTCTCTTCTTGATTGCCTTTCCTTTGAGGGGTGCCTTGGGGACCGAAGCTGTCGGACTGGTAGGAGCTTTTCTCTTGAAGGATCTGACAGTAGTGAGATCAGCGACATTGAACTTTGAAGCAGACTTGGTGGATTTTCCAGCGCCTACACAACCAAAACAAGATAAGTATCTTTTCTTAATTTACATTTCACTATTTATTTAAATTTTAAACAAGGATACTTACTTGGCATTGTGACAGAGCCTGAGGATACCTCCTGTGAATCCTGGGTTGTTGTCTTGAAAGTTCTTGTTTCAGGATCGAGTTTCTTGAAAGCAAGGAGCCTCTCCTTAGCAGCAGAGGACAATCTGAGGTGTGAGACGGTGATAGCTGCATAACAAGAAAGCAAAAATATAAGTGATCCTTATATCAAAAGAAAGTTTCTGGTGATCCTTCTCAGGATCCTCCACCCTACCATGGGTAGCCCATTTCTTGGGTAGATCCTTTCCATCCTCAATAGAATCTCTCTTGATAAAAAAGAAACGCCGCTTCCAATTAGCATCATTCTTGGTGGCTTTGAAGATCGGGTGTTCCTCACCGGGTTTACGTTTAAACAAATAGCGATGAGAACCGAAGGTAGTAAGATCATACAGCTCTCCCAGCTCTGACATTCCTAGGTCTATACCTTCCTGCTCGATGATCCTTTCAAGGGTGTACAGAACCCTCCAAATCATCGGCATGGCTTGAATATAAGAGATGCCGGTTAGGGAAAAGAAAGATTGGGTGAAGATTGGAAAAGGATATGTATAGCCTATGGTGAACGGAGTGACGGGGAAAGCAACCCACTTGTCGGAGATATGATCACTCAAGGCATTGGGGTCAAAAGGCCTAAATTCGGTGTTCGCCGGGAAGCAGTGGCGGATCCTATCGATCTGAGCATCATTGAAACAGCAGCGTTCTTTAATGGAGTCTTCAATGATCCCCTGGCTTTTCGGAGGGCTGTTCTTTGGGTGATCCTTGGCTGGGGAATTTCGGAGCAACATCTTTGATGGAAAGAGATGAAAACAGAGCAAGAGAGGGAAGAAGATAGAGAGAGAGAGTACCTGATCGTCTTCGGAATGCAGTTATAAAGGGAGTCTCTCTGAAAATTTAAATGCATTTGATCCTATCTCTATCTCCTATTTATAATCATGATCATGCAGGTTGTCACTTCTGTGACGTCATGGTTGCAACGGATAGTTCGATATCAACGGCTATATATCCGTTAGTTAGTTGCGGATAAGATCAAGAAAATATAACTCGCTTATTTTACAAATTACTCCTTATATTTTGGGGGCAATTGTTAGGGGAGGATTTTCTAACAATTAGTGATCCTTATTCGTTATCCTAATTAATGATCCTTACTTCTGTGACAGGTGGTGATCCTCAGAAGAGCCTCAGGATCAGGATCATGGATCACTTTAAGGATCCTCATACTGACGATTGTTTACTTGATTTTTGTATTACTTCGCAGGAGTAATAGACGTGACTTGGTCTTGGCAACGGTACTAAGGAATATTCCACGGGTATTTCGCACACGATTGACCAAAAATGGACGTTTTGGAGAACGTGGGAGCTTGGCACAAAAATCGGATAGTTAGTTAGTGTAGTTAACTTCTATTTTAAAAGGGGTAACGAGCTAGAATGAGAACACTTAGTCATTTTACAGCTACACACACTCTCATACTCGCACACTTGAAGCTCTCGACGAACATTCATTCATTTTCATTCACTTTTACACATTACACGATAGTGATCCTTGTACCTAGCTCGTTACTATCCGAAGTTGTAAACATTTATTCATTTATCTGAACTTGGTGATCGGTAGTTTCCATCACCCGGGGTTTTTTGTGCCGGAGATCAACTCTTGATCAAGGGCTTTTTCCCCGTATAAATCCTTGTGTCGTTTGTGCAATTTACATTAAAGTGATCCTTGTCATTGTTCTACATTTCAAGCATCATACCCCGTAACAGAGAGTTTGGTTGCAATATCCTCAACAGATTTTTTGACCAAAATAGGTATGATAAGAGAGGTTAAGTATCCAAGGTGGCTAGCCAATGTGGTTGTTGTTCAAAAGAAAAATGGAAAGTGGAGGGTATGTGTCGATTTTACTGATTTAAATAAGGCATGTCCCAAGGATCCTTTCCCATTACCCCACATTGACTCCATGGTGGATGCAACCGCGGGTCATGAGTTGTTGACTTTTATGGATGCTTCATCTGGATTTCAGCAAATTCAGATGGAACCATCTGATCAAGAGGATACAGCCTTTATGACCCCAACTGGTATATATTGTTATATTGCTATGCCATTTGGACTAAGGAATGCAGGTGCTACTTATCAAAGGCTAGTCAATATGATGTTCAAGGAACAAATTGGACACACTATGGAAGTCTATATAGATGACATGGTGGTTAAGTCCAAGAAAGCTGAGGAACACCTTAAAGACTTGGAGGAAGCATTCAATATCCTTGATAAGTTTAATATGAAACTAAATCCTTCCAGGTGTCATTTTGGTGTTAAAGCAGGTAAATTCTTAGGCTATATGGTGACAAAGAGGGGCATTGAAGCAAGTCCAGAGCAGATTAAGGCTATTGTGAATATCAAATCTCCTGCCAATGCCAAGGATATGCAAAGATTGACAGGCAGGATCGCAGCCTTGAACAGGTTCATATCCAAATCCTCAGAAAAGTGCAAGGAATTCTATGACATCCTGAGGAAGAACAAGAAATTTGAATGGACTGAGAAGCATGAAAGTGCCCTTAAAGCTCTTAAGGATTACCTATCCTCGGCTCCTGCCTTGATGAAACCAGAAAAAGGGGATATATTATCCTTATACCTAGCAGTATCCTCAAAAGCAGTAAGTGTGGTCCTTGTTAAGGATCACCGAGGTACACAACATCCTGTTTATTATGTAAGTAAGAGTTTACTTGATGCTGAATCCAGGTATTCACACTTAGAGAAACTTATCCTTGCATTAATTATGGCATCTACTAAATTGAGACATTATTTTGAAACTCATGCCATTATTGTTAAAACTAATTTCCCAATTAAGAATGTTCTTAGGAAACCTAAAATGTCAGGAAGGATGGCTAAGTGGGCAGTGAAGCTTAGTGCTTATGATATAAGAAATGAACCAAGGACTGCCATCAAATCCCAAGCCTTAGCTGACTTTGTGGCAGATTTTAGTAGTGACTTGCAAAAGGAAGCTGAGTTAGAGGTCCAACAGCTAGAAGAAACTAAGGATCCTTGGATACTCTTCACTGATGGTGCTTCTAATGTTAAAGGAACAGGGCTTGGAATACTACTAAAATCGCCACAGGGGGACATAATACCCCACTCCATAGCTTGTGAATTTCAAACTACCAACAATAAGGCTGAATATGAAGCCTTGATAGTTGGTTTGCAAATTGCTAAGCATATGAGGATCAGGTATCTTGAGGTACATGTAGATTCACTATTAATTACTAATCACTTTAATGGATCCTATGTTGTTAAAGGTGAAAAGCTAATCAAATATTTAGAGATAGTCAAAGAATTGGCACTCTCTTTTGTTTCCTTTAATTTGACACAGGTACCAAGGGAAGAGAATGCAGAGGCTGATGCATTAGCCAATCTAGGATCATCCTTGAAGATCCCGGAGGATATCAAGATCCCTATTATTCACATCCTGACCCCTGCTATCGAGGATCATGTAGCCATGGAGATAGGAGAGGATTCTGCAATCATCCCTGGTGATGATACTCAATCTCATTCAGGATCATGGATCCTTCCAATCATGAGATACATACAACACGGAGAGATTCCTACAGGAGAAAACCCCAGGGCTTTCAAAATCAAGGTATCTCAATTTACAATATTGAATAACATGTTATATAAACGATCTCTTGCAGGACCATATCTAAGATGCATTGAGGATCCTGAAATCCAAGAAGTCCTAAAGGATTTCCATGAAGGAGATTGTGGAAACCACACTAGGGGCAGAGCATTATTCTCAAGGATCCTGAGGATAGGATACTATTGGCCTACTATGAAGAAGGATGCTGTGGAATATGCCAAGAAGTGTGATCCTTGTCAGAGACATAGTAATATCCTTCATCAACCAGCAGAGCTTTTGCATCCTATATCCTCTTCATGGCCATTTATGAGATGGGGAATGGATATAGTTGGTAAGCTTCCTAAGGCACCTGGTGGAAAAGTATTCATGCTTGCTATGACTGATTATTTCTCCAAGTGGATAGAGGCTGAAGCCTTTGCTCAAGTCAGAGAAAAGGAAGTGATATCCTTTATTAAGAGAAATATTATTACTAGATTTGGTATCCCTTCCGAAATTGTTTGTGATAATGGATCCCAAATTATTGGGAATAGAACTACTAATTTTTGTGACAGCTGGGGGATCAAGATGATAACATCAACACTAGTCCACCCACAAGCTAATGGTCAGGCAGAATCATCCAACAAGATCATCATCAACAATTTGAAGAAGAAGCTTGGATCCAAGAAAGGAAAGTGGGCAGAAGAACTACCTTATGTACTTTGGGTTGATAGGACAACTCCCAAGAATGCCACTGGCAAAACTCCATTTTCTTTGGTATTTGGGGCAGAATCAGTGATCCCTACAGAGATGGTGGTTCCTACTGCAAGAACGAGCATCCGTGATCCTGAAGAAAATGCTGAAAACTTGGTTCAAGATTTGGATACTATAGAAGAACTCAGGGATTTGGCAAGGATAAGGATGGCCAGTTATCAACAAAGGATGGCTGGAGCTTACAACAAAAATGTCAGGATCAGGAAATTCCAAGTTGGTGATATGGTGTTAAGGAAAGCATTTCAGAATACCACCAATCCTGCTGATGGAAAGTTGGCACCAAAATGGGAAGGCCCTTACTTGATTGAAGCCGAGGCAGGAAAGGGGGCATATCGATTGCTAACAATGGACGGTGATTTGCTACCAAGAGCTTGGAATGCTGTCCACTTGAAGAAATACTTCATATAATAAGGATCCATGATTCTTACCTGACAAGTATCCTTGAAGGATCCTTACAGGACAGATGATCCTCATTCTGGTAATATTCTAATCTCAAACTATTTCATTTTTTAATTATCTTATATAAGGGTAAGGATCCTGCATCCTGTATCCTCTTTTCACTTGATTCTGAGTTTTGAAGGTTCAGGTATCCTTAACAAAGGATTTAGTATCCACAGAAGTATCCAATTATTTGGGCTTGACCCCAGTCATTTGGGCTTGACCCCAGTCATTTGGGCTTAACCCCAGTTATTTGGGCTTGACCCCAGTCATTTGGGCTTGACCCTAGTCATTTGGGCTTGACCCCAGTTATTTGGGCTTGACCCCAGTCATTTGGGCTTGACCCCAGGTTGGGCCTGTCTCCAGTTTCGCCAGTAGCGCACGATGATCCTGGTATAGTTCATGGCAATGGGACCAGTACTCGCTTTAGGGGCTGACAGTTTCATTGTACTGGCTATATTCAGGATCCTACGTATTATGGTAGACGTACCATACATCCGTTCCTAAGGTTTCTAACGTTTTCACGTTAGCTAAGGTTTTGGCATTTTCATGTCACTAAGTTTGGATAGTCGCCAGTGAGGGCCATACTCCAGTTTACATACGATCCTTTGGGCTTGTCCCCAGTTATCCTTTGGGCTTGTCCCCAGTATATTGGGCTTGTCCCCAGAATTGTTGGGCTTGTCCCCAGTTACTAACTTTTATCTTATGTTGGCTTAGTCCCAAGTTGTATCCTATTTTAGGTTTTTGAAGCTAAACGACTAAGGACCCTTGATCCTTACCTTCTACTAAGGTTTGTCTTTTGATTATTCTGGTTATAAGTGTTAATGGTTAGGATCCTAACTTGGATTCTCAGGTATGATCCTTGATCATTTTGATTTTATTTATTATTTATTTAAGTGACCCTTATCCCTTGACAACTGAACTCATGATCCTTCAATTACACTACTTTTCAGAACTTGTCAACTATAGGATATGTGATCCTTGATCATATCCTAGACTTTTTGAGGATAATTATTAAACTTTTTCTTCTTTACTTAATAAATTCAGACAAAATATATATCACAACAATTGAAAAGTAAAGTATTTACAAGGATAACAACACGGGAAATAGCCAAAAAGTTAAGGTTTTATTTATTAACAAAACGCTAAACCCTTCAAGGTTGTCAAAATTGCCAACCCACGTTTCTACCAGCAAAACGTGGCCCGTCCACATGGGTTGGCAAAGGGTGGCCATTGTTAACGGGTCTTAAGAGTGCAGGAAATAAAGACGGAAGGATAACGAGTGGCTTCATCCCCCAAACAGAGGATCCATCCACCACCCATTATCCTACCTATTGTCCAAGGATCCATGATCCTCAACCCTAGAAACTATTGTCTAAGTTATTACAAACCAGCATTGTTCAGAAAAACACCATAACCAAAAAACTATTACCAAATCCTAAAAAATGGGCTCTGGCCACGTCTAGAAATTTCCATCATCGCCTATTCCTGCAGCTTACACCTTTGCTGCATCACCATCTCCTCTAGCTCCAGCATCATCCACATGATCCTTAACCCCACTGCCGCCAGCCTCGATTGCTAAGACCTCACCAGCTTCTTCTTCCTCATCCAGCTCAGCCAACCTAGCCTTCCAGCCCTCTATGTCCCAGTTGCTCTTGTCGAAGTCTGGATCCTGAGCTTCTTGGGCCATCTGCAACTTGGTTTTGTACATAGCGATGGCAGCGGAGATTTTGGCATCATTGGTGATTTCAGCCTTCTCCTGATCAGCAGTGATATGAGCCAGGACAAGTTCCCTCTTCACCAGATTAACATCGTTTTCAAGGGAGGCAATCTACTTATCCTTAGCCAGCATGATCTTTTGGAGATCCACACACCTCTGCTCAACCTCTTCAATACTCCCCACGTAGTCCTCGATTTCAGCAAATTTCTGCAAAAAGACAATGTAAAGTTTAGGATCACATGATCCTCAAGTGGGCAGGATAATTAAGCTAAGTCAGTGATCCTTACATCAGCAAAGTATTCAAGGAACTGGTGGCGGATTAGAGGCAAGCCTTCTAGATTGTCAACCTTAGAGGCTTTCCTCTTCTTTCCCTTGGAGGTGGTAGGCTTGGGGATGGTAGTGCTTGGGCTGGCAGCAGCCTTCTTCTTCCCAGACCTGGGACCAACTGTGGTGAGATCGGTGACACTGAAACGAGTAGCAGACTTCGATGATTTTCCAGCACCTACACATCCAAAACAGATAAGTATCCTTATTTCATTCTAATTTAAACATTTAATTATGCACAAAATGGGATACTTACTTGACATTGTAACAGAGCCTGAGGATACTTCTTGAGAATCCTGGGTATTTGCTTGAAATGATCTTATTACAGGATCAAGCCTCCGGAAAGCAGTAAGCCTTTCCTTCGTTGCAGGTGTTGTAATAAGGTGTGAAACGGTAATAGCTGCAAAATAGAAACAAAAGGATGTTAGTGATCCTCAGCAGAAACAAGGTTATCCTGTGATCCTTCTCAGGATCCTCTACCCTACCGTGAGTGGTCCATTTTCTAGGCAGATCCTTTCCATCAGGGATAGAATCCCTTCTGACAAAGAAGAATCGCCGTTTCCAGTTGGTGTCATTCTTAGTGGCTTTGAAGATGGGGTGTTCTTCACCAGGTTTATGTTTAAATAGGTGTCGGTGAGATCCATGGCTCACAAGGTCGTACATCACCGCTAACTCCGACATTCCCAGATCAATGCCTTCATGCACAATGATTCTTTCAAGGGTATACAAGACCCTCCATATCATTGGCATTGCTTGGATGTAGGAGATACCGGTGAGAGAGAAGAAGGATTGGGTGAAATCAGGAAAAGGATACGAGTATCCTATCATAAATGGGGTGACCGGAAAAGCTACCCATGTTTCAGAAACATAGTCACTCAGGGCGGTGGGATCAAAATCTTTGAAGACAGTGTTTGTAGGAAAACAATGGCGGATCCTGTCTATCTGCGGATCAGTAACAGCATCGTTCCTTCGTAGAGCCTTCGATGATCCCTTGGCTCTTCAAAGGACTGTCCTTTTTGTGATCCTTAGCCGGTGAAGATCTCAGCATCATCTTGGGCATGATGATGGTGCAAAAGAGAAAAGAGAATGAGAAGATGAAGATAGAAAGGAAAGGGAAGTACCTGATCAAGTCTTCGAATGAGGATTTAAAGGATGAAACGCACGAATTTAAATGCCTCCTAACCCTTATCTCTAACTTCAATTTATAATCATGAATTTGCAGGGTAGTCACTTCAGTGACGTCAGGATGCAACGGTTAGTCAGGATTTAACGGCTATATATCCGTTGGTTTGTTACGGATAAGAACGAGAAAATATAACTCGTTTATTTACACTTTACTCCTTATATTTTGGGGGCAATTGTTAGGGGAGGATTTTCTAATGATCAGTGATCCTCAATTACTGTTGGACTTAGGGATCCTCAATTCTGTTTGAATTAGTGATCCTCAGAGAGTATTGTAGGATCAGGATCCAGGATCATCATAAGGATCCTTACACTAACGATTGTCTGCTTTGAATATGATGTTGTTTTGCAGGAGTACGAGCTTGGACTTGGTCTTGGCGATATTCCTGGAGCATATTCCCTATTTATTCCGCACGTGCTTGACTAATATGGATGTTATGGAGTTCGTGGGAGACTTGCATGAAATGCGGATAGTTAGTTAACTTAGATATTTTCCAAATTTAAAAGGGGATAGCGAGCTAAATTAGAACACTTGGCTATTTTTGGCTAAACACACACACTCGAAACCACTCTCATCAGCTCTTGACAGTTTACTTGGCGATTACACACTTTTTTGCACATTACACTCTAGTGATCCTTGTAATTAGCTCGCTATCATCCGAAGTTGTAACACATTTTCTGTTTAATCTGAGTTGGTGATCGATAGTTCCCATCACCCGAGGTTTTTTATGCCGGAGATCAACTCTTGATCAAGGGCTTTTTCCTCGTATAAATCATTGTGTCACTTGTTCATTACATTTCTGAGTGATCCTTAGTATTGTTCATTGATTCAAGCATCACACCTCACAACAGAAAGTTTGGTTGCATTATCTTAGCTTGATTTTTGACCAAAACATCTTCATTGACGACATTCTGATTTATTCAAAGAATCAAGCTGACCATGAGAAGCACCTTCAATGTATTCTAGAACTGCTTCAACAGGAAAACCTCTATGCCAAATTTTCGAAGTGTGAATTTTGGCTTCGTGAAGTCCAGTTCCTTGGACATGTTGTTAGTGAGCATGGTATCCAAGTGGATCCTGCTAAGGTTGAAGCTATTATGAACTGGCAAGAGCCAAAGACGCTTACAGAGATTCGTAGCTTTCTAGGTTTGGAAGGATATTATAGGCGCTTTATTGAAAACTTCTCAAGGATTGCTGCACCCCTAACTTCGTTGACACGTAAGAATATTAAGTTTGACTGGGGTCCTAAGCAGCAGGAATCCTTCGACATCCTTAAGCAAAAGTTGAGCAATGCACCAGTATTAACATTGCCTGGTGGAATAGAAGAATTTTTAGTATACTGAGATGCATCACACACAGGTATGGGATGTGTTCTTATGCAGAAAGGCAAGGTCATTGCCTATGCTTCTCGACAGTTAAAGGTGCACGAGAAGAACTACACCACCCATGACTTGGAGTTGGGTGCCATTGTATTTGCACTGAAACTTTGGAGGCACTACTTGTATGGAACCAAGAGTGTGATCTATTCAGATCACAAGAGCCTTCAACACTTGTTTAATCAGAAGGATTTAAACATGAGGCAGCGACGTTGGATGGAAACTTTGAATGATTATGACTGTGAGATAAGATACCATCCTGGCAAGGCAAATGTAGTCGCCGATGCCTTAAGTAGAAAGGAAAGGGTAAAACCTATAAGAATCAATGCCAAGAGCATTGAATTAAAGAATAGTTTGAATGAAAGGTTGTTAGCTGCACAGAAAGAAGTTGTGTTGGAAGCTAACTATCCTAATGAAAAGCTAGGAGTTACTGAAGAGCAGTTATCCTATGGTAAGGATGGAATCTTAAGATTAAATGGACGAATATGGGTTCCAGTTTATGGAGGACTTCGGGATGTTATCCTCCAGGAAGCCCACAGTTCTAAATACTCCGTTCATCCTGGAGCTGATAAGATGTACCAAGATCTGAAGGCAAATTATTGGTGGATAGGCTTGAAGAAGTCTATAGCTACCTATGTAGCCAAATGTTTGACGTGCGCACAAGTTAAAGTTGAACATCAAAAGCCGTCAGGTTTGCTACAACAGCCTGAACTTCCCACCTGGAAGTGGGAAATGGTGACAATGGATTTTATCACCAAATTGCCAAAGACAAAGAAAGGGAATGATACTATTTGGGTGATAGTAGATAGACTGACTAAGTCAGCACATTTCCTACCCATCAAGGAGACTCATAGCTCCGACATATTAGCCCAGTTGTTCATAGAGAAGATTGTATCCCTGCATGGTGTACCAATGTCTATTATCTCGGACAGAGATACTAGATACACATCTCATTTTTGGAAAAGTTTCCAACAGTCCTTGGGCACATGCTTGAATTTTAGTACGGCTTACCATCCTCAGACGGACGAACAGAGTGAACGTACGATCCAAACTTTGGAAGACATGCTTCGTGCATGTGTGATTGACTTAGGTGGTAGTTGGGATAACCACCAGCCATTGATCGAGTTCTCCTATAACAATAGCTACCATACAAGCATTCAGGCTGCGCCTTTTGAGGCATTATATGGTAGGAAATGCAGAACGCCTATTTGTTGGGCAGAAGTAGGAGAAGCTCAGTTATCAGGACCTGATATAGTCCTTGAAACGACAGACAAGGTTGTCCAAATTCGTGACCGCCTGAAAGCTACCAGGGATAGGCAGAAAAGTTATGCTGATAAAAGGCAAAAACCTCTAAAGTTTGAGGTTGGTGATAAAGTTTTGCTTAAAGTATCACCCTGGAAGGGAGTGATGCGAATTGGTAAGAAAGGTAAGTTAAGCCCAAGGTATATAGGACCATTCGAGATCATCGAATGTGTAGGAGCAGTGGCTTATAAGTTAAACTTACCTGAAGAGCTCAGTGGTATTCACAATGTATTCCACATCTGCAATCTAAAGAAATGTCTAGCTGACGAGTCGCTAGTCATGCCACATACGGATGTGCATATAGATGAGAGCTTGAAATTTGTGGAAAAACCTTTGTCGATCGAGGATCGACAGGTTAAGAAGCTTCGAAGGAAGCAAGTGCCTATTGTAAAGGTCAAATGGGATGCCCGCAGAGGTCCCGAGTATACGTGGGAGGTAGAGTCCACAATGAAAGAAAAGTACCCTCATTTTTTTCAGTAAATCTCGAGGTCGAGATTTCTTTTAAGGGGGTGAGGATGTAACATCTCGTAAATGTATGTCCAATAATGTATCGACACGTGTCATGGACTTTAAACGTGTAAAAGATTAAGTTAGAGGGACTAAAGTTGACAAACAAAGAAACTATGTGAATATAAGGGTTCAAAGTGTCAACAATGAATAAATATACTTCACAATAGCCCCACATGATGTTTATACCCTTAAACGAATAAATCATGGATCATACGAAGCTAATTATGAAAGAAAGTGAGGAATTACAAACTACAGGGGTTAAATGTGTCAACATGTTTAAAGTATACCTCAGAGTGACCTTTTAGCAAACCCGAAGCTTTGTAATGATTAATTATACTCACGAGAATAAGTGATAAAAATTTCACAGGGTTTCGTTAAAGTATGAGAAAGTTATGATAATATTCGTATACGAGGGGTTAAAAGCGTCAACGTTGGAATTTAAGACTTTTCGGTGATCATATGAATAACCGGGGACTTAACAAAGTTGGTTTATGACTTGGGGTCCTTAAAAGTCAAGTTAGAGGGCCAAAAGTGCAATAAAACAAGTTAAAAACGAGTTTAGAAGGACCAGGGACCAAATTGCAATATTTGCAAACTTGTTGACCGGAGCCAACATTGACACGGGCCGCGTAAGACCAGGCCCAAGTCTTACACGGGCCGCCTGAGCATGCCAGCATCAGAAAAACTTGGCAGATGTCTGTTTCAGCAAGTTACACCGACTTTAAAGCATGGTTTTCGATTCTATGGGCTTGTTTGATGGTTTTTAAGGGCCTAGGGACACTTGGGATGATCAGGAATCATCCCATAGAGGCATAGACTATTGTGGCATGATCTTGATGAGTTAAACTCACTATATAAGGACCCAATGTTGCAAACATTTTGACACCCACTTACAAACTTTCACAACTCACTTTCTGGAGGTTCCTGGAGCTCAATACCTCTTCCTAGTGATCTCTAGTCGTGCTTAGGACCTTTGTAAGTGTCCTTAACCTTCTTTAATTCAGTTTTGCTTAGTTATTTAGCCTAAAGTCAAACCTTCGTAAT
The DNA here is from genome assembly GCA_030545235.1 of Helianthus tuberosus. Taxonomy (NCBI): domain Eukaryota; kingdom Viridiplantae; phylum Streptophyta; class Magnoliopsida; order Asterales; family Asteraceae; genus Helianthus; species Helianthus tuberosus. Next base: position 153,875,050 of record CM060364.1, on the reverse strand, counting down.
TAAGATTTGACTTCGTCATTAATCTTAATTTGTCCAGTCAAATTTCAAATTAAAAGTACCTATGAGTTGGTAATTATGTGGGCAATAAACCCTTAAAAGGGCACCCTCTGATTCTCACTCTAACTAGGTCAATTGTCGGGTCAAAGTTAATCTCAAAAAGTCAACAGAAAGCTTATTTTCAAATAAATGCATAATTAACAATGTAGAAGCTATGCAACCTGTTTTGTCATTAATATAACTTAGTAATTAATCTAAGAACATGTCTAAACATGTTCAACTCGACAATTTTCAGTTTAAGCTCGGTTCGAAACCGAAAGTCGCAAAAGTAGAATTTTGCTTTGACTTTCAGTTCTGACCCATTAGAGCATAGTTTAGTAATGTCTTAGAGCTTTAATAGGACCAGGTTTCATATAAGTATAACCCTCTGTGATTATACAACTTGGTTCATTAGTTATCCGATTCATAATGCATATTTCCGTTAAATGCCTAAATGTTGACTATTATGCCCATATGACCTTAAAACATGATTTTTGAAAATGTAAAAGAATAGAAACCTTAGTTACTGAGTTATAAACTTGTACCTAAAATTTGACATCAGTTTGAGGTCTAGATTAAGAGTTATGCTCATTAGCGTAATTAGAAAGCTTATTAGTAATTAAATGGCGTAATTAGCATATAGCCTATCTAAACCCAAATTTTGATACCAAACTTTTTACCTTCTGATATAAAATAATATTTTGGGATTTTTGGAGATTTTTATTTATTTTTAGGCTAAGCATAACATAGAGTTCTAAGCTTGATCCGATAGTTGTCGGTTTTGCCCTTTTAGGCTATAAAGTGAGTTTTACCGATCCTTTTGATACCAAACCTTTTTCTACTGATCCAATATGATAAATAAAATATTTTAAGCCTTCTGGAATAATAAAAATATCAGCTTTTCTTATAAAACCCGAAAATCGCTTAAAATCGCCTTTTTACGCGTTTTAAGCGCATAGTATGTATTAAAACCATTTTAGATATATAAGACTTGATACCTACTGATGTTTTAAGTAAATTTTATACTTTATCAGTAAGCAAAAGTTTTAAACTCAGATTCCCAGATTTGACCTTTAAATCTTAGGTGAAATTACCAAAATACCACTTCGGTGCATAGTATGGTTAACAAATGATAAATTTCACATATAGGTAATACCCTACTAATATAACTTAGTAAATTAAGTATTTTTTTTACTGATTACATCAGACCCGAAACTCAGATTTATATTTAAACTCTTTTATAACCTTTTAAATGACCAAAATGCCCTTACGGGGCATAATTTGAGTTTAAATTCATTTGGGGCATAATAGAAGATATCTTACTGATGTCACAACATATTTAAGGCATATTAACTTAGGAAACCTGTGTATGACTCATTTGGTTACCCGTTATGCACTTTTCGCGTTCGGATCGGCTTATCTAACTAGTTTGCATATATTAGCCGAAACAGGTCAAACCATATCATTTTCATCTCAAAATCCAGAATGTGTTTAGTTTACCCATTTTAAACAAGTGTCCAAGCTTCTCGGGTCAAAACCATATTCTAAACCGGTTTTCACTTTATCATGCGTTTGAACCGTGTCTTCCTTTTGAAAACTAACTGGTCTAAGTTTAAGCTTAATTAAAGACCCGTTAGGATTATAATAGGTTGTTAAAAACCTTTGTTCCAGATTAGGAGCCCAGTAAAAGCTACGTACACTTGTTGTATTTGATTTATACTTTGCTCAGGTAAATACTCTTAACTTATTTTCCCTATACGGGCTTGGGATACGGTATTATAATAATACCGCTTGGTCGGGTATGTAATCATTTAAATCGGATTGTGATTGATGTATTTACATAACTCGTTTTATTCTGTATTATTTGGTGTATGGCATTTGGGGGTTAAATGACCATGTCCCGGATATCCTTGGCATCATTCAAAGAAATGGCCACGACCTAAGCACGGGGTGTAGGCGTACACCTGACAGTTGCATATGTAAAAACTGGTAGTCCACTTAAAGGAATCAACCTTGTGGGTATTATACTTGTGGCGTGTCAGTTAATCTAGACCGGCCCTACAAACCGGCCCTGATGGACGACAAATAAGTAAAACTGTATACAAGATTATTTTTAAATAATTGTCCCAAGTTATAAAAGATATTTTTGCCTAAGTGCATTCAAATCAATTTTCAAACTCTTTTTCAAAATGAGTCAGTTAAGTTGTATTTACCAGTGTAAACTGACGTATTTTCCAAAAAGGCTAAGTGCAGGTACTATACGTAATAGGCTGGCTACTCCAGGCATCAATAATCAAGTCTCGCAAGCTCTAGATGTTAAAGTCTGTTGAACAATAATCTTTTTATCTTTTGATCCGCATGTGGATCCATTACAGTCCGTTGTGATACTTTGATATTACTATTTATTCGATTTGTAATGTGATTCATCTTTTGCTTCCGCTATGCATTTAAATTTGTGTTGTTTGACTATGATGATATCAACTACGTTACGATACTCCCCACCGGGCCCACCGGTAATACGTGGAAATATCGGGGTGTGACAAAAATAAAATCCTTTAAGATTGTTGAAAATATTTCAATCAAACAGTAAATTAATTAATTACCTAGTTATTGGCCAAACCAGTTTGTTCCAACTTGAGCAAACTGATTAAAGAAAGGTAGAAGAAGACTGTCCCGTTATCGGACGAATTAAAGAACACACAAAATTAAAACCAACCTGGCGATTAAGAAAGAAGATCCTTGAACTGCACAGATGATTCTTGTCCTTAAAGGATTTTACGCGCTCGTATTGCTGTGAGCTGCAGCGTAAACTCCCAGGATTTAATGCAGAACTGATATGGTATTTCAACAGCAACGGAAACCAGAAAAACGCAGAAGCTGGAGAAGAAACTGGAGCACACAAAGGTGGGAGGAGGCGTACACCTGACAGTTATTTGACTGTGATCATACCAGAGAATGAGAAAAACGGGGAGTGGGATAACCATCCAGAACCAAATTCTGTTGCTGGAGATATCCCACACGAATTCGAATTACTAGAGATAATGAGATAACCCCCACTGTTTCGAATTCACCTCTATCTCCTTATCTCATTCGATCCACAGATCTGACACACCTGCACCGGACCCTAGCTAAAAATAAAAGCTCCTCGCGACGATGCGTACTGCCTCAAACGCGGCCATTCGCGAGCTCGCGGCTCGGCTTGGCCCGGCGCGCGTGTGGGCTTTATCCACTTCTCAACCCATCTAACACTTTGGTGGCCCATAAGGAGTAATCCCTTATAAACCATTAAAATTTCACTTCCCTCACCAATGTAGGATGGAGGAAAGATACCAACTTGTATGTTCCCTTTAATATTAACTCTATAACATTTAGCAAAACGGATGAACAGTGCAATAATATTATTTTTTTCTTGCTTTTTGACTTTTTTTCCTTTTTGGGCTAAACCAATTTACGATTTTGTCCCGCTTTAAAATTACGATTTTGCCATCAGTTTAAAATACGTTTTTACCACCGGTTCAAAATAAAATTATGCTTTTGCCCCCGATGAAAAATTACAATTTTGCCCTCGGTTCAAAATTATGAATTTACCCCGTTTAAATTTACAGTTTCGTCAATAGTTTTGTTTTCTTCCTCTCAGGTAAATTACGATTTTATCCTTAATTTAAATTTACATTTTTGTCATCGTTTTTGTTTGCTTTCCCATACAAATTATGCTTTTGTCCCCAGTGTATAACTACAGACAGAAGATGGAGGAGTAGTGCCAGGCACCTGCCTGGAACTCCCCCATTGGCCCAACCAATTTACGATTTTATCACCACTTTAAAATTACGATTTTGCCATCAGTTCAAAATTACGTCTTTACCCCCAGTTCAAAATAAAATTATGCTTTTGCCCCCAACTAAAAATTACATTTTTGCCATCGGTTAAAAATTACGATTTTGACCCGTTTAAATTTATAGTTTAGCCATTATTTTTGTTTTTTTACCTCCCAGCAAAATTATGATTTGGCCCTCAATTTAAATTTACATTTTTTGTATCTTTTTTCTTTGCTTTTCCAGTCAAATTACGATTTTGTCCCCAGTGTAAAATTACAGTCATGCCATTGTTTTAGTTTTTTTTTTCTTTGAGAAAATTGTTGTAGTGCTTTATTTTAATTGTTTGACTCGGTGTAATTTTTATTCGTGCCAGGCGACTTCCTGGCACACGCTCATTTATCCTGAAAAATTACAATTTTGCCCCCAATTTAAAATTGTATTTTTTCTATCGTTTTTGTTTTTCTTAAGCAAAAGTATGATAGTTTTTAATTTATTTGGTTGACTCAGTGTAATTTTTTTGAGATCGTGTTATAAGTAGTATGTACGAGTAACCAAAACATGGACGGACATGTTATGATAGAGAAATATTCGGCTTAGTGTCTCGCAACGCGGCGGGGCAAACCCCTAGTTTACAACAATGATTTGCTTTTGCCCTCGACCTTTATGCCTTTCAAAATGTAAACTGGTCCTGAGATATCATTATCACTGTGTTCTGCACACAGAGGAGGTCCGAATGAAACTCTCTAAGGTGCTGTTTGTTTTTTCTGTGAGAAAATGTCTGCAGTCTGCGGACCACATCTGCAGGCATCTGCAGGAGAAGAGGTGGACCAAATGTCTGCAGTCTGCAAGGGGAAGATGGTTTGTTTTTTTTTTTCTACAAAAACTCTTCTAAGATACACAACACACACAACTCACCACACTTCTCTCTCTCTCTGCTGATTTACCACCACCACCACCTCAGACGACCACCACCACCTCCTCCACCGTCGCAACGACCACCACCACTGTCACCGGAAACCCACCAACACCACCCCCACCGTCTTACTTCTCAGACAACTACCACCACCTAACCAACACAGATGAAGGCGATTTCGCCTGAGCCCACTGCCACCACCATCATCAATCATCATCACCGAGACTACCACCACGTTCGCCGCCGCCGTCCCGAACCCAACCCTGAACTGAAACGAGAACCACCACGTTCATCGCCGCCGTCGCGATTAGGGTTTTGATTTGGGTTTCGATTTAGGGTTTCGATGGGTGTCGGCGGAGGTGGAGCAGGGGTGTTTGTCGGCGGAGGTGGAGCAGGGGTTTCGATGGGTGCCGCCGTCGCGATTAGGGTTTCGATGGGTTTCGATTTTGGGGGGTTTCTGAAACAGATCGATTTGGGGGTGGAGGTGGTGGCGGAGATGTGGTGGTGGCGGCAGGAGATGGGTGGTGGAGGTGGTGGCAGGAGATGGGTGAACAGGGAAGAAGAGGTCTGCGTGGTGAAGAGGTTCCAAGAAGACATGGGTCATTGTCTGCGTGGTGAAGAGGTCTCGCAGACCTTTTTTAATGAAAGGTCTGCGAGAAAACAAACAATCTGCAGCATCCAAACGTCTGCCCGCGTCTGCGCGGCACAGACATAAGTGGCCAGAAGTACTTCTGGCCAAAAAACAAACACCCCCTAAGCTTCTTACATCCAAACAGCTATCTCCTATACCTTCATCTTCTTCCCATCACAACCAGCAACCAATCCAATCACTAACAACACTCTTCAAAACAGGTTTCAACCCGACCCACAAAGATTACACCAACTTCCTCCTTCATCTCCTCAAATCCCAAAAGTTTCGTTTCATCACACACTTCATATCCCAATTAACCTCAAACCAAATCCAACAACACCACATCTTCAACTCAATCTTCACAAAATCACTTCTAAATCATCAAATTCATGAAAAAGCTCTCACCTTTATCAATACCCACATGGAAAAAACCCCAATTGTTGTTCAAAATCGGATCTTGGATGCATTAATTCAAGCTTTCTGCATCAATGAGCAAGACCCAGAAAGGGGTTTATCAATCTTGCAACATTTCTTGAAAAAAGATGGTATTTTTCCTTCAAGTTTTACTTTTTGTACATTGATTAGGGCTTTCTGTTTGAAGGGTGAGATGGATAGAGCAATGGAGGTTGTGGGGATGATGAGTGATGAGAAATTTAAGTACCCTTTTGATAGTTTTGTGATTAGTTGTGTTGTTTCTGGGTTTGTTAGTATTGGGAAGAATGAGCTTGCTGTAGGGTTTTATGAGAATGTTGTAAGTTCTGGTGGTGTAAAGATGAATGTTGTCGCCTATACTTGTGTTTTGAGTGCTTATTGTAGGTTAAAAAGATTCGAAAAGGTTTGTGATTTAGGTTGTGAGATTGAGAAGGGTGGGTTAGCGTTCGATGTTGTGTTTTATGGGTGTTTGGTTCATGAGTATTTTAAGGCGGGGATGGTTGTTTCGGCGTTGGAAAAGCATAGAGAAATGGTTGAAAGGAAGATAGAACCGGATACGGTTAGTTACACGATACTTGTCGACGGTTTTTCGAAGGAAGGACTTGTGGAAAAGGGTGTGGGATCTTTGCATAAAGTGAGGAAAGAAGGGGTTGAACCGAATTTGATCACGTATACATCGATGATGTTGGGATTTTGCAAGAAAGGTAAGTTAGAAGAGGCGTTAAACGTGTTCAAGATTGTCGAAGATTTGGGGATGAAAGCAGATGAATTTGTGTATGCTACATTGATCGATGGTTTTTGTCGGATACGTGATTTTGATAATGTGTTTCGGTTGCTTGATGAAATGAATGAAAACGGTGTTCATCCAAGTGTTGTCACTTATAACACGATAATCAACGGTTTGTGTAAATCCGGGAGGACGACTGAGGCGTGCGAGATTTCAAAAAATGTCGATGGAGATGTGATTACGTATAGTACATTGTTACATGGGTATATCAAAGAAAAAGATTCTACGGGGTTGTTAATGACTAAAAAAAGACTCGAAGAAGCCGGAATTCAAATGGATGTTATTATGTGCAACGTACTTATCAAAGCATTATTTACGGTAGGATCGATTGAGGACGTATATGTAATATACAAGGGCATGTCCGAGATGGGTTTGGTTCCAAATCATGTTACTTATTGTACTTTGATTGACGGGTATTGTAAATTCGGTAGAATCGAGGATGCACTCGAGATATTCGATGAGTTTCGAATGACATCAACAGATTCCGTAGCGTGTTACAATTGCATCATCAATGGCCTATGCAAGAGGAATATGATTGATATAGCTATTCAAGTGTTTTTAGAGCTTAATGAAAGAGGTATGCCTCTAGACCTTGGTATTTGTAGAATTTTACTAAAGTCGATTTCAAGAACGATGGGCCCAGAAGGGATTTTGGATTTTGTTCTGAAAATTGAAAAACTGGACCGTGAAGTCTTTCATATAATATGCAATGATGCTCTTTGTTTCCTATGTGATGAAGGCTTTTTCGAATCCGCTAGTGACTTGTACACTTTTATGAGGAAAAATGGATTTGTTTTGACCGTAAAGTCTTATAATTCACTCTTGGAAATGCTTTTTAAGGATCGAAAAACCTGTCTTGCCAAGATTTGTTTAAGTGATTTTGTGAAGGAAATTGGATTTTTTGAACCTAGAGTAAGCAAGATCATCTTAGATCACTTGTGTATGAAAGACGTACGACTTGCAATCAAATATCTTGAATCAAAAATGGCTAAAACACAAAAGCTTACTTTCCCAGTTTCCGTTCTTGAGAAACTAATAAAGAACGGTAGGGCCTGTGATGCATTTAAACTTTTGATGGGATCAAAAGAAAGATTACCCTTCATGGATGTTGTTGATTACACCATAGTTGCAGACGGTTTGTGTAAAGGAGGACATATCGGTAAAGCTTTAGAGGTATGCACTTTAGCTAAAAATTACAGAATTACCCTTAACATCATAACTTATAATTCAATCATCAACGGGTTATGCCATCAAGGATGTTTCGTCGAAGCATTTAGACTATTTGATTCGCTTGAAAATATTAACGTGATCCCGTCAGAGATCACATACTCTATACTTATAGATTCTTTAAGCAAAGAAGGCTATCTTCTTGACGCTAAGAACATTTTCGAAAGAATGGTTTCGAAGAATTTGAAGCCAAATATTCGTGTTTACAATTCGTTGATTAACGGTTATAGTAAGATCGGAAGCTTGTCGGAAGTTTTGAAGATTGTAGATGATTTAGATGAAAAAGGCATCAAACCAGATGAATTTACGGTTAGTGTTGTGATTAATAGTTTTTGTAAGAGCGGTAATATGGAAGGGGCTCTCGAGTATTATTTCGATTCGAAAACGAACAGTTTTTCACCAGATTTATTGGGCTATTTTTATTTAATAAGAGGATTATGTTCAAAGGGTAGAATGGAAGAATCTAGAAGCATCTTACGGGATACGCTTCAAAATGGAAAAGTTGTTGACATGCTAAAGAAGGTTGACACGGGGGAAGAAACCGAGTCGGTTGACTGTTTTCTTGATTCGTTATGTGATCGGGGAAATATTCGGGAAGCCGTTATGATTCTTGATGAAGTTGTTCGGATGTTTTTTCCTGTTGGGAAAAAGGTTGATGAGACAGAGGTTCGTGCTGTTGGATCTGAGCCGTTGGTTTTAGATCGTGAAGGTGATGTGGTGTCTGATGATTTTGATGCTTATTATGGCCTACTTGCATCACTTTGTTCGAAAGGGGAGTTAAAGAAGGCGAATAAAGTTGCAAAATTACTTACTGGTTTCGATGGTGGATGAATGGTCAATAAGTCGTTTTCTTCTTGTCTTAGTGCATCTGCAGGTATGTTACTCTTCATGTCTTGATGGTGTATGATAACACGGCCCGTTTTAGTCAATTTATCTACATGAGTTGGAGAAATGGGATAAACGGGTCATAAACAGGTTGGTGGATCAACATGTTTGGTTAAACATGTTTAAACAGATCAACCCAGCCCATTTAGTTACACGGGTTAAACAGGCCAACCCAAACACAACACGTATTTTAAACAACTTAGATGTGACAACCAAAAGCTGATTATTTCCATAGAAACTCTTACCTCAATTACTGTTATTTAGAAGGTGTTTTCAAAATATTATGCAAATCACAGATAAACACATTAAGCAGTTCATGTTAGTATATACATTATAATGTTAAAAATATGCAAGTTTATATTTTTTCTTTATTGTTATTTCAAAGGCCAGGTTTGATTAATGCTTGTGTGTTTGAAACTAGGAACTCACCAGTGCATGAAATCCATAATGCAGTGGAGTTGCTTCGGCATTCTGCATCGACTATTTTACCCCCCCCCCCCCCGGAAGCTATTTTCAAGACTAAGGGGCTGTTTGGTAGCCTCTTAATGACCATTCAGATGCTACCTCTTAATGGTTTAAAACCTCTGAATGAATAAGAGGTAACCTCAAGTCTGAATGGTTAAGAGGTAACCTCTGAATGGTAAATCATCACATGTCACATTCTTCTACCTTCTCATTGGTAAAATTCTTAATGGTTCTATTAAGAGGTAACATCTTAATGACCATTCAGAGGCTACCAAACAACCCCTAAATGCTCATGGAACAGGGCCTTACAGGTACATATCATTCGCTTTGTGCCGTCTATTCCAAAAATAACTTCATTTATAACTCAAAAATCTTTTCCAAGATGTTGATTATTAAGATAAAATCATTAATTAACTACACTTAATATGCCATGATATTAAGTTGGATTTAAGTAGCTTTAGTTTAAAGTCTTGGAAAATTATTTATAAAATTTATATATCAGTGTATATTTATATACTTTATATAAAAGTTCTCTCCTATCATAAATTAATTCAAACTTTTTCTTAATTTATTGTATTTATTTACATCATATAAAAGGTTAACTAATATTAATGTAATATAGTTATCAAATATCAATGGAAAAGTAGGACCCAATTTAAAAATGTAAGAACGATTACAAGGATAAACGTATTGCTAAGATTTGGCATTCTTAGAAACGAACGATATTTTAAAACTGGTATAGCATGGTTAGTTACCAAGGATGTTGCGTTGCAGATGGTTTTACGCAACAAGTTACCAAGGATGATGGAATCGGAAGTACATGACTGTTTTTTGATCGAGTTTCTGGGGCTCACAAGTCACAGGATTGTGTACGTGGATTGCATACCGCCACAGATAATGATGGTAGATCTCCCAAGTTGGAAATGGATTTTCAGTAACCTTAAGTAAAATAAAACTGGGATTTGTGCCGTTTGATCAGCTTTGATGTCGCTAACCGGGATTAGGCAAATAAAGCTTAGTTATGAAAGATTGCAAGACAATTGTACTTGCACCTGTTTGTACATCGATCTTAATTGGTTTTATGATCCTCTTCATTGTGTCCTAGATTATGATATTTGTATGTTCCCTTCTCATCACTCATGCTAATGATTGATCATCTTAACCAACCCGCTTTTAGAGAGCCGAACCAAACCGCTTGAATTTTGGAAGCCGACTGGTTCGCTATAGCTGTTTGACAGTTCGGTTTTGGTGGTTTGAACCGTTTTGTTATTTCGAAATTTTAAACATAAATATCATACATATACATAACTTATTTCCCAAAAATATAAGAAAAAATATACAAGTGAAAAGGGTTAAAAAGCGAGTTTAGTTTACACTGTGAGTTCCAAATTCCAAACTATCGACCGAATTGATAAATCATCAACATTAAAACGTATACATCTCAAACCATGAAGGGGTATGGTCCCAAAAAAGCCGCGCAAACCTCCGTAAAGGTTGCGCGCGGGACCATACTCATTATTAAAACTTCCTATCATTAACCTTGCGCGAGTTACACCGTATTCTATTTTACTTCGCGCGAGACCTAAAAATAAGAAGCTCCAATAACAACACTTAGCATGCCAAAAGAATACTCAGTCACCTAAACCCCGCGCGAGTAAGTTAACGTGCCCATCAAGACTCGTGCAGGAAAGCAGCGCAAGGCTGCTCCAAATAGTACACAAGGTACAAGGGGCAGAAGAAAAGAGCCAATCAACGTCCCTCTGGCTCTGCTCAATCGTGCTCCACGATCATCTGACATGCAGGAGACAAAAAGTACTCAAGGACGCCTACATGGCACCAATCATAAGGCAGAGACAACTGCCCCACGATCTCCACTTACCTGTTGATGGCAGAAGGCCAGTCAGGCCGACAACGGTGACACGTGGCTCCAATCACATTGCGTCAGCTCCAGAAAGCTCCTAGAAGCCATTAACGGTCGACACCAGTGAGACAAGGAGCATATCCTCCATGTTGTCGCCTTCCGGCCCAAGGCCCATCAGCCCACACCCTCTTACACTACTCCGGCTATAAACAGAGACCTCACTTCACAGGTTAAACATTCCATTCCCTCTACTCTCTCACTTAATACTTAATTATCTCCCAAAAGCAGTCGCTTATTCTCACGCCGGAGCCCGGTGAAGAGGGAAACCCCCACATTCCCCTCTTAACGAGTAACGGTGTTCTGTTTTGCAGATAACCCCAGTCATTAAGGAGCTCAGGAAACCATAAAGAAGATTAACCATCATGGTAGAAACATAAACCAAACTGATTAGTCCCTTAATTAGTTCAGTGTTTCTTCATTGGCGCCCACCGGTTTTTGCTACAAAACACTTTTCATCTTCTTTTTTCTGAGTTTTCGTTGCTTTTTCTTCCTTCGATCATGGCTGGTCAAGGAATCATTCCCGACTTGTTGGTCTTGGAGCAAACCCTGATGCAGCGTTGGGGGTGGATAATCAAAATATCCAACCCCGGCACGTTGAAGAAATCGGCGATATCGAGGTAGCCAACACTGGGGGCCCGCGCGGGAGCTTCACCTGCATCACTCAAACAACTACCCCAGGAAACAACGGTGCTGGACCTTCGAACCCAGCTCCACCTCAGAATATCTCGGCGCTACTAGGGCTACCAGAGGGCGAAACCCCAGCCTCATGGTACGCCAAGCAACTCGCCACCATCAACGCGGCGTATCAATCCTTGAGCGCGCAACAAGCTGTCTTAACGGCAGAACCGTCCTTGGTTACACCTACCGGCCCAAGTCACGGGCCGCGCCAGATGCCACCACCGCAAAATATCCAAGGAAGAGCCAACAGACCTCCCCCTACCCGAAGACTAAGCGTGCAGGACACGCGCGATACACGGGGAGAAACAGAAAGCTATTATGACGATCCGTCACACGTCCAAAGAGGCCCAGTTCATAGTCGGCTCACGCCGCGCAACATGAACAATGAATGGGAAGAAACTGACCCGAATGACCCAACTTGGGAAGGTGATGAAGAATCTTCGGTCTTCAATCGTTTACAAAGAAATCACGAATACTACAAACCAAGACAACACGTTGGTTATACCGAAGAGGCAGAGCAAGATTTTTGCCTCGCCTACCGACCTGCTGAAGCTGTAGAACATTCAAAGTTCGTTCCAAAGATCGCGCTCGCGCCGCTCAAAAGAGAGAAGTTACCTCCGACAGTCGGAAAGTTTAACGGATTGACTGATCCTGATGATCACGTCAGAGTTTTCACAGGCGTGGGCTGCATGGGAGGATGGAATATGCCCATGTGGTGCCATCTGTTTATCCAAACGCTTACGGGGGCTGCTCGCGCCTGGTTCGACAGCCTTCCTCCGGGAAAGATAAAATCATGGGTGGATTTCAGGACTCAATTTTTGAGTCACTTCAGTCAGCAAAGACGTTACCAGCGCGACACAGCTGAGGTTGAAGACATCTGGCGCAGAGATAACGAGGGTTTGGAAGATTTCATCACTCGCTTTAACAAAGAGTGCTTGGAAATCGGTGGCGTCAGCGAGCAACTCATGCGCTGCCATTTCAAGAAAGCCATCCGCTGTGATAGCCTAATTAGAACCATCACTGGGAAAGATGGAATGCCCAAGGAATGGGATAAGCTCATGGAAGCCGCGAAGATAGTCGCGCAAACTGAGGAGTCACTCGCCAGAAACAACAGTTATCGTTCCGAAGATCGATTTTCTAAAGGGGGTCACTCGCGCGACGACAACAGACGAAACAGAGGCAAAAACCCTGGGTGGAAGGCCAATCACTCCAGCGGTTATAGTGAACGACCTCGTCATGAAGAACGGTCCCGCTACAAAGAAGACGCGCGAGATACTATTGATCGCATCGGCTATCGAAAGGCAGTCAGAGATGACAATCGTGAAAAGCATTGGACTCCGCTCATAAAAACACCAAAGGAGGTGCTAATGACGGAGAACCATGATTTTAAGGCTCCTAGGCCTATGACGAACAAAAAGGGGCAAGACCCCAACCTGTATTGTGATTTCCACAAGGATACAGGCCACTTAATAGGTGATTGTTACAGCTTACGCCAAGAGATCGAGAAAGCGCTGAAGAGTGGAAAGCTGAGCCACTTGGTGAAAAACGTGCGCAAAGAAACCCGACAGCTCCATCGCCACGATGAGGGAAATCACAAGAAAGTACGACGCTTAGAGACTCACATGGTCAATGGACCAAGGTATAGCGCAAGAGAAAAAGGCAAGAGACCTTACGAGCCTTCATGGCAAGAGCAGCAAGTCATTTTCCCGGTGGTGCGCGGGGGTCCTCGAGCCACACGACCCATCGTCATCACCGGTATCATCGGCCATTATGAAACTGAATACGTCTTCATTGACCCGGGGAGTACAGCAGACATCATCTATGAGCAGTGCTTTAACCAGTTCGACGACGGAGACAAAGCGAGACTTGAACCAGTTGATTATCCACTGTCCAGATTCTGCAATGAAATGGTCTTCCCATTAGGCCAGATCAGCTTCCCCGTCACACTCTCTGACGGGAAGCATTCAAGAACAACGAACGTTAACTTCATGGTGATGTCTGTTAAGTCAAGACATGATGTACTGATCGGGAGAGAGACGCAAGGTGAGCTGAACATGATAACTTCCACCCCCACTCAGCGATTGGTTTCCCAACCAAGACGGGGGTGGCAATCATTTATGCAAAGAAAGAAGTGGTGTCAACAGAAGAGATGCGCCCAGCAAAAGCGGCGAAGGTTTCAACAACTGAGCCCGAAAAATGGGTTTTAAATCGCAAGTACCCGGAGCAAACGGTGACGATAGGCCACGCAATCTCACCAGACATCAGAACTCGTCTCAAGCAGCTCCTGTTCAAAAACATGGATATCTTCGCCTGGACCCCGGCTGACATGACCGGAGTCCCGCGCGACATTACCGAGCACTGTTTAAACACCTACCCCTCTGTTGAACCGAAAGTCCAAAGAAGGCACAGCTTAGGGGCAGACAAAACGAAAGCAATGAATGAACAAGTATGCGAGTTACTTAAAGCCGGCATCCTGCGAGAAGTACGTTATCAAAGTTGGGTTGCGAACCCCGTGATGGTAGAGAAGTCTAGTGGAGGATGGCGAATGTGTGTTGACTATACCGATCTCAATAAGGCTTGCCCTAAAGATTGCTACTCTTTGCCTGAGATCGACAAAAAGATAGACTCTCTCGCGCCATACAGATGGAAATGCTTCTTGGATTGCTACAAAGGATACCATCAAGTTCAAATGAAGCTCGAGGATGAAGACAAGACGGCTTTTCGCACTGATCTTGGGATTTTTTGTTATACAAAGATGCCATTCGGCCTCAAAAACGCTGGCGCCACATACCAGCGCCTAATGGATAAGACCTTCGCGGGAGACATCGGGAAGCACATTGAGGTCTACATTGACGATCTGGTGGTCAAAAGTCCTGAAGAGGACCAAATGTTGAAGGACATCGAAAAGACATTCAACTCATTGCGCAGCGTGAATATGAAATTGAATCCAGCCAAGTGCTCGTTTGGTATGGAAGAAGGGAAGTTCTTAGGCTTCATAGTCACAAATGGCGGCTTTAAGGTGAATCCAGAAAAAGTCCAGGCAATAGAGCGAATGCCATCACCAAGAACAATCAAGGAAATGCAGCGGTTGGCCGGCCGCCTAGCCGCGCTTAACCGTTTCCTGTCGAATCACGCCACAAAGTCATATCCTTTTATCAGCACTCTGCGCAACTGTGTGAAGAAACAAGAGTTCAGGTGGACCCCTGAAGCAGAAAAGGCTTTTCAGCAAATGAAAGAATGTTTGATCGAGCTCCCTACCCTGACTGCACCGTTTGAAAAAGAGCCACTCGTACTGTACTTATCTTCTTCAGATAAGGCAGTAGGGTCGGTATTACTGGTGGAAAGAAATGGAGTCCAAACTCCAATTTATTACGTCAGCAGGGTACTCACCGACCCGGAAACAAGATATTCAACGATGGAGAAATCGGTGCTTGCGCTGCTACACGCCTCCCGAAGGCTGCGCAGATATTTTACAGGGCATGTGATCACCGTACTTACAAATTTCCACATCGGCACGATATTGCAAAAACCAGAAACATCCGGGCGGTTAGCAAAATGGGCCATCGAGCTGGGGGGCCACAACATTCTGTACAGGCCGCGCCCAGCCATCAAGGGTCAAGTTCTAGCGGACTTCATCACAGAAGTCCCAGTAGAGAAAATCAAAGATTGTGAGCTGGTGGAGACTCCCGAAAAAGACATGACAAATGAGACTTGGATGCTTTATACTGATGGAGCCTCAAATGAGGACGGCGCGGGAGCTGGATTGCGCCTAGTAAGCCCTGAAAATCATGAATTCACTTACGCCATCAAGTTGGATTTTAAAAACACCAACAACGAGGCGGAATACGAGGCATTTCTGGCAGGCTTGCGCCTCGCCATCAAAATGGGAGCTAAGAATTTACAAGCACACGTTGATTCACTCCTGATAGCCAGCCAAGTTAACGGTATATACGATGCAAAGGGTGAGGTTATGGCCCTATATCTAGAGCAGGCAAAAGAGTTGCTTCAACAATTAAAGTCTCACAAGGTCATCCACATCAATCGCTCTGAAAACAAACCAGCTAATGCTTTGAGCAAGCTTGCTTCAACCTCCTTTCAACATCTCGCCAAAGATGTAAGGATTGAAGTACTCAAGAATCCATCCGTTCTGCTACGACAAGTCAACGTGATCGAGATAGGGCAGCCGTCCTGGATGACCCCTATCATTCAGTATTTGCAAGAAGGAGTACTCCCTGAAAGTAAAGCAGAGGCAAGGAAGATTCAGAACAAGGCCCTGCATTACGAAATGAATGATGGTATCTTATACCGCAAATCCTTCTTGGGGCCATTACTGCGCTGCGTGGACCCCCAAGATGCAAATTACTTGATCAGGGAGATCCACGAAGGGATCTGCGGCATCCATACGGGACCACGCATGGTTGTTGCGAAGATCATGAACGCCGGATATTATTGGCCAGGGATGCACGTCGACGCCCTGAAAGAGCTGCGCAAATGCGACTCCTGTCAGCGGCACTCTCCAAAAACCATGCGCCCTAAGAACGATCTTATCCCCGTATCCATTGCTTGGCCCTTTCAGCAGTGGGGAATTGATATGGTGGGACCTTTCCCAGAGGCCCCTGGCGCCGTCAAGTTTATCATAGTCGCCGTCGATTACTTCACGAAATGGGTGGAGGCCAAAGCCCTTGCTTCAACTACAGCCATGATGGTCCGCAAGTTCATTTGGGAACACATCATCTGCAGATTCGGCCTCCCACTCAAGATTGTAACTGACAACGGCACCAACTTTGCGTCTGAGGACCTCCAAAAGTGGCTGAAAGAAATGAAAATCGAACACACCTTCTCCTCCGTTGTGCATCCCCAGGCCAACGGACAGGTTGAAAGTGTGAACAAGTGTATCGTCGATGGGATAAAGGCCCGACTGGGCACGAAGCGAAGAGGCTGGGTGGATGAGCTCCCGAGTATCTTGTGGGCTCACCTAACCATGCCGAAAACAAGTACCGGCGAAACCCCTTTTAGCCTAGTCTATGGCTCAGAAGCGGTTATCCCGGCAGAAGTAGGCCTGCCCTCTCCGCGCTTGACAGCAGTCAACGCAATTGACAACGAGGCAGAACGTCGTCTCGACTTGGATTTACTAGAAGAAAGGCGCGAAATCGCGCGAATTAAAGAAGCCAAGTACAAGACACAACTGGAAAGGTACTACAACGCAAGAGTCCGCATCTGTACCTTCACTCCAGGAGAATACGTCTTCCGAGACAACGAAGCTTCAAATGCTGAACGCCCAGGAAAACTAGCACCCAAATGGGAAGGCCCATACTTGGTTCACGAAGTGCTAGGAAAAGGGGCTTACAAATTGCGCACCCTGGATGGACACATCATCCCGCGCACGTGGAATGCGCAACAACTGCGCAAATGCTATATGTGACTATTCTAGGCCCTGCGCCTGTTTCCACTAATGTTGGCCATGCGCCTTTTACTTTCCTATGTTGGCTACACGCCTTTTACGTTACAAGAAATGTATGATTGGCCTAAGCGCATGTTTCCAAGTCAATGAAAGCATACGACATGTTTTCTTTTACGCTGACTCCTTTTGTTACAAATGCATGTTAAACTTTTGATTAGCACGAAAACACTCCAGTTACACTCGCACAAGAACTTACATTTATTCGCGCTAACTTAACCAAAGTTTCTAACAACAGTGCAATAATTGTAACGGGAAAGGATAAACAAGCATCATATTTAAAACAAGCGTAACCGCGCAACAATTATATAGACAACAGATAACGTTCATTCCATTTAAAACTAGCGCGACCGCGCAAGAACTTACATTCAAAGTATGAACAAAAATTACAAGGCACAAGGCCTGTTGACAAGACTATTCAAATTCATCATTCCCACTGCCATCATTCTTATCGCCTTCATCACCATCATCATCATCAGGTTTACCGTCATCACCAGCTGGCTCCTTTCCATCTGATAGTTCAACAGTTATCGGGGGGTCGAGAATGGCCTTAAGGCGCAGACACCAGTCATCGTGCTCTAGAGCCTTCGCGACCAAGTCCATCACCGGCAGCGATAAGTGATCATAAGCATTTTCAGCACGTGTCAACTCGGCACTAGCCTGGTCAGTCACCGAGCAATGACTAATGTCAAACTCCTGTCCAAATACCTCTTCAACGTGTTGCGCACATTCCAGATACCCTCCTCGATGACCAACTGCGCGCGCGACATCTGTCAAAGCAGCAACGACGCGATCTAGCTCTCCAGCGTTAAGGACAGAGTTGGCAACCTATAACGAAAACTGTGTATTAAAAACAACCCCGAACAAATAAAACTTCCAAAGGAAGAGAATTAACATACCAGCACTATTCCGCGGCCGCGCATCCACTCAGCCTCAGAGACAAGAGTATCGACAATGCCCTGAGCCTCAGCATAGTTAGTATGCGCTACATTGAGGGTTGCGGTACTAACATCACGCGCTTCCTCAGCAGTCGCGGCCTTAACCTTCTCCGCCTCAAGGTCAATTTCCAAGGATTCGCATTTATCAACCTGATCATTCAGGCGGCGTTTCAGCTCAGCGATCTCGACATCCTTGGCCTGCAGATCCTTGTCTTTGCTCGAAAGCTGCACCTTCACTTCGGCCAATTCAACCTGCAAGGGGTGAAAGACTCACTTACCTATGCTAACAAAATACTTAAATAGAGAAGAGAAGTCTCTCAAACCTCAACTTGCTCCTTGGCAGCTAGCGCAACTCGCGCATCCTCGACCTTCGTTGTCAAGTCAGCAACCTTGGCTTCAAGATCGACAATCTTGTTACGAGCCGCGAACGCGCGCTCATTGTCTTTCTCACATATGCGCTTGAAGTCAGCTTTCTCTTTAGCCAATTGCTGTTCAGCAGCCTGAAGCTTGCTTTTCAGGCCCTCGCGCCCCCATTCCTCCGCTTTCCGGTCAGCCTCAAACTTTGTCTTCTCCTCCTCAAACTTGGCATTGGCCTTCTCAAACTCCTTCACTTGCCTGACGAGTCGCTCACGATAGTTCTCCCAGTCTGACCGCTCCCTAACCATCGTCCGCCACTCACGGACGATTTGGTGGTTAGCAGCGCGAGCATTGGCCTCCCCGAGCATATAAGTACGGTATAGCCCTTCATGAGTCTTCGCCTTCTGCCTATTTACCTCACCAGGAGGAAAAGAGTTTAAAAACCAATCGCGGCAAGGGCCAAACTCTTGAAAGGTGTCCTTTTGCTTTAAACCCCAGGGAGCCTGGTGGGGAGCGTCACCATGTTCCTCTTCAGTGTAAGTCTTATAGTAGATATCACCAAGGGTATCCTTAGCACCGATAACTTGTGGGTTATAACCCCCAGCGCCACCAGAGCTCGCGCCTCCAGAATGTAACACCCTTAAATTTATACTTGAATTAATTTCTAATTTATACCAAAAGATAAATTTAAGACATAAGTTTCAAAATGTATCATATACCTTAGTCATCTAATGACTAAGTTTGAACATACAAAAGTTGATTTAGAATTATGTTTACAACCCAATTACAAGTACTTAATAAGTTTAACACATAGCGGAAGCTTCAAAATGGAGTGTTCGGTTCTTCATTAATCGCTTGATCGCCACCCGTATGAAACACCATTTTACCTATGATTTTAAACCATTGAAAACGTTAGTTTTGATGTTATTATATTATAAAATTTAATAGATTTAACATCAAATTCGAACTAGCAAAATAATAAACTTATCTTGTTGTCCACCGTAAATTACGGTATCACCGTAATTTACGGTGAGACTTGGATTGGATTGATCACCGTAAATCAGTAGATCTACACCGTAACATATATATACTTCACCGTAAATTACGGTACTACCGTAATTTACGGTGGTACCTGGAAATCTCCTGTCTTGTTTGTTTTGATCATTTTACTCAAATCCAATTCCTGGAATTTACTTTTCTAACATCTACCATGTTAAATTCTAGCAATGTTTAGCATGTTATATGTTAAGCCATATCAAAAAGCAATTCATCATATTCCGAAACCTTAATCAAGTTTTACTTGATTAATTGACCCGTTTGGCTCGTCTACGGAAATCCTCCTCCATGACGACTACCAACTCTTTCCAAACGAATTTAATCAATAAATCAATTACACACTTTCGTCGCTTAATTCAAACAACTCTTATTCAAGGATTCAATTACACATTAGAATCATCATACCTAATAAATGTAACGGGTCAAGTTACATACGTAAATTTTCTAACAATTGTTTTGACCCGTCTCACTTGACTAAGACGAAGGTCACTTCCGTGATATATTGAACTATATTGTTTACCATGTTTTCGAAACTACAACATAAATCTATTAATTAATTCATAATGTAACGAAATGGTAATTTCGTACCTTTAGAGCACTCCTTTCCCCCGTGAATTCCCTTCGGCTTGTCCGCTTGATGATCCGGACTCTTTGCCTAGAAAATTCAGTTTTACAACTTGTTTAGAACTCTTTCCATGACCATATTCATATCATTGTGAAACATGATCAAATCTGCGTTCTCATCAAATTTAACATTAAAAGTCCTCACTTAGGCATTTCTACAAACACCTAACGGGTCAGATTTCCTACCATTATTTCCAAGTTCATGACTTGCAATTTAAACCTCAAATTTCACTTTAAATTAGTAACCTTGCACATATTTTAACATCAATATCACAGGAATTACCTCCTATGATGAAATTTATACTAGAATTATCATTCAAATCCTAGTGTTCATCATCATCTTATAAAACCCATAACCTAGCTTCCATGGATTCATAGAATTCTCTGAATTTGGGCATGATTTCTCCAATAGTTAGTTAGGTTTTACTTCTAAACACCTAATCAACTTTAATCCGACCAAATAACACACATGCAAGCATCTAATTTCAGAATTTCAGAATCATGAGAATTTCAATTTGATAGATTTCATCAAATTTCACATACCTTAGAATCCTCTTGAAATGAGGATTACGATTCCAGGCTCAATTCTTGATTTCTACTTGTATTAATCCTTCAATTTGCAGGATTTTGAGATTTTAGGTTTTTGGGATGGGGGTGTCGCCCCCTGCCTTTTTCTTGATCGACCAACACCCTGGTTTGGGGTGTTTGGTTTATTTTTATTTGATAAACCTTAATTAAGTTTTAGAGTTTACAACTTTGGTCCCTCTATTTTGTTCAACATATAGTTTGATAGCTTTTTAATCACTCTATAAGCTATTTCTAGACTAGTTAACTAACTAGGTTAAAATTTCTAGTTAGTAAACTCCCATTTATTTAGGCTTTATAATTCTGATATAATGTTTTATATTTTCGGGATGTTACAAGTCCATCCCCCTTAAAAAGGGTTTCGTCCCCGAAACCAAAGTACGTACCAAATAATGTAGGGTGAAGACGTCGCATCTCCTCTTCGGACTCCCATGTAATGTCCGAACCTTTCCTATGCTCCCATTTGACTTTGACTTGATCAATTTGTTTATTTCGTAAACGTTTGACCTTTCTGTCTAAAATTTCAACCGGTCTCACCACATAATTTAGACTATTATCCACTTCGATATCGTCGTAATGGATATATGTCGTTTCGTCCGCTAGGCACTTTCTTAATTGCGATACATGAAACGTGCCATGGATCCCACTCAGCTCCTCCGGTAGTTCAAGACGGTAAGCTACCTTGCCAACTCTTCCGATAATTTTAAATGGCCCGATAAACCTTGGGCTTAACTTCCCCTTCTTTCTAAATCTAATAACACCTTTCCATGGGGACACTTTTAGCATGACCATGTCACCGACTTGAAATTCAATTGGCCTTTTCCTTTTATCAACATACGCCTTTTGCCTATCTTGAGCCGCTTTCAAGTGTGCCCGAACTTTATCGATCTTTTCGTTCGTGGCTCGTACTATGTCTTGGTGGGCAAGTTCACGTGGACCCACTTCACCCCAACAAATCGGGGTTCGACACTTCCTACCGTAAAGCAGTTCGTATGGTGCCATTTTAATACTAGATTGGTAACTGTTGTTATACGAAAACTCGACTAACGGTAGGTGAACATCCCAACTGCCTCCAAAGTCGATTATGCATGCCCGTAGCATGTCTCCCAATATTTGTATCGTTCTTTCACTTTGTCCATCTGTTTGAGGATGGTACGCAGTGCTAATGAACAATTTGGTCCCCATTTGTTCTTGGAAATCACGCCAGAAATTCGAAGTAAACCGGGTATCCCTATCAGACACGATGGACACCGGCACTCCATGACGTGCTATGATTTCATTGGTATAGACTTCTGACATCTTTTCTGACGTATAAGTCTCACGAATCGGAATGAAGTGAGCACTTTTCGTCAATCTGTCCACCACTACCCATATGGCATCAAAACCACGATTTGTCTTAGGCAGCTTGGTTAACAGGTCCATTGTAATATGTTCCCATTTCCAAACCGGAATTTCTAACGGTTGGAGTTTACCGTATGGTTTCTGGTGCTCCGCCTTGACTTGTAAACATGTCAAGCATTTTTCCACATATTTCGCCACGTCCCTCTTCATTCCGGGCCACCAATAATTTTGTTTCAAATCATTGTACATCTTGGTCGCACCCGGATGAATTGAATAACGGGATTTATGAGCTTCATCAAGTAGAAGCGCCTTTACTCCACAGGTATGTGGGACCCATATCCTTCCGGATCGAGTCTTCAACCCATGATTCCCATCCGTCAAATCTTTCAATTGACCAATTATTCTTTCTTTCTTCCAATTCTCTTCTTTCACTGCTTCTAACTGCGCCTCTCGAATACGTTCAAGTATACCCGAAGTCACCACGAGTTGCATTGACCTCACTCGTATTGGGACATAGTCCGCTTTTCGACTTAGAGCGTCCGCTACCACGTTTGCTTTTCCGGGGTGATAATGTATCTCACAGTCGTAGTCCTTCACCGTCTCTAGCCATCGCCTTTGCCGCATATTCAACTCCTTCTGATCGAAGAAGTATTTCAAACTTTTGTGATCGGTGAATATGGTGCACTTTACCCCATACAAGTAATGTCTCCATATTTTTAATGCAAACACTACCGCTGCCAATTCGAGATCGTGCGTGGGGTATTTCTTCTCGTGCATCTTCAATTGTCTCGAGGCATAGGCTATTACCTTGCCCCGTTGCATCAACACGCAACCGAGCCCCGATAACGAAGCATCCGAATAGACCACCATGTCTTCGACTCCGTCCGGCAATGTCAGTACCGGAGCTTGAGTTAGCCTTTCTTTTAGCGTCCGAAACGCTTTTTCTTGATCGACTCCCCAAACAAACTTTGCTTTCTTTTGGGTTAGCTTTGTTAGCGGCGATGCAATCTTGGAGAAATCTTGAATGAATCTCCTATAATATCCAGCAAGCCCCAAAAAGCTTCTAATTTCAGAAGGGTTCTTCGGGGGATTCCATTTTGACACCGCCTCTATCTTTGACGGATCCACCAAAACTCCATCGGCACTTATGACATGACCGAGAAATTGTACCTCTCGTAACCAAAAGGCACATTTAGAAAATTTTGCATAAAGCTTCTCTCGTCTAAGTGTCTCTAACACTTCTTGCAAGTGGCGTGCGTGATCGGCTTCACTTTTCGAATACACCAAGATATCATCGATAAACACGATGACCGACTTATCCAACATTGGCTTGCAAACCCGGTTCATGAGGTCCATGAATGCCGCGGGCGCATTTGTTAGCCCAAATGACATCACGAGAAATTCGTAATGTCCGTATCTTGTGCGAAAAGCCGTCTTCGGCACATCTTCTTCTTTGACCTTTAGTTGGTGATACCCCGACCTAAGGTCAATTTTTGAGAACCAACTTGCGCCTTGTAGTTGGTCAAATAAGTCGTCTATCCTCGGGAGCGGGTATCGGTTCTTTACCGTGAGTTTGTTTAACTCCCGATAATCGATACACATGCGCATACTCCCGTCCTTCTTTCTCACAAACAACACCGGTGCGCCCCAAGGAGACACACTCGGCCTTATGAATCCTTTATCAAGCAAATCTTGAATTTGGGACATCAGCTCTTGTAATTCCGACGGTGCAAGTCGGTACGGGGCTTTTGCCACAGGTTTCGCGCCCGGAATCAATTCGATCCCGAACTCTACTTCCCGTTCAGGCGGTACCCCCGGTAAATCTTCCGGAAAAACATCTTCATAATCCCGTACTATCGGTACATCTCCAATCTTCCGTGATTCTTTCTCGGTCTCATTTGCATAAATTATGAATGCCTTGCATCCTCGCTTCATGAGCTTGTGAGCCTTCAACATCGAACATACTATGGGGTTGCCTCGTTTTTCGCCATAAATGGTGACGTGTTTTCCGCTCGGAGATGTTAGTTTAATCTCTTTGCGAAAACACACGACCTTTGCATGGTATTGAGATAGCCAATCCATCCCCACGACTACTTGGAATTCTCCCATCGACATCGGGATTAGATTTATCAAATATTCTTCATCGTCGATGCTCAGTTTGCAATTTTCACATACATCACAAACAATAAAGCTTTTGTTATTACCTATCTCTACTTCTAAAGGCACAGGTAATTTTGTTAAAATAAATGAAGGATGTCGAATAAACCCATATGAAACAAAGGATTTATTCGCACCCGTATCAAATAACACGTGTGCGGGAATTGAATTTACAGCAAATATACCTGAGACCACATCAGGTTCAATCTTCGCTTCTGCGGCAGTTAGTTGGAAAGATCTTGCCTTTGCTTTCGGGGCTTCACCTTTCGATTCTTGCCCATCTTTCTTTCCCACCAGTTCCGGGCATTCTGACTTTTTGTGACCCGTTCGATAACAATTGTAACAAACCGTCACCTTCTCTGGGCATGACATAGCCATGTGTCCCTTTTTCTTGCATATGGGACAAGGCTTATCCTTGTAACGACATTCGCCCTTATGATTCTTCCCACAAATTTTGCAACCTGATGTACTACCTTTAGCATCTGATTTCTTTGCGGATTCATTCGTTCTTGCTTTCTTGGCAGGGCTTGGATTCACATCTTGTGCCCTTCGTTCACCCCGTTCTATACTCTTCTTCAATTCAATCTCCCTTTCCCGAGCAGCATTGACAATCTCGGTAAGGGTCTCATACTTTGAAGGGGTTATGAACTCTCTATATTCCGCGCTTAGCATGTTATGATAATAATAGACCTTTTGCTCTTCGTTCGTTATCAAGTCATCACAGAACTTCATCTTGTCCATAAACATTCCCGTGATCTTGTCTATGGATTCACCTTTGTGTCTGAGTTGCATGAACTCTTCCTTGATCTTGTTTATGACCGCTTTGGGACTATGGTGTTTAAGAAACGGCGTCTTAAACTCCTCCCAAGTCATGGCCTTAGCCGCTTCACTTCCAATCTCCTTCTTTTTGTTGTCCCACCAATCTTTCGCTTGATTCCTTAGTTGACCCGTACCAAAGGCTACGTAGTCTTCTTCGTCACAATGGGTTCTCTCGAATACCCCTTCGATGTCACTTAGCCATCGTTGGCACACTATTGGGTCAACCTCCCCATTATATGTTGGTGGCTTACAAGCCATGAATTCCTTGTATGAACAAGGCTTTCGTCCTCCTCGCTTTTCCTTTGTTACATTTGAATCATCTTCCAGTTTCTTGATTCTATCTTCTACTATTGATAAAACCGTGTTTTGGATTTTATCAATAAAGCCCGACAAACTGTTTTCGATCGCCTTTCCAACCTCTTCGGCAATCACTTCCCTCACTTGTTCGGTGACTCTTGGCACCGCATTATCATTGTCTCCATCAGCCATCTCGATTTCTGAAATGTTTACATAGATTGTTAAACATTTCATTTATAACACATGCTTTACTTGTTTTGATTTAATCAAGTTCGTAACTTGATTTAATCATTCTTGTTTTAACTCAATCAAGTTCATAACTTGATTTAATAATTCTTGTTTCTATCCAATCAAGTCCGTAACCTGATTTGATCATTCTTGTTTCTATTTAATCAAGTCCGTAACTTGATTTGATCATTCTTGTTTCTATTTAATCAAGTCCGTAACTTGATTTGATCATTCTTGTTTCATGCATTTCTTGTTCTTGAGTGAGCTTACACACTCTTTTCATGCATATTGTTCATTTCTTATTTTATACATAGTACATAATTTACTAACCAAAACAAGTTAATTCTTACCGGACGATCGATCAAGCTTGAACCGAACACTTATTAACAACCTTGAGCTCTGATTACCAACTTGTAACACCCTTAAATTTATACTTGAATTAATTTCTAATTTATACCAAAAGATAAATTTAAGACATAAGTTTCAAAATGTATCATATACCTTAGTCATCTAATGACTAAGTTTGAACATACAAAAGTTGATTTAGAATTATGTTTACAACCCAATTACAAGTACTTAATAAGTTTAACACATAGCGGAAGCTTCAAAATGGAGTGTTCGGTTCTTCATTAATCGCTTGATCGCCACCCGTATGAAACACCAATTTACCTATGATTTTAAACCATTGAAAACGTTAGTTTTGATGTTATTATATTATAAAATTTAATAGATTTAACATCAAATTCGAACTAGCAAAATAATAAACTTATCTTGTTGTCCACCGTAAATTACGGTATCACCGTAATTTACGGTGAGACTTGGATTGGATTGATCACCGTAAATCAGTAGATCTACACCGTAACATATATATACTTCACCGTAAATTACGGTACTACCGTAATTTACGGTGGTACCTGGAAATCTCCTGTCTTGTTTGTTTTGATCATTTTACTCAAATCCAATTCCTGGAATTTACTTTTCTAACATCTACCATGTTAAATTCTAGCAATGTTTAGCATGTTATATGTTAAGCCATATCAAAAAGCAATTCATCATATTCCGAAACCTTAATCAAGTTTTACTTGATTAATTGACCCGTTTGGCTCGTCTACGGAAATCCTCCTCCATGACGACTACCAACTCTTTCCAAACGAATTTAATCAATAAATCAATTACACACTTTCGTCGCTTAATTCAAACAACTCTTATTCAAGGATTCAATTACACATTAGAATCATCATACCTAATAAATGTAACGGGTCAAGTTACATACGTAAATTTTCTAACAATTGTTTTGACCCGTCTCACTTGACTAAGACGAAGGTCACTTCCGTGATATATTGAACTATATTGTTTACCATGTTTTCGAAACTACAACATAAATCTATTAATTAATTCATAATGTAACGAAATGGTAATTTCGTACCTTTAGAGCACTCCTTTCCCCCGTGAATTCCCTTCGGCTTGTCCGCTTGATGATCCGGACTCTTTGCCTAGAAAATTCAGTTTTACAACTTGTTTAGAACTCTTTCCATGACCATATTCATATCATTGTGAAACATGATCAAATCTGCGTTCTCATCAAATTTAACATTAAAAGTCCTCACTTAGGCATTTCTACAAACACCTAACGGGTCAGATTTCCTACCATTATTTCCAAGTTCATGACTTGCAATTTAAACCTCAAATTTCACTTTAAATTAGTAACCTTGCACATATTTTAACATCAATATCACAGGAATTACCTCCTATGATGAAATTTATACTAGAATTATCATTCAAATCCTAGTGTTCATCATCATCTTATAAAACCCATAACCTAGCTTCCATGGATTCATAGAATTCTCTGAATTTGGGCATGATTTCTCCAATAGTTAGTTAGGTTTTACTTCTAAACACCTAATCAACTTTAATCCGACCAAATAACACACATGCAAGCATCTAATTTCAGAATTTCAGAATCATGAGAATTTCAATTTGATAGATTTCATCAAATTTCACATACCTTAGAATCCTCTTGAAATGAGGATTACGATTCCAGGCTCAATTCTTGATTTCTACTTGTATTAATCCTTCAATTTGCAGGATTTTGAGATTTTAGGTTTTTGGGATGGGGGTGTCGCCCCCTGCCTTTTTCTTGATCGACCAACACCCTGGTTTGGGGTGTTTGGTTTATTTTTATTTGATAAACCTTAATTAAGTTTTAGAGTTTACAACTTTGGTCCCTCTATTTTGTTCAACATATAGTTTGATAGCTTTTTAATCACTCTATAAGCTATTTCTAGACTAGTTAACTAACTAGGTTAAAATTTCTAGTTAGTAAACTCCCATTTATTTAGGCTTTATAATTCTGATATAATGTTTTATATTTTCGGGATGTTACACAGAAACATATGGACCCGACCTCCCAGTCGTTCCCTTGGAGCGATGTGTCATTTCAGGCCGCGCAGATTGGCTTGGCCTATCCACGTCAGGCTCTTTCCTTTTCTCTTGCTGGGGCTGGTCAGGCCCCATGGTGCTCACAACCTCCTGACCCTGCGCCTTATCTGGAATTGCGGTAACAGCGGCACCGGTGTATTCCAAGGTTTCATCGATAGGTTTTTCAAGAGCCCTTTTCTTCTCCTTCTCTTTATCAGAGGATTTCTTCCCCTTCGCCTCTCCAGCCTTTTTATCCTCCTCAGTTTTCCTCTTCTTCTCTTCCTCAGCTTTCTTCCTCTTGTCCTCATCAGCCTTCTTCCTACGCTCTTCATCAACCTTCCTCTTCTCTTCGGCAGCCTTTGCCTTATCACCCTCAGCAACATGTTTATCCTTGGCAGATTCAGCCCCAGCAGTCTTGGAAGATTTGATGGTAATCTTGGGCCTTTTTGGCTCTGGCTCCGTAAACACAACACCCTTCTCAGGGGTCTTCTTCTTGGTCTCTGCAAAAGCTAAGTGGTTAAGAAGAGAGAGCAACAAAAAGGAAGAACTAAAAACAAACTTACCAGGAGAGAACTTGTAAAGTGAGCGCAGATTGCTCTGTTTACCAAGCACAAGAGCCCCGCCAGCCTTCGACGCAACAGACACACCAGCAGTCGCCTCGCTCCTAGTTCTTTTTCTGCTGATCAACTTTTCAGCAGCCTCCTCTTCTTCTTCCTCTTCCTCTTCCTCATGCGCAACAGAGGAAGGAGTAGCGCCAGCATCCGGGTTGCGAGAACCCGCGCTCCCTGAGCCACCAGCTCCAGTCTTCTTCTCGCCTGCGCGCGACAAGCCTTCAAGTGAGTCACTAATAACCACGAAATCCTTCAAATCACTCTGACGAAGGCGAAGAATACCTTTATCAGCAGCACCAGCGGTTGCGCGACTACTCCCAGCCCCCTTGTTGGTCACCTCAGCATCCGAGGCAGCAACCTTCTTCTTCTTCACCGGTTTCTTCTTCTTCTCCTCGGGGTCAATACCCAAGTCGCGCAACACACCTGCAAAGATGTTAGACCACGAACTTAGCTCTCCGTTCGAAGACCCTACAGACTCCTCGCTGGAAAGATAGACAACCTCTTTCCCAGCAGGAGTCACAGAGCGCAAAGGACGAGGTTTCGGTATGTGCGCACCTTCGTTTGCAGTAGGCGGCGAGGCGAACGCATCAGCAACCGGGTACATAAAGTTACCCTTAATCTGGTCATACCAGTATTCCTCCCCAGCTTGAAGCGGGCGCACGCCCATGGAACCGGCAAAAGTGGCGAAGGCAGCTTGATACAAACGCGCCTCTACACGACAAATCATATAAATAAAACACAAGCTGCGAAACAAGATCAGTGAAACTAAGGAAAGTACTAACCTCTATCATCAATCATCAAGATAGGAACTTCCTTGCTCTCAGGCAGCCATTGATCGCTCATCCGCGCCGCTACCAAGACATTCTCCCCAAACACTCGGTTGGGGGTGGCAGTAAGCTCCCGATACCAAGCCTCAGCCTTGGGGATCGCCAAGTCTTCTTTCACAATCACTTCATTCCAGGCGCGAAACGTCATGGCGATCAGAATAACCTCCTCGCGAATATAAAAGAATTTTGGCTTCCAGTCATGGAAACTCTTGGGAGGGTTGAGAAGTATCTTCTTTGCAGCACCTCGGCTGGCAAATGAGTAAAACCCCATGTTTCGAATTAGCTGATAAAACACCCTAAATTTTTCCACCGTTAGCTCTATGCCATGCGACCAGCAGAGGAACTCAAAATGTCGAACCCGGACCATCCCGGGAGGGCTCAACTGAGATACATAAAACCCGTAGAACTGAAGAATATGAGCCAGAAAGTTCGTCGCCGGCAACCGGAAATTACCTTGATGAAAGAAGTCTTCAAACAAGGTAATGTACCCCGGCGGTGCGCCGGCAGCCGTTTGATTCTGGCCGGGATACCGGGCATCCCATTCCGGTGGAAACCGGAAGCCACGTGTGATCTGTTCAAAAAGCCCTAAGTCCCACCGGAGAACTGGCACAGGACCTTCCTCTCCGGGATTATCTTCTTGACGTTCTTCAGCCATCTTGAATGTTCAAGGAAAAACTTGAAGATATGAAGAAAAACTTGGAGATCTGCTGCTACTTCTCTTCAGAGCTTTGAAGATTCAAAGGAATTGGAGAACAATCTAGGAAAGAAGAGTATACAGAAGAAGAGAAGTGTTTCCTTCTCAACCCTAATCGGATATATATACCCATCGCATTTAATGCGATGGAAAACATGCCGAGAACGCCGCGCGTGTGACCAATCAGAGCATGACACGTAAGGCGTGCTTCCCGGAGTGACGGTTACCACGCGCGTGTGGGCCTCACTCTCCTGACGAAAAGCCGAACCGTCAGCAACAACTTGACGACAATCGTGTCAGCGGTCAAATCAAACGTCACCAACCACGACATCCTCACCAAACCGTCAGAATTCAAATTTCGAGAATTGTCCCGCCCAAACTTCCGCAAACGTCATGCAGAAGCTACCAAGACCGCGCAGTGTTAACAATCAGAACTTACTCGCGCCCCGTCTACCAAAGCCAAGGAAACATTTTCCACAACTTTTATTTTAAGTCCAGAGCTCCAACCACTTGCCTTTGCGCGTGGTGCAGCACTGGACTTGGGGGACTTGAAGGGGTATGGTCCCAAAAAAGCCGCGCAAACCTCCGTAAAGGTTGCGCGCGGGACCATACTCCTTATTGTTAAAACTTCCTATCATTAACCTTGCGCGAGTTACACCGTATTCTATTTTACTTCGCGCGAGACCTAAAAATAAGAAGCTCCAATAACAACACTTAGCATGCCAAAAGAATACTCAGTCACCTAAACCCCGCGCGAGTAAGTTAACGTGCCCATCAAGACTCGTGCAGGAAAGCAGCGCAAGGTTGCTCCAAATAGTACACAAGGTACAAGGGGCAGAAGAAAAGAGCCAATCAACGTCCCTCTGGCTCTGCTCAATCGTGCTCCACGATCATCTGACATGCAGGAGACAAAAAGTACTCAAGGACGCCTACATGGCACCAATCATAAGGCAGAGACAACTGCCCCACGATCTCCACTTACCTGCTGATGGCAGAAGGCCGGTCAGGCCGACAACGGTGACACGTGGCTCCAATCACATTGCGCCAGCTCCAGAAAGCTCCTAGAAGCCATTAACGGTCGACACCAGTGAGACAAGGAGCATATCCTCCATGTTGTCGCCTTCCGGCCCAAGGCCCATCAGCCCACACCCTCTTACACTACTCCGGCTATAAATAGAGACCTCACTTCACAGGTTAAACATTCCATTCCCTCTACTCTCTCACTTAATACTTAATTATCTCCCAAAAGCAGTCGCTTATTCTCACGCCGGAGCCCGGTTAAGAGGGAAACCCCCACATTCCCCTCTTAACGAGTAACGGTGTTCGGTTTTGCAGATACCCCCAGTCATTAAGGAGCTCAAGAAACCATAAAGAAGATTAACCATCATGGTAGAAACATAAACCAAACTGATTAGTCCCTTAATTAGTTCAGTGTTTCTTCAAACCAGTTGACTTGCTTCGGTTTGGACAGTTTATGAGCATCCCTAATTCTAAGTGTATGAGGTCAAAACATAGTTATCTAACATAATTTTGATAGATGTTTCATGTTATTTACACTAAAACTAGTTCAAGCTACTTGAGAGCATTAGTTGTTCCAATCTACAAAACTTCAAAAAGGTCAAACATAGAGTTCACATTAAATTCCCCAAAATTAACACAACCAGATTTCTGGAAACCTTGCCTCACTGTCAACTTAAACTTGTCCCAACTGTTCATCTTTACATGTTCTTAAGCTAAACCCAAGTTTGAAATCGATCGAGGTCAGCCGTTTGGACCAAATGGCTATGACTTTGACCCGACCAAAGAATCAGGACTAAAAAAATCAAATTGTTGTATAACTCGGGAAAAGGTCAATCATCTTGTCCAAAGTTTCGGGCAAGAATTTTCTTGCAAATAAGTAACACGGCCTGTTCACACCATTCCACATGCAAGGCGTAATCGTGGTTACCCTCTAAAAGAAAAAAAGGAATACTTTAGATTCGATTATCATTTTCTTCGTATGTGAAAAAAAAGACGGAAAAGCTTAAAGAATTTAGCAGAAGCATACCTTTGCATTGCTAGTTTCATGAACACTTTCAGTGATGGACTGCAAAATTCAAAACGAAAATGAGCTAACGATGCTATAAATTTAGAATGTGCATTTAAAATTGTGTTTTGTAACTAATAAAATGATTATTATTATTGTTATGATTGTGGGATTTTAGATAAGTAATACCGTGAGATTTTTTATGAGCTGCAAAGAAAGACCCTTCAGCCCGTATGATTTAGGATGCCATTTTCGTTCCGACCAATCAACATGTGTCACTGACCAATTTGCAATCCCACTCGGATCAAACATCTGTGTATTCAAATCAGTAACTTTAAAAGTCAACATTTGACTTTTTCCAAACGCGAGTTTGGAAGGTACTACGCTTGTGGCAGTAGATAAAAAAACCGACACTTGATACGAAGGAGTACAAAAAATCTCACATGGAAAAAAGTTGGCAAATAATGTTCATCTGCGTAGCAATTGCGCCCATCCATACCAGGCTGTAGTAAAGAAAAGGCAAGTCAGAATCAAAATTAATTCTAAACTATATAAATGGAAACATAAACTTTTAACTGCAGCGGGCTGGCGGGTTGTGTACGTGTTTGACCCATAACACTTTTGCCCAGATTTTTTGACCTTCTATATATAAATAGTATCAAATGCTAGTTTAGATAAAATGATTTAAGAGAGTTTTATGCATTGAAAATATCTAAACTTTTTAATAAAATGATGAAGAAAGTTTATGCATTGAAAATACACTTATTTCGACCTGTTTGAATTGATAAGAGATTAAAAAAAATAACCCGAAAAGACGTTTCGCAGGTGTATGGCTAGAAATTAATAAAAAAGAATAAAGAAATCATCACCTTACAATAATCTCTGAATTTTTTGTAGTAGAGACTATCAGCCATAACTATGATGGCATGTTGACGCTTCATTGTGAACCACTGCACGTAAGTCGACATTACAACTCGGGTTAGTTTTGAATATCCAATACCGACTTGAAAAATCAAATACTCACAATCTCACATGCAATTCTAACAATTTCATATTTTAACAATTTTTCAAGTTTCTAACTTTATTATACAGTTTGTTATAAATTTTAATACTATATAATATATTAATATATTCGGTTTCAATGGAGGGAAACAGGTATGGGATCGGTTTCAGGTAATCATAATACAATACATGTTTGAAACCCATGAAAAAAATTATAATTCAAAGTGGTTATTTATCATTTCTAAAATGCATCCAAACACCCCCAAAAGATAAGGTGAAGTCAAAACCTGAGCACCCTTCCGAAAGTGTTTTTTTTCAACTTCAGGTAACATATGCTCCGAGTACCGCCCGCTTCCATGTGGACCAGGATCCTCAAAGCTATAAAAATAATTAAAAAAAATAACTATTATTATTCAACCAAACTATGGCAATTCAAAAACAAATTTCCCAAGAAAAAGGTTGAAACACGTTAATTTTGAAGTTGATTAGTAATACGTTTGACCTCAAATAGTCAAAAGTCAAAGTTCGTTTTCTTCTAGAACAGAGATGTAGTGAGTTCAAGATCTCTGTACAAACCTGTCTATGAAGCTGACATCTGTGTACATAAGATAGCTGTAAACAAACTCAAAGATGCGCAACGGTACACAGCTGAAAAAACAGAATTTAATAAAAAAAATCAGATACTAATTAGCTCAGGAATTATAGAGATTAGAGGTGGCAGTTTTGACCCATTTACTTATGAATGGGTCGATTCGGGTTATGCTTTTATCTCTAACGGGTCAAATGGGTATGCATATAAAGTTTAGCTAATGAGTAATTAGGGCAAATGGATCAAACCAATCCCGACACCTAAAAAGATTACCCATTTTTGATGTGTTACCCGACTCACTCAACCGACCCGACCCATTAACCTGTCAGAAAGTAACACAAAGTGCCGATTGTCAGGGTCTTTTAATGCATTCGCCAAAAGTCGTTTCTCAGCATCGATCATTGAAATTTCCCCCCAATCTACCTGCAAAAGAAAAATCAACATTAATACATGCATAAATATAAACATAAACAAAAGGGCTATTTTTTTGGTAACCATGAGAACCCATTACTAGAAAACTCCCCCGCCAACAACCAACAGGATCAGGTAAAGGGCTGTAAACGAACCTAACGAACACGTTCGTTAAGGAATCAACCTGTTCATGAACTGTTCACGGACTCTTACCGAACGAGATTTCTTGTTCGTGTTCGTTCGTTAAGGAAATGAACGTGTTCATGAATTGTTCACGGACACTTATCGAACGTAAATGAAAGCAAACGAACACAAGAACACAAAAAAATGTTCATGAACATACAGGAGCACAAACGAACGCTCATGCACACAAACGAATGTATATTCATTTTAGAATAAAATCTGCATTTCTGCATTTTTCATCACAAAGATCACAAAGAATCCACCAAAAATAAATGCTTAACATAATCTTCCAAACATAGTTGACATAATTGTCATAAACATAACTAACACTAAAATTAAGAAGTTTCTCAACCGTTAAGTTAACACAAACTGAATTGAAATGGTCAAATGAAGGATGTTGACGGAGGCATATGATATAACTGCAGTAAAACTAAAATTAATAAAATAAAAATATAACACATAAAAACCTTTAAGTGAACAAATACAAATGAACATAAACGAGTGAACATAAATGAACACATTATCGAATGTTCACGATCATAAACGAACGAACGCATCCTCTGTTCATGTTCGTTTTCGTTTAGCTTAACGAACGAAATTTCTTGTTCATGTTCGTTCATTTAATAAACGAACGAACATAAACGAACTTCCCGCCGAACGGTTCACTAGGTAAATGTAATTACAAACCTTATCACTGTGAATTTCACGATTCTGAAAGTAACGGCTATAATGGACTGGTTTGGCTTTGGATGCATGAATATGAATTGAAAATTTACCTTCATGACCCTGAAATAAGTAAATATAGCATCAGCTACCAAGTAAAATCATCAACACATATTAAAGAAAAGATCTTTGGGGATGTTTGGATGTGTGCTTATAAACTGATTATTGTGACTTAAACATGTGTTTAAAGTTAGGGATAATTAGGTAAGTTTGCATTTATCTCAATAATCAGTTTCCTTACAACTCATTAACAATTTCTTGAAATCTGATTATGTCATAAAATAATAATCAATGTTAACTCGGGCCAACCCAACCTGACCTGTTTCAACCCTTACCAAAATTACTCATTTTGACCCGAACCCCTTTTGCCACTTCTGGTGAATCATCCACCCACAATATGCCTAGGCACATAAAATTGGTCCATGTTATACCTGAAAGAATTTGTCCCATAATCTCTCGAAAGCCAATGAGCCGGGGCTCAAGAACATGAAAGCAATCTTGGGGTTCTTTGTTTCGATTGAAGGAGTGTTCAATAAATTCTCAATTACAACACGAGCAGCTGTCTCTTCCTCACTAGGTTCTCTTTCAGGAGGTGAACGTGAACGCCACCTAGAAATCGTCTGACAGCTAGAAGACGACAATATATAACACGCGGTAGTGTCTTGAGGTGGATAAATATATGCCACAACTAAAAACACACAAACTAATGAAACCAAAATAATAATCCATGTTGGCTTCCTTAACCGCGACCGTCTATGCATATCTTTGATGCCCATAGGCCACAAGTGAACTATTTCCGTCAAAAATCAAGCATCACCAAAAGAACAATCTGAATCTGCAAGCAAGAAAATAGCATTATTAAGTTAAAGATCAATTACAAGACCTGATTTTTAAGGGAAAATATTCACTAAAACTAATCTTTTTCAAATAATGTTGTTAAAACTAGCTCCAAAATGACCATTCAGATTTGTGGTTTTGATTTTGATTTTTGGGTATGAGAATCAAAAATTCAAATATATGATGTAATTTTGAGTTTTGACTACTATGGTTTGTTTTGATCAATTCAACTACCCTTGTAAGCTATTATCACAATGATGCACTATATTCATGCATAAGATTCTTGAAGTAAGAGGTACGTTTACAAAAAAAAAAACGATAATAAATAAATGAATATAGAGAAGAAGATAGTTATTGAGATCACAAAGGTGATTTATATAACCAGTTTCAAGTAGAGAAGTGCGATAACCATATAAGCAATTGCACGACAGAGATGTCGAGCTTGAGTAGGCTAGCGAGCCTATTTATGGCTATTACTTAGAGCCTAAATATGGCTATTACTTATATAATTTTACTAAACATATATTTACATAATAATAATTTATTAACAATAATATATATAAACTATAAAAAAACAAATAAATATATACTATGTTATATAATGATTAGAATAAAAAATATCAAAATAATTATAAATTTATAATAATAATCACGCTGGACCCAACATGAGTTCTGACTCGAAGCTTTGGAAATAGAGTTTGAAACTAGCTCAAGCTCTAGTAAGTTGAACGAGTAGAGCTTGATCTTAGGGTTTGAGTACAGCTCGTCTCATTTAGAACACTTCAGTACGGTCAGCAGGGGCGCATCATAGTGGGGGCGGGAGGGGGCGACCACCCCCGAACTTTTCGCTAAGTAGTGGAGAGCAAGTAGTTTTCGTATAAAAATTTTTGGGTATATACGTTTTCGACCCCGTTAAACTTTTTGGTGTATACACCCCCGTCGCCACTGCAGTCAGGGGAGGATCTTAGTTAGAGCCATGGGAGCCCCGGCCACCCTATTTTTTCGCTTCGAAGTGTAAATTTACCGAAAATTTTATACGTATCGAGTCCCCCTATTTTTTTTCTTTAAAACTTCCGGCCACCCCTATTTAAAAGTTCAAGATCCGTCAACCATTGCTTAAGGTGTACCAAACCTAAAGAAAAAAAAGTGATATTTCACCAACAATTTATCAAACGCAGCACCAAACCTTCTTGGCATAAAATCGCTAGATATAAGAAAAGAATACATTTTTATAAATCTTGACCATAAACCCACAACAAAAATTCAAACAGTCATAGAAAATTAGAACCAAAATCGAAAGTAAAAGCAAACCCACAAAGAATCTTGAAATTTAATGAATGGGGGAAACAGTACCTGATTGAAAATGATTGTTATCTGAATCTTTTTTGTCTAATTTGATGAAGATCTGGAAAGAAAGAAGTTGTGTAGGGATGATAATAGAATCCAGTGGGTATAGATAGATTGGTGAGTGGTTTATGAATGGTGTTTGTAATGTCAACAGAGAGTCCAAACACGATGATTTCAGCCGCCGAATTTCCTAAGAATCATGAGTGGGTTTGGAAGTTGGTGAGATAATGAGTAAATTGCCATTTTACTCCCGAGGTTTGTTTAAATTGCTATTTTAGTTTAAACTAGAATTACGACCCGCCGCAATGCGGCGGGGATTCTTTAGTTATAACTAAGTCGATTTAGGACGTGCATGTTATGTTGAACCTTTCAAACAGGAAAAAATAGACGATGTAAAAACGTTCACCCACACACGTACGTTGCGTCGTGTTAACTCGCAAAATTTAGAACGAAACGTAAAAACGTTAAATCAAAGACGCACGTTTCGATGTGTTTAGTCACAAAATTTAGAACGAATCATAAAGCGAAAAATTTGCGGAAAATAAAAATTATAAAGGACCAAAGTTGAAAGTAAAAAAAGTTGTGAGGATAGATTGCAAAAGATAAAAAGTTTTATGTTAAAAGTAAAAAAAACAAATAGTTTTGCGTTAAAGGTAATTTATGAAATACATTTGAGTGAAAAGTTAAAAAATCATTTTTTTTTTAAAAAACCCTCAAAGACAAGGTTACAACAACCATATGCATAACCATTTTTTCTTTGGAAAACTCTCAAAGCCAAGATTACAACACATAAGTAAAAAAAATCAAAGTGGTTAAATCGCAAAAGATGGAAACTTTTGAATTAGAAGTGAAAAATCAAATTAATCAAAGGGGTTAAATTGTATAAGATGAAAACTTTTGAATTAGAAGTGAAAAATAAAATTAATCAAAGGGGTTAAATTAACAAAGATTAAAACTATAAACTTAAATTGTCAAAGATTAAAACTTTAAGGTTAAAAATGAAACAAAGATTAAAACTTTAAACTTAAATTGTCAAAGATTAAAACTTTAGGGTTAAAAAGGAAAATTCTAATTTTTTTTTGAAAATCTCCCAAAGCCAATTGTACAACCCTCATATGTCAAAGATTAAAACTTTAAGGTTAAAAATGAAACAAAGATTAAAACTTTAAACTTAAATTGTCAAAGATTAAAACTTTAGGGTTAAAAAGGAAAATTCCAATTTTTTTTTGAAAATCTCCCAAAGCCAATTGTACAACCCTCATATGCATAAGTTAGTTGCTTTTTAATAAGGTTATAATGGTTTTTTTTTTCTCCTCTAAGTAGGGCTGCAAACGAACCGAACGAACACGAACAAGACCTTGTTCGTTTGTTAAGAAATTTATATGTTCGCGAACCGTTCACGAACACTTATCGAACGAGATTTTATGTTCGTGTCCGTTTGTTAAAGAAATGAAATTGTTCGTGTTTGTTTGTGTTTGTTTGTTAATTTTAGGCAACGAACAAAAACGAACGTTGAAGAACACAAATGAGAACAAACTAATGCTTATGAACACAAATGGAAACAAATGAACAAAAACAATCGTTCATGAATAGAATATATAATATACTGACACTTATCAGATATTTAATTTATCGGAATTTTGAAGTATTTAAATAAATATAAAAAGTAAAAACACTAATGAATTATCGAACAGAAACGAACACATTACCGAACGTTCACGAACATAAACGAACAAACACGACATTTGTTCATGTTTGTTCATTTAACTAAATGAACGAAATTTCTTGTTCGTGTTCGTTTGTTTAATAAACGAACGAACATAAACGAACTTCCTGCCGAACGGTTCACGAACTGTTCGCCGAACGTTTGGTTCGCTTGCAGCCTTACCTCTAAGTCTCTCACTTTTCCATTTTCTTGTCATTTTGATCATATTGTCTAACTCAGTCTAAAAACCTGGTTATAACCAAGGGTATTTTTGGCATAACTGTTGTGTAGTGATAACCAGTGGTAGTTTACAACATAATTTTATAAACCTCATAATAATTTAATGCCAAAAATACCCCTGATTATAACCTGATTTTTGGTGTTTTGGGTTTGTTATTGGTGTTTATTATTGGTTGTTTTTATTTTAATGAGTTTTAAAATTTTTATTATTTTTTATGGTTAAGTATCGTATTATAGCGTATCGTAGCGTATCGTATTATTTTTTTATTTTTTGAAGTTTAATTTTTGGCGTATCGTATCGTGTCGTATTGTATCACATTTTTAACTTAATATCGTATTATAACGTATCGTGTTGTATCGTATCACATTTTTAACTTAATATCGTATTATAGCGTATCGTGTCGTATCGTCCCACATCTTTATTATTTTTATATCGTTAAGTATCGTATTATAGCGTATCGTGTCGTATCATCTCACATCTTTATTATTTTTATATCATTAAGTATCGTATTATAGCGTATCGTGTCGTATCCTATCACATTTTTAACTTAATATCGTATTATAGATTGTACGTAACCAAGCATACCGATCTAAACAGTTAAAATAAACAATCACAAATACAAATAAACTGAAACTGCAAATTTAATTACATAATAAGTTTGTACATACACAGGACATCGTTCAAAACACATAAACCGTCAAAATACAAGAAAAGTACAACGATCCTAAACCTATGGATCCTGAGTGGTGCCTGAGGTCCCCCAACCTGAGTGCCTGAGGTCCCCGCCCCCTGATCCGGATCCTCTCCAGGGGCGGGCGACAACGGCGGTATCGGCAATGGCTGCTCACCACGCGTGATAGCTGCCTGTATATCGCCCTGGATCACCCGCATGAGAAAACGCACAAAACGACGGTGAGCGACGTCCATACGCGTCTACATCACCGCCTCCAACCGCTCTAATGCAAGTGCCACAGCTGGATGGAGCTGGTCATCGAGTACGTGTTGGGGTTACTGAGGCACCCCATCTGGATGCGGCTCTGGTGGCAGACCACCTATCGGAAATGGTGGTGGGAATGGTGGGTCAGCGTGGTCACCATCGTCGTCATCGGAGGAGGAGGGGTCGTCCTCTCCAGCATCACCATCTGCCGGCTGATCCTGACCCTGTGCCGGCTTTGGAAGCAACTCTGTTAACTCATCTGGGAGAGCGGTGGGGGCGAACACCAGCCCGTTGCTGTAACACCTCGAAAATTTACGTCCAATAATGTATTGACACGTGTCATAAGCTTTGAATATGTGAAAAAGTACTTTAGAGGGACTAAAGTTGACAAACAGAGAAACTATGTGAAAATAAGGGTCCAAAGTGTCAACAATGGATAAATATGCCCTATAATAACCCTACATGATGTTTATAATCTTAAACGAATAAATCATGGATCATACGAAGCTGAAAATGAAAGAAAGTGAGGAATTACAAACTACAGGGGTTAAATGTGTCAACATGTTGAAAGTATACCTCTGATTGACCTTTTAGCAAACCCGAAGCTTTGTAACGGTAAAATATGCTCACTAGAATGTGTGATAAAAATTTCATAAAGTTTCGTTATCGTATGAGAAAGTTATGATCAAATCCGTGTACGAATAGTTAAAAGCGTCAACGTTGAAATATGTGACTTTTCGGGTAAGCACAAAGTTAACCAAGGACTTAACCAAGTTTGTAAAAGTCTTAAGGTCCTTAAAAATCAAGTTAGTGGGCCTAAAGTGCAAGAAAAACAATCAAAACCACGTTACAAAGGACCAGGGACTGAAATGTAATTAATGAAACATTTTTGACATGTTGCGCCGGTTTTAGACGCCCCGCGAGAGGCCTCTCGCGGCCCGCGAACAAGTGACCAGCGCAGATTCTGCGCACAGCTGCCTGTTGCAGCTCTGAAACCGACTTTACACCTTTGTTTTACATACCAGGGGCTGCTCCAATGGTTTAACATGCATAGGAGACACTTGTACTGATCTGGTAACATGTGTAGACCTCTTTGGCATCATCCTAGAAGATCAAATTGAGTATATAAAAACACCCAATGTTGCAACACTTGTTCATTCACTTGCATTCTCATTTCTGGAGCTCTCCTGATCAGCAACCAAGTTCCTTAGGCTCCCTAATCGTGCATAGGACTATTGTAAGTATCCTTAACCCTTCCTAATTCAGTTTAGCCTAGTTAATTAGCTAAAAGTCAAACCGTTGTAATTAACGTTTGACTTTGAAATTAAATAAAATATGTTCAGTCAATTCTCGAATTGAAAGTACCTATAAGTAGGTAATTATGTGGGTAATAAACCCTTAAAAGGGTACTCTCTGATTCGCACTCTAACTAGGTCAATTGTCGGGTCAAACTTGTTATTAAAAAGTCAACAGAATGCTTATTTTCAAATTAATGCATAATTAGCAATGTAGGAGGCATGCAACCTGTTTTATCATTAATATAACTTGGTAATTAATGTAAGAACATGTCTAACCATGTTCAACCCGACAATTTTCAGTTTAAACCCGGATCGGAACCGAAAGTCGCATAATTTGACTTTTGCTTTGACTTTCAGTTTTGACCCGTTTATGCATGTTTTAGAATTGCCTTAGAGCTTTATTTGGACCAGGTTTCATATAAGTATAACTCTCTGAGATTATACAACTTGGTTCATTAGTTATCCGATTCATATGCATGTTTCCGTTAAATGCTTAAATGTTGACTATTATGCCCTTTTGACTATAAAACGTGATTTTTGAAAAAGTAAAAGAGTAGAAACCTTAGTTACTGATTTATAAACTTGCACCTAAAATTTGACATCAGTTTGAGGTCTAGATTAAGAGTTATGCTCAATAGCGTAATTAGAAAGCTTTATGTTAATTAAACGACGTAATTAGCGTATAGCCTATTTAAACCCACTTTTTGATATCAAACTTTTTACTCACTGATGTAATATAATATTTTGGGATTTTTAAAGATTTTTATTTAATTTTTGGCTGAGCATAACATAGGTCTCTAAGTTTGATTCGGTTAATACCGGTTTTGCCCTTTTAAGCCATAAAATGAGTTTTACAAATCCTTTTGACCCCAAATCTTTTTCTATTGATTTTATTTGACAAATAAAATATTTTGAGCCTTATGGAATTATAAAAATATCATCTTTCCTTGGAAAACCCGGAAATGGCTCCAAATCGCCTTTTTAAGCGTTTTTAATGTATAGCATGTACTAAAACTATATTAAACATATAAGGTTGATACCTAATGATATTTTTAGTATATTTTTATATAATAAGAGTAAGTAAAAGTTTTTAAACTCAGGTTTCCAGTTTTGACCTTTTTAGCCTATGTGAAATTACCAAAATACCCCTAGAATGCATAGTTTGGTTTTAAATGATAAATTTCACATATAGGTCATACCCTACTGTTATAACTTATTAAATTAAGTGTATTTACTGAATAAATCAGACCTGTAACTCAGATTACTAATTAAACTCTTTTATAACCTTTTAAATGACCAAAATGCCCTTACAAGGCATAGTTTGAGTTTAAATCCATTTCGGGCATAATAAAAGATATCTTACTGATGTCACAACATATTTAAGGCATATTAACTTGAGAAACTTGCATATGACTCTTTTGGTTACCCGTTACGCACTTTTCGCGTTCGGAACGGCTTATGTAACTAGTTTGCATATATTAGCCGAAACGGGTCAAACCTTATCATCTTTGTCTCAAAATCCAGAATGTGTTTAGTATACCCATATTATACAAGTCTTCAAACT
Organism: Helianthus tuberosus; assembly: GCA_030545235.1. NCBI lineage: Eukaryota > Viridiplantae > Streptophyta > Magnoliopsida > Asterales > Asteraceae > Helianthus > Helianthus tuberosus. The sequence goes on along the minus strand of CM060364.1, from coordinate 153,831,987 downwards.
TGTCGGGTCTAAATCACATTCTGTCTGGTCTTCGCTTAATCGTGCGTTTGAACTGTATCTTCCTTTAAAACTGACCGGTCTAAGCTTAAGCTTAATTAAAGACCCGTTAGGATTCTAATAGGATAATAAAAACCTTTGTTCCAGATTAGGAGCCCAGTAAAATCCATCTGTACTTGCTGTATTTGACTTATACATTGCTCATGTAAATACTCTTAACTTATTTTCCCTATACGGGCTTGGGATACGGTATTATAATAATACCGCTTGGTCGGGTGTGTAATCATTTAAATCGGATTGTGACTAATGTAATTACATACTCGTTTAATATGTATTATTTGGTGTATGGCCTTTGGGGGTTAAATGACCATGTCCCGGATATCCTTGGCATCATTTTACGAAATGGCCACGACCTAAGCACGGGGTGTAGGCGTACACCTGACAGTTGCATATGTAAAAACTGGTAGCCCATTTAAAGGAATTAACCTTGTGGGTATTATACCTGTGGTGTGTCAGTTAATCTTGTCCGGCCCTACCAACCGGCCCTGATGGACGACAAATAAGTAAAACTGTATACATGATTATTTAATAATTGTCCCAAGTTACAAAATATATTTTTGCCGAAGTGCATTCAAATCAATTTTCAAACTCTTTTCAAAATGAGTCAGTTAAGTTGTATTTACCAGTGTAAACTGACGTATTTTCCAAAAAGGTTAAGTGCAGGTGCTACACGTAATAGGCTGGATACTCCAGACATCAATAATCAAGTTTTCGCAAAGCTCTAGGTGTCAAAGTCTGTTGAACAGTTTTCGTCTTTATCTTGATCCGCCTGTGGATCTGTTTCAACTACATTGTGATACTTTATATTACAATTTTTTTTTGTTGGAATAAATCTATCTTTTGCTTCCGTTGTGCATTTAAATATTGTGTTGTTTGACTATGATGATATCAACTACGTCACGATACTCCCCACCGCAGCCCGAGCCCAGGGATGTTATGCGTCACGTGCATACCGATCAGGGTCTGAAGGGTCAACCTGACCGGCTCCACCACGCCCCCTCGCCAAATAATGGGTCCTGCTGGGGAACAAGGCCCAACGAGACGACGATACGTGTGATGTACCCCCCTGTGTACAGCACAGATGTGACATCTATGTCTCTACAACCATCATACAAATGCAAATTCAATGAAATCTTGTGTTTCATTTTATGAATTTGTACATTTTCATGTGACCTTTGCACATATCAATCCTAGTTCAGTTTCAATCTTTAAATCGCTTTCTGGAAAGTTATACACAAACTGATGCGTAAACGTAATCAGTTTAATGCAACAAACACTCCGGAACAGTGACATAGGCTTAACATACCTTAAATAACCTTTGCATAACTTAGAAATAAGTTTTAAAGGGTTTGGTGTGTCGAAAACATGTTTATTCGATCGCAAGGATTGTTTACGACAAACTGCGAAAGTCTGCCGATTCGTATGGTAACGAACATTCTGGAACTTTATCATAAGCTAAACATACCCTAAATATCCTTTACATAGCTTATAAATAGGCTTTGAGGGGTTCGGTATGCGAAAATATGCTTATTTGATCAATAGGGACTAAAATCATCAAAAAGTGCATAAGTTTGAATTTACGCGCATATCTTGCGTTCTGAACATATCCGGACATCCAAAAAAAATTTAATCATTAAAATATTTTATTTTAGTGATTGGAATGCAAAAATACCATTCGTCGCGTAATTTGGATCGTTTTCGCGTCCGTTCGAGTTTTCGTCGTTATTAACCGAATAACGCGACCGTACGACCAAACGAACCGACATCCGAGATGTTTTCAAGCATATTTCATCTTCTCTATGCTTTAACTTCATTATAGAGCCTTGAAATGGGGTTAATGGGGCTGAAATGCATCAAAATCTAAGTTTTAGGCTTGTAGGGACTAAAACTGCCAATCTGTGAAAGATCTTAGGCGGGCCGCGAAGGATTAGACTTATGTCTACGCGGGGCGCGACCGAATTGCAGACCATAAACATTACATCTGGTTCAGCAGCCTGTTTTCACTAGTTTTAATCCCTGATTTGGCATACCATGAGCTTGTTTTTGGACTCCCCTTGTATTAGAAACCATGGGCCACATGTGTATGGCCAAGATCATGCCTTGATCCTTGCAAAAACACTTGTAATGATCTTGTTAATTCAAGCTCTCTATAAATACCCATCAAGTTCATTATTGTTCCTTGCTCAAATTGATCTAATCTGCTCTAAGTTGAAGCTAAGGCTTCATACCTGAGTAATTTAGTTCAATTCTTCCTAGCTTGGACCCTTTGTAAGCTTCTTTCATGCTTGTTTATGCTTTTCAAGCATGAAAGTCAAACGGTGTTTGACTTTCTACTTTAACCATGAATTGGTCAAGTCAAAGTTCAATCGAACTTTGCAACGTGAGCGTAATCACGATGGTTATAGTCCCTTGTGACTATACCTACTGATTACCACGTTGATTAGTCGAAGTGACGAGTAAAAGTTTCGGTCAAAATGCCGATTATGCGTATTTTTCGACGAAACTATTTTCAGTTATCAAAACACTTTGTTTTGATATCAAACCTGTTTTCTAACTTAGTTAAACATGTTTTAACATTTTTAACTCCTCACTTTTAATCTAGTGCTTGTATAGGGTCGTAAGATAAGCGGTCTTAACAACCGCTTAGACTTTTGAACCGGACCCGTTTGGTCGATCATTAGGATCCGACCAAGCATATTTTGTGACCATAGTTGTATAGGGAATAACCTTTCGAGGTTATACCTTATGGTCACTTAGTTTAATTAGTTGTATGATAGGTAGTTTATATACCTTAGGAAAATGACCAAAATGCCCTTTTCATGCATAATTGGATTTTAAGCATATATAACTTAATTTTTGTCACTTAAACTAGTTATGCAACATATTTAAATATGTTAGGGCAAATAATACTTGTCATAGGACTAGTTAGGCGTCTCGAACGCGTATTCGCGCGAACGACGCGTTAAAGTAGCGTAGACTACCTTAACGGGTCATAAGCACTTAGGATAAGTTCCGATTTAGAATGTAGGATTTGTTAAACCATATCACATGAGTTCCAATACTCATTTGGTTTACCAGACCTCATTCTACCCGATCTTCTGATTTAGGTACCGATTGTTTAACATAGTGATTCCATACTAGGTGCCACTTGATTCCTTGATTTCCCGAGCTTCGTTAGGACACTTAATCAAGGATACTTGCAATCTCAAGTGAGTACATGGTCACATCTTTTACGTTTTCAAATGTTTTGGGGTGATACATATGTGCCGATACGCTATTTTCATGATTTCGACTATATGATTACACATGCATAGTACTATCTTTTGACGAATTGAACTATTATCCATGGCTTAAACACTGATTTCCAAAGTTTATTAAAACTATTTGCTCATTTATACTGTTACTTATGCATTCATTAACAATGATCAAGCCAATTGGTTGTACGATATAGCGCTATAGGACTAGACACCCCATTCCTGTTGTATGGAATGTCAGAAACCAAAATTTTAACCAAATAGAATTTGCCTTTGTGGTATTTTTATAGTCTCCAAGGTATAGGTTGATGCATTAAGGTTTGAATGTATTACCAAATCGCGATATATGGTATATTTCGATATACTACCAACGTGATATTGTTTTGCTAAAGCATAATTTGATATGCTATTGTTTACTAAAGTATAATTTGATATATTACCAAATCATAATTTAGGTATATTTCGATATACTACCAACGTGATACTGTTTTACCAAAGTATAATTTGATATACTACCGACTCTGTTATTTCACAAACTAAAGTACATTTTGATATACTACCAAAGCATAGTTGATATGTTATTTTCAAAACTAAAGCATAGTTTGACATTTACAAAACCAAAGTATAATTGGTTATACTACCGATGTTTTTCATTCTTAAACCAAAGTATACTTGTGATATACTACCAAACCTATTATTTCCGAAACCAAAGTATATTCTAATATACTATCTATTTAACAAATTCATAACTAAAGTATATCAGCCTGATCTGTCTCCAAGCAATGATTGGTATCAAACCCTTAACCAAAGGCCTCTTCCACGTGATGAGCGCATTCTAGATAACCCCCGCGATGCCCAACAGCACGTGAAGCATCTATGAGAGCGGCAACAGCCGTATCCATCTCAGAAGCGTTCAGAATAGAGTTAACAATCTACAAAAAAGGCAACTAATGAGAACAAAACAACAATAAATAAAACCTAAGGAAGAAGAGGAGAAACTCACCGCAGCTACTTCTCTATTGCGCATCCATTCGGAGTCGGAGACTAGCGTCTCCATGATTGACTGAGCTTCGGCGTAGTTGTTCTGAGCTACGTTAAAGGCAGAAGTGCTAATTTCTTGCGCCTCGTCGGCCCTCTGTTTGGCCTCCTCGGCGGTAGCAGCTTTTACCCTTTCAGCTTCAAGGTCTATCTCCAAAGACTCATTCTTGTCATAAGCCTCATGCAATCGACGCTTTAACTCCGCAATCTCTACATCCTTCACAGTTAAGTCTTTATCCATACTGGCCACCTGCGCCTTCAACTCAGCCTGCAACGGATGAAACAACGACTTAACAATATTTTGACAAATACAAAACATAAATAAGGAAAGGGTTAAGACTGTTGAACCTTAATGCGCCCTTTGTCTGCTTCAGCGTACTCAACCTTTCCTTTTAATGTGGCAATCTTAGCCTCAAGGTCGGTAATCTTGGAGCGAGCAGCATACATGCGCTGATTATCTTTCTTGCATACCTCTTTCCATTCAGCCCACTCCTTCGACAAGAGCTCTTCAGCAGCACGCAGTTTTCTCTTTAAGCCCTCGCGGCCCCATTCTTCAGATTTTTTCTCCGCATCAAAGGTGGCCTTCTCCTCAGCAAAGGCACTCTTCATCTTTTCGAAATCCTTAACCTGTCTCAACAAGCGCTCACGGTACTTCTACCAATCCCCCTGCTCTCTAACCATTGTGCGCCACTCGCGCACAATCTGGTGGTTAGCAGCGCGGGTGTTGGCCTCCCCAACAAGGTAAGCATGATACAACCCATCATGGGTTCGCGCTCTCTGCCTATTAACTTCACCAGGAGGGAAAGAGTTTAAGTACCAGTCACGACAAGGAACAAACTCCATGAACGTGTCCTTCTGCTTTAAGCCCCAAACAGGCTGGTGGGGAGCATCACCGCGAGCCTCCTCAGTGTATGTCTTATAATAAATATCTCCTAAGGTATCCTTATGACCTATTGGAGCTTGTGGCCACGAAAGCACCTGCGGCGCTACCGGAACCTCCAGCACCTGCTACACCCGCAGCAGTAGTAGCGTCCTTAGGCGCCGTCGGCTCAGGTACAGTAGTAGCTGACCCCCCATCAGTAGTTGTAACTTGCTTAGTTTGGAGGGGTACATCAGGCTGCGCAAGTTCCGCTGGCTTAACAACCTCGGGCCCTTTTCCCCGAGTAGCTTCCTTCTCCTTTTCATGAAAGGGCCGATCAAGCCCTGTGATATGCGTGACCTCCGGACCCCGCGCCACATCATGCTGGGTGGCAATGGCAGCCTCAGTGGCTTCTTTCTCCTTCTCTTTTTCTTTTTTTTCTCCTTCTCAACCACCTTCTCAACCTCCGGCTCAACAGTTCTAAGAGGCTTGATTATAAATTTGGTTTTCTTTGGCGCCGGCTCCTTTGGGTCCTTCAACTCGACACCCTTAGTTTTCTCATGGGTCTTCTTTAAAGCCCCTGCAGAAATCAAAGGTTAGGAAATTTTACTAAGGAAAATAAGGAAGTCATCATAACACTAACTTGGAGAGAACTTGTAAAGGGAACGCAGCTTGCTCTGTTTCCCTATCACTGGGGCTCCCCCAGCCTTCTGCGCTGCTTTAACTCCAGCAGCAGCCTCCTCTCTACTCCTTTTCCTTCTCACCAACTGAGCAGCAGGTTCTTCATGTTCTTCTTCTTCTTCTTCTTACTCTTCTTCATGAAGCGCGATCGAAGAGGGAGTAGCGCCAGCCTCAGGGATCCTTGACCCCGCGCTTCCAGAACTTTTTGAGCCAGTAGCGCTGGCCTTCTTCTCACCTATACGGGACAAACCCTCAAGTGAGTCACTCGCAACAACGTAATCTTCCAGGTTAATCTGCCGAAATCGAAGAGTACCTTTATCAGAGGCTCCAGCAGTCGCACGGCTACTCCCACCCTTCTTGCTGGTTGCTTCAGCATCAATGGTTATCACCTTCTTCTTCTTCTTGCTCGGTTTCTTCTTCTTCTCCTCAGGATATATGCTAAGGTCATGCAACACACCTGCAAAGATGTTAGACCAGGAACTTGGCTCCCCATGTGATGACCCTACAGACTCCTCGCTGGAAAGATAAAGAATCTTTTTCCTAGCGGAAGTCACAGCACGCAAGGGCCTGGGGTTGGGTAGATGCGCACCTTCGGTTGCAGTGTGAGGATTGACAAAGGCTCTAGCAGGGGGATAAAGAAAATGGCCTTTGATCTGCTCGTACCAATAAGGCTCCCCTGATTGTAGCGGGCGCACACCCATAGACCCACCAAATGTGGGGAAAGCAGCTTGATAAAGGTGCGCCTCTGCAATCAAATTCAAGAGTTAAGCGCAGATAAATTACAAAGGAAGTTAAAACCAAAGAAACAACATAACTCTATCTTCAAACTTCAGAATGGGTACTTCATTGCTAGTCTCCGGCCACTTGTCGCTCATCTGCGCCGCAACCAGTATGTTTTCTCCAAAAATTCGATTCGGCGTTGCAGTAAGCTTCAAATACCAATCGGCTCTCGTGGGGATATCAAGTTCCTCTTTCTCAATCACATCCGCCTCGCGGAAGATCATCGTGATCGGAATGACTTCTTCTCTGATGAAGAAGAACTTCATCTTCCAGTCATGAAAACTCTTTGGAGGATTTAGAAGAATCTTCTTGGTAGAACCCCGGTTTCCGAAGGAATAAAACCCGATATTCCGGATCAACTGGTAAAACACCCGGAACTTCTTGACTATGGGCTCTATCCCATGAGATCGGCAGAGGAACTCGAAGTGTCTCACCCTCACCATGTCGGGTGGACTCATCTGGGATATGTGAAAACCATAACTTCTTGATCAACTGGTAAAACACCCGGAACTTCTTGACTATGGGCTCTATCCCATGAGATCGGCAGAGGAACTCGAAGTGTCTCACCCTCACCATGTCGGGTGGACTCATCTGGGATATGTGAAAACCATAATAATGAAGTATATGTGCCATGAACTCCGTGGCTGGAAGCCGGAAATTACCTTGCAAGAAGAAGTCTTCAAAAAGGGTTATATACCCCGGTGGTGCGTCGGCGGCAGTCTGACCCTGCCGGGGATATCGGGTATCCCATTCCGGTGGGAACCGGAATCCTCTGGTTATCTGCTCGAACAACCCTTGATCCCATTTGAGAACAGGGAGAGGACCTTCTTCAACATGAGTTTCTTCTTCAGCCATGGGAATACTTGAATATGAAGATCTTACTACTCTGAGAAACTTGAACGTCCAAGAAAAACTTGAAGATCTGCTGTGAAATCATTGAAGATTTGAAGAAGTTTTGAATACTCAAGAGAGAAAAGAGAAAACAGAAGGAATATTTGTGAAATCCTCTCTCCTCTAGTCGACTATATATACCCATCGCATTTAATGTGATGGGTAAACGTACCGGATTCACCACGCACGTAATCAATCAGGAGCTGCCACGTAAGGTGGGATTCTTGGAGTGACGGTCACCACGCGCGCGTGGGCCTCACTCGGCTGACGGAAAGCCAAACCGTCAGTGACAGCATGATGATGGCCGTGTCAGCAGTCAACTCAAACGTCGCCGTCAACGACATTTTGCACCAACTTGTCAGAATTCAAAATTCGAGGTTTTTTCCGCTCAAAGTTACTACATACTTCATGCAGAAGTTACCAAGGTTGCGCAGCATTCATGATTACTTAATGAGCATGCACGCTTAGACTCAAAAGCAGAGATTTATCAACAGGCAAATCTGGTAGTCGCACCGTAGTAACTGACAAACACTTACACGCGCGCCGCTTACCAAGATCCAGCAAGCATTTTTCAAAGCTAACACTTTCTTTTTTCTAAGTCCAGAGCTCCAACCATTTTACTTCGCGCATGGTGCAACACTGGACTGGGGGGACTTGAAGGGGTATGGTCCCAAAAAGCCGCGCAGACCATTTAGGTTGCGCGCTGGACCATACTCCTTACTCAATAAGCTGATCAACCATCAGACCCTCGCGGGTTGTTCAAGAAAAGCCTACCCTCGCGCGAGGTCTAAGCAAGAGATAACATCGGCTTTCACACTTGTGTTCTGAATAAGAGCCTTCATCTCCTACAACCCTGCGCGGACTAGTTACGTGCACAACAAGGGTATCGCAGGATTTACGGTGCAAGACCACTTCAGAGAGTACAAAAGGTACAAGTGGCAGAAGAGTGAGCCAATCAGCGTCCACCAGGCTGTGCTCCACGATCGTATGACGTGCAGGAGACAGAGAGTACACAAGGACGCCTACGTGGAACCAATCAGGGGGCGGCGACATCTGCCCCATGATCTCCACTTACCTACTGATGGCAGAGGGACAACGAGGCCGACAACTGGGACACGTGGCTCCAATCATGGTGCGCCAGCACCGGAGATCTTCTAGAAGACACTAATCGTCGATACCAGTGAGAAAATGAGGATATTCCCTGGTTGTCGCCTTCCGGCCCAAGGCCCATCAGCCCATCTCCTCTTACACCTCTCCGGCTATAAATAGAGACCTTCATGCACAGGTTAAACATTCTATTCCCTCTACTATCACTCTTAACACACACTTATTTCCTCAAAGCAGTTACTTATTCTCACGCTGGAGTCTGGTTAAGAGGGAAACCCCCATATTCCCCTCTTAACGAGCTAACGGTCTTGCTGTTTTGCAGGAAGAACAGATCAAATCGGAACTCAGGAAAGTTTAAGAAGATTAACCCTCATGTTTGAAACATAAACCAAACTAATTAACCCTAAAATTAGTTTCGTGTTTCTTCACGACTTTAAAAACTTGAGAGACAATTGTTTGTATTTATCTGATTTGTAATAAAATAATGAGTTCATTAATGGAATAAAACAAATCTTTAACCACCATGTGTTGTGAAACAATGATTCTGTTACGACACTCCCCGACGTTTCCACCACGGTTTGTTGTTTTACGCGGTCGGGGTGTGACAGAAGAGTTGGTATCAGAGCTCATAGTTATAGGGAATTAGGTTATTAGTAATGCTTTGACCTAGACTATAACCTTCCTAGGACCCTAACACAAGTTATCTTGTGTTTAGTCTTAAAACAATGTCGTCGCCTATCTTTGGGTGACAACCACAACAGGAACACAAATTACAAATCCGTTTTTGAAAACCAATCATCTCTTCTTAGATGATTTATTATAAGGTTTTGAACCTTCAAAGTTTTCAAAATCTCGTCAAAGTTTGGGTCTAAATAATGTGAACATGTGCAATCTGGAAGGGTGGGTGCATGTACCTTGAGTTTTCTGTCTAAGGCTAGAGTGTTCGTACAAATCCACATAATCAGACCAGTCACTCTTACCTGGGAACTCTTGGGGTGAGTGTCCACTTATAGGCTAAAGCATGTCTTCGCGATACATTAGTATGACCCATTTACTTTGATTAGTCACAGTGTCATTTGTTTGTTTTAGGTAACAAACAAATGATCACAATCTTCATGCTTTGTCGATATTCTTTTAAGCATTCAATTTTTACTATCCGATATCATCTCACTCGTTTCTTTTCATGTTTCTTTGCTCTTTTAGAATGCCTCCTCGACGTGACCCAACACAGGATGCCGCCATGGCAGCCTTAGTCACTCAGCAAATCGTTGTTGTACTCCCAAACATGATAACCCAGATAAACCAAGCAAACAACAACAATAACAACAATGCTCCGTGCAACTATAAACAGTTCAACTCAGCTAAGCCACTCACATTTACTGGGTCTGAAGGGGCCACTGGGCTCCTACAATGGTTTAAGAGTCTCGAAAGCACATTTCGTCATGTACAATGCCCAAACGAGCGAAAGGTTGAGTTTGCATCGAGCGTATTCCAGAAAAGAGCACTTACATGGTGGAACAGTGTAATGAGGGATAGGGGTGCCGATGTGGCAATGACACTAACTTGGGAAGAGCTTCGAGCTCTAATGATGAAGGAATTATGTCCTCGTCATGAGCTCAGGGCATTGGAAAGGGAATTCGACGATCTTAAGCAAGACAACGGTGAACATCGAGCCTACACTGATCATTATGAGGAACTGATCCTGTTATGTCCTACCATGGTTACACCTTTGGATAAAGCGATTGAAAAATACATTGATAGTCTCCCTGACCCAGTTCAAGACATTGTTACTGGTAGCAACCCTACTACCGTCAGACAGGCCATTGAACTGTCCACTACCCTGACTGAATCTCAAATCAGGAAGGGTAAGCTTTTCCGAAAAGGCGACCAGAAACCATCTGATGAGTCTACACAAGAAAAACCAAAGGATAAACAGACTGAGTCCTCCAAAAAGTCGAAGAAGCGTAAGGCTTCACAAAACTTCACTGTAGTTGCTCAGAACAATCAGGTTGCACCAAACCAGCCAACACAACCTCGTACTAGGAAAAACTATGTTGGTACCGCACCTTTGTGCAACAAATGCAACCGTCATCATCTGGAACAAACACAGTGTCACAAATGTACCCACTGTGGGCGATTGGGACATTTGGTCAATACCTGTCGTTATGCTATCCATAACCAAGCTGCTGCAAATCCTGCTGTTGCTCAAGCACCATTTCCACCTGGATCGTGCTATAACTGTGGTGATCTTATGCACTACCGGAACAATTTCCCAAGACTTGTTAATGCAAATCCAGCGCGTGGGTGAGTGTTTAACATAAACGAGGCAAATGCAAATGAAAATGCAGCAGTGAACAATTAGACTTTTTGTATTTTCCTTGTTGTTATCTTTGACGCTTGAAACAATTCAGTTGTTATATAAATAAATTTGTCGTTTCACTTTTATTTACAAGACTGATACGATTGTGTGTATGTGTGACATACCCCTACGATGCCGACATCAAGGAACCATGTCCCTTACAAAACAAACTACTCGTGTGGTTCTTTCATTTTTATGATCAGTTGTGATCTCCCCGAAAATCCTAAGTACTCGTTTCTTTTAAGAAACAAAATACAAGGTACAAGTTACAAATTCTTAAACAGATACTTGAAATACCATTTCAAATCCTTGATTTGATACCTAAAGTTACTTTCATGAATCCTTAATTGGATTCCTTGTGTGCTCTAATACGAATGTTACGATACGACAAAGACAAAGCCAAATCCTTATAAGATCTTCATATCTTCATAGTTAGATTCTTGTGGATATTTAAAGTACCAATTAAAGTCCTTGATTGGATTTCTGGTATAACTTAAATGCATTTATACAAGTTAATGAACGAGCTAATAACTAGGTTGACGACTATGCGATTAAGTGATTATGTGTTTATGTGTAATTCTAAAGCTCTCTACCTAAGTCCTGGTAGAATCTTCCGTATTTTCATATGATAGATTCTTAGAAGGATACTCAAAGTACTATCTTAAATTCCTTAAGGGGCTTTTCTATGCAAATAGTAAGAACCTTGGATTCCAAAGTGCTATTTCAAAACGATTACTTGATTCAAAGTTACAAAGATCCTTTAGTGGGCTATTTAAAGAGGTCGTGCAACGGTCTAGTTAAGGAGATCATGTGTAAATCTAGTTAAAAAGATCGTTCATTGATCTAGTTAAAAAGATCCTTTGGCGGTCTAGTCAAGTCATTACATGTTTGTTCGATTGATTTTTCCCCTACGCATTATGGAATGAACTGTGCGGACTGTGCAAGGAATTACGTAATTATGGATGCATACATAATTATGGAATTCAGTGCACAGAAACCACATCAAGTTTTGTCATGTGTTAAGACCCATAGTGATAAGAATAACGAAATGGGAACAATGTAAAAAGGGCATGGTGGATACGTCGTTGTTACTTCCTATATATACGTGTTCCTTATTACATTGCGAACGTAGCGTTATTTAAGTTACTAAAAGTCCTGGACCTTGACCAATGTTATTTTATCTTACACTCTCCAACTCCAATTTCGAACACACAGAAGTTTCCTATAATAGTCTTCAAAGGAAACATTCTTCCATCCATTGTTCGAAACTCCAAAGTTCATACTATTTTTCTGCAACAGGAACATCACTTTGACAATTAACAAATTCGCTAAAAATCCAAACGTGGCCCAGAGTTTTACTTAGGGTACGGAGGATTCATTCGAAGGCGAAACAATCACATTTGTTTTCACAAGTTTCCTCTAAAATCAAATTTCGGGACGAAATTTCCTAAAGTAGGGGAGACTATGACATCTGTGTCTCTACAACCATCATACAAATGCAAATTCAATGAAATCTTGTGTTTTATTTTAGGAATTTGTACAATTTCATGTGACCCTTGCACATATCAATCCTAGTTCAATTTCAAGCTTTAAATCGCTTTCTGGAAAGTTATACGCAAACTGATGCGTAACCGTAATCAGTTTAACGCGACAAACACTCCGGAACAGTGACATTGTCTTAACATACCTTAAATAACCTTTACATAACTTAGAAATAAGTTTTAAAGGGTTTGGTGTGTCGAAAACAAGTTTATTCGATTGCATGGACTATTTACGACAAACTGCGAAAGTCTGCCGATTCGTATAGTAACGAACATTCCGGAACTTGATCATAAGCTAAACATACCGTAAATATCCTTTACATATCTTAGAAATAGGCTTTGAGGGGTTCGGTATGCGAAAATATGCTTATTTGATCAATAGGGACTAAAAGCGTCAAAAAGTGCGTAAGTTTGCATTTACGCGCATATCTTACGTTCTGAACATATCCGGACATCCAAAAATTTTTGTAATCATTAAAATATTTTATTTTAGTGATTGGAATGCAAAAATACCATTCGTCACGTAATTTGGATCGTTTTCGCGTTCGTTCGAGTTTTCGTCATAATTAACCGAATAACGCGACCGTACGACCAAACGAACCGACATCCGAGATGTTTTCAAGAATATTTCATGTTCCCTATGCTTTAACTTCATTGTAGATCCTTGAAATGGGGTTAACGGGGCTGAAATGCATCAAAATCTAAGTTTTAGGCTTGCAGGGACTAAAACTGCCATTCTGTGAAAGATCTTAGGCGGGCTGCGAAGGATTAGACTTATGTCTACATGGGGCGCGACCGACTTGCAGACCAGAAACATTGAATCTGGTTCAGCAGCCTGTTTCCACTAGTTTTAATCCCTGATTTGGCATACCGTGAGCTTGTTATTGGACTCCCCTTGTATTAGAAACCATGGGCCACATGTGTATGGCCAAGATCATGCCTTGATCCTTGCAAAAACACTTGTAATGATCTTGTTAATTCAAGCTTTCTATAAATACCCATCAAGTTCATTCTTGTTCCTTGCTCAAATTGATCTAATCTGCTCTAAGTTAAAGCTAAGGCTTCATACCTGAGTAATTTAGTTCAATTCTTCCTAGCTTGGACCCTTTGTAAGCTTCTTTCATTCTTGTTTATGCTTTTCAAGCATGAAAGTCGAACAGTGTTTGACTTTCTGCTTTGACCATGAATTGGTCAAGTCAAAGTTCAATCGAACTTTGCAACGTGAGCGTAATCACGATAGTTATAGTCCCTTGTGACTATACCTACTGATTACCACGTTGATTAGTCGAAGTGACGAGTCAAAGTTTCGGTCAAAATGCCAATTATGCGCATTTTGCAACGAAACTATTTTCGGGTATCAAAACACTTTGTTTTGATATTAAACCTGTTTTCTAACTTAGTTAAACATGTTTTAAGATGTTTAACTCGTCACTTTTAGTCTAGTGCTTGTATAGGGTCGTAAGATAAGCGGTCTTAACAACCGCTTAGACTTTCGAACTCGACCCGTTTGGTCGATCATTAGGATCCGACCAAGCATATTTTGTGACCATAGTTGTATAGGGAATAACCTTTCGAGGTTATACCTTATGGTCTCTTAGTTTAATTAGTTGTATGATAAGTAGTTTATATGCCTTGGGAAAATGACCAAAATGCCCTTTTCATGCATAATTTGATTTTAAGCATATATAACTTAATTTTTGTCACTTAAACTGATTATGCAACACATTTAAACATGTTAGGGCATATAATACTTGTCATAGGACTAGTTAGGCATCTCGAACGCGTATTTACACGAACGACGCGTTAAAGTAGCGTAGACTACCTTAACGGGTCATAACGGGTCGTAAGCACTTAGGATAAGTTCCGATTTAGAATGTAGGCTTTGGTAAACCATATCACATGAGTTCCAATATTCATTGTGTCACACCCCGACTTTCCATGTGTCACCGGTGGGCCCGGTGGGGAGTATCGTGACGTAGTTGGCAACATAATAGTCAAACAACACAATATATAAATGCACAGCGGAAGCAAAAGATAAATATTATTACATTCCGAATATAAAGTAATATCCAGTATTACAACGGAAAGTAAAGGATCCACAGGCGGATCTTAAAACATATCATTTGTTCAACAGACTTTAGACGCCTAGAACTTGCAAGATTCCTTATCAGCGCCCTGAGCTTCCAGCCAATTACGTTCAGTACCTGTCACTTAACCTTTTTGGAAAATACGTCAGTTTTCACTGGTAAATACACTCAACCGACTCATTTGAAAAGAGTTTAAGAAAATTGATTTGAATGCACGTGGCACAAAATATCTTTTATAATTTGATTAAAATGCACAGAGGCAAAATTAACCTTTTTAACTTGATTAAAATGCACAGAGGCAAAATTAATCTTTTTCACTTGTATACTTGGGACAAACTATATTTCATGTTATCAGGTTTACATAACTTGCTCTACATACGGGGCCCAGATCTATGCCGGTTCATGATTAATCAACACACCACTATTCCCTTATTGGGTATAATTAATTAATTAGCATATAGCATCTGTCAGGTGTATGCCTACACCCCGTGCTCAAGTCGTGGCCATTGCATTTAATGAGTCAAGGATATCCAGGACACGGTTGCATTAATCCCCAATGTTTCAGTCAAGCAATACGAATTAAAAACAGGTTATTTGGATTTCCCGACTTATTGGTCTTTGAATCCCATACCTGACCATGCGGTATTTATATTACCGTATCCCAAGCCCGTAATAGGGAAAATAAGTTAAGAGTATTTACCTGAGCTAGCTCCTGTCTTAAATAGCAAGAATTTAATAACTCAGCCGTTATTCACTTAAGTAAGCGTAGGTACCATTTACCGGAAGGCTCTAGTCTGGAATGATGGTATAAATAATTAATTAGAATGCTAACGGGTCTTTAGTTAAGCCTAAGCTTAGACCGGTTAGTCTTACGGGAAGATACGGTTCGTACGCACAATTAAGCGAAGACCGGAATAGAATGTGATTTAAACCCGACATGTTCTGAGACTTGTCTTATATGGGTATTTCATACACATTCTGGATTTTGAGATAAAACCAATAAGGTTTGACTTGTTTCGGCTAATTTATGTAAACTTGTTACATAAACCTATCCGTACGCGTAATAAGCGTGAAAAGTATTCATGAGAGTCATATACAGGTTTCCTAAGTTAATTATGCCTCAATTATGTTGTGACATCAGTAAGATGTCTTTCATTATGCCCGAAACGAATTTAAACACAAACTATGCCCCGTAGGGGTAGTTTGGTCATTTTTAAAGGTTGTAAAAGAGTTTAGTGTTAATCTGAGTTACAGGTCTGATGTAATTAGCAAATATACTCAATTTGCTAAGTTATATCAGTAGGTTAAGGTATATATGTGAAATTTATCAATTATAACCAAACTATGCACCGTAGGGGCATTTTGGAAATTTCACATAAGCCGAAAAGCTCAAAACTGAAGTCTAAGTTTATCAACCTTTACTTACTGTTAAATTATTATAATTTGCCTCATATATCAGTAGGTATCACCCTTGGTATGTTTAAAATAGTTTTAGTACATACTATGCGTTAAAAACGGTTAAAAAGGCGATTAGAAGCCGTTTCCGGGTTCGATACTTAAATCTGATATTTTTATATTTCCAGAAGGCTTAAAATAATTTATTTATCATATGGGATCAGTAACAAAAGGTTTGGAGTCGTTTAGATATGTAAAACTCATTTTATGGCCCGTAAGGGCAAAACCGACATTTACCGGATTAAGCCTACGACTATGAGTTATGCTCAGCCTAAAATTTATTAAAAATCTTTAAAAATCCCAAAATAATATATTACATCAGTGGGTAAAGATTTTGATATCAAAAAGTAGGCTTAACTATGCTATACGCTAATTACGTCAATTAATTAACATAAGGCTTTCATTTTGCGATACTGAGCATAACTCTCAATCTACAATTCAAACTGATGTCAAACTTTGCATACAAGTTTATATATCAGTAATTAAAGTTTCTACTCTTTTACATTTCCAAAAATCACGTTTTAAGGTAATAAGGGCATAATGGTCAACATATGAGCAATTAACGGAATCATGCATATTAATTGGTTAACTAATGAACCATGATGTATAATCACAGAGGGTTATACTAGCATGTTACCTGGTCCAAATAAAGCTCTAAGGCATTTCTAAAACATGCTTAAACGGGTCAGAACTGAAAGTCAAAGTGAAAGTCAAACTATGCGACTTTCGGTTCCGAACCGGGTCTTTACAGAGAATTGTCGGGTTGAACATGTTTAGACATGTTCTTACACTAATTACTAAGTTATAACAATGATCCAACATGTTGTATATGTTCTACATTGCTAATTATGCATAAATTAGAATTTAAGTATCCTGTTGACTTTTTATTAGCAAGTTTGACCCGACATTTGATCTAGTTAGAATGATAATCAGGGGGAACCCTTTTAAGGGTTTATTACCCACATAATTACCTACTTATAACTACTTTTGATTCGACTAATCACTGGACCATTAGTGATTAATCCTTAAGTCAACCGTTAATTACGACGGTTTGACTTTTAAGCAATAACTAAGCTAAAACTTAATCGAGGAAGGTTTAGCAAACTTACCAAGGTCCTATGCACGAAATGTGATCAGTTGAGAGAAGGCTTGAGCTCCAGAAGTGATCAGGAATGCAAGAATGAAGTGTGAGGAACTTGTTGCAACAAGGTGGCCTTTTATAGTGAATTAAACACCACAAATTGTTGACAACTCAAGCTACAACTGACCATAAATCATCAACACATGTCCCTAAGTGTTTAGGGGTTGTTTAGGGGTCTCTTGGAAGGGTTTAAGGGCATTACATGTCGTTTAGAAGGCTGAACAGGCAAGTTAAACGGTTTTCTGCATCTGGGCGGGCCAGGCGGCCCGCGTAAGATTATGTGAAAGGTTACGCGGCCCGCGTGGGCCTTGAAATCAGATTTAAACATTTTCAAGTTGTTTGCTTATTGTCTCTTGGCTCCTCGAAAGGTCAACTAAGCTTATTTCTTGCAATTTGACCCCTTCTTATTTATCTACAAGGGCTTTAGGCCTTATACCCACTTTGCCAAGTCCCTGGACACTTTCGGTTAACCCGAAAAGTCATAACTTTCAACGTTAACGCTTTAACCCCTCGCACACGAATTCGATCATAACTTTCTCATACGATAACGAAACTTTATGAAATTTATATTGTGCATTCTAGTGAGCATAATTAACCGTTACAAAGCTTCGGGTTTGTCAAAAGGTCACTCAGAGGTATATTTTAAACATGTTGACACATTTAACCCCTGTAGTTTGTAATCTTTCACTTTTAGCTTCGTATGATCCATGATTCATTCGTTTGAAGGTATGAGCATCATGTAGGGTTAATATACAATATATTTATTCACTGTTGACATTTAGAACTCGTATTTTCATATACTTTTCAAGTTTGTCAACTTTAGTCCCTCTAGGGTATTCTTTCACGCGTTCAAGCTTATGACACGTGTCAATACATTATAGGACGTGAATTTTCGAGGTGTTACGCATTGGTTTACCAGACCTCATTCTCCCCGATCTTCCGATTTAGGTACCAATTGTTTAACATAGTGATTCCATACTAGGTGCCACTTGATTTCTTGATTTCCTGAGCATCGTTAGGACACTTAATCTAGGATACTTGCAATCTCAAATCAGTACATAGTCCCCTCTTTTATGTTTTCAAATGTTTTGGGGTGATACATATGTGCCGATACGCTATTTTCATGATTTCGACTATATGATTACTCATGCATAGTACTATCTTTTGACGAATTGAACTATTAACCATGGCTTAAACACTGATTTCCAAAGTTTGTTAAAACTATTTGCTCATTTATACTGTTATTTATACATTCATTAACAATGATCAAGTCGATTGGTAGTACAATATAGCGCTATAGGACTAGACACCCCATTCCTGTTGTATGGAATGTCAGAAACCAAAATTTTAACCAAATAGAATTTGCCTTTGTGGTATTTCTAGTCTCTAAGGTGTAGTTTGATGCACTAAGATTTGAATGTATTACCAATTCGCGATATATGGTACATTTAGATATACTACCAACATGATACTGTTTTGCTAAAGCATAATTTGATATGCTATTGTTTACTAAAGTATAATTTGATATACTACCAAATCATGATTTAGGTATATTTCGATATACTACCAACGTGATACTGTTTTACCAAAGTATAATTTGATATACTACCGACTCTGTTATTTCACAAACTAAAGTACATTTTGATATACTACCAAAGCATAGTTGATATGCTATTTTCAAAACCAAAGCATAGTTTGATATTTACAAAATCAAAGTATAATTTATTATACTACCGATGTTTTTCATTCTTAAACAAAAGTATACTTGTGATATACTACCAAACCTATTATTTCCGAAACCAAAGTATATTCTAATATACTATCTATTTAACAAATTCATAACTAAAGTATATTTAGATATACTACTAATCCGCTTATCTCAAAACCAAAGTATATTTTTGTATATACTATATACATTTTTCCAAAACGACGCATTTTAGAAACAAAACTTTTACAAGAATTCATGGTTATTTTTTAGAACATAAAACCTCTTCTTGTGTTATCCAAATCCACGAATCAAATTCACAAATCCTATGTTACTCACAGGCATTATTATGCTGACGTACCTATTTTCACATATGTTTCAGGTGCTGTTATATGATGATTGTTAATGCATGCTACACATAGGATGGACTCGTGCCTTAGCGACTTTAAAAACTTGAGAGGTAATTGTTTGTATTTATCTGATTTGTAATAAAACAATGAGTTCATTAATGGAATAAAACAAATCTTTAACCACCATGTGTTGTGAAACAATGATTCTGTTACGACACTCCCTGACGTTTCCGCCGTGGTTTGTTGTTTTACGCGGTCGGGGTGTGACAACAGACCTGTCCTGCCTGTGGAACGCCGCCGCGAACCGCTGGGCTAGGCAGCGATGGAGGGCGCACATCTCCCCCATATAAGACAGTACATGTAAAAGAGACCCCCCTTATTGCACCACTCGCATGGTGCAATGGATGTGGCAATAAGCCTGTGCAGGTAACGGTACAGGGGATCAATGATCCAGGAGACCCTCGACTTCGACTTCGGACCGATGAACAGTAACAAATAGTATACCTCTCCCATGGAGTATCATGTCCGATGAACACTCGGGCTCTCGCCGCCTCGTCAACCTCCTCGATAGCTCCCCAATCGAGGGTGGGGTGGACGTTGATATCCATACGCCGAAACATTTCACATCTGTGATAAGCCTCGCTCCCCTGCTCGAATGCTAGATAAGGATTATCTATTAATGGATCCATGTCTGGGCAACCGCCACGCCCACGACCGCACCCACGTCCACGTCCATGTCAACGTCCACGCCATACCCTTAACCTAGCCCTGTTACAACCCTTTAAAGACCTTTTGACTTGTGCTTAGTATTCGCGTTCGGTGGTGGATAATGATTGAGTTGCAAGCCTCTGCGGGTACATGTTCTAACTGGTTTGAGTGATTACTTAAAAAGTGCTAATGCATTATCTATTAGTCAATTGTTGAAACGAGTGGAAAGAACATTGTGAGGGATGTGAATAACTTGTTAGTTTCACGGGTGGGTTAATCTCGGGTAACTATAATTACGTGACTAATCACTTTACCGTTAAAAATTTTTAAAATTGTAAAAATCATGAACGGGTATGACATTAGACCTTAACTTTAGTCTCGAGAATGGGATGTGTGTTTCTCTTTCGACCCACGTGAAAGTGAAAAACATATTTTTTGAGGGCAAGCAAAAGATAAGTATGGGGATGCGATGGGTTGGTAAATTTCCAAAGCTTAACGTGTTTAATTTTACCGATTTGTGTGAAATTGAGTTTTAGAATACACTACTTTGAGATGGTTTGTATTTTGAAGGCATTGACATGTTTAAGGTGTATTTTGGAAGCTTAATGGAGCTTAGGAATGAAGTTCGGAAGAACAGGAGCGAAAAACGGAGCTAAACGGCGAAAACCGGACAAAGACTTCAGAGACCGGCGTCCCAGACGCCCAGACCAGCGTCCCAGACGCTGGTCCCCAACGTGAATTTGGGGAAAACTTTAATTAAAACCCAATTTCGAATACCTAGCTACAGGAATCCATTCTAGACTTCCATAGGCGATAGGGAGATATTTTTGAAGGTTCCATTTGATCCATTATAATATTCCATCAAGTTGTGAAGATTAATCATCAACCATGAGTGGCTAATTTCTTCAAGATCATACCCGGGTGAAAGGTTGTGAGTTTCTAGGGTTTGTTTTTCATGTGTTGGTTTGATACAAATATTTGTTAATCTTTGATTGAAATTGTGTGAATCATTTGTTGGTATTGCTTTGAACTCGAAATTGTTAAGTTTTCTTGCAACATTGACGTTGAGAGATGATTGCTACCATTAAGTTGTGATTTATGCTAGGGTTTAGTTTTTGTTCTTGATTAATAAAGCATACTATTGTCTCATATTGTGACGGTTATCTTGCACCGGTTGCGTATGATAGACGATTGTTGATGTCTAAGATTAGGATTTCAAATTAACAAACTCAAGAAGTCATTGGTGTTCATAACATAATCAAACCATTCATGGTGGATAGCCCTAGATACTTACTAATCCAAACCCGGGTGTGATTCTTTTCTAAATATGTTCATAACTTCATTTTAATTACCGTTTTGATATTCGTCATTCCAAATAACATCATTAAACCGTTTTCTACAAACCAATTAGAATCACATTGTTGGTTCGCACTTTCAAACACAAATTTAAAGAAAATTAGCAAGCTTCATAATTACTTTGCACATTTTTGTAAATAGTCTAACTAATTGAACAGGTCGTGCAATACTGACCACATGCTCTTCATGGATACGATACCCGACTTACCCTAGCTACCTAGGTTAATTAGGCTTTTGACTGATCAGGACGACACGGTCACGTCAAACATTAGTACTGAAAAAGGGTTGATTTTACGCCGTATTTGATATAATTTATATGTTGTATTTTAAGCACATCAAGTAACCTGAAGTTGCGGGTTGTCACATCATCCCCAACTTGAAAAAAATTATGTCCCGAAATTTGATAAGCAGTCACGGAGAAGTGAAAAGATAAGTTACGATGACTGTGGGTTCCTTGCATACCACATCATCCCCATCTTGAAAAGGAATTTCGTCCCGAAATTAACTAGTCGCATCAGTGATAGGTTCAACGGTTCTAAATAAGTGAGGATACATGAGCATCATCTGATCCTCGTGTTCCCATGTGAACGCTGGTCCACGTCTTGAGTTCCAACGAACTCTCACGATAGGTATACGACTGTGTTTACGGACCTTAACTTCCTGGTCCATGATTTCGACAAGTTCCTCGATAAACTGTAACTTGTCATCGATCTTCAGTTCTTGGAGAGGAACCACAAGTGTTTCACCGGACAAACACTTCTTTAAATTAGAAACATGGAAGACGTTGTGAACATTACCAAGTTCATCAGGCAACTCAAGTCTGTAAGCCACCTTACCAATTCTTTCCAAAATCTTAAACAACCCAACATAACGCGGATTGAGCTTCCCGCGTTTCCCAAAACGAACCACACCCTTCCAGGGTAAGACTTTCAATAAAACACGATCGCCCACGACGAATTTCAAGGGTTTCCTACGCTTGTCGACATAGCTTTTCTGGCGATCACGTGCTGCCGCCATATGATTTCTGATTTGAACAATCTTCTTAGAAGTTTCGAGTATGAGTTATGGACCCGTGATTTGGTTGTCACCCACCTCAGCACAACAAAGAGGAGATCGGAACTTCCGTCCATACAATGCCTCGAACGGAGCTGCCTGAATGCTAGAGTGGTAACTATTGTTGTAGGAAAACTCCACCAAAGGCAAATGCCTCTCCCAGTCGTTACCAAAATCGATCACACATGCTCGCAACATGTCTTCAAGCGTCTGGATGGTTCTTTCACTTGGACCATCCGTCTGAGGGTGATAAGCGGTGCTCGTGTCTAGACGTGAGCCAAACGATTTGTGCATCGCTTGCCACAGATTGGACGCGAAACGCAGATCACGATCAGAGATGATGGAAGTCGGCACCCCGTGCCTAGAAACTACTTCCTTTAAGTAAATACTAGCAAGTCGTGAAAACTTATCAGTTTCCTTGATCGCAAGGAAGTGCGCAGATTTGGTGAGACGGTCGACGATCACCCAAATGGTATCGTTTCCGTTTTGAGTCTGGGCAAGTCGGTGATGAAATCCATGGAAATCTGTTCCCATTTCCACGTAGGCAGTTCTGGTTGCTGAGACGGTTTTTGGTATTCCACCTTGACTTTCACACAAGTCAAGCATTTGCTCACATATGTCGCTATGTTAGCTTTCATGTTCGGCCACCAATACAAGATTTTTAGATCCTTATACATCTTATCAGAACCCGGATGAACAGAGTTTCAAGACTTGTGCGCTTCGTCCAATACAAGCTCTCTTAGGTTACCGTGTAAAGGGACCCATATTCGCTCCATAAAATAGCGAATACCGTCAGACTTGGTTACGAGTTGCTTCTCGATGCCCCGCATAGATTTAACTTGAAGGTTCTCATCCTTCAATGATTCGGTCTGGGCGAATCTGGTTGGGAAGATTAGAATGGATAGTGAGCTGTAAATCTCGAACACGTTTGGGTTTTGTTTCCTTACGACTAAGGGCGTCAGCGACTACATTAGCTTTGCCTGGATGAAATTTACAGAAAGTGGGTGCCGACTTCCGTTAATCACTGATGATGCTGACTTTTCTGTTGAGTTCTTCATTTTCTCTCTGTTCTTCGAGCGACCATCTTGAGAATTGCATTTTAACAGCGTTAATGTGTGCCCAAATGTAGAAGTTTCTATTTGCCATTTAGAATTATGATGGGGTTTCTGGTTTGTTTTTTGGAATAACAGTTTTTTAAAAGTGAATTGCGGATGTGAGAATAACTCATGACTATTTTAATATTAATCAAACGAAAAACTAAACCAAAAATTACAATATCTATGCACCTATCTATACTTTCTATTAAAATGCGCTATGCGTGGTTTTCTAAAAACAACATGTGTTTCCACACGGGTTTTACTACTAGTTATATCTAATAAATGAAAATAAGAGTGGGACACGTGTCATGTTTTTAGGACTTTTAGATTTGGTTTTTGGCGGAAGTATAATGAGGCATTAATTTAAGAAAGTAATTGCATGCTTATTTTTTTCAAATTTAAAAGTCTATTTTCATTAATTTCTCACCACAAACTGGACCACCACCACCACCATGTGACGCCGCCACCGCCCCCACTATCTCTCTCTCACACACGAGCCCAACCATCGGACCACCAAATTTGTTTCGGTCACCACTTCCAGATCTAAAATCTAGATGTGAACATCGAACCCTAACCATCCAACAACATTCACATTTTTTTTAATTTTCATTTACAATTACAATTACTTCCTTTTTCAATTTTCGTTTACAACTTTTCCCTATATGATTTTTTATTTATGGTATAATTCATTTGTAACTTTGAAATTTAGATCGTGACCGAATTTTTTTAATCATTTTCACAACTATACTTCCTTTATTCCTATACAATCGATTATACACTAATTAAGCAATATGTTTATATAATATATTCAAGACAAAATTGCAGAAAACAACCTTTATGTTATACCCAAAATGCACTTCGTACCTTTCACTATGAAATCGAAAAAAACTAACCTTTACGTTCATGTTTTGCTACAGATTCAACCTTTATCACAAACATCGTTTAATTTCTTGGTTAAGTTACCTCACATGCTTTGTATTATGGTCTTTTCAAATCCATATTTAATGCATCAACAAAACCCAGATCATCAATCTCCCCCTTTCCCTTTTTTCAAAACCCAGATCAACACTTCACCAGAAAACAAGATTTAAAGCTTTCTTCCTACCAAGTACCAATTGTCTTGCATCCGATGCTTCCACTCTCCCTGAAATCTCTCAGTCACTTTCACACCATTTGAATTTCCAACACAAATTCATCTTTCTTCTTCTTCATATCAAATATTCAACGCCCAAAACTTCATTCAACCTCTCAATTTCTCACACAAGGTACACCTTACCCTTCTTATTTTTTATTATTTCATCATTTCAAACTGTTTCTTCATGTGGGTCTAGGGTATTTGATCTTCAATTTAATTGGATCTTTGTATCTTGATGTTTATTTAATTTTCTATGGTTATTTTTGTCACACCCCGACCGCGTAAAACAACAAATCGCGGCGGAAACATCGGGGCGTGTTGCGACAGAATTAATTGTCTCATAACCATGGCATACAAAGTTTTATTTAATTATTAAACAAGGGTGTTTCATTGTCTTGAACAGGTAATTAAAGAGTTCAGAACATAATTAAACATAGTCTATCTTCTTTTAAAGTTTCTAAGGCACAGGTCCGCCCTAGTATCATGATCAACATCCTATGGAAAAGCACCTGAAAACACATGTGAAAATAGGTACGTCAGCATAAAAATGCCTGTGAGATACATAGGTTTGTGAAAATAAGATTCATGACTTGTATTTGAGAAAATGTTTAGTCATGAACCTTGTTATTTGCTTTGACTTGTAAATCATTTGAAAACAATAAGATCAGATGATATGTATAAGTAAATGTCAGATTAAATAAATAACCATGTAAAAATGTGTTTGTATAAGATAAGTTGTTTGTAAATTAATGTCTTGTGAAAAGTATGTTATTTGTATAAAATGTTCTATGTCTCAAACTGAAATGATTCAAATAACGTTACGCCATGTAATACCATACAAACACTTATATATAGGAAGTACCAGCGGCGTATCCACCATGCTTGTATCATATTACACACGCATCGTTACTTAATCACTTAATCAAACAAAACCAACCAATGTAAGAAGTCTATGTTTAAACAAATTGTCAAATGTATTGAATAATATGTCAAGTGTAAATCATGTCAAATGTCTATGTCAATTATCCATGTCAAATGTCTATGTCAAATATCCATGTCAAATGTCTTTGTGTAAAATGTCTAAGTCAAAATGTCATGTATGGCAAGTGAAATGTCTCAACTAAACCATATGCACAAAAACAAAGTATTGAAGTAAAACTTGGTTTAAATCAAAGCTATGTTTTGTGTAAATGCATGCAACTATTTAATATGAACATTTATGTGGTATTGTGAATATGCATACATCCAAGCCTGGCGACTGTGGTGATAAACCCTTTAAACAAATTAAAGGTCTATCTGTCTTAATGTCAACGAATTCGGTCATTCCTTTCTGTCCCCTTACCCTGGGATGTCCGGAACGGGAGTTGTCAATTCCTATGGTACCACTACCTACTAACGAACGGCGTAGCTAATGTTAATGGATATATTGTCCCATGTAAACAAACCAAATGTCATAACAAAATGTGAGCATGTGAAAACAATGCACTAAGTATGTAATCAAATGAACATACATAGCGTGAAATGTCATGTAAAACGATGTACTAAGTAATGCACACAATGGGCATACCTAGCATGAAATGTCATGTAAAACGATGTACTAAGTAATGCACACAATGGGCATACCTAGCATGAAATGTCATGTAAAACGATGTACTAAGTAATGCACACAATGGGCATACCTAGCAGGAAATGTCATGTAAAACAATGTACTAAGTAATGCACACAATGGGCACACCTAGCAGGAAATGTCATGAAATCATGTACTATAATGTACTAACGAACATAGCATGTATATGATGTGAAAACAGGAAAGCATGAAAGTAACAAGTAGGCACATGTGTTCCACCCCAAAACAGTTTGGAAAACAGTAAAAGAGGGGTCTATGTACTCACTTGAGATTGCTCAGTTGTCAAAAGATAACCACCAAGTAATGCTATAGATCTCGGAATCAAACGGCACCTAATATAGGTAACTATGTTAATAAACCAGACCTAAATCAGAAGATTGGATAGAATGAGGTTTCGTAAACCAAACGAGTGTAGAGACTCGTGTCATTTGGTTTAACAAAGCCTACATACTAAATGAAACTTAACAAAATTGTTTACGACCCATTACGACCCGTTTAGGAAGCTTATGCTACTTTAACGCGTCGTGCGCGTGAAACGCGTTCGGACCGCCTAACTAGTCCTATGACAAGTATTATATGCCTAAACATGTTACATAATCAGTTACGTGACAAAAGTTTAGGTTACATATGCTAAATTACCAATTATGTATGAAAAGGGTATTTTGGTAATTTACCTAAGGCATATAAACTACCTATCATACAACTACTTAAACGTCGTGACCATAAGGTATAACCTCGGAAGGTTATTCCCTACACTATGGTCACCTAATGTGTTTGGTCGGATCCTAATGATTGACCAAACTGGGTCGGGTTCGAGGTATAAGCGATTTATTAGATCGCTTACCCTACGACCCTAGACAACGTGGTAATCAGTAGGCATAGTCCCAAGGGACTATGACCATCGTGATTACAATCACGTTGCGAAGTTCAAACGAACTTCGCATTGACCATTACTGGTCAACGCTGAAAGTCAAACAAAGTTTGACTTTCTGACTCGAAAAGCAGTAAAAATAAGGAAAAGAACGAAAGAATACTTACGAAGGGTCCCCGAAAGCTAACCCAGATCAAAATAGCTCAGGTATGAACGAAGGTTCCAACTTAGAGCTTTCTTAATCAGATTTGTGGGTTTTTGAACAAATGGGGGGTGGGTATTTATAGAAAAGGTAGAGCCGCTAGGATCGTTTCTTGAATAACGTGATTCGATCACATCCGTACACTTGTTGAAAGGTTATGGAAGCTAAATTCCATCATTATCTTAGTGACTAAGCAACATAGAATATGTGGTGGAGGATCAATTGGTTGCAACTTGTGTTTAAATGCATTTAATCTGGTCAGAAGGTGGGAAGCGGCCCGCTTTAGGATCAGCCAAACACAATGCGGGCCGCCTGAGAATGTCAGATCAGAAACAACTTTCAAAAATGACAGTTTAGGTCCCTGCACGTGTTTAAGGCCATTTCCGACACTTCTAAGGCCCGTAAAGCCAAGTTTAAGGCCCTAAAATGTTGCCTAAACATTGTGGACATGAAACATGTTCAAAAATATGTCGGATGATGGTTCGTTTGGTCGTACGAACGCAATGTTCGCTTAATTACGACGGAATGCGCATAAGCGCGAAAAACGATCCAAATGACGCAACGAATGGATTTTTCTTAAGGCGAACACTAAAATATAATGTAGTCATGCTTTCATAAATTTTTGGATGTCCGGATGTATTCAGAACGTAAGTTATGCGCGAAAATGCAAACTTGTGCACTTTTTGACACTTTTAGTCCCTGAATGTCCCAAAAGTTTATTTTAGCACACTAAACCCCTCAAAGCCTATTTCTAAGCTATGTAAAGGATATTTAAGGTGTGTTTAACTTATGGTTATGTTCCGGAATGTTCGTTACAGTTCAAATTGACATACTTTCGCAGTTTGTCATATTTAGTCCCTGTAAGCGAATTAACTTGTTTTTGCCATACCAAAGCCTTCAAAACTTATTTCTAAGTTATGTAAAGGTTATTTAAGATATGTTGAGTATATGTTGATGTTCCGGAGTATTTCTCGCATTAAACTGAGTACGTTTACGCACTAGTTTGCGTATAACTCTCCAGAAAGCGATGTAGAGTTTGAAATTGGATATAAGTCAAAACATGAGAAATGTAAAACATAACAAAACAAACATTGTGATCAAATAACATTATTTTATTGATAACAGAACTGTTCATAGTGATTACAAGCACAGTTGTTACAGTCTCCCCTACTTGTGGAAATTTCGTCCCGAAATTTATTTAGAGGAAACTCGTGGAAAAAGATGTGGATATTTCGCCTTCATTTGATCTTCGCGTTCCCAAGTAAACTCAGGTCCACGTTTAGCTTCCCAGCGAACTTTGACCAAAGGAATGCGCTTGCGTTTAAGCCACTTGACTTCACGTTCCATGATTTCCACTGGTCTTTCAACAAATTTTAGTGTTTTGCCAACATGAATTTCGTCAAGCGGTATGGAGAAGTTCTCATCAGCTGTACACTTCTTGAGATTGGACACGTGAAAAGTTGGATGAACATTTCCCAGTTCAGGAGGTAACTCAAGTCTGTAGGCTACCTTTCCGATTCTTTTGACGATCTTGAATGGTCCAACGTATCTAGGTGCAAGTTTTCCTTTCTTTCCAAATCTGATCACACCTTTCCAAGGTGAGACCTTAAGTAATACTCGATCACCGACTTGAAATTCAAAGGCTTTGCGTTTTGGGTCCGCGTAAATCTTCTGACGGTTTCTAGCTGCCTGAAGGTTATCACGAACCTTCTTGACCTTGTCAGTTGTCTCTAAAATGAGGGCAGGTCCAGTAAGTTGAGCCTCGCCAATCTCATTCCAGCAGACTGGTGAACGACATTTTCGACCATAGAGAGCTTCGAAAGGAGCCATTTTGATGCTAGTGTGATAACTGTTGTTGTAGGAGAATTCAATCAATTTAAGATGTGAATCCCAGCTACCACCAAAATCGATCACACAAGCTCTTAGCATATCCTCCAGAGTCTGGATTGTTCTCTCAGATTGACCATCCGTTTGCGGATGATAAGCTGTGCTCAGATTAAGTTGGGTCCCCATAGCAGATTGCATGGTTCTCCAAAAATGAGAAGTGAAACGAGCATCTCTGTCAGAAATGATGTTCAAAGGAACACCATGTCGAGCTACAATTTCATCTACATAGATTTGAGCAAGTCTGTCAGTAGGAAAATCCTCGCGGATTGGCAAGAAATGTGCTGACTTTGTAAGACGATCAACGACTACCCAGATGGCATCATGACCTTTCTTTGTGCGCGGGAGTTTGGTAACAAGATCCATAGTAATGTTTTCCCATTTCCAAACTGGGATCTCTGGTTGCTCCAATAATCCAGAAGGACGCTGATGTTCAGCCTTAACCTTAAGACAAGTAAGGCATTTTGATACGTATAAGGCAATGTCTTTCTTCATACCAGGCCACCAATAGTGAGTACGAAGGTCCTTATACATTTTATCTGAGCCCGGATGAATAGAATAGCGAGACTTATGGGCTTCATCCATAAGCAAGGTACGAATATCATCCTGGCTTGGGACCCACAAACGGTCCATGAAGTAATATGATCCATTGTCCTTCAGTTCCAGAGCAGGTGTTATGTGATAAGGAAATTCCTTATCCATCAATCCTTGTGAAACACAAGATTGTTGAGCTTGAGAAATGCGTGCTTGGATATCGGATCGAGCTTGAATAACAGATTGAACACGTACACAATGAAGCTTAGTACGTTCCTTACGACTCAATGCATCAGCTACGACATTCGCCTTACCAGGATGGTAGCGAATTTCGCAGTCATAGTCGTTTAAAAGCTCAACCCAACGTCGTTGCCTCATGTTGAGTTCTTTCTGGTTGAAGATATGCTGAAGACTTTTGTGGTCAGTGAAAACCACACATTTTGTACCGTACAAATAGTGTCTCCAGATCTTGAGAGCAAAGACAACTGCACCCAACTCAAGATCATGAGTAGTGTAGTTTTTCTCATGTATCTTCAACTGCCTCGATGCATAGGCTATGACTTTGTTCCTTTGCATAAGAACACAGCCAAGACCCAATTTAGATGCATCGCAATACACGACAAAATCATCATCACCCTCAGGCAATGATAGAACAGGCGCATCGCAAAGCTTCTGCTTCAAGTGTTGAAAAGCTTCCTCTTGTTTGAATCCCCAGTAAAAGGGCATTTTCTTCTGAGTTAGAGCAGTTAGAGGAACTGCAATCTTAGAGAAGTTTTCAATGAAGCGGCGATAATAACCCGCTAGACCAAGAAATGAACGAACTTCAGTAGGAGTAGTAGGCGTATCCCAATCCTTAATCGCGCTGATCTTGGAGGGATCTACATGAATACCTTGTTCGTTGATAACATGCCCCAAAAATTGAACTTCTTTAAGCCAAAATTCGCACTTGGAGAATTTGGCGAAAAGTTGCTCTTTCTTTAGGAGTTCAAGAGTAAGACGAAGATGCTGCTCGTGATCAGCTCGTGTCTTAGAGTAAATCAAGATGTCATCGATAAAAACAATGACGAACTGATCCAAATAAGGTTTGCAGACCCTATTCATTAAGTCCATGAAAACAGCAGGAGCATTAGTCAAACCGAATGGCATGACTGTGAATTCATAATGCCCATAACGAGTACGGAACGCTGTCTTCGGAATGTCTTCTTCTTGCACCCGAAGTTGATGATATCCAGATCGCAGATCAATCTTAGAAAAATAAGAAGCACCTTGTAACTGATCAAAGAGATCATCAATGCGAGGTAAAGGATATCGATTCTTGATGGTAAGTTTGTTAAGCTCACGATAATCGATACACATCCTAAAGGATCCATCCTTCTTCTTTACAAAAAGAACGGGAGCACCCCAAGGTGAAAAACTAGGACGTATAAAACCTTTGTCAGAGAGCTCCTGAAGCTGTTTAGACAACTCTTGCATCTCAGACGGTGCAAGACGATATGGAGCTCTGGCAACGGGATTTGCACCAGGTACGAGATCAATGCGGAACTCGACTTGGCGTGCTGGAGGTAAACCAGGTAAATCTTCAGGGAACACTTCAGAATAATCCCGAACGACAGGAATATCTGAAATAGACTTACCCTTGCCTTTATCTTCTGTAACATGTGCTAAGAAAGCCACATAGTTCTTCTGCAGATACTTCCGAGCTTTAAAACAAGACATGAGTTTGAGACCACCGGTAGGCTTCTCACCTTGAACCTGTAGGATCTCGCCTGTCGAAAGCGGCACACGAACAATCTTCTTAGAACAAACTATCTCTGCGTGATGCTTGGATAACCAATCCATTCCCACAATAACGTCGAAGCTTCCGAGTTGCATAGGCGCGAGATCAATAGGAAAAAGATGGTCGTTAAGATTCAACTGGCAGTTGCGAAGAACAGAATCAAGAATAATGGGTTCACCACTAGCAACCTCTACTGTCAAAGATTTGCCTAGTTTCGTTCTAGACACGCGAAGCATTTGCTCAAAAGACAAAGACACGAAACTCTTATCGGCACCGGAATCGAAAAGAACAGACGCAGGCTGATTATTAATAAAGAACGTACCGTTTACCACATTATCGTCAGCCTGTGCCTCTTGGGCATTCATGTTAAAAACTCGGCCTCGAGCCGGAGCTGGATTCTGGTTCTGGTTCTGGTTCTGGTTGGCTAGCCTTGGGCACCGGTTTCTATAGTGGGTCAGATCCCCACAATTGTAACAAGCACCTGGTGGGTATTGTGGTCTTGCAGCTTGACCCTGTTGCGGAGCAGGAGGCTGAGCAACTTGTTGAGCCGGGTTCTGAACCGCGGGATTCTGAGCAGATCGACAAAAATTGGCGAGATGGCCTGATTTCCCACAGTTAGTACAGAAACGGCATGGAAGTTGCGGCTGGTGGTGACTGTTGCATCTATTGCACAAAGGTGCATTCCCTGAATAGGGTCTCTTCGCTAGAGGCTGTGCAGGTTGGTTGAGAGCTGCCTGATTAGCTTGGGCAGTGATAGCAAAATTTTGAGAAGCCTTACGCTTCTTTGACCTCTTCGAAGAACCAGAGTTCTTTCCATTCAAGTTTTGACCTTTCTTGTTATCTTCCTTGTCAGCCGACTGCTTCTTGCCCTTGTCACCCTTCCTGTGTAGCTTTCCCTTTCTAATCTGCGACTCAGTCAATGTCGCAGATAGCTCGATCGCCTGACGAAGTGTGGCAGGGTTACTACCAGTAAGAATGTCTTGTACCGAGTCAGGTAGGCCATCGATGTATCTCTCGATAGCTTTGTCGAGTGGGGTGACCATTGTTGGGCAAAGCAGACTCAATTCTTCAAACCGATCAGTATAAGCCCTGTGCTCACCACTATCTTGCTTCAATACATCAAACTCTTTCTCCAACGCTCGCTGTTCATGGCGAGGACAGAATTCCCTCATCATAAGGGCTCTAAGTTCAGCCCATGTCTGTGCGAGAGCAACTTCTGCACCCTGGTCTCTCATAACCCCGTTCCACCATGTCAAGGCCCTCTTCTGAAATACGCTCGAGGAGAACTCGACCTTGCGATTATCCGGACACTGCACATGGCGAAAAGTATTCTCTATACTCTCGAACCACTGAAGAAGCCCAGTCGCTCCCTCAGAACCACTAAACTTGAGTGGTTTAGCCTGGTTAAAATCCTTGTATTTGCATGGAACATTGTTGTTGTTGTTGTTGGCCTGGTTCCATTGAGCAAAGAGATTTGGAAATTGAGCAGCCATCTGCTGCGCAATAATTTCTGCCAGCTCGGCAGTTGCTATCTGATTCTCGCGTCGAGGAGGCATTCTAAAAGAGGAAAACATGAAAAGAAACGAGTGAGATGATTGGATGAAAAGAATGAGATGATAAAAACAAGAATTTGCAAACAGCATAGATGGTGGTCATTCGTCCGTATCACAAAGCAAACAAACGACTCACAGTGACTAATCAAAGTAAATGGGTCAAAAATAATGTATAATGAAGACATGCTCGCCTATAAGTGAACACTCACTCCAAGAATTCCCAGGTAAGCACAACTGGTCTCGCGTCTGGTTGAGATGTATACGAAGTGCTTGCCTAGACAGAAAACCCAGAATACAGGCATTCACCCTTCCAGTTTGCACATGTTCACATTATTTAAAACCCAAAACGTTTGACGGGATTTTGAAAATTTGAAGGCACAAGGCCAAAAACCAATACTGAAAAGGGTTCAAAACCATAAAACAGAGGGTTCAAAACCTTACAATTGAGGGTTCAAAACCTTGTAAAAATTTATTCAAAAACAGATGATTGTTTTTCAAAAATCGTTTCAGAAAAATTTTGGTTCCTTGTTTTGTTAATCACCTAAGGATAGGTGATGTACATGTTTTAAGATCTAAACACAAGATAACTTGTGTTAGGTTCCTAGAAAAGTTATAGTCTAGGTCAAAGCATTACTAATAACCTAGTTCCCTATAACCATTGGCTCTGATACCAACTCTTCTGTCACACCCCGACCGCGTAAAACAACAAATCGCGGCGGAAACATCGGGGCGTGTTGCGACAGAATTAATTGTCTCATAACCATGGCATACAAAGTTTTATTTAATTATTAAACAAGGGTGTTTCATTGTCTTGAACAGGTAATTAAAGAGTTCAGAACATAATTAAACATAGTCTATCTTCTTTTAAAGTTTCTAAGGCACAGGTCCGCCCTAGTATCATGATCAACATCCTATGGAAAAGCACCTGAAAACACATGTGAAAATAGGTACGTCAGCATAAAAATGCCTGTGAGATACATAGGTTTGTGAAAATAAGATTCATGACTTGTATTTGAGAAAATGTTTAGTCATGAACCTTGTTATTTGCTTTGACTTGTAAATCATTTGAAAACAATAAGATCAGATGATATGTATAAGTAAATGTCAGATTAAATAAATAACCATGTAAAAATGTGTTTGTATAAGATAAGTTGTTTGTAAATTAATGTCTTGTGAAAAGTATGTTATTTGTATAAAATGTTCTATGTCTCAAACTGAAATGATTCAAATAACGTTACGCCATGTAATACCATACAAACACTTATATATAGGAAGTACCAGCGGCGTATCCACCATGCTTGTATCATATTACACACGCATCGTTACTTAATCACTTAATCAAACAAAACCAACCAATGTAAGAAGTCTATGTTTAAACAAATTGTCAAATGTATTGAATAATATGTCAAGTGTAAATCATGTCAAATGTCTATGTCAATTATCCATGTCAAATGTCTATGTCAAATATCCATGTCAAATGTCTTTGTGTAAAATGTCTAAGTCAAAATGTCATGTATGGCAAGTGAAATGTCTCAACTAAACCATATGCACAAAAACAAAGTATTGAAGTAAAACTTGGTTTAAATCAAAGCTATGTTTTGTGTAAATGCATGCAACTATTTAATATGAACATTTATGTGGTATTGTGAATATGCATACATCCAAGCCTGGCGACTGTGGTGATAAACCCTTTAAACAAATTAAAGGTCTATCTGTCTTAATGTCAACGAATTCGGTCATTCCTTTCTGTCCCCTTACCCTGGGATGTCCGGAACGGGAGTTGTCAATTCCTATGGTACCACTACCTACTAACGAACGGCGTAGCTAATGTTAATGGATATATTGTCCCATGTAAACAAACCAAATGTCATAACAAAATGTGAGCATGTGAAAACAATGCACTAAGTATGTAATCAAATGAACATACATAGCGTGAAATGTCATGTAAAACGATGTACTAAGTAATGCACACAATGGGCATACCTAGCATGAAATGTCATGTAAAACGATGTACTAAGTAATGCACACAATGGGCATACCTAGCATGA
The DNA here is from genome assembly GCA_030545235.1 of Helianthus tuberosus. Classification (NCBI taxonomy): domain Eukaryota; kingdom Viridiplantae; phylum Streptophyta; class Magnoliopsida; order Asterales; family Asteraceae; genus Helianthus; species Helianthus tuberosus. Next base: position 153,796,837 of record CM060364.1, on the reverse strand, counting down.
AATGTCATGTAAAACGATGTACTAAGTAATGCACACAATGGGCATACCTAGCAGGAAATGTCATGTAAAACAATGTACTAAGTAATGCACACAATGGGCACACCTAGCAGGAAATGTCATGAAATCATGTACTATAATGTACTAACGAACATAGCATGTATATGATGTGAAAACAGGAAAGCATGAAAGTAACAAGTAGGCACATGTGTTCCACCCCAAAACAGTTTGGAAAACAGTAAAAGAGGGGTCTATGTACTCACTTGAGATTGCTCAGTTGTCAAAAGATAACCACCAAGTAATGCTATAGATCTCGGAATCAAACGGCACCTAATATAGGTAACTATGTTAATAAACCGGACCTAAATCGGAAGATTGGATAGAATGAGGTTTCGTAAACCAAACGAGTGTAGAGACTCGTGTCATTTGGTTTAACAAAGCCTACATACTAAATGAAACTTAACAAAATTGTTTACGACCCATTACGACCCGTTTAGGAAGCTTATGCTACTTTAACGCGTCGTGCGCGTGAAACGCGTTCGGACCGCCTAACTAGTCCTATGACAAGTATTATATGCCTAAACATGTTACATAATAAGTTACGTGACAAAAGTTTAGGTTACATATGCTAAATTACCAATTATGTATGAAAAGGGTATTTTGGTAATTTACCTAAGGCATATAAACTACCTATCATACAACTACTTAAACGTCGTGACCATAAGGTATAACCTCGGAAGGTTATTCCCTACACTATGGTCACCTAATGTGTTTGGTCGGATCCTAATGATCGACCAAACTGGGTCGGGTTCGAGGTATAAGCGATTTATTAGATCGCTTACCCTACGACCCTAGACAACGTGGTAATCAGTAGGCATAGTCCCAAGGGACTATGACCATCGTGATTACAATCACGTTGCGAAGTTCAAACGAACTTCGCATTGACCATTACTGGTCAACGCTGAAAGTCAAACAAAGTTTGACTTTCTGACTCGAAAAGCAGTAAAAATAAGGAAAAGAACGAAAGAATACTTACGAAGGGTCCCCGAAAGCTAACCCAGATCAAAATAGCTCAGGTATGAACGAAGGTTCCAACTTAGAGCTTTCTTAATCAGATTTGTGGGTTTTTGAACAAATGGGGGGTGGGTATTTATAGAAAAGGTAGAGCCGCTAGGATCGTTTCTTGAATAACGTGATTCGATCACATCCGTACACTTGTTGAAAGGTTATGGAAGCTAAATTCCATCCTTATCTTAGTGACTAAGCAACATAGAATATGTGGTGGAGGATCAATTGGTTGCAACTTGTGTTTAAATGCATTTAATCTGGTCAGAAGGTGGGAAGCGGCCCGCTTTAGGATCAGCCAAACACAATGCGGGCCGCCTGAGAATGTCAGATCAGAAACAACTTTCAAAAATGACAGTTTAGGTCCCTGCACGTGTTTAAGGCCATTTCCGACACTTCTAAGGCCCGTAAAGCCAAGTTTAAGGCCCTAAAATGTTGCCTAAACATTGTGGACATGAAACATGTTCAAAAATATGTCGGATGATGGTTCGTTTGGTCGTACGAACGCAATGTTCGCTTAATTACGACGGAATGCGCATAAGCGCGAAAAACGATCCAAATGACGCAACGAATGGATTTTTCTTAAGGCGAACACTAAAATATAATGTAGTCATGCTTTCATAAATTTTTGGATGTCCGGATGTATTCAGAACGTAAGTTATGCGCGAAAATGCAAACTTGTGCACTTTTTGACACTTTTAGTCCCTGAATGTCCCAAAAGTTTATTTTAGCACACTAAACCCCTCAAAGCCTATTTCTAAGCTATGTAAAGGATATTTAAGGTGTGTTTAACTTATGGTTATGTTCCGGAATGTTCGTTACAGTTCAAATTGACATACTTTCGCAGTTTGTCATATTTAGTCCCTGTAAGCGAATTAACTTGTTTTTGCCATACCAAAGCCTTCAAAACTTATTTCTAAGTTATGTAAAGGTTATTTAAGATATGTTGAGTATATGTTGATGTTCCGGAGTATTTCTCGCATTAAACTGAGTACGTTTACGCACTAGTTTGCGTATAACTCTCCAGAAAGCGATGTAGAGTTTGAAATTGGATATAAGTCAAAACATGAGAAATGTAAAACATAACAAAACAAACATTGTGATCAAATAACATTATTTTATTGATAACAGAACTGTTCATAGTGATTACAAGCACAGTTGTTACAATTTTGTAGTATTAATTGAAATTTTGTTTGAAAAAAAAATAGTGATTTTCTTTAATTTCTTGATGCTCTTGGTTTTGTCCAGGAAGTAAAAGACAAAACTGCTGTCTTGATCTTCTTTTTCTGAGTTTCAAATTGTGTTAAAAATCCCTAAAAATTAATTTTTTTGAGGGTTTTGTTAAAGTTTGAAAATTATCAAAGTATCAAACATTGTGTAACACATTACAGAAGTGTTTCTTGATCCACATTTGTTGGGATTCTTGATGTTATAATTTGTTAAATTTATGTTTTTGGACGGTTAGGATGGAATTCGGAAATGAGACTGTGTTGGAAGATGAAAGTGGTGTTGTTGTTGATGAAATTAATGTGAAAAAAGAGGAAGGAAACTCGACGGCGGTTGAGGGGAACGATTCGTCAAAGGTTGAAGTGGTTGAATCTTCTGAGAGTGTTGGTGAGATCAGTGAACAGAGTTCCATCAAAATTGATACTAGTGGGTACTCGAAGAGCCACTTTAGATTCAGTGCCAAGTGCGAACAAGTCAAGATCGATAGGTGAGGGTGGGGAGGCGGATGGTGGTGTGGTGGCTGATGGTGGTAGCATGTGGAGGCGGTGGTGGCTAACAGTGGTGATGGAGAATTGATAAGAGAGAGACAGAGGGTGTAGAGAGTGAGAGAGAAAGAGAACTATTAATATATATATATATATTATTTATAACAAGGATCTATCTGAAAAGACAATAATACCCTCACGTGCTTTGCATGTGAAGTAACTTAACCAAGAAATTAAATGACGTTTGTGGTAAAGGTTGAATCTATAACAAAACATGAACGTAAAGGTTGGTTTTTACCGATTTAATAGTGAAAGGTACGAAGTGCAGTTTGGGTATAATATAAAGGTTATTTTCTGCAATTTTGGCCAGATTCAAAATTAAAACCACAATTGTCAATCAATATTCATTATATGTTTACGTTGACTCTTTTAAATATTTTAAAGTTCTAATACTTATAAATTTTAAAATGATAGATGCAATTGTTTTGGTAGATATCTAGCCATAACCAACTCTAAAAAATTATACAAATAATAAAGCAATAACTACGTTTCAACAATAGATATTATTTGAAAGGTAACCACAGTAATTTTTGACAATTTGAATTTCAAATCATTAACTTGAAATTAAGGTATTCAAAATTGATAATCAAGGAAACCATTTAAGTTCGTTGTTTCTGTTTTTTGACATGGTTTCTTGGCATTTATCATCTTTAGTATCTATAAATAACTTCATTTTAATAATACAAATTGTTTGTTTATATAACATGTTTTTAAGTACTCTTTTTTAGGAGACCGTTGTCTATGTCACTAATTATTGTGTAGTACTTATTTTTTATGAATTTTGTAACCCATTTTAATGAAATATTTATTGATAAATTATTGGATAAATGATTCCATGTATCTAATCTCATAAGTAATTAAATAAATAAAAAAAAGAATGTAAACGTTAATAAAGATTTATATCATACCAAACTACCAATTTTTTTTTAAATAAGCAGGACAATTACTTTCGTTTTCACAGATGGCTGGAGTAATTTTGTGTATGAACTTAAGTTAGTCTTTTGTGATACTCTCTGTTTCCAAATGCAAAATAAGACATTTTTTAAAACTATAATTTTTAATGAAGATGGTTGTGAAATATTATTGAGGAAATCAACCTCAGATGCTATTGATCTTGAAGATCTCATAACCCATACAACTTCATTGAGATTCCTAATGGTTCAAAGTAGCATGTTTTTGAAAGTTGTATAGCCGATACCTTGGTAAATGATTCTATTACATTAATATTTTTTGTATTGTTTTTATTAACTTTTTAACAATTTACATTCTAATACTACTAACAATTTGTTCTTATTTTGTAATGGCTACCTGAACATATTGGAATTTTCGCTGGTTTATACAATAATTCCAAAATAATTTAATTGGTGGATCTGAATGGGAATTAAAAATATCTACAGAAGAAGGGCTTTTCGAAACTATAAGGTTTACAATCTATTTATAATATACTAAATTTGTTTTTTTTCATATCTACATTTATTAATTGTTGTTTGTTACAGGTATAATGTTGTCGGTTGGAATGATTTAATAAAATAAGGGGGAGTTCCATGGGGGCAAGATGGGTATTTTCAAATGGTCAACGAGCCAAGAAAAGATTTTGCTTACAATAGATCAATTGTTTTTGAAATTTATTATTGTGTGTTAATTTGTTGGTTGAAATATTTGAACATTATCCTTTTTTTTTATCATAAGTCATTAGTACGATTTTAAAATTGTGCTACATGTTCAAAAACCCATGTTTAGTTATACCAAAACTTTAAAATTTGTTTATAGATAACTTATTGTATTATTTAAAATACGATGTTACTCATAAAATTAGAATATAAAAACTTTCTCAAGCATCGGAAGCAGTCCCAGGTGATAACCTAGGATCTGTTTGGCATGGGGTAATAGAATGGACGAGGGAATGGAATGAACAGGGAATGCAATGGATCATTAACATTCCATGTCTTGTTTGGTTACCATGTAAGAATGGAATGAATTACTATTGTGTATTGTTTGGTAGGTAATAATAACGAACGAATAAAAACAATGGTGAGTGGTGGTGGTCGGTGGTAGTGATTGTGGGTTGTTATAGGTGGCGGTGGTGGGTGGTGGTGGCAGCGGCGAATGGTGGTGGAGGCGGAGACGACGGCCGACGGTGACTGGGTGGCAGCGACGGTCGTTGGTGGCGGCGAAGGCGGAGGTGGAGGTGGTGGTTGGTGGTTGCGGTGGTTGTGGCGTCGATGGTGGTTGTGGGTGGCGGCGGCGAGTGGCGTTGGCGGCGACGGTGGTTGGTGGCGACAGTGGGTGGCAACAGTGGCGGGTGGTGGCGGCGACGGTGGTGGTTGTCGGGGTGGCGGCGGAGGGGGTTACGGGTTGCGGGTGGAGGAGGCGATGACGTCAGTGGTGGGTGGGTGGTGGCGAAGATGGTGGGTTGTAGTGGTGTTGATAAATGGTGCAAGAAAGAGTGAAATGAAAAAAAAAATCTGTGGTGGACGAAATGATTTTGAAGGAATGAAATGTCTTATGGATAATGAAATGAGTGATTCCATTACATTGACTAATCAAACACCCTTTTATTTATTCCCTCATAATAATCCATTTCATTTCATATCTCATTCCTGCATACCAAACAGTACCCCTGTTATTAGATATGTTTGTAAATCTTACCAAAGTACAATCAAGGAAGAATCATCTTTTAATTTTTATTTTTGAATAGTAAATTCGTCTGGTTTCATCGCTTATAATAATGCTTATTCAAACAACCAATGTCATTTGTTTGTATTTATTTAAAGTTCAAATTTAAACATCCGGGTCGAATTAATAGTTTCTCAGAGAGAAACTATTAGATTAAAGTTTGACGATTTATATTATTTTACTTGTTGAAGGATTACATGCATATGTTATTTTTATGGTACATTTTATTGTGTTTCTTACATGCATATGAGATTGAAATGAGAGATGAGATGTGGATGCTCTTACATTTTATTGTGTTTCTTACATGCATATGAGATTGAAATGAGAGATGAGATGTGATGCTCTTAAAGAAGTTTGAACCAATATTACTAAGAGCATCCACATCTCATCTCTCATTTCAATCTCATTCTAAAACTTCGAGAAAATGAAAAATAAAAGGAAAATTGGTTTTTAATAAACCAATCTTTGTCCCGTTGGTAAATAATAATCCTACCTACATAATTGATATACAATAATCCTACCTATCAACATGTTGGTTCTGAATGAACTTCCGTTAATTTTTAAGTTTTATTTATTACACAAAAAGTCACTGTAGTTGTAATTTACTAGTTTTAACTATTTTATAAAACAAAAACACCTCAAGGGACTGTAATTTAATAGTTTTAAATAAAACTAGTAAATTACAACTACAGGGACTGTTTGTGTAATAAATAAAACTTAAAAACTAACTTCAGTTAAAAAAAATTAACGGAAGTTCATTGAGTACCAACATATTGATAGGTAGGATTATTGTATACCAATTACGTAGGTAAGATTATTATTTACCAACGGGACAAATGTTGGTTTATTAAACACCAATTTTCCAAAATAAAAACATAGAATACATCTATGCTAGATCACATCCCCCATCCCCATCCGCTTTATGGGAAAACAAACAAATTCCCTCAAGTTTATTTCTTAATATTCATCCTCATATTGTTTTATATATTACTACGTATTTTATAGGTGGATGCGAGTGTAAGAAATAGAAAAATCAATTAAAGCATCCATAACAAGGATCTTTTTTACTATTTTTTATGACATGTAAGAGCGAGAGTAAAATTTTGTTTTTAGCCAAGAACGTTAAGAAACGAATCTTGTGAGCGCAAAGTAAGAGAGAATGTTATTGCTTAGGTTAAAATGGGCATGTGGTGGGCAAGAGAGAAAAAGATGCGGTAGATATCATGCCGGTTTTGAACCCTTATTAGGGGAGTGGGGTGGTCCGTGATGGAGCCCCCATCACGAGTGATGGAGATTAGCACACCGCCGCCACCCACAAAAATAACGAGTGGAACTTTTAACGCGTTGTTAATATCACGCGTTGAACAATTGTTGATTGTATGTGTATGACTTGTACGTTGTGTATTAATACTTGTACATTGGAATCCCATCACTAGTGATGACCACCGCCACTAAAGAATGCTTGTGAGTGATAGAATGGTGGTTGCTGACATGGCGGAACATGATTGGATGTTTCTGAGTGATGGAATTTCATCACTTGTGACCACTCCCACTGATTGGTTTTTAAAAAGTGAAAAACAAATTTCGGTAAATCTAATTTATAGTTAAATTTTATAGTTAGAGATGGAGGATAGAATGTGAATGCTGTATTACCTTTTATTATTATTATTTAATTAAAATTAACTATTCTAGCCAACTCTTTTATCTACACACATTATAATAAAGAGATCCGTTATCTAATACTTTACATATTTTTTATCAAAAGAGAGAAACATAGTAAATAACTAACAACACCATCAGCAACTAAAGAAAATAATAAAGTTTAAAGTGGTATTAACCAGGGGTGGATTTATGTTCAAATCTCGGGTTCCCAGGAATTCATTCGTTTTGTAATTTATAGTGAAAACGTATATAGAAAATTCAAAAGGAACCATAAATATATTGTGGGTGAACCCATAACCATAAATGACTAGTAATCCACTGGTTCAAGGGGCTATTTTTTAACTGTGACATCTCAAGTTCGAATCTGATTTTGCGCTTTCCTTCCTTCGTTCTTTTTTTTTTGTTTTTCATTGTTCCTTTTTTTTTTTAAATTTTAAAACCAATTGCGACTAATCCCTGCCAACTATCTCTTTTTCCCCATAAAGCACTTTCTAAAAACATACCTAAAAACTGAACTCAGTGAAAAAAAAATCATGGATCCACCACTAGTATTAACACACTAGTAGGGGCGTAGCTTTTAAAAGATGGGGAGTGCACCCGCCCCCGCCAATGTTTCGGTTAAAATATAATATTTCCGATTTTTCGTCTGAAATTTTTAAAAATTATACATGTTCGCCCCCACCAATTATTTTGCCTAAAAATCCCCATGACTTTCTACCCCCGCGAAAATATTTGGTCAAACCCCGCCACTGCATGCAAGTGATTTCTCATTCTATTATGCAACCTATTTAGTAACACATGGGTTGATTACTTGATTCTAGTTATTTTTCTATGTATCGAGTAGAATAAAAATAATTAGCCCAAACAAGAATTGTCATATGAGTTTAAAGTCATCAAATGCTTGTTTTCAGTGTATAAGCTTTCTAAAGTCTTCTTATTATTAAAAGGTCTGGCTTTAAAATCAGGAGAAGACGAAGAAACCTCACCGGAAAAACAAAGGGTTGATCGGAGAAGACGAAGGTTTTCACTTTCTCTTGCCGGAAAATTTTTTGAATTTTCGAAGAAGTGAGGGGAAACCCCAAACGGTTTCCCCTTTTATACTCATCGCAATTAATGCTGTACAGTAACCGAAACGTCGTGCATAAAAAGAACGAATTATGCATCGCCACGTGTACAGCGACGGTTCCGCTGACGTTTACCACGCGCGAGTGGCCGCCCACGCGCCTGACATTACTAGACTTTTACACTTCCGCTACAGTGCAGTGATTGCCTTGGGCAGTGCAAACGTCCTTTCGTTTCAGCACATGCCAGGCAAATCCCACCAACTTCTACCAACCCGCACGTGCAGCCTACAAAGTTTACAAAAAGCTACAAATGAAGACAACTCTCATGTACGCAGCATGCGGTTTTTTATGGTTTCTCAAACCATAACCTAGACCGCATACGTTTTTTACAACCCCTCAAAAAATAGAAAAATATATATTTATACTATGTGGGGGATAACCAACACCTTCATATATCCACTGCCACATGTGGAATATGCGGAGATGACACACACGAGCCCGCACAGATGTGTCAGATACTCAGAACCAGCGTTGTTCTTTGGACTGCGAAAACCGCTTCTCAGGAACATGCAAACCACATTCCCATAAAGCTTCTTCAAGCTTCAAATCCCTCGTGTCCGGTTTACAACCACAGAGGGAACGCAAACAGCTTCTCCGTAGGGAAAAGGATAAGTATGATGAGCGACCGCACATCAGCAACCCTGACTCCTGATCCTTCAAGAGCTACATCAAAGCGTAACACTCTTTTAAAGCGAGTATTCTGTTACAAACCGCAGACACTCATGAGTCGCTGCGGCGAAACGTAACCACGCGAACGGTAGCTACGGAAGAGCCACGACTAAGTCATCACAAGGATGAGCAAAGCTACTTCCAGAAAAACTACTTTCCAACTAAGCGTGAAGGAAAGTGGCTACAGAACGAATGCGGACGAGTTTCACTCAGATTGCTTACTATCCAAGGTGACCTCCTTGAGCAACAAGCCAAGCAACAGTGGTAACAAGTCTGCTTATGACTTTGTTTGCCCATCTATGGACCGCATAGAATAAACAATGGTGGGCACTACCATGCCTGCGACCATGTTTATTTGCCCATAGTTCAAGTGAACGATTCACATTGTTCGACAAACATGGCCAACAATGACGCAAATCCCCCACATTGTTCGACCAAACATGGCCAACAATGTAAGGGAACGAGGTAACCGCAAAGGACGTGCGGTTACTTGAGAGCTAAACTGGAAGAACACGAATACCCCACAAAATAGGGATTATCGTTCCATGTCCAGTTGATAAACATAAAGCGATAGCAAGGAACTTACAGCATTGCATCAGCAACCGCAGAGGTTACAACTTGAGTTCCGGACACTGACATCTTCAGTCACTGTCTCAAAGGTTGGTTCGGCACACCAACATGTGGCAACCAACCCTGATGACATCAGAAAAAGGTAGACCATACTACCGGATCAAAATCCTCGGCTTAGAATTCCGCATCAGACGAAACTTACTCACCAGTACGGAAGAGACGTCACACGACTCTACCAGATCCCCAGCTTGATTTACTTGAAGCAGGAGCCATCAGTCTAGCCTAGAATCTTCTCCAACTTCCAAAGTACCCACTCGACCTCATAGTCCAGTATTCCTCCCACATGCAACTTGAATGAGGAAACAACACTAGACTGGGGGGACTTGAAGGGGTATGATCCCAGATCACGCACCAGTATGGCCGCGAGTGACCATTACCCTTATCAAAAACCCCCACCGGCAAGAACTTATTTGTGTCCGTGCGGGCACACGCGAACACAGCGGTCGAATTGTAACACCCGTTCTTATAAATAAAGGTTTAACGTATATTTTGCAGAAACAATCATGTAATTAATGATTACATATACATCGGAAATACGTAATTATTAAAAACTTTTACAATTTTAAAGTAGAACAACATAATGTGGCTTAATTCGCCGTTTTAGAATAACGACGAAACAACATTGCGGAAGCTTCGTTTAACGTGTGTTCGGTTCTTGCTCGATGCTCGATCTTCATCCGGGACTCTCGACATTCTCCTGTGATCAAAACCAACTGAAAAGTCAGTTTTGATAATTAAATAACTAGTACAACAAGGAAGATTGGGTCAATTAATCGAATTAAACAAGGAAATTAGGAAATTCCAACTTTGATATCTTTGTCCCCGAAACAAAAACTTGAAAATTGCCTCCACCGTAACTTACGGTGCCACCGTAAGTTACGGTGGTCCCTGGAATAGAATACCCCACCGTAACTCAGGGGGTAATTGTCGTAAAGCCTTCAGCCCCCCACCGTAAGTTACGGTGGCCTCTGTATCAGACCATCCCATATTGCCGTTTTTGACACGAAAACTTTCGTATCTTTCCAACCGCTTGTCCGTTTGACCTACCGTTTCTTCCTACCTGATTGTAATTTGATTCTCCACCTTATGGAGTTAAAATCCGACATTCAAACTAATAAAATCCTGGATTTCTAAGTATTCGGCTTATTGGTCAAAATTAACATTTGACCCGTTGTGCTTAAAACTACTAACTCGATCTTTAAACATTCAAAATACGTACACTAATGTATTTGATACACAACCTTAGCCTAGGTTCATACTTCCTTATGAATTATGTATGCACATAAAAACCATTTTGACCCATTTAGAGAGTATTAAGCACTTTAGTCTAAATCTTGTTCTTTTTCCTTTCACACCTCATAATTCTACATTCAAGGCATCTACTTATATCTCCTAATCATAATGCAAGTTTCCAAACAACCCATATGGGTCGTTTGCCTAATATACCCATCAAGGGCTTTTTGGTCAATTTTAGTCCCTTACTTTACAACGAAGGACTTTTGCTAAAATTTGACTAGAGTATCACTTTTACTAAGCTCTAAATATGCGTACCTGGCTCGGGTCATAACATCGACCCTTACACTTGCCTTTTGCTTTAAATTTTCTAGTTAAAGCAATGCAATCACATGTTATATCCTGTTATCACAAAACTCAACAAGTAGTCGTCAGTTATTATTGTCAAAAGGTATTGGTACACTATTTGACCCGTTTAGTTGACATGACCATTTGTCAACGTAAGATGATAGATTAACACCAACATGCCCCTTGAACCTATTACGGATCGCGCCATGGTTCTTATTACTTAAAAACAATATTTTTAAATTGTTCGACCCATTATAGCTTTTATCAAATGGTGTCTTCATTTTAATCACTTTTATTTTAGCTATCAATTTGACTTATTTGGTTGATGAGTGAGTTCCATCACTTCAATAACATTTCAAACACAACCATTTTCGTTACATCAACATTACACGTATTTAGACTAAGCTTGTCTATATAAATGTAACGGGGTGACAAGCCACTTACCTCAAAGCTTTCCCTTCAACGAGCGTCCGCACCGGCTTGACTTCCCGATGCTTTGCTTATGTTGCCTAAAATATACAAGCCAATTATCATTAGAACCTTCCGGCTCATAACTAAAGCTTGTTACTTTGCCAAACACCACAATTAGTGTCTATCAATGTCTTTTAGGCATTTTGTCGAGCACCTTATGTGCATACTACTTAATTAGCCATTTTTATTCAATTAAACCTTGGTAAATCCAAGAATTTCATTCTTATTCAAGCTTCATTGCTCATCACAGCCCATACCATCATACTAGTTCAACCAACCTAGATTATTACTCACATAGTTTATACAATATGTTGGGGTTTCTCATTCTAGATAGAAACCCACTTCATGATATGGCACATAGCTACATTAACACACAATTTATTACTCTTTTCACATGATTTCAGTTAGGTTTATGATCCTACATTCTAATCACACGTCCTTGAATCATAACATTACTCAATCATTCCAGAATTTCTACTAATTAAACTTTATCAAAAAATCAAACATCACCAAATCTGAAATTGCAACTTACCTAGTGTTAGACAAGTGTAGGTGATCAAGATTTTTGATTCATGCAGTGATTTCATGCCCAATTCACCCTTCAATTGATCAAATTAGATGAAATTAGGGTTTGGGGGTTCTTCCCCTCTCCTGGTCGCTCCCACGCACGCACACACTGATGTGTGTGTGTGTTTGATTTGTTTTATTTTTATAAAAAATCAAGTTTGGCCATTTATACAAAATCAGCCCCTTTAGTTTATCTTTTTAGACTAATGCACATCAAACTACTTCTTTCATTTAATTACAAGACTTGTACTAGGTTATTTATTTCCTAGTTACTTTATCTTGTTCACAACTCGTTTTATTTTATGTCCCGATAAATCTCGGGCCTTTTATATACTTTGCTTTCTCAAATTATTTCTCATCCTTTTAATATATATTAGATTTATTTATTTAAATCCTAAAATTTACCGGGTAAGTTTTACCACTTACAGTATTTTACCCGTCCTGTAATATTAACGTGGGTTGATTACCAAACCCGTTTTCGGGGTGTTACACGAATCCAATCGGTCAAGGGATGAGAAGACTTACCTTGTGTATGAAAATGGGTGTACACATAGCGATGCGGCTTGGCACCGCATCCTATGAACATTTTTGCCGCGACAAGGGATCTGGACAATAGCAACAGTCACCACAAGTGGCGATGTGGCCTGACACCGCATCCCGCACATGTCTTGGCCAGAGCAAGAACACGGAAACAACAGCAGTTACCACGAGCAGCGTTGCGGCGCGGCACCGCATCCTGCCCACGAGGCAAGTGGGACTGACACCACAAAGCAAGTGGCACCAATGACAATCACCTGTCAGCCCATACGTAAGCAACATATTGACACCGCAGTAGGACGTGGCTTCACCTCCACAACCGACAAGCCTGACACACCTGCATAAGGGCGGCGTGTTGTCAGTCTAGCCACTCAATTACCCTCCTTCACTCCTCGGCTATAAATACCCATCCCGGACCAGGTTTAAGGTATCGCTTATCAACTCTCTCACTACTACTACTATCACACACTTTGCTTCCCAAGCAAATTACTGATTCTCACGCCGGAGAGTGGTAACAAGGAGCACCCCCACCCCTTCCTCCTTGTTACGAGTCACGGTGTGTTTTCCTTGTGCAGGAAACAGATCAGCGGACGATCCAACCACCGATCTTCGGAAAGAATGGATTAACCCTACTTGACGAGACCAGTGAATTAACCTCTCTTGGTTAACCACTGTTTCTTCATTAACGCCCACCGTTACTCTTAGCATTTTTTTCACATCCTTTTCTTTCTTGAAGATCATGTCTGATCGTCAAAACAATCCTACCGAGGAAAACCTCAACCCCACAAACTTGGTACCTACGGGGAACACCACCCCAGCACAACCAATCGGCCACATAGGCACATCCGCACAGGGGGGCTCTCCCCTAGTGTTTATGCTAGATTTTTCACAGTACGGTTCTGTGATACCCCCAGGAATGGATCTCCATACCTGGTTTTACCAACAACAGACTGCCCTTACGGCAACCTACAACAAAGCTTGCGCAGAGGCGCAAGTACCTGGAGGACCCACACCCGCACCATACACACCTGCGGCTCGTATCTTACTTCCCGGGATAGGTTAGAGGAACGTGAATCCTCCTACTGTAACGTTCGCACACTTGAAGAGGACGACTCTACATATGGGTCCAGCCGTAGGGGTCCAATACAAAGCCGCCTAAGCCCGTATGGCGAAACTCGGCGGCAATCAACAGCCCACCGCGGCTCCGGCATCCACAGCCGTCTGGGACCACAACCCCACAATGAGGGGTATGATCGCACCGACCCAGACGACCGTACATATTGCGGAGAATCCCACTCGGCCAACAGCCGACCGGGAGGATACAATTACATTCCTCCCACTCAACCCCGAACTACATACGTCCGCGCTGCAAAGCGCAGACAAACCCAACCCTACAGGCCAAGATCCGCGGCCTAAAACTCCAAATTTATACCATAGATCGCCCACACCGAAGTAACCACAACCAAACTCCCACTTACGATTGGGAAATACAGTTGCTCGTCCGATCCGGACGACCACATAAATGTTTTTACCGGCGCTGGGTGCATGGGCAAGTGGGACGAGGCCATATGTGCCATTTTTCCCCAGACCCTCACTGTATTAGCGAGGGTCTGGTTTGATTCTTTGCCAGTTGGATCGCTGGATTCATTTGAACAACTGCAACAATGTCACAAACGCGATTCAATGGATGTCATGAACATCTGGCGCGGAGACAACGAAAGCCTGGAATCTTTCGTCATCCCTACAATAAAGAGTGCCTCGAGATCGGCAGGATAGCCGACCAAATGGCCCGTAACCATTTTATACGGGTCGTCAAGGACGATGAAACGGTGATGACCATCTCAGGCAAGGAGGGCTTGCCAGAAAAAAGGGACGACGTCATGGCCGCGATCAAGACGTATGCCCAAACTAAGCGGTCTCTCAAACTGCACACCGGCAAAACGCAGCCCCAAGCGTAAGGTCAATCCTCCCGCCAAGACACCAAGCGCAACAACAAGCGCAACCGGGACACATGGAATCGTGGCAATGATTCCAAACCTTACGTCCCGCGCAGTTACCAGCCCGACGCAAGGGCAACGATCAATGCCCAACGTGAACAACGGGCATCTAAGAAGGAATCTCGGGATCGCTATTAAACCAAGATCAACAAGTCACCAAGAGAAGTCCTCTTTACGGACCATAATTCTTGCGACCGACCCAACCGATGAAGTCTAAGAAGAACCAAGATCTCACTCTTTACTGTGAGTATCATAAGGACACAGGCAACTCAACCAACAACTGCATCAGTCTCCGGTTAGAGATTGAACGTGCCCTAAAGGAGGGGAAGCTGCAACATCTGTTAACAGCCGCACAGAAACAAACGAAGCGCATCACCCCCACCACGAGGGCACCTCCACAAGCAAAAACACTATGCATGTGGCCTCAACCCACATGATCAACGGAAGCCGTGTAAGGCCGCGCAAGGCGGCAAAGAGAGGGGATAACGACTGGAAAGACGAACAGGTCGTTTTCCCCAAAATTCGAGGCAGACCGCGCGACAGACGCGCCATCGTAATCATCGGCTACCTAGCTCATTACTGTACAGAACGTCTATTTATCGACCCGGGCAGTACCTCCGACATCATCTATGAGCAATGCTTCAATCAATTCGATTAAGAAGATAAAGATCGATTGCAGCAAGTAGATTAACCGTTGGCCGGATTTGAGAGAGAAACAGTTTTCCCCCGTGGCAAATCACATTTCCCGTACGCCTTACCAACGGTAAGCACACGTGGACCGAGTAGGTAAATTTTATGGTTTTACCCCACACCTCCCGATACGACGTACTTCTCGGGCGGGAATCACAGGGTGATTTTAACATGATTACGTCCGTCCCCCACTCTGCCATCGGTTTCTCAACCGAGATGGGGGTCGCGATAATTTATGCCCGCAGAGAAGTTATGTCTACGGACGAACTGCGTCCGACCAAGACGGCAAGGCTTACCCCCAACACCGAAACAGAAAAATGGGTATTTAACGCGAGGTACCCCGAACAGATGGTGACATTGGGTCATGCCTTGTCTAATAACACAAGGGCGCGCCTGAAGCAACTCCTCTTCAGGAATCAAGACATCTTCGCATGGACACCCGCAGACATGACAGGTGTGCCATGCGAGGTCGCACAACATTTCTTGAACACCCTACCGGTTATAAAGTCGGTGATCCAAGGCCAACGCCACCTTCGATCCACAAAGAACGAGGCGATGAACGAGCAGGTCAAAGAACTGCTCTCCACAGGTATCCTGCGGAAGGTCAAATACCAGAGTTGTTTATCCAACCCAGTCATGGTAGAAAAAGCGACCGAGGGCTGGCGCATGTGCGTCGACTACAAAGATCTCAACAAAGCCTGCCCCAAAGACTGTTACGCACTTCCAGAGATCGACGAGAAAGTCGATAACCTCGCCCCATTCCGATGGAAGTGTTTCCTCGATTGTTATAAAGGCTACCACCAAGTGCAAATGGCAATCGAGGACGAAGATAAAACGACATTCCGCACCCCTACGGGGAATTACTGTTACACAAAAATGCCGTTCGGGTTGTGCAACGCAGGCGCAACCTGCCAAAAATGGATGAACGACACTTTTGGCAATTAAAACAGCAAGAGTGTCTAAATCTACATGGACGACTTAGTTGTCATGAGCATGGAAGAAGATACCATGCTCATAGATATCGAAAGAACATTCAAAACTCTGTGAAGCGTCAACATGAAGCTCAATCCAGGGAAATGCTCGTTTGGAATGGAAGAAGGCAAGTTCCTTGGATTCGTCATCACAAAAGATGGATTCAAGGTCAACCCAGAAAATGTTCAGGCGATTGAGTGCATGCCATCGCCTTCTACGATGAAGGAAATGCAACGACTAGCTGGCCGGCTAGCCGCGTTAAACAGATTCTTAGCTAACCACGCGGCCAAATCTTACCCCTTCATCAGTACTCTGCGGAACTGCTTAAAAAAGAAATAGTTCCAATGGACCGCAGAGGCAGAAAACGCTTTCCGGGAAATGAAAGAGTGTTTGATCCAACTCCCAACTCTCATCGCACCACGCAAGAAAGAACCACTCATCCTATACTTATCTGCCGCAGACAACGCGGTGGGTGCGGTACTCATAGTGGAGCGAGACGGAGTTCAAACACCAATCTATTATGTCAGCAAAATGCTCAATGATCCAGAGACAAGAAACTCTATCATGGAGAAGTTGGTACTTGCACTGGTACACGCATCCAGACGGCTACGCCGTTACTTTGCAGAACATGTCATCACCATGTTAACCAACTACAGGATCGGGCAAATCCTGTCCAAACCCGAAACCTCTGGGCGACTAGCAAAATGGGCCATTGAACTGGGCGCGCACATATTGATTTACAAACCACGCCCAGCAATCAAAGGCCAAGTTTTAGCTGACTTCGCCGTGGAAGTACCGATGAATTGCATTCAAGAATGCGAATACGAACAAACTCCTACACCTCTGCCGTCCTCATCAGACATCTGGGCACTATACATTGATGGGGCATCCAACGAAGACGGTGCGGGTGCAGGTCTACAACTCGTATGCCCTGATGGTCAAGAGCTTACTTACGCCATCCGCCTTGATTTCAAGAGTACAAATAACAAGGCAGAGTACGAGGCTTTACTAGCAGGGCTGCGCTTGGCAGTCAAGCTCGGTGTACAACATCTGGAAGCACACGTTGACTCATTACCAGTTGCAGGGCAAGTACACGGCGACTATGCCGCGAAAGGGGAGATCATGATCCTCTACCTTGAGCAAGCCATGCAACTGAAATCACGGTTCACCTCCTTCAATATTTGCCATATCAATAGGAGTGAAAACAAACCCGCGGATGCACTTTCAAAACTCGCATCCACCAGCTTCTAGCATTTGGCAAATGAAACACGCATTGAGATCCTGCAAAACCCCTCAGTACCCCTGAGCCAAGTTAACGTCATCCAATACGGTACAACGTCCTGGATGACACCAATTATCGCATACCTACAATCAAGTGTTACCCCCGAGAGCAAGGCAGAGGCACGCAAGCTACAATACAAGGCGTGTCACTATCAGATGGGGGATGGTATTCATACCGCAAATCATACCTGGGGCCACTCCTACGATGCGATGACCCTCAAGATGCCACGTATCTTATCATAGAGATACACGACGGAATATGTGTAATACACATGGGCCCGCGCATGGTAGTAGACAAAATCATGAACGCCGGGTATTACTGGCCCGGCATGCACCTAGACGCGGTTAAAGTCTTGCGTAAGTGTTTTAATTGTCAACGACACGCACCAAAGACATTGCACCCAAAGAACAACCTCGTCCCTGTCACCACCGCATGGCCTTTTCAAAAATGGGCCATCGACGTGGTGGGACCATTTCCAGACGCACCAGGTGCGGTAAAGTTTACCATAGTGGCTGTCGACTATTTCACTAAATGGGTAGAAGCAAAACCGCTAGCCTCTACCACCGCAATGATAACAAGTAAGTTTGTCTGTGAACACATCATCTGCCGTTTCGGTCTACCAATGTGCATCGTAACCAACAATGGCACCAACTTCGCTGCCGAAGATTTCCAAAACTGGCTAAAGTAACTAAACATTGAACACGTCTTCTCCTCAGTGGCGCATCCGCAAGTGAATGGCCAAGTTGAGAGAATCAATAAGAGTTTAGTCGAAGGCATAAAGGCACGGTTGGGAACAGCCAGACGCGGCTGGGTCGATGAACTCCCAAGTATCCTATGGGCCCATAGGACTAACCCGAAGACAAGTCACGGGGAAACACCCTTCAGCCTAGTCTATGGCTCCGAGGCGGTGATTCCCATTGAGATAGGTCTCCCTTCACCTCGAATGTTAGCTGTCAACAAAATTGACAACAGTGACGAGCGCAGGCTTGACTTAGACCTCTTGGAAGAACGGCGCGAAAACGCAGAAATCAACGAGGCCAAGTACAAAACAAAACTGGAAAAATACTACAACGCGCGTGTCCGCATCTGCACATTCAACCCGAGAGACTATGTGCTTCGCGACAATGAGGCCTCTAACGCATAACGCCCAGGGAAACTTTTCCCCAAATGGGAAGGCCCCTACCTCATCCAAGAGGTCTTGTGCAAAGGTGCGTACAAACTACAAACGTTAGAAGGAGAACCTATCGCAAGGACATGGATCGCACAACAACTTCGACGCTGTTACATGTAAGCTACGTTTACATTTTCTATGTAACCTCATGGCTCGCAGGCCATTTGTCAATAAATAAATGAACAATTCAATGCAATATTGTTTATCTTTTCTATTACAAATGCGTGTTCCACTTTGCGGTATCTGCAAAAACGGATTGGAAAAATCTTCATTCGCGATACCCACACAAAGTGGTGACCACACACAAATATTGTAATAGGTCAGCAAAGACAAAACATCAATGTCTATCAGGCCGGATACGCACATGCGATTTTTACAAAACCTACACAATTCCTAAACCCTAACGGGATAAAAACGGGAATTAACTATTACTCACACAACAACGGTGTAGAGTATACTCAACCGCGCTCTACAGCCAACAGAGTCATTCATATGCTTGCATATCAACTAGACATGCAAATGGCAAGTAATGACTTAGTATTATTTACATGCGCCTAAAACATTGGCCTTAAATAAACACTATTTCAACCGTGCTCACACAAAGACAAAGTAAATGTTCTTTACTTACGCACTTTGAGCCACGCGTACTTGCATATCACCTAGACATGCAAATGGCAAATTCAGACTTAATGTTATTTACAAAGGCCTTAAACATTGGCCTTACAAAACATTAACTCACACATGTTCAAAACGCAAGAGGTAAAAACACTTGTAAAATTGAGCAAAAGGATAAAACCTTGTATTCTAAAAAGATTTCTACACCGATGCGGTGCATAAGAAATTTTACATAAAATTTTTCTTCTAACATTTACATCAAAAAAAAGAAGTCAAACAGGGCACGCAGGCCAACCTAGTCTTCTTTTGTACCACTGGTGCCTGCATCCTCCTTTGCACCACCAGCGGCTTCCTCCTTCTCAGGACGTTCATACAACAACCGTAAACGGTCCACATAATCTTCCGCCTCCAAGCATTTCTCAATATCTTCAATAGCGGAAAGGGACAAGTTGTTGTATGCATCAACAGCTGCGGCATACAGAGCTTCAGTATCTATGCCATGAAACCCGGATCTCTCATCACTAAATTTGCTCTAATAGAACGGGTTCACATGATGTAACACCTCGAAAATTCACGTCCTATAATGTGTAGACACGTGTCAAATGTTTAAACGTGTGAAAGAAATATTATAGAAGGACTAAAGTTGACAAACATGGAAAGTTGACGTGATGTCGTGGGTCACGCAAATTTAATCCCCAAACAACTGTAGTTAGTGGTAAAAGGGTATCGAACTCAGGGAGTATGTGGAAAATGTGTCGATTGTATAGCTTTGTATTTAAACTAATATTAAACTAAATTGCAGAAAATTAAAATTCAAGATTGTGGATTGTTGTTTTAGAAAACTAAATTAAGAACTAATTCAAATCAAAGTTGGTTGTAAACAATTAGGAGAGAACAATGATCACCCTAGGTTTCAGTTTCTTTAAACAATTGTGTGCAATTTCACTAGAAAGAGTTATATAGACATAACTCGTGTATATGTGATTGAAGTGATAAAAGGGAACAAAGTACTCGGATTAGATAACGCGAGGTTGTTTCCCGATGACCTATTAACCAATAACCAACCCTAACCCTTCCCGTGATATCTCGGTTGCCAACGGCACCAAGAACGTACGATTAAGACTAGAAATTGCAATATTGATTAACACACTACAAACAATCAAACATACACCATGACATTCAAGCAACGCAAGATATCATTCTAGAAATGCAGAAATTAAACACACAAAAGTTTCAGAAACATTCACCTAGGATGATCACCGAAGAGTTTAGCCGGACATGGCTCGGTGAATCATCATCAACATCAATCTATTGTTCATACGAATCGAAAGCATAAACCGAATGATTGAAAAATGTTCACAAAACCAACAAGTTCTCCAAAATCGCCCCCAAGGTGTCCAAGAACCGTCCAATGATGAGATAATGAAAAGACACCCAAAAACTAACTTAAATGTGGCAGTTACAAGTTTTCCTCGCAGACGGCACCGTAATTTACGGCTCCACCGTAAATTACGGTGGACAATACTCAATTACGGTGCAAACAAACTGATTTACGGTGAGAAAGATATGAAATCCAGGTCCACCGTAAATTACGGTAGGACCGTAATTTACGGTGGTGGGCTGACTTGTCTCCTTTGTTTTGTCTCTTGTTCCACACTCGAACCGTTTATCACCAAAACCTCCAAAGCTGCATTTTATCCATCTTTTAGCCCTCAAAATGCACCTGAAACATAAGCAATGGTAGTTATCTAATTCAAGATAATTACACGATTAAATGGAGGATTATTTCATCTTTTAACATATTTAAGGGTTGTCCAAAGGACCACCCGTCACATCCCCACACTTAACCGTTGCTTGTCCCAAGCAACTCCTCAAATCAGTTTCAAAACAAGTAATCAATTTAAACCAAGCAAAAACAAGCAATCTTTTTACTAACCCCTTTTCAACACCCAACCAATGCACCCCTCTCTAAATCTCTCCTCTCGGCTACAAGTGAAAACTAGCAAAGATAATGCTAGACACACACTAGGCAAACGGGTGGTTGCACAATCATAAGCTTGTACTTAAATCGATCATTCTCCTAAAATGGGTCAAACATAAATGCAAATCCAAGGGACTTTCAAGGTTGTAACGTGGCTAGGCGTATGGGTAGGAAATGGAATATATATGAAGTAGCGAAAACTTGACCCGGTCTTTTATTACACGAATAAACAAACAAACAACTATCAAACTTAACTACTATACACAAGATAACTAACATCACTTTTTTTTTCATTTTTCATTGCTTTTTTTTTTCTCTTTTTTTTTTTTTTTTTTTTTTTTACAATAACACATTAACTATATCTACTTCAAACTACTAAAACTACTAATACTATAAGACCGGTTCAAATTTGGGTAAATTTTTCAGGAAAGTAGTTAAGGGTAACAAATGATAGGCTTGTAAAGCACAAAATGGGCAACTACATGTCCAAACCCCCGCCCCTCTCACTACCATGCTCATATATATAACTTATGAGGTCCAACCCCCTAAATCCCACACTCACTCACACCAACGACGAGGCTACCTAAATGCCCTTATCCTTTTTGCATTTATATCTAACTAAGGACTCAAATCGCATTCAAGCACAAGTTCTAATGCACCCCCACCCGTAGCCACTCTCATCAAAGATAAGCATTATTTATATACAAGTGTGGCTACAACTCTCACCAAGAATGAAAAAGGTATCAAGGGTTGCCGGTGCACCAACTTGGGGTTAATCTAGGGTGTTCAAATTTTCACATTGTTTCACTTGGCTCAAAATTTTTCAAAATCTTTAAAATTTCCCCCATCCCCACACTTGGGATACATTGACCCCAATGTATGGTTTTGAGAGGTTTTGATCACTAGAAACCTTTTTAACATCAACCAAAACGCTTCTTTACTCAAACCCCAAATTTCTTTTTGGTATTTTTTTTTATAATTTTTTTTTATATTTTCTTCTTTTTAACATAAACACCACCACATAACACCAACCCAAACACAACATATCAAAACACCGCCCAACCTCCCAATCCTTAAACAAACAAACAATCAAATATGCACAAAAATATACAAAAGGAGAAACACAACCTTACTAATAGTAGCGCGGTCCAGGAGGTCCAAAAACTGAAGACATCACATCATTCCATTCACCGAACGCGAACAAACCACTACTACTTCCTCCTTCTTGTTGGTGTGCTCCCTCTCGTTGCCTCGGGTCAATCCATTGCGAGTGGTGGACCGGTGGAGTCGGATATGAGATGCTACCATCATAAGGCGGTAATGAGGCATAGTCCACATGTTGTGGATCCTCAACAACCGGCCTTCTGGCATGCCAATCTGCATGCATCCGCCTCGCTTGATCATCAAAATAATTGTTATTCATTTCCACTTCCCGGGAATACGCATGAGTGCGATTCCATAGCTCTTGACGATCTAAATTGTGTTTCATGGCCCGTTCTAAACTCGCACTATTTCTTGTGTTTTGATCAAACAACGTTCTCTCCGACCCCGACCACGTATCAAACACGGACGCCGGAGGACGTTGGTTTGCTATCACCTCTTGCATAGTACCCTCATAGGCCCATCCCGGCATGTACGATTGCTGCATGTAATCATAAAACATCCCACCATGACCCTGACCATAACCACCTTGAACCACATTTTCACCATCATGCGGCGCGTCCGCATAGTCTTCATCTCCGCTCGGAACTAACTCTTCGTCGCTCTCTGGCTCATCCGGCTCTCCCGGTAACAACTCTCTTGCATTCAACTTTAATGCCCTCCACCTTTGACCTTCAGATTTCAACTTGTGATAACGTTCAGACTGAGTATATGTCCAAACGTTTCCCAACCTATCCAAAGTAAAAGGCTGGTGTCTTTTGGTCGCTCCTCGGTCTTCGGATGTGAGTGCCTTCTGCTGTTTCATCAAACCCGTTATGATGCGACAGTACGGGACGATGTCTCTTCCGTATTTGTTCCGGCATATCCACAAATGGTGCATAATCAGGTAGCGTATTGGGAAGCGTGGGGATCCATGCATCAATGAATACAAAACAGGTATCTCTGGAAACCTCACCAGTTCTTTATCGCCTCTTCTTGGAATGACATTAAGTAGGCAAATTGTATGCAACAGTTTGGCTTCTATCTTCAAATTCTTCCGGTATAATACACCACTGTACCTACCGGGCAAAAACAAATCCGCTAACATGTCGTTCCATCTCACGTGCTTCTCTGGTTTGAGCAATAAATCATCAAGCGTGGGAATCATGTACTCCTTAGCCGGGAGACTGTCATACTTCCCCAGCCTCTTCAACGTGTCGAATGACATCTCAACTGGCACCCCATGTACCATCCCGATCAACTTCATTTGTGATGGCTTGTTGAAGTTGTGACATTTAAGTGTTGCCATCCACTCCTGAATCTCTGTCATAAACAGGTTACTCTTGTCTTTGTCAAAGCATTTAAGCGCCCCTTCCCAACCTAAAGCGCGAAACTTAGCAAATACCCCGAACTGGCCAAATTGGGGCTCATCAACTTCTTTCTCACAAATAAACGCGGCTGCCTTGTTTTTCAACTTATTCATGCAATCATTGTAAAGTGTTGGCTGCCAAATCTCGGGTTTATCATCCAAAGACCCCGAGTTCCATAACGGCTTTTCACTCGGGTCTAACTCCATCTCTTCTTCTTCACCTTCGCTTTCGCTTTCACTAATACGACCCATATATTGCCTTTTTCGCGGTGGTTGTTCTTTTTGTTTGCCTTTCCCTTTTGATGACGAAGACGAAGATGACCCCGCTCCCGTCTTTTCCTTAGTCCTTGCCATTTCCTACACACATGAGGCAAACAACAAAAACAAACACCAAATTAAACCCTATTTTCAAAATCCTCCCCACACTTGCTTGTTATCATGGTTGTAGATGTTAGTGAACCAAAAATGTATCAAGAATTTTTCAAAAATTGGGCATGGTGTCTCTACAATGTAGAGCATCCCAAAAGTTCACTACTTTAACCACAAATCCTACATCTACAACCATCAACCATGTTCAATAATCACTTTCATACCCATATCTTAACAACAAGCAAGTGGGCAAAAACACATAACCTAAATCACCTTGTTCTTCACAATGTACCACCATAATATAGCAAAGTAAGTGTTCATACCTTGTTTCAAGATGAAAGAATGCTTGTGAAACCAAAAATCCCAAAACCCCCAAATTATCTCAAACTAGGGTTTCAAACTTCGACCCCCACAATTGCGTTTTCTCTGAAATCTCTCCTCACAATCACAAAGCTTGTGAAAAATTAGTCAAGTTAGACCAAGATTCCACTTGATTTGGACAGGAATTGAAGGTTTTATGAGAGATGGAAGGTAGAAGAAGCTATGGAGGTTGTGGGTTTTGAGAGAAAAAGATGGTGATGGAAAAGTGAAAGAAAATGGGTGGATGGGGTAGAATACACGTGACCAGGATTGTTGTCTATTAGATTTTATTATTATTTTTTTATTTTATTTTTTTATTTATGTGCGGCACCCCAAACGACGGAGACAAATAAACTGCGTACCGTAATTTACGGTCTCACCGTAAATTACGGTGAGACCTGAATGTCAAAACTTGTACCGTAAATCAGTAGAGATCTATCGTAAAGCCCCATGCATTTTCATCCACCACCGTAAATTACGATATTACCGTAATTTACGGTAAACGCTGAATATCAATTCCTTGCCGTAACTCAGGAGGTTTTCACCGTAAGGCTCACAAATGTTTAACATCCACCGTAAATTACGGCTGCACCGTAATTTACGGTGCTCGCTGGGCATCCACATTTTGACAAAAGTTGAGATTTTATGTGACAAATTTTTTAGATTTTTAAGTTTTTCGATTTTTTTATGTTTTTTAATTTTTTCAAAAACTTGTAAAAATTACCCTACCCCCTCAAAAATCCCGTGTTGTCCTCAACACAATGTAAGAGCAATTCGTGACCCGAACATCCCCACACTTGTTTCGAACACGGACTTCGAGGAACTATGGCAATTGTGCAAATATACAAACAAAACAAAACTACTATGTACACTACCACCAAACCTGGGCCTCTTATGGTTGTTCCTCCTCGACCGGGCGTAAGATGTAGCCCGCTTTGTCAAGCTCCAAGTTGTTGATGTCATTTCCTTCCAAGTACGGCTTCAAACGGTGACCGTTCACCGTTTGTTGTTTCAACGTTTGCTCATCTTGGATGTCCACATCACCAAATCGCCCAACTCTTCGAATAACATACGGACCCATCCATTTGCTTTTAAGTTTGCCCGCGAACATTTTCAATCGAGAGTTGTACAACCAAACTTTCTGCCCCACTTCGAATGTTTTCTTGCGCAATTTCGCATCATGTACTTTCTTTAGCTTATCCTTGTAAGCCGATGCACATTCGTACGCCTCATCTCGAATCTCTTCTATCTCGCTCAATTGCAACTTCCTCAACTTACCCGCCTCATCGTAATCCGCGTTGACTGTCTTGATCGCCCAATGTGCCCGATGCGCCAACTCCATCGGCAAGTGACAACCCTTACCATACACCATCCGGTAAGGTGTTGTGCCAATTGGAGTCTTGTAGGCCGTACGGTACGCCCACAAAGCATCATCCAACTTGCTCGACCAATCCTTTCTATCCGTTCTTACCGTCTTCATGAGAATCTCCTTGATTTGACGGTTGGACACTTCGACTTGTCCACTCGTTTGCGGATGGTAAGGTGTGGCAATCCGGTGATTCACGCTATACCTTTTCAATAATTTTCCGAAGTTGAAGTTCTTGAAATGTGAACCACCATCACTTATAATAACCCGCGGGATTCCAAAGCGAGAGAAGATGTTGGATTGAACAAATTTACAAACAACCGAGTGGTCATTCGTTCGTGTTGCAATAGCCTCAATCCACTTCGAGACATAATCCACCGCTACCAAAATATAAAGAAAGCCATTCGAATTCGGGAACGGACCCATAAAATCTATACCCCATACATCAAATATCTCTACAACCAAGATTGGTTGTAATGGCATCTCATCCCTTTTCGATATGCTACCCATCTTTTGGCAATTTATACAATTTCGGGCGAACTCAATTGCATCCTTGAAAATAGTGGGCCAATAAAACCCACAAGAAAGTACCCGATAGCCTGTTTTATGCCCACTAAAATGACCCCCGCAAGCGGACGAATGGGCATGAGTTAAGATTTCCAACACTTCCGTCTCGGGCACACACCTCCGTATAACTTGATCCGGTCCGATCTTGAAGAGATCCGGCTCATCCCAAATGTATTGCTTCACTTGAACCATAAATTGTTGTCGGCGTTTCTTGGTCCAATGACTTGGGATGGCACCCGTGGCTAAATAATTAACATAGTGAGCGTACCACGGTGCAACAAAGGTAGAAACAGCTAGAAGTTGCCCGTCGGGAAAACTTTCATTGATTTCACTTACATCATCAATCCCTTCCACCGGAATCCGAGACAAGTGATCCGCCACTACATTCTCACTTCCCTTTTTGTCTCGGATCTCTAGATCGAACTCTTGCAATAATAAGACCCATCGAATCAAACGCGGCTTCGCATCCTTTTTCTCCATCAAGTACCGGACTGCACTATGATCCGAATAAACCACGACCTTGCTTCCCCAAATATACGAACGAAACTTATCCAAAGCATACACCACCGCTAGTAATTCCTTCTCGGTTGTAGTGTAGTTAAGTTGCGCTTCGGATAAAGTTTTGCTTGCATAGTAAATAACCACCGGTTTCTTGTCAACCCGTTGACCCAAAACTGCACCAATAGTGGTGTCGCTCGCATCACACATTATCTCGAACGGCTTTGACCAATCGGGTGGTTGCAAAATAGGCGCCTTGACCAAGTGTTCCTTCAAAACAGTGAAAGCTTGCATACACTCGTTAGTGAAATCAAACGGGACATCTTTTAATAACAAGTTACATAAAGGTTTGGTGATAACACTAAAACCCTTAATGAAACGTCTATAAAAACCCGCGTGTCCCAAGAATGACCTTACACCCTTAACATTTTTAGGAGGTGGCAAAGATGATATTACCCGTATCTTTGCCTTATCCACCTCCATTCCCCTTTCAGAAATCACATGCCCCAACACAATGCCCTCTTGCACCATGAAATGACTTTTCTCCCAACTTAGCACTAGATTTTTCTCAACGCACCTTTTTAAAACCTTTTGTAATTCGTTGAGACAAGCATCAAAAGTAGTGCCAAAAATGGAGAAGTCATCCATAAATACTTCGAGCGACTCTCCAACCATGTCCGAGAAGATACTCATCATACATCGTTGGAAAGTTGCCGGAGCATTACACAAGCCAAATGGCATTCGCCTAAACGCAAAGGTGCCATATGGACATGTGAAGGTGGTCTTGTGTTGGTCATCCGGGTGTATGGCGATTTGATTGTAACCCGAGTACCCATCTAAGAAGCAGTAATATTTTTGACCCGATAATTTTTCAATAATTTGGTCAATGAAAGGTAGCGGGAAATGGTCCTTAGAAGTGGCGGCATTCAATTTTCGGTAGTCAATACACACACGCCACCCGGTAACCGGTCGGGTGGCAATTTGTTCACCACTTTCATCCTTGACTACTTGAATGCCGGCCTTCTTAGGCACCACTTGAGTGGGACTCACCCAAGCACTATCCGAAATCGGATAGATAATTCCCGCATCCAACCACTTAATTACCTCCTTTTTAACTACCTCCCGTAGGTTCGGATTCAAACGCCTTTGAGCTTCTCGTGTCGGTTTGGCATCTTCGGTTGTGATAATTTTATGCATGACAATGGATGGACTAATTCCTTTGAGGTTGGCAATCGTCCATCCAATAGCACCCTTGTTCTCTTTTAAAACCTCAATCAACGCTTGCTCTTGTGCCAACTCCAAGTTAGAGGCAATAATGACCGGTAAAGTGTCATTATCCCCTAAAAATACATACTTCAAATGGCTAGGCAAGTCCTTGAGCTCCAACTTTGGTGGTTCCTCCAATGATGGTTTTGTACCCGAATCGATCTCCACCGGTAGACCCTCGAATTGGTGGGTCCATGGTGGTCTACCTTCTTTCATTGCCATAGCATCTTGTGCTTCCTCTTCAACCCGTAGTGCATAAGCATGTACCTGTTCAGAAAAGTCACACAGGCAAATATCCAAACCATCCTCCTCATACTCATGCGGGTTGCATCCATCTACTATGTCTGCCATGAAACACTCATCAACACCGTTAGCATTAGAATTGTTAGTAAAAACATTCAAACGCATTTTTCTATTTCCAAAAGCCATATCAACTGTACCAAATCTACAATCAATAATAGCATGTGCGGTGCTTAAAAATGGCCGACCCAAAATTATATTTTGTTGTTGCTTAGGGTCCGCCGATGAGTAATCCAAAACTAAGAAGTCCACCGGGTAATAAAACTCATCAATTTTCACAATTACATTTTGAACCATACCCCGAGGTAACTTATGAGACAAATCGGCTAAAACAACCGTTGTCTCCACCCTTGATAACGGACCAAAGTCATATTGGTCATATAAGCCCCCCGGTAAAATGCTAACTCCGGCTCCGAGATCTAGCAACGCCTTAGCCATTTGAAAATTACCAACTTGTACATTAATCAATGGCGTGCCCGGATCTTGGATCTTAGGAGGAAGCTCCCCATTCAACACCGCACTCACTTGCCCGGTTAAATCCACCCGCTTAGGCACTTTCTTCTTGTTTTGCCTTTTTTGTGTACATAATTCTTTTAAGAATTTTGCATAAGCGGGGACTTGTTTTATTGCATCAAGGAGTGGGAGATTTATTTTTACTTGTTTGAACATATCCCACATCTCCTCTTTTTGAGGACCTCTTGATGCGATAAAATTTTTCTTACCCGGGTCAAGTAAAGCCGATGGAAACGGGACTTGACTCGGTTCACCCTCAACTTTTTCACTTTCTTTATTTTCACCCAAACCCGGTTTTTTAACATTTAATTCTTTTGGTTTAACCGGTGAAACATCATCATCACTATCATTACCCGTGATGTCCTCAACCACCCCCTCAACTAATTCGGGTGACAAATTAGCTTTAAACTCCTTTCCACTTCTCAAAACACTAACCTGATGAACATTTACATTACCTCTTGACGAACCATGTGATGGATTTACTTTGGTGTCACTAGGAAGTTGACCCTTGTTTTTCTTCAATTCTGCCACATCGGTCGCCAATTGACCCATTTGGGTTGTTAGTGATTGGATGCTTTTATCACGAACCTCATCTTTTTGCATTCGCACTTCATCAAGTTGGTTCCGTTTTTGCATCTCCATTTGCATGCTCTTTAGCATCTCCATCACCTCGTTTCCACCCGAAGAACCCCCTTGTTCTTGACCCGTTTGGTATTGCTTTTGATAACCTTGGTTATTTCCGCTTCGATACCCACCTTGGTTATTGTAAGATTGGCGTGAACCAAAGTTACCTTGGCTACCTTGAAAATTTGGGTTTGCTTGATTTGACGGGTTCCCATATCTAAAATTCGGGTGGTTCCTCAATCCGGGGTGGTAGGTATTAGAATTCATGTTGTTGTAGTTCCTACCACCTCCTCCTTGACCTTGACCTTGAACCGCATGGACCTCCTCGTATTGCCCTTCCAACATCCCTTGGCAATTTTCAGCCGCATGACCTATCTCATTACACAAAGCACAAACATCATAAATTTGGTTAGTGGTTTGAACATTACCATCATCTATGGCGTGCACTTGCGGTCGGTTAGTGGTCGGTCGGGCTCTTCTTGAGGCTTGAGCTTTCCTCTTTGATGTAGTTGCCATGCTTTCCAAGAACTCCCAATCATCGTTCTCATAGTTTGTTCCAAAAGTCCCACCGGTGATAGACATCAAATCACGTGCATCTTCAGCACTCAACCCCTCATGAAAGGCATTCATCAACTCCCATAATTCAATTCCATGATGAGGGCAGTTTTTTATCATCATGTTGAAACGCTCAAACGCCTCGTGAAACATCTCACCATGTTGTTGTTGAAAGCTTCTCAATCCCTTCCTTGCATCGTTGGTCTTTTGGGCGGTGTAAAACTCATCCAAGAAGGTTTGTTGCATCTCCCCCCATGTGTAAATAGATGCCGAAGGCAAAGTGTAGAACCACTTCTTTGCCTTATCCTCCAAAGAAAACTGAAATAAGACCAACTTGACTTCATCGGCCGAAAAACCTTGACTCCCAAAAGTGTTGCAAATTGAGTCATAGGCCTCTAAATGGAAGTAGGGTTCCTCCGTTGCTAACCCTTTGTATTTCGGCAAACTTTGCAACGAATTGGTTCTTACTTCAAAAGTTCTCCCTTGGTTGTTGTGAGGGATAACCACCGGTGAAGGGTTTTGAGTAATGATTGGCCTGAAATGTGCCTCTATTCCCCTTGCTTGTTCCCTAAGATGCCTTCTTGGAACACCCAATCGACCCCTTGGACGAATAGGACCCATTGGTCTTGGTATAGGCCCTTGTGGTGCAATTGGTTGTTGGGGCATCGGTGGGTATTGAATCGGCCTTTGAAATTGTGGTTGTACATTTTGTGGCCGAATTTGTTGCAAAGGTATAGGGCGTTGTATTGGTGGCCCTTGTGGTCTTGGCCGAATGTGTTGCGGTATAAGTTGTTGTTGTTGTGGCACTCCACCTACACTTGCCATCCCTTGAGATTGACTTTGCACATACCCAAACTCTCCTTGATCACCATAACCTTCATAAGCGTACCCATCTTCATCATAGCCCTCAAAATCTTCAAATCCTTCGTCATAACCATCTCCTTGAATTCCCGAAGTTTGCCCAAATGGGATGGTCGAATACTGAAAACCCGATTGTTGTGGTTGTGGTCTAAAAGATGAAGTAGTATGCACAATAGTTGAATTGGGTGCAATTGTGAAGGTGGATGATGACTGACCCGTAGATGGGGGAAAGAAGTGGGATAATGGTGGGATTGTGGCGGAAGGGTTATAGGTGAGAGTAGGTTCGGCTTGAGTAGTGTTTGGTTGTGTGGTGTTGGTATTGGTTGGTGTAGTATCATGAATTGGAGTAGGAATTGTGGTGATGTTTGGAATACTGGTGTTTGGTGATGGTTGTGTGGATGTAGGAATGAAGGATGAGGTCGTTTGACCCGTTGTAGGTGGTATTTGTGGTTCGTCCATGATGTTTCTTGGTGTAATGGGTGAAGTGGGTGAACCAACGATTCTGTTTTCGCGTAGTAAAACTCGGTTTTGTCGTAGCGTTCTTTCGATTTCCGGATCAAATGACAATGGTGACGCTTTGTGAGAGCCTCTAGTATGCATGCACCTGTAGAACCTGCACACTAAACACACCAGTGTAAACCCGAAAATAACAAAACAAAACTAACAAAAATGACACACGTTGCGCACTACTCCCCGGCAACGGCGCCAAAATTTGACGTGATGTCGTGGGTCACGCAAATTTAATCCCCAAACAACTGTAGTTAGTGGTAAAAGGGTATCGAACTCAGGGAGTATGTGGAAAATGTGTCGATTGTATAGCTTTGTATTTAAACTAATATTAAACTAAATTGCAGAAAATTAAAATTCAAGATTGTGGATTGTTGTTTTAGAAAACTAAATTAAGAACTAATTCAAATCAAAGTTGGTTGTAAACAATTAGGAGAGAACAATGATCACCCTAGGTTTCAGTTTCTTTAAACAATTGTGTGCAATTTCACTAGAAAGAGTTATATAGACATAACTCGTGTATATGTGATTGAAGTGATAAAAGGGAACAAAGTACTCGGATTAGATAACGCGAGGTTGTTTCCCGATGACCTATTAACCAATAACCAACCCTAACCCTTCCCGTGATATCTCGGTTGCCAACGGCACCAAGAACGTACGATTAAGACTAGAAATTGCAATATTGATTAACACACTACAAACAATCAAACATACACCATGACATTCAAGCAACGCAAGATATCATTCTAGAAATGCAGAAATTAAACACACAAAAGTTTCAGAAACATTCACCTAGGATGATCACCGAAGAGTTTAGCCGGACATGGCTCGGTGAATCATCATCAACATCAATCTATTGTTCATACGAATCGAAAGCACAAACCGAATGATTGAAAAATGTTCACAAAACCAACAAGTTCTCCAAAATCGCCCCCAAGGTGTCCAAGAACCGTCCAATGATGAGATAATGAAAAGACACCCAAAAACTAACTTAAATGTGGCAGTTACAAGTTTTCCTCGCAGACGGCACCGTAATTTACGGCTCCACCGTAAATTACGGTGGACAATACTCAATTACGGTGCAAACAAACTGATTTACGGTGAGAGAGATATGAAATCCAGGTCCACCGTAAATTACGGTAGGACCGTAATTTACGGTGGTGGGCTGACTTGTCTCCTTTGTTTTGTCTCTTGTTCCACACTCGAACCGTTTATCACCAAAACCTCCAAAGCTGCATTTTATCCATCTTTTAGCCCTCAAAATGCACCTGAAACATAAGCAATGGTAGTTATCTAATTCAAGATAATTACACGATTAAATGGAGGATTATTTCATCTTTTAACATATTTAAGGGTTGTCCAAAGGACCACCCGTCAAAAGTATGTGAAAAATACGTATTCTAAGTGTCAACTGTGAATAAATATAATGTACATTAACCCTACACGATGCTCATACCTTCAAACGAATAAATCATGGATCATACGAAGCTAAAAGTGAGAGCTTACAAACTACAGAGGTTAAATGTGTCAACATGTTTAAAGATATACCTCTGAGTGACCTTTTGACAAACCCGAAGCTTTGTAAATGTTAATTATGCTCACTAGAATGCACGATTTAAATTTCATAAAGTTTCGTTATCGTATGAGAAAGTTATGATCAAATTCGTGTGCGAGGGGTTAAAGCGTCAACGTTGGAAGTTAGGCCTTTTCGGGAAACAATAAAGTTAACCGGGGACTTAACAAAGTGGGTATATGTCTTAAAGCCCTTATAGTTCAATAACGAGGGTTCATACTGCAATAAACAAGTGTCTGTACAAAGTTTGAAGAGCCAAGGACTGAAACTGCAATTAAGAAAAATGTTGTTGGCTGACCCATCATGCTCGCGTAGCGCGAGCCATAGGTCTGAGGGCGTCGCGCTACGCGACTGCCTCCCCAGATCAGAATTATGATTCTTGTTGCATGCTTGTCTGCCCATTGCTCTTGTAATCGATTTTAATCGATTTTCCTCATCATTATTGACCCCTAAACAACCCCTAGAACATCTAGGACACTTGTAAGTGAGTTGTGGTGGGTTGTAGACTTGTGTGTCAATCTTTTGTGGTGTTTAAAACACTATATAAGGGCCATGAGTTGCAAACATTCACTCACACCTTCATCTGCATTTCTTGAGCACTTCTGGAGCTTAGGAGCAGACCCAATACCTTCCTACTCGAGCTTCGGACTTGGGTAAGTATGCTAGACCTTCCTCGGTTTAGTTTTTGCTTAGTTATTAGCTTAAAAGTCAACCGTCGTAATTAACGGTTGACTTAACGATTAATCGCTAATGGTCCAGCGATTAGTCAAACTAAAATTAGTTATAGGTTGGTATTTATGAGGGTAATAAAACCCCAAAAGGGTTTCCCCTGATCACCATCCTAACCAGGTCAAATGTCGGGTCAAACCTTTAATTAAAAAGTCAACATAATGCTTAAAAGGTCATTTATGCATAATTAGCTATCTAGAACATATATAACCTGTTTGATCATTGTTATAACTTAGTAATAAGTGTAAGAACATGTCCAAACATGTTCGACCCGACTATTTCCTGTTTAGACCCGGTTCGGAACCGAAAGTCGCAAAGCTTTGACTTTTGCTTTGACTTCAATTCTGACCCGTTTAGGTATGTTTTAGAAATACCTTAGAGCTTCATTTTGATCAGGTTACATGCTAGTATAACCCTCTGTGATTATACACCTCGGTTCATTAGTTATCCGATTAATACGCATGATTCCGTTAATTGCTCATATGTTGACCATTA
Organism: Helianthus tuberosus; assembly: GCA_030545235.1. Lineage (NCBI taxonomy): Eukaryota > Viridiplantae > Streptophyta > Magnoliopsida > Asterales > Asteraceae > Helianthus > Helianthus tuberosus. Next base: position 153,762,286 of record CM060364.1, on the reverse strand, counting down.
TGCCCTTTACACCTTAAAACGAGATTTATGAAAATGTAAAAGTGTAGAAACCTTAGTTACTGATATATAAACTTGTATGCAAAGTTTGACATCATTTTGACTTGTAGATTAAGAGTTATGCTCAATATCGCAAAATTAATGCTTTATGTTAATAAAACGGCGTAATTAGCGTATAGCCTAGTTAAGCCGACTTTTTGGTATCAAACTTAATACCCACTGATGTAATATATTATTTTGGGATTTTTAAAGATTTTTAATTAATATTAGGCTGAGCATAACTAGTAGTCGTAGGCTTAATCCGGTAATTGTCGGTTTTGCCCTTACGGGCCATAAAATGAGTTTTACATATCTAAACGACTCCAAACCTTTTGCTACTGATCACATATGTTAAATAAATTATTTTAAGCCTTCTAGAAATATAAAAATATCAGATTTAAGTATCGAACCCGGAAATGGCCTTTAATCGCCTTATTTAGCGTTTTTAACGCATAGTATGTTTTAAAATCATATTGAACATACCCGGGTTGATACCTACTGATATATAAGGCAAATTATGATATTTTAACAGTAAGAAAAGGTTGATTAACTCAGACTTCGTTTTTGAGCTTTTCGGCTTATGTGAAATTACCAAAATACCCCTACGGGGCATAGTTTGGTTAAAAATGATAAATTTCACATATATGCTTTAGCCTACTGTTATAACTCATCAAATTGAGTATGTCTATTGTTTACATCAGACCTGTAACTCAGTTAAACATCTAAACGCTTTTACAAACTTTAAAATGACCAAACTACCCCTACGGGGCATAGTTTGTGTTTAAATTAGTTCGGGGCATAATGAAAGACATCTTACTGATGTCACAACATATTTGAGGCATAATTAACTTAGGAAACCTGTAAATGGCTCTAATGAATACCCGTCACGCTTATTACGCGTTCGGTTCGGTTTATGAAACAAGTTTACATAAATTAGCCGAAACGGGTCAAACCTTATCGGTTTTATCTCAAAATCCAGAATGTGAATAATAAACCCACATTAAACAAGTCTTCAAACTTGTCGGGTCTAAATCACATTCTATCCGGTCTTCGCTTAATCATGCGTCTGAACCGTATCTTCCTGAAAGACTAACCGGTCTAAGCATAGACTTAATTAAAGACCCGTTAGCATTCTAATTAATTATTTATACCATCATTCCAGACTAGAGCTTTCCGGTAAATGGTACCTACGCTTACTTAAGTGAATACGACTGAGTTATTAATTTCTGATATTTAAGACAGGAGCTAGCTCAGGTAAATACTCTTAACTTATTTTCCCTATACGGGCTTGGGATACGGTACTATAAAAGTACCGCTTGGTCGGGTGTATGTAGTCATCTAAATCGGATTGTGATTGATGTACTTACATAACCTGTTTAATATGTATTATTTTATCATTATTTGATGCATGGCCCTTGGGGGTTAAATGACCATGTCCCGGATATCCTTGGCATCATTCGAAGTAATGGCCACGACTTAAGCACGGGGTGTAGGCATACACCTGACAGCTGCATTATGTAAAAACTGGTAATCCACTCCGAGGTATCATCCTTGTGGGCATTATACCGGAACTGGTAATCCACTTAGAGGATGATAGCCGTGGGCATTATACCTGTGGCGTGTCTGTTAATCTAGTCCGGCCCTACAAACCGGCCCTAATGGACGACAAATAAGTAAAACTGTATACAAGATTATATACAAATAATTTTCCCAAGTTATAAAAGATTAATTTTGCCTCTGTGCATTTTAATCAAAGTGTCAAAAGGTTTTGTGCCTAGTGCATCTAAATCAATTTTCTTAAACTCTTTTCAAATGAGTCGGTTGAGTGTATTTACCAGTGAAAACTGACGTATTTTCCAAAAGGGTTAAGTGACAGGTACTGAACGTAATTGGCTGGAAGCTCAGGGCGCTATTAAGAAATCTTGCAAGTTCTAGGCGTCTAAAGTCTGTTGAACAAATGATATGTTTTAAGATCTGCCTGTGGATCCTTTACTTCCGTTGTAATACTGAATATTACTTCATATTCGGAATGTAATAATAAATACCTTTTGCTTCCGCTGTGCATTCATATATATTGTGTTGTTTGACTATTATGTTGCCAACCACGTCACGATACTCCCCCACCGGGCCCACCGGTGACACGTGGAAAGTCGGGGTGTGACAGGTTGGTATCAGAGCCAACACTGAGTGAATTAAACACTAGCCTTTTGTGTTTAATCTCAGTTACACAATTGCACATTCTTGAGTCTAGACAAGAACATAGGACAAATTCTAAAAATCGTTTTATTTTGTCCTTATTTGATTCCTTTGTTATTTTTCTGACTTGCCTATGCATAGAATATGGAAAGTATTCTTCAAGTCAATTGCTATAGAAGTCCCGTTTAGGGCAACCATATACTTGTTAAATTTTAAAGGAACGATTATATTTAAAGTATCATTCCTGTATTATAAGATCTACCATTATAATAAAATGGCAAAATTTAAAAAGGACAAAACCTAGCCATGTGTCACATTAAGATAGGGCCAAGATGGTAGTTCCATAATTAGATTCAGATCCTTGTTAACAATTCAATTTAGGATTTGCTCTGCGTTAATTATTAAAAAGAATCTTAAAGGTAAAACCTAGCCTAAATGTCACGGCGTACAAGGCCAAGATGGTAGAACCTATTCAAGAGATTCAAATCCTTATTAAACATATGAAAGCATATTAACATGCTCGACAAAATGTGATATGATAAAATCACATAAGTCATTTTGGGATATACTAAATTCCCTTATTTATATAATCATCCCTTATGGATGAAGTGCCCACGGGCTATAACTAACGTCCTCTGGGACTAAAGACAGTGGTAGCCTACAACTCCCTGCCAAGAAAAGGTAATGAACTTCGATTCAAACCTTGAAGCCTCGATTCTATAAAATCAAGGCCTATAAATTAAACTTGTCCACGTGACTAGGCCTTTTTGTGCCATTACAAATTTATAAATTGCCCTGATTCTCTGAAATCATGGCTCATAAATTAAACTTGTCTACGCGACTAGGCCTTTTGTGCTATTATTAACTTATAATTTAGGAATATAATAAATATCCTGAATAATTATATATTTATCAAATTAACCAATATGTGTATTAAAAACATGGTTAATAAATCGTTCAAAAAGATAAAAACTGTTTAAACTTCCGTAAAAACCTTGTCCTTGTTTAATTTTTATGTAGAAATTAAAACTACATGGCTGGGTCGGAGGAAGGGAACAGTCACCCTCTGGAAAATCGCGATGATGAAAGGATTAATATAACCAGAGGAGAACTTCGTACATTGATTGACTCAGCTGTATCTAAAGCTGTGAAGGAGAAATTCCAGGAGTATAGTGAGACATATAGTGAAGCCTCATCTGTACCCCACCCTAAATCCATCCCTAAAACTCCTCCAGAGCCTGATAACAAGCCGCCCTCCAAGAAAGATGAGTTAAAGAAAGATGACGATCGACATCCATCAAATGAACACAGTTTTCCATCCAAGAGGACAGTGTTCGATAATGAACCGCATACCAAATCCTGTAACTATAAGTACTTTGTTTCCTGCAAGCCCCGAGATTTTACTGGGGAAAAAGGGGCAGTCGATTGTATGATTTGGTTGGATGAAATGGACACAGTTGTCGATATCAGCGGTTGCGCTGAAAGGGATGTCGTGAAGTACGTATCCCAATCATTTAAAGGAGAGGCACTGGCATGGTGGAAGTCTCTCATTCAAGCTACTGGGAAGATTCCGCTCTACAGCATGTCATGGGAACAGTTTGTTATTCTCATTAAGGAAAATTACTGCCCTCAACACGAGGTCGAGGGGATTGAGTCAGATTTCTTATCTTTGGTAATGACAAACTTAGATTGTCAAGCTTACCTCACCAGTTTTAATACCCTGTCCAGACTGGTCCCTTATCTTGTAACACCAGAGCCCAAGCGAATTGCACGCTTCATTGGGGGTTTACCCCCAGAAATCAAAGCTAGTGTTAAGGCTTCAAGACCTACTACATTTAGGTCAGTAGCTGATCTCTCTCTGTCCCTTACTTTAGATGCGGTCAGACTAAGGTCGCTAAAGAAATCTGAAGAAAGTAAGAAGAAGCGTGAGGATGATAACTCACGAGGATCTGAGAAGAAACACAAGGGAAACACTGACTCTGAGAGGTCTGGGTCTGGAAAGAATGGTCAGCGGACAGAGGAAAAGCCAAAGTGCTCGACTTGCCAAAAACGCCACTTTGGAAAATGCAGAATGGAGTCCAATTCTAAATCAGGACCACCTGCATGTGGGATATGCAAGTCTAGGGAGCACAAGGCTGTTGATTGCGGGAAGATTAAAGATGCTACATGCTACAACTGCAACGAGAAAGGGCACATAAAGACCAACTGCCCTAAGTACGCGAGGAAGCCCGAGTAGGCCAAGAGAACAAACGCACGAGTTATCAGGAGGAACGCCCAGGAGATGATGCGGAATAATAATAGTATAATATGTACCTTTCCTTATCAAACAGTTATGCAGAAAACTTATTTGATATTGGCACATATAAATATATTATGGATAATAAATGTTGAAAACTGTTGTCTCCGTCTGGTTTAGACTCCGGTCGTTTAATACGATGTAGAAATTGGCCGATGATACTTTAGAAAATACTCCAACAAATCCCATATTGATATTTAATATCTATCAGAAATCACTCTTTTCTAATACCCTTATAGCAAATTTTTGGTTGCATACATAAGGACTCGACATAGTGATAGAAATCGATTGGTTGCCTTAAAAACCAAGCCCATATCTGGGTGATAAGAAGCAATAAATTATCGAGACTCCTTAAGTGACAACTCTCATAATTACAGGTATCTGTATGAGTAATTAATATTAAACAAAAAAAAATGGTGGAACTGGCCGTCCCCGGAATCGAACCTGGGTCTAGGCCGGCCGCACCCTTTCGCGCGCCTAGCCAACTGAGCTAGGTGCCTAGTTTGTGAAAATCTCCATTCTAATTTAATATAAGCATTTGTATAATAAACTTCCTTATCATTTATCAATAATAAATTCTGCTAAGTGTCCTGCTTTTTTTTTATCCCGGCAATAATAAATCTTCATGAACCATAAACTTAGCAAATTTTTTTTTATCATTCACAAGGTATAACTACCAAGGAAACCATAGTAACCGATTCTTATAACTCGGCAAGGAATCCTTCCGAAAATCTAAGAGCACTCTTTCTTTGCATAGAGTACGACAACGTATATTATTTTAATTATTTTCTCATTGTTTTCTATCGCCTGCGAATGCCAAACTATGTTTGATAAAAGTGTCATATGAGGGTTGGCGTATCCTAGTGTGTCCCATAGATTATTTCCATGTCTGATCAGCATGGAGGTTTAATACATGGAACCCCTGAGATATCCCAATGGTCATATTGTACTAAAGTCGACTAGTAGTGTTCAAAGAAGATATACAAAAATGGAAAAAAAATTTTAGTAAATGTTCCCGACTAAGGAATTCGTGGACTTATAACATAAAGGTGTCACTTATTTGACACGAGTAATGGTGGATGAACTGGAGCCTGAGATATGGAAAATCTCTATAACCTCCTTGTATCTTAATTATCTTCTCATAAGTTTTTCCCTGCTTACCTCCGGGAAGGCAGGTAGAATTAAGATTGTATCCCGCTGTGGGCTGGAGTATTGTGAAAACTCCATATTGATTATGGAATAATCGAAACCTTGATTAAGTAAGTTTTAAGACATAGGCTCATATAGCCTGACTCAATATTCTGAGGGTTTGATGTTGTTAAATAAGAAAGACGGTTCATATTGCTTATGCATACATGCCGCAACACTAAATAGGCAACGAATAAGAATTTCCATCAGCTACCCAGGATCTAAGTGCAAACTATTGGTGGATAGGCTTGAAGAAGTCTGCGGCCATCTATGTAGTTAAATTCTTGACATGTGCTCAAGTCTAAGCCGAGCCTCAAAAGCTGTCAGGCTTGCTACAACAGCCTGAACTTCCTACGTGGAAGTAGGGAAATGGTAACTATGGATTTTATTACCAAGTTACCCAAGAAAAGGAAAGGAAATGATACATTATGAGTTACAGTTGATGGACTGACTAAGTCAGCTCATTTTCTACCCATCAAGGAGACTTATAGCTCCGACAGGTTAGCCCAGATATACGTTGATAAGATTGTAGCCTTACATGGCATACATGTAGCTATTATCTCTGATAAAGATACTAGGTACACGTCACATTTTTGGAAGAGTTTCCAACAATCTTTGGGCACACGGTTGAACTTTAGTACGGCGTACCATCCTCAGACAGACGGTCAGAGTGAGCGTACTATTCAAACATTGGAAGACATGCTACGTGCATGTGCGATCGATTTGGGTGATAGAACCTACCGTTAATCGAATTCTCCTACAACAATAGCTACCACACCAGCATTAAGGCTGCGCCTTTTGAGGCATTATACGGTAGAATGTGTAGATCGCCTATTTGTTGGGCGGAAGTTGGGGATGTCCAGTTATCAGGACCAGAGATAGTGTTCGAAACGACGGACAAGATTGTCCAGATTCGTGACCGTCTCAAAACTGCCCGAGATAGGCAGAAGAGTTACGCTGATCCTAAGCGTAAGGATTTTCACTTCGAAGTAGGTGACAAAGTCCTACTTAAAGTGTCACCCTGGAAGGGAGTGATACGGTTTGGTAAGAAAGGCAAGCTAAGCCCGAGATACATAGGACCTTTCGAGGTTATCAAACGTGTCGGGTCAGTTGCCTATAAGTTAAACTTACCGGGAGAGCTCAGTGGAATTCACAATGTGTTCCACATCTGCAATCTGAAGAAGTGCTTCGCTGAGGAATCACTGGTTATACCCCATACAGATGTGCATATAGATGAGAGCTTAAAGTTTGTGGAAAAACCTTTGTCGATTGAAGATCGACAGGTGAAGAAGCTTCGTATGAAGCATGTGCCTATCGTAAAGGTCAAATGGGATGCCAGTAGAGGTCCCGAATTCACGTGGGAGGTTGAATCCACGATGAAAGAAAAGTACCCTTACTTATTTCAGTAAATCTCGGGTCGAGATTTATTTTAAGGGGGTGAGGATGTAACACCTCGAAAATTCACGTCCTATAATGTGTAGACACGTGTCAAATGTTTAAACGTGTGAAAGAAATATTATAGAAGGACTAAAGTTGACAAACATGGAAAGTATGTGAAAAATACGTATTCTAAGTGTCAACTGTGAATAAATATAATGTACATTAACCCTACACGATGCTCATACCTTCAAACGAATAAATCATGGATCATACGAAGCTAAAAGTGAGAGATTACAAACTACAGAGGTTAAATGTGTCAACATGTTTAAAGATATACCTCTGAGTGACCTTTTGACAAACCCGAAGCTTTGTAAATGTTAATTATGCTCACTAGAATGCACGATTTAAATTTCATAAAGTTTCGTTATCGTATGAGAAAGTTATGATCAAATTCGTGTGCGAGGGGTTAAAGCGTCAACGTTGGAAGTTAGGCCTTTTCGGGAAACAATAAAGTTAACCGGGGACTTAACAAAGTGGGTATATGTCTTAAAGCCCTTATAGTTCAATAACGAGGGTTCATACTGCAATAAACAAGTGTCTGTACAAAGTTTGAAGAGCCAAGGACTGAAACTGCAATTAAGAAAAATGTTGTTGGCTGACCCATCATGCTCGCGTAGCGCGAGCCATAGGTCTGAGGGCGTCGCGCTACGCGACTGCCTCCCCAGATCAGAATTATGATTCTTGTTGCATGCTTGTCTGCCCATTGCTCTTGTAATCGATTTTAATCGATTTTCCTCATCATTATTGACCCCTAAACAACCCCTAGAACATCTAGGACACTTGTAAGTGAGTTGTGGTGGGTTGTAGACTTGTGTGTCAATCTTTTGTGGTGTTTAAAACACTATATAAGGGCCATGAGTTGCAAACATTCACTCACACCTTCATCTGCATTTCTTGAGCACTTCTGGAGCTTAGGAGCAGACCCAATACCTTCCTACTCGAGCTTCGGACTTGGGTAAGTATGCTAGACCTTCCTCGGTTTAGTTTTTGCTTAGTTATTAGCTTAAAAGTCAACCGTCGTAATTAACGGTTGACTTAACGATTAATCGCTAATGGTCCAGCGATTAGTCAAACTAAAAGTAGTTATAGGTTGGTATTTATGAGGGTAATAAAACCCCAAAAGGGTTTCCCCTGATCACCATCCTAACCAGGTCAAATGTCGGGTCAAACCTTTAATTAAAAAGTCAACATAATGCTTAAAAGGTCATTTATGCATAATTAGCTATCTAGAACATATATAACCTGTTTGATCATTGTTATAACTTAGTAATAAGTGTAAGAACATGTCCAAACATGTTCGACCCGACTATTTCCTGTTTAGACCCGGTTCGGAACCGAAAGTCGCAAAGCTTTGACTTTTGCTTTGACTTCAATTCTGACCCGTTTAGGTATGTTTTAGAAATACCTTAGAGCTTCATTTTGATCAGGTTACATGCTAGTATAACCCTCTGTGATTATACACCTCGGTTCATTAGTTATCCGATTAATACGCATGATTCCGTTAATTGCTCATATGTTGACCATTATGCCCTTTACACCTTAAAACGAGATTTATGAAAATGTAAAAGTGTAGAAACCTTAGTTACTGATATATAAACTTGTATGCAAAGTTTGACATCAGTTTGACTTGTAGATTAAGAGTTATGCTCAATATCGCAAAATTAATGCTTTATGTTAATAAAACGGCGTAATTAGCGTATAGCCTAGTTAAGCCGACTTTTTGGTATCAAACTTAATACCCACTGATGTAATATATTATTTTGGGATTTTTAAAGATTTTTAATTAATATTAGGCTGAGCATAACTAGTAGTCGTAGGCTTAATCCGGTAATTGTCGGTTTTGCCCTTACGGGCCATAAAATGAGTTTTACATATCTAAACGACTCCAAACCTTTTGCTACTGATCAAATATGTTAAATAAATTATTTTAAGCCTTCTAGAAATATAAAAATATCAGATTTAAGTATCGAACCCGGAAATGGCCTTTAATCGCCTTATTTAGCGTTTTTAACGCATAGTATGTTTTAAAATCATATTGAACATACCCGGGTTGATACCTACTGATATATAAGGCAAATTATGATATTTTAACAGTAAGAAAAGGTTGATTAACTCAGACTTCGTTTTTGAGCTTTTCGGCTTATGTGAAATTACCAAAATACCCCTACGGGGCATAGTTTGGTTAAAAATGATAAATTTCACATATATGCTTTAGCCTACTGTTATAACTCATCAAATTGAGTATGTCTATTGTTTACATCAGACCTGTAACTCAGTTAAACATCTAAACGCTTTTACAAACTTTAAAATGACCAAACTACCCCTACGGGGCATAGTTTGTGTTTAAATTAGTTCGGGGCATAATGAAAGACATCTTACTGATGTCACAACATATTTGAGGCATAATTAACTTAGGAAACCTGTAAATGGCTCTAATGAATACCCGTCACGCTTATTACGCGTTCGGTTCGGTTTATGAAACAAGTTTACATAAATTAGCCGAAACGGGTCAAACCTTATCGGTTTTATCTCAAAATCCAGAATGTGAATAATAAACCCACATTAAACAAGTCTTCAAACTTGTCGGGTCTAAATCACATTCTATCCGGTCTTCGCTTAATCATGCGTCTGAACCGTATCTTCCTGAAAGACTAACCAGTCTAAGCATAGACTTAATTAAAGACCCGTTAGCATTCTAATTAATTATTTATACCATCATTCCAGACTAGAGCTTTCCGGTAAATGGTACCTACGCTTACTTAAGTGAATACGACTGAGTTATTAATTTCTGATATTTAAGACAGGAGCTAGCTCAGGTAAATACTCTTAACTTATTTTCCCTAAACGGGCTTGGGATACGGTACTATAAAAGTACCGCTTGGTCGGGTGTATGTAGTCATCTAAATCGGATTGTGATTGATGTACTTACATAACCTGTTTAATATGTATTATTTTATCATTATTTGATGCATGGCCCTTGGGGGTTAAATGACCATGTCCCGGATATCCTTGGCATCATTCGAAGTAATGGCCACGACTTAAGCACGGGGTGTAGGCATACACCTGACAGCTGCATTATGTAAAAACTGGTAATCCACTCCGAGGTATCATCCTTGTGGGCATTATACCGGAACTGGTAATCCACTTAGAGGATGATAGCCGTGGGCATTATACCTGTGGCGTGTCTGTTAATCTAGTCCGGCCCTACAAACCGGCCCTAATGGACGACAAATAAGTAAAACTGTATACAAGATTATATACAAATAATTTTCCCAAGTTATAAAAGATTAATTTTGCCTCTGTGCATTTTAATCAAAGTGTCAAAAGGTTTTGTGCCTAGTGCATCTAAATCAATTTTCTTAAACTCTTTTCAAATGAGTCGGTTGAGTGTATTTACCAGTGAAAACTGACGTATTTTCCAAAAGGGTTAAGTGACAGGTACTGAACGTAATTGGCTGGAAGCTCAGGGCGCTATTAAGAAATCTTGCAAGTTCTAGGCGTCTAAAGTCTGTTGAACAAATGATATGTTTTAAGATCTGCCTGTGGATCCTTTACTTCCGTTGTAATACTGAATATTACTTCATATTCGGAATGTAATAATAAATACCTTTTGCTTCCGCTGTGCATTCATATATATTGTGTTGTTTGACTATTATGTTGCCAACCACGTCACGATACTCCCCCACCGGGCCCACCGGTGACACGTGGAAAGTCGGGGTGTGACACATGACTGAGGCATTCGTTGTAACCAGCCTTGAACCCTGCCTCCCGTGCACGATCCTTAAGCTCATTTACAGCAATTGCGTTCTCAGGCTCGTCAAGAATGGTTCCAACAATCTGCAAGAATACAAGTGACAAGTTTAACAAAAGCAAATCTAAGGATGGGAAAGACACCGGGTACTTACATGCCCAATACCGTGATCACGCATCCAATCACGATCCGCCTTAACCTGATTTAGAGAGGTGGTCAACCCATCTCTAGCCTCGTCAGCCTGCCTAGCCCGCGTTTCAACCTTAGTAACACGAGCAGTCACCTCCTCAAGGATGGCCGCACGGCTTTGCACATCCGCCTGTTGACAATCGGCAGAAACAAGTATAAACAGGCAACATCTTACATACAAGAAACAAAGTAACAACTCGTGTGTAATCGGAGTTCATACCTAGAGTTCCTCAACAGCTTTATTCAACTTACTACGGTCAGCATCCGCCTCTTCAAGGGCCTTGCCACCGCGTGCCTCCGCCTCCTTTGCCTCTTTTGCAGCCGCTTTGGTTGCGGCCTTTTCCTTCAACAAAGCAGCATTTGCGGCCTTGAGGTTGTTCAACTCGTGGCGAACACGAAAAAGTTTTTTATTCTCTCGAGCACAAGCTTCCCTCCAACCCTTGCGCTCACCAGAAAACAATTTGGCAAGAGTACGAACCTGTTTAAGGCCAGCAGTTGCAGCCCAAGTCGCGGTCTGCTTCAGCTTCTCAAAAGCAGCCTTATCTTTTTCCAACCGCTCTGCACCTTCCTGAGCAGCCTTCACCAATGCCTCAGCTTCAGCCCGCAGGCGAACGGTTTTCTCCTCCTTGCGACCCAACACCTTGCAACCCAACACCTTGTAGTCTTCCATAATTGCATTCACGAGATAAACCACGGGCACGAAGAACCTCAAAAGGGGTTCCCAAACCGCTCAAGATGTCCCTGCAAGCAGAGGGATCGTTGGAAACATCATCCCCTGGCATAACAGTCCAAGGAGGGCGATGATAGTCCAAACCCCGGTCTACCATATAAGAACGGTAATAAAACTCCAATTCAGTCTCACCAGGCTGAATGGAAGGTTGATCTTCAAACCCCGTACCCGCAGCAGTTGAACCAGAAACCTTCTTGGCAATGGGGGAGTTTGGCTTTTCAGCATCAGGGGACTTCGGTTTCTCGCCCCCCTAAACTTCAGTATCATGCGGGTCAATTAATTTGTCAGAGGAATGCAACGTATCAGCAATGGTTTGACCCGCAGCCTTCTTTGCCGAATCCTCCGCATGCACAGATGGCGGAGTAACCACTTCAATAGAAGGGCTTCTTCTACCTTCCTTATGGACTTCCACGTCCGCAGACGCGTCTCGCGGTGGAAAAGGTGGAGCGTCAAACAAGGAAAAAGTTTCCTTACGCGACTCTACAAAGCAAAAAACATCTATAAGTTACAAGTTAGAATAGGAACACTTGTGTAAACATATGGTCAACTTACCAGTTGTAACCGCAGGTTTTGGCTGCGAGATAGCAGATATCCGAGTTCTTCTCAACTTCAGACCCTTCTGCCCACCGGCGGTAGAGGCATCTCCTTTCCTCTTCTTATCATCAGCATGTTTAGAACCCGCAGATGATCCACCCGCGGCCGCACCACCACTTGGAACACCCAAACCCTCAAGGGTGTCAGACACTGTGACACCCGGCTTTTCAGGCCGTACCGTACAATTGTAACACATGTCGTGAATAGGTAACAGGGCTATATTTTACTGGTTATGATGTTTATATGTGAAATTTAATGTGTTGGTAAAATTATGTTGGCAATGGTAAGATCAACGCTTATCGCGTAACGGTTAAAATGCGAAACGAACGTCGGTGACCACCCGATCAGTGTTAAAATCCTAAAAATAGTCTGTTATGCTTAGAATAATTATTTTAATCAAATCAGTGAGGAAAAATAAATTAAAACGCTAAGAAACTCTATTTTTCAAGTTTAAGCGCGTATCGCGCGATGCAGTGCGTGTACCGACAAAATACTGTCAACACAGCCCGTCAAGGCAACTGAAAATCATTTTAGCAATAATTTGATAAGTTTATTCTTATAGAATGACAAAAATAAATAAGAACGCATAAATCCCTATTTTTGCGATTTTAAGCACGTACCGCGCAGCACAACGCGTATACTGCCAAATACCGACAACTTAGCCAGTCCAGGCAAATAAAATATTGTCCCATAATATTTTGGTAGGTTTATTTTTATAGAGCATTAAAAATAATTTAAAACACACTAAACGGGTTTAAAACGCTAGATAAAATACCCGGTATCCAGTAAAATACCCGTTTTGGCACCTAAACTATACATATATGCATGTATAAGCGTGTGTATGTGTGAGAGTTGTGAGGTGGTGGCTGGTTGGAGAAGTTCTCCTTCTCTCTCTAGACATGTGTGGGCATGGGGAAGCTCAAGGTGATGATTAATCCCCTAAAAGCTTCCATAATCTTTCAAAAACCCAAGAAACCCTTCACCATTTCATTTTCACTCTCTCTCTTGTACATCTCGGCCGAACACCCTCACACACATACACATTCAAAAATTTCAAGTCATTTCTTGAAGATTCATATCACTTTCATGGTGATTTCAAGCTAAAAAGGGTGTTTGGAAGTGATTTCAAGCAAGGACAACCTTCATATTCTCATCCATTCTCAAAAACCCATCTAATAACTTGAAGGTATAAATTTACTTTAAAAACTTTGTCTTGATTCTTGATGATTCTTGATAGTAATCAAAGTTTCTCTTGATCTTGAGTTTAATCATAAACTTAAAACACAAAACAAATGGGTTTTATTTGAATGAAATAAAATGAATGTGTATATATATATATATGTATGTACGGCCGTTTGTGTGTGTATATGTAAGTGTTTGTATTTTTTATTTTTGTTGAAAGATTCTTGAGTTACATGATTACTTAAAAAGTAGGATGCATGTAAGATCTAAGTGTGTCATATGAGAAGGTTCTAAAGATGATTTAAGATTTGAAAAGTGACATCATGAAAAGTGAAATTTTGGTGGTATATGTGTGTGTATATTTCGTATATATATATGTATGTATGCATGCATATAAAAGTTTGTTCTATGTTCTTAAATATGAAGGATATAAGCATTTATGCATGAATGATTTGATGATCATGATGAGGTGTGTTGTGTTTTGTAAGAACATGATATTAATGTGTTCTTGATGTATGATTAGATCATAAATAATGTTGATGATGTTGTATGAGTGCATTAGATACACATATGTGGACATGCATGATAATATGAAAGCATGAAATGATCATTTGAGCATGATTTGATAAAGATTAATTTTGATCAGATTATAAACCTTAAAATAAAGTTATTTTGAAGTGTTTAATGATATATAACTTTATCATAATGTTTGCTAGCTTTGCATGTTGCACTTGGTGCATTAAAAGTTGTAAAATACGTGAAATCGCATGATTTATGTGACTTACACAAAAACTGCACTAATCTGATTATAATCACTATTTTAATCAGTAAATAACATGTATTGTGTTAAAATATCAAGTCGTTTCGAGTTGGGATGGTTATGGTAAAGTTTAACGCAAAACTATGCGTTAAAACGGTCAAAAATATGCTTTTCGGGTGATTTTTATAAAACTGATTTAAATCAGTAAATAAACTGATGTTTATAGTTTAAAAACAAGTATTTTAACTAATTTTAAGTTTACTTGGTTTTTGGTTAGTCATACGTGACTTCGAACGCTCGAAAACGTTACCAAATCGCTAAAATACGCATTTTTCAATGAACACTAGTATGGGTGAATTTTGAGTGAATCTTATGTGATAAAATGTGTTAAGTGATTTAAACATGTAAATGTAATAATATGTTAAGTGTTAATTTGATAGTGGGAAATTTATACTACGCCTATATGCATGTACGTTTTGTGCGTTAGAAACGATAAAAATGCGTTAAATGTGTAACTTGTTTATCGAGCATGAAATTTGGTACATATGAGATGTTTTATGTATAATTGTTTTAAAAATGACAAAATAGATAAGTTAGTAATATTTTGCGTGTTCGGTATTAAATTATGTGAACGTTTATGTATATACAATACGACGCGCAAATCGTAGATATATTACGTATAAACGGGAGAGTTAACGGATTTAAACAATAATGGTCACCAATAAAATCGTTCAAGTCACAAAAATCATATATATTAACGTGCCAACATAATAAAAAATGACAACTTTTCGAGAAAATCTCAAAGTTATGTGATAATTCTAAGAAACGGAGAAACTTAGGATTTTTGTGTTAAATATATATTGATTTAGAATTGTTCATATATTAGGACGTATATAAAAATCAATCTCTGGGATTGCAGTATTAAAATATGCACCCAAAGGTGAGTGTCACTAAACCCCCCTTTTTACTGCTTTGTATATATTTTGGGGGTGGAACACGTCGTTAAAAGGGTTTAATAATGTTTTCGAAATAAAACGTACCTTTTAATATAAAATATATATTTTCGCTGAAAATATATGCATTTGATAAGTTATACGTTTCGAAGTAAAACGATTTTGAAGAATGAATATTGTAAGTGCGGTATTTCTTAAGTGAAACGAGACCATACGGATTGGGGATGAATTCTGGACTGGGTCTCAACATTTGAGTGACAGGGGAATTCGTAAATCGTTGTGTATTAAATTGTCATATTAGTAGGGTATATATATTGTACGTGAGGCAGACATCATATTGTTCTTCGAGAAAGAACCCTGCGCCCATGATGTCGTTTAATCAGTTAAGTATTGAACGTGATGAATTGTTGGTAGATCTATCGGGTTGACAACCCCGTCGTGACCGGTCGCCCCGTGTCAATGTCAAACGACGAATTAATATTCTGTTTATTGTCTAGCTTTGATTATCCCTGCATGGTTAATATATAGTTCGTATCGTCTAGCTAACATACGAGTCTGAAAATTGACGCAATAATTTAATATACAAAACTTGGGCAGTAACAATATTGTCGGGTTCGAGAAACTGCGACGGAAGGCCCATGGATTTTATTAAGAAAGTAAAATGGAATTTCTAAGAATTAAATGGATGTTTTTAAATAAACACCTAAATAGAAAGTTTTCCTCGGAATAAAATATGTTAGTAAACGAATAAGTGAACTCACCTTCCTTTGTGTTAACACTTGATTTTAACGTGGTCTACAGGTACTTGAATTCGGCTTCGGGAAAATCATGGCGTATCTTGTGTTTGATGATGCATGTTGTTTTGTTTAAATATGTTGGACAACTTTTAAACTTTCTGGGACTTTTGTAATAAGATCCACGAGGATCAAAGACATCTTAACTATGTAGTTGTGTCGTGACTTAAAACGTAATGTTTAATAACTTATGTTAAAAATAAACCAATATGTCCAACAATAAAATGCATCGCTCGACAAGATATAAATGGGCACCAACTTCCGTCTCTACTACGTTTAATATTCCGCTGCGACGTTTTTGGGGTGTGACAGACACTACCACGTAATCGTTGTATATGCGTAAACGAACACGAGAGATACCTACCTTCACCGGCACCAAAGGAGGAACAACAACCGGCTTATTCGGTTTCTTCGGTCTTCGAAACCGTTTATCACCATGTTTCTCCACGTGCTGTTTGGGAACACCAGTGGCATCATGGTTTCCCAAGGCCCCAAGATCCCCTGCGTTTCGTCCATCAACAAACAATCAGCAAGGCCAACTTGTTTACAAAACAAATAAAGAAAGTACAAACTATTATACATTTGCCTTGCGGCAACACCACCTCCAGTGCGGCCTGCTCAGGCACCCGGAAATTACCACGAATGGTGACATTGAACCCTTCCTCACCATCTTCACATGCAACCACCGCAACCTTGCCCTTGAAGTCCGGGTGAAACATTCTCTAAAGGGGCGCTTTCTCTGATAACACATTTATACAAACTTAGTGACAAAAAAGAGGAAGTAAAAAACCGAACAGGGAAAAAAGACACTTACCACCACTTTTCTCCCGCACCACAGGCCTCGCCTTCCTGCTCATCCTCCCTAGCATCATCCGCTGCACCCACAGCTGCGTATTATCCAATTTCATCCAACCAATGACCCGCAAGTTCGGAAACCAGTCCATCGTATCCGCTATGGGGAGACTGATGTTCTCCGATATAATTGTGTCTGTTACGTTTCTAAACTGCAACCTTGCAGTAATAGCAACAGCTTTAATGTAGAAGAACTTTGTCTTCCACTTCGTTAGACCCTTCGGAGGGACCATCAACTTAGGGCTACCGTCCCGTTGACGGAAAGAGAAGAAACCCATAGACACAGTCATTTGATAAAACCGCCAGAAATCTCCAACGGTGGGTTCTATACCAAAAGCACAAAACGTGTACTCGAAGTTTCGAACCCGAATCATCCCAAACGAACTCAGTTGAGAAATGTGGAGTTTGTACCACTCCAAAACCTCAGCGACAAACACCGTCAACGGAAAACGGCGATGACAAACGCCGAAAAAATCAGACCACATGGTGACATACCCCGCCGGGGCATCAGCGGCGGTGTCACCCTCTTGTGGATAGACAACCCCATACTCTGGTGGCATCTGAGTATCCCTCAAAAGATTATCGAACAACGATTTCGACCACCTCAAAACCGGCAACTTCTCTCCAGCACCATCACCTTCAGCCTCCTCCTCCACCGTCACCGGTGACGAAGGTTCAGGGTTTTCACCCGGAGTAGAATGTGGATTAGATGGTTCATCCATCACGAAGAAGAAAGAAAATGTAAGATGAGTTCCGGAACTTCGAAGAAACCTCACCGGAAAAACAAAGGATTGATCGGAGAAGACGAAGGTTTTCACTTTCTCTTGCCGGAAAATTTTTTGAATTTTCGAAGAAGTGAGGGGAAACCCCAAACGGTTTCCCCTTTTATACTCATCGCAATTAATGTTGTACAGTAACCGAAACGTCGTGCATAAAAAGAACGAATTATGTATCGCCACGTGTACAGCGACGGTTCTGCTGACAGTTACCACGCGCGCGTGGCCGCCCACGCGCCTGACATTACTAGACTTTTACACTTCCGCTACAATACAGTGATTGCCTTGGGCAGTGCAAACGTCCTTTCGTTTCAGCACATGCCATGCAAATCCCACCAACTTCTACCAACCCGCACGTGCGACCTACAACGTTTACAAAAAGCTACAAATGAAGACAACTCTCATGTACGCAGCATGCGGTTTTTTATGGTTTCTCAAACCATAACCTAGACCGTATGCCATTTTTTACATACCCCTCAAAAAATAGAAAAATATATATTTATACTATGTAAAGCGGAATAACCAACACCTTCATATATCCACTGCCACACGTGGAATATGCGGAGATGACACACACGAGCCCGCACAGGTGTGTCAGAACCAGCGTTGTTCTTTGGACTGCGAAAACCGCTTCTCAGGAACATGCAAACCGCATTCCCTTAAAGCTTCTTCAAGCTTCAAATCCCTCGTGTCCGGTTCACAACCACAGAGGGAACACAAACAACTTCTCCATAGGGAAAAGGATAAGTATGATGAGCGACCGCACTTCAGCAACCCTGACTCCTGATCCTTCAAGAGCTACATCAAAGCGTAACACTCTTTTAAAGCGTGTCTTCTGTTACAAACCGCAGATACTCATGAGTCGCTTCGGTGAAACGTAACCACGCGAATGGTAGATACGGAAGAGCCACGACTAAGTCATCACAAGGATGAGCAAAACTACTTCCAGAAAAACTGCTTTCCAACTAAGCGTGAAGGAAAGTGGCTACAGAACGAATGCGGGCGAGTTTCACCCAAATTCCTAACTATCCAAGGTGATCTCCTTGAGCAACAAGCCAAGCAACAGTGGTAACAAGTCTGCTTATGACTTTGTTTGCCCACATATGAACCGCATAGAATAAACAACGGTGGGCACTACCATGCCTGCGACCATGTTTATTTGCCCATAGTTCAAGTGAACGATTCACATTGTTCGACCAAACATGGCCAACAATGACGCAAATCCCCCACATTGTTCGACCAAACATAGCCAACAATGTAAGGAAACGAGGTAACCGCAAAGGACGTGCGGTTACTTGAGAGCTAAACTGGAAGAACAAGAATATCCCACAAAATAGGGATTATCGTTCCATGTCGAGTTGATAAACATAAAGCGATAGCAAGGCACTTACATCATTGCATCAGCAACCGCAGAGGTTACAACTAGAGTTGCGGACATTGACATCTTCAGTCACCGTCTCAAAGGTTGGTTCGGCACACCAACAGGTGGCAACCAACCCTGATGACATCAGAAAAAGGTAGACCATACTACCTGATCAAAATCCTCGGCTAAGAATTCCGCATCAGACGGAACTTACTCACCGGTACGGAAGAGACGTCACACGACTCTACCACATCCCCAACTTGATTTACTTGAAGCAGGAGCCATCAGCCTGGCCTAAAATCTTCTCCAACTTTCAAAGTACCCACTCGACCTCATAGTCCAATATTCCTCCCACATGCAACTTGCATGAGGAAACAACACTAGACCGGGGGGACTTGAAGGGGTATGGTCCCAGATCGCGCACCAGCATGACCGCGAGTGACCATTATCCTTATCAAAAACCCCCACCGGCAAGAACTTATCTGTGTCTGTGCGGGCACGCGCGAACACAGCGGTCGAATCCAATCGGTCAAGGGATGAGAAGACTTACCTTGTGTATGAAAATGGGTGTACACATAGCGATGCGGCTTGGCACCGCATCCTATGAATATTTTTGTCCCGACAATGGATCTGGACAACAACAACAGTCACCACAAGTGGCGATGCGGCCTGGCACCACATCCCGCACATGTCTTGGCCAGAGCAAGAACGCGGAAACAACAGCAGTTACCGCGAGCAGCGATGCGGCGCGGCACCGCATTCTGCCCACGAGGCAAGTGGGACTGACACCACAAAGCAAGTGGCACCAATGATAGTCGTCTGTCAGCCCATACGTAAGAAACAGACTGACACCGCAGTAGGACGTGGCTTCACCTCCACAACCGACAAGCCTGACACACCTGCATAAGGGCGGCGCGTTGTCAGTCTAGCCACTCAATTACCCTCCTTCACTCCTCGGCTATAAATACCCATCCCGGACCAGGTTTGAGGTATCGCTTATCAACTCTCTCACTACTACTACTACTATCACACACTTTGCTTCCCAAACAAATTACTGATTCTCACGCCGGAGAGTGGTAACAAGGAGCACCCCCCACCCCTTCCTCCTTGTTACGAGTCACGATGTGTTTTCCTTGTGCAGGAGACAGATCAGCGGACGATCCAGCCACCGATCTTTGGAAAGAAGGGATTAACCCTACTTGACGAGACCAGTTAATTAACCTCTCTTGGTTAACCACTGTTTCATCAGAGTACATATATACATACAGTGGAGGTGTTACATGGAGATAGTCGGGCATTATGTGCTTCTTCTATATAGACACTATATCAATATCTAATATTCACATATCTTGGATGTGTGTTTTGCCGTAGCCTATAAACTATTTTTATTATTTTTATAGTACTATAATGTGTTGACTTGTATGTTTTTTTATACATTACGTTTAAAAACAACAATTAGTTGGTTTCTTGTAGACTTAAAACTCATAAAAGTCTTCATTTATGTATATTATTTGTAGAGCAATTTATTTGAGGACATGGTCGAGGACAGATCTTTGTGGAGACATAGGATTAATGTTAAAGATTTTTAGGAGTTTGGCCTGGTTTTTTAGCTTAGGTTCCTATCTTATGAGTTTATTTTTTTAGTTTCTATGAGGTGTGATATAGTTATATATATATATATATATATATATATATATATATATATATATATATATATATATATATATATATGTTTTCACCTATTCTCGGTGTCGTAGTTTTACTAACAAGCACTTACTTATTTATCCGTTTATTATTATTTTTATTTCTATCTTTTATAGTAGTGGCGTGCTTGTATATGTTTTTTTAGAAGCTTATGTGTTGGTTATGGTTTTTGGAGCCGGGTCTCACTGGAAGCAGCCTCTCTATCCCCTGGGATAGAGGTAAGGCGTGCCTACATCCTACCCTCCCCAGACCCTATCAATAGCTTCGCTATATGTGAGATTATACTAGGTATGGTTGTTGTTGTATTTGTAGAGCAATTTCTTAAATATTAAAAAATATGTCGAATATAATTATATATAGAATTTATGAAAACTTCTTTTACCTTACTTTACCGATATGAAAGATGCTTTACTAATGTTTCAAAATGAAAAACGATGATTGATATGTTTGGAAAAATATGACTTAGGAGTTAAGACATGTGACAAAATAAAAAACAAAAGTATACAAAGAGAAAACAAGCAAGACAATAGACATGCATTTATAAATAAATAAAAAATCACATAAAAATATAATATTTTCAAAACAAAACCAATAACACAATCAAAATGTGACGTACACACAACTTTTGCCAAAAGGATATTCCAAGTAGATTGGATTGAGTGTGTTTTATTTCAACTATATTTAAACCCAAAAAACTTTAGATACAAATAATTCAAGAATAGATACAGATTAACTGAATTTAAACCCAAAATTCTTTCTGTCAAGTTTCTTGCTTGTCACATTCCACCTTTTCTACAGGACCCCTTCATAAAATTTTCACAAAATTTACAGAAACAGAGCTTGAATATTGGAAATATTCTTGCTTTTCACCATCTTTGCAACTTTAACTATCAACTATCAGATATCAAAGCCCCACTTTGCTTCATTTTCAACACCCTTTTTCTCTTTTCTCTGATCATCCTACATCATCATCATCTTCAGCAGCCAACAGAGAGCACCTAGGGTTTCAAGAACTTGGTTTTCAGCTGTTTAAGACAAAACCCAGGTGAGAATTTTAGTTCTTTAATATAAAGTTATTGAATTTTGCCCAAAAAGATTGTTTTTTTTAGGGTTCTTATAAGTAGAAGCTATAAGTTGGTCAATACCCTTTTGCATGTTTGCATAATGCAAGTTTTTTTCATATGGGTTTTTGTTAATTTGATGAAATTGAAGGTGGTAATCATTTGTTTAAGACAAGACCCATGTAAGAATTTTAGTTTTTTAATAAAAAGTTATTGAATTTTGCCCAAAAAGATCGTTTGAGTTTTAGGGTTAAGCTATATAAGCTGTTTAAATACCCTTTTGCATGTTTGCAAAATGCAAGATTTTTCATATGGGATTCTGTTAATTTGAGGAATTTAAACTTGGTAATCAGTTGTTTAAGACAAAACCCAGGTGAGAATTTTGGTTCTTTAATAAAAAAGTTGTATAATTTTGCCCAAAAAGATTGTTTTGAGTTTTAGTGTTCTTTTAAGTTGAAGTTTTAAGCTGTCCAATACCCTTTTGTCTGTTTGCATAACGCAAGTTTTTTTTCTTATGGGCTTTTGTTAATTTGAAGAATTTGAACTTGGTAATTGTCAAAGACTTGTGTTGGTTGATAAAGCTTGTATCTTTGTGATTGTTTGAGTAGAGGTTTTGGTTAACTTGAAAAAAAAGCATGGTCCTTTATGTGGGACTAATTGATCTTGTTGCTAAACTTCGTTTATTTTGTTGTTTGTTTAACGAGATATTATAAGTAAATGAATCTAATGGAACTAAAGTAACTGAGCTTTGGTGTAAAGGTGTGAGGGGTTTTTTGGGGATAGATTCTTAGTTATACTTGCAATGGATTAGAGTTGATTGTCTTAAGGTTCTAAAGTTTGAAAATTTGTTGAGGAAATAGCTGTACTTGAATCCCGCAGGGTAAGTATATTAATGCTAGAGGTGGAAATATGGGCTGGTCGGCGGGTGGGGTAATTGGTCGAAACGTACCTGTGGGTTGGGGTTGACCCGATACACTTTTTGTCCAAAATTTTATATGATTTTTGAATACTTAGTGCGTCATGTGTGATCACAAATTTATATTATTTCAGGGTTAATCTAATTTTTTAATAAAATGGTTTAGATGTGCATTAAAAAAAATGCTTTGTGCCACTTTTGACCTGTTTTTATTTAACTTTTTTTACCCGTTTGACCTTTTAGAGATAAAATCTAACTGGAATTGACCCATTCATAGGTAGCTGTTAGATGCTACTAGGGCTGTAAACGAACCGAACGAACACGAACAAGACCTTGTTCGTGTTCGTTTGTTAAAAAATATATGTGTTCGCGAACCGTTCACGAACACTTATCGAACGGGATTTTATGTTTGTGTTCGTTTGTTAAGGAAATGAACTTGTTCGTGTTCGTTTGTTAATTTTAGGCAACGAACCTTGACGAACACAAATGAGCACAAACTAATGTTCATGAACACACATAGATACAAACGAACACAAACAATCGTTCATGAACAGAATATATAATACACTGACACTTATTAAATATTTAATTTGTCAGAATTTTGATATATTTAAATAAATATAAAAACTAAAAACACTAATGAAATATCGAACACAAGTGAACACGTTACCGAACGTTCACGAACATAAACGAACGAACGCGACCTCTGTTCATGTTTGTTCATTTAACTAAACGAACAGAATTTCTTGTTCGTGTTCGTTTGTTTAATAAACGAACGAACACAAACGAACTTCCCGCCGAACGGTTCACGAACTGTTCGCCGAACGTTTGGTTCGTTTACAGCCCTAGATGCTACCCTTAACCCATAGCGTTAGTATGCCATAAGTGTAAGAACCTAGAGGAGTGAATAGGTTCTTTTGAAATTTTTGCTTATATTTTGTAACAACGCTTAGGAATGCCATGAGATGTGTAAGTAATTGAACGGTAGATGTAAAGAAATAATAAGATGTATAGTGGTTTATGATCTTTGAATATGATTGATTATTTGGTATTAAAAGACGCCGGGTCACGGTGCTTCAAGGCGCTTAAGGTCGTGGTGCAAGGCGAAGGCACTAGCCTCATGTACATGAGGTGCGTGATAATAATTAGAAATTAGTTCTTTATAACATTTTCTAGTTGTTAATTGTTAAACATCCACATATAAGATAAGAAAAATAAATACACGCAAGTTATTTAATATAAAAAGCATGAACACGTTCTGTGTACAACCAAACAAGCTTTATTTACACGTTCTTTTTAGATTGTACTTTGAGCTTGTTTGGTTGTACATTGAGATTGTTCATGTTTTTTATATCAACAACTGGTCTCTTTTTATTACCTTATTATTGGATGTTTAAGGATTAACAAGTAGAAAATGTTATCTAGATTTAATTTGTACTATTTTATAAATGTCAGAAACCTCGTGTACATGAGACTATCAGGCTAGCACTCCGTGCCTCGGCTTCTGGGACCCTAAACGCCTCGAAGCACCTCATGCTTTATAAAACCATGATTATGCTTTATCATACAAGTAAATTTAACGATAAGGGTTATTGTCATTGAAAGAATAAATGTCGTGTAGACTCCAAAATGGTATTAAATAATTCCCAATACGTGTTAGAAGCATAGTTGTTAATAGCGAGCGCTAGAGTGAATAGTGTAGCGAAGCACTCATTCATCGCTATCTTATTTTGGCGTCTCCATAGTGAGTAAATTTGCGGGATTTCCGGGTTTTTTTATATAGTTTTAATATAAATAGCAATAAAATATACGTATATAATAGCTGGATTTTAGGTTTTTTTGTTAAATATTCAAATAGAAACACCGTCTTTGGATATATATTATACATATAACATATTTCTAAAATTTTCTTCTAGTGTATTGCTAAACATAAAATAGTGGCTGCTATTTCATCGCTATCGCTACGTAGCGTATAGGTTGCATGTCGCTATCATCCGCTATTCGCTATTAACAACTATGGTTTGAAGCTATTCGCTATTAACAACTATGGTTAGAAGCTTGTGACACGTGTTACATACCATTTTCCCTAGCTTAAACAAGGTATGTTAGATAAACAAGTTGTTAACACATGATTGTTCAATGTTGAATAATTCAAATTATTAAAAACCAAGGGTGTAAACGCGCTGAGCTGAGTCAGCTAGCCAAGCACGCTCTCCGCTCGTTTAACTTGAGAATGCTTGAGCTTGGCTCGTTTAACTTAAGAGAGCTCGAGCTTGACTCGTTTAAAGCTCTATTTCTAAAGCTCGAGCTGACTAGCTGAGTAGTTTTTCAAGCTTAACTCGTTTATTATTTTAATTTATCCACATTTATAATGAATTATGATTACGTATATCAGTATATTTGTAGTTATACTCTTTATATAGCATAATATATGTTATGTAATTACATTTGTCGTAATTTTACATATGATATTGATTACATGTAAGTTATATATTAAATAATAGGTGGCTTGTTTGGGCCCGTGAGCCTAGTCAAACTCGATAAGTGAAGCTCAAGCTCGTTTTTTTTAAATAGCTTCATTATAAGCTCGAGCTGGGGGATCGAGCTCGTTTATGCTCGACTCGATCCGAGCTTCTAACGAGCTGATGTAGAGTAGCTCACGAGCGGCTCGGTTCGCTTACACCCCTGTTAGGAACCTAACCCAATTGAATTTGGTTTTGCATTCATTAAGAGGCAACGTCACTCACCTATTTATAGCAAATCACCGCCTAATCAACGGTGGATATGAGTTTGATCCAATGGCTAGAGTTGATTCTCTAAATAGATTTCGTGTTACATATCATATATCGTCGCCTTATATATTTTCAGCCAAAAGAGGAAGCCTTTCAATTTTTACAACACTAATGTGTTGAAACACTAATGGCGACCGAAAGCCCGATTCCGATCATTGAAGCAAGTGGGAAATGGGGATCTGCAAATATGGGAATTGAGGATTTGGAATCGGTGTTAACGAGCCAAAGATTCCAAAGACGAAAGGGTACTTTACCACCTATTCGAAGTGGAAGTGCTCCTCCAAGCTTTGAAGGTTCATATGCAGCGATTCAAAACCTCTTGTTTAGACAAAACCCAAATAATACGGGGATTTCTGAGTCTGAAGAACAGCTCCAGGCCGGTCCATCGTATTTAGAGTATTTTGGGGAAAACCGAAATCTTTTTCGTAATGTACGAGGTACCGGAAGTAATAAGAGGTTGACGTCTTTTGATGATCCTTCTAGCAGCTCGATATGGTCGGATCATAGTTTTCTTTCGGCTCACAGTGAAGAGTCATCAGTTAATGAATCACCAAGACAGGTAAGATAATTTTTATTTAGTTTTATGAAAACATTAAAAAATGGAAACTTTTTTTGCGGTGGAGTTTATACTCAATTCACGTTTGTTAAAATTTCAGGGTATTTTGATGTGTGTTGCGACTTGGTAAATTAAAAGAGGAATAATATAATTATTTGAGATGTGCATATATTCAGATGTCGCAGTTTTGACCCATTTACTTATAAATGTGTTGATTGGGATTTGTTGGGTCAAACTAGTTGAAATCACCTATAGTGTGTGTTTAATTCATATAACCTTCTACATCCTTTAATTAAAAATATATTTATATTTTTTTTTTTAAATAATAATTCCTTTGCTATCAAATTTTGCACGCCAATTAAAGAGTTTTGGACCAAAAGTTTTTGAAATAATTCATAAAACCTCACGCAATTGTTTTCTGCCCGTACTAAAGAGTACCTGTTGTAACGCATTACGTACCCACCGATATTCCATCTTTAATTAATGTGTGTGTGTACATATACACATAAATACATAGATATTTATAATATTAGGGGAGGGATCATGAGAAAACTCATTTTAATGAAAAAACTAAAAAAACTTCAGCAAAAACACACTATGGACCGCAAGGAAAAGTACTTGCGGTCCGCAAGGAAAAAAGCGGTTTATTACACATGTGTAATAGTATGTTTTTTCCAAATTTCTTATTTTTCGTATAATGCATATATGTAGCATATTTTGGAAAAAAAACACAAAAAGAAATGTACTATTACATATTATCATGTATTACACGTGTAATATAAAAAATGCCCTTGCGGACCGCAAGCGCTTTTCCTTGCGGTTCACAGCGTGTTTTCCCATCAGTTTTTTAGTTTTTTTCATTTATAAAGAGTTTTCTCATGATCCTCTTCCTATAATATTATATATACATTTACATAGACATACATATACACACACACATGAATATTGTGGTTATAAACACAAATTATATCTCTATACAGGAAGATCTTTCTCAGGCACAGTCGTCTGCCTCTAATCACTCTTACCCTTTCATTGAAGAACAAAATGTGGAAGCAGGTTCACCATCAATGGACCGTATAGGGGGCAATATGGTAGTTAATTCACCCTTGAACACAAGTTTAAATGCTCGCCCACAAGAGCATGGTTCCATCGATTGTGTCGCTGATGCTGATGTTTCCGCTATAAGAAATGGAATGATTTCGTTGGATATTTCCAATTTTCTAAAATTAGAAAATGAAAATGTCCATGTGGGCCCCCACCCTCAAACCGTACCACTGACTCAACCTTACTTCGGCACAAATCAATTTCCTCAAAATCCATCCCATTTTTCACCTGAGGTACAACCGATATTCCAGCCACATTATGCAACTCATCCAGGGTATACGAGTTCCGAGACCCCACTTTACCCGAATATGTTGCCAACTGGATATTTCCCTCAACAGTACGCGATAGGGGGATATGCTTTCAACCCGCCACCCGTTTCACCTTATGCAACTGGATATCTTCCTAACAACCTGTTTCCGGTGCCTTTTGGCATCATGGTTCCAAGCTTTAGTGGTCAAAGTCAAAGTCAAACTTCAGGAGCCAATGTGCAACAAGCTAACAACTTCTATGGGCATTTTGCGTTACCCTTATTGTCGCAAGATCATATATTACAATCTTTGGGGCTCGTGAGCCATGTTAACTTGAGTTCAAGAAATGGAGGTACCACAAATCCTTATTATCTCGGGAGCCCTACATATATGGATTTCGCGCAATTTCCAAATCCGCCCTCTGCTAGTCTGTTATTGCCGGAATCTCCTATAAGTGGGGTCAGTTATTACCATGGTAGGAGAAATGAAAGTGTGTACGGTGGATGGAAAGGGCATACTGACCCGAAAACGAATTCACTTCTTGAACAGTTGAAAACGAGTAAAGGTCGAAGGTTAGAGCTATTGGAAATTTATGGACACATTGTTGAATTTAGGCAAGTTCTAAACTGTTTGATCCTTTTTAAGTTGCCGTCTTCTTCTTTTTGATGAAATTATTCGTTTTTATAATAATTGATGCAGTGTTGACCAATATGGTAGCCGATTCGTCCAACAGAAGCTCGAAGTTTGTAGCAATGAGGAGCGGGAAGCTATATTTAAAGAAGTTTTTCCTCATGCTTCAAAGCTGATAACCGATGTTTTCGGAAACTATGTGATTCAGAAGGTGTAGTTAATTTCTTTAATCTTTTATTATGTGCTAGTTAGGGCCTTAACGAACCGAACGTTCAACGAACAGTTCATGAACCGTTCGGCGGGAAGTTCATTTGCGTTCGTTCGTTTAATAAATGAACGAACATGGACATGAAATTTTGTTCGATTAGTTAAATGAACAATCATGAACAGAGGTCCCGTTTGTTCAGTTGTGTTTGTGAACGTTTGGTAATGTGTTCATGAAAGTTAGTTCATGTGCGTTTATGAAAGTCGTTCGTTCAGAAACAATAATACTTGGTACTTTTTAGATTCTTGAGTACGGAAATGCGCAGCAGAAGAGGGAGTTTTGGAAACAACTTGAAGGTCACATATTGCCTTTAAGTCTGCAGATGTACGGTTGCCGTGTGATACAAAAGGTATATTATTAGTATCAATATTTGTATTTATAAAGTTTTTCCATTTTTATTCCATTTGTTGACACCTGCGCAAAGAGGTGTCCCAATTACTTATAAATGACAATGAGTCGGTTTGGGCTCTGTTTGGTCAAAAAAGTCAAATTGGCAAGGCTTGAAAGTCAGCGAGAATCTATTTTTATTGATTACAACCTCCTAAACTGTTTTAGAGTAAAGTACACGGATGGTCCCTGTGGTTGACCAAAAATTTGGATTTGGTCCCTAGATTTCCAAAAGTACATAGATGGTTCCTGTGGTTTGCACTTTTTAACGAACGCATTTAGTCCCCAACTTTTGCCAAAAGTACACGGATGGTCCCTGTGGTTTGCACTTTGTAACACATTTAGTCTCTAACTTGGACCTGCTGAAACCTTTAGATTTGTTAGCTAAGGACTAAATCCGTTACAAAGTGCAAATCACAGGGACCATCCGTGTACTTTATAAAAGCTAGGGACCAAATCCAAAATTTTGGTTAACCACAGGGACCATCCGTGTACTTTACTCACTGTTTTAATCTAGAAATTTAAATTATTGTTACGATAATATTATTTTTGGCATCATAATCAACAATTAGTTATTACAAATAGCTAAATAAATGAACAAAAAATCTCGACTTGCATGGTTCAGTTCTGTTTTTATTTTACTTTTTAAAACAACTTTTAAGATTTGTTTTAATTTATCGTAGGCCCTTGAAGCCTTTGAGCTAGAACAAAAAATCAAAATCGTACGCGAACTGGAAGGAAATATCTTTGAATGTGTTCGTGATCAAAATGGAAATCACGTGATACAAAAGTGTATAGAATGTTTGCCAACCGAAAATACCAAGACAATGATATTATCGTTTCGTGGACAAGTTGAATTATTGGCAAAACATCCTTACGGTTGCCGTGTCATACAGGTATACTGCTGTTTTCTTTTTTTCATAGACATTACCTTAGAAGTTACTTTGTTTTATATATTTTTTATTATTTTTTTACAGAGGGTATTAGAGCATTCAACGGACGAACTACAAAGCCGATTCATAGTGGACGAGATCTTGGAGAATGTTTATGTTCTTGCACAAGATCAGTATGGCAATTATGTAACTCAGGTTTGTTCCATTTTGTAATTGATTAAATTACATAAGGATGTTT
The DNA here is from genome assembly GCA_030545235.1 of Helianthus tuberosus. Lineage (NCBI taxonomy): Eukaryota > Viridiplantae > Streptophyta > Magnoliopsida > Asterales > Asteraceae > Helianthus > Helianthus tuberosus. The sequence continues at coordinate 153,732,392 of CM060364.1, read as the reverse complement.
CTTTTTTCTCTATTTTGTATTTTTTATCTTTTTTTAAATATTATTTTTTCATCTACATTTTCAGTTGATATTACTAAAAAAAAGACTTCAAACTCTAGATGATACTTTTTTTTAATTTAAGAAATAATTTATAGAAAAAATTTCTTATAGCTAATAAAAATTTTATCGTCAATTTACACTTTGATAACATAAAAGAATGTCTTTTTTGGTCAACTTATTTTGATAGTTAATTAAATAATCAGAATTGTTAAACACTCATACAACTAATTATCTTATTACTATAACTTTTAGACAGTAGAAGCACATCAAACTAGTTAATCCTATTATTATAACTAATTATTTTGCAATGTTTATTTAAAATCACTTGGTTTCAAAAAGCGCATACAAACGACGAAAAAATACACTCTTATTTGGGTCATGTAAGTGTTCTATTTCTTTTATGGACACGCGTTTATTTGTGGTACTCGCAGTATGTGTTGGAGGCGGGGAAACCAGAGGTGAGAAGCCAGATAGTAGACAAATTGTTGGGCCATATAGTGCGATTAAGCCAACACAAATATGCCTCAAATGTTGTCGAAAAATGTTTGGAATATGGTGATGAAGCTATAAGAAAAATCCTAGTTGAAGAGATTATTGAATGTGCTGATGGCAATGATAACTTATTGGTAAGTATAGGGCTGCAAATGAACCGAACATTCAGCGAACAGTTCGGCGGGAAGTCGAACTTTGTTTGTGTTCGTTCATTTAATTAAATGAAGGAACATGAACAGAGGTTGCGTTCTTTCATTTACGTTTGTGAACGTTCGGTAACGTTTTCGTTTATGTTTCGATAGTTTATTAAGGTTTTAAATTTTTATATAATATTTAATACTTTAAAATTCTCACTAATAAAATACTTAATAAATTATAGTGTATCATATATTTAATATAATATCTAATATATGTTCGTTTTCGTTCATGAACGCTTGTTTTTGTTTGTTTGTTTGTGTTCATGAACATTTGTGTGTGTTCGTTTGCTTTCATTACCTAAAATTTACGAACAAACACGAACACGTTCTTTTTCTTAACGAACGAACACGAACAAAAAATCTCGTTCGATAAGTGTTCATGAACAATTCGTGAACACATTTATTTTCTTAACGAATGTACACGAGCATGGCCTTGTTCGTGTTCGTTCGGTTCAATTGCAGCCCTAAGTAAGTATTATAAAATTATAATGTCATCGTTAACTTTTAATGACCTGTAGAGGTGTCAAAATGGGCGGGTTGGATAATGGGTCAAAACTGTTTTGAACTATTTCCCTTCTAAGCTATTCTTTTAGTTGACCCCTTGGAGAATAATGCTATTTGAATTGACCCGTTTATAAATAAATGGGTTGAAATTGGCACGTCTAAAACGTACATTTTAACTGTTTTGTTTCTTATGTATTAAGGTGTTGGTGAAAGACCAATATGCAAATTATGTGGTCCAAAAGGTTCTTCAAATATGTAGCGACCACCAACGGAAAGTGTTGCTTAGTCGTATGAAAGGTCATCTGAATTTGTTGAAGACATATACTTATGGGAAACATATCGTTGCTCGCTTTGAACAGTTGTATGGTGAAGGTACATACCTTGAACAATAATTACTTATTTTCCCCTTAGTTTTGGTCATATTATCTCTTACTTGAACAATTGGAATTTGTCTTTACATCAAAATGATTGATTGAACTTTAAGCAACTAATACCACATTTTACTTGACAAGTGGCACAATTAAAAGGTTATTGATTCTTTTATTATGTGTTGGCATGCAGAAATTGCGGCGTTGGGTTCAAACTTGCAGACTATGAGCGATGGCAAATCTGTATAGTTCCGGTCAAAGTGTTGATCATGCACATGCCGGCTATTAGGCTTAAACAACCATAGAAAGTTATTAAAAGTTGCGCTTTAGGATGCATTTACATATTGAAATCTTTTATAGTTTGATACATAGTATAAGGGGGATTGGTCAAAATAGAAATCCTTCTTAATGATGTAAATAGCTAAATTACATGTTTTTAAAGGTGTGTGGTTCAACTTTTACATTTCGCACAAAAGGGTGGTTCTATGCGTTATGCATGTAGAGTGATAGTAGGGCTGATGAGTCGGGCCGAGCCCCAGCCTACCAATACTAGAGCTTGGCTCATCATGTTTTTGTGAAACTTGAGCTCGGCTTAGTTCGAGTCTACTATTTTGAGCTCGAGCTCGGCTCACATGTAAAACCCAAAGCTCAAGTTTGGCCTGAGGTAACCTGAGAACAATCTCAACCAGCCGAAAGCTTAGCTCGAGCTCGCTTCGATATGGCATAAATAAGCCAAAGCTCAGCTTGCCAATGTTATTTGTCTAGTTATAATAAGAGTTAAATGCCTGGTTGGTCACTGTGGTTTGCAAATATTGCAGACTTGGTCTTAGTGGTTTAATAATTACACACTTGGTCCTAGTGTTTGTAATTTTTGCACTCGTGTGGTCCTTATCATTAACTTAGGCATTTATAATAGAGTTAATTGCCAAAATCGTCCCTGAGGTTTGGGCAGGTTTGTCATTTTCGTCCAAAATGACACTTTTGTACCAAATTGTCCCCAACGTTTGTAACTTTTTGCCATTTTCATCTAAACCACTAACTTACTTTATTTTTTCTGTTAAGTTGAGGATATTTGGATGAAACTGGCAAATATAAAACCACAGGGACGATTTTGGCAATTTACTCAAACTCTTTTAAATTTCTTTTATTTAATTAATTTTGTTACATATATTATAAAAAAGAATATACATGCAATTTTTATATGAAAAAAATAACAGCTTTGTCACATAATTTTTATAAATTTTCATCCAACCATCAACTAAGTTAATTTTTCTATTAAGGCGAAGGATGTTTATAAACTAAGACATAAATTAATTTCTAATTTTTTATATAGATCAGTTTTATAAAAATAAAATCTACTTAAACCTCTAAATTTTATAAAACTAAAATTCTGGTGACCTTATTGAAAAATGTCAAATAAAAAAAATCTTATCATATGTATCAAGTTTGTAATTCATCTTCTCCTCTTTTAAATTCGCTCCTAAAAAAAACTAGAAGCCAGTGCCCCCCCCCCCCCCCCCCCTCTATCAAACAACGTATTGTTACCAAACCTTAAAATTACCCACCAAATTGTAATATGAACCAAAAGTTTCTTTACTTAAGCCACTCAGAATAAGTATTAGTTAGTTACCCTCATAATCTTAATTACATAGATATTTTATTTCTACCAACATATTTCCTAGGTGCTCAACACATTTAAAAAATATGTAACGTTTTACAAATTTTTCCATCTCTACAACTGATAAATACTAAAAGTTGTAATCGATTGTTATGTGTTGCACACCAATGATGTTTTCTCTTTATAAAACTGATTTATATAAAGAAGCTGTAAATTAATTTCTGTCTTCATTAATAAAATTTAAAACATCCTTCACCTTAACAGAAAAAATAAACTGAGTTAGTGATTTGGATGAAAATTTATAAAAATTATGTGACAAAACTATTAATTTTTTTTAAAAACTCCATGTATATTCTTTTTTTATTATATATGTAACAAAAATAATTAAATAAAATAAATTTGAAAGGGTTTGAGTAAATTGCCAAAATCGTCCCTGTAGTTTTATATTTGTCAGTTTCATCCAAATCTCCTCAACTTATCAGAAAAAATAAACTAAGTTAGTGGTTTGGATAAAAATGACAAAAAGTTACAAACGTTGGGGGCAGTTTGGTACAAAAGTGTCATTTTAGACGAAAATGGCAAATGTGCCCAAACCTCAGGGACGATTTTGACAATTAACTCTTTATAATAATGATATTGTATATATAAAACTAATTTAAAATTATGTTGACTCGCAAGCCAAAACAATCTTTGTAGAGTCGTAATTATATGACAAGCTCGAGTTCGTCAATGTTTGGTTCGTTCAAGCCTTTTACCCATCTGATCCCGAGTAGCTCTCTAGCCGTTGAACATCATTCGTTACTTATTAATTAATTTATAATAATTATTTTATAGACAGTTTCGTTATTTCTCATAATTTTATAGATCGTATTATCATTATCTGAATATATATTTAATAATTAATATATTAAATAAAATTATATAAAAAGGGGGGTCGTTTAGGCTCACAAGTCAGCTCGAGCTCAATAAGCGAAACTCGGGCTCGTTTCGAGTTTTTTAGCCAAGCTCGAGTAGCTCCGCTCATCTGCACCGGATGTAATCAAGTTCTAATGTGCAAGAATGATAGAAGTCCACAAATAAAATTCCGGGTCCAAACTGGTTTGGATTGGGTCAAGATGGTTAACACCAGTTTTTGTCTAGATTGGTTCGGTTTGAATACAGTTTTTGAAAAAGGGAAAACACAGGTTCAGTTTGAAATTGGGTTTTAACCGCTTCGGTTCGTGTTTAGCCAGCTTCAAACCAGTTTCAAAATACAGGTTTACAAACCGATTAATTTATGCTTTGCAGTAATGAACACATCCTGTATGCTACATTTATCTAGACATTATAAACGCTATGAAGATGTTGTCTTGAGTGAGATAGGCGGTGTCACATTTGATGCTTGCATGCACAATGACACCGGTACCATGACAATTAAGATGCACAACCATGAGTCGCATGCATGGAGTACTTGCGCGCCAATGTTTAGCGATGATAAAGCTAGCTACAACTTCATTTAGTCGGATGTAATGAGTTTTTACCTTAACATTCACGCAAATGATTTACCCATGTAAGATTTTCATGCTCCAAAAGCTATCATGTTACGCGAAGATTAAAAAAATGTCGCAAGAACATAATACTGTACCATGATGTTAAGGGTACCAAATAAAATCAATAAAGAAGAAATTCCATTTGAAAGACCCTATTGCTGTTCTACAAAAAGACCATATTAAGTATTTGATGTCACCATGGATTCTACAAAAAGACCATAACGAGTATGCAAAGTTCTTAAATTATATTTCATTGTCAGCGGTTAATTCAACTGAAAGTAAATATACGCTTATCTGATGTCACCATGCGTTTGGCCGGGGCGGTACCAACAATTCTCTCCAACTGAACAAATGTACAGAAAAAAAAAAGAATTATAAGTACAGGTTTATTGGTCGATTCGGGTGGTGTCATTTCTCTCACAGGTCAAAAGCATCCACATCAAAATAGTTGACTTAAAAAGAAACAAATCAAACGAGTCAAAGATCGTAGTATAATATTTTAATACATAAAACCTCTTAAAATATTGTATAAAAACAAAAAGTTGAAATGAAATTTGCAAATTTTGGACAAAAAGTGTTTCCGGTAATGGTTACCCGGAGACCCACCCATGCTGCCATATATATATATAAAGGTCTACAAAAGAATAATGGTTACCCGGAGACGATCAGAGCGAGAGAAGAGTACTGTGCAGTTCATGCTATGTGATCCGTCAAGCATGTTAACGATCTGAATTCACACAAGATTTTTTTTTGTAAATTAGTTGACGAAGAAAGTAATTTATAGTAAAATAATGAAAATTCGGGTTAGAAGAGCATGCCTCAGGGTAGAACTCTTTCCTCTCGGGAAGCGAATAAATTATCAAATTCTGAATTCCGCGAATCTGTTTTATCAGTAAAACATTGAGTAAAGCAAATGAAACTAGTGATTGTTATAAAACGGGTTGAAATTAGTTATAAGAAAAGATTAAACTAAAATAAAAAATAGGTCATACTGTCATAGAGGTTGAAATCAGTACAGTACCCGCTTTGGTGCCACTTTGTTTTACTTATTTTTTGAGCACTCGGTTACCAAATAGGTAAAATCGATACGAGTACCAATACAGTATGGGTAGCAAGTAGGTAATCGGTACGAGTACGATACGGGTACCAAATAGGTAAAATCAATATGAGTACCATAAAACGAAATAAAACATAGTATAACAAAAAAAACCTTAAAAGTTCTATATAAAATTCGGTACCAGTACCATTTTTTGCCCGTACCCATACCGATACCGAAGGTACCGAAACAATAAAACCAGGTACACATGTACCGAATACCTAAAATCGGTATGGGTACAGTTACCATCGGGTCGGGTACGAGTATTTGGGAAAAAAAAGCTCATCCCAACCCAACACACCCATTTTGCATACTATAAACAGAAGGTCCATATGACTTACCTTGTATCTGTAGTAGAAGTGGGCTCTCTCAGTGTACAACATGATCTTCTTTTTACCTTGAAAGAACCAAGCGCGTGTACGAGATATATCATTTCTGTTTGTGCGCCTAAAGAGTAGAAAATATCATAAAAAGATCTTCAAAAACAATTTTCAAATGAGTTAATTAAAACTTCATATTAAGATAGAAAAGAAAAAAGAAATCTTACTCATCACACACACAGAAGGATGCATCTTGTGACTTCAAAAACTTCCGGACCCCAACAAGCTCCAAGTAAGAATTAATTAATATCATAATCCCGCCCTGCATTATATATATCATTAATAATTTCCATTTTAGTCCCTGTGGTTTGGCTAGAACTGCCACTTTAGTCCAAATAGTTTTTTTTCTCATTTGTGTCCCTAAGGTTTGCGAGTTTTTGTCATTTCGTCCAACCCACTAACTCCGGTAACTCAACGGTATTTTGGTCATATTAGATATATGTGAGAACATAGAGAACTCCGACTTCCCGTGTGTGTTTTGCCCCCATTTTTTGAACATGTAGATAAAAATGTTACAAAAACAGCTTTAAAAAATAAAAAATCGAAGCGACGTTTTCAGCCCTTTACGCTGTTGACATCAGCATGAATCAACATTTACACCAACTATAACGGTTTTTTTACGGGTGATGTCAATCAACAAAACTATTTTTTCTTTGGAAACGTAGATTTTTTTAGGATTTTTGGTAAAAAATAATTTAAAAAAAACCTTTTGAAAGGCCGAGTTCTCTAAGTTTTCACAACTCGTAGGAGTTTTCATTTTACCCTAAACCTATATATATATATATAGGTAAAGGATCCTGTAAAAAAGGCCCAAAGTGTGAGAAAGGTAAGAAAGAATCTCAACCATTAGATCTTTTGATCTAATGGTTGAGATCAATAGGGACCAAAATGTAAAATATTTTTCTTAATTTGGACTGAATTGAAAATTATAGGGGTAATAAAGTCTTTATATCTATTCAAAATAGGAAACTGTAAATCAAAATTCCTATAATTCCGATCTCTCTCCAATTAATCGAACAATAACCTAAAAACCTGAAATCACAACCAATTCAAAAGTAACAAACCTCCAGAATCCAGATTTTACCGTCAATCGATCCACGTTCTCATTTACAAAACCTAAACCTAATTATCGTTTCATAATTTGTTGTTTCACGAGTTTATGAGGCGCGATTCTGTTCGATTTGGATCTGGATGTCCCTCAACTGATGTAATTTTCGTCCAAGATTGCGGCCCTCTGATGTGCGGCCCTCTGACGCTGGTGGTGCGGCGGTGGTGGGTGCCGGGTCGGCAGTGGTGGTGCCGGAAGTGGAGAAGATGATGCAGAGGTGTTTTTATCTTTTTGTGAATGGTGTTTTTTTTTTTTTTTTTTTTTTCTGAATGGAGTTATTATCTTTTATGAATGGTGTTATTTTTTACTGAATGGTGTTATTTTTTACTAAATGGTGTTATTTTTTACTGAATGGTGTTATTCTTTTCTGAATGGTGTTATTTTGTTGCTGAATGGTGTTATATTTATTTACTAAATGGTGTTATATTCTTGTACTGAATGGTGTTATATTATTGACTGAATGGTGTTATATTTGTTTATTGAATGATGTTATTTTTTGTTTACTAGATGGTTTTTTTTTTTTGTTTCTGAATGGTGTTATTTTTGTTTCTGAATAGTGTTATTTTGTTTCTGTATGGTGTTTTTTTGTTTCTGAATGGTGTTATTTTTTGTTTACTGAATGGTGTTATATCTTGTACTGAATGGTGTTATTTTGTGTACTGAATGGTGTTATATTTTTGTTTACTGAATGGTGTTATATTTTTTTCGTAAAAACACCATGAATTGAACTATGAATTTTTTTAAAACACCATGTCATGAACATGGCTCTGATTCTGTGAATGATGCAAAAAAAATTAAAAGGAATGATGTTATGGACGTTATATTCCTTAAATCAAGGATTTTCTCTCTCCAAATCCTTAAATCAAGGATTACCATATTTGAATTTGTTAATGCATTTACAATCTTACCCTTTTCAATTAATTTAGATCTAATGGTTGAGATTCTTTCTTACCTTTCTCACACTTTTGGTCTTTTTTACAATAACTCCACCCTATATATATATATATATATATATATAGATATATATATGTGTACATATATAGTTATTATTATGAAACCCACTGACCCGTTCATACGAATATGGGTCAAAATTGCCATAACTACATTTAATTGATTTGTCATGAGAATTATAATACCTGGACAGAATCTTTTATTTTTGGGAAAACCTATAACAACAAACATGATAAAAAAAATGTCAAACGGGCTATATTACCGTAGCCACTAGTCCATACGCTGGGCCCACGGGCCTAATATAGATGCATTATTATATAAGAAAACTAGAAAGGCAAATGAACAATGATACCTTTTTCTTGAAGTACTCAAGGCGGGCATCAGGAGCACTTAATTCGGTATCATCGATACGCTCGTAAATCTGAACGTTAAAAGTCAAAACAAACAAATAATAGTAAAAACGTGTTACATGTCCTTACCTAGATTTACATATATTTTTGAAAATGCAAACCTGTGTCACTTGAAGCAAGACCTTCGGAAGAACACCTTCGTGTTCACGCGACAAATTCACCTAATTTAAACCTAAAACTTTTACAAATTTCCCAACACTTGTGTACAAGAAATAAACATAAATAAAATATCCTCACCTTTCCTTCATAGTTGAGACAGTAATTGTTGAACAGATTGTTAATATCTGATAAAGAAAATATATTAAATAAATAAAACCGCATATATGAAGTCCAAAATGTTTTGGAATAATAATAATAAACTTTAATATAATTAACAAGCAGAACAAAAAAAACAGGATCTTACCTGGATGTACATGAGATGCTAAAACAATTGACTGCCGATAAAACCGAGCTTGTCCATCAAGATACCTATGCATTGCAACGGTTAAGAAAAGATATTTCTTATAAAGAAGAGGATAAAACTCAGGATAGAGGTATACCATGGTCGTATACGCATTATATCGGTTCCATGTTGCTTTGATGGTATATGATTCAACTGCTCAACAACAGGAGGCACATGATCCCAATTCTGCACAAGTGATGTTGAATATTTAAGTACAAAAATAACAACTTATACAGAATTATTTCTTTTTGGACAGTTTACCTGCATTAATATAATATCTGCATGGTCGATAATCAGCACCTATTCACAACAGTTCCATAGATTAGCAGCTTTGCAGGTAATAAGCAAAAAACTAGATATATATATTGTACAGGAATAGGATCGTGTGAGAAGCACTAGGCTAATTGAGAAACGCGAGAAGCATTCTGGACTACACATTTTTCCTAAGCATTAAAAAAAATTGGGAAAAACCGGAGCTTTTTCTGTCAGTTTTTTTTTTTTTTTTGGATATATACGCATGTGTATATCGTCAATTTTAAACAAAAAACTGAAACATAAGTATTGTACATCTATGTTTGAGGGGAAGGATTTAGTTTTAGCTTTAGGGTTTAGTTTTAGTGTTTAGCCTTGGTATTTAGGCTTTAACTTTAGGGTTTAGCTTTTAGTTTTTAGGTTTTAGCATAGGGTTTAGCCTTAGGTTTAGAATTAGGGGTTAGGATTTAGGGGTTAGAGTTTCTGGTTAGGGTTCGTCGAGCCGGTTCCAACGCCGCTGGAATAAGCTCAATTGGAGTTCGTTTGACCCGGTTTCCTAAACTTCCTAGGTTAAGGATATATATAATATACTTATATACACTTATGTATAGTTTAAAATTTGACTATATACACGTGTATAATTCAAAATTGACAATGTATGGTCCCGAATGCTTCTCACATTTCTCAATTAGCAAGTGTTTCTCTTAGGATCCCTACCCTGTAAGTATATGTGTGTGTGTATATATAGAGAGAGAGAGCGTATGTATTACCTCAATAGAAGACAAATAATCCACATCTTTTTCCTTTTCTACTACAGCAGTCTCAATTTTCTAGAAAAAAAAACAGATCAAATATACACATTTGACAAATAATAGTGATAAAATCTGATGAAACCAATATAACTAAGATAAAGCAAACGCAGTTTTTAATTATTTAAAACAGAAATATACATAATAACTTTCATATACCCACATTGATCAAACCAAGAGGAGATGCAACAATCATGTCCGAGGTATAAAAATCACTGTACAGTTTTACGGTCTTCCTGCAAAATACACAAGATAATCAAAGATTAAAGCACCAAAAAACAAGGACATGCGAACTAATAAAACACTATAAGAACATAATATTATTTCCCTAACATGTTAGACGCATATAGTGTCATGTATAAGTCATCAATTCAGAAGATTGATTTCTACTAGGGGTGCAAACGAGCCGAGCTGCTCGCAAGCGGCTCGGGGAAAAGCTTGAACGAGCCGAGCCGTATCGAGCCGGAGCCTGAAATAAAGCTCGTTTATTTATCGATGCCGAGCTTGTGCCTGGCATGTGAAAGCTCATTAGGCTCGTCGAGCCTTATCAAGCCTTAGTGTAATATTAGTTTTCATTAATATTTAATAGCATTTACCCCTTATTTAAAGTTTTCTAGTAAACGAGCCGAGCCGAGCTTATTTAAACTTGTTTACGATCAGAGCCCGAACCTAAAAATAAGCAGGTTTAGTAAACGAGCCCAAGCCCGAGCTTCACTTATCGAGCTCGCGAGCCTAATTATATTATTTTTATTTAATATATTAATTAATAGATAACAAACAAGCCGAGCTCGAGCCTAAGAAACTACCAACGAGCCGAGCTCGAGCTTTAAAAACAAAGCTCAAACCGAGCCGAGCTCGAGCTCTCACAAGGTAATCGAGCTTGAGCCTGGTTGAGCAATGGCTAGGCTCGGCTTGTTTGCACCCCTAATTTCTGCTTTAACATACAACATATTTATCAAACTTGCATAAACCTTATGTAAATGAATAACTTAATTTGAGAGTATGAATATTTACTTGGTAAACTTGATGCCGATCATGAAATCATCACTATTATTCGCTCCAAAAAGTGCCTGGTAGTCTAATGGCTTTGACTTTTTCCATGATTCGGTTCTAACATCTTCGTCCTCTTGGTCGTCAGACCGTCCACTCCCATATTCATCGGAGAATCGGTCAACGTGGTCAACATTAACCTGATAAAAAAATCATATTTATTCGGATTATTTTCTTCTAAATTTGTCAAAAAAAAAAAATTCTTTAGTATAATTTATACTTACCTTATGCCCTTCAGGGGTCAGCTGGATCAGCCTATTAATTACTCGGAATGCAATGCTTCTATATGGCAATATAATCAATACCTAAAAATGATGATTGCCAAAAATAAATATAGTAGTGAACTGAAAAGATTACACCAATTATTTAAGTTTTCTATGCGATATAAGCAAATGAACCGAACGTTCAGCGAGCTGTTCAGTAGAATCTTCGTTTGTGTCCGTTCGTTTAATAAATGAACGAGCACAAACAAGAAATTTCGTTCGTTTAGTTAAATGAACGAACATGAACAGAGGCCGTGTTCGTTCGTGAATGTTCGGTAACGTGTTCGTTTATGTTCGTATGTGTTCGCTAGTTCATTAGGGTTTTTAGTTTTTATATTTTGTTTAGATACTTCAAAATTCAGACAAATAACATATTTAATAAGTTTTAATGCATTATATATTCTATTCATGAACACTTGTTTGTGTTCGTTTGTTTTCATTTGTGCTCATGAACATTCGTTTGGGTTCATTTACGTTACCTAGAATTAACAAACATGAACACGTTCATTTCCTAAACAAACGAACACGAGCAGAAAATCCGGTTCGCTAAGTGTTCATGGACAGTTCATGAACATATATATTTCCTTAACACACGAACACGAATAAGGTCTCGTTCGTGTTCGTTCGGTTCGTTTGCAACCCTAAATATAACTAGTATAATTTTACCTTGGGACGAGTAAATCCTTGGTCAACAAACTTCTCACTGTTCAAAACTTCCTCACCCTTAGACTCTTTTTGCTTTGCCATCGTTTTGTCGTTCTTTGTTACAAGGTCTCTTGTTTTAAATATGTGATTTAGCTGCATTAATAAAAACCTTTGTCACCCTTCCAGTTAAAAAAAAAAAAAAAAAAAAAAAAAAAAAAAAAACTGATATTTAGGAGCTTATGGTAGTTTGATAAATGTGACACACTGAATGTAACAAGTAGGCATCCATGATATTTGAATCTTCTTCTCTTCCTTTAAGATAAAACGGCTTTTTATTGTGGTGTAATATATCCCGATAACTGTTGCCTATTTAAATCAGCAGATACATCATTACATCGTCAATAAAACAGTATATTAACCAAAAACAAAATAGAGTAAAGTACCCAAATGGTCCCTGTGGTTTACCAAAATTTCAGATTTGGTCCCTCTTTTCAAAAGTTCACGGATGGTCCCTATGGTTTGCACTTTGTAACGCAATTAATCCCCAGTCAACAAATCTAAAGACTTTAGCAGGTCCAAATAAGGGGCAAGTGCGTTACAAAGTGCAAACCACAGGTACCATCCAGGTGACTTTTGGCAAAGTTGAGGACGAAATGCGTTACAAATTGCAAACCAACAAGACCATCCTTGTACTTTTGAAAATTAGGGACCAAATCCAAAATATTGGTAAACCACAGGGGCCATTTGTGTTCTTTACTCAACAAAATACAAACGCCTTCTATCATTCACTTACAAAGAGAGAAGAACGATCTCTGTCGTGATGAATGAAGATCCTGCCCACCAGATGCTATGTAACTATTCAACCAGTGGTCGTATAACTTCATATTTAGACCATACGGAGCCTTTGAGTAGGAATCCTGCGAATCATTGTTTAAAAAATAAACTCTAGCTATTAATTCATTAAAAGTGAAAACGCTGCATAACGCCTAACGGCCAAAAATACCTCTAAATTCAGTTCTCTAGTTGCCGCCCACTTGCAGTTAGCTGCCTCTAGCCTGTGTTTATATTTCATTTTTTTTGTTGGAAGATTTTCAACCTCTTCTTTTGATAATTTGTAGTCCAGGTGAGCGGAGAATGAACTGCATGAAGATCGTAAAAACATAACTTTAATTTTCACCAAGACACCAACTACTCTTGCGAAAGTGTTAATGCAAAAAAATGTATAGAATAGCAGAAATTTCGCAATCTGATTGCAGGTCGCAATCTGATTTGTAGTCCAATGTTGTTAATAGCGAGCATAGCACTCGCTATAGCGTTTAGCGGGGCGCTGCGATTGCAGGTCGCAATCTGATTTTGGCGCCTCCATGGCATGGAAATAGCGAGATTCTAGGTTTTTTTGTTTTAATATATATAGCTATAATATACGCCTATAGAATAGCAGAAATTTCGCTTTTTAAAAATAATACATATGAAAACAGCGTATTTTGATAAAATACACATAAAATATTTCCAAAATTATCTTCTGGTGTATCGCTAAACATAAAATAGAGCCCGCTATTTCATCGCTATCGCTACGTAGTAGCGTATAGGTAGCTTGTCGATATCGTCCACTATTCGCTATTAACAACTTTGTCTGAGTCGTCTATTAAATTCTTCTTTTCTGATTTAACAAATAAGAAACACTAAAATATCAAAATACCTTGAGCCTTCTGATTTATTTCCTGCAATTTCTTCTTCTTCTCCATCATCATCATCATCATCATCCCCATCCTCATCCTCATCCACATCCTCATCCACATCCTCATCCCCATCCTCATCCTCAATCTCATCCTCTCCTTGTACATCATTTGTGTCCAAAGCGTCACTTTCAAATTCGTTTTCAGACTCTAATTATCAAAACGAAACGCAATTAACAAAGAGAATTGGATAACTTGAAATTACAAAAGGTGAATGGTTTATTCGAATTGGATGCTTCTTACCATCTTCGTCTTCTTCTGAACCACTTAAAGATTCTACATCATTTTCAATGTCTTCATCCGTGTCACTTTTCCCTTCTTCGTCGCGCTGTCTGCACATAGCACACGCAACTAACAAAAGTTAAATTTATAACTCAAATCATTACATTGTAGGTACTACGAACGGCCGGAAATCAAAAACGAGTGTGCACAAAAAATAATTAATTTTTTTTGGTAAAAAGATTACCTCCTCTTGTAAGCATTAGCAATTGATTCACTAGCTGACCCAAGTGTCTTTAACAAATTATCATACATTGTTGGTTCTTTGTAAACAAGCACCTCTTCTTGTTCATCTTCCGAAGCCGCATTCGAGAGTTCGTCAACTGAAGCGCCTGCACCGCATAAGCAATCGATTTCAACTCAATTAGGTATGGCAAACAAACACGAACCCGACAAGCAAATCCAAAACCAGAAACGTTCAAGAGGGTGTTCGGGTATGGGATTCGTTTTTAAACTTTCGCGGTATGGGACTTATGGTATAGAGTGACACCCAGCCTGATTACTCAAAACATACAAACCAGTTTACCCAAAACATAGATATCCGTTTACCGAAACCATACAAGTAAACATTTTATTTTCACTTAATCAAGAATCTCAACAGATAATCTTTAAAAAACTAACATACCCGATGGGTACTAAGCCAAGTATAGGACACGGTTTTACAATAAGGTATGGGACTGGAATTACCAATACTTGTCCCCATAAGGTGTTTAGTGACAAATAGTGACTTATTCTGTAATTTTTTTAAATTTTAATTTTAAAAATAAAAATAACAATGTCCATTTCATTAAGGGTTTGTTTTTGTTTCACAACTGAAAAAAGAAGCGTAATTAGATGAAATATCAAATATACATGTGTCAAATATAGTGTATTTTGATAAAATGTACATTGTAAGATATTTCTTAAATTTTCTACAACTTCATTGCTAAGCACAAAACAGCCGAGCGCAATTTCGTCGCTATTACCGCTATTCGCTATTGACAACTAGGCATGTCCCACTGTCATCTCTAAACTTAATATTAAGTCATACATACAACAATCAACTTAATTGTGACATATTAAATTACACTTACAATTGCCCTCAAACAATTTAAACCTAAAAATTGACAAATTAATATCTGAAAAGTAGCTAATATTGACTTGCCTGAATCAGTCGGATGATCCGGAACAGGGTCGTGATGATTTGTTCTAGCGCGTTTATTCATATTCTTCTTGGAAACTTCGTTTGTGGTCGAACGGCTGAATGCTACAACATGAATTCAAATTAAATGAAATGATAACTGGAAATAGAGAGAGATTTGATTTGAGTGTACCTCGTTTATTGGCGTACTTAGGTTTAGCCATAGCTGAGAATTGAAGGAGAATGGAGAGAAATAAGTGGTTCCGGTGAAGGAAGAGGGCGAGAGGTTACAGGGGGAGGACGGAGGCTGTGCTTGTTTGTTTGTGCTTAAACAACGACAGTTTAATAAACCCTATAAAATTTTAAACCCTTTTCATTTCTGTATAATAACAATTTGTTTGCGTCGTTCCTTATCTACAGTGACTAGGGGCACTTTAGGTATTTCTCATGTAGACAGCTGTTGGTTAAAATAGGAGATGAGCCACATCTGTTCTCCGATTGCAGGTATGTTTGATGCTTTTCATCTGAGATTAGGGCTCCATAGTTACCCTCCCTGGTCCTACGATCTTTCATCTTGCATCTTTACTCAGATAGCATGTACTGGTGATGCTGTTCGGTTGCACATTGTGTTTGTGGAACTTGAATATACTACCGCTAGGCTTATATAATTTCAATAGTTGTACTAAACACATAGATTTAAGGGCATCCGGGGCACTCCCCTAAGAGGGGAGTCCCCTCTCTTACGCACACCCAATCAGGTTATGTCACGTCAACTCCCCTCTTAAACTCCCCTCGCACCCCAATTTGATGGCGGCACTCCCCTCTTAGGGGAATTGTTTTTTTATTCAAAAAAAAAAAAAAAAAAAAAAAAAAGTTTTCATTGGTTGAAAAAAAGGGTGGCCCACCTTCTCTCTCCTTCCCTTCTTCGGTGCCTCCTCCCCGATTTGGCCCCCCGATTTGGCTCCCCTCTTGGATGGCAGCACTCCCCCGCTCGGCAACTTTGGTCCCCGAAGGGAGTCACCGAGGGTGCCCCGCTTAGCCTAAGTACTAAGATTTACAAGGTATAACTATATCTTGACTTCAAATTATTTACTATTTACATAACGTATTATGATTTAAATATGATAGCTAATAAAAGTCAACACCGTTTTCACTTCAAAATTTACGCATCTATTCCTATATTCAAACACCCAAACGACTCAAAAAGGTTTTACTCTCAAAAGAACTAATAGCAGGATTCGAAGATTGATCAATTTTACACAGAATAAAAGACGTAAAGGGGACCCGTATATACTAAACTTCCACTTTTCAATTCAATTATCTTTACTACTATTTCTTCTTACATGTCAAATGTTGAGTTAAAGAAAATGTTGACGTAAGCCTAATCTTTCGTTAGGATTGCCTGCACTGTTACCTGATAATGTTGTCTTTCAATTGTTAAGACATCGTATTTCTTTAGTTTGTAGTTACTCTTCTAAAAATTATACTCTCATTTAGACAATGGTGACTCTGACAGTATACGTGGATACTGTAATGCATACTTTTGGTCTGAGGAATGTGTCGTTACAACATATATTAACAGGCGTCCTAGGTACAACCAGTGTTATAGATTATTTTTTAAGTTATTAATTAGCAAATGACTCATAGATACATTTACATATGTCAAATAATCTTTACTTTTTTTTTTATTTTAGATGTAATGAGTAATCTTTTTATCTTTAATTTACTAGAAACAAAATCACCTAAGATAGCATCATTTTTTGTTGATCCCTTTTTTAAAATTTTGGGTCAAATCATGGTTTTAAAAAACGGTTGAGGTGTGCGCCTCGAGGAACGCCTCAAGGCGAAACGGCCAAAAAACGATTCTAAGGCGCGCCTCAGGGGGTTTAAACTGTATGTGCGCCTCAGAGGGGATGAGGCGCTAAAAAGGCTGCGCCTCAGGTGCGCCTCAGGGGTTTTTGATATTTGTTTTTGATGTTTTTGAGTTTTTGTGTCAATTTCAAGCAATTTATGTCTTTTTTATGTATGTTTTTTTATTATTTTGATGAATTTGATGATGAATTTAGTTAGTATTACTATTTTTATAAGATATATAATATTTATATTTATTTTTTAACTCCGCCTCGGGCTTACGCCTCGGTTCGCCTCGAGCGTGAGGCGAAGGGAAAACGTCTCGAAACTCGTTTCCGTTTTTTTAAACCTTGGGTCAAATAACTATATTTGAAATATGTGGGTCAAAATAATAACGTTTGGGAGAACATGTAGGAGGTTGTTAGTTACATGTTGAACACTGTTTTGTTTTGCTTCCAAGCCATTAACCGCCAATACTTTCTTTTGCACGGACAGAGCCATTCTCAGAAGAAAAGCGAAATAGTAAAACAAATGGCTGAAGAACAAACTTTTTGGCATCAATTTTGGATTTTAAGCTTTCTTGAATGGTTTCAGTCACTGGTATATAACTAACAGCCATGCACATGTTGCACTTTGTTATTGTAGGCTGGGTAGAAAATTTAGACAAATACTATTTATGTAAATATAAGCTTCTTCTAAGAACTTTAAACAACTCCGGTATATGACCATTTTGTTTATTTGTTTATTTTCCTAAGAACTTTAAACAACTCCTGTATACGACCATTATTTGTTTATTTTCCTAAAACATGTCAATCAGTGTAAGGAATTGCAATGACTTTGCCGTCCAGATAACAATTGCGCAAGGACATCTTTATGTTTTCACAGTTTTGTGCCCCGCAACGCGGGGTCCTCCTACTAGTTTTCAACATATACAAACCACATGGCGAAGAGAATAATATCACTCTCCCATTGGTTCAAATAGGCTGAGGCCTTTTCTATTGGACCAACTAGTTAATTATTTTTTACATACTTTAAAATTACGGTTTTATCCTAGAATAGTGTTTTCCTACCATTGGTTCAAATAGGCGGCAGGCAATACCCATTAGACCAACCTGTTTATTACTTTATACCCACTTTAAAATTACGTTTTTGCCCTCAGTTACAAAATACGGTTTTGTCCCAACTTCAAAATACATTTACCTCCCCCCCTAGCTAAAAAATATGATTTCGCCCTCGGTAAAAATTACGTTTTTACCCTCAGCCAAAATTACGTTTTCGCCCCAGTTCAAAATAATATTTTGTTTTTCCCCCGGCTCAAAATTACGATTTTACACCAGTTTATTATTTTATACTCACTTTAAAATTACGGTTTTGCCCCGAGTTTAAAATTACGTCTTTGCCCCCAGTTCAAAATAAAATTATGCTTTTGCCCCAGCTAAAATTTACGAACTTCCCCTCGGTTCAAAATTACGATATCACACTCAATTCAAAATTACGTTATTGCCCCCAGTGCAAAATAAAATATGGTTTTCCCCAGCTAAAAAATAGGATTTTACCCTCTGGAAAAAAATTTGATTTTTCCCCCAAGTAAAAAAAAAAATATGACTTTGCCCCCAGCTAAAAATCGTGTCAAGGAGCTGCCTAATACTCTTTTTACTTTTTCTTTCTAGCAAAACTATAGTACTGTTTTTTTAATTGATTGAGAATTATTCGGTCATCGCCCCGCAATGCGGGCGAGACATCACCTAGTTTTATACATTTAAATAGACAACCCATGCTTGGCTTGGCTAAACAATACCCTCCGATTAAAAAAAAATTTATATAAGTTTAGATCATGTAAAGATAAATTTGTGAGACGGATAAAAATGAATATGATGAGAACACATGTCGTTATTTAATTTATTAGGATAAGGGTAAATATGTAATTTAATAAAAAAAAAACCTAATTAAAGATAAAATTCAAAAACTCACATGCAATGCACATGCAAGTTTTGTCCGTCGTTTTTAAACGTCAATAACTTTTTATACGTGACTTTTTAAAAAAATAAACCATAATAACGAGTGTTTTTTATCTTTAATATATTGCTATACTTATATAGAGAGAAAAATTACTTTTCAATCGGATGTTTTAGTCCATGGTATTTTCTCTGTGTTGGTATGCTTGTGGTATGCGCATATAATGTATATATGTGTGGGTCATTGGGGGGCAAAAGTGAAAGTGCACTAATTTTAACGTTATTTTACTAATTTCGTGAAAATAACGTTAAAAGCTGAGGATGGTTAATCAGGCATCATTGGTGGCGTTGATAGCTGAAAGACAAAAGGGTACATGCACTAATCGGTCTTTGTCCCGATTGCTGAGTGTTATGTGCCTTATGTCCAAGGCTTGATGCAAAACTACTATCGAGCCGGGGGTCTCATTGGAAGCAACCTCTCTATTCATACGGGGTAGAGGTAAGGCTGTCTACATCTTATCCTCCTCAGACCCTACCTTTGCTTTGCTATTTGTGGGATTTACTAAGTATGATGATGATGATGATGTTTTCTCTGTGTTGTTTTAATTGTATAGTAATTCAAGGCATTGTGTTTTACAGTAAAACACCATAAATGTATATAAGACAGCATAACATTGCAAATATCATTTACATTCAATCTTTCAGTCTTGTTTTCTATGGTGTTTTATTTTATGAATTCAAAACAGATTATGGTGTCTTGTAAAATAAAACACCATAGAAAACAAGATTGAATATAAATGGTATTTGCAATGTTATGGTATCTTATATACGTTCATGGTGTTTTACTGTAAAACACAACGCCTTGAATGACTATATAATTAAATCAACATTGACAAAACACCATGGACTAAAACATACGATCGAAATGCAAATTTTTTTCTCTATATATGTATAGCAATAAGGTACTCATATTAAAGATAAAAAACACTCGTTATTATGGTGTGTTTTTTTTTTTTGAAAAAAAAAAGTTACGTATAAAAAGTTATTGACGTTTAAAAAAGACGGGGGAACTTGCATGTTCATTGCATGTGGGTTTTTGAATTTAAAAATGTTAAATTTAACTTTATATCCTTAATATATAAGATTAATTATTTTAATGGTAAATACTATTTATAATTTTGTCATTATAATCTCAACCATTAGATTATAGATTAAAGGGTGTAGATTATTTCCTACACTTCTCACAAAACACACCCTTTTTACAATAACCCTACCCTATATATACTAACTATTGATTAATATTAAGAGTGAATTACAAGTTTTGTCCTTTATTTAAATACCAAATTTTAGGTGATGCCCTTTATCTTTAAAACTAACAAGTGTTGTACTTATTGTTTTAAGATCTTACACGCTATGTCATTTGACTCTAACCCAGTTAACTTTTTAGGTTAAATCAGATCATGTCCTTGCACATGGGGTAATTTTGTCTTTTTATCTTATTATTTAAGAAAATATTTTAAAATAAAAGAAAATGTAAATATTATATATTAATTCCACCTTTTTCTCTCTCTAAACAAACATCTTTCTCTCTCTGCACTACAAGCCATGGACTATCCAAAGTATTTGGCTAGTCGTCCTATACCTTCTTTTACTGTGAGTTATAATTCACTTCCTTTTTGCTTCTTGTATATATACTCAAACTTACATCTAAAACATGCAATTCTGTCCCGTTTATCCATAAACTGTCTGACCCACCCATAAGAATGTCACAAATTATGATCCCAAAATGCCATCGATTGGTACTCTCAGAAGCGACCCACTTTTAGTTATACTTGTGGTAACTAAAAAGGCTAGATCTGCAAGAAAAAGGATTCCAGGGGTCTCTCATTTCAATAATTCATTGCAAAGAAATGGGTGGGCACATGTAGAAAGTACAGTACCTTAGTATGAGGTAAATAGTTGGATATGCATAGGAGGATTATGTACCCCACTGAGTTGATCATGCTCTCTAGTTCATCGTCTGTCGGCCGGTGACCTAAACATCCCATTATGGATCGGAGTTCAGAGGAGATCTTTCCATTTCCGTTAACGTTGAATTTTTGAACGCTTGTTGTAATTCGGTCTCGATCTGATCGATTTTGTGTATGATGTTCGATTTCAATGTGAATTTGAAAGGATTTGGAATTTTATGAAACCCTAATTTGTCGCCCAATTTTTTGGTGCACGATGACTGAATGTGGAATGTGTGACAGTTTGATTTGGAAAAATGTAGGGGGGTTGTTAATTCATTTTCATTTATATATTTTGCACAATTAGTCCCTATAAAGCTAAAATGCCAAAAATACCCTCATGTGCAAGGCACATGATCTAATTTAACAGGAAAAAAATAACTGAGTTAGGGCCAAAGGACATACCGCGCAAGATTTTTAAAACAAAAGTACAAAACTCATCAATTTTAAAGACAAAGAGCACCGCCTGAAACTTGGTATTTAGATAAAGGACAAAACATGCAATTCACTCTAATATTAGTGTAATTTTATTATTTTTGTTGTGAAAACCCAGTGGGATAAAACTTAATGAAGGGAAAAAAAGTGCAACTTGTGTAAAACTCCCCTCATTATGATATGTATCATTTAAGTAACAGATGTCAATCTTCTATGAAAGTTTTTGAAAACTTTTGTAGTAAGTAACTTTTCGTTTGATCTCTTGATGTACAATCCTTCAATGAACGTTGATATATGATCTTCATGTGAAACTTTAATTGCCTCCACTTATAAGCATATACCATAATCCATGAATGTATTTTATTATAATCCCTGCATTTACAAAACTAACCAAACTTGTTGACGTATAGAAAATATATGTTTTACCCATTACATTATCTCCTCACTGTACATGAGTTATATCTTGCCAATGAATTTAATGATGTATGTTCGTGTATAACTAGCAAGATATATTAATACAATTTGTATTGAACTATGATACTTGAGGACCAAGGATCTTTGCTTCTTTGATAAAAGATGATAAAATTCATTTTTTTCTGTATCAAATATTTGGACATCATTAAATGTACTTACACCATAAGTTTTGACCATATGAAAATGTCCATCATTTTCTAGATTTATTATGATTGATGGATAATAATACAAATTTATGTTTCACATATCCAACCATAAATTTGCAATACCATATCTCATTTGCAAATTCGTGCTTTAATTGAGCTCATTTTTTTTTCTCTTCATGAGATTCAATGACATCATCAACATATATTGTAATACTTGTAAACCTCACATTGTTCTTTTAATGAAAACAAATGGACCAACTTCACCATGTGTATTTCTCGTTTATGAGCTCACTAGTGAGTTGATCACATTCGATTCGACTATTTTAGTCCACACGTATTTTGTCAACTTCATATAGTACGTTCTTCAGGTTTTGATATCAATGCTTTTAGCATTATCAATCCATGAGAGAAGTCTTTCCATCTTATCCAAATATGCATGTGTGCTCACTCTTCAAGAGTTTTGCTACATAAATTTGCTCATTTAACATATAGATTTCTATATCATATGCAAAAATGGCATTTCAACCTATCAAAATTCTCACAAACCCTAAATCCCTCATTCTGATAAATCGATCTTCCATAAATCCATAAACATGATTTTTGATCTAATGAATCGTCTTCTTCGATAGTTTGATCATCCATGGTATGGTTTAGATTCATTCGTTTTTTTATATTTATTGTTATTCGCATCCATGTTCAAGTATTGTTTATATATTAATCTTCTTTTGTTGATGATATGTTTAAATTTCAGGTAATTGCTTGAGAAAATTATTGACCATTGCATTATCTACTTCTTCACAAACCCTGAATGCCTACATCGTGCATCTGCTTCTTCAATTCATCTACTTCTTCTTCGATTCATCATCCACAATTATAGGTATGCTCTTTAGTCTTTTGGCCTTTGTGTTTTGATGTATTGTTTTTTTTAATAGGGTTTTAGTTATTTAGGGTTTAGATGGTATGAAATAATATGTTTAATAAACAATTAGATCTATTTCAGTTAGTTAACCGATTCATGTTTAATTGCAAAATTCTATGTTTAATTCCTCTTTTGTTGTCCGATTCAAGCATGTTAATTTGCTGGTTATTCAATTTTTTATTAATCATATTAATTTTCTTTTAATGACTTGCTAACATGTTGATTTCTTTTGTTAATGCTCTTTTTAGTACTGGTGTGCGTTAAGAGTGATATGATTTTATTAATATTTTGAGCCCGTTTTACGCATTAGTCAAGTTTTAAATTTATAAAACACGATATTATACTAACACTAAACACACACTTGGGCAAGTGCACCCATCGCGAGCGTAGTATAGTGTTGGTAAGATACCGAGGTCGTCTAAGGACACAAGAGTTTTTAATACCGGTTTATCCTCAACGTCTAATCGATCCAATTTTTGAGAAAAGAGTTTTAAAACATGAAAATAAAACTAAAAATGAAAAGATAAATAAAGTGAAAAAACAAATAGACAAGATAGAACCACTTGGATTGGATCCAACTTATCTTTAATGTATCCTTTGATGATTTTTGCACTTTCAGACTTTTTAAGAGATTATATTAGTTATAGTAGTAGGCCCCTCTTTTGAAGGTGACGTTACCCTCAACCCAGTGGTTTGAGTCAGTAGGGATACAATCCCAAAGGGTCGGAATATTGAAAGACAATTAAGTTAATTATTAACGCGAAAAGTGGTAGGCCCCTCTTTTGAAGGTGACATTACCCTCG
Organism: Helianthus tuberosus; assembly: GCA_030545235.1. NCBI lineage: Eukaryota > Viridiplantae > Streptophyta > Magnoliopsida > Asterales > Asteraceae > Helianthus > Helianthus tuberosus. The sequence goes on along the minus strand of CM060364.1, from coordinate 153,708,512 downwards.
GCTAAGTGGTTTGAGTTAGCAAGGATACAATCCCAAGAAACCGGTTTAAAGTATTAATAGTAGTTAACATATTTGGGGTTCAAGCTATTCGCACCCCCGCCATCCAATACTGTTGGGCATTGAAGGAGGTCCTAGTAAGCTTGAACCAAGTCCTAGCAGGATCTATACACTGAATGAGACAAGAAGTATACCAAACCACCCTCCTAACCCCCTTCCAAGTAGTTAACGCGCGACACGAATGAGCAAATCAATGACATCATGAAGAAATGGTAAAGAAAATTCACTTTCAACATAAGAAACTAGTTATTAAAGTTATTGATACAAACCCAATTAAAAAGTACCGAAAGATTAAAAATCAAAAGTAATACATTAAAGACTTGTCTTCACCAAGTGATGTAAGAGTTTAGCCAAACGTGGTCTTTGATTGACAAGAACTCTTACGATCAATCTTGGATCCCGAGATTACTACACACTCTAAAGATGGATGATGGTGGTGGGTGTTGGTGTTGTAGTGGTGGTGGAGTGGTGGCAAAGTGGGAGAGAAGTGGTTTGCCAAGGGATGCCTTTCAAGTGAGCCAAGCAACCCTATTTATAGCCGAAACAGAGTCCTGGCCACGGCCCCATGTCCACTGGGCACGGCCCGTGGCCATCCTTTTCTCTTCCTTCATTAATTGCAATTGTCAGCAGAGGGCCCCACACGATCCCTTGGTCAACTCTTTGTTGTACTATCAAGATTCTGCAAATCTTAGAGTTCACCACGCCCCGTGTAGAGCTGGGCACGACCCCGTGGTGGGTGTAGAAGCTTCTGCAGGTTTTTCTTGTTGTGCCGGGTCCTGACCACGCCCCATGCTCAGCTGGGCACGGTCCCGTGGTCAGGTTCTGTTTCTTGTTTTTGCTTTGGGAGATGTTGCCGAGGGGTCGGGCATGTCACTTTATTCCTTCTTCTTGTATTTATGTTGGTTTTGGCTGCCTATTTGTTTCTGTTGTTCTTTTAAGCTCGTTTAGTCATGTAAATTCAAAAGGAAGAAAGAAACGCGTTTTTTCCAACATTAGTACTAAAAAATGGTTAGTTTTATGCCTCATTTGATATAATTTATATGCTGCATTTTGCACACATCAAATACCCCCACACTTGAATCTTTGCTTGTCCTCAAGCAAAACTCTTTAATATGTGGCTTACACACCCAAATGGAATAGGTAGAGAAGAACTTTGTGACTTATCTTGAGTGCCGGGAATCCAAGATATTTATTAAGTTTTATTTTTATTTTATTTACAATCCTATTCGTCATTATTTATTTAGAACACTTGTTAAGAAAAATTACTTATTTGGGCATAACATGCCTCTTTAAAATTCCATTTATATACAAGTTCACATACCTCACGGGAGATCACTCAACACTCGGCCGATTTGTGTATTTTTGTGAAACACTCGAGACCGGCATGGAACTTACTTCTACCATATGCTTGCTAAGCGATCAAGCCTCCACCTTTTTAACTATAAACCTTCGTACATATCAAGAGGACTTTGGGAAGGGGTTAGGCTTGGGCTAAGGGTAGGTGGTTTTTGGTTAGTGGTTAGTAAAATGGCGAAAAACGTAAAAAGCGTCGGTTTTCGTAAAACTTTTTGTTTTTGTGACATCTATTCAAACTAAACGTATTCAAACAAGATTTCTTTGAGGAAACTTGTTTGTTTATTGCAACACTTTCATTTTTTTTCATGTCACATGATAATCGAGTTTTTTACTAAAACAAATGGGTTTGAAAGAAAAAGGTTTTGGTGGGTAATGGGTGTTTGTTTTTCGGGATTTGAAACGAAAAGGTTTAGGCTCAAAGGGGTTAACTAGGGGGGTTTTGGGTAGAGGTGTAAAAAGGAAGAAAATAATGGTTTTGAAAGAAAAATGGGTTAGTCCTAATGCCTCCATCATTTACTTATTTGGGTTCAAGTTGGTAAGGACCGGGAATGTATCGTCTCGGCAAGTTCTAGAGTCGTAAGAACCAAACGGCTATTCACACAAGAAACGAAAATCAGCATTTAGTTTAAAGATGTATGCATGTATGCTCAATAAAGGCTCAAAACTCACTTATTGTGGGAATGAGTTTATGATGTGATCAAATATATATAATCAAATTTTAAATAGATTTGTCACACCTTTTCATAATTTTCTTATTCGGTTCTTTTTATCACGACGCTATCGGTTGTAAATTTGTAAAAACATAACCTTTTTAGAACTTGTTATTCCCAAACTAAACCAAGACAAGTAAAAAAAATTAAAAAAAAATTGGGATGATTAGCGGTTCCAATAGAGTTTTGTGTAAGGCTTGTTATTAGGACTTGCAATATTCAAGGTTTTAGCATCCCCCCACACTTAAATTACACATTGTCCTCAATGTGTCCCAAAAATAAGTTTTTAGGTTGATTCGAATGTGAAAAGTGTTTTTAAAAACAAGGTTTTATATTACCTGGCATCTGGCCACGGCCCCGTGGTTAGAGCACCAGTAACAGAATTAAACAGAATGTTGACCATGGGGCGTGTTCACTGAGTACGACCCGTGGTCAGTTACCTGATCTGGGATAATTTTCTGCAGAGCCTGGGCACGGGGCCTGTTGGGCTGGGCACGGCCCCGTGCTGCACATGCTGGAAACTTGGAAAAGTTGGCGGAAGGCTCTGTTTACGTGCATGGGGTGCAGTTTTAACATCCCTCTGGCAATATCCACCTTTTCGAGTGTGATTTATTCATGAAAAAGTAAGACTAAACTAGAAAACATAAAAGTTAAACTAAGCTAAAACTAAGGATAGTTTCGTGGAATGCCTCCGAGGTGCGCCACGTTTATAAGGGTCCTTGGCTAGACCCAAAGTCAGTCATATGTTACCCAAGCGGGATGTCTCACATCCTGTGTTGCACCGTCGGAGAGCGTCATCCAAGCTTGAGTCTTTGACATCAATGTAGTTGACCGGATCCTCCTCGACTCTTTTCCCAACCCCGAATTTAATCTCCTTGTCTCCAACCCTCAGTGTTAGCTTCCCATCACTCATATCCACCATGGCACGAGTGGTGGCAAGGAATGGTCTTCCTAGAATGAGGGGAACTTTGGTGTCTTCTTCCATGTCGAGTATGACAAAGTCGGCAGGGAAGACAAAGTCTCTGACTTTTACCAATAGATTCTCGACGACACCTTGGGGGTATTTGATAGACCTATTGGCGAGTTGTATACTCATCTTTATGGGGCTCGTTTTACCTAGTCCGAGTCGGTCAAACATTGATGCGGGCATGAGATTGATGCTAGCCCCAAGGTCGGCTAGTGCACGTCGTATGGGTGATCCTACAATGGAGCAAGGGATGGTGAAGCTTCCGGGGTCAATTTTCTTTTGTGGGAGTTTGTTAAGGAGTACGGCGGAGCATTCTTCACTTAGGTTTAATAATTGCAAGGTTTCAATCTTTCTTTTGTGGGCGAGGAAGTCTCTCATGAATTTTGAGTATTTTGACATTTGAGTGAGGACTTCTACAAATGGGAGATTGATATGCAACTGTTTTAGTAAGTTTATGAACTTTGTGAATTGCTCGTCGGTCTTTTGGCGAAGTAACCGACCGGGGTAGGGTATCGAGGGGTTTTTGGTAGGTTCAGAATTTTGTGGGATGTTTGTTTCTTTGTGGGTTGATGGCGAGTGTGTAGTTTGGCTGGGTGGATTGTTGTTGGTTGGGGGTAATGGTGTTTCCTCGGGACCTACAGTTCGGTTTCTTAATGTTATGAGGTGTACTTGCGCCTTTGGATTGGTTTCGGTATTGCTAGGTAATTCGCCTTGTGGTCTCTCGGAGAAATTTTGGGCTAGTTGACTTAATTGTTTTTCAATGTTTTGAATGCTAGCTTGCTGGTTTCTAATGTTGGATTCCGTTTGTAGGAATTGATCCGAGTACCTTTTGTCGGTTTCGGAGATGAGGCGTGTGATGAGGTCTTCAAGCCTCTGCCGGCCCCTTGTTGTTGCTGAGCGAAATTTTGCGACTCATTTCTTGGTTGTTGTTGAAAGGTTGGTTGTTGATTTTGATTTTGTTGGTTACTACTATTTCCGGGCTCCCTCCAACCAAGGTTAGGGTGGTTACGCAATCCTTGGTTGTAGGTACCCGTTGGGGGACCCGATGGCCTAAGTCGATTATCAATGCAGTTTACCATTTCCGTTTGATTTTCCATATCTTTCATACAACTCCAATTTTCATGTGGCCCACCACACCCTTCATAAACCATAACCGAGGCCGTTTTCGCCATTTCTAACTTTTTGATTTTTGAAGATAGGGCCTCGATTTGGGCTTGTAAAGAGGTGCTCTCATCTACTTTATGGGCGCCCGGGGCAATAGATTTAGAGCCTCGGGGGGTGTGCCATTGAAAATTGTTTTGAGCAATTTCCTTAATTTGATTATAGATTTCATTTGGGTGTCGATTACCTAGGAGTCCCCCGGAGCTAGAGTCGAGTGTTTGTCTCGTGTGTGGCAGTAATCCATTATAGAAAGTGGATACTTGTTGCCACACCGCGAGACCATGATGAGGGCATTTCCTCAATAGCTCCTTGAATCTTTCCCAAGTTTCATATAAGGATTCCCCGTCCTCTTGCGAATATGTATTTATTTCCATCATTAATTTAGCGGTTTTAGAGGGCGGTGACGTGTGCGTATATATACATAATATTGCAATGAAATTACACACGATTTGGTTTTAAATTTATAAAAGTGATTATTACTTTTACATCAAAACACACATGAAAGAGGCAAGTGTACCCCGTCACATATGTAGTAAAGTATCGGTAAGAACCAAGTATCGATCCAAGGAAATGGGCGGAGAAATAATACTAGACCTTTGTCACTAAACTACCGGTAAAAACATAAGTTGTTTGATTTTAATTAAACTAAAGTAAGCATAAACAAATACATATAAAAACATAGTAGATGATAGATAAATAGCCTTGCTTAATACACAACCAAAGCATGTCAACTAAGTCGGTTTTGGCACTAGAAGCATTCGATCAATTCTCCAATTTCAAGACAATTAGTATCCCTTTCGGGAATCCTAACATGACATTCATTTGGAAAGTTAAAACGATAAACACACTTTAACCACCTAAAATTGTTCTTTAACGTGCAATTGATAAATGTCTATGAAAATCTCTTAAAAATAAGTTAGTCATCCGTTAGGAGTTTTCTAACCTCACTTAAACAAGGAAAGCGACACTGATAAACACAATGCAACCACCGAGACAAGCATAAACTAGATTAAATCACAACCGAGTTCATTTTACAAATCTTGCACACAAATTCACCTAGATAGCAATTTTGGCCTAAACTACTAACTAAGCTAACAAATCATGGCAAGAATTTATAACGACACCATTTAACCCGTTAAGGTCCTTCCGTGATGGCAAGCTTTCTTGATTAACAATAATTACATTTTATTAAATCACTAACCATTTCTAGTATCATGATGCACACATTTTAACCAAGCTAAACTAGTTAACCGAGTTTAAAGTTTACTAATACAAGATTAATTAAGCTTCATTTTTCAACTATCTTAACTAACCAAATACCAATCATCCAACACAATTACTTATAATCAAGAAATCAATATCAATAACAAGGTTACAAACTAATCATCAAAGATTAACATAGAAAATACTTCCAAATGTCATTACAAACAAAGATTAACATACTAATGGTTATAATCAAGCAAGGGATTGTTGTGTTTTTGCCCAAAGGCTACAATAATACATAAATATTAATCTAAATGCTTGAAAGATTAACAAAATTATGGAAAGATTAGAAAACCAAACCATAAACAAGCACTAGATTAAGAATCTGGAAGATAACGAAGCTAATCGGCACAATGTGGCTTGAATCCGGGTGAAAGCAGAAGCCTCCGGAGCCTGAAAATCGCCAGAATCGCTTCCAAAATGTCCAGAGTTACGAGCAGAATGTTTCTGCAAGTTTTTTATATAAATTCGAAATCGCACGGTCGTGCGTCCTGTTGCACGACCGTTCATTTTTTGAATTATTGGAGGGAAGGTGCACCATACTGCATGACGTCATCAGATCTTGACCAGATTCAATCTCGCACGACCGTTCTTCAGTTGGCACAGTCGTTCGTTTCCGGGTTCTTGTTGCACGCTTAGTTGCACTGGTCGTTCAGTTCCGGGTTCTTGGTTGGACATCGGATCCGCACGGGGTGCAAGATATGGAACGCCCGTGCATCACCGGGATGGCCTGGATTGCCTTGCATGCCGAGTTGCACGTTCGTTCATTTCCGGACTGAGTTGGTTTTGTCGGAGATGCACGATCGTGCATCAGGTCGCACGACCGTTCCACTCGCCCAGGTCAGTTTTCTAACAGACTGTTCGCAGCTTCGTCGTTTTGTCCGGAAAGTCCTCGTTTTCACTATCATCTTGTCTGGTATGCTGTTTTAGGCCTGTAAACAAAATTGTAGATGATTAAGCATCCGAATGATGGTTTTACGGCCGAAAACGCATAAATTAGGGGTAAAACGGGGGACTAAAATATGTGTAAATTAGCGAATATCAGGCGGGAAATACTTATATAGAAATTTTTGGGCAAGTTCATCCCAAGTGTTTACTGATCCACCCGGGAGGGTGTTGAGCCAATCCTTGGCTCGGTCTTTTAGTGAGAATGGGAACATTCGGAGGCGGACGACGTCGTTTGATGCTCCGTTGATCCGGAAAGTGTCACATATTTCTAAAAAGTTGGTAATATGTAAATGGGGATCTTCATCGGGTAGGCCATGGAAGGTTGTGGAATTTTGGAGCATTTGGATCAAATGTGGCCAAAGTTTGAAGTTGTTGGCATCGACGTTCGGTGCATAGATGGCGGGTCCAAGATTACCGACCGTCGGTCGTAAGTAATCCATTAGGGTACGTTGATCCGCCATTGGGAGTTGGTCCCCCGAAGCTTTCTCTTGATTCTTAGCTTTTAGTATTTTTATTAGAAAGCATTCGGGTTCGTCTAGAGGTTCTTTTATGTCTTTGTTAGAACTGGAGCTCATGCACCGCCTAGAGAATTCAGGCCCTGCGATTGAGTCCTAAGTCCTGTGACAAAAAAAAAAAGAATGTCGGTCAGATCTCTCACCACGGCCCCGTGGTCGTGTTTACAGTTGCTGTTTTCTGGATCCAAGTTACTGGGGAGTTCAGCACGGCCCCGTGGTGCACCTCCACGGCCCGTGGTCACTCTTCTGTAACTCAGAAAACAAAAACTGCCAGTAAGAATATTGGGCACGGCCCCGTGTCTGACCGGGCACGACTGCAGAACTTGAAAAACTAAGAAAAATCCAAAAAAATTCGAAAAATAAATAAAAATAATTAGGCCGTCGATTTTAAACTTTCTTAAAATCCCCGTGTCCCCGGAAACGACGCCAAAAACTTGGTGTGCGTTAAGCGTGATATGATTTTATTAATATTTTGATCCCATTTTATGCATTAGTCAAGTTTTAAATTTATAAAGCACGATATTATACTAACACTAAACACGCACTTGGGCAAGTGCACCCATCGTGAGCGTAGTATAGTGTTGGTAAGATACAATGTTGGTCCCAGTTTGGACTTAAAAACTTCTTTTCACGTAATATGGCAAGTGATTTCAATAGATGTGAAAATAGTGTGCGGAAATAGAAATCAGACTTTCAAGAAACAAGACCTACAGAATTTTCAAGTTTATATCACTTTCAAACAAAATGGTTTACAAGGTGATTGTAAGATTATTATCTATTACAAATGAATACTAGTGAATTATGAGGTGAAAGGACAATGGAGTTTGTAGTATGTATTGAATGCTAGGCTTAGCTCGTTGTTCTCTGCTTGATGAGCCTTCTATTTATAGACGACTTGAATACATGAATAAACATTTGTTTATTCATCTTTATGTCCTGCAAAAAGTCGCTTCTTGACATATTCATTGAATCCAATAATCAAGTTGCTTTGTCATAATGATATCCAATAATGTCAACTTGCTTCGGTTAGCGTGGCATGATAGAACTGATTTTTAGACAAGTGGGGTTTCATCAGAATTTCTGATAACCACTTCATCAAAAATTCTGGTGAACAAATCATCAGAAAATCTGATGATCAGAATCGCCAGAAACTGATGATATTTCATCAGAAATATCATCAGATCCGTCAGAAAGACTTTCTCTGATAATCTTCTTCAGCTCTTGATCAACTTATGATACTTTGAAGTAGATATTGTTCTTTTCAGTTGTCCTATCCTATCTTCTTCTTCTTCTTGTTGTGATCTTTAAGACTTTCATCTTCTTCACAGATCAAGTTGAATATGATTTTCTTCAATACTTACAAATAAAGTTTCCTAACAGTTTCCCCCTAAGTATTGTAAGAAAATGAACTATCTATATCAAACATAAACATGCTTTTACTAACCCTTGAAAAGAAAGTTCAAACAACTAAATTCAGAAACATAAAATAGAATCAAACCAACCATTGTTCAAAACAAACAGAAATAAAATATTGTTCTCAAAAACAGAAATTTAAACTCATGAATTCATCAATTGATCTTCACTCCACTTCAGTACTTGTCTCCTGGTTTCAGCCTTTTCTTGTAGTCAATTGCCTTTTGAGTTGTTTTGTAAAGTTCTTTGTACCAACCTCTGGCTTCCATCCATTTATCTATGTCATTTTCAATTGCCTTCCTCAGCTGTTCATTGTTCTTCCCCTTCTTCTTGAGCTGCTCTTGTTTCTCATTCATGCAATTCTTTATATATTTCAGAGTTTGATTAGAATACCTGTATATTTCACTGACTCTGAACAGAGCTTTCTCATCATAGGCATCTTTGAAAACCACACATATTTCTGGTTTGTCAAAGATAGCTCCAGTTCTTACTTTGTTGAGAGGAATTTCAGCTGGAATGGTGTTGTTTGGAGGAGGTGTTAGTACCTTTTTGCTATATTCAAAGTTTATACACAGATCAAAATCTGTCAGTTAAGCCCTTTGATATAACTTTTCTCCTGCTTTCTTGATACTGTCAAGAGCTCTTCTGATCACAACTGCAGAACTTTTGTCATTATCAATAAGTTGCTTCAACTTTACTAAACTCATTGGGTGAAGTTCATCAGCCAGGTCTCCATCAGTAACAATTGTATCACTATTATCTTTTCTAATCAGGGTTTATTTGTTCTGTGCACCAGTGCCTAAGACACCTCCTGCAGCATTGATACTGATAATCTTTTCAATAGAAACTATTGGATTTGTGACTGGTTTGTGAAACATTTCCAAGTTTCCTGCATCTCTAAGTTCAACAATATTTCTGCTTAATGGAGAGAGTGGTCTTTCTAGTTTGTCTTCTTGTTTGTTCCAGTAGTAATGCTTCAAGTGTTCTTCAGGGTACATGATTGTATGTAGATCACCTTTCAGCACTTCAAATTCTTTGAGTTTTCCATCTGAATCTTCTCCAATCACTTTTCTTGTCCTTTTTGAGGATGTTACTTCATGTTCCATTCTTCTCTTTTGTATCCAGCTGTTTGCTGAATTCGGTTTCACTTGTAAGAGCTATAGAAGATGATTGAACTGGAACAGCTCCTTGTATTTGCACCTTTGATGTATCTGGTTTTGGAATATTTGTTGGAGGAGCCATAAGTAACTTTGGCTTATTGGGAGGAGGACCCATGGGTTGCTTCTGTTTTTGTGTTGTTGAAGTTTCTGATTGTTTGGTTGGATCTTGTTGAGCTACTTCTGGTTGCTTGAATTGTTGTTGATGAGTTTCTGACTCTCCTGCTAGTTTTTCTTGTGGAATTGGAGCTTTCAGTTCATGAAAATCAACTTTTGCAAGTCTGACAACATTGTACTGCAACCTCTTTACTAACAGATGAACATCAGCAAGAGTTTGAGCATTTGTTTCTTCTTGTTTCTTCATTCTCTGAAACTCCAGTTTATCTTGATTTTTCTGTGCAGACAATTCCACCACCAGTTTCTCAAAAGCCTCAGCCATGCTGCTGTTGTTGGCTCTGAGGAACTGAATTTCTTCAAGGATTCTTCCAGAACTTGAGCTTTCCCCTACACTTGCAACCTCAACCATCTGTTTCTTGATTTCTTGCAGTTCTTTGAGAGCTTTCTTGAATTCTGATGAGCTCTCTCTATTTTCTGATGACTCCTGTAGTTTGTTGAGGGCTGCAGTGTTATATTCTGTTTGTTTCTGTACAGCTTTGACAGTTTCTGATAAGGCTTTAATATCTGACTTTTGATTTCTGATCTCTTCCAGTATTAGATCAAGCTTTTCTTCTGTGGCTGATTTCCCAGTACAAACAACTGTTATGTCATCAAGTTCTTTGTGCAATTGTTTGGTTGACATAGATTGATGTTCTTGGGTAACAGGAGGAACAACAGATGTTCTTCCTTTAACACCAGCAGAAAACACATTCTCTGCTGTTCTGAGGTTAAGAGGATTGAAATATTCCATATTATCTATACCCTCACCAGAAAATTGAAACTCATTCAAATTCTGGTTTTCCTTTTATCCTTGAACCTTTTCAGGTTCTCCATGAGTTGTTGAGAAACTCTTATTTTTCTCAATCAGGTTTCCTTGATCAGTAGACTGATCTCCACCTGTTGCCACCACATTCTCCTCCTCAGAATCTGATTCAGAGAATGGGTCTTTGGTTTTACTCACATCTTGTCTTTCAGAAACAGTGCCTCTATGTGAAATTTCATAATTTCCTAGAATTGAATCATCATAATCACTCTCAGAATTATGAACAATATTAAGTTTAGAGTGTTGTGCACCTGTTTCTCCCATATGTGAGATTTCTGCATGATGTTCTTCTGCCACAGGACTCATGTTCACATCTTCATCAGCTTGATGAGCGTCTGATTCACCCTGCTGTTCTATACTTAGTGTGCTTGACTCTTGTGCATCATGCTCCATAGGGGACAAACTATCAAAAACTTCTTTGTTCTCTGGCTTCTTGCTTAACATCCTTAGGTATTCTGTTCTGTAAGGTGAATCTTCTGGCATCAAATTCATCATACTTTCTGACAGAACAGGCACATCATAATCTGACTTCCAAGACCCTACAACAGTCCAAGGTCTCATGATATCTGTACTCCACATATTTTCTGATGCAGGAATTTCTAGGTTCCTTTCAGAAAATGCATCAGAAATTATGATTGACAGAAATCTGGGAAAGGGTAGGTGTAAATCTATCCTTCCAGTGTTGGTCATAATTGATCTTCTGATCAGATTAAATATTTATGTTCCATAATCAATGTTCAACCCACTAATGAGGCTGAACATGGTTGTCAAAACATTTTTATTTATCTGATCTGTATCCCCAATTTTTGATGATAAACACTTGTTCAGGATTTCCATTAATACTTGCCAGAAGGCAGGTAGCTGATTTCTCTTGAATTCACTGATCTTTGAGATCTTTGTCTTGTAACCCATTACAACATCAATTAGTTCAAACAGATCTTCCATTTCTGGTGCTTCTTCATAATTTTGGCTTAAGGTAAGTTCCAAACACTCCCTTACTTTCTCTGGTGTGATTGTAATGAAGATGTCTCCCCATACATGTGCTGTAAGCTTGTTTGGATTTGAGAGTTTGAGTGTCTTTACAGCTTGTTGTATAAGTTTTCTGGCACCTCTCTGGTCTTTGTAAGAGCTTGAGTTATAGGACATCTGGTCAGAAATTCGATCAGGATTTGGCATTTTGTATCATATTCTTTAATGCTATCGTTCATCGCTTCATTGTTGCTCTTTAAAGAAAGAAATTCAGCTTCAGTGATGAGTGGAACAGAGTGTTCAACTGGTGGCATATTGATGTTGATAGCAGCCATGGAGAATTGAGGTTATTGTTTCGAAAAAAGGGTTTTTAAGGTTTTGCTTTTGAAAAGGAAGGTTGAAGATGGAAGTCTCCGCTTTGAATGAGGTATTTATAGTGTTTTGAGACAGAGAACTTTTGAGTGTTTTTCGTGGGTTGTTTATATTTAAGGTGGTTTATGACACCTTAATGATGTTTTTAATCTATTTAGGAAACAACCGTTTTTGAAACCCTTTGGTTTATCTCTGATTTAATATAAATCTTTTATTTGAAAATTAGAGATTCCAAGGTTTTAGCAGATAAACACTATCTTCCAACTTGCACCTTTTCTTCATGTGGGACCCTTTTCTAAAAAGGTCCAATAAAAACCTTTTTGAGATTGTGTATCTTCCCAAGATTTTCTTTTGATGATGTATATCAGAAAATCCTTGAATAAACCTTTGTGAGTTGGATTTTCCTCATATTTCATCAGAATACACTTGATTCATATTTAGAGATTGAATCACCATTTTTTTTAGATGAGAGGGAATAAGTAGAGTTTTTGAAGTTTTAACTTACATTGCATTTCTGAACTTCACATCATTGTTCTGATCTTCAGGAAGTGTTGTTGAGCAAAAAAAAATTTAATATAGCTTGTTCCAATCCTCAGAATTTTTTTTGATAGAAACCTTTTTATTAAAAAATTGTGTTGTTACAAGTTTTTATGAATCTGGTTTAAAGCAATGTTCCCTGATATTTCTTCTTATTTTTTGTTGATTTATCTTACTTCCTGGTTGTCAAGAGACTTTTCTGATGATTCATTTGGTTTTCTGACATATCATCAGATTTTCTGGTGAGTCAACAAATTTTTTTGATGTTTTAACAGAATTTCTTTTTAAGCTTCACCAGATTTCCCATGTTTTTATCAGATATGCAGTTTTAGTTCCCCCTAGATCTATTGTGATATTTAAAAAAAATAAAGCAAAGATATACTATATTAAACAAGACAAAAGAAAATACCACTAAACAGTAAGAAAAAGAAAACAAAAACTCCTCCTCCTTGAGCACATTGTACATGCTCTTCACATACAACCAGAGGTAGGTTATATGACCACTGTGATTTGTTGAAGGGACAAGGGTTGGATCACTTATATTCTCTTGTAGCGCCATCTGGGCCCTTGGATACCAGCTCCTTACTCCTCCGAAGTCCAGCTGACTGGTTATCACCTTGGTCACAAATCGAGGGTAGATCATAAAAGGTTGATGCGTGTGCAAGTTTGCTTCCAAGTCTCTTATGAGAAACTTAGAAAAGTTGTACGGTTTCTCCTGGACAACTGCATGAATCACCTCCATCATCCTGTAAGACAGCTCGTTGAAGTGTCCAATCTTCTTAGAGAAGCAGACACTGAGCTGTGTTACCAAGTACTGGAAAGGTGGTATGAAACCAGACTTGCTGATCTGCCTTGACACGTTGTATGTTTGATAGCCCATATCCCTCAGAGTTTGTTCCACCATTTCCTTGTTGAGGAAGGTGTTTTCTTGATCATCACCCAGCTGGAGAACATCCCTGAGAGTTTCCTCCTTTAGGGTGATTCTGACCCCCATAACCTCACTTTATATCCACATGGTGGTACCACTGAAGATGATTTTAGCATTCCACCAGAATTCTTGAAGGAGTTCTGGATAAATAGTGACATATGTAGATACAGCAAAGCCCAAGGGACTTCGCATGATCACACGTACCTGCAATCTTCCCGTGCAGGACCTTCCAGATTAGACCTAAGTCTAAGGTTATGATGTTTGTGAAGAGGAAGAGGAAAGTGTGTTTGTCTTATTGTTTTTGGGGGAGCCATTCTAAAGTATGGAATTTTTGATTGAGTGTTTTTGAAGAGAAGATTGTTTGAGATGAAGAAAGTCTTTTTCAAGTTGTTAATATTTATAGATGAAAGTGATAGTTATGCCATAAATGTTATTAACAACAAAAGATTTTCCAATCCATTTCAATCTCTTCATTTAAGACGATATTTGTTGCAGTGAGTATATGGCAATTTTCAAAGCCTCATGTTGTGAGTAAGCATTGAATAACTAGGCAGCTACTTTCATAGCCCCTAATCATTTTTATGCCCCCGTGTCACTCAAATTCCTTATGAAAGATGACTTTGCATGCATTGGAAGTATAAGAAAAATTCAATTTTCTGCAAAAATTTTCCCAGTGACGGTTGATTTTCTCTGCTGTAACATTGGATTTATCTTAATGCATGTTACTTTCCCCCTTTTTGATTTTTTTTTTAAATTTAAACAAAAGAAAAAAAAAATCCAAAACAGACTATTCACACTAATGAATTTATGCACATATGAGATACGAATGAAGATAGAGACTTCATTAAAATTTTCTGATGATCAGTGCTTATTCTGATGTTTCAACAAAGTTTCTGATGTTTTATCAGAATTTCTGATGATTTCATCAGATTTTCTGATAAATCATCAGATTCATTGATGATTTATCAGATTTTCTGATATTCCATCAGATTGATGGATTTCTTTATCAGAAACCTGTTGAATTATTCTTTGATTATCAGAATTCTGATGTTCATCAGTTTGGTTTTCAATTTGTGGCCTTTTGTTTTCTGAAAGATCTTCATCTTTTATGTTAACCAGGCCAAGTTTGCTGATTAAAAAGTTGTGTCTCTTTTCATCAAGAGGTTTTGTAAAAATATCAGCAATTTGGTTTTCTGTTAGAACAAAGTACATTTCTATGTTACCTTTTTTAGCATGATCCTTTATGAAGTGATATCTGACATCTATGTGCTTGGTTCTAGAGTGATGAACTGGATTTTCTGTTATTGCAATTGCACTCTTTGAATCACATAGGATTGATATCTTTGTCAGATTTACTCCATAATCTTTCAGCTAAGTTTGCATCCACAACACTTGTGAACAACAACTTGCTGCTGCTACATATTCTGATTCAGCTGTTGATGTTGCAACATAGTTTTGTTTCTTACTTGCCCAACATACCAATTTCTCTCCCAAGATTTGACATGCACCAGATGTGCTTTTTCTGTCAATCTTGCAACCTGCATAATCTGCATCTGTATATGCAATTAGTTCAAGGTTTGTATCCTTTGGATACCAGAGACCAAGTTCTAATGTGCCTTTTAGATATTTAAAAACCCTTTTTACAGCTTTTAGGTGGGACTCTTTAGGATTGCATTGATATCTGGCCAGAAAACATCTGGTCTGCTTGCAGTCAAGTATAGTAATGATCCTATCACCCCCTATAGGTTTTAATATCTACACAAATTCCATCTTTATCAGAATCCAATTTGTTCCCTGTTGCCATGGGAGTTTTTGACATTGAGGAATTTTCAAGTGAGTATTTTTGCAGAATTGTTTTCACATACTTTGATTGACTCAAAAATACTCCATCAATTCTTTGTCTTACTTGTAAATCTAAGAAAAAGGTTAACTCACCCATCATGCTCATTTCAAAGTGGCTGGTCATTAATTTTTGAAACTTTTTACAAAAATTTTCATTTGTTGATCCAAATATAATGTCATCAACATATATTTGGACTAACAAAGTGTAACCTTTGTGTGTTTTAAGAAAAAAGTGTTGTGTCAATAGTACCTTTTGTGAAGCCAGAGTTGATTAAGAAGTTTGAAAGTGTTTCATACCAGGCTCTTAGAGCTTGCTTCAAACCATACAAGGCTTTGTTTAACTTGTAAACATGATTTTGAAATTTTGGATCAACAAAGCCTTCAGGTTGATGCACATAAACTTCTTCCTCAATCTTACCATTCAGGAATGCAGATTTTACATCCATTTGATAAATTTTGAAGTCTTTGGATGCAGCATAAGCAAGAAAGATTCTTACTACGTCTAATCTGGCCACTGGTGCAAAAGTTTCATCATAGTCAATACCTTCTTGTTGACAATAACCTTTGACCACTAACCTTGCCTTATTCCTGGTTATTATGCCATTTCCATCTGATTTGTTCCTGAATACCCATTTTGAGCCTATGACTGATTTGTCATTTGGCTTAGGCAGCAGATCCTATACTTTACTCTTTTCAAACTGATCAAGCTCTTCTTGCATAGCTTGAATCCAGTCTGAGTCATTAAGAGCTTCTTTGACAGTCTTGGGTTCTATCTTGCTTAGAAACTGAGCAAATGCACATTCATGTGCTGTTGCAGATCTTGTTCTTACACCATCTTCTGGATTTCCAATGATGTCAGAATGAACATGTCCTTTTATCCATCTCAACTTGTTGCGAAAAATTGTTGGTTCGGATGGATTTGAAGTTTCCCCTGAACATTTGCCTCAGTTCTATTGTTTGTATCAGAATTTTGATTGTCAGAAATATTTTCATTGTTCTGATTCAAGATTTCTGATGTGTTTTTCATTTGTTCTCCAGGGTTAGCACATGAATCATCTAAAGATTTGTTTGTTAGAGATTTATCATGTTCTAAGAAGTCTTCAGTTATCATTTCAAAAAGATGTTCATATTTTCTTGTTTATCAGAAAAGTTTATTTCCTTCATATATTTATCAGAAACTTCTGTTTTTGATGAGTCATCAAAAGATACATATAAACTTTCTCTGATTGTCTTTGTGTTTAGAATAAAAATTCTATAAGCTTTTGAGGACAAAGAATAATCAAGAAAAATACCCTTTTCTGCTTTTCAGTCAAATTTCTCAAGGCTTTCAAAATCATTGAAAACAAAACATCTACAACCAAATGTGTGCAAAAATTTTACACTTGGAATTCTTCCATTTATAATGTTGTAGGGTGTTTTATTGATTATGGACCTGTTTTGGGTAAAGCAAGCATTTGCTATTGCCTCTGCCCAAAAGTGAGTGGGCAGTTTTGCATAAGCAAGCATTGTTCTGACTGATTCCACTAAAGTTCTATTTCTCCTTTCTACCACTCCATTCTGTTGGGGTGTTCTCGGAGCAGAAAAGTCATGAGAGATTCCTTTGCTTACAAGGAAGTTCTCAATTCTTGAGTTTTTAAATTCTATTCCATTGTCTGATCTGATCCTTCGAACTGTTAAGTTTAACAGGTTTTCAATTTTTCTGATAAAATTAATGATCAGATCAGGAGTTTCACTTTTCTTTCTTAAAAATTCCACCCATGTGTATCTGGAAAAATCATCTACAATTACAAGTATGTATTTCTTCCCAGAAAAGCTTTCTGTACTTATGGGTCCGCATAGATCCATATGTAAAAGTTCCAAATTTTGTGTTATAGAAGATTCAGAAATTGCTTTGTGTGAGCTTCTTTTGGATTTACCCATTTCTTAAGCTTCACAAATTTTATCCTTCTTTAAGGATATGAAAGTTAATCCATTTACCAGGCCTTTGCTTGCTAATTTGTTTAAATTTAAAATTTAAGTGGGCTAACCTCTTGTGCCACAACCAACTACTACCCTTGTTAATTTTTGAAAATAAACATAATTTTGGATGTTCATTTTCTTCTTTGAAATCAAAATAGTAGATTGATTGCCTTATCCTTTTTCCACTTAAATAAATTTTGTTATCATCCATACCAATTAACAAGCATTTTTCTGGTAAAAAGGTTACCTGAAAACCTTTATCATAGAATTGACCACAACTCAGCAGATTGTACTTTAAGCCTTCTACATAGGCTACTTTTTCTATGGTCAAACATCCATACCTTATGCATCCATATCCCATAATCGTCCCTTTTACTCCATTACCAAAATTAACCATTTTACCCAGTTTTGAAACAAAGTTACTGAGTAAGCTCCTGTCCCAAGTCATGTGCTTGGAGCTTCCAGAATCACAGTACCAGATCTGCTGCACATGATGGTCCTGAAATGGAAAAATTAGAGGGATTTTGGTACCCAGACTTGCTTGGGTACTTTTTCTGATGAGATTTTAATTAGATTATTTTCTCTTGATGGTCTTTCATCAGAATATCTGTTGCATGCTGAGCCATGAACAAATTTTTCATTTTTCTTTTGGAGATGGTGTTGAACAAGCTTCAGTATGTCAACACACATACAAGATTCTTTATCAGAATTTTCTGATATCTTTTCTTGTGATGGAATGAGTGGATAGTTTTGAAACAATGAGTGAACTTCTTCTGAAATATTTAAAGATTTTTGTTTTGATTCACTCCATTTTGCTTTAAAGTTGGATTTTTCAAAAGAGTTCTCAGAACTGGTTGATTTGCATGATTCAGAGTCAGATTCTGATGTAAGATTATCAGAAATCTGATGTGTTGCTTTTACAAAGATGGTGGGTTTAATTTCATTTGTTTTTACATATCCTAAACCCTCTCCTTTGTTCTTTGGTGTAGATTCAATAAAGTTAATGAATTCTTTAGCTTGTTGAAAACCTTTTACATTGATTTCTTTATCATGAATTTTCTTGTAAAGATCTTTTCTTTCTTTTTTATAAAATTCAATTTTGGCTCTGTGATCTAAACTTTCTTCTATTAGTAACTGGTTTTCAAGTATAACTTTATTCATGGTTTTTTTTTGCAACTCATCAGATTTTTTACTATCTAATCTCTGTTTATCTTGCAGATTTAGAAAATCTGACATGAACTTGTTTAACTTGTGTTCAAGATCAAGATTATCTAAATTTACCTTATGTTCTGAAGTTTCTGGTAAGTCATCAGAAAGTGCCATAAGGCAGAAATTTACCATCTCTTTTTCTTCTTCATCAGAAGAATCATCAGACTGCCTTGTATTTGTCCCTGCAATCAAACTGACTTGTTGTTGCTTCTTTGCTTCTTCCAGCTTCTTCTTATAATATGCAACATCCTTCAGTTTCTTGGTTTTGCATTCTGATACACAATGACCCTTTTGCTTGCATTTCTAACACACAACTTCAGCCTTTCCTTTATCCTTAGATCTACCTTCTTCCCTAGATCTTCCATCCATCCTCCCTCTGTCACTTTTCTGGTATCTTTGGCCTCCTCCCCTCAACCTCTGCTCAAAGGTTTTAGTGAGCAATGCAATTGCTTCAGTAAAAGCTGAAAAATCTGATGATGTATCAGAAATTTCAAGATTTTGACTATTTGAAGGTTGTGGGTCATTGGTAGGAGTTCTTTGTGAGTTTGAGATTAAAGCTAATGATCCCCCTCTTTGAATGGATTCTTTAAATATTTCTTCTTCCCTGGGGACTAGAATGTTGTATAAGTCATGAAGACTCATATTACCTAGTTCTAGGGTAGAGGACAAAGTCATACTTAGACTTCTCCATTCTCTAGGTAAGGCATCCAGAAATTTTATGTTTCTTTCATCACTTGATTTTGTTATCCCAAATTTCTTTAGCTCATTCAAAAGTTTTGTAAATCTTTGATATGTTTCATTTAATTTTTCATTTGGTAAACTTTTGAATCTATCATATGAGGAAACATTGTTTGTTCTTTTGTTTCTTTTCATCCTTTCTCCTCCTTCACAAATATTTTCCAAATGATCCCATATTTGCTTGGCTGATGCACATGCATCAACTTGTGAAAATATGTCATTAGGGAAAGCCATTATTAAAAGTGACTTTCCCCTTTCATCTGCAGCCACCAGATCCTTGACTTCTTGGCTCCAAAGTGTTTCACTTTTGGGAGCTCTAGAAGCAGGGATTCCTGGTGATTGATCAGTTGCTGGCATAGCTGGTATTTCAGTCATTGGTACATGTGGACCCCTTTCAATGGATTGAAACAGAGCTCGGTCATGTCCGTTAAGGAAATTGACCATCCTGATTTTCCATTGGGGGTATTCCTCTCTGACCAGAGTTGGAGGTTTAGACATTGAACCAATGTTAAAAGCATTATTCCATGTTTGAAACCTGGCCATATTTAGAGAAAAGAAGATGAGCGATTGATCGTTTGAAAATGATTTATTCAATCTGCTCTGATACCAATTGTTGGTCCCAGTTTGGACTTAAAAACTTCTTTTCACGTAATATGGAAAGTGATATCAATAGATGTGAAAATAGTGTGCGGAAATAGAAATCAGACTTTCAAGAAACAAGACCTACAAAATTTTCAAGTTTATATCACTTTCAAACAAAATGGTTTACAAGGTGATTGTAAGATTATTATCTATTACAAATGAATACTAGTGAATTATGAGGTGAAAGGACAATGGAGTTTGTAGTATGTATTGAATGCTCGGCTTAACTCGTTGTTCTCTGCTTGATGAGCCTTCTATTTATAGACGGCTTGAATACATGAATAAACATTTGTTTATTCATGTTTATGTCCTACAAAAAGTAGCTTCTTGACATATTCATTGAATCCAATAATCAAGTTGCTTTGTCATAATGATATCCAATAATGTCAACTTGCTTCGGTTAGTGTGGCAGGATAGAACTGATTTTTAGACAAGTGGGGTTTCATCAGAATTTCTGATAACCACTTCATCAGAAATTCTGGTGAACAAATCATCAGAAAATCTGATGACCAGAATCGCCAGAAACTGATGATATTTCATTAGAAATATCATCAGATCCATTAGAAAGACCGTCTCTGATAATCTTCTTCAGCTCTTGATCAACTTATGATACTTTGAAGTAGATATTGTTCTTTTCAGTTGTCCTATCCGATCTTCTTCTTGTTGTTGTGATCTTCAAGACTTTCATCTTCTTCACAGATCAAGTTGAATCTGATTTTCTTCAATACTTACAAATAAAGTTTCCTAACATACCGAGGTTGTCCAATGACACAAGAGCTTTTAATACCAGTTTATCCTCAACGTCTAATCGATCCAATTTTTGAGAAAAGAGTTTTAAAACATGAAAATAAAACTAAAATGAAAAAAACAAATAGACAAGATAGAATCACTTGGATCTAACTCATCTTTAATGTATCCTTTGATGATTTTCGCACTTTCGGACTTTTTAAGAGATTATCATAGTTATAGTAGTAGGCCCCTGTTTTGAAGGTGTCGTTACCCTCAACCCAGTGGTTTGAGTCAGCAGGGATACAATCCCAAAGGGTCGGAATATTGAAAGACAATTAAGTTAGTTATTAATACGAAAAGTGGTAGGCCCCTCTTTTGAAGGTGACGTTACCCTCGGCTAAGTGGTTTGAGTAAGTAAGGATAAAATCCCAAGAAGTCGGTTTAAAGTATTAATAGTAGTTAACATATGATGGGTTCAAGCTATTCGCACCCCCGTTATCCAATACAGTTTGGCATTGAAGGAGGTCCTAGTAAGCTTGAACCAAGTACTCGCAGGATCTATACACTGAACGAGACAAGAACTTTACCAAACCACCCTCCTAACCCCCTTCCTGGTAGTTAACGCGCTTTATATACACCGTAAAGACACGAATGAGCAAATCAATGACATCATGAAGAAATGGTAAAGAAAATTCACTTTCAACATAAGAAACTAGTTATTAAAGTCATTTATACAAACCCAATTAAAAAGTGCCGAAAGATTAAAAATCAAAAGTAATACATTAAAGACTTGTCTTTACCAAGTGATGTAAGAGTTTAGCCAAACATGGCCTTTGATTGACAAGAACTCTTACGATCAATCTTGGATCCCGAGAGTACTACACACTCTAAAGATGGATGATGGATGATGGTGGTGGGTGTTGGTGTTGTAGTGGTGGCAAAGTGGGAGAAAAGTGGTTTGCCAAGGGATGCCTTTGAAGTGATCCAAGCACCCCTATTTATAGCCAAAACAGAGTCCCGGCCACGGCCCCGTGTCCACTGGGCACGGCCCGTAGCCATCCTTTTCTCTTCCTTCCTTCATTAATTGCAATTGTCAGCAAAGGGCCCCACACGACCCCGTGTCTTCTGGGCACGGTGTTGGTTCATGAAATGTCTGTTGACTACGTCTGCATTAAGTCTTAGGTCAAGATAGGTCAACATAGGAGCTTGATAGTTAGAATTAGGGTTTTATGTTAAGATTTCGCTCATGTGAACATTTAGTCAAAGGTTTCGCTCATGTGGTCATCAGGTGGTTTCGCTTATAAGTGCATGGGGTTTCGCTTATATGGACTGCCATATAAGCGAAATCAGTCAACTATATATACCTGATGAGTGTCTTCATTCTGTAACTTGGAGCGAAACCTGGTCATGCTTGTGGTAACTAAACTCTGTCAAAATCAATTCAAAAAGCATCAATATAGAAGGAATTAAAGAGGAAAAGCTGTTGTTACTTTGTGTACATTGATTCCGCCTTTATACGCAAAGATGAACTACCTTGACTGACTTTTCAAGGTCGCAAACCGGTCTAACAAGTGGTATCAGAGCTTCAGGACGAGGAGTTCATACTACTACAGCTGATTCGACCAAATTCTCTCATTTCTACTCACTTTCTCTTATGCTTTTTCGATTTGAACTAGTTCCTACGGTTGAAATGACTTGATTTTCGAGTATAACGTGTAAAACAACAATTAACAAACCCTAGAAAGAATCAGTTTAAAACACGACTTAAAAATGGTAAAAATCAGTTGAAAACCATATTTCGCTTATTCGGACATCGAAGGTTTCGCTCGAAATACAGTAGTTTCGCTCATACGGACATAACTAGGGTTTCGCTCAAAAGGACATTTCTGGTTTCGCTTTTCTGTCACATTGCTATTTCGCTTATTTGTCACTTACAACCTGATTTCGCTTATCAGTCATTCAGACTGATTTCGCTTTTGTGACATTACCTAATTTCGCTTATACAGACATATACTGATTTCGCTTATCAGTCAAAGACTGATTTCGCCTGAGTGTCATATTTCGCTCGAAAGTGAATTTTTTCAAATCAAGATTATTTCACGACAATCGAGTGTCAGTGTATTTCAGATTACTTGATATCGTTTAAACTGATTGAGTTTGTTTGTTTGCTCTCAGGTGTTTGAAGATGTCAAGCAACGGTGAAGAATTCTACAACACATTCTATAACGCATTCACTTCCGAATCGACAGATAGAAGATCCGAGATGAGAGAGATTTCGGAGAATTTGAAGTTTGAGAACATGTATGGAAGCCAACAGAAGCCACCAAAATTAATGAAAGTTGAAGATTATAACTGGTGGAAAAACAGATTTGAGGGTTGGGTAAAAGCTTTCGCTCCTGAAAGCTGGTTAAAACTGATAAATGGATATATTGAACCAGTAAAAGAGGGAGGAGAGTTAATAGATGCAAAAGATTTCACAGACATAGATATAAAAAATGTTGTGGCTGAATATAAGATGATCACATTAATTAAACAGTCAGTGAGAGAGGATATTATCTCGTTACTTGAACAAGAGAAAACTTCAAAGAGTTTGTGGGAAGCGTTAGGGAGAAAGTGTGTAGGAAGTAATGAAATTGTAAAAAATAAAAAGAAATTGTTGCGTAAAGAGTTTGATCTTTTCAGTTGTATGAAAAATGAATCTGTTTGTAAAATGATTGAAAGATTTGGGCATCTGAAAATGGAGCTGACCAGACATGAAATCACATATTCTGAAGAGGAGCTGGTGGATAAATTGTTTGATTCATTGCCAAATGATCAAGAGTGGCAATACTTCGCTCTAATGTTGAAAAACACAATCAAGCCTGAAGATTTAAAAGTTGATTTGCTGATCGAAAGACTTGAAAGTCATGAGTTGGAAATAAAGAGATCTAAAGTCAACAATCCAGCTTATCAGCAGAATGTAGAGCTTTACTACCGAGGAAATGCACCACAGGCTGGATCTCCAAAAACAGCATTTTCTGCAGAAAGTTCAAGATCAGTGAACAATGAAAATCTTCACAGTGGTTTTCACGGTGGATCTTCTTCAACAGTTTCAGACCAATCTGCTTCAAAGAATTTATTCCAGTGTAATATCGCAGTGGATCTGAAGAATGGGCAGAATTTCAGCGAAGAGTCGGCAAAACAACAGATGGTTTTCTTGGCATCTGTACTTGAATCATATGAAAGCCTCGTTGCAGGGAAGATTGGCAACACCAACTTGACGAAAGAAGATTATGATCAATTAGACCCCGAGGAGATGGAACTAATGGATATAAGATGGTGCATGGCCAGTGCTGTTCGTCGGGCACAGCGGTTCATGGAGATCACGGGGAGAAAGTCAATTGGTGGACCATCTACCAAACTGGGATTTGATAAATCTAAGGTGACATGTTTCAAATGTAAACAAAAAGGTCACTTTAAGCGCGAGTGCAGAAATGCGTATGCTGATGATTCTGAAAATCCGTTCAGCGAAGACTATTACAAGAAAGCGATCTACCATCAGAACAAGTCTAAGCCTCCAAGGTTGAAACAGCCTGAAGAAAAATCAAGGGCTCTTGCTGTCACACCCCAACCGATGGCGGAATCATCGGGGCGCGGCACTAGGCGAATCAGATTGCTCAAGAGAATCCATAACATTTATATTGCGATAATATTTAATACATTCGTTATCCCATACTAACAAATAATACAATCACATAAGTTATCACAGATTTCTTGTCCTCTCGAACAATACAAATCCGACAACCTAGATTTTAGTTGAGTTTCTAGACCTCCTAGCTTGATTTGATATAGTCTGCGATCTAACCTGCAACATACGTTAAAATATTTGTCAATACAAAAGTATTGGCGAGTATACAGGTTTGATAAGTAGCATAATAGAATAAAAGTGTAGCGAATTTCCATATGCATAAACGTAATACACGACATATATACTCACAAAACTGATACTACCAACTAAGTCCTCGATGCTCGAATGTACGATGGCATAACTAGACCCCGTCGGGCGCAATAGTACTATACTAGTCGTGGTGGGACGTCGCGAGTATAAGCCCTAGCACATATGCAACTAGCATCACGTATATCTATGCATAACAGTTATTCGCAGGTGATAATTCGATTGATTGAATATTTCGTTTGATGAGTTCGATTTGTTAGAAACGTATGTTACACCCAAAATTCGATTAAAAAGGGGTCAAGTATACTCACAGTGCGTATTTAGCGAGAAT
Source organism: Helianthus tuberosus (assembly GCA_030545235.1). NCBI lineage: Eukaryota > Viridiplantae > Streptophyta > Magnoliopsida > Asterales > Asteraceae > Helianthus > Helianthus tuberosus. Next base: position 153,683,796 of record CM060364.1, on the reverse strand, counting down.
ACAACTTGATTGAGTCGGTTGCGAGTACGTCTGTGTTGATCCTTGAAGAATAGAGTAAACGATGCACGGTTAAGCAAGATTGCCTTGAAAAGTCACTCACTTGGTCGAATGGTGCTCATCCGTGCGGATTAACATGTTATCCGTCCGGATGACAAGTTATCCGTCCGGATGACAAGTTATCCGTCCGGATGACATGTTATCCGTCCGGATAACAGGTGATCCGTGCGGATGATGTGTGATCCGTGCGGATAAGGTGTGATCCGTGCGGATAAGGTGGTGACTCGTCCGAATTGTTGTCCGTTCGAAATAAGTGGTGATTCGTACGGATTGTCATCTGTTCGAATAAGCGTCATCCGTCCGGATGACATGTATTCCGTCCGGATAACATGTACCCGTCCGGATGACATGTATCCGTTCGGATGACATGTTATCCATGCGGATGACATGTTATCCGTGCGGATGACATGTTATCCGTGCGGATTACATGTTATCCGTGCGGATTACATGTTATCCGTGCGGACATCACGTCTGTTTCGCGTTCTGAATTCTGTTTCTGAGTGCTTTAACAGAAGAAATACTTGTAGAGTTACCGGGACAGTGCAATCTCGCACTAACACTTGAAGTTCCGTCAATTCCGACCCGCTCTAACGGCCGGGAATCACCCCGTTCCATCAGATCTGGCCGTTCGTGATGGTTCTTCAGGGTTAACTCGAAATCGCACAGTTCCTTGGGCAAATACATAGATTTAGGCGAGATTTGTTACCAAAACATGTGGAAATCACCCAGATCTGAGTCGTTCATGGTGGGATGAGGTCACAACTGGAAGTTCATAAGAACCCTTGGTGACATCACCTCAAAAACGCCTCAAATCCGCAGATTTCACGGTTAGAGATTGAGTTTTGAAAGATAGAATGATGTAGAATCGAGTGTAGATTGTAGAAGTACAAGTTTTAGGTTGAAATCTTACCGGAATCGCGAGGAAATCGAGAGAAAAGGGTCCTGAGCGTGTTTGGTCGAGTAGGAGCTGTCACATCACTGTTCAAGTGATGTGACTTGGTATTTATAGGCAACAGGGGAGAAGAAGGGAGTTCTGGCCCGGATTGCCCATCCGTCCGGATAGCCCATCCGTCCGGATAGCCCATCCGTCCGGATTGCTATTCGTCCGGATTGCAATCCGTCCGGATGGTTATCCTGACGCATTGGACTTCTCCGTTTTCGATCGTTTTGATAGTTTTCGAAGTACGTACTTTCCATAATTAATTTATATTATCATTATATTGTTATTATACATGCATATATATCACTGTCGTATTTACGTATCCAATCCAAAGTTTCGATAATTAACAATCGGTTTTCGTTTCGAGTGTGCGATTATAAGCGACGTTTCACGGCCATCAAGGAGGGTAGTATAGGTCCTCTCTCGACGTCATCGTGAACGTTATTGCGAGTTGTGCCACAATGACCGACGGGGTACCATTCACTCGTATTGTCGTCATCGTCACGACTACTGGAGTTATAGCACTCACCCGAGAGTCTTTGTTAGCGTTAATTGTTTTATGCTCGACACATCACGGCCACTGAGGAGGGTAGAATAGGTCCTCACTCAATGCCCCCATGAGTGCTAGTGTTTGTGATAATAGTGTAGTGTAGTGATTTTGTATTTCGAAGATATGCGATTATCCTTCGAATGGCGATATTACGATATAGTTACATTATGATCCGAATCTCTGGTGCTAGGCGTAACGAGTATATCGATTGGTAACAACGCACGAAAGTGCGGGTTGTTACAGTCTCCCCTACTTTAGGAAATTTCGTCCCGAAATTAATCCAATAGGTAGACTTCTAAGAGTTGATCTTGTACGAGTAGCGATACAGCGAGTGAATTGACCGAGAGTTGACAAACGAGAGCGTTTCGAATAAGAGAGATCGATTGCGATAGCGGGAAGTGATGTAAAGACGGAAGTAATATCCCACGAGTTGGCGTTCCAAAGTACCTTGTGTTGCGTAGAATTCGTAAGTTCGATGCGATTGAAATTTTAAGGAACTTGAAAAGGTTTCCCATGACGTAGAATTAACTGAGTCGATCGTTAACCAACATTACGAGAAACATTCGTTTTAGATATTAAAAAGGAATTTAGGATGAAAATCTTTGAAAATTTTCCTTTTAACGTGCGGTCAACAGAGTCGATGTTAACCGATGTTGCAAGGAAGTTTAAGTTTCTATCATTTTAAGGAATTCGAAGATGAGAGCAAGGGTTACGAGAACTCTCCTATGACATGGGTTCCAGCTGAACTCGATGTTGAACCAACATCTCAAGAAAGTCTTGTTTTTGATCTTGAAAAAAGTTTTAAGGAAAAATTGGACTCATGAAGCTCCCTTTGAACATGGAGTTAAGCTGATTCGATGTTACCTCCACATTGTGAGGAATTTCACTTGTTCCATGGTTTTAATAAAAGTTTTATAAAAATCAATTTTAACCTTTTGAAAAGGATGATTTAGCGTCAAGCCCCACTTGGCACCTTCCCACGGAAGTTCGTTAATATGTTTAAAACACTTATATATAGGAAGTACCAGCGGCGTATCCACCATGCTTTGCCCATATTACTTCCGTTTCGTGAGGCAGTGTCAGGTGTGCCGCTATGACTCGGATAGAATTGTGTTTACTCGGCCCAATCGATAGAAAGTCGGACCGAGCATAAGATAGGATCGAATAGATTAATCCAGCGAGTTGAATAACGCGTTTTCGATTAGATTCCTTATTGAACCCACATGGCATGTTTCCACGAGTGTTTGCTAACATGGCGAAACACCATGTTTAACCAGGTTAGTCTTGCCTCGTGAAGCGATGTCATGCGTACTAATACAGACTGTAACAAACACCAGTGAGCGATCAAGCGGTAGACTATACACGACAAGCGATAAGCGATTAGATTATTAAGCGAATAACATAACACAATACTAGTAACGACGGCGACGATAAACGAATTACGATAAGCGGCAGTTGTTGCGTTGCAGGCGATGGAAGTATGCGGTTTGAATTTTGATTGATTAACACCACAGAGTTTAACTAACATTAGACCCCACATGGCCCTTTTCCACGAAAGGTTGCTGATATGACTAAAACACCCTGCTTTAACCATATGAGCTTCATCTCGTGAAGCGAGGTCATGTGTGCTAACTTCACACGAATATCCCAGATAACGGTAGGCGATAGCGATAGATTGATACACAGCAAGCGATATAGATTCACATAATAAGCAATAGAGATTGCGAGATACACAAGGTAAGCGATTTCAACTAGTCGGGTTTGTTTCGAATAAGCTTAACGTTACGTTGCGACGCATCACGGTTATCGAGGAGGGTAGAATAGGTCCTCATCCGATAATATCGTGAGCGTTAATGTGCTTGATGAGATTGATCGCTATAGACTTACGACTAGTCTTGCGTTGATGCAATTGTCCTGCGAGGTAGACTCTCCAGAGTCCATCGATGAGGCGTTTGCATTGCGTTTGCAGACTTACGACAGTCTCGCGATGATACGGTTTGTTACGCCTTGCGATTGAGTGTAGTGTGTTGAAAATAATCACAATAGTATAATAGGCCTAATAACGTTCAACTCCACGTGGCACCTTCTTCACGGAACTTCGGTAGTATGATAAAGCACACCTTGCCCGACCCCTACTACTTTCATCCCGTGTTTCAGTGTCACCTTTTGTCAAAACGCTATGGCACCTTTAGAATTCACTACGATCACCGTGCACAGACCCAAATAATCCCGTGTGCACCCGTGATTATTCGTTCCTTGCACGTTTATCGTACCTCGTTCTAAGAGTGTAGTGAGGGTAAAACACATTATTTCGTGATATAGTATATAGTATATAGTATGTGTGTGAATTTAGTCTAAATGCGGCGACTAAAGTGGGATGGAGGAAACGAAAACGAGAGTTGTTGTTACACATAGTGGTAACTTCGAATGAGAGAGTAGGTTCAAAACTCAGAAATTAACGTCGAGAATCGTATCATTACAACTTTATCCTACGCTTGCTAGATGTGTGATGCTGAAGGCTTTTGCTGGAGCTGTTGTTGTTGTACTCAAGTTCACGGTTCGATGCGGCAGTTGCGGGTGAAGTGACCGTAACGGTTGCAGTTATTGCAATAGCGACAGTCAGCCCCAACTGGATGATGATAGGTACACGAGTAACACTGAGGATGAGCTCCTGTGTAGGCTCGTTTTGGAAACATCGGAACTGTTCGAAGAGGTTCCGGTTGCAGCAGTTCGGTTGTTGATGCGATTGAGTGCGTTCAAAACTTGATGCGATAGTATAGATAGTATAGTAGTAATACGAATCACATAGGAGCCACATAGGAGACACGAATTTCCTAAGTTCTCACACATTGACTTGTTTGTTTATACGTATTTATATATATATTTATATAGATGTAGTTGTAATCATACACATACAGGTCGATTTAGAATATGCGAGAACGCGTTGAGGTGAGATAACGAGAGCGAAGACGATAGATTATGCATTAGTTTTGTTGCGAACATTCGGGTTTCATTTTAGATTGCGATGGCTGTGCGAATTGTGCGTTTATAAAGTAGGGAGTGAAAATCGTTAAATCGAGAAATTGACAAAGCGTAAGGTTTCAAAATGTAAATAAGTTCCAGCCAGTGTAAAATTGGTTGTTCGTACGAAAGAGTGCCTTGGGTGTTTAGGCGTCGACTACCCAAGGTAACCCAACTATATCTAACAAGCTCGTGCACGCGCGTTGACTTAGAAGACTACATGCTTCCACTGGGATGCAGCTCATGGCATTCATCTTCCTAGTCATCGCGTGGCTCGAGTTATCATAATAGTCGAGTCCTTGGTGAGAGCTTTTGAAAACCAGTTTATAAAGAGTGGAACGACTTATTAAGGTACGGGATTCACCCCTGTCTTAACAGTTTCGTTCCTAATTGTGGTTATGCTCTTCGAATAAATTCGTGAGTTCCACTAGATTTCGAAATGGAGGCTTTCGTCGAGATGTGGATGTCACTCCTAACTCGATGAAAGGTTCTCGTGCTAGAAAATGTGTTGAGTGAACTATCCTATCGAGAGTTCTTGGTTTTCACACCTGATCTCGACTGGATCGCTCGATTTCGTTATGCGAGTATTTTCGAAAACATGTGTATTGTGTCGGCCTTAGGAAAGGCTAAGTAGTATTTCTGCCTTAGGAAAGGCTTCTTTGTGTGAGGTTGTAGTACGCGATGTTCACACGAAGTGTAGCTTTTAGCAACTTCGTTCGAGAGTATCAAGTAGCCCAATACAAACCCCATCGGGTTTGTATGAGTCGGCCTGTTGGTACTTAGACTATAGACTAGGTCAATTTCTAAGACGTCGACCCGGACTAGGTCGAGTCTGGCCTAATTCCCTATAGTTATGGCTCTGATACCAATCTGTCACACCCCAACCGATGGCGGAATCATCGGGGCGCGGCACTAGGCGAATCAGATTGCTCAAGAGAATCCATAACAACTATATTGCGATAATATTTAATACATTCGTTATCCCATACTAACAAATAATACGATCACATAAGTTATCACAGATTTCTTGTCCTCTCGAACAATACAAATCCGACAACCTAGATTTTAGTTGAGTTTCTAGACCTCCTAGCTTGATTTGACATAGTCTGCGATCTAACCTGCAACATACGTTAAAATATTTGTCAATACAAAAGTATTGGCGAGTATACAGGTTTGATAAGTAGCATAATAGAATAAAAGTGTAGCGAATTTCCATATGCATAAACGTAATACACGACATATATACTCACAAAACTGATACTACCAACTAAGTCCTCGATGCTCGAATGTACGATGGCATAACTAGACCCCGTCGGGCGCAATAGTACTATACTAGTCGTGGTGGGACGTCGCGAGTATAAGCCCTAGCACATATGCAACTAGCATCACGTATATCTATGCATAACAGTTATTCGCAGGTGATAATTCGATTGATTGAATATTTCGTTTGATGAGTTTGATTTGTTAGAAACGTATGTTACACCCAAAATTCGATTAAAAAGGGGTCAAGTATACTCACAGTGCGTATTTAGCGAGAATACAACTTGATTGAGTCGGTTGCGAGTACGTCTGTGTTGATCCTTGAAGAATAGAGTAAACGATGCACGGTTAAGCAAGATTGCCTTGAAAAGTCACTCACTTGGTCGAATGGTGCTCATCCGTGCGGATTAACATGTTATCCGTCCGGATGACAAGTTATCCGTCCGGATGACATGTTATCCGTCCGGATAACATGTGATCCGTGCGGATGATGTGTGATCCGTGCGGATAAGGTGTGATCCGTGCGGATAAGGTGGTGACTCGTCCGAATTGTTGTTCGTTCGAAATAAGTGGTGATTCGTACGGATTGTCATCCGTTCGAATAAGCGTCATCCGTCCGGATGACATGTATTCCGTCCGGATGACATGTACCCGTCCGGATGACATGTATCCGTTCGGATGACATGTTATCCGTGCGGATGACATGTTATCCGTGCGGATGACATCTATATCCGTGCGGATTACATGTTATCCGTACGGACATCACGTCTGTTTCGCGTTCTGAATTCTGTTTCTGAGTGCTTTAACGGAAGAAATACTTGTAGAGTTACCGGGACAGTGCAATCTCGCACTAACACTTGAAGTTCCGTCAATTCCGACCCGCTCTAACGGCCGGGAATCACCCCGTTCCATCAGATCTGGCCGTTCGTGATGGTTCTTCAGGGTTAACTCGAAATCGCACAGTTCCTTGGGTAAATACATAGATTTAGGCGAGATTTGTTACCAAAACATGTGGAACTCACCCAGATCTGAGTCGTTCATGGTGGGATGAGGTCACAACTGGAAGTTCATAAGAACCCTTGGTGACATCACCTCAAAAACGCCTCAAATCCGCAGATTTCACGGTTAGAAATTGAGTTTTGAAAGATAGAATGATGTAGAATCGAGTGTAGATTGTAGAAGTACTAGTTTTAGGTTGAAATCTTACCGGAATCGCGAGGAAATCGAGAGAAAAGGGTCCTGAGCGTGTTTGGTCGAGTAGGAGCTGTCACATCACTGTTCAAGTGATGTGACTTGGTATTTATAGGCAACAGGGGAGAAGAAGGGAGTTCTGGTCCGGATAGCCCATCCGTCCGGATAGCCCATCCGTCCGGATAGCCCATCCGTCCGGATAGCCCATCGGTCACAAAATCTCAAGCGAAGGAATGGAGGTGGATCGAGCCAAAATAGATACCATTTCTAGGTTACCTCCTCCATCCTCCGTAAGAGCTATTAGAATTTTCCTAGGGCATGCCGGATTTTATAGGCGGTTTATCAAAGACTTTTCAAAAATCTCAAGGCCTCTAACAAAATTACTTGAAAAAGATGCTCCTTTCATCTTTGACAAGGATTGCAATCAAGCATTTCTAACCCTAAAGGAAATGCTAGTCAATGCGCCTATCATGATAGCACCTGATTGGAAATTTCCTTTCGAAATCATGTGTGATGCTAGTGACTTTGCAGTTGGAGCTGTCTTGGGACAGAGAAAAGAAAAGCATTTCCACCCAATATATTATGCTAGTAAAACACTTAACGATGCACAAGAAAATTACACAACAACTGAAAAAGAGTTACTAGCTGTGGTATTTGCTTTTGATAAATTTCGTTCTTATCTTGTTCTTTCTAAAACAATAGTCTATACAGACCATGCAGCCATTCGATATCTCTTTAAGAAGCAGGACGCAAAACCACGTTTGATTAGGTGGATTCTACTCCTCCAAGAATTTGACATTGAAATCAAGGACAAAAGAGGAGCAGAAAATACCGCAGCAGATCATCTTTCACGCCTAGAAGACCCAGCTTTGGAGGTAACCAGGGACGAGCAAATCAACGAAAAATTTCCAACTGAATCCCTGGAAATGGTGGAATATAAGGAAGAACCATGGTACGCCGATTTTGCTAACTACCTAGCTAGCGGAATAGTCGCAAAAGGGTGGCCACATCATCAAAGAAAAAAATTCTTTGCCAATGTGAAACACTATTTTTGGGAAGATCCATATCTTTTCAAAATGTGTGCCGACCAACTCATCAGACGATGCGTACATGGTAATGAAGCACGAAGAATTCTCCGCCATTGTCATGAAGGTCCATACGGAGGACATCATGGTGCTGCCAGTACCGCACGAAAGGTATTCGATTCAGGATTTTATTGGCCAACCATTTACAAAGATGCCCAAAATCTTGTAAAGACATGTGATGCTTGCCAAAGAACATGTAATATTTCTTCCAAAAACGAAATGCCACAAAATGGCATTCTTGTTTGTGAAATTTTTGATGTATGGGGACTCGACTTTATGGGACCTTTCCCACCATCAAAGGGAAACAAATACATACTTGTGGCAGTAGATTACTTGTCTAAATGGGCCGAGGCCGAGGCACTTCCAACAAATGATGGAAGAGTAGTGGTAAGGTTTGTGAAAAAATTATTCTCTCGTTTTGGCACACCTAAAGCTTTAATAAGTGATAGAGGTACCCATTTTTGCAACCATCAAATTGAAAAAATTTTAACAAGATATGGGGTCTATCACCGGGTTTCGACAGCATATCACCCTCAAACAAACGGACAAGCCGAAGTGACTAATAGAGGGTTAAAACGAATACTCAAAAAAACCGTAGGATTAAATAGAAAGGAATGGGCTGATAAATTAGATGATGCTTTATGGGCTTTTCGAACTGCTTATAAAACAACAATAGGTACAACCCCATATAAGCTAGTCTATGGAAAAAGTTGTCATTTGCCAGTAGAAATTGCACACAAAGCCTACTGGGCAATCAAAAATGTAAATTTAGATCTAGAATTTGCTGGTAAAAATCGATTTTGTCAAATAAATGAATTAGACGAACTTAGGAATTATGCTTACTCAAACTCCGAGATTTATAAGGAAAGAATGAAAAATTTGCATGACAAACATATTAAACCCAATGAATTTCGGGTGGGAGACTTAGTTCTTTTGTTTAATTCACGACTTCGATTGTTTCCTGGTAAATTAAAGTCTAGATGGTCAGGGCCTTTTTCCGTCACCCATATTTTTCCACACGGTGCAGTAGAAATTAAACCTCGAAATGGGCCACCATTTAAAGTCAATGGCCAACGGCTGAAACTCTATCAAGGATTTATTGAGGATGAGGAAGAAGAGATCTCGCTTCAAACCGTGGAAGAATAAAAACATCATGCCTGGTAAGTTACGAACGATTGAGACGACAAAATAAAGCGGTAAGTTTTCTAAACCATAGCTTATGGGAAAAAGGGGCACTCACACGCGCACAAAAAAAAAAAAAAAAAAAATGCTCGGCACGAGGCCGTGTCCGCTGGACACGGGGCCGTGTTCGCGCTGCAGACGGGATAAAACCCCTTTTCTAAAACTGTTTCTTCATTCCACACGCCCCGTTTCCCCACAAAAGCTCTGGTTCCAGGCGATTTTTCGCGAATTTTCAACGTCTCTCACCGATCTAACAACGTCAAGGTATGATTCTATCACTCTTAGTAGTTAGATTAGTTACTTGCATGTAGTTAGTACACCACAAATTTGGGGAAAAATCTAGGGTTCTTGATGTTCATCCGAATCGAACCTAAAATTTTTGCCTAAATCTGTTTGCATTTAGTTAGATTAGTGTTAAGGGAAGTAAATACACTTAGATTGTTCATAGATTCACCCAATTTCTTACAAAAACCCCAAACCCTTGCTCTTGAACCGAAAAAGACCAAATTGATAAGGTAAACGGGATATTCTGGGAAAAACGGTGTTTAGGGTTTACCGCACCTATTGGACCAAAAATTTTCAAGATTTCGAAACCGGGTCGAAAAATGAAGTTTTTGAGTAACAGACTTCTGGACACGGGGCCGTGTCCGCCGGACACGGGGTCGTGTCCAGCCCACTGTTTGCAGTTTTTTCCGAAAAACATTTCTGTTTCGTACTAATCTTTGGTGTATTCTTTCAGATGGCAAAGTTCACAAGGTTCAATGCAAGTGAGCTTGATGCAAGGGCAAGGTACGAGGTTCTTCAAACAAGACCCGAAGAGTACCCGAGGAGAGCTTGCACAGATCTGTTAACCATGGTGAACCAGCTGAACCGATTTAACAACATCGTTACGGGTCCACTAGCTGTTGCATTGAACACTAGGCTTCAGTCAGTGCATCAATGTACCATGGAGTTCTACAGTACCTTCAACTTCGATTCAAGGTGTGACCCATTTGACAATACTGGGGTTGTATTTCGGTGTGGAGGGGAAATGTACTCGATCTCCATGGCACAGTTTGGAGCCATAATAGGTCTATATCAAGAAGAGGAATCGGGAAACGAAGAAAATACCGGGGGATTACGAGACTTGGAGGTAAATGAAAGACAAGCCGCATGGGCTCAAATCGGTGAAGGAATCTACGACCCTCGTAGCACCAAGAGTACAAAGCTGAGGGATCCGCTCTATCGCTACATTCATAGGATCCTCACCTACTCTCTAAACCAACGTCACGACAGTAGTGGTGTTGTAGGGTTGAAAGATTTGGTTGTCCTCCACTGTATCCACAACCAAAAGCCTCTTGATGTTCCATATCTCCTGTTGAAAAACATGCATCTCAACCGTCTTGCTCGAGCTCCAACGCCCATCTTCTACGGAGGTTGGGTGTACCGTCTTTTTAAGCATTACACGCGAATTCCAAGAGCCTTTGAAAGAAGCCCATGGTCGGGACGAGTTGACTACAACATTTGCCGAGCCATGAACTTACTCTATGAGGCGGAAGACGGAACAGTGAGTTTCCAAAGAACGCAAGGTTATGCATGGAACCCACAGGAAGCCCTAGTTCTTCACGCACCACCTCCCCACCACCAGTATCCACCCCATGGTGATCCGGGTCAATCCTCCTCACAAGGAGGCGGTTTTCCTAATTTTCAAAGCTTACATGATCTTATGCAGGAAAACCTTATGTGTACCAGGAACGCCTACAACCTCGCCAACAACACATACCACCGGGTCGGAGCTATTGAACGCAACATCAACGATATACAAGACGATATCAGCAGCATCCGGGAGCATATGGCGGGACATGGGGATGGAGGTGATGATAGCGATGAAGATATGGATTAGAAGATTTGGAGGAGCAGGAGCGGATTGATGGCGAGCCCACAGGTTTAAGTCCCTATATCTATCGAACGGTTGGTGGCCTGCGTGCCAGAAGTTGAACAATTTACTTTCCTTAAACACTTTTATTTTCCGTTTTATTTTTTCTTTTACTTTATGCTTGGAACAATTAACTGTGGTAATGTAGGACCTTTGTATTGCTTGGTGTGGTATCAAGTGATGAAACAGGTGCAAACCAAGGCTTGGGGTGCTAAGCCTCAGCACTTATAGGGCCAGGATGGAAAAACCGGAGAAAGAAACCTGTTTTTCAGGCTTTCAGACTGTCCACACGGGGACGTGTCCAGCCAACACGCCCCCGTGCTCACCTCCCAGACCTGCTGTATGGCTTCTGATCTGCAGAATTTTGTCAGACACGTGGCCGTGTCCAGTGGACACGGGGCCGTGTCCACCTTCTGTAAGTTCTTGTTACTGGCACCTGAACACGGGGTCGTGCCCACTCAACACGGGGCCGTGTTCAGTGCCCAGTAACACAAATTTTTTTGCTTTTAAACACTATTTTACACATCTAATCAACCTAAAAATTTATTTTTGGGACACATTGAGGACAATGTGTAATTTAAGTGTGGGGGGGATGCTAAAACCTTGAATTTTGCAAGTCCTAAATACAAGCCTTACACAAAACTCTATTGGAACCGCTAATCACCCCAAATTTTTTCAAAAATTTCATTTTTTTACTTGTCTAGGTTTAACTCGGGAAATTCAAGTTCTCAAAAAGGTTATATTTTTACGAATTTACAACCAATAGCGTAGTGATAAAAAGAACCAACATAAGAAAATTATGAAAAGGCATGGCAAACTTATTTAAAATTTGATTATATACTTGATCACATAAAAACCCATTCCCACAAAAGTGAGTTTTGAGCCTTTATTGAGCACACAAATTACATATCATCTGACTAAATGCTCATTTTTCGTTTCTTGTGTGAATAGCCGCTTGGTTCTTACGACTCTAGAACTTGCCATGACAATACATTCCCGGTCCTTATCAACTTAAACCCGAGTAAGTAAATGATGGAGGCATTAGGACTAACCCTTTTTCATTTCTACACCATTATTTTTCTTTTTCCTTTACCACCTACCCAAAAAAATCCCCCTAGTTAGCCCCTTTGAGCCTAAACCTTTTCGTTTCATCACCCAAACAAAAACCCTTTTACCCACCAAAACCTTTTTCATTTTTAACCCTTTATTTTAGTAACAAGTTCGGTTCTTCGTTAAAAAATAAATAAATAAAAAAAAAATAAAATTTTTTTGATAATGATGAAGCAAAAAGAAAATAAACAAACAAGTTAATCAAAAATAACTTAGTTTGAATAAAAGCTTCATCAAAATAAAAAAGTTGCAAAAATACGAAAACCGACACTTGTTACGCTTTTAGCCTTTTTTCTAACCACTAACCCAACCACCTACCTTTAACCCTAGCCTAACCCTTAACCCACAAAGTCCTCTTGATATCTACAAAGGTATAAAAGTTAAAAAGGAGGAGGATTGATTTCTTGGCAAGCCTATGGTAGGAATAAGTTCCATGCCGCTCTCGAGTGATTCACTAAAAATACACCTTCGGCCGAGTGTGAGTGATTTCCCCGCGAGGTATGTGAACTTGTATATAAATAGAATTTTAAAAAAAGGCATGTTATGCCCAAATAAGTAATTTCTTTTATGAAAAGTTCTAAATAAATCATTACGAATAGGGGTGTAAATAAATAAAAATAAAACCCAAAAAGATCTTGGAAATCCCGACACTCTACGACAAGCCCAAAACCTTCTCTTCTACCTATTCCATTTGGGAGTGTAAGCCACATATTAAAGAGTTTTGCTTGAGGACAAGCAAAAGTTCAAGTGTGGGGGTATTTGATGTGTGTAAAATGCAACATATAAATTACATCAAATGAGGAATAAAACTAACCCTTTTTTAGTACTAATATTGGAAAAAGAGTGTTTTTGTCTTCCTTTTGTATTTTCAGGATTAAATGAGCTCAAAAACGCAAAAGAAGCAAAAAGACAGCTAAATCCAACATAAATACAAGAAAAGGAATATTAGTGGACTGCCCGAACCCTCAACGGCACCTTCCAAAGCAAAATAGAGAAAACAGAAGACTGAACACGCCCCGTGCTCAGCCAGCACGGGGCCGTGCCCAAGAAGCAGCAGAAAAGACAAACCTGTAGAAGCTTCTATTGCCCATCACGGGGCCGTGCTCAGCAGACACGGGGGCGTGTCGAAAGTACAGCAGGCGCATTTATTGTAATTGTGAATTACAATTAATGAGGAGAGAGAGTGTCAGACGGACACGGGGCCGTGCCCAGCGGACACGGGGCCGTGTCCAGCTCTCTGTTCAGCCTATAAATAGGAGTGCTTGGATTCATTTCATCTCATCCCTTGGCACACCACCTCTCTCACACTTCATCCACCATCACAACACCATCATCCACCACCATCATCCATTGTCCATCATAGAGTGTGTGAGTCGTCTCGGGATCCAAGATTGATCGTAAGAGTTCTTGACAATCAAGGCCATGTTTGCCTAAGTCTCTTACATCACTTGGTGAAGACAAAGTGTCTAGTATAATACTTTTTATTTCTAATCTTTTGCACTTTTTATTTGGTTTTGTATTAATGACTTTAATAACTAGTTACTTATGTTGAAGGTGATCTTTCCTTATCGTTTGTCCGTGGTGTCTTGGCATTATTTTACTGTCTATATAAAATAAAAGATTTTCACCATTCATATCTCCACGGTCTATATGGAGATATGTTGGCTACCTGGTAGGGGGTTAAGGGAACGGTTTGGTAAAGGTCTTGCCATTGTTCAGCGTTTAGAGGTCCTGCAATGGACCTGGGTCAAATTTAGTAGGACCTCCTTCAATACTTCACGGTATTGGATGGCGGGGGTCCAAACTCTTTGACTCCCTCATAAGTTAACTACTATTAATACTATAACCCGGCTATTTAGGACTGTATCCCTGCTGACTCAGACTACTTAGCCGAGGGTAACGTCACCGCCAAAAGCGGGGCCTACCACAATACTGCATTAATAACTTAATTCATTATCTTCCAATAATCCACCCTTTTAGGATTGTATCCCTGCTGACTCAAACTACTGGGGTGAGGGTAACGTCGCCTTCAAAAGAGGGGCCTACTACAATAACTAAGATAATCTCTTAATTATGTGCAAAAGTGCGGAAATAATCAAAGGTTATACTAGATACGAGTCGGAGCCAAGTGATTCATCTTGTCTATCTGTTTTTATTTTTATTTTATTTTCAGCATTTTAGTTAGTTTTATTTTTCTTAGTTTAAACATTTTTCTAAACTTTTATTTTGGTTAGACGTTGAGGATAAACCGGTACTAAAAGCTCTTGTGTCCTTGGACGACCTCGGTATCTTACCAACGCTATACTACACTCAACGATGGGTGCACTTGCCCATATGTGTGTTTAGTGTTAGTGAAATATCGTGTTTTATAAATTTAAAACTTGGCTAAAATAAGTGTTAAAAAAAGGGCTTAAAATATACACCTAAAATATACAACACTTAAACGCGCATCAAGTTTTTTTGGCGCCGTTGCCGGGGACACAAGGATTTTGAGAAAGTTTAAAATCAATGGCCTAATCAGTTTTTCAAAACCTTTTCAAAACGCACGCACATTTTTCTGCATTTTAGTTTAGTTTGCATTTACAGTAGCCTGAACACGGGGCCGTGCTCATTGAACACGCCCCCGTGCTGCATATTTTTAGCTAGATACCCAGATACAGAGTCTGAACACGGGGTCGTGCTCGCTGAACACGCCCCCGTGCTCAACGTGACCAGTAACTTTAATTAAAACGCCCAGATACAGATCCTGTACACGGGGCCGTGTTCACCAGACACGGGGCCGTGTCCAGCCTTCTGTTTCAGTCTTTGTTTTCGTTTTCTGGTCCCGAGACTCAGTTGTGGTCTGCTGAGTGATTCTTATGGATCAATACTCAGGAGGTTACAACTATACCTATGATGAGGATGATTATAGGGGTAATTATTGCACTAATTGTCGTAATACACGTTCGATTCAAAATAATCACTCGTATCAACCATCCAATTCATACACTCACTATGAGGAGCCCAGGTACGAGCCATCAACTTCATACACATCCCATGAAGACCAAAGGTATAAACCTCCTCCCTCATACTCATATTTTGATGAACCAAGGTATGAGCCTTCCTACTCATACTTTGAGGAACCAAGATATGAGCCACCACCTTCATATGCTTATTATGAGGAACCTTGGCGTGAACAACCCACCTCATATGAGTATTATGAAGAACAAAATTACGAACCTTATCCATCATATGCTTACAATGAAGGACAATCGTGTGAACCATCAACTTCATATGGGTATTATGAGGAACAAAGGGTCGAACAACCGGAATCAAGCTTAGAAAATAATGATTCTTTTTCTATAACCGAAGTGACCGATAGGATATTAGAACACATTAGAGTTATCGATCGATGTATAAAAGAAGCTCGCGCAAGGGAAGAGGAGTCCCGCGCAAGAGAAGAATTAAAAAAGGAAGAGATAACTAAAAATGAAAAAATGGAAGAACAAATAAGTGAAAAACCGACACATGAGTTAAGCAACGAAAAAGGCGAGTCCAATAACGTTAAAATCCAAGAAGAGTCTAATTTTGAAGAAATTAATCTCTTGACACCTTCTTTCGAAAATCATTGTTTAGTACCCACTCATGCTAAGTTTTTAAAAGAGTTAAACAAGCATGTGATTCAAGATAAACAATAAAGATGGCATGTGTCTAACATATCAAACCAAGGAAACGCAACATGCTCATGACATTACCTCAAGTTTACGGGCGGGTCGTTAATCCTATAGCGCTACATATGTCACGGTTTGGCTCGTACGAAGTTAATGATAAGTTCAACACATAAGTTTCACCCAAGTTGAAAGTATCAAGCAATCACGTATACAAGCATGTTATAGGAATGTTCATGTGTTTAAGCAAAATGTTCATGTGTAAGTTTGTTGATAGGTAAACGTGTTACACCCCAAAAGTGATAAAAGTAAAAAGGGGAATACAAGTATACTCACAAAGTTTGCATATGCTTTCCAATTATCCAATTATTGACGAGTTGATGAGGTTAAAAGATTGAATGTGTAAGGGTTAAAGTTCAAGTATGCTTAGTGTCGAGATTCGGTATTTAAAACAACATAAAAAAATAAGATATGAAAATAACATGGGAAAATAATCATCTTCGACACTTAACACTTGTATGACACTTGGTAACCACAAGGGTTATGATAATGTTTTCATGAGTTGAACACCCATAAGAATCACAACAAGGTTTAGGCCTTAGATAATGTTCTACTACTTTAACATATAAACACAAGTTCAACATCAAAGGTTCGAATGAGTGTATATATATATCTAGGTTAAGTATTATATATTATTTAGTCCAATAATTCAAGTAGGAGGTAGAAGATTAGGATCTTCATTTAGGCACCTCGAGTTATCATAGATGTCATGTATGGGGTAGGAAGAACATGCTTCCATTTAGGAACCCCTTGAATGTTCACCACTTCACTTAATGTAAAAACAACCAAGGAGGGTCACGAACTAGGATTAGCACAATAACATAAACAACCTAACTAAAGAGAAATCATCAAATCATGTGAGGATTGTATGTAGGACAACCCAAGTTGTTCCATAATCACTCATTCATCAAGATCTAAGCTTGACATGATTTGTGGGTTAAATACCCTAACAAAATAGAAAGTATTTGAGGTTTTAACCTCTGATTTGTAGTGTCTCAACCTTGTTTTTAAGCTTAACCAACCATAAGAGAGGTTGTAAGCATTAGGACATAGGTGTGAGATGTGTTAGACACAAGTTTGATAAGTTTAAACAAGCTTTTGAAGAACTTAAAACAAAACAGAAAGTTTATGGACACTTTTAGGGCAATTCCAGATCTGATTTCTCCAAGGAGAAACCAAGGAATCAAACCCCATGATTATCCAAGCAAGTAGGAAGAAGAATCAAGTGATTTCGTTGAGAAATGAGCAAGTTATGCTCACTTTTGTAAAGGTGTATGAATCTGTCCGAATTTCTGAAATTTGCAAGAACTTGAGAGTGTTTGAGAGAGATTTGAGGGTTGTGAAAGTGTAGAAATGCTTGGAGAAGATTTGTATTTATAGTGGAAGAGGTTAGAGGTGATTGGAGGTGATTAGAGGTGGATTAGAGGTGATTGGGGAGTGCTAGAACTTGGGATTTTGTGCAAAATCGCGTAGAAATGGAGCTGAATGTGTTTTCTACAGATATGAGGTCCACGCGGCCCGCTTAAGGAAATAGGGAAAGTTCACGCGGGCCGCCCGCCCCTAGGGTTCCGGAACTAAGTTTCAGAAATTACAATTTAGCCCCTGTAGTTGTTATTTTGGTGTTTTAAGGTCTTTTAAGGACTATACTTGCCACAAAAGCATAATTTGAGGTACATTTAAGTATGAGGAGTATAAACCAAGTATAATTATGCGTAGGAGGGTCATATTCAAGTATCGTTTATGGTCGAAACACGTTTATGCATAAGTTTCGTGTATTTACAAGTTTAGCACATAGTTTCCAAGAATTACGAATAAGCATCGATTGTTCCATGAAATTGAATGTATGAGCATATATAAAGTATGAATATCATGTATTTAGCAAAATACGAGTTTTATTCATGATCCAAGTCTCGGATTTTACATCGCTTTTAATGAAAGAACGATTTCAAGACTACGAAGTTTCCAAAAATAGTTTTACAAACGATGGTTTCTAAATTTAGGAAGTATGAAAACGTGGGGCGTTACAGTCAGGTTTGCCCGGAAGAAGATGCAGTTGGATATGCATTTGTGGCTGATGCTGATCCTGATAGATGGTGGAAAGCAGATTATGCAAGATGGGAAATCGGAAAATTAAACGAACCATTCAAAGAAGCCCAGAGAGCCAAACGATGGAATGAAGAATTGGAATGTTACATGGATCCACGGGGTAATCCAGTTGTTGACCCATCAAAAGTGGATTTCAAAGCTGTAACAAATTTGCTTCCAAGGCAAGCTACTTTCAACACACGAAGGTTATCTGATAAAGCATATTTGCCTGATTTGGAGAAGAAGATAAGAGAGATTTGTGAAGCAAGTCTACCGAAGGTGGCAGAGATGAAGAAGAGAAAAGAAGAAGAATTGAAGAAGATGATTGAAGAAGTAAAGACTGTCGCGAAGATTGCTGCTGAACAAGACCAGAAAGCTGAAGAAGAACAGAAGAATGAAGAAGCTCAGAAAGAAGAAAAGGAGGAAGATCAGAAAGTTGAGTCAGAAGAACCGGTGCTGAATGAGACTGAGGGGTTAGAAAATCTTCTGATCTATCGAATGTTGAATTGGTTGATGAAAAAGAAAACAAATGCAGGAATTGCATAGAAATGTGCAAAGCCTGTACTGAAAAAGATGACATCATAAAAACAAAAGACAATGACATAGTTAAACTTGAAAATGGTTTCACAACAAAATGTAAAGATATGATTGAAAAAGAAGAAATTTTGAAACTAAAAGTTGAAAATTTGACACAGAAATGTCAAGGTCTTGAAAAGGATAATGATGTTTATAGACAACTGTGTTCAGCAAAATGTGTCGATTGTGTTGAAAAAGAATCTAAATTTCAAGATTTACAAAAACAGTATGATTCTTTAAAGTGGTCGAGTCAGAGAGTACAAGAAGCTTATGATACTTTGAAAAGCCAAGTCAAAAGTTTTGATCAAAGATTGTCTGAAACTTTAGTTACTAAAGAAATGTATGAAAGAAAGTTTAAAGAAAAGCAAATTGAATTGAACAAGTGTGTTGATGAAATTGCTAATCTTAAACAAGTCTTGGCTGAAAAAGAAAAGATTGTTACAAAACTTCAAAGTTATCATAACTCTTCGTACATTCTCGAATGCATTTTCAACATCACACCAGATAACAAAGATACTGACAATTGCAAAAAGGGTATTGGTTCAGAGTTTCATCAGGTACCACCACCATTGAGAAACAATTATACTTTTTATGATGAGGAAAAGGTGGCAAAGGGTTTGAACATAGCTGACCAATTACCTGAAAGTATCGATGTGACTTACACTGATGAAGCTGATGATTCAGAGGTGGTGAGTAAGGTTGTTGATAGTGTTTTGAAAGATGAGTCTACAAAAGGTAAGTCTGAATCACAGGATGAAGATGAAGGAAATCTTTATGATGGATATCTGAAAAACACAAAATCTGAGAAAAAATTGAATGATGATTCAAAAGGATTGGTTTATACCATGATTGGATCGGACAAATTATTCTTAGATGTTGTATTCCCGATTCAGAATGTGATTTCAGAAAAGGTTGATAAAGTTTTCAAAATGGTTGAGATTGAGAAGTCTGAGATTCCAAAGTTTGCTGGTAAAGGTCATAAATCTTTTTATAACAAACCTGGTTTTAAGAAGAAAAACATGAAGGCTGGTTTGGGTTATAAAAAGAAACAGAATCGAAAACAAAATGAAAAACAGGATTTGCAACAAAAATTGAATTTTGTTCAAGGAAAAAGTTTGAAAGAAGAGGAAAAACTCAAATTTGGACAGCAATCTAATGAGGAGTTTGAGACTATGAAAAAGAAACAACAACAAGCCAAGGACGTTTCAAAGAAAGTGTGTTTTAAATGTGATCAGATTGGACATGTTGCACGAAAATGTCCAAATCCAAAGCCTGTTGATGTTGAAAAACAGAAATCTGAGGATGTGAAACCAAGGTCAACCAGATTTGATTCGAAACAAACTTGGAGGTACAATACAAACAAGTTTGCTTCAAATCAAAATTGGAAATCAAACTCGAACAGGTTCGATTCAAGACAGACCTGGAATTCTTACACACCCAGATTGAGAACAACACAAAGTTGGAGAACATCTGTTGATATGACAAAACCTCGAGAGTTTTGGAAACCTAAAAATGTTGTTCAAGATCAAAAGGTTCAAAAAGAGACAAATTTTTACAAAAGAGGTACTCCGAAAGGTCAAATGTGGAGTGCTAAGAAACAAGTAACGATGGTAAAAGATGAAAAAGTTGAAGTCAAAATTGAAAACGTTTTAAGTGACAAAGAGTTTCCAAAATTGAATGAAAATTATTGTGTTGAAATGCCTAAGGTCCAACAGACTTGGGCTAAATTGTTCAAATGATTGATAAAGTTTGAATGTGCAGGTGCTCAACGAAGCTGAAGATTGTGAGAATGGTAGTTGGAGCAGCCTGGCACAGGAAGAGGTTGCAGAACCCTGGTTTGGTTGAACAGGGAGTTTAGTTTGATTGTTTTCTGTATATAAATAAACAATATTTTCTAAACCCTAAAAATATGAAAAATTAAAATCCAAAAAGATGTTTCTAGTTTGGTAAAATTTGAAAAACCAAAAATATCTTGGTTTTAATTTTTGTTTGAATAAATGTTGATTGAATACGCCGAAAACCTCACGGCTGAACAAACATGATTAATTTCACAAGATTGAAAAACGGTTTTCAAACTGTAAAATATCAATGTGTTGTAAATCATGGGGGTACGTTATATTTTCTGCAAATCAGAGCATGCGAAGCAGAAAATGGATGGCGAGACAAAGCTATCAGTATTGGTTGTTAAATTTTCTTTTAAATGATTTTGCCTTTTAGGGGGAGTAATATTGTCAGAAAATACAAAAACATTTGAAAATTTGAAAAAGCCAAAAACATGATAAAATTTAAAAATTGAGTTTTTGTGTAAAAAGAGGAAATGATAGTACATCAGTAGACAGTTACAGTATGCTAAAGAATTGTAATGATTAAATAGCGTTAAACAGTCTTACTGATGATATGCCGATAGGTTTTTATACATTTAGTAAACTTTTTCGGGATATAAACATAAATTCAAACTTGCTTATTTCGTGGGGAACACTACTTGGATATATAGGTAACCCCTGAAATCTTGTTTGAAAGATTACTTTTTCTGATATACTAGGTCTTTATACTCAGTGATATCTGGGGTATTATTCCGGGACTTCTGCTGAATGGAAGTTCTGACCTAGTCCTCGAATAATACTTTTCACAAATGCTTGAAACATAGCATCACCCTCAGCATATATGATAAGACAATAAAATTGCTTAGCAATGCTGTTGTAAAAAAGTTCCTCTAAAGGGGACACACCCAAGTTGAGTCATGATCTCTCTGCTGAACGGTAGTTCTGACCTGAGCTCTCATGATTCTTCATAATTTATTAACCCCTTACAGATATCATTTGTGTTATACTTACCTGTAAGACTGAATATTGGGATCTGGATACGGGAGTATATTCAAGAGGTGGGACACATGAATGGGTTTAAGTTCTTAAAATACCTAATTCGTATCCTGAATCAGTTGAAATTTGAATGAAAATTTAAGTGGACCAGTATATCGACAATCTAAGTGAATTGTTTAATTCTTAATGTGTAATTAAGCTCAACGGTACTTGTGACTTGTCAGAAGCTGATATGATCCTCTAACACATACTTAAACAAAAATATTGTCTGTAAATATGTTTGTACATATTTCTTTACTGCTTTATGTTTTCAGAAAATACAAAAAGATTTTGATTTATGCTTTATTTTCGACAACTGATATCTGAGTGCTGAGTGTCAAAATCTAAGTAAGTTGATTGTGTTTCTGAGAATAAAACAACTTCATTAAATTGAAACTTGTATTAAAATCAAAAATTCAAAAACAGTTTGTGATATCTCCAAGGTCATTAGTTTGGACTTGGATGATTAACTGTGAGGGAGTTGGATGCTTATATTTTTATAGAGCTAGTTTTCGATATGATTCGATGAAACTGCTAAATTCATGAGAAGTGGTTTAGAAGGTTTGAATTGCCATATTACGATTTCTGGAAAATTGAAGATTAAAATGTTGTTACTTATAGTTGTATGAGTGATTGCAGGAAAAGTCCAGACTACGATCCCGAGAACTGAGTCTTAGGGGGAGTCTGAAGACAAGCTGAAAGTTAGGAGGAGCTTGTAGCTGGAAAGTTAGGTGTCGATCCCTAAAAGCATGGAAGCTTGACGAAAGGGGGAGCCTGCTGATGATAAAGCTGTTGATGATAGAGCCAGTGATGAGATCCTGGTGTAAGAATCAAAGAGAGAAGCTGATCAAAAAGAAAGATTGATGGATGCTTACAATGTTACAATCTGAATGAGAAGGCAAAATGACCAAGACTGAAGACTCGGAACTGAAGACTTCGTCAACATCCAAGGGGGAGTCTGTTGGTGCATGAAATGTCTGTTGACTACGTCTGCATTAAGTCTTAGGTCAAGATAGGTCAACATAGGAGCTTGATAGTTAGAATTAGGGTTTTATGTTGAGATTTCGCTCATGTGAACATTTAGTCAAGGGTTTCGCTCATGTGGTCATCAGGTGGTTTCGCTTATAAGTGCATGGGGTTTCGCTTATATGGACTGCCATATAAGCGAAATCAGTCAACTATATATACCTGATGAGTGTCTTCATTCTGTAACTTAGAGCGAAACCTGGTCATGCTTGTGGTAACTAAACTCTGTCAAAATCAATTCAAAAAGCATCAATATAGAAGGAATTAAAGAGGAAAAGCTGTTGTTACTTTGTGTACATTGATTCCGCCTTTATACACAAAGATGAACTACCTTGACTGACTTTTCAAGGTCGCAAACCGGTCCAACACACGGCACCGTGGTCAACTCTTGTAGGATCATTTACACGACCAAATGAGTCATTCAGAAGAGTTCTAATCAATACGAGAGGCGGAAACAAACGTATTGATGTTGAATCAGCTTGATATACACTTTAATTGTCTTGTTTATTGATATTACAACGTTTTACAGTCTGGAGACACTTCGGCAGCACCTCGGCACCGGAATCACAAAGTTACAAATGAAAACACCAAGGCATCTATATATAGGCAACCCATTTCATACGAAATGGCTTCACACGAAATGGACTTTCCATTTCGTGCGAAATGGCCACAACATCCATTTCGTGTGAAATGGCCTATTCTACATGTTTCTCAATTTTTCTCGTATATCGTGCCTTGATCTATTATTCTATTTACAAGACTCGATACAAGTCGAAGTCGACAGACATATGCACAAACAGACTCCCCCTTGGATGTTGACGAAGTCTTCAGTGTCGCGTCTTCGGTAAGTCACATCTTCAGTCTTGATCAGTCTTCGTGCTCTTCCAAAGTATCTGACAATGTAAGCATCCTTCAATCTCTATCTTCTCTATCAACATCAGCAGTTATATTCCCCATTGGATGTTGATTTCATAAATTCTTCAGTATTAGCAGCTTCTATCTCGAGCTTTGTTCCAGAATTTGAATTTGGCTCTTACATCCTCAAACTTCCCCTTTCGATAAGCTGGGATCGCAGTCTGGAATTCACTATCTGCAAAAACTCTACCTCAAAATAAATTTCACAAATTTAAAAATTTGACAAATTTAGAGACCACTTGTATATGAAACATTCAAATTTGAATCATTTAATCATTTCAAAAATATTTTTCATTTCAACAGACTCTCCCAACCCTGTTGTTCATCATGTTTAGCACTCGGAATTTTGAAAATCAGTTTTCCAACATTAGTTGTCGAAAATAAGATGATATAAAATCTTTTTGACTTTTTCAAAATTTTATGCTAAAACACATTCTTTTTGGGTTTTTGTTTTTTTTAATGAAAAGCAGTAAAGAAATATTTACAGACAATATTTTTGTGAGTTTGTGTAAGAGGATCATATCAGTTTTTGACAAATCACTAGCACCGTTGAGCTTTAAACACTTTAAGTTCTAAACGATTCACTTAGATTGTCAGTATAATGGTCCACTTAAATTTTCACACAAAGTTCAACTGTTTCGAGATACGAGATTAATGTTTTAAGCACTTAAACTTATTCGAGTGTCCCACCTCAGAATATACTCCCGTATCCAGACTCCTATATTCAGTCTTACAGGTGAATGTACACTAATGATATCTGTAAGGGGTTAAATGCGAAACCATGAGAGCTCTGGCTATTGCTTCCGCTAAATCAGAGAGATGATGGTTCGACTTTAGGTGTGTTCCCTTTAGAGAATCTTTTCTTCAACAGCACATGATTAGCATTTTTCAATGTTTCATCATTTTTTATGCTGAGGGTGGGCTTTAAGAATAAAGCAGTGCAAAGTATTATATGAGAACTAGGCTATTGCTCCCGCAAAATCAGAAGTCCCGGTATAATACCCCAGATATCACCTCGCACAAAGACCTAGTATGTCAGAAATAGAAAGCCCTTCAAACAAGATTTCGGGGGTTACCCATATATCCGAGAGATGTTCCCCACGAGATAAGTAAGTATTGATATTTAGGTTTATATCTCGAACACAATCTACTAAGCATGCGAAAACCTACTGGCACATCATCAGTGAGACTGTTTATCACATTTTGACTTTCCAATTCTTTAGCGTGTTGTGATAGTCTACTGTTGTACTATCATTTCCTCTTTTTCACAACAAAACTCAATTTGAATTTTTTTATGTTTTTGACTTTTTCAAAATTTCAAATGTTTTTGGATTTTCTGAAATTTCTTACTCCCCATAAAATTCAAAATCATTTAAAGAAAATTTGACAAACCGATGTGAATTGCTTCAAATCGCCATCCACTTGGCATAAACAATCAGAACTCCCCTTGAAACAAACTATTTTCCCATTATGATTGCAAAACACTTAAGTTTGTTTTAATCAAATGGTTTTTCCGGAAAATAAGTTTTGTTGATTTCACAAACATTTGTAAGATCTGGGTTTCATCATATTGTTTTTCTAAAATACCGCTTGTATGAAAGTTAACTCAAGTTCAATTTGATGACCTTGATTAACCACTTGTAGGAACTTATCAACAAATACCACTTGTAAAACGAAATATGACAATTTTCAAGAATACTACCACTTGTAGGTTGAAATATCACTTTCGTGAATTTCTCAAGAAAGATGCCGATACATGCTCCACGATTACCAACTTGGGAGCTCCGCCAAGTCAGGATTTTTACATATGGAATACTGACACCCAAGCCTGACCAGCTTTGGTTGTGACTTTTTCAGTTTCACTCGGGGTTTGAACATTCTTTTTTTCTTCATAAAATTCTTTTACCGCTTTGGCCCTACCATCGACCATTTTTCCAAACATGTTTTTCACTTTTCCATTAAAAGCCTTTTCGACATCAAATTCTTTCTTTTCAGAATAGAATTGATTCGAAATTTCCACTTTACCAACTTTTTATTTTAAATTTTCAGCGCGCAATGGTGGAAAGTTAACATCATCCATTGGCGGTACTGAATTTTCGCTTTTTAGCACAATTTGTGGCTCCTCTAACTTTGACGAGTCAAATTCATAGCCATATTTCACATATGATTTTTTAACAACCCATGTTTGGTTGTTAAGATTTACTCTTCTTTTGTAAAACCTTTTCGAACATTCACCAACTTCATATGTTGAATTTTTAAACACTTTGAATTTTTCAGTTGGTAGTTCATTTTTATCAACAATTTTCTCTTTGAGTTTAGAAGCAACTTCCTGTTTTGTGTTGGTTGCCTTTGGACAATTCCAGGCGATGTGACCAACTTCTTGACATCGGTAACAGGTTCTTGTTTCCTTTTTGTTTCCAAACACAGTCTTCTCAAACTTTTGTTTTTCTGCAAAGAACTCTTTGTTCGATTGTTTCCAGAATGAGCTCTTCTTCTCTTCTTCAGAACTGGACCCTGAAACAAATATTGTTTTTGTTTTAGAAATTTTCTCATTTTTATGATTTTCGGGTGGAATAAAACCTAAACCTTTCTTTTTAAAATTACTGTTATGGTTTGGTTTCTTTTGATAACCAGAACCAGACCTGTAACCTTTTTTCTTGTTCAATCTTTGTTGAACTCTTGAAGTGTATTTTTAGGTTTATCAGTAAGGTTTACATCTTTTATTTCAGAAATATTAATTTCTGTTAATTTGAAAACCTTTTTAATCTTTTCTATTTGAACACTTCTTATTGGAAATTCCTCATCAGAAAATAATTTGTCTGAATCATTCAAAGTATATGCAACTTTAATTGGTTCATCATTCAAATTATGTTTTGATAATAGAAATTCTTTATTATAAACCCTTTTAACCGACGATTTTGGACTGTCAACTGATGAACTCGAGCTTTCATACTCAGACTTTGACTCTGACTCCTCATCCTTACCCAACACCTGATCGACCACTTTCTTTATTAACTCAGACTCATGATCGGTGTCAGATGATGTGAACGTGACGTCAATTTTTTCTGGTAACTCATCAGTTGTTTCAGACTTCAATTTTATATTGACTGCCTTTTTGACTTGTTCCTCATTTGGTTTTCTGGGAGAATAACCTTCCCAGATCGGAGGCGGACACTTGTTATAATTTGCACTTTGTTTCTTACCAGTATCCTTCTCTTCCGACTTCTTGTCCTGAAAAGCTTCAAAACCTGCAACAGTTGGATAAATTCTATCAATCAAATAATCAGAACTTGAATAACTTTGCAGCAATCGTCTAATTCTTTCATTCTCAATTTTTTCAGTTTCCAACTCCTGCTTCAACTTTGCACATTCTTCAATATAGTGATTGATAGCCTTCTGCTTAGACATCATCACAGCATTCATCATGGTTAAAGCATCTTCTCTTTCTGAGTTTGTCTTTTGCAAACTATTCACCGTTCTGTTCAACACATCATACGATTCTTTCACATACTTGACATCAAACAATAATTTTTCTTTCATCTTGTCAAGCTCACTATACTTCTCATCTTTTTCTTCACAATGTTTGCAAGGTTCCAAACATTTTAAACAAGGTTTCATGATCTCAACAATTTTTTCAACTTCGATAATCTTTTCATCTTCGACTATCTTCTCAACTTCAACCACCTTCTTAGCAACTTTAACTTCTTCAATCTGTTCAGACTTCTCTTCCTGAGCAACATTCTCACATTTTACCTTATTCTGATTCTTTGCTGCTCGCTTCTCCAATCTATCTGCAAAATAAAATTTAAAACTTTCAGGAGATAATTGAGTTTTTCCAATGTTTATTTGTATCTCTTCTTCATCATCACTGCTATCAGTTGATGATTGATCAAAGACTGTTGTCTTTTCTGAACTTTCTTCTGAAGAGACAGACTCTTCATCTTGACTTTTCTCATCATTGGCAAACACATCCATCCATTCCTTCATCAAATCTGGTTCTTGAACTATTTGTACAATGAATGCTTTAAACTTTGAATCAGCCGGAATGTATTTGTCCCAGCTAAAACCTTCTGCCATTCTTTCATCATCTTGATTAACTAGATAAGCTTTCTTCTTTCCATCTTCAATAGCATGGGATGATGACGGTTGTTGAGCAACTTGTTGATATAGCTTTCCGATAATAATCATTATTCCCGAACGGATTCTGAGCTCCACCTGCTTCTCGATTGGTACATTCCCTCTTGAAATGTCCTTTTTCCCTGCATCGAAAACAAGTAACTTTAGATTTATCAAAACCTAAAGTAGAAACATTAGCATCACGAAAGTCATCTATTCCTGTAATCAACTTAAATTTCTCAGTTCTCCTCAACACACTCGCTAAACACCACTTAATATCCATAAGCTCCATTTCTTCAGCATCGATCTGATCGTAATCCTCTTTTGTCAACATAGGATTTTCGATCTGTCACGGCCCCCGACCCGGTTTGACCCGTTTCAGGAGCCGCGGGACAGAAAATCCCGTGGTATTTATTTAATTGAATTGACAGCGGAAGTTTTCATCAGGATCTTTTTAAAACTAAAATTTTTCCCGATTATTTTATTTCACAACCTGGGATAAAACCCTGGTAATTTACAATCATGTGATTTCAAAGAGAAATCTTTATTTTACAAAACAAGTTTCTTTATTTTATAATAAGCCACTTTCTTAAGCTTGCTGTGCTTCACGACACTTTTCCTGAATCACAACAGATCACCTGAAACATGTTTGAAAGAGGTTTTGTCAGCGGGAAATACTGGTGAATCATTCTATTTATTAAAACGACACATTTGTTATAATTTACAGTATTAAGAGAGATTACAATGTTTCCTGATATCAAACCAACTACCCACAGTATTTTGTCACTCGACCCATTGGCCCTCCTGTTGTCCAATGGTGTCTGTGACTATGGTCATATCACCCCTTGGCTGCCCCAATGGTGACGATTATCAAGTAATGTATACAAAACCCCACATACCGGCTGTAACTTGGTGATTACATAAACTTAATCAATGTAATTATAACCTTTGAAAATAAACATGATTTTGAAAGTAATTTGATAAAAAGAGAATGACTCACATTGCAGATTTAACACGAACAGAGTCTAGTCTACTGATTAGCCTTGTTAACCTAGTTTAAATAACAATGCACACAAAACTAGGTTAGTAACCAATACAGCATTTACGATAACTCACGAGATCAAACCCTCACATCGAATGACAAAGTGCAATACTTAAACATCCATTGAATTAACAACGAATGACAAAGCATAAACCCTAATGTGGGCAGCACTTAAACATCCATTGGATAGTTTGATCGATCGGACATCGAATCGTAGCAGCGATCGAGTTATTACCCTGTATTGTGGCAGCTCTTTGTGATCTGTGTGTGTTTTTGTAGTATTCAGACAATATCTCAACGTACAATTTGAGTTTGAACGTCGAACTAACGCACAATTGCATGAAACAGACTCTACTATTTATACCCAAAATTCGTCCCCCTCGCGCCACGCGAAAGGTTCCCTTGTGCGCGTCGCGTGGCGCGAGAGACCCTATTCTACTATAGGGTTGCTCCGTATCCAGGTAGCTCAGCTGAGTTGGTTTCACGTTAAAATTCAAATTACACGTAAAACTGTTTGGATATTACCGACTAGGGTTTAACCCCCCCCCCTGAGTTTTAGGGGCCCTGATCCTGATTCCGATTATTCTGAAAATTTTAGGGTTTACTTAGAATCACTTGGGTTTCTTAATTAGGGTTTCCTATTGGACAATTAAAGTAATAATTAGGACTTTTGATGAGAGTTGTTACATCCTCCCCACCTTAATAAAAAATCTCGTCCTCGAGATTTACTGGAACAAATATGGATACTTTCGCTTCATTTCAGATTCCAACTCCCAAGTGTATTCAGCTCCTCTCTTTGAATCCCATTTGACTTTAACTAGCACTAGTCGTTTGTGCTTGAGAAATTTCACCTTTCGATCTTCTATCTGAAGAGGTTTCTTAACAAATTTTAACTTTTCGTTTACCTCTATGTCTTGAAGAGGTACTACCAGAGATTCGTCTGATAGACATTTCTTGAGATTGGATACATGAAATACAATTCTGGTAGTTGTAAACGATAAGCAACTGGTCCTATACGTTGGATCACTGGGAATGGTCCTACGTATCTTGGACTTATCTTTCCTTTCTTACCAAATCGAACTACTCCTTTCCAAGGAGAAACTTTCAATAGTACTTTGTCTCCAACTTGGAACTCTAACGGCTTCCTTCTATTATCTACATAACTCTTCTGACGATCTCGAGCCGTCTTTAGTCTTTCTTTAATTTGAGTGATCTTGTCTGTAGTTTCTTGTACAATCTCCGGACCTGATAATTGACTTTCCCCTATTTCTGCCCAACATACTGGAGTTCTGCACTTACGTCCGTATAGTGCTTCGAATGGGGCAGATTCGATGCTTGAATGATAACTATTGTTATAGGAGAATTCAATTAATGGTAGATGATCATCCCAATTTCCACCAAAATCTATTACACATGCTCTAAGCATGTCTTCTAGAGTTTGTATCGTCCTTTCACTTTGCCCGTCTGTTTGTGGATGATATGTAGTGCTTAAGTTCAGTTTAGTTCCCATGGCTTCTTGGAAACTTGTCCAGAAGTGAGAAGTGAAACGACTATCCCTATCTGATACAATGGAGAGTGGAACTCCATGTAAGGATACTACTTCATCTACATACAATTTTGCCAATCTTTCCATGCTAAAGGTTTCTTTCATAGGTAGAAAGTGAGCTGATTTGGTTAATCGATCCACAATTACCCAAATCGTATCATTACCTTTTCTGGTTTTGGGCAACTTAGTAACAAAATCCATTGTTATGAGTTTCCATTTCCATACTGGCATTTCTAATTGTTGTAGTAGACCTGAAGGTTTCTGGTGTTCTGCCTTAACTTGTGAACAAGTAAGACACTTAGAAACATATCTAGCTATATCCTTTTTCATACCTATCCACCAGAAATTATTTCTTAAATCTTGGTACATCTTATTGTTTCCAGGGTGTATGGAATACCTAGATTTATGAGCTTCCTCTAAGATCTTATTTCTTAATTCTCCTTGCTTAGGTACCCAAATCCTTTTCTTATGGAATCTCCAAATTCCATCAGCTCCTTGTTCTAATTCTTTTATTCGTCCTTTCATTCCTTCAGCATCATCATTGATTGCTGTTTCTTGAACATTCTTTAGTTGTTCCATTAAATCTAACTGTAGATTTAATCTGAGAGCACGAACCCGTCTTTGTTTCTCATGATACTTACGACTTAAGGCATCTGCAACTACATTTGCATTTCCTTCGTGATACTGAATATCACAGTCGTAGTCACTTAAGATTTCCATCCATCTCCTTTGCCTCATGTTTAACTCTTTTTGCCCAAATATATATCTTAAACTCTTATGATCTGTATAGACAGTAAACTTACTTCCATACAGATAATGTCTCCAAATTTTAAGGGCAAAAATTACAGCTCCTAATTCTAAATCATGAGTTGTATAATTTTCTTCGTGCTTTTTCAATTGCCTTGAAGCATATGCAATTACCTTTTTGCGTTGCATAAGCACACATCCTAATCCTAGTTTTGAAGCATCACAATATACTTCAAAATCTTCAGTCCCTTCTAGTAAAGCTAGGATTGGAGCATTTGTTAATTTCTGCTTCAAGATTCTAAAGGCTTCTTCTTGTTTAGGTCCCCATTCGAACTTAACTGCTTTACAGGTTAGCTTAGTTAATGGTACAGCTATCTTGGAAAAATCCTTAATAAACCGTCTATAATATTCAGCTAAACCTATAAAACTTCTAATTTCCATTGCGGTTTGTGGAACCCTCCAATTGGTAATTGCTTCTATCTTAGCAGGATCTACATGAATACCTTCATGATTCACCATGTGTCCTAAGAATTGCACTTCTTGTAGCCAAAATTCACACTTCGAGAATTTGGCATAAAGCTTTTCTTTTCTTAACAAAGTTAAGAGTGAATGTAAATGTTCACAATGTTCAGTCTGACTTTTGGAATAAATAAGTATATCGTCGATGAAGACAATTACAAATTTATCCAAATATGGTTTACAGATTCTATTCATCATGTCCATAAATGCTGCAGGAGCATTTGTTAACCCAAAGGGCATGACTGTAAACTCGTAATGACCATACCTAGTCCTGAAAGCAGTTTTAAGTATGTCTTCCTCTTGTACCTTTAATTGATGATATCCGGAGCGTAAATCGATCTTAGAAAAATATCTAGCTCCTTGAAGTTGATCAAAAAGATCATCAATCCTAGGTAATGGGTATCGATTCTTAATTGTAACCTTATTCAATTCTCTATAATCAATACACATTCTCATCGAACCATCTTTCTTCTTTACGAACAACACTGGCGCTCCCCAAGGAGATGAGCTAGGTTGTATGAATCCTTTGCTTAGTAATTCATCTAATTGCCTTTTCAGTTCTAACATTTCGGTAGGAGCTAACCGATAAGGTGCCTTGGCTATCGGTGTAGTTCCAGGAATTAGATGAATCCTAAATTCTACTTCCCTATCTGGTGGTAATCCTGGTAACTCTTCTGGGAATATATCTGGGTATTCTGAGACTACAGGAATTTCCTTAAGTTCTTTATTCTTAGTACTAATGATTACTGAAATCATATATACTATTCCTTGCTTTCGTTCATAACTAGCAACTTTCATTACTGATATGAACTTCATGGGTTTACGCGGTTTATCTCCTGTAATCATGATTACTTCTCCAGTAGGTGCCTGAATTTCTATAGAATTTTGATCACAAATGATTTGAGCATGGTTAGCTACTAACCAATCCATTCCTAATACAACATCGAATTCAGCTAATTTCATAGGTAACAGGTTTGCAGAGAATTTATGACCTGAAAGTTCTATTTCTACTTTTTGCAAAACCTGATGTATTTTAACTGAATTCCCATCTGCGGTTTCGACTGTAAAAATCTGCCTAATGTTGGTTAAGGGTAACTTAAGAGCTTGACAGAATGAAGTATTTATAAAACTTTGGTTTGCACCAGAGTCAAATAATACTTTTGCCAAAATGTTGTGAACTAAGAACGTACCAGCTATCACATCTGGAATTAACTCGGCTTCTTGAGTAGTTAACTGGAAGGCTCGAACATTCTTCTTGGTAGCTCCATCGGCTGGCTTGGCTTTGTTATCTGCTGGTTTGGCCAACTTAGGACATTATGTTTTGAAGTGCCCATTTTCTCCACAGTTAAAGCAGATTATGGTTTTCTTTCTGCAGTTTTCTTCACGGTGTCCTACAGTTTTGCAAAAGTTGCAGGTTACATTACATCTTCCATAATGTTTCCTTTTGCAATTCCCGCAGAAAGGTGGATTTGAGGATTGCCCTGTTCCTCTTTTCTTGAAGTTGCTATTATTACCCACCCGAAATCCTTGGGTAATTTTCTGAGCCAGTTCCTTTTTCCTGTTATCATCTCTTGTGCGTACCAGTTCATCAGTGAGGGTATTAGCTAATTCTACCGCATCGTCAATAGTGCGAGGTCTCGCAGCTTTAACGATATTACGAATTTCACTAATTAATCCCCAAATATAACGAGAAATGAGTACCAGTTCTGGCGAAGCCAGCGTTGGTACCACTCTAGCATATTCAAAGAATGTCGAAGTATATCCCCGACAGTCCACATTCACCATCCGGTGGTTTAGGAACTTATTTGCCATTTGATCTTTTTCATACTCGGGAGATAATTTTCTATCTACAAGATTCTTAAATTCTTCCCAGCTCATGGCATATGCCTCGATTCTTCTTTTAGCTTGTAAAACTGTATTCCACCATTCCAACGCCACTTCTTTAAAAAGATTTGACGCATACATAACTTGATCTTCCTCAGCACATTTACTTATTGTGATCACTGCCTTAGTTTTCTCTAACCAACGCAGTGCTGCAATAGTGTCACGGCCCCCGACCCGGTTTGACCCGTTTCAGGAGCCGCGGGACAGAAATCCCGTGGTATTTAATTAATTGAGTTTAACAGCGGAAATTTTTATCAGGATCTTTTAAAAACTGCAATTTCCCGATTATTTTATTTCACAACTCGGGATAAAACCCCGGTAATTTACAATCATTTGATTTCACGAAGAAATCTTTTATTTTACAAAACATGTTTCTTTATTTTATCCTGAGCCACTTTCTTTAAGCTTGTAGTGCTTCACGACACTTTTCCTGGATCATAACAGATCACCTGAAACATGTTTGAAAAAGGTTTTGTCAGCGGGAAATACTAAGTGAATCATTCTATTTACAAGAAATGATGCATAGTTATTAATTACAGCATAAGAGCGATTACAATGGCTTCTATCTTATTTTTATCTGGCGCCCTGTCACAATGGTGACATGTCACAATGGTGACGATGGTCATACCACTATTAGGTCAATGAACCTAAATAGTGATGATTATCCCTAGTAGGTCAATGAACCTAACTGGGAGAAAATTAGTAATGTGCACAATACCCCACTAGCCAGTGATTCAAGATATCCACGACTTAGTCCCTGTAATTATAACTTTTGAAAATAATTTGAGGTATTGTAAAATAGTTGATAAAAAGAGAATGACTCACATTGCAGATTTAATTTTGAGCAGAGTCTAGCCTACTGATTAGCCTTTTAACCTAAATTTAATAACAGGCACACAATTCTGGGTTAGTAATCAATACAGCATTTACGATAACTCACGAGATCAACCTTCACAACGAATGACAAAGTGCGATACTTAAACATCCATCAAATTAACGACGAATGACAAAGCATAAACCCTAATGTGGGCAACACTTAAACATCCATTGGATAGTTTAATCGATCGGACATTGAATCGTAGCAGCGATCGAGTTATTACCCTGTATTGCGGCGTCGATTAGTGATCCGTGTGTATTAATTGTGGTAAACAGAACGTAACTCGGTGCCTGTAGCGAGAATTTACGTCTTTTTAACTCCTGAATTCAAGTCCCAAGGCCCTCTATTTATACACGAAATTTGCTTAGCTTACGGACCGTAAGCCTCATAACGTTACGGTCCGTAAGGGGCTGAGTTGACAGATTCAAAAATTTTAATATTGACAACGAGATTTGAAGATAATCGTAACTAGGGTTTAACCCCCCCCCCCCCTGAGTTTTAGGGGCCCTGATCCTGATTCCGATCGTTCTGAAAATTTTAGGGTTTGTGCAGAATCACTTGGGTGTCTCAATTAGGGTTTCCTATTGGACAAATTAATTTAATAAATATGACTTTTGATGAGAGTTGTTACATTCTCCCCACCTTAATAAAAATCTCGTCCTCGAGATTTACTGGAATAATTGAGGAGACTTTCGCTTCTTTTCAGATTCCAGTTCCCAAGCGTATTAGGGTCCTATCTTTGAATCCCACTTTACTTGAACTAACACTAATCGTTTGTGTTTTGAGAAATTTGATCTTTCTATCTTCTATCTGATGAGGTTTCTCTACAAATTTTAAATTTTTCGCTTACCTTTATATCTTGGAGAGGTACTACCAAAGATTCGTCTGATAGACATTTCTTGAGATTGGATACATGAAATACATCATGTACTCCAGCTAACTCTCCTGGTAGTTGTAAACGATATGCAACTGGTCCTATACGTTGGATTACTGGAAATAGTCCTACGTACCTTGGACTTAACTTTCCTTTCTTACCGAATTTAACAACTCCTTTCCAAGGAGATACTTTCAATAGCATTTTATCTTCAACTTGAAACTCCAACGGCTTTCGTCTATTATCTGTATAACTCTTCTGGCGATCTCTAGTCGTCTTCAGCCTTTCCTTCGTGATACTGAATATCACAGTCGTAGTCACTTAGGATTTTCATTCATCTCCTTTGCCTTATGTTTAATTCTTTTTGCCCAAATATATATCTTAAATTCTTATGATCCGTATAGACAGTAAACTTACTTCCATACAGATAATGTCTCTAAATCTTAAGGGCAAAAATTATGGCTCCTAATTCTAAGTCATGAGTGGTATAGTTTTCTTCGTGCTTTTTCAATTGTCTTGATGCATACGCAATTACCTTTTTGCGTTGCATTAACACACATCCAAATCCTACTTTGAAGCATTACTGTATACTTTAAAATCTTTTGTTCCTTCTGGTAAGGCTATGATTGGGGCATTTGTTAATTTATGCTTTAATATCCTAAAGGCTTCTTCTTGTTTAGGTCCCCATTCAAACTTAACTGTTTTACAGGTTAGCTTAGTTAATGGTATAGCTATCTTGGAAAAATCCTTAATAAACCGTCTATAGTATCCGGCTAAACCTACAAAACTCCTAGTTTCCATTGCGGATTGCGGAACCTTCTATTTGGTAATTGCTGCTATCTTATCAGGATCTACGTGAATACCTTCATGATTCACCATATGACCTAGAAATTGCACTTCTGGCAGCCAAAATTCACACTTCGAGAATTTGGCGTAAAGCTTCTCTTTCTTTAACAAAGTTAAGAGTGCATGCAAGTGCTGACAATGTTCTTCCTGACTTTTGGAATAAATAAGTATATCGTCTATAAAAACAATCACAAATTTATCCAGATACGGTTTACAGATTCTATTCATCATGTCCATGAATGCTGCAGGAGCATTCGTTAACCCAAAGGGCATGACTGTAAACTCGTAATGACCATACCTAGTCCTGAAAGCAGTTTTAGGTATGTCTTCCTCTTGTACTTTCAATTGATGATATCCGGAACGTAAATCGATCTTAGAAAAATATCTAGCTCCTTGAAGTTGATCGAAAAGATCATCAATCATAGGTAACGAGTATCGATTCTTAATTGTAACCTTATTCAATTCTCTATAATCAATACACATTCTCATCGAACCATCTTTTTTTTAACAAACAACACTGGTGCTCCCCACGGGGATAAACTAGGTTGTATGAAATCTTTACTTAATAATTCATCTAATTGTTTTTTTCAGTTTTAATATTTCTGTGGGTGCTAACCGATAAGGTGCCTTGGCTATTGGTATAGTTCCTGGAATTAGATGAATCCTAAATTCTATCTCCCTATCTGGTGGTAACCCTGGTAACTCTTCTGGGAATACATCTGGGTATTCTGAGACTACAGAAATTTCCTTAAATTCTTTATCTTTAGTATTAATGATTACTGAAATCATATATACTATTCCTTGCTTTCGTTCATAATTAGCAACTTTCATTACTGATATGAACTTTATGGGTTTACATGGCTTATCTCCTGTAATCATTATTACTTCTCCAGGGGGTGCACAAGTTTCTATGGAATTCTTATCACAGATAATTCGAGCATGGTTGTTTACTAACCAATCCATTCCTAACACAACATCGGATTCAACTAATTTCATAGATAATAGGGTTGCAGAAAATTTATGACTTAAAAAGTTCTATTTCTACGTTTTGCAGAACCTTATTTATTTTAACTGAATTCCCATCTGCCATTTTTATTGTAAAAATTTGCCTAATGCTGGTTAAAGGTAAGTTAAGAGTTTGGCAGAATGAAGTAGTTATAAAACTTTGGTTTGCACCAGAGTAAAAAAATACTTTTGTGTAAACGTTGTGAACTAAGAACGTACCAGCTATCACATCTGGAATGAGCTCTGCTTCCTGAGCAGTCAGTTGGAAGGCTCTTACATTCCTTTTTGCTCCTTCTGCAGGTTTGGCTTTATTGTCAGATGGTTTGTTCAGTTTTGGACAATCTGGCCTAAGATGTCCAGCTTCTCCACAGTTGTAGCAGACTGAAAATTTCTTCCTCCTGCAGTCTTCTTCTTGATGCCCTGGAATTTTGCAAAAATTGCAATATCCTTTGCATTTTCCAAAATGCTTCCTTTTGCAAGAATTGCAAAATGGGCTAGTAGAAGATTGCCCATTCCCTCCTTTCTTGAAATTGTTATGGTTACCCGGACGGAATCCTTGGGTAATCTTTTGGGCTACTTCCTTCCTTCTATTTTCTTCTCTTGTCCGTACTAGTTCGTCAGTCAGAGTATTGGCTAAATCCACCGCATCATCAATCGTGCGAGGTTTCGCAGCCTTGACGATATTACGGATTTCGGCAATCAATCCCCAAATATAACTAGAAATAAGTACCGGCTCTGGCGAAGCCAGGGTTGGTACCACTCGAGCATACTCGAAGAATGTCGAAGTATACCCTCGACAATCTACATCCACCATCCGATGGGTTAGAAACTTATTTGTCATTTGTTCCTTTTCATACTCGGGACAGAATTTTCTTTCTACAAAGCTCTTAAATTCTTCTCAGTTCATAGCATACGCCATCCTTCTTCCTTTTGCTTGTAACACCGTATTCCACCATTCTAGCGCCCCTTCTTTGAAAAGGTTTGACGCGTACATGACCTGATCATCCTGAGCACATTTACTTATGACAATTACTGCCTCGGTTTTCTCTAACCAACGCAGTGCCGCAGTCGCTCCTTCATTGCCTGCAAACTCAGTGGGTTTACAAGCAAGAAATTCTTTGTAAGTGCAACCAGGCGTTGCAGCTTTCATTTTCTTAGGGGGAGGAGCTTGCCGTGGTTCATTATCATGATTAACATGATCATTGCCTCCGTTTACACTATTACTGAAGTTATCTTCAGAAATACGTTTGCTAGGAACGATTTGTTGCGGTTCTATTGGATTTTTAACAGCAGCAACGATTGCTGGAATAGCGTTGGCTATCCCTTGAGCAACTATTGCTGGAATAGCGTTGGCTATCCCTTGAGCAACGATATTTTCTATATCCTGTCTAGTCATATATTGATCCCCCGGTTGTTGCTCAGATTGATTAACCTCATTAGCTGGTTCATTATTCGCGTTTTCCATCTGATAATTAATATATATATTTTATTAGTATCAAATAAATAACA
Organism: Helianthus tuberosus; assembly: GCA_030545235.1. NCBI lineage: Eukaryota > Viridiplantae > Streptophyta > Magnoliopsida > Asterales > Asteraceae > Helianthus > Helianthus tuberosus. The sequence continues at coordinate 153,645,353 of CM060364.1, read as the reverse complement.
ATTACACAACACAATTATACAGAGTTCATAACGCCAATATAGCCAAAACTATCGATTTCTCGATTTCCATTTATATTTAATAGTATGCATCAATACACACTATTATCTTACAGAGTTTTATTGGTAGTTATTTTACAGACTGATTTTTACTATTACTATTACACAACCATAGTTCCATAATCCCCTATCCTTTGTCAGATGATATTTTAGTAACGGCATTCCCTCTCATTGTATTTCCAGGAGATCTGTCCCCCAATCTCTTGGATCCTATTCTCAGTATCCATTAGTTCTTCGCCAAAGTGGCGGAGTTCAGCCATATTCTCGTTACTCATTGGTGGATTTGGTAAAGGTTCTGGATTGAACTGAGGAAAAAGCTTATAGGGATAATTTTGGAACTGTATTTCATTAGTCAACCATTCGTCTATTCCTAAAGGTTGCGAGTGGATTGAAGGGTTTGGAATAGCTGATTCTAAGTTCATTGGTAGTTGTGTTTCAAGAGAGTGAATAAAAATATTTTCATTAACAGGCTTAATAGTATTATAGCTTGCCAATATAAAATCTAGCTCTTCCTGAGATGGTAACCCCTCAATTTGCCTAGAGATTTCCCCAATTTCCATTTTCTTAGGCTTGGGTTTCTCGAGAGGTAAAGCGTTGAATTCTATAGGTTCTTCTGTGTCTGGTATATACCTATTGAAATCTCTGGAAACCTCTATTCTTACTGGATAGAGATTTAAATTCTGAAGGGCGTCAGACAAGTCACTCATGCTGTTATGCAAAATACACACCATTACTAATTATAACAAATTTTTTTATAGAAAACCTTTAAATATTATTCCAGACTGTGTAACTACAAAACAACTAAAAATTAAAACACACTAGGTTTTATTTGTAAATTTATTTACTTAATAAGGTTTCTAGACTGTAGATAATAAAGGTGCTAAACTTGGGTCAAATTATTTAAGGATTTGCATTAATTGCTACATTGGCTAGCATATAAAGATCTGCCCATACTGTACACAATTAGTCAGATAATAAAACATATAATCATAAAATAGCAATTAATAAAAATTAAGTATTTTCTAAATACTTAATTGGCTTAAATCAGTGGCTCTGATACCACCTTTTTCTGTCACGGCCCCCGACCCGGTTTGACCCGTTTCAGGAGCCGCGGGACAGAAATCCCGTGGTATTTAATTAATTGAGTTTAACAGCGGAAGTTTTTATCAGGATCTTTTAAAAACTGCAATTTCCCGATTATTTTATTTCACAACTCGGGATAAAACCCCGGTAATTTACAATCATTTGATTTCACGAAGAAATCTTTTATTTTACAAAACATGTTTCTTTATTTTATCCTGAGCCACTTTCTTTAAGCTTGTAGTGCTTCACGGCACTTTTCCTGGATCATAACAGATCACCTGAAACATGTTTGAAAAAGGTTTTGTCAGCGGAAAATACTGAGTGAATCATTCTATTTACATGAAATGATGCATAGTTATTAATTACAGCATAAGAGCGATTACAATGGCTTCTATCTTATTTTTATCTGGCGCCCTGTCACAATGGTGACATGTCACAATGGTGACGATGGTCATACCACTATTAGGTCAATGAACCTAACTGGGAGAAAATTAGTAATGTGCACAATACCCCACTAGCCAGTGATTCAAGATATCCACGACTTAGTCCCTGTAATTATAACTTTTAAAAATAATTTGAGATATTGTAAAATAGTTGATAAAAAGAGAATGACTCACATTGCAGATTTAATTTTGAGCAGAGTCTAGCCTACTGATTAAATTTAATAACAGGCACACAATTCTGGGTTAGTAATCAATACAGCATTTACGATAACTCACGAGATCAACCTTCACAACGAATGACAAAGTGCGATACTTAAACATCCATCAAATTAACGACGAATGACAAAGCATAAACCCTAATGTGGGCAGCACTTAAACATCCATTGGATAGTTTAATCGATTGGACATTGAATCGTAGCAGCGATCGAGTTATTACCCTGTATTGCGGCGTCGATTAGTGATCCGTGTGTGTTAATTATGGTAAACAGAACGTAACTCGGTGCCTGTAGCGAGAATTTGCGTCGTTTTAACTCCTGAATTCAAGTCCCAAGGCCCTCTATTTATACACGAAATTTGCTTAGCTTACGGACCGTAAGCCTCATAACGTTACGGTCCGTAAGGGTCGAAAATAGGTTATAGGGTAGCCACGTGTGGGACTAGGCCTGCTGAGTTGACAGATTCGAAAATTTTAATTTTGACAACGAGATTTGAAGATAATCGTAACTAGGGTTTACCCCCCCCCCCCCCCCCCTGAGTTTTAGGGGCCCTGATCCTGATTCCGATCGTTCTGAAAATTTTAGGGTTTGTGCAGAATCACTTGGGTGTCTCAATTAGGGTTTCCTATTGGATAAATTAATTTAATAAATATGACTTTTGATGAGAGTTGTTACAAATAGCCCCTTCATTACCTGCAAACTCAGCGGGTTTACAGGCAAGAAATTCTTTGTAAGTGCAACCAGGTGTTGCAGCTTTCATTTTCTTGAAAATTGGGGCTTGCAGATCATTATTGTTATTAATATGATTACCGCCTCCGTTTATACTATTACTAAAGTTGTTGCCTTGTGTACGTTTACTAGGAATGATTGATTAAGGTTTAACAGGTTTTTGGACAGCAGCAACGATTGCTGGACTAGCATTGGCTATTCCTTGAGCCACGATATCCTCGATATCTTGCCTATTTAACAATTGTTCTTCCTGATTTTGCTCAGATTGATTTACTTCATTTACTGGTTCATTACCAATATTTGCCATCTGATAATTAATTTATAAATAAATAATTAGTATAGAATAAGAAACAATCCAATATAATAATTACTCGCATATAATCACGTAAACAAATATACAACCAAAATTGTAAATTTTCTTTTATTTTATAGATTATATTATGCTTCCATATACATTTTTATCTTACAACCGTTTTATTGTTTATTTTACACATACTGATTTTTATTAATATCACTGTTATTATACAAATACAGATTCAACCCCCACTTCTCCCTCGTCAACTTGTATCTTTAATAACGATGTTCCCTTTCATCATATTTCCATGAAATTTGTCCTCCTATTTCTCGGATCCTATTCCCAACATCCATCAACTCTTCACCAAAATGGCGGAGTTCAGCCATATTCTCATTACTCATAGGTGGATTTGGTAGAGGTTCGGGATCGAACTGAGGAAAAAAGGAATAAGGACTGTTGATAAGGTTTTGGAACTGCCAATCATTTGTCCACCACTCATCCATTCCTAGAGGTTGGGTGTGGATTATTGGTTCTGGGATTGCTGGTTCTAGATTTATAGGGAGTTGATTTTCAATAGGATGAGAGTAAAAATTATTATTGACAGGCCTGACTATATCACAGCTTGCTAATGCACGATCCAATTCATCTTGAAATGGTAACTGATCAACTTGTCTAGAGCTTTCCCCGATTTCCATCTGGGTTTGCCTAAAACCTCCTCCAATCTCTATTTCCGTCTGTCTAGAACCTTCTCCAATCTCTATTTCCGTCTGTCTAGAACCTTCTCCAAATTCCATTTCCATTTTCCTAGAATCTTCCCTAACTTCAATTCCCTTCCCTTTATCTAAGGGATTTTCTATTTTAGGAAGTCTCTTAGCTGGCTTTTTCCTACGTACACGCCTCCCCCATACAAATCTCTTTCTTTTCTTAGGTTTTGGCTTTTCCAAAGGTGGAGCGTTGAATTCCATAGGTTCTTCTATGTCTGGTATATACCTATTGAAATCTATGGAAACCTCTATTTTTACCGGATAGAGATTTAGGTCTTGAAGGGCTTCAGACAATTCGTTCATGCTGTTTATATATCCAAAATAAAAATTGCTAAGTTAAAATTTTATAACAAAATTTTATAAATAATCTTTAAATATTATTGCATAACCTGTGAATAATTTAATACAAAGGAAAATTGATAATTTAACATACTAGGTTTTATTGTAATTTTATTTATTTACTGGATAATATTTCTGGCTTGTAAGTGATAAGGTTGCTAATACGGAGTCATGGTATTCTAAAGATGAGCATTTACTGCTACAGTGGCTAGCATATAAAGATCCGCCCATTTTTCATCTAAATTGTCTTCCCATGGTGATTTACTGATTAATTCCTGGGTTTCCTGTTTAACTTTCTTTTCTCGGGATTTCTTTAATTTCTCCTGACTTTTTCTAATAATCAAATTTCTTTTATCAGGAGAAAGTGGTTTCTCGTATTGAGCTTTTCGAACAAATATTCCTTCTTCAGGAGTTTGGGATGAACTTCCCTTCTCATTTGATGATCTATCTAATTTAAGATAGATGTTTGAAAACTTTTTCTTACCCATACTGTAACTAACAAATAGTCAGTTAATAAAACACATAATCACATAAGGGTAATCAGGAAAAATTAAGTATTTTTAAATACTTAATTAGCTTAACTCAGTGGCTCTGATACCACCTTTTTCTGTCACGGCCCCCGACCCGAGTTGACCCGTTTCAGGAGCCGCGGGACAGAAAATCCCGTGGTATTTATTTAATTGAATTGACAGCGGAAGTTTTCATCAGGATCTTTTTAAAACTAAAATTTTTCCCGATTATTTTATTTCACAACCTGGGATAAAACCCTGGTAATTTACAATCATGTGATTTCAAAGAGAAATCTTTATTTTACAAAACAAGTTTCTTTATTTTATAATAAGCCACTTTCATAAGCTTGCAGTGCTTCACGACACTTTTCCTGAATCACAACAGATCACCTGAAACATGTTTGAAAGAGGTTTTGTCAGCGGGAAATACTGGTGAATCATTCTATTTATTAAAACGACATATTTGTTATAATTTACAGTATTAAGAGAGATTACAATGTTTCCTGATATCAAACCAACTACCCATAGTATTTTGTCACTCGACCCATTGGCCCTCCTGTTGTCCAATGGTGTCTGTGACTATGGTCATATCACCCCTTGGCTGCCCCAATGGTGACGATTATCAAGTAATGTATACAAAACCCCACATACCGGCTGTAACTTGGTGATTACATAAACTTAATCACTGTAATTATAACCTTTGAAAATAAACATGATTTTGAAAGTAATTTGATAAAAAGAGAATGACTCACATTGCAGATTTAACACGAACAGAGTCTAGTCTACTGATTAGCCTTGTTAACCTAGTTTAAATAACAATGCACACAAAACTAGGTTAGTAACCAATACAGCATTTACGATAACTCACGAGATCAAACCCTCACATCGAATGACAAAGTGCAATACTTAAACATCCATTGAATTAACAACGAATGACAAAGCATAAACCCTAATGTGGGCAGCACTTAAACATCCATTGGATAGTTTGATCGATCGGACATTGAATCGTAGCAGCGATCGAGTTATTACCCTGTATTGTGGCAGCTCTTTGTGATCTGTGTGTGTTTTTGTAGTATTCAGACAATATCTCAACTTACAATTTGAGTTTGAACGTCGAACTAACGCACAATTGCATGAAACAGACTCTACTATTTATACCCAAAATTCGTCCCCCTCACGCCACGCGAAAGGTTCCCTTGTGCGCGTCGCGTGGCGCGAGAGACCCTATTCTACTATAGGGTTGCTCCGTGTCCAGGTAGCTCAGCTGAGTTGGTTTCGTGTTAAAATTCAAATTACACGTAAAACTGTTTGGATATTACCGACTAGGGTTTAACCCCCCCTGAGTTTTAGGGGCCCTGATCCTGATTCCGATTATTCTGAAAATTTTTGGGTTTATTTAGAATCACTTGGGTTTCTTAATTAGGGTTTCCTATTGGACAAATAAAGTAATAATTAGGACTTTTGATGAGAGTTGTTACACGATCCTTCCTGCAACCAAACCCTCATATGATTCTAACACTGTAGCTAGTAATGTCATATGACCTTTAGCGACTTCTTCAGAGAAATTTTGACCATTCTGAAGATGCAACGCGATGTTGCAGTGTAACACATGACCATTACCATTGTTTGAGCTTTGAGACTGATAACTAGAGTTTGAAACATTCAGATTAACATTCGAGTATGAAGAAAATCCACTGTTGCTGATTGGACTTTGATTAACTGATCCGGATGAGTTTTCTGCACTGAAAGCGGTTTGGACCTTCGGACTTGCTTCAATATTCTGAACATTCCCTTTTTGTAATACATCTTGATGTCTTGTTGACCACTTGGATTGTTCATTCTAGCAAACTTTTGTTGTTCAAGATCTTGTCCTTCAAGTTTTTCAATGAACTGAGAAATTGTCAATTTATCATATTCTCCAGTATTCTTTAAGATCATTAGATATGTACCCCATTCTTTCTGAGGTAAAGCATCAGCTAATTTGTCAACCCATTCTTCTCGATCTTTGTTTATATCTAACAGTGACATTGAACGCACTAAATGACAATATCTCTCAATCAGTTTCTTTGTAGTTTCACCTGCAAACTTGAAAACAAATCACATTCTTTCTTTAATAATGATTTCTTACTCCTGATCATCTCTGTACTTCCCTCAAACTTAATTCGAAGTGCTTCCCAAATCAAACGTAAAGTACCATCATGTTGAAGTAGTATGAAAATGTCTTCTTTCACAGCTTGCTGAAGAAGACTAATCATCATTTTTTCTGCCTTGTACATGTCTCTTTCTTTATCCGACAATTCAGAAATAGTTTTGATAACTCCCACATCTGTACGAGGTTTAACATACTTTTTCTCAATACACTCCCAAGACCTCAAATGATTTGCTTGAACCCAATTTTCGAACCGGTCTTTCCAACCATAGTATTCTTCAATGCCCATCAACTTTGGAGGTTTCTGTAACGTTCCTATTTCATTTTCCATGTTCACACTCTGAGCAATGGTAACAGGAGTACCCGGGGCAGTAGCAAACGCGTTGTAAAACTCTTCTTCCATGTTTCGGTGTTGAAAGTTCACAAAATTACAATGTTCAAGCGAAATGGTGATTCAAACGAAATGGGATCTCAAACGAACTGACTTTGGTGCGGAATGGCTCTTTGATGCGAACTGGAATCAATAAAACTCAATTCGTGCGAAATGGAGTTCCCTTTCAAGCGAATTGGATGATTTCGTACGAAATGACAAACTTTCAAACGAATTGGACCTAATCTCAAGCGAAATGGACCACAAAGCTCAATTCGTGCGAATTGGAAGGTTCAATCCGTGCGAAATGATGCTGATGTCATACAATCGGCCATGTTTTTGACAAATTGATCAGGTTTTAGGTTGATTTAAGTCTAATTCTTTCAAGGGTTTGTTAAAACAGTGTTTCGCTTATAATATGTGAAAATCAAGCCATTTTAACCGTGAAATCTTGTTTAATTTTGAAAATTCTTGTAAAAGAAGATGTAGAAGTCAGAATTTTGATGAAATCAAGCTGAAATCGGTAAGAACTCTTCCTCCTGAGCTCTGATACCACATGTAGGGTCGTTTGCACGACCAAATGAGTCGTTCAGAAGAGTTCTAATCAATACGAGAGGCGGAAACAAACGTATTGATGTTGAATCAGCTTTATATACACTTTAATTGTCTTGTTTATTGATATTACAATGTTTTACAGTCTGGAGACACTTTGGCAGCACCTCGGCACAGGAATCACAAAGTTACAAATGAAAACACCAAGGCATCTATATATAGGCAACCCATTTCGTACGAAATGGCTTCACACGAAATGGACTTTCCATTTCGTGTGAAATGGCCACAACATCCATTTCGTGCGAAATGGCCTATTCTACATGTTTCTCAAATTTTCTCGTATATCGTGCCCTGATCTATTATTCTATTTACAAGACTCGATATAAGACGAAGTCGACAGACATATGCACCAACAACTCTTTGTTGTACTGTCAAGATTCTACAAATCTTAGAGTTGACCACTCCCTGTGTAGAGCTGGGCACAGCCCCGTGGTGGGCGTAGAAGCTTCTGCAGGTTTGTCTTGTTGTGCAGGGTCCTGACCACTCCCCATGCTCAGCTGGGCACGGCCCCGTGGTCAGGTTCTGTTTCTTTTTTTTTTTGCTTTGGGAGATGCTGCCGAGGGGTTGGACATGTCACTTTATTCCTTCTTCTTGTATTTATGTTGGTTTTGGCTGTCTATTTGTTCCTTTTCTTCTTTTAAGCTTGTTTAGTCATGTAAATTCAAAAGGAAGAAAGAAACGCATTTTTTCCAACATTAGTACTAAAAAATGGTTAGTTTTATGCCTCATTTGATGTAATTTATATGTTGCATTTTGTACACATCAAGTACATTTGTTTTATATAATATAGTTAATAGTTTTGTCACTTCCATTATTCACTCACCGATCTATATTTTCCAGGAAAATGTACGCCGAAAAACAGAGATACTTCATCCTGGTATAAAATTGTAGTTTATTTTTATCTGAGTATTGGCATATCATGAAAAAGTTGCATGCTTTGGTATAGAACTACTTGGTATATATTGAAATACTGAAATAGATGTATGTTTAGGTTACTTCACCCTGGTTATAAAAAAGAGTAGAACAATTGATTGTTGTATTGACAAGTTGTTTAATAAATTCTTTTAAGAGGTCGTTACACCTATCCTTAAGATTAAAAAAATTTCGATCTATTCTACCCGTATCCCCTTTTAGCTATTTTTACATTCTACGTATTTTATCAGATAAACGTCAAACACTACGCCAAAAAAGGCTTACGGCCACACAAAAAAAGAGTGACCATACGCCTTTTGTCACACTTTTTTTTTTCAACTCAAGTGTGACCAAAGGTCCAGTCATCATAGGTATCATACGGCCACATTCATGTTTAGTGGCCGTAGCAACTTTAAAGTGTGGCTAAAGGGTACCACTATCTCTTGCTGGAAATCAGACATTATGTACAATAAGTGTGGCTAAAGGGTAACAACAGCCACATGAATTTATTGTAAATGTGGTTGTTTCTATTATATAGTCACTTAAAAGTTTGTTTTAGCCACATCAATTAAAAAAAATGTGGCAAAAAGAGTTGTTGTAATTAAGCATTCCATTTATTAAGTAAGACTAAATGTTTGGAACGGCCACATGAACTCACTGTAAGTGTGACCGTTTTATTATTTAGTCACATCTGTTTACTATAACTGTGGCTAAAAAATATTTCTAGACACTAAAAACAACTTTGTAATTTTATATGTGACTATTGTCTAACCTTTAGTCACACATAAAATTTTGTAATTTTAAGTGTGACTATTGTTTAACCTTTGGTCACACATTTTTTTTTTCACATGACATATGTTATTATTCCGTCACACAAAAGTAATAAAGTGATGATAGCGTGGCTAATGTTTATGTAAAGCTACATGAAGTTTTGTGGTTTTAAGTGTGGCAATGGCTAACATTTGGTCACTTATAATTTACTTTCCCATGACATTTGCTATCATTTCGTCACATAAAGTAAGGATAATGTGGCTAATGATTATGTAAAGCCACATAAAACTTTATGATTTTATGTGTGGCTATCATCTAACCTTTGGCCACACAAATTCATTTTGTGCATTACAGATGCTATCATTCTGTCACATAAAAAAATCAAAATAAGGATGGTGTGGCTAAAAGTTATGTAAAGCCACATGAAATTTTTTTCTTTCTAAGTGTGGCTATTGTGTAATCTTTAGTCACACATAATATTTTTTACCCATGGCGTTTGCTAATATATCGTCACACCAAAATAAACACAATGGCGATGGTGTGACTAATGATCAAGTAAAGCCACATGAAATTTTGTAATTTTAAATGTGACTATTGTCTAACATTTGGTCACACATAATCTTTTTTACCCATGACAATTGCTAACATTTCGTCACGGCAAAATAAACAAAGTGACGATGATGTGACTAGTAATTATGTAAAGCCACATGAAAATTTGTAATTTTACTATGTGACTATTGTTTAATCTTTGGTCACACATAATTTGTTTTTACATAACGTTTACTATGATTTTGTGACACAAAAAGATAAAATGACAATGGTGTGGCTAATGTTTATGTAAAGCCACATGAACTTTTGTGCTTTTAAGTGTGGCTTATTATGTATATCCAAATAATAAAAAACAATAATAAACATGAGAATACCTAAAACCAAATAATATTAAAATTAATAAACCAAAATCTGTGCACGATAATACCAAAAACTAAACTTCTAATAAAAAACTATCTACAAATGTTGCAAAAGGAAATGATTGTAAACATAAAATAAGTACTAGTTTAAAGTGTTTTTCTTGTTCTTCTTGCTCCCTGTTTTTTGATGCCATCTAGCGTTGTAAAACATATCTTTTGCTTTTTAGCGACTTGAGTTGTAGAGTTTTGTGTTTGAATGCTTGATAGATTTGGTATCTGAAGCAAAAAACATGAAAACAAATATCAATAGCTAGAGTAATTAATCATATATTAATAAAGAACAAACCTTTTAGCTAGTTTTGACAAGGTATTTTGGCCAAGCAACAAAAGTATTTAGTGCATCCCCAACTGTTTTGACCTCACATGATTCTACCGGTAAAAATGCTGCTTCTTTTACAACTTTATCAATAGAAACTCTATAGCAATTATCTTGTAGTGGAACTCCATGAATGCTTTGTTTTCCCGTTGACAAATGAATTGTACCATAAGCCACACAGTTGTTCATATTTATAGTATATAGAGTACACTTGATCTACAAAAAAATATTTTATATTAACATCTTAAGGTTAAAATCAATATAATAATGTATTTCGTAACACATACCTCTAGGACATTTGTTGAATGTGTATTATGTATATTTTCTTGTGATTCCAACTGCGATGATGTCCCAAGAAGTGAAGTCTCTTGCGTAGACAAAACATCTTTTTTTCTAGTTTTCACATTTTCCTAAAAACATTGAATTAATTAAGTTATAGAAAATCAACAATCACACATAAAAACTATAAAAAATACGAAATTGTCAAACACTTACCGTTATCATTTCTTTTTGCACCATTTTAGAAGTGTTAGCATGAGAAGTGACTTCTGTTTGCACTACTTTACTTGATATGTTAGATGTGGTAACATTAGTATTGTCCTTTGATCCAGTACTATTGTTCATAGATTTTACCTACAATTCAAATAAATGTGTTATGAAATATCAATAATTACATGGGAAATTATAAAAAAAATAATGAAATTATCATACTTACCGTTGGTGCCATTTCTTTTTGCACTATTTTAGATGCGGTAGCATTGGCCTTATGCTTTGATCCGTCATGTTTATCCAAAGAATTTACCTACAAAATGTAACAAGGAAGCAATACAGATAATACGATTCGATAAAACAGGGAAAATTTCTAAAATTGTAATGCACATGGTAAATTTATATAAATAGGTTGCTATTTATGGTAGCTAACAATGGTTAACATTTGAAACCTATTAAGGTATTAATTTGCTAATAAAATAAGTCACTTACTTGTGTTTGTGACATTTTGTCTGCAGATAATGAACATATTTGTAATGTTTGTCCTTGTGCAGCCAGATGAGCTAAAACTTGATTAAGTGTGTTATTTGTTTCTGCCATCTGCATCGAAAGGGTCTTAATTTGTTCATCTTTTTTCCCACGCTCAAGTCTCTCGTTATGTAGTTGAAACTCCAGTTGTGCAATTTGTTCTTTTGATGATCCTTTTGTTCGAGGACTCTGCCAATATCTACTAGAAGTCACTCCATAACCAACACCTTTTAAATACCCACCTTTTTCTTTGCCAAATACTAATGTGAGTGCATCCGTGCCCGGATCAAGGTTCACGGATCCATCTTTAATTTGCGTTTCAGTGTCAATCTGTAGAAATTGTTAACAAATAAACATGTATTATAGTAATTAAAAATAAACCAAAAAAGTTTAAAGTTGAACTTACTATTTTATTAGCTATGTCTTTTACATCAACATTCTTGTATTCTCCGTTTTTGTTTTTGTTGATGCATATTTTGTGGACACGACTCGGCTCGGTTCAACTCGGCTCAGTTCGATTTGGTCTCGACTTGAAGACACGAAGATCAAGACAAAGCTGCTTGTGTCTGTACTTTGTCTGTAATGTGTCATGATACAAAACGATGTCTGTGTTAGTTTTGTTTGTATGTGCGTTTGATGAAAGTTCGACCAAGTCAACCATCCTCCGGTTTGACTTGGTCAAACAGTTAGCACATTGGTTGAAACATGTTGTGTGTCGAAGGATGTCATCGAAGGATGGTGTGTATCCTTCGATGGTGTGTATCCTTCGATGACCTCGAAAGTTAATGTCTTTCGATAGATTCAGATGGACCTCGAAGGATATCATCCTTCGAGGTATGTATGGATCTTTCGGTAGCATTCTGGTCGATAGATGATCCTTCGACCAGATCATCGGATCCTTCGAACATGTTAGCTGTATCGGGTATAAATACCCAAGTGTTGTGTTCATTTCGGTGGACACCAAGAGACACTTTGAGGAGGTTATTGAGAGAACACTTAGCAGCATTCTGCTGGAATCACACACACACGAGAGAGAGTTTACGGAACACATCTGTAAACATTGAGCTTGTAACTGGAACCTTCATTCGTATTAATACAAGTGGTGTTAATCGGTGAACTTTTTGTGTCGTGGTTTTGCGTGTTCTAACTCGGTTGCACTCTAGCTTGGATTCCGCACTCGCTAGTGTGTTAATATAACAAGGATAAGGTTTCACATTCATCCGAAATAGGGACCTACAGTTTTCCCTTGCTTTCCTCCACATTAAAGCACGAGAGGGGATCTCATCAACTGAAAGTTCGTTATTTTGTACCTTGTAATATATACAACAAAAATAACGGACACACACAACAAAAATGAAGTTAACTGAAAGTTCGTTATTTTGAACCTTTGTATTTTCATTTTTCTTATTTCATGTTAAATTTGCAATCATTTTTTTGTTTCATGTAGCAAGATATGGAGTTCAATTGGAGAGTGGGCCTTTTAATAGGCGTACAACAAACTTCTTATGCACGATGATATTTGGTGCTTTAACGCTTTTGGTATGTAAAAATACATTACCATACTATAATTACCATACTATAATTTAGTAACATTGTAATGCTTTGTACTGTTGTAACCTATGCATAGGGGGTTTTTAAAAAAAATGATTTTTCACTTCAAACTCAAAGGTTTTCATCTTTTGTATTTAATCCCCTTGATTTTTTTAATTTTGACCCAAAGCTTTTTATTTTTTGCAATTTAACCCCAACACTTTTTTTTATTTTCAACTTTGGTAACCATACTTTTCATCTTTCGCAAGTTTTTCGTTTTACTTTTCCTATTAAATTTTGCGAGTTAACATGCCACAACGTACGTGTGGGATTCAACGTTTTTTCATCTATTTTTTTTTTGTGTTTGACAGGCCTGTCGTAACGCGTCTATTTTTCCCCGTTTGATAGATTTGTAGCAACATGAGGGTCGTAGATCGAATAAGTTATTTTTTCTACGTTTTTACGTTCCGGTCTAATTTCTTCGCATTAACACGCCGCAACGAGCGTGCGTGTTTCAATGTTTTTACATTTGCTTTTCGTTTGGTGTTATTTTTCTTTTTTATTTATTTTATTTTTACGAGCTTTTCTAATGTTGGTGTTCGTTGGTGGTGGTGTGACATTGGTGCTATTTGGCACGGTTTTGCGGACTTTATTAACATATTAAGTTTTTTACTAATAATTTGTTTCGAGTTTACTATACTTCCTTTACTTAAAAAACAAATTTTTTACGTGCATATTTTTATCTACGTGTTAATATAAATTTGATTTGCTCTACATTTTGACGTAAACTTTTTACGGAAATGAGTCACCTAAAATATAATACATTTTCTTTAAAAAATCCATTTTTACATGCATATTTATATGTACGTTTTGGTATATATATTAGATTTAGTCTACGATTCGACATAAAGTTTTTTGGGAAACAAGTCAAGTCAAATATAGTATGTTTTCGTGCTTATTTTATGGATGTTTCGAAAATTGGTTTCAAACCGAGCGGAGTCAAATTGTGGTTTCCATTTTTTCTTTTCTCAAAAGCTCTAATTTATCCCTTTTTATTACACTTGTCAGTTTTTTTCTTTTATACCCATTACGTTTTCTGTCGGGTCACATATAATACGTTGTGATTGTACGTTATAAACTTGATTTACTTTACGTTTTGATCCAATCGCAATGCTTATATAGGTTACACTGAGTTCAATTGGATACGTCGAAACACATGTTTTCATATAGTTAACGCATCGCATAACGTTTGTACTAATCGATTCAATGTTTATGATGTACCCGCGCCGCAACGTACGCGGGTCTTATTGCTAGTTACTATGATGATGCAAATCATATATATGATTATCTTGAGTTTTGTGAGGGCATAAGTTGATGTAAGAGTATATTGTAGACGTGATAAAAGGGGTTAGGGCAAAACCAAGTAATATGTTGTACTAACTTTTATAAATAATTAATATGGCAAATACGGTTAAAACAAATAAGTTTCCTATAACTTACCTGCTTGTGTATGTATTGTCAATAATCCTTTTTTTGAGTCATACTTTGGGGGTATAATTTGTTTTTATGCTCCTGTATCTATAGACCAGGGAATTTCCAAATGCCTTCATCAACTTCTGCCCATTATAAACTGAATTTTGTAGTTTTGTTTTGCTTCGTAGACATTATAAACCACTCGTATACGTAAAATTCCAAAATTTGATTAGTGAACAACTAAGCTGCTGGCTTATATTTTGTTTTAGGTTGTTTAATTGAGATCAACTAATCACTCAATCTGCGTTGCTGGTAGAAGTATGAGGTTTTTTTTTTTTTTATTTCTTTTTAAATTGACCAATAATAGTTTAAGATTAATAATGTCAACAAAAACCTCACTTTTCTATTTCTTTTGCTTAAAACTAAAAGGATTATATAGAATTACCTGTTAGTCGTGTCATTTATTATTATTGTATTTCAAATTGTAACAAATTTTTACTTTCATTTCAGATTACTAACATTACTGTGTGTTGGAAATATAAAAAAATGTTGAACTAGTTGATATTATTGTTTTCAGAATGAGTAAAATGCAACCAACCTATCCCGTCTCATATCAGTTTTGAATCTTCTAATGGTCTTTCTTACAAACCGTCACCAGTAGATGATCATGAATATGTAGCACCCACTTCAATACATTGAAGGTTTCCCGTGCACTGTTGAGGAAGGAGAAGGGGTAAGCTTTTTGTCAAGAGTAGGGTCAAAATTGGTACTTTTTAATGCGGGTAAAAAATGTTGGGTTGACTATGAGATTTATGAATTGTAATTTCATTTTTCATTATTATATATGTAATGTATATAAGATGTGAAAATTCTTTATGTTTATAACAAAACTTTAAAAAAATATTATTAGTTCTTGAAAAGAAATTAACAATAATAAAAATATAACAAAAGTAAAAAAATAATAACAAAAATTAGGAAATTTGAATTCAACGCACTCATTTGAACCAACGTGTTTCCTTTTAACCGGTTGATAATTGAAAATGTATAACCATTCTTGTGACGCATTATACAAATCGGCATGTTGGTTGATTTAATATATATGTGAAGATTAAATAGAAAAGACACTTCAAATGCATGAATCAATGTGCCTTTACATACAAAACATATTTTAATTTTTATACATAAAACGTGATACTCGAGCATAGTTTCTAATTGTGTGTGTATATGTATAATAAAAACGAAAGGGTATAACCCAAGTTCGTAATAGTATATAACTTTTCTAACCGATGTGGCCTTTAACCGAAAGGGTATAACCCAAGATGGTGATTGTAACTTTTCTAGTTGATGCGACTTTTTAAACGAAAAGTTATAACTGAGGTTGATAATTGTATATGTATAATTTGTATTATTTGAGTAGGGCACCTCTGTATCTCACTATGTTTTAAGGGTCCCTTATTTTTTGTAATACAATTTATGTTAAAATAAAAGATACGAGCATAGAGATGTATTGAGCGACACAAAGATTTGAGAGGGTTGAATGGAGATTGAGACGAAAATCGGTTTTGTATTCGAAGTTGATATTGAGTAGATTATGTTGTGTGATTTATGTTGATCACAAACTTTAATTTCATCAATTATAAAAAGGTATGATCTTTTCTTTGTTTATCATCATGTCGCAAATTATTGTAAAGCTTATATAGAAGACGTGGACAAAGAATGCGTGGATAACTGGATTTATATAAAAAGCCCATTGAGGTTACATTCGTTGTTTACGTAATTTAAATGGTCCAACCCCGTGAGTATTCACGGGGATAACCTAGTTATATGTATAAAAGAGCAAATGCTTAGCTACAGTAAAAGGAATTTTGTCTTCTAGTGTATGAAAATTATAATGATGATTTTTACATAATGCACACGCGTTAGTATAATAACCCAATTTTACATTAGGTATACCCTCCCCGAGACAGAACTCCAACGACTACGTCGGGTAGAGCCACAACAGCCGTTACGGAGTGCTAGATCAATCGGGCAGCGTATCTAATACGTAACCGGGGGTTAAAATACCTACAACGAGGCAGAACTTCGCTATTTTAGTGGGTATAATACCCGATATGACTACTATTATTATTGCAGAAATATAGAGAGAGATCGAGAAAATGAACGAATTGCAACTGAAGGCCGATGGCCTCCTTTTATAGGGCTACTTCGGCAGCCCCTCGCGCCCCGCGTAAAACTCATAACGGGCTTACGCGCCCCGCGAGATGGGGGTGTAGGCCCTAGCTTGGTTCGGTCACCCATATAGCTTCGACACTAGTGTGACACGTGGCGGCTCCGGGGTTCGCCTCTTGTCCTCTCACTCGCGGCCCGCGTAAGATGAAGAGTAAGTCTTCGCGGCCCACGAGAGACTATAAAAATTGATTTTTATTTAATTTTTGTAAAAATAAAGGTATTTAGGATTTGTTTTCGTATACGGGGTGTATTTTAGGACGTATAGGGACATTCTAAATATTTTAGGAGTGTCGGAAATATTTTAGGAGGGCTGTTATATCCTCCCCACCTTGTTTTAGAACTCGTTCTCGAGGTCTACTGGAATAGGTGCGGGTATTTCCTCTGCATCTCTGATTCAAGCTCCCATGTGTATTCTGGTCCTCTCTTGGAATCCCATTTTACTTTGACTAGAACTAGTCTCTTGTGTTTGAGATTCTTGACTTTTCTGTCTTCAATTTGTAGTGGCTTCTCTACAAATTTAAGCTTTTCATTTACCTCTCTGTCCTTAAGAGGCATCACTAGTGATTCATGGGCTAAACACTTTTTAAGATTGCATACATGAAATACATCATGTATTCCTGTCATTTCTTCTGGCAGTTGTAGCTGATAAGCTACGGGTCATATCCTTCTGATAATCTCAAAGGGTCCAACATACCTGGGGCTTAGTTTTCCTTTCTTGATGAATCTTACCACTCCTTTCCAAGGAGAAACTTTTAGTAAGACCTTATCTCCTACCTGGAATTCCAACGGCTTTCGTCTGTTATCAGCATAACTCTTTTGTCGATCACGTGCTTCTTTCAGTCTTTCCTTGATTTGAATAATCTTGTCTGTTGTTTCTTGTACTATCTCGGGTCCAAATGGTTGCTTTTCTCCAATTTCTGCCCAACAGACGGGAGTTCGACACTTTCGTCCATAAAGTGCTTCGAATGGTGCCGCATTAATACTGGGATGATAGATGTTATTGTAAGAAAATTCTATTAATGGCAGATGATCGTCCCAACTTCCTCCGAAATCAATTACACAAGCTCTAAGCATATCTTCCATTGTCTGAATTGTCCTTTCGCTTTGTCCGTCCGTTTGAGGATGATAAGCGGTGCTTAGATTTAGCTTGGTTCCCATTGCTTTTTGGAAACTAGTCTAAAAATTAGAGGTAAAACGGCTATCTCTATCAGAAACAATTGATAAAGGAATTCCATGTAATGAAACTATTTCATATACATACAACTTGGCTAACTGTTCCATACTGAAAGTTTCCTTCATTGGTAAGAAATGAGCTGACTTGGTTAACCTGTCTACAATCACCCAGATTGTATCATTACCTTTCCTTGTCTTGGGTAATTTGGTAACAAAATCCATTGTTATCAATTCCCACTTCCACACCGGCATTTCTAATTGCTGCAATAAACCTGAGGGTTTCTGATGTTCAGCTTTAACTTATGAATAAGTTAGACATTTAGAAACATAAGCTGCTATATCCTTTTTCATTCCTATCCACCAAAAATTCTTTCTTAAGTCTTGGTACATTTTATCACTTCCAGGGTGTATTGTATACTTAGACTTATGGGCTTCTTCTAATATTCGGTGGCGTAGGTTTCCACGTTTAGGTATCCAAATCCTTTCCTTATGGAATCTCCAAATTCCATATGTTCCTTGTTCTAATTCTTTAATCATTCCTTTCAATATTTCAGTATCATCCTTGATTACTGATTCCTGTGCTTCTCTAATCTGCTCATTTAAATCTATCTGCAGATTAATTTAAGAGAATGTACTCTTTTTGGCTTTTCATGATACTTTCGACTTAAAGCATCGGCTACTACATTAGCCTTTCCTGCATGATATTGGATATTACAATCGTAGTCACTGAGAATTTCCATCCAGCGTCTCTGTCTCATATTTAACTCCTTTTGCCCAAAAACATATCTTAAACTCTTATGATCGGTGAAAATGGTAAACTTACTATCGTAAAGGTAATGTCTCCAAATCTTAAGGGCAAAAATTATGGCTCCTAACTCCAAATCATGGGTTGTATAATTCTCTTCATGATTCTTAAGTTGTCTAGAGGCATAGGCTATAACTTTTTGACGTTGCATCAACACACACCCATAACCTAACTTAGATGCGTAACAATAGACTACAAAGTCTTCTGTTCCTTCTGGTAATGCTAATATGGGTGCGTTGGTTAATCTTTGCTTAAGAATTCTAAAGGCTTCTTCTTGTTTTGGTCCCCATTCAAACTTAACAGATTTACAGGTTAGCTTAGTTAAGGGAATTGCTATTCTAGAAAAATCTCGGATAAACCGTTATAATAACCGGCCAGTCCTAGAAAACTTCTAACCTCTGTTGGTGATTCAGGGGTTTTCCATTTAATAATTGCCTCAATCTTTGTGGGATCCACATGAATTCCTTCATGATTGACTAAATGTCCAAGAAACTGTACTTCTTTTAACCAAAACTCACACTTTGAAAACTTGGCATAAAGCTTTTCTTTTCCTAATAAACTTAGGAGTGCATGTAGGTGCGTTGCATGTTCCTCTTTACTCTTAGAGTAAATGAGAATATCATCTATAAAGACAATTATGAATTTATCTAAATATGACTTACATATTCGATTCATCATGTCCATAAATGCGGCTGGGGCATTGGTCAAATGGCATGACAGTAAATTCATAATGACCATACCTTGTTCTGAAAGCGGTCTTAGGAATGTCCTCTTCCTGCACTTTTAGTTGATGATATCCTGAGCGTAAATTGATTTTTGAAAAGAACCGTGCTCCTTGTAACTGATCAAACAAATCATCGATTCTCGGTAATAGGTACCGATTTTTAATCGTGACCTTGTTCAATTCACAGTAATCAATGCACATACGCATTGACCCGTCTTTCTTCTTGACAAATAATATTGGTGCTCCCCATGGTGATGAGCTTGGCTGTATGAATCCTTTTTCCAACAGTTCGTCTAACTGTTTCTTTAACTCTTGCATTACTGCGGGTGCCAAACGGTAAGGTGCTTTGGCAATTGGTGCTGTTCCTGGTAGCAGATGAATTCTGAATTCGACTTCTCTGTCGGGTGGTAGTCCTGGTAGTTCTTCTGGAAATATGTCTGAAAATTGGGATACTATAGGAATATCCTTCAATTCTTTTCCTTTAGTGTTAATGATTATGGAAATCATATACACTAGTGACCCTTTTCTTGCACAACTTGCTGTTTTCATCACAGAGATGAATTTTGTGGATCTAGATGGCTTATCTCCTTTAATCGTGATATTTTCACCCTTTGTTGAATTTACTTGGATTGACTTTTGTTCACATAGAATACTGGATTTATTGGCTATTAACAAATCCATTCCTAATACAATATCAAATCCTGCCAGATTCATTGGGTAAAGATTTGCAATAAACTTTTGATTTAAAAATTCTATTCTTGCTCCCTGCAAGATTTCAGTAATCTTAATGGATTCTCCATTTGCAGTTTCTACTAGACATTCTTGTTGAAGTTTAGTTAATGGTTGATTGAGAAGTTTACAAAATGAAGTATTAATAAAACTTTGGTTCGCACCAGAGTCAAATAATACTTTAGCAAAAACATCATTAACTAAAAATGTACCGGCAATCATGTCTGGAATTATTTTGGCTTCTTCTGCAGTCAGAACAAATGCTCTAGCATTTTTAGTAGTCTTGTTGTTCATGGCTAGAGCTAGTTTCGGACAATTTGGCTTGATATGACCTTGTTCCCCACAATTGTATCATATCCTATTGTAAGGTTTCTTCCTGCAATCTTCTTCCTTGTGTCCATATATTTTGCAAAAATTACAGTATATAGAGCATCTTCCAGAATGCTTCATTTTACAATACTTGCAGTAACGTGCAGAAGTAGAACCTACATTTTTCCCACAGTTGGAATTTCCATAGCGAAATTCTTGGGTAAGCTTTTGAGCTAGGTTCTTTCTCTGGTTTTCTTCTGGTGTACGTACCAGTTCATGAGTCAAGGTATTTGCTAGTTCTACAGCTTCTTCTATGGTTTGTGGTCTAGCTGCCTTGACTACATGTCTAATCTCATTGATTAATCCCCATATGTAACGGGAGATTAATACTGGTTCTGGTGATGCTAGGGTTGGCACTATTCTAGCATATTCAAAGAATGTAGTAGTGTAACCCTTGCTGTCTACTCCAGTCATTCTAAGGTTTAAGAATTTATTAGCTATCTTTTCCTTTTCATTAGGAGGACAAAATTTACTTTCCAGCATATTCTTAAACTCAGTCCATTCCATATTATAGGTTATGTCACTACCCCTAGACTGGAGGATAGTGTTCCACCATTCTAAAGCTGAGTTCTTAAACAGATTGGAAGCAAACACTATCTTATCCTCTTCCACGCACTTGCTTATTTTTAAGACTGTCTCAGTCTTTTCTATCCAGCGTAGAGCTGTAATGGCTCCTTCATTGCCAGAGAATTCTATTGGTTTACAGGACCAGAATTCTTTGTAAGAACAACCATAAGACATGGTTCTTCTTCTTTTTGGAATTGGCACTTGAAGTAAGGGTCCAATGTTTACGCTGCGATCGGGTTCGATAGGTGGTCGTTTACTTCCACTATTACTTTTATTATTTTCTGCTTCCTTAACCGTTTTGATAATATATGGCATTGCGTCTATAATCCCTTGTGCCGCTATGTGTTGGATGGCACTGTTATCTACTTGGTTTCCGTTATTATTGTTATTCGGATTTTCTTGATTCACTTCGTTGTCCATCTGGATTATAAACATTTACCACGTATTAATATCACAGGACAATATTCAATGCAAATAATCATACAACAAGCATATTGATCAAAATCGTCGAACATTGCGACCTTTACTCTATTTATATATATATGTATATATATATATATATATATATATATATAAGTGCCCGCTAAAATGAGAACCACCTCGAGTTGTAAGAACCATGAGAACTACTTGATCTGGGGCGAGGTGGACCAAATTTTTTTTTTCATAAACGTAGATGCGTGTATTATAAACACATTTGTAAAAAAAAATTCAAAAAAAAATGTCGTGTGTGTAGTTTTGAGCACCACAAGTTTGTGTTTACGGGTACCGTAAATTTTCCGGTTAAATTTACGGTACCCGTAAACACAAACTTGTGGTGCTCAAAACTACACACACGACATTTTTTTTTTTTGAATTTTTTTTACAAATGTGTTTATAATACACGCATCTACGTTTATGAAAAAAAATTTTGGCCCACCTCGCCCCGTACGGTGTAGTTCTCACGGTTCTTACAACTCGAGGTGGTTCTCATTTTAGCGGTCCCCTATATATATATATATATATATATATATGCGTCTATTACAAACTGGAACTGAAATCTAAAGTACAATACTAGTATGCATCAGTAGCTATTTTCTATTTTAGGGGATTTTTTTTTCTTACAAACATATTATATATATATATATATATATATATATATATATATATATAGAGTAGGGATCCTGCGGAAAGTGTGTTTTTCCTAGAAAGTGTAGGAAGCGATCTGGGCCATTAGATGAGTGTGTTTAATGGCTTAGATCAAATGGATGGCATTTTCGTAATATCTGAGTTATATAATTAGAGACTTTTAATATAGTGAGGATATTTTGGTAGTTGGAAGTGTTTTAAATCAGTTAAGAAACTGTCATATCAATAACCAATCCCTAAATTCATGCGATTTCCTGTCTTTCTCTCTCTTTCTCTCCCTCTCTAAACCCACCTCCAAAAACCTCAAAACGGTGATGGCCGCAACACATAGTGGAGGAGGGATTTTGTGGGGTTAGGTGGCGGCGCAGGATGGCGCTGTGGTGGTGGTGCTCAGCGACCAGAAAGGGGGTAGGCAGAGAGGAGCGGCTGGGGTGACGCCGCCGCCGACGATCAGTCAAGGTTTCCGGCGAGCCCTTTTCGAATCCAGGTCAGTCTCATTTAACTCTAGGTTACCCGATTCACTTTCATATCTTCGTTGTATGATTTAAGGTTAATGTGTTTTACCACTTTAAGGTTGATGTGTTTTACCACAGCGTCAAGGAAATCTGCTTGCTGTTAAAACACAATGTCAAGAAATCTGCTTGCTGTTAAAACACAGCGTCAAGGAAATCTGCTTGCTGTTAAAACACAATGTCAAGAAATCTGCTTGCTGTTAAAACACAATGTCAAGAATCCTCCAGAAATCTGCTTGCTGTTAAAACACAGCGTCAAGAAATCTGCTTGCTGTTAAAACACAGCGTCAAGAAATCTGCTTGCTGTTAAAACACAATGGCCAGCAATCTGCTTGCTGTTAAAACACAGCGTCAAGAAATCTGCTTGCTGTTAAAACACAATGTCAAGAAATCGGCTTGCTGTTAAAACACAATATCAAGAATCCTCCAGCAAATCTGCTTGCTGTTAAAACACAACGTCAAGAAATATGCTTGCTGTTAAAACAAAATGTCAAGAATCCTCCAGCGATGTTGTAAAATCCTTTTTTTACGAATTCATGTGAATATGTTGTATAGATTGTATGATTTAAATTGAAACTGTCAATTTGAATTAAATGGGATATTTAGTTTCCATAATTTTCTGGTTAGTTAGTTATCCTAATAAAATAATCCATAATTAAAATAATATTCAAATTACACAATTGCCCTTTTAGTTAAATTCCTTCAATGCCACATGTCGCGTTCTTATTGCTTCCTAGACTTTCTAGGAAAAACACACTTTCTACCTAACTCCTACTATATATATATTATTACTACTGATAAAGGTTCATCCAAAACTACATGTTACGTTTGTCATATTTCCAAACGAGCCTTTCACCTATCTGTTTCATTCTTTCACTTCCTTCTAATATCTCCTCACCAAAGGTGCGGAGTTCTTGCACATTCTCAGTACTCATGGGTGGGGCTGTTGCTGGTATTGGGTCAGGAAACTGGGGCATCGGTTCTTCGTGTGGGTAAGGGTTCTCTAGGATTTCCCTGATATACTGGTCATTATCCCAATATGGATCTAGAGGGTCCAGGTTGGGATAGGGTGCTACTGGGTTTTACATGGGTTACTCTATTGGGTAAAGTTACTGATAATCCCTGTGGTTATAAACCACGGGTCATAATCTGGGGGATGGGGTGCTGGGACTCTAGGGATTTCAGCTGAGTCAAAAGCTGGTACTGGAATTTGGTCTACTGGGTTTGGCTCAATTTCCATAGGCTGTGTGGGAAATAGTGGTGACGGCTGGGGTGCTATGAGTTGTTCCAGATTTGGGTCGGCAGCTGTGGTAACTAAGATATGAAAATTTGCTAATCTCCTATTGAGCATATCCTGAGTTTGAGCATTCATTTCTCTATTGGCCGCTGCTAAGGCCCGCTGTTGTTGTAACTTTCTCATCCTTTTTCTATGCTTGTGAGCTCCTCTGCTGAACCATCCTCTCTTCTTGGGAGGGAATGGCTCTTCAGATTGTGCTTTGAATACGAAAATCCCTTCTTCGGTGTCAGCCGAATACCCCAAGGGGGTAAGCTGGGAAGAAGTTCCTTCGTCCCTAGGAGAGCTGGACAACTGACGGTAAGCATCCGAAGGTCCTTGGTCACTCATACTGTAAACTAACAAATTTTCAAAAAACACAAAACAATAATATATGCACATAATCCCGTAGATAATTTCCTAACATAACAGATAAGATTTTGGTGTCAGCAGAACACTTCTGTGGCTGAAATTAGTGGCTGTAGCTCTGATACCACCTTTTGTCGCAACCCCGACCCCTGCCTCAGGAGGCGGGCGGCCGCGGGCTACTCAGAGATGGTGGTATCGGTGTTTATCATTATTTGGCAGCGGAAATTTCATCAGGATCGTAGTTAAGAAATATTTTATCAGAGTAAAACACCACATTTTATAATAATACTTATATTGGGATAGAACCCAAGTTTTTGTTAGAAACAGGTTTATAGGGATAAACCCTATTTTATTGAAATAAAACATCTTCTTTATTTAGGTAACTTTTATAGCCACTTTTCCAAGCCTTCAGTGCTGTCCAGCTAGCTTCTATTTGGCTTTCACATTTTGTTACCTGAAACGCGTTTAAAACATTTTGTCAGTGGGAAATACTGGTGAGTGAATCCTAATTTAATCAAGAAGAGTTTGATCATTTAACAGTATTGAGAGCGATCACAATGTTTATATCTACACAATTACTCATTCAATACTGTCAATCTTGACTGGTGGGTCATATTACACATTGGCTATATCGTTGTCCAGTGGTAACGTATTCCACATTTTGTATACAGAACCCCAACATACCGGCAGTAATTGAAGAATTACAAAGACTCAATCACTGCTAATCACATTGTAAAATATTTAAGGTTTTGTAAAAATAGTTTACAAAAGATTTACAAAAAGGAGATTACTCACATTGTAATCTTAGGTAATTTCATGTGGCTTCTTGGCTATAATCTATAAATTTTAAATAATGCACACGCGTTAGTATAATAACCCAATTTTACATTAGGTATACCCTCCCCGAGACAGAACTCTAACAACTACGTCGGGCAGAGCCACAACAGCCTTTACGGAGTGCTAGATCAATCGGGCAGCGTATCTAATACGTAACTGGGGGTTAAAATACTTTCAACAAGGCAAAACTTCGCTATTTTAGTGGGTATAATACCCGATATTACTATTATTATTGCAGAAATATAGAGAGAGATCGAGAAAATGAACGAATTGCAACTGAAGGCCGATGGTCTCCTTTTATAGGGCTGCTTCGGCAGTCCCTCGCGCCCCGCGTAAAACTCATAAGGGGCTTACGCGCCCCGCGAGATAGGGGGTGTAGGCCCTAGCTTGGTCCGGTCACCCACATAGCTTCAACATGAGTGTAACACATGGCGGCTCCGGGGTTCGCCTCTTGTCCTCTCGCGCGCGGCCCGCGTAAGATGAAGAGTAAGTCTTTGTGGCCCCGAGAGACTATAAAAATTGATTTTTATTTAATTTTTATAAAATAAAGGTATTTAGGGTCTGTTTTCATATACGGGGTGTATTTTATGACGTATACGGACATTCTAAATATTTTAGGAGTGTCAGTAATATTTTAGGAGGGTTGTTATACTGAATGAGACATAGAATTACCCAATCCACCATTCTAACCCCCTTACAGGCAATTAACATGCTTTATATAGACCTTAAAGACATGAATATGTTGAGTAAACGACATATGAAGAATGTGTGAATAAATTCGTCTTCAATATAAAAAACTAATTCTTAAAGTCATTAATACATACCCAACTAAAAAGTAGCCAAAGATTGGAAATCATAAAAGAAATACATAAAAGATATGTCTTCACCAAGCGATGTAAGAATTTAGCCAAGCATGGCCTTTGTTTGACAAAGATTCTTACGATCAATCTTGGATCCCGAGACTACACACACTCTAAAGATGGAAAAATGGATGATGGTGGTGGATGATGGTGTTGTAGTGGTGGTGGAGTGGTGGCAAGTGAGAGAGAAGTGGTTTGCCAAGTGATAAGTTGAAGTGGAACCAAGCACTTCTATTTATAGCTTTCTTCAGAAGCTTCAGCACGGCCCGTGCCCATCTCTCTCTCTCTCTCTCTCTCTTCCTCATTAACTGCTTGTCAAATGTTGTACTAACACGGCCTCGTGTGTCAATGGCACGATCCGTGACCAAAGTACTTGCTGTACTATCGCAGATTCTGAAAATCTTTGAGTTGACCACGCCCCGTGTTGGCTTAACACGGCCCCGTGTTGGCTGCCATTTTTGTCTTTTGCAGTTGTCTTTTCTTCTGCCCAGCATCCATCTTCGGACACGGCCCGTGTCTGGTGGACACGGCCCCGTGTCAGCCTTCTGTTCTTGTTATTCTGTGGTTTGCACGTGAATCAGGGCTTGGCGAGTTATGGCAATTCCTTCTTCTTTACATTTATGTTGGTTTTTGCTGTCTTTTTGCTCATTTTGCAAATTTAAGCTATTTTATCCCTGGAAATAAAAAAAAAGGAACGAAAACACGAGCCTCTTCCAACATTAGTACTAAAAAAGGGCAGCTTTTATGCCGTATTTGATATACTTTATATGTTGTATTTTAATCACATCAAATACTCCCACACTTGAATATTTGCTTGTCCTCAAGCAAAACTCTATTACATGGCTTACACACCCAAACATAATAGGTAGAAGAGAAGGTTTTGGTCCTATCTTTAGAGTGTCGGGAATCCAAGTTCTAAACCTATTTTGTTTTTACTTTATTTACAATCCTATTCGTCATGATTTATTTAAAACACAATTTAAGAAAAATTATTTACTTTGGGCATAATATGCCTTTATAAGATTCCATTTAGTTATATACAAATTTACACACCTCACAAGTATTCACTCAACACTCAGCCAATATTAAGTGAAACGCTCGTGCCCGATTTGGAACTCACTCCTACCATAGGCTTGACAATCGATCAAACCTCCTCCTTTTGACGTTAAATCCTTATAAGTATCAAGAGGACTTTGAAGGGTAGGTGGTGGTTCGGGTTTGGTAAGTTTTATTCGAAAATGGTGAAAAACGTAAAATATTGGTTTTTCTATTGCTTTTTGGCTTAGCAAAAAAATACTTTGGCATATTTTTCTAATTTTTCTTATTTTTTTTTGTTGCCAAAGTTGAAACTAAGCCGTAATCGTAATTTCATAACCGATAAGTTTACAAAAATAAAAGATGAAAAATGAAAATGGTAGTTTTTGTGGGTTTGAAATGAAAAGGTTTTTAAGGTTCAAAGGGTTTAACTAAGGAGGTGTTTTTTTGGATAAAGCAAAGAAAATAAAGGTTTTGTTTTGAAAAATGGGTTTGTCCTAATGCCTCTATCATTTACTTACTTGGATTTTTGTCGGTAAGGACTTGGAACGAATCGTATTGTCAAGTTCTAGATTCGTGAGAACCAAACGGGCTATTCACATAAGAAACGAAAATTGAGCAATTAGTATAAATGTATATCTGTATGCTCGGTAATGGCTCAAAACTCACTTTTGTGGGAAAAGGGGTTGTAGTGTAAAAATGTATATATAATCAATTTTTACAAAGATTTATCATGCCCGTTTTACTAATTTTTCTAAATTGGTTCTTTTTATCACGACGCTATCGGTTGTAAATTCGTAAAAACATAATTTTTAGAACTTGATACCCAACTAGACTTAAGATAAGTAAAAAAATGAAAAGAAAAATTATGAAAAAGTTTGGGGTGTTTAGCGGTTCCAAGGCGAGTTTTGTGTAAGACTTGATTTTGCACAAACGATTCAAGGTTTTTATTATCCTTTCCCCACAATTAAATTACACATTGTCCTCAATGTGTCTCAAAAAGGATTTATTTTGGAAAAATGTGTAAAAAGTATGAAAATAGCAAAAAATTTTGGTTACTGGCACTTGCAACACGGCCCCGTGTCCAAAGTGCCAGTAACAAATGAAATCAGAAGACTTACAGTGGGGTGGCCACGGGGGCGTGATGGGTGAGCACGGCCCGTGCCACCTTCTGGACAGTAAATATTTGACAACAGCAAGTTGGGCACGGGGGCGTGCTGGGTGAGCACGACCCCGTGCTGCAGCCACTGTTTTGCGGAAAATAAGTCGGGAGGCTTCTGTTTTACGTGCATGGGTTCCATTTTTTTCATCCATCTGGTGTTTCCGTTTTCTCTAACACATTTATTTGAAATAACACCATCCAAACATCCATTTTTCATTAAAAATAAAAATATTACAAGGAAATGAAAAATTACAAACCTACTTAAATTAAAGCTAGATAGATAGAATCTTCGAAATACCTCTAAGAGATCAAATTTTTTACAACCTAAAAGCTACATTCCTAAATTTATGAATGTTAGGTGATGGAGGACTTGAGCTTTTGGCAGATACTCAATCTAGAGGTCATTGAGCATCTCTTCAATCTCCCTTGGAAGGAAGATAAAGGGTTCCTCTTCAACCTCCTCTTGAGGGGGTGTGGGATTGATCGGGACCTCGATGGTGGCGTCAATAGGGGGAGGTTTCGGAATCTCGACATCCTAACCCGTAGGTTGTATGGCCTCATTGGCTAGGTTCCAATCTTCTTGTGGGAAGATTGGCTCCATTGGATGTAAAGCCAAGATATTCAACCTTTGATGTAAAAGGTTGATTTCTCTTAAACAATCCTGCAGCCCCAAGGTAAGGTAGTTCACTCGGTCTATGAGAACCTCCTCCACCAATGTCATCTCACCAAGGCTCTCTCTTAAGGCACTCACGTATCTTACGAGAGTGGCCTCGATTGAGAGCCTTCTTCCTATTCTCTGACTTCTGGAGCTTGTCGACAATGTTCCACTTTACTGGCTCGCCATCTTGAGAGAAAATGACTAACCGTTAGAAAGAAATGAAAGATCAGAACATTCAGCACGGCCCCGTGCTGCTTCATCTATTCCAGCTTCAAAAGGCTCACTTTATAGAGGAAAAGACATGAAGGTCAAATGAGAACTTTTTAAGAACATACCTTTTCTGGTATGTGTGAAGAATCTCAGAGATCTTACCTTTTGAGAATGGTTCCAAGCATTCTCCCAAAGGCTCACTTTATAGACAGTGACAACACGCGGGCACGACCCTGTGCCTGGGCAGCACGGCCCCGTGCCGGATGCATGTGTCAGAGAATGTTGTCCGTTTATAGAACACGACCTACGTCATTGCTGACATGGCCCCGTGCCGAAAAAATACGAGGGGCAGAGCCCCGTGTTAGTTCGACACGCCCCATGTTACTGGAAGAAAGTGGGCACAGCCCCATGTTTAAGGAACACGGCCCTGTGTCAGAGCTTTTACTAAGGTTATCTAAATTTCTAAGGAATTATCCGATATCGGGTGGTTCCTTACTGGTTGGAACAACACCGTACTGTCGGATATACTGCAGACTTAGACGAGGGATATGAAAACGCAAGAGGTTGTCGGAAAGGTAGAGGATCTCTTTTAAAATGGGGAATGTTTTCCGTTTGTAGAACACGGCCTACGTCATTGCTGACATGGTCCCGTGCCGAAAAAATACGAGGGGCACGACCCCGTGTTAGTTCGACACGCCCCATGTTACTGGAAGAAAGTGGGCACGAGCCCATGTTCAAGGAACACGGCCCTGCGTCAGAGCTTTTATTAAGGTTATCTAAATTTTTAAGGATTTATCTGATATCAGGTAGTTTGTTACTGGTTGGAACAACACCGCAGACTTAGGCGAGGGATATGAAAACGTAAGAGGTTGTCGGAAAGGTAGATGATCTCTTTTAAAATGGGGAAATGGGGTCTTCCCTTATTTACCTTTTCCGGGCTTTCGTTAAAGAAGGTGTGAGTCGATTTGCTCCTGTCCATGCTGTTGGTGTGATATTCACACTCGGTAAGGGGGACCGTTACTGCTGAATCGATACAGGGACGACTATCGTTTTCGTTTTCGCGGTCGTCTATGGTGGAGGTTTGGTTGACCTCAGTGTTGTTGTGTATGCCTGATTTTTCCTCCATCGGTTTTTCATCGGATGGAATCTTTGATGAATTTGTGCCTTCAAGTAAGATTCTATCTCTTGGATTTTTTGGCTGATCCTTTGTTCTATTTGACCTATTGGTTCTAGGTCATCTAGGAAAGAAGATCGATGGGGTTCAGGCGGAGGGATTTCCTCGTTATTTGTACTCTGGCTTGTTTCAGGGGTTTCGTTACAGGAAAACAATGGTGCTAAGTAGTGGGGAGTGAAGTTTAGAACGCCACATTCGGATTCTTCATGATCCACCCCACAAAAATCGCACCATAACCCGTAAGAGAGGCGGGGGTAGAAATAATCAAAGAAATCAATATATATATATATATATATTAGACCGCCGGGATTAGGCGGTCACTATTTTCTTCCAAACAGAGAGTGTGGCACGACCCCGTGTTGGAACAACACGGCCCCGTGCTGCACTCTGTATCTAGGAGAAAATAGTTTTTAAGGTTCTGGAGAGTTGACACGGCCCCATGTCAAGTCTGCAAAAACTGAAAAATTAAAAGAAAAAGAAGAAAAACCTAAAAAGAAAAGAAAAAAATAATTAGGCTGTTAATTTTAAGTTTTCCTAAAATTCTTGTGTCCCCAACAACGGCGCAAAAAACTTGACGTGCGTGCGGGTGTGTATAATTTTAGTTATATTTTTAGCTCTTTTTACTCGCCGATTTCAATTTTTAAATTTATAAAACACGATATTCAACTATCACTCTACACACACGCTAGGGCAAGTGCACCCATCACGGACGTAGTATAGTGATGCAAGATACCGAGGTCATCCAAGGACACAAGAGCTTTTAGTACCGGCTTATTGTCAACGTCTAATCGAACCAATTTTTGAGAAAAGATTTTTAAGCTAATAAAAAGATAAAAACAGAAAATAAAAATAAAATAATAATGATAAACAAGAAAGAATCACTTGGATCCAACTTACCTTTCATGTACCCTTTTGAATATTTTTGGCACTTTTGACATTTTAAGAGATTATCTTAGTTATAGTGGTAGGCCCCTCTTTACGAGGCGGTGATCACCCTCAACCCGTTGGTCTGAGTCAGCAGGGATACAGTTGATGTGCTAAAAGTGGTCTAATTAAACTAACTAATTTTAACCCTAAATTAGACACTCTAAGTTTTAAATTTATAAAAACAGACTCTCTAAAACCTAGACCAAACCACCGGCAAGTGTACCGGTCAATGCAGTATAGCCTAAGTAAGTCCGAGTATCGAACCCACGAGACTCTCTGATTACGCTAATTAGACTCTATCTAGACCTAAACTGACACGGACTCTAACTGTTTAATTGGTTTGGGGGGGGGGGGGGGTTACGGAAAATCTAAGAAAATCTATTTAACTAACTAATTAACTAAAAATAGACTAAATACGAATGGAGACTAAGGGCTTTTCTTATATGGAGAGCGAGACCACCTAGACAAGAATCCTGGACCGATTAAGTTAAATGCATGAATTATGGAACCGGGATCTTAAAGTACTAAACCTATTAAGAACCAACTAAGCCCCTCGACCCTTCTCAAGGAGAAACCTGTGGAACTACCTAGGCTGTTAATCCTACCGGTTATTAGACGCCTTTCCAGTTGTCTAATTATTGTGTTAGTACCCTAATGTTGACCTACTCTTTTCCAATCATAGATTTAGGGTAGTTTGAGTTATTAAACTTGACTTGATAGACTAATAAAACCGACAGGTCAACTAAGACACGACCTTTTCCAAGGACTATCTAAAGCAATTCGCAGGGTAAGACCTACCAATAGCCCCTCACTTTCCAGGTATTAGGACTAGCAGAATACAAAAACCTAGCAAATTACTAACAATTACTTCTAGGGGTTATTGCGCAATTTCTCCCTAAAGAGTTAAGATTTCTTACGTGATATAGACACTCACCAAAATCCTAAACCCTAATATGACTCTATGTTGTGATATAGACCATCACTAAGAATCATACGAAGCAAATGACAATAATAAACCAAGTTAAAGTACGCATGTGCATCAAATCAATAAAACAAACTCTTTACCAAACACAATCAATCCATAATATTCATGCAATTAACGAAAAAGATAAAAACTCTATATCAATCCATTCAACTAAGTCTAGGTGGCTTGAAAGTTTAGCCAACAATCATGATAGTCTTAAAAACAAATAAACAAAGTTCAAATAAAGAATTTATTGACATAGAATAAAAGAAACTAGAAAATAAAAGAACCCGGTAAGCTAAAATCTTAATCCCTTCTTGCCCGTTCGTCCCTGATCTGATCGATGCTGTATATATCCGTGCGGCTGATGTGTGGTCGTGTATATATATTTGCCGTCTTATCCCTTCATATACAGCCGCCTCCCCTCTAAATATTAATAATAACGCATTGGGCCAAGTTGTGATGTTGTCCAATGGAATTCCTTCACGTTCAACCATATATGTCCACTACATTTAAAAAGGCTCATATTCATTTTCCTAGAAAATTCGCTGGACTTTCATGGCCTGTGTATGCTTGCGGCCTATAGTCACTTTATTTTCTTTTAATTCATCTGACGTGAATTCAAATTCTCCAAGAAAGTGGGAATGAATTCGTCCCTTATGATCTCCCCATATCTTCCAATTGATATTTTTTTTTTTTATAATATATTATGCTATTTTTCCCCCAATTATATTAGCCGCCTTATTTTATAATATATAGATAAGTGGGCTCGGCTCAATCAAAGAAACTAGCGGCAATCTTAATTCGGTCACTGTCACCCTACTCTGCCCAACTGGCTGTTTATTTTCATATTACTTGTTTTTGCTTCATTTGCACCAGGACCTGCCAAAACACAATATAATATAATATAATGTTAAAAGTAAATAAAAATAAATAAAACCTGTACAATAATTATACAATTTACATGGGACAAATATGTGTATTTTACCCCACATCAAATATCCCCACACTTAACATTTTTCGTCCCCGAAAAAGAATTATGCAACGGAATCATAGGTAAATAATCACTCGGGTCAAAAGCATATGTATATTTTATTAAAACCATAGTTTGCGTTAGCCGCGATTGCGAATATACTTGTCCCCTTAAACCCGAATCCAATCTCAAGCCTTTATCATGTGAATTTAGTTTAAGTGCGGTCAATCTACCTAGGGTCTCACGCTAGAATCTACGGTCCACCTACTCCCGCTTCAAGCTTATAGAACTAAAGGAACGATCACTGGACCAATTCCCAACCGTCTTATATCAAAACCAAGATAATTTAAAATCAAACTTTTTTCTTTTTTTTTCAGCATTTTTTTTTTCTTTTTTCTTTCAATGAGCGTAAACGTTGCTTTCCCTAACCAAGAGGCAAACCGGCTGCAGAGTCGCTATCCCCAACTCGGATTACTTAGGCTTCGGTACTTTTTTTTTCTTTTCTTTGCAAGGTCGATTTCACACATTCTAGAGGTAATCCGGTTGTAAAGTCACTATCCCCAACCCAGACTGCATAGAACTGCGCTACTTTCATTCAGTTTCTAGCTCATTTTTTTTCTATTTTTTTTCTTTCTATTTTCTTTCATGATAAAAAATTCTAACGGTTTTAACTTATAACGGCATTCTTTATACTCTTATTGGCGGTTTCAATTTCCCATATTTCCCAGATGAAAACCCACTAGTAGACCGACAATTAAGGTATATTAACTCAAAGGGACTTAAAACCAAACCCGGGCCTATCCACATATCCCTAACTAGACACAAGCTCGATTTATTTAATCTCGTATTATCATTATTTGAACCCGAACAAAAACCTATATTTTCTATCATTTTCCGTTTTAATATGCAAACTTCTCATTTCAAATGACATTTTTCTGATTTTTCAATTTTTCTGTATTTTTTTCAAATTTTTTAATTTTTTTTTTTTTGTATTTTTCAAATTTTTAATGACTCAAGACTCTGCTAACTAGACACTAAACGATAGTTTCCCATCCCCACACTTAAACTCTACATTGCCCTCAATGTAGGATGGAAACCGACTCAAAAGACTAAAATAAATAAGAAATAAAAATACTAAGGGCATAATTGGAAAGGACTTAGCTGGTTAATTATCGCATAAACTCCAAAACTCTTGTCCAATCCAGCTCGATCGTATAACATTTCGTTCGCGATCGGCTTTGACACTGACTGGTATACTTGGTAAATGCCTGATATCTGATAAGCAGCTCCAAAATCACCCGAATGGAGATTGAGGACGGGTGGTACATATTCAAACTTGCATAAACAAAAACAAGCAAAAACCAAAGCAGTACCGACTCGACACAAAAACCGACTAAAAAACTACTAACAAAGACTCAATATACAAAAAGTACGCCTCTATACAAACTCTACAAAACCTCCCCACACTTGAATTTAATCAGGAGGCTTTTCCTTGACTTGAACCCGGTCTAACCCATTTAACTCCACCCGTTTCTCATAAACATTTAAAAATTTAACGGTGGAATTATAAAAAGATTTTAAAATTTTTAGCGGGTTAGAACACAAAAATTTGAACTTACCTGGCAGGAGCCGCTGAAACACGATCCCAGGTGTTCTTCTCATTGCCTTCTCCCTTGTTTTTGAACTTTTACTTGCATTCGCTATCAGTACCACGGGCCAGCTGTGGTGTTCTTCCTCTTCCACCACCACTTCTTCTTCGGGAAGATCCCCACACTTAATTTCTACGTGCGGTGTGGGTTCACTTATTTTCTCGGCTTTACCTTCTAGTAGGGCTTCTAAATTTGCTAAATCACCTAATGGATCAAATTCCCCCACTTGTTCAGATTCTGATAAACCTTCTAACTCCCCTAAAAACTCATCTTCCCAACTTAACACTTTTTTCTCTACCTCATCATCAAACAGACTAACTAAGGAATCTCCTAAATCTAATTCCTCATCAACATCTACCCCTTTAACTAATGATTCCTGGTAGACTTGCCACTCGTCTACTTCTTCCACACTCTCTCTCAATATCCCGCAATTAGCCATTTGCATCATAGTCTCCTCTTTTTCACAACCAAAATCAATGATGCCCTTATTCTCAGTTTCTATTACTTCTTCTAATCTCCTAGACATTTCTTCTATTGAACATCGAATGTCTGAGAGTATAGACTGGTTATTTTGAAACAGGACTTCATGTTCTTGAATCATTTTCTGAGTAGTCTCATCCGTAGCTACCAGTTGAACTAACAACCCCATTATCCGATCCAGCTGGTCCTGCTCATAGACTTCAGAATTTTGCTGTTGGGGCTGGTGATACGGGTCCTCATACTGGTACGAGGAATACCCCTGTGAAAAATATGACTGCGGCTGCACATAGGGGTTAGCATAATAATGTGCAGAAGACCCCTCATATTGTGGGCATTTAACTGTAAAATGGGGTCCTCCACAAATTTCACACATATATTCTAGACTCAATATAAATAAAATAAAATAAAAATAAAACAAAACTAAAAGACACGGACAATTAGACTCCTACGACTTAATATACAAAAGCAAGTAGCACGTATGATGTCAATTAAGTCCAGATAAAGTAATCAACGCAATTGCCAAGAATCCCCGGCAACGACGCCAAAAACTTGATGTGCTAAAAGTGGTCTAATTAAACTAACTAACTTTAACCCTAAATTAGACACTCTAAGTTTTAAATTTATAAAAACAGACTCTCTAAAACCTAGACCACACCACCGGCAAGTGTACCGGTCAATGCAGTATAGCCTAAGTAAGTCCGAGTATCGAACCCACGAGACTCTCTGATTACGCTAATTAGACTCTATCTAGACCTAAACTGACACGGACTCTAACTGTTTAATTGGTTGGGGGGGGGGGGGGGTTTATGGAAAATCTAAGGGAATCTATTTAACTAACTAATTAACTAAAAATAGACTAAATACGAATGGAGACTAAGGGCTTTTCTTATATGGAGAGCGAGACCACCTAGACAAGAATCCTGGATTACTTTTAAAGAATTACCGATTAAGTTAAATGCATGAATTATGGAACCGGGATCTTAAAGTACTAAACCTATTAAGAACCAACTAAGCCCCTCGACCCTTCTCAAGGAGAAACCTGTGGAACTACCTAGGCTGTTAATCCTACCGGTTATTAGACGCCTTTCCAGTTGTCTAATTATTGTGTTAGTACCCTAATGTTGACCTACTCTTTTCCAATCATAGATTTAGGGTAGTTTGAGTTATTAAACTTGACTTGATAGACTAATAAAACCGACAGGTCAACTAAGACACGACCTTTTCCAAGGACTATCTAAAGCAATTCGCCCGGGTAAGACCTACCAATAGCCCCTCACTTCCCAGGTATTAGGACTAGCAGAATACTAAAACCTAGCAAATTACTAACAATTACTTCTAGGGGTTATTGCGCAATTTCTCCCTAAAGAGTTAAGATTTCTTACGTGATATAGACACTCACCAAAATCCTAAACCCTAATATGACTCTATGTTGTGATATAGACCGTCACTAAGAATCATACGAAGCAAATGACAATAATAAACCAAGTTAAAGTACGCATGTGCATCAAATCAATAAAACAAACTCTTTACCAAACACAATCAATCCATAATATTCATGCAATTAACGAAAAAGATAAAAACTCTATATCAATCCATTCAACTAAGGGGCTGTTTGGCTAAGCTTATTTTTTTGACTTATTTACTTATTTGCTTATTTGAAAAGCAAATAAGTCATAATGGAATGACTTATTTACTTATTCCTCTCACATAATAAGCTAACCCAAACACCTTTTAACTTTTCAAAAAGTAAATAAGTAAATAAGTCACTAAAATAAGCTTAGCCAAACAGCCCCTAAGTTTAGGTGGCTTGAAAGTTTAGCCAACAATCATGATAGTCTTAAAAACAAATAAACAAAGTTCAAATAAAGAATTTATTGACATAGAATAAAAGAAACTAGAAAATAAAATAACCCGGTAAGCTAAAACCGTAATCACTTGAGTTCCAAGCTTCTTGATCTTCAACCCCAATAATTCCTTCTTGCCTGTTCGTCCCTGATCTGATCGATATATATAAAAGAACCCGGTAAGCTAAAACCGTAATCCCTTGAGTTCCAAGCTTCTTGATCTTCAACCCCAATAATTCCTTCTTGCCCGTTCGTCCCTGATCTGATCGATGCTGTATATATCCGTGCGGCTGATGTGTGGTCGTGTATATATATTTGCCGTCTTATCCCTTCATATACAGCCGCCTCCCCTCTAAATATTAATAATAACACATTGGGCCAAGTTGTGATGTTGTCCAATGGAATTCCTTCACGTTCAACCATATATGTCCACTACATTTAAAAAGGCCCATATTCATTTTCCTAGAAAATTCGCTGGACTTTCATGGCCTGTGTATGCTTGCGGCCTATAGTCACTTTATTTTCTTTTAATTCATCTGACGTGAATTTCAATTCTCCAAGAAAGTGGGAATGAATTCGTCCCTTATGATCTCCCCATATCTTCCAATTGATATTCTTTTTTTTTTTTTTTATAATATATTATGCTATTTTTCCCCCAATTATATTAGCCGCCTTATTTTATAATATAGAGATAAGTGGGCTCGGCTCAATCAAAGAAACTAGCGGCAATCTTAATTCGGTCACTGTCACCCTACTCTGCCCAACTGGCTGTTTATTTTCATATTACTTGTTTTTGCTTCATTTGCACCAGGACCTGCCAAAACACAATATAATATAATATAATGCTAAAACTAAATAAAAATAAATAAAACCTATACAATAATTATACAATTTACACGGGACAAATATGTGTATTTTACCCCACATCAACAGTCCTCGCTGGGTTGGTTTCAAGTTTTAATAGTAGTTTATGAATAAGGGGTGCAAGCGGTTTCTTACTCTCAGTTGGGCCAGTCATTCCTGGCCAATCATGGAGTTGGCTTCAGCATGGCCCATACCCGCCTGGCACGGCCCCGTGCCTATCTCTCTCTCTTCCTCATTAACTGCTTGTCAGATGTTGTACTAACACGGCCCCGTGTGTCAACGACACGGCCCATGGCCAAAGTACTTGTTGTACTATCGCAGATTCTGAAAATATTTGAGTTTACCACGCCCCGTGTTGGATTAACACGGCCCCGTGTTGGCTGTCATTTTTGTCTTTTGCAGTTGTCTTTTCTTGTTATTTTGTTGTTTGGACGTGAACCAGGGCTTGGCGAGTTATGACAATTCCTTCTTCTTTACATTTATGTTGGTTTTTACTGTCTTGTTGCTCCTTTTGCAAATTTAAGCTCTTTTATCCCTGAAAACCAAAAGGGAACGAAAACACAAGCTTTTTCCAACATTAGTACTAAAAAAGGGTTGCTTTTACGCCGTATTTGATATAATTTATATGTTGTATTTTAATCACATCACACACCCCAACCGATGGCGAAAACATCAGAGTGAGACGAAAGATGTCGCAACCCCTGCCCCCTATCTGTCTCGGGAGCTGGCGGTCGCAAGATCA
Source organism: Helianthus tuberosus (assembly GCA_030545235.1). Classification (NCBI taxonomy): domain Eukaryota; kingdom Viridiplantae; phylum Streptophyta; class Magnoliopsida; order Asterales; family Asteraceae; genus Helianthus; species Helianthus tuberosus. The sequence goes on along the minus strand of CM060364.1, from coordinate 153,606,547 downwards.
GTTTTGGTGGTATCATTTGTTTATCATTTTGGCAGCGGAAACTACATCAGGACCGTAGTTAGGAAATATTTTATCAGAGTAAATACCACACTTTATATAAATATATTGGGATAAAACCCAATTTTCATTACAAACTGTTTTATATGGATAAACCCTATTTTATTTAAATAAAACATCTTCTTTTATTTAGGTAACTTTTATAGCCACCTTTTCCAAGCCTTCAGTGCTGTCCAGCTGGCTTCTAGTTGGCTTTCACATTTTGTTACCTGAAACGCGTTTAAAAATATTTTGTAAGTGGAAAATACTGGTGAGTGAATCCCAGTTTAATCAAGAAGAGTTTTATCCTTTAACAGTATTGAGAGCTATCACATTGTTTATTTCTACACAATTACTCATTCAGTATTGTCAATCCTGACTGGTGGGTCATATTACACATTGGCTAACTCGTTGTCCAATGGTAACATGTTCCACATTTTGTATACAAAACCCCAACATACCGGCAGTATTTGAAGAACTACAAAGACTCAATCACTGCTAATCACATTGTAAAACATTTAGGTTTTGTAAAAACAATTTACGAAAAGGAGATTACTCACATCGCTGTCTTAGGTTTTCTGTAAGGCTTTCCTGGTGATTATCTATTAATTACACAAATGTACATATGTTAGTATAATAACCCAATATTTACATTAGCAATACCCTCCCCGAGACGGCATTCCAACGACTACGTCGGGCAGAACCTCGACAGCCGTTACGGAACCCTAGATCAATCGGGCAGCGTATCTAATACGTAACCGGGGTTATAGTACTTACAATGGGGCAGAACTTCGTTAATTAGAGGGGTATAATACCCGGAATTAGCTTATACTATGTAAAAAGTCGAGAGAGAAAAGAAATGTGAGCGATCGGAAACTGAAGCCGATGCCCTCAATTTATAGGGCTGCATTTGGGGACCCTCGCGTTACCAAAAACATACCTTAAACTCTTATGGTCGGTGAAAATGGTAAACTTACTACCGTATAGGTAATGTCTCCAAATTTTAAGAGCAAAAATTATAGCTCCTAACTCTAGATCATCGGTTGAATAATTCTCTTCATGATTCTTAACTTGTCTAGAGGCGTAAGCTATAACCTTTTGGCGTTGCATTAACACACATCCATAACCTAACTTAGAAGCGTCACAATAGATTACAAAATCTTCAGTTCCTTCTGGTAACGCTAGTATGGGTGCATGGGTTAATCTTTGCTTAAGAATTTTAAATGCTTCTTCTTGTTTTGTTCCCCATTCAAATTTAACGGATTTACAGGTTAACTTAGTTAAGGGAATGACTATTCTAGAAAAATCTTGAATAAATCTTCTATAATAACCGGCCAATCCTAAGAAACTTCTAACCTCGGTTGGTGACTCAGGGGTTTTCCACTTGGTAATCGCCTCGATTTTGGTGGGATCTACATGAATTCCTTCATGATCAACTAGATGTCCAAGAAACTGTACCTGTTCTAACCAAAACTCACACTTCGAAAATTTAGCATAAAGCTTTTCTTTTCTCAGTAAACTTAGAAGTGCGTGCAAATGCTTTGCATGTTCCTCTTTATTCTTAGAGTAAATGAGAATATCATCTATAAAGACAATTATGAATCTGTCCAAATATGGCTTACATATTCGGTTCATCATGTCCATAAATGCAGCTGGGGCATTGGTTAAACCAAATGGCATGACAGTAAATTCATAATGGCCATACCTTGTTCTGAAAGCGGTCTTAGGAATGTCCTCTTCCTGTACCTTTAATTGATGATATCCTAACCTTAAATCGATTTTAGAGAAAAATCATGCTCCTTGCAATTGATCGAACATATCATCGATTCTTGGTAATGGATACCGATTCTTAATCGTGACTTTGTTCAATTCACGGTAGTCAATGTACATACGCATTGATCCGTCCTTCTTTTTAACGAATAAAATCGGTGCTCCCCATGGATATGAGCTTGGCTGTATGAATCCCTTCTCCAACAATTCATCTAACTGTTTTTTCAGTTCCTGCATTTCTGTGGGTGCCAAACGGTAGGGTGCTTTGGCAATTGGTGCTGTCCCTAGTAGCAGGTGGATTCTGAATTCAACTTCCCTGTCTGGAGGTTGCCCTGGTAGCTCTTCTAGAAATACATCTAAAAACTGGGATACTACTGGAATATCCTTTAATTCTTTTCCTTTAGTGTTAGTGATTATGGAAATCAAATACACTAATGATCCTTTTCTTATATAACTTGTTGTTTTTATCACAGAGATGAATTTTGTGGATCTAGAGGTTTTATTTCCTTTAATTGTGATCTTTTCACCCCTTGGTGAATTTACTTGGATTGACTTTTGATCACATAAAATACTGGCTTTATTGGATATTAACCAATAAATTCCTAACACAACATCAAATCCTTCCAGATTCATTGGGTAAAGGTTTGCAATAAATCTCTGATTTAGAATTTCTATTCTTGCTCTCTGCAAGATTTCAGAAATCTTAATGGTTTCCCCGTTTGCTGTCTCTACTAGACATTCTTGTGGAAGTTTAGTTAATGATTGATTAAGAAGTTTTCAAAATGAAGTATTAATAAAACTTTGGTTCGCACCAGAGTCAAATAATACTTTAGCAAAAACATCATTAACTAAAAACGTACCGGTGATCACATCCGGGATCATCTTTGCTTCTTCTGCAGTCAGAACAAATGCTCTAGCATTTTTAGTATTCTTGGTGTTCGTAGCTGGAGCTAGTTTTGGACAGTTAGGCTTGATATGACCTTGTTCTCCGCAGTTGTAGCATATCTTGTTGTTAGGCTTTTTCCTGCAATCTTCCTCCTTGTGTCCATATATTTTGCAGAAGTTACAGTATATGGAGCATCTTCCAGAATGCTTCCTTTTTCAATACCTGCAATATGGTGCAGAGGTAGAGCCTATATTTTTCTCACGGTTAGAATTTCCATAACCGAATTCTTGGGTAAGCTTCTGGGTTAGGTTCTTTCTCTGATCCTCTTCTCGTGTACGGACTAATTCATCGGTCAAGGTGTTTGCTAGTTCTACAGCTTCTTCTATGGTTTGGGGTCTAGCTGCCTTGACTACATGTCTAATCTCTCCAATTAATCCCCAGATGTAACGGGAGATTAATACTGGTTCAGGTGATGCAAGGGTTGGTACTATTCGGGCATATTCAAAGAATAATGTAGTATAACCCTTACTATGTACCCCAATCATCCTAAAATTTAGGAATTTGTTTGCTATCTGTTCCTTTTCATTAGGAGGACATAATTTCCTTTCTACCATGTTTTTATATTCCTCCCATTCCATATTGTAAGTTCTATCACTTCCCCTAGACTGGAGGATAGTGTTCCACCATTCTAAGGTTGAATTCTTTAACATATTGGAAGCAAACATTATCTTATCCTCTTCCGTGCATTTACTTATTCTTAAGACTGCCTCAGTCTTTTCTATCCAGCGTGGAGATGCAACGACCCCTTCATTGCCCGAGAATTCCATTGGTTTACAAGACCAGAATTCTTTATAAGAACAACCGTAAGACACGGTTCTTCTTCTTTTGGGAATGGGCATCTGAAGTACGGGTCCATTGTTCACGCTGTGTTCAGGTTCAGAGGGTCGTTTACTATCATGTTTACTTTTATTTTCTACTTCCCTAACAGTTTTGATAATATATGGTATCACATCTATTATCCCTTGTGCTACTATATGTTGCATGGCACTGTTATCCACTTGGTTTCCATTATTGTTGTTGTTCGGGTTATCGTTATCCAGGTTATTGTTACTCTGGTTATCGTTAACCTGGTTTTCCTAGTTCACTTCGTTGTCCATCTGAATTTTAAACATTTATCAATTATTAATATCACAAAATAATTAATAATTTAGGGAACAAATCACACAACACACATATTGGTCAAAAGCGTCGAGCATTGCGACTTTACTCTTTCTTATATAGTATGCGTCTAATACACACTAAGACTGGAATTAAAATTACAATACTACTATGCATCGCTAACCACAAAGTGGTCTATACTACAACATATATTATTATTATTACATATATATATATATATATTATTACCATCTCCACCATCACCTTCACTGATATGGATTCATCCAGTAATCCATATTGCGCTTGTCGTACTTCCAGACGAGTCGCTCTCCTACCTGCCTCATCCTCTCACTACTTTCTAAAATTTCTTCTCCGAAAGTTCGGAGCTCTTGCACATTTTCTGCACTCATTGGGGGTGCAGGTGCTGGTACTAGGTCTGGGTACTGGGGCATAGGCTCCTCCTGAGGGTACGGATTCTCTAAGATCTCCCTAATGTATTCATCGTTATCGTAGTAGGGATCTAGAGGGTCCAGACCTGGATAGGCTGCTAAGTTCGGCATGGGTTCGTCTTTAGGTGATAGCGTGGCACATAATCCCTATGATCATCGAACCATGTATCATAATCTGGGTCTAAGGGATTAGGGGCTGGTATCCTAGGTATTTCCTCAGGGTTGAAATCATGCATTTGGACTTGGTTTGCGGGGTTGTTTTCTATCACCATCGGCTGAGTGGGGAACAAAGGTAAGGGTTGTGGGGCTACTAGTTGCTCCAGGTTTGGATCGGCAGCTGTGGTTGCTAGGATATGAAAATTGGCTACGCTCCTATTAAGCATATCCTGTGTATGGGCATCTGACTCTCGCTTAGCGGCTGCTAGGACTCGCTGCTGTTGCAACTTTCGCATTCTTTTCCTACGCTCGTGTGCTCCCTTACTGAACCATCCTCTCTTTTTCTGAGGGAATGGCTCTTCAGACTGAGCCTTAAAGACAAACATCCCTTCTTCCTGGTCAGCTGAATACCCAGAGAGGGCAGGCTGTGAAGAAGTACCTTCACTCCTAGGTGAATCAGACAACTGACGATAAACGTCTGAGGGTCCTTGATAAGTCATACTGTCAACTAACAAATAGTCAAATAACACACAATAATAAAAAACATATATGCGCGTATTTCCATAATTAATTTCCTAACAATTTGAATAATATCTTGGTGTCAGCAGAACACTTCTGTGGCTGAATCAGTGGCTTAGCGATGATACCACCTTCTGTCACAACCCCCACCCCTATCTGTCCCGGGAACGGGCGGCCGCAAGATCAGTTTTGGTGGTATCATTTGTTTATCATTTTGGCAGCGGAAAGTACATCAGGACCGTAGTTAGGAAATATTTTATCAGAGTAAATACCACACTTTATATAAATATATTGGGATAAAACCCAATTTTCATTACAAATTGTTTTATAGGGATAAACCCCATTTTATTTAAATAAAACATCTTCTTTTATTTAGGTAACTTTTATAGCCACTTTTTCCAAGCCTTCAATGTTGTCCAGCTGGCTTCTAGTTGGCTTTCACATTTTGTTACCTGAAACGCGTTTAAAAATATTTTGTCAGTGGGAAATATTGGTGAGTGAATCCCAGTTTAATCAAGAAGAGTTTTATCCTTTAACAATATTAAGAGCTATCACATTGTTTATTTCTACACAATTACTCATTCAGTACTGTCAATCCTGACTGGTGGGTCATATTACACATTGGCTAACTCGTTGTCCAATGGTAACGTGTTCCACATTTTGTATACAAAACCCCAACATACCGGGAGTAATTGAAGAACTACAAAGACTCAATCACTGCTAATCACATTGTAAAACATTTAAGGTTTTGTAAAAACAATTTACAAAAAGGAGATTACTCACATTGCTGTCTTAGGTTTTCTGTAAGGGTTTCCTGGTGATTATCTATTAATTACACAAATGTACATATGTTAGTAACTTAGTATAATAACCCAATATTTACATTAGCAATACCCTCCCCGAGACGGCATTCCAACGACTACGTCGGGCAGAACCTCGACAGCCGTTACGGAACCCTAGATCAATCTGGCAGCGTATCTAATACGTAATCGGGGTTATAATACTTACAATGGGGCAGAACTTCGTTAATTAGGGGGGTATAATACCAGGAATTAGCTTATACTATGTAAAAAGTCGAGAGAGAAAAGAAATGTGAGCGATCGGAAATTGAAGCCGATGCCCTCAATTTATAGGGCTGCATTTGGGGTCCCTCGCGACCCACGTAGACTTAGAGGGAGTCTTACGCGGCCCGCGTAGTAGGGTGTCTAGGCCGTAGCCTTGTCCGGTCACGAGTATAGGTCCAACACGTTGCTGCCACGTGGCAGCTCAGGGCTGCGTCTCGACGACTGGCTGTCGCGCCCCACGTAAGATTCTTAAGGGGTCTACGCGGCCCGCGAGCGACATAAAAACTTGATTTTTATTTAATTTTAATGAAAATAAAGGTATTCAGTGTCTGTTTTCGCATACGGGGTGTATTTTAGGAGATATAGGGATATTTTAAAATATATTAGGGTGTCAGAAAAATTCCGGAGGGTTGTTATAAACGAGATGGTTCAAAACATCATAGCGTACTATTTGTGACAATAATTTAATAATCCAAAATTTCATTTCATTCATAACCTTGAAAGGTATATTGTTTCAAAGGAAATTACAACAACCTGGAAAGTAACAAGACAAAACATAACGAAATACATAAATAAAATTTGGTGCGTTTCTAAATCCACCCTAAGTAGATTTCTTGAGCATCATCATACATTTCCTGCAACATGTATTAAAGTATCTGTCAACACAAAAAGGGTCGGTGAGCATAAAAGCTTGGTCTACATAGCATATAACTAAAAGTCTCAAATCCAACATGGCAATTTTGTACACCAAGTTATATATCATACTAGCATGCATCAACTATAGGTCGAACCAAAGTGTTCACGAGCATAATTCGCCACCCAAGTGAACAAGACCGTTTTGATTGGATACTTAACAAAGAGCACAAAATGGGCGGTGTGCTACTCCTATAGTGCTATACATGTGAAGGTAGGCTTGCAAAGTTAATGACAAATAGTGTGTATAAAAGTATTCTAGCATGTATAAACATATAGCATGACAAGTAGCATGTTTAGTGGATTGAGTGTTTGCATAAGATTGATTGCATGTGTTTGTGTTTTTAATAATCATACATGAAACAACCCCGAAATTGATTTCATTGAAAAAAGGGGTCAAGTATACTCACTGTTTGCAAAGATAAATCTACAAAGAGCAAGTGAGTTGATTTCGGAAGGATGGAATTCACCAAGTTACCTTAAAATGGGAAACAAATGTGTGTGAGTTTTAGAGTTTGATGACAGGAATATATTCGGGAATTCATAGTTATGAAAACAAAAAAATATATATATTTATCTTTGCTTAGATACTCATTTGGACACCATTTTTAGTTTGTGTTTTTCATGAGTGTTTCACTCATTGGACGCCCAAAATGAGGAGTCTAAGAACAAAGATAATCTCCACCTTGTCACATAATATTCAACCATAAGGTCGGTTGACACCATGGTTAGGTTTTGGAGTGTATATTATATGGTATATTATATATTATTGTCAAGTATACGTCATGTATTGTCATGCATGGGCATGATGAATCCTTTAACCCTATAGTTCACCAATGCACAAATCATCACATGGATGATTTGGATGGTCATGAATATAAGTGCAAGAATGTAAATAACTTATCTAATTCACCAACTAGCCAGGTGAGTTCAACTAGACGTGTGCTTCCAAACATGGTTATGATTAGAGATTTGGTGTAGTTTGTTCACCTTGAGTTCTTGGAAGCTACTTGGTGACATAGATTTGATAGAAAGTAAACTAACATGACTAACATTTCTGGAACAAACATAAATCCAAACCTTTCCAACAAAAGGGATTTGGCAACTTGAAGATGTTTCAAGAGATGAAGTAGGATGAACATTGTTTGAAAAGTTTCAACAAAACAGAAAATAAACCTAATTTTGGACCTCAAAATGGCGATGTACCAACTTGGTACTCCTAGAGGTTATCCAAGTAGGAAGAAAGCAAGAAACAAGAAATAAATAAGAGAAAAGTGTTCAAAACTCATTATAATGAACCTTGGTATAATTTGCCAACACTTGAGAATTTTGAAGATTAAGAGAGTTTGGAAAAGATTAAGGAGTATTGAAAGTGTTTAGAAGGTGGGGATGAGGTGTATTTATAAGTGGGCATTAGGGGGTTTCTCTTAAATGAAGGAAGTTGGAGGTTGGGTGTTGATAAAGGTTAGCTTTAACTCAAATTCGCGAAGCTGTCTAAACTTTCTGCCGTCAGAATGCCTTGCGGACCGTAAGACCTTTTGTCTTGCGGTCCGTGAGACCTTTCAATTTTTTTAATCCTTAACCTATATATCTTGTTCTTTTACGCCTTTAACTCAAAGTTAAGCATGATTTTAGGGTTTCAAGGTGTAATATAGGCAATTTATAAGCATGATACATGTATGATTATATCCTAAAAGATTATAAACTTTAAAGTATGGATCAGTTTTGTATAAAAACGCGTATTTCGTGGTTGTTCACGTATTGTGCATGCATGATTGAACAAGTATGATATAAAATGTGATTTCCATTATGATCAAAGTATCTGAATTACAAGGATTGTAATTGAATACGAATACAAGCTTTCTAAAAATAGAAAGTACGAAAACACGAACGTTACATCATGGAAGCTTTTTATGTCGACAAGAACATTAACTAAGGATGCAACTCATCTTTTTTAGCTTTAATCCCAAAAGGTACGAACCTAATCTCTTTTAACGAGTATAGGCCAATTAGTCTTGTCGGTGGCATCTCGAAAATTATTTCAAAGATTCTAGCTAACCGGGTACAAAGGTGATTGGTTCGGTGGTTTCCAAAATTCAATCCGGTTTCTTGGCCAACCGAAATATTTTGGATGGACCGTTGATTCTTAATGAAGTAATAACATGAGCAAAGAAAAATTAAAATAAAGCTTTTGTGTTAAAAATGGATATCGAGAAGGCATATGACTCAATCAATTGAGATTTCATTGATTGGGTACTACAACAATCGGATTCCTAGTTGCATGGAGGCGTTGCATAAGGGGTATATTAGTCTCATCTCGCGCATCGATACTAATAAACGGGTCGCCCATAATTGAATTCCAATGTTACCGGGGAGTGCGATAAGGGGACCCGTTGCTGCCATTTTATTTTTATTATAGCAATGGAAGCCTTAACTAGTTTTCTTACTAAAGTGTCAAGTTTGGGGAAAATTAAGGGATTGTCTCTTCCAAATAGTGGACCCGTTCTAACTCACCTCATGTATGTGGATGATGTGTGTGTTTGGGGAAATGGGATGAAAACTCCATATACAACATTATACGATTGATGAGATGCTTCAGTTACATCTCAAGGCTGAAATTAAGCCACTCGAAGTCTAATTTATTCGGGATTGGGGTGGGCAAAGCTACGGTTACAAGAGTGGAAAATAACATAAATTGCAAAGTTGGAAAATTTCGTTGTAAGTACCTTGGGGTTCTAGTTGGCACCAACATGAACCAAATGAGGCATTGGAAGGGCATTATAGATTGTATGAAACCCCGGTTATTAAATGGATAGCAAAATTCTTGTCTTCGGATGGTAGATTGACTCTTTTGAAATCGGTACGCGATAGCTTACCATTGTATTTTTTCTCTCTTTTTTTAAAGCACCAAAGGAAGTTTTGTATACTTTGGAAGCTATGGGAGGATGATATTTTTTTTGGGGTGGCGATGAGGAGAAATCAAAGACTGCATGAGTTTGTTAGGAAAAGGTAATTGGACCTGTTGACAAAGGGGGTCTAGGTTTGGGCTCCTTGAGAAATATGAATGCAAGCCTATTGCTAAAATGGTGGTGGGGATTCAAACTTGAACAAGGAAGGTTGTGGTGTAGGGTTGTTAGGCTATACACTCTCAACACTCAACTTCCTCCTTTTTACCGATTAAAGAAGGAGTGGCCAGTTCGTGGTGTGGTATATACAAAGAGGGAAAAGAGATGGAGTCATTGGATTTAAAGGTGGAACAATTGATGAGGGCTGAAATCGGGAATGGCATCGATGTACGTTTTTGGGTAGATACTTGGGCTGGGGATAAACCAATTAAAGATGTTCATCCAAAATTGTTTGGTCTCGAGGTAAACAAAATGTAACAACGGCCATTAGGTTAGGTGGGTGGGATTGGCGCAACCTTCCAGCCTCAGATGAAGAACAAGACCAACTTTGGATGCTTGCAGATCATGTTAGAGAAATGGGTTTGCAAAATAGAACGGATAGATGGATTTGGTCGCCAAGCTCGGATGGTATGTTCTAAGTTACTTCGAGTCGGGCGGTGTTAACAAAACATGCAATACCGTATTACTCGTTCGAATGGGTTAAATTTGTTGCAAAAAAATCAATGTGTTTGAGGACGCCAAGACAGGCTCGCAACGATGAAGGGCCGAAAAAAGGGGAATTTTAAGGGGCTGGGCAGAGTGCAAATTCTGTGGAGAACTGATGTGTGTAAAATGCAACATATAAATTACATCAAATGAGGCATAAAACTAACCCTTTTTTAGTACTAATGTTGGAAAAAGTGTGCTTTTGTCTTCCTTTTGTATTTTCAGGACCAAATGAGATTAAATGAACAAAAGTAACAAATATGCAGCAAAAACTAACATAAATACAAGAGAAGGAATGAATGTGGCATGTCCGACCCCTCGTCAGCATCTTCCCAAGCAAAAACAAAGAAACAGAAGGCTTACCACAGCCCCGTGCCCAACGGACACGGGGGCGTGGCCAGGTGTCTGCAGAAAAGACAAAGCTATAGAAGCTTTTATTCCCAGCACGGGGGCGTGCCTAGCTCAACACGGGCCGTGGTCAATGCTAAGATTCACAGAATCTTGCAAATCTTGATAGTACAGATACGCTTCTGCACAAGGGGCCGTGCCCAGCGAACACGGGGGCATGTGGAGCTAATGCAGACAAATTGCAATTAATGAAGAAAGAGAAAAAGGATGGCCATGGGGCCGTGTCCAGCGGACATGGGGCAGTGTCCGGGCTTCTGTGCAGGCTATAAATAGGGGTGCTTGGCTCACTTCAAATGCATCCCTTGGCAAACCACCTCTCTCCCACTTCACCCACACTCCACCACCATCACACACCCACCACCATCACACACCCACATCCACCACCATAATCCATCATCCACCTAGAGTGTGTGTAGTAGTCTCGGGATCCAAGATTGATCGTAAGAGTTCTTGACAATCAAAGGCCATGTTTGCCTAAGTCTCTTACATCACTTGGTGAAGAAAAGCATTTAATGTAATACTTTTGATTTTTAATCTTTTCGCACTTTTTATTTGGTTTTGTATTAATGACTTTAATAACTAGTTTCTTATGTTGAAGGTGAAACTTCCTTATCATTTGTCCGTCGTGTCTTGGCATTATTTTACTGTCTATATAAAATAAAAGATTTTCACCATTCATATCTCTACGGTCTATATAGAGATATGTTGGCTACCTGGTCGGGGGTTAAGGGAATGGTTTGGTAAGGTTCTTGCGTTGTTCAGTGTATAGATCCTGCAAGGACCTGGGTCAAGTTTACTAGGACCTCCTTCAATACCCACTGGTATTGGATGGCGGGGGTACGAATGGCTTGATCCCCTCATATGTAAACTACTATTAATACATTAACCCGGATATTTGGGATTGTATCCCTGCTGACTCAAACCACTTAGCCGAGGGTAACGTCACCTTCAAAAGAGGGGCCTACCACATTACGCATTAATAACTTAATTAATTATCTTCCAATATTCCGACCCTTTGGGATTGTATCCTTGCTGACTCAAACCACTGGGTTGAGGGTAACGTCACCTTCAAAAGAGGGGCCTACTACTATAACTAAGATAATCTCTTAAAAAGTGCAAAAGTGCAGAAATCATCAAAGGTTACATTAAAGGCGAGTCGGATCCAAGTGATTCATCTTGTCTAGCTGTTTTTATTTTATTTTTATTTTTCAGCATTTTAGTTTTTATTTTTCATGTTTAAAACCTTTTCTAAAACTTTTGATTTGATTGGACGTTGAGGATAAACCGATATTAAAAGCTCTTGTGTCCTTGGACGACCTCGGTATCTTACCAACGCTATACTACGCTCGCGATGGGTGCACTTGCCCATGTGTGTGTTTAGTGTTAGTAGAATATCGTGTTTTATAAATTTAAAACTTGACTAATGTGTTAAAAAGGGCTTAAAATATAAAGAAAAACATAATACACCCGACACACACCAAGTTTTTGGCGCCGTTGCCGGGACACAAGGATTTTAAGAAAGTTAGGAATCAACGGCCTAATCGTTTTTCTTATTTTTCTGTTTTTTTAGGAATTTTCTAGATTTTCAGCTTCTGCAGAGCTCAGCACGGGGCCGTGCCTGGTCGGACATGGGCCGTGCTCAGCCTCCTTACTGGCAGTTTTTGTTTTCTGAGTTACAGAAAGGTGAACACGGGGCCGTGCCGGTGCAACACGGGGTTGTGCTGAACCTTCCAGTAACAGGGATCTTGAAAACAGATACTGTAACCACGACCACGGGGCCGTTTTCAGCCGACACGGGGCCGTGGTGAGACTTCTGACCACCAATCTTTTTTGTTTTTATTGCAGGACTTGGGACCCAAGCGCAGCACCCGAACTTCCTACACAGTGCATGAGCTCCAGTTCCAACAAAGACATAAAAGAACCTCTAGACGAACCCGAACGCTTTCTAAGAAAAAGACTTAAAGCTAAAATCCAAGAGAAAGTTTCGGGGGTCCTACTTCCTATGGCGGACCAACGTACCCTAATGGATTACCTACGACCCACGGTAGGTAATGTCGGCGCCGCTATCAATGCACCGAATGTCGATACCAATAACTTTGAACTTCGGCCGCATTTGATACAAATGCTCCAAAACTCCGCAACTTTCCACGGGCTTGCGGACGAAGATCCCCATCTACATATTACCAACTTCTTGGAAATATGTGATACTTTTCGGATCAATGGGGCATCAAACGACGCCATCCACCTTTGAATGTTTCCATTTTCACTAAAAGACCGAGCTAAGGCTTGGCTTAACACCCTCCCAAATGGTTCGGTAAACACTTGGGATGAACTCGCCCAAAAGTTTCTATATAAGTATTTCCCTCCTTCTAAAACGACTAAACTAATGACTAAAATTAATACATACTCGCAAGAGGATGGGGAATCTTTATATGAAACTTGGGAGAGATTCAAGGAGCTATTGAGAAAATGCCCTCATCATGGTCTTGCGGTGTGGCAACAAATATCCACCTTCTACAATGGGTTGTTGCCACACACAAGACAAACACTCGACTCTAGCTCCGGGGGACTTCTAGGTAATCGTCGCCCAAATGAAATTTATAATCAAATTGAGGAAATTACTTAAAACAATTTTCAATTGCACACTCCCCGAGGCACAAAATCTATTGCCCCGGGTGCCCATAAGGTTGATGAAAGAACTTCTTTACAAGCCTAAATCGAGGCCCTTTCTTCAAAAAAAAAAAAAATTAGAAATGGCAAAAACGGCCCCGGTTATGGCTTGCAAAGGGTGTGGTGGTCCACTTGAAAATTGGAGTTGTATGAAAGAAATGGATAACCAAACAGAAATGGTAAACTACATTGATAATAGACCTAGGCCTACAACCAAGGATGGCGTAACCACTCAAACCTTGGTTGGAGAGAGCCCGGCAATAGTAGTAACCAACAAAACCAAAACCAACGAACAAACTTTCAACAACCAAGAAATGAGTCACAAAATTTCTCTCAAAAACAACAAGGGGGCGAGAGAGGCTTGAAGATACTATCTCACACCTCATCTCCGACACCGAAAAGAAAACTCGGATCGATTCCAACAATTGGATTCGAACTATAGAAATCAACAAGCTAGTATTCAAATGATTGAAAAACAACTAAATCAACTAGCTCAAAATTTCTCTGAAAGACCACAAGGCATGTAACCCAGCAATACGGAAACCAACCCAAAGGCGCAGGTACATCTCATCACATTGAGAAACCATACCGTGGGTCCCGAGGAGGCTCCGCTACCCCCAATCGACAAGAGTCCATCCAACCAATCCACAACTACGCTAACACCCCAAAAGGAAATGAATCCAACACCAAATCACGAGCCTACCAAGAATTCCCCGGTACCCTACCCTGGACGGTTACTTCACCAAAAGACCGATGAACAATTCACAAAATTCGTAAACTTACTAAAACAATTGCACGTCAATCTTCCATTTATGGAAGTCCTCACTCAAATGCCTAAATATTCAAAATTTATGAGAGACTTTCTCACTCACAAAAGAAAAATTGAATCATTGTAATTAGTTAATTTAAGTGAAGAATGCTCCGCCTTGCTACTCAACAAACTCCCACAAAAGAAAATCGACCCCGTAAGCTTCACCATCCCCTGTTCCATTGGGGGATCACCCATACGCAATGCACTAGCCGATCTTGGGGCTAGCATTAATCTCATGCCCGCATCAATGTTTGACCGACTAGGACTATGTAAAATGAGCCCCACAAAGATGAGCATACAACTCGCCGATAGGTCCATCAAATATCCACAAGGTGTCGCCGAAAATCTATTGGTAAAAGTCAGAGACTTTGTCTTCCTGGCAGACTTTTTCATACTAGATATGGAGGAGGATACCGAAGTACCACTTATCCTAGGACGACCATTCCTAGCCACCGCTCACGCCATGGTGGACATGAATGGTGGGAAATTAACATTGAGGGTTGGGGACAAAGAGATGGAGTTCAGGGTTGGGAAAAGAGTAGAAGACGGCGACCCGGTCAATTACATGAAAGTCATAGACTCAAGCTTGGATGATGCTCTCCGACGGTGCAACATGGGATGCAAAACATCCCACTTGGGTAACATATGACTGACTTTGGGTCTAGCCAAGGACCCTTATAAACATGGCGCACCACGGAGGCATTCCGCGGAACTATCCTTAGTTTTAGTTTAGATTAACTTTTATGTTTTCTAGTTTAGTTTTACTTTTCAGGAATAAAACACACTCAAAATGGTGGAGGTTACTAAGGGAAACTTGAACCCACACCCCATGCACAAAAAACAGAGCATCCTGAAAATTTTTCTTCATTACAGCAAGTTCAGCACGGGGCCGTGCTCAGCCCAACACGCCCCGTGCCCAAGGATCTGTAGAAAACGCCCAGTTCAGGTAACTGGACACGGGGCCATGCTTGTTGAACACGCCCCCGTGCCCAGGCTTCTGTTAATTATGATACTGGCAATCTGAACACGGGGCCGTGCCCGGACCAACACGGGCCCATGTCCAGATGCCCAGTAACATAAAATTTTGTTTTTAAATACCTTTTTACACATTCAATCAACCTAAAAACTTATTTTTGGGACACATTGAGGACAATGTGTAGTTTAAGTGTCAGGGGATGCTAAAACCTTGAATTTTGCAAGTCTTAATAACAAGCGTTACACAAAACTCTATTGAAACCGCTAATCACCCCAAAATTTTTCAAAAACTTTTCATTTTTTTTTACTTGCCTTGGTTTAATTTGGGAATAACAAGTTCTAAAAATATTATATTTTTACAAATTTACAACCGATAGCGTCGTGATAAAAAGAACCAACATAAGAAAATTATGAAACGACATGACAAATCTAGTTAAATTTGATTATATATACTTGATCACATTATAAACCCATTCCCACAAAAAGTGAGTTTTAAGCCTTTATTGAGCATACAAGAATACATCTTTAAACTAAATGCTCATTTTTCGTTTCTTGTGTGAATAGCCGCTTGGTTTCTTACGACTCTAGAACTTGCCATGACAATACATTCCCGGTCCTTACCAACTTAAACCCAAGTAAGTAAATGATGGAGGCATTAGGACTAACCCTTTTTCTTTTCAACACCATTATTTTTCTTTTTCTTTTAACCTACCCAAAATCCCTCTAGTAAACCTCTTTGAGCCTAAACCTTTTCATTTCTAAACCCACAAAACAAACACCCTTTACCGACCAAAACCGTTTTTCATTTTAACCCTTTATTTTAGTAAAAAGCTCGGTTTTCTTGTGATGTTCCTTATAAAAAAAATTGAAGTATAGTAATAAACAAACAAGTTCCTCAAAGAAACTTTGTTTGAAAATGCTTAGTTTGAATAAAAGTCACAAAAACAAAAAGTTTTACGACGACCGACGCTTTTTACGCTTTTAGCCCTTTTTACTAACCACTAACCCAAACCACCTACCTTTAACCCAAGCCTAATCCTTCCCAAGTCCTCTTGATATTTACAAAGGTTTATAGTTAAAAAGGAGGAGGATTGATTGCTTGGCAAGCATATGGTAGAAATAAGTTCCATGCCGGTCTCGAGTGTTTCACAAAAATACATTTTCGGCCGAGTGTTGAGTGATCTCCCGTGAGGTATGTGAACTTGTATATAAATGGAATTTTAAAGAGGCATGTTATGCCCAATAAGTAACTTCTCTTATGAAACGTTCTAAATAAATCATAACGAATATGATTGTAAATACCATAAAAATAAAACCCAATAAAGATCTTGGATTCCCGACACTCAAGACAAGCCCAAAACTTCTCTTCTACCCATTCCATTTGGGTGTGTAAGCCACATAATAAAGATTTTTGCATGAGGACAAGAAAGATTCAAGTGTGGGGGTATTTGATGTGTGTAAAATGCAACATATAAATTACATCAAATGAGGCATAAAACTAACCCTTTTTAGTACTAATGTTGGAAAAAGTGTGCTTTTGTCTTCCTTTTGTATTTTCAGGACCAAATGAGCTTAAATAAACAAAAGGAACAAATATGCAGCAAACACTAACATAAATACAAGAAAAGGAATGAACGTGGCATGCCCTACCCCTCGACAACATCTTCCCAAGCAAAAACAAAGAAACAGAAGGCTGACCACAGCCCCGTGCCCAGCGGACACTGGGGAGTGTGTGACAACTGGCACAAAACCGGTAATTTCCGTACACTTTAATTATTATTTAATGACTGCAACTATGTGCTTAAATGTCAACGTTGTCTAATTACATACTATACAAGTGAATTCATGCACGTTTTAGACTACAAAATATTGCTTTATGCATTAACAAGAGCGTTGCGTCAGAAATACTAGTAAACTCATCGGTAAAACACAATATGCCAACAACTCTGCAGAAAGCAGTCAGACAATAAAATTGGAGCCTAGGTGTAGGTCCAATGACAAAAATGCATTAAAACCCAAGAGTACATACAAGGGTTAACATATAGACTTTTCGGAGACTAAAATACGCACTAAAAAGCACCCGAAACGCACTTTAAGTGCAGAATTTTGTTAAATTCAGCTATAACCAGCTTTTAAACATATAAATATCATGCAGAATTTACGTCTTATCGTCCAAAATATTTCCCTCAGTGTTGGGAATCGAAAGGGTTACAAGAGGGTACATAAAAGGCACTACATGGTGCAATTTAACATTTAACGAACCGGTATTTAACCGAACAACCGGACGTTACCCGGGACACCAAATTTTTGCCAAACCCACTGTTTATTTATTTCTTGGCTAGTCGTGATCCCCGAATACCCTAACACCCACTAAAAAGCAACTAACTAACATAAGGAAGTTCATACTTGGAAATCTAACTAGTCATTACTTATTAGTTGCAAATGTTACAACCCCCCCCCCCCCCCCCCACCTAAACCGAATTCGGTCCATATGGACCCACCAAATCACCTCCACCATGCTCTCATATCTTGCTTAGATTATAAACCATTTGTTTATTAGATCTTTACTTGTAGAACTCATCAAAATATATGAAGTATCCTTATACAAAGATCACAACCATACTTCACATTAACACACTCTCTCCTTCACTCTCTTCTCTCCCTCTCTCGGCTCCCTTGACCGCCCCCATCACCACCACTAAACCACCATCATCTTCCATTTTTTAAGCTTTGTTCAAGGTTAGAAGGTCATTCAAAGAAGCTTGCAACTTGTGGACCTCAAGAAGCTTCATACATTGCTTTTCACCTTCATCTTCTTCATCTTTTCACTAGAGATTCATCCCTAGCCTTTGTGCTAGTAGTAAGTCCTTGTTACACTCTTGTTCATCTTGTTTCATAGTTAAAAGTTGTAGTATGATGGTTATAACACTAAAGAAACAAGAACTAAAAATATGAACATGAAGCTTGAACATAGAAGTTACATGAAGATGAAATGTTACTAGTATGATGTTGTAGTGAATGTGTTGTTAATTTTATGATGATTCTTGATTGTGTGATGTTAATCACCATATGGACCTTGTTAAATAATATTTGGAATATGATTTAACAAGATTAGAAAGTGGTTATGTGTTACATAAAGTAACCACCTTCTAGTTAAATATGAACTTGATAAAAATGATTTTTCATGAAATATAATTAAACTAGTAAGTTGATGATCTTGTAAATCCAAGAGTTACAAAGGATTTTTGTAAGAAAGCCAAGTTAGAGAAGCGGTTTTTGGAAAATCATGACTATTACAAACACTTACGCTATTTTAGAAATAAGACAAGTATGAGAATATTTTATTTACAAGAAGAGTTCAAAGGGGTTAAATTTTGTAAAAATTGTTTACAAGTTGTAAACACTAAACTTTTGCAAGAAGGTGATTTTCAAAGCGATAATTATACTTTGGAAGGTAACTAAGCCCACTAAGAACTTTACCAAGGTACTTCGCGTTTTCGGGATATAACAAGTTCATGATATAGCGTGATTTACATGATTTTAGCTTGTAGTAAGACTTGAATGAGTTGTTGATGCTTGTTGATGATTTAAAAGAAAATAAACACATGTTTTGAAAACATGGGAAACCTCCATTTTTAGGGGAAACTCTGCCAAAATTTTATAAATTTTGACACTTAGAAAAATATAAGTTTTTGAGAAACTTATTCCCTAAAAATGTATCTAAAAACATTTACCAAGGTTTCCCAAACTTTTGTGTTAAGAAATGAGGATTTCTTCAAGAATAAAAGTGGATATTAAGTATGTATATTTGTGAGAAAAATATATATATTTATTGATCACCAACTTTTGTGCTAAGTGTATGTAGTATGTACTATACTTGATAGTGTATTAGGACTTGAAAATACACTAAATACTCTTGAGAAGTGAGAACACAAAAATACACAAACAACATACAAAATACACAATTCGGATGCAAAATACAAGAGACTTATATTTATTTTTGAGAAAATAATATAAGTAAGACACATAGTTAAAAATATAAATTATTTTTAACACAAGAACACACATACAACGGATGGTGACTTGAACTTGTGCGATACAAGTCTAGTGACTAACGTTAATAAAACATGTATAGGTCACGACGTTAATTAAGTAAATCCGGTGAAGTTTACGACGCAAGGAACGCAAAGTTGTGAGTTCATGATCCCCCTTTTCTTTTAACTGTTTTCAGTTTTATAACTTCGGGGGTGAAATACATGTTACAAATGTTACAATGTTTATAAATGGTATGATACAAAAACAAGAAGCACTCTTGGTGAGAACGAGTACCAAGTATGATGCGTTTTGAGAATACAAGAAATGATACGAGAAATCGTGTCACGAATAGGGTACCATAAGCACCATTAATCAACAATATACCTAGACCACAGAACAAAAGGTTAGATCTAACGGGTGTCGGGCAGCCACACTCTTGGTGAGAACGAGTACCAAGCAGTGCTTTTGTGTCTCAGAATATGCCAACTTGATAAATGCCTATGGTTTGGTGACTTCCTAGGTCGTGTCACATGTTAATGGCCTTGCAACCCATTAACAACCCTAATACATACAAGAACACCTTATTTATACAAGATTCTTACGACAAGAATACTTGATTTATACATGAGTACGTGGTGTACACAAGAATACTTGATTTATACATGAGTACGTGGTGTACACAAGAATACTTGATTTATACATGAATATTTGAGTTACATATACGTGGTGTATACAAGAACACTTGATTTATACATGAGTACGTGGTATACACAAGATACTTGATTTATACAAGAAACAAACTATGTTTTCATACAAAGTATACAAACGTGAAATACAAAAACTGCATGAATTCACACCAACATTATGTTGACGTTTTTTCCAAAACTCACATGTATTTCAGGTAACTAGTGGATGTGCGCGCGGTCTTACTCATGCTCCTGGATGTCGTTTATGTTTATCCTTAAATAAAGATGTAAACTTTCAGACAATATGTTGTCTTGTGATGTAAACACTAAAACTATGATTTTGGTTATGTAATGCTTGGCATTTGAAGTTATTTTATGAGCATGTAGTATGTTTACCAATCGTATGCAATGAAAACCTTTCATGATCACACCTCGTGCTTCCGCCTTAGAAAGGGGTGTGACAGATTGGTATCAGAGTTGCGATTGTAGTGAAACAGGATTCCTTCTCGAGTCTAGTCTACAATCTCTAGGATCCTTTCACGAAAACGATTTTTCAAAGAGTTTTCATTGCATAAAACGTCCCGCGACATCCACTAACTGAAACTGTTTACATGAGTCAAGAAAAGACACTACGAGACTTAGGGTGCACTGGGGTAGCACTTGTCTGTGATTAAGAATTACTTACAATTATGTGAGACAACTGACATATACATATACTAGAAGTAGAATGTCACAAGTATACGTGACTTTACCTGGAAACAATGGCCTATCTGAAGGAAGAAATGCAAGGATGAAACGAACTGTGCGGACTGTGCAAGGAGTTACGTAATTATGGATGCATACATAATTATGGAATTCAGTGCACAGAAACCACAGCAAGTCTTGTCACGTATAGATTCCCTCAGTGCAAGAAAAGGTCAAACGTGAACACCCTTCCCCAGCCTATTAAGTACTCTGCTGGAGTAATAAATTGTTTGATGTCACTGATGTGGGTATATGGCGGTACATATATACTACTACTGTCTCGTAAGACGATATCAAACAAATGACTATCCCTTTTGGGTTGTGTTCTGTCAGAACATGGCACCCAGAAGAGCTGTGAACGCTCGTGATCAACCTCCTCCTCCCCCACTACCAAGAACTGCTGAAGAGCTAAACGCCTTACTTGAAGAAAGAATCTCCGCAGCTATCGCCCAGTACGAGGCGAACCGCACCGAACAAAGTGGAGGACCAAGCAGTGTCAGGCGTAATGGGAATGGAGATTCATCTGGAGGAAACGCAGCACAGGGCTGCACTTTCAAGCAGTTCCTCGACTGCAAACCGCTGAACTACGACGGCACTGGAGGTGCAGTAACGTTTGTATGCTGGACAGAGAAGACTGATGCTACTATCCGTATGAGCAAGAGTACCGCGGATCTGCAAGTCACTTTTGCTACTGGGTTGTTTGTGGATAAGGCTTTGACTTGGTGGAATTTCCAAGTCCAGACTCTGGGTGATGATGCCGCATATGGCAAGACGTGGGATGAGCTGAAAGAGAAAATGAGAGAAAAGTATTGCTCTCGTGCTGAACTCCAAAGGTTGGAGACTAAGTCCTGGCACTTGACCATGGAAATGGTGCTGGTAATAGGAATGGTAACGGAAATGGGCAGAACCAGGGATGCTTCAGTTGTGGAAGCAAAGATCATTTCATGAAGAACTGCCCAAAGGGAAACAATGCTCAGACGCGAGCATTTGTGATTGGAGTAAGGAACGCTCGCGAGAACCCTAATGTGGTCGGTGGTACGTTTCTCGTTAACAATCACTTTGCATCTATATTATTTGACACTGGCGCCGATTATAGCTTCATGTCTGTGGAATTTAAACGCATGCTTGGAATAAAATCTAGTAGATTAGAAATTCCTTATTCCATAGAACTAGCCAATGGTAAACTTGTTGAGTCGGGCGAAGTTGTTAGAGGCTGCACATTGGAACTTGGTGAACGAAGATTTAGCATCGACCTTTTACCGATTCAATTGGGTAGCTTCGATGTAGTGGTTGGAATGGACTGGTTGTCCAAGAACAAAGCTGAAGTTATTTGTCATGAGAAAATCATTCGCATCCCTTTAGCGAATGATGAAACTCTCATTGTGCATGGAGAAAAACAAGACGCGCCTCTGCGAATCATCAGTTGTATGAAGGCACAGAAGTGCTTAAGGAAAGGATGTGTTGCTTTCCTAGCGCATGTCGTACATAAGAAGGCTGTGGAGCCAAAACTCGAAGATAATCCTGTGGTGAAGGAATTCTCTGATGTTTTTCCCGAAGATTTGCCAGGACTACCTCCGCAACGACAAGTCGAATTCCGTATAGACTTGGTTCCAGGAGCCGCTCCTGTGGCCAAGGCACCCTATCGGCTTGCACCATCCGAAATGCAAGAATTGTCTACACAACTCCAGGAGTTGTTGGATAAAGGATTCATAAGGCCAAGCTTCTCACCCTGGGGAGCTCCAGTATTGTTCGTGAAGAAAAAGGATGGAACTCTGCGAATGTGTATCGATTACAGGGAACAGAACAAGCTCACAATCAAGAATCGGTACCCGCTACCGAGGATTGATGACTTATTTGATCAGTTGCAAGGATCAAGCTACTATTCCAAGATCGACCTTCGATCTGGATACCACCAGTTAAGGATACAAGAGGAAAGCGTACCCAGGACTGCATTCAGAACACGCTATGGGCATTACGGATTTCTTGTGATGCCATTCGGACTGACGAACGCGCCAGCGGTATTTATGGATCTGATGAACCGCGTATGCAAACCATATCTCGATAAATTCGTGATTGTATTTATCGATGATATCCTGATTTACTCGCAAATGAAAGAAGAACACGAGCAACACCTCAGAACCATTCTAGAGCTACTAAAGAAAGAGAAACTTTATGCAAAGTTCTCGAAATGCGAATTCTGGATTCGCGAAGTACAATTTCTTGGTCACGTTGTGAACGAGAAGGGCATTCATGTAGACCCGTCCAAGATAGAAGCAATAAAGAATTGGGAAGCCCCCAAAACCCCAACTGAAGTCCGACAATTTTTGGGCTTAGTGGGCTATTATCGACGGTTTATTGAGAATTTCTCAAAGATAGCTCAACCGCTAACGACCCTTACACAAAAAGACAAGAAATACGACTGGGGTTACAAACAAGAAGAAGCCTTCCAGCTACTTAAAAACAAACTATGCGATGCACCGATACTATCATTACCCGAAGGCACTGAAGACTTTGTGGTATACTGCGACGCTTCACGACAAGGTTTGGGTTGCGTGCTCATGCAACGCCAAAAAGTTATCGCTTACGCTTTAAGACAATTGAAGGTACATGAAAGTAACTACACCACGCACGACTTGGAACTAGGTGCGGTGGTATTCGCCTTGAAGATCTGGCGACACTATTTATATGGTACGCGATGTACAATCTTCACAGATCACAAAAGCTTACAACAATATTCGATCAGAAGGAATTAAACATGCGTCAGCGACGATGGGTCGAGCTGCTAAACGATTATGACTGTGAGATTAAGTACCATCCTGGAAAAGCAAACGTTGTAGCAGACGCGCTAAGTTGAAAAGAAAGGGTTAAGACCCTAAGGGTTCGAGCATTGAAACTGACTATTCAAACGAACCTCTCTGCACGCATTCGTGACGCACAACAAGAAGCTCTCAAGGGAGAAAACCGTAAAGCTGAATACCTCTGGGGTACATTGAAATATATGGTGCCAAATGAAGAGGGAACCTTGTACTTTAAGAAGCGCATTTGGGTTCCGCTCCATGGTGGCATACGAGAAGTCATCCTTGATGAAGCACACAAGTCAAGATACTCGATCCATCCAGGATCGGACAAGATGTATCAAGACCTAAAAGAATACTATTGGTGGCCGAGACTCAAGAGCGATGTTGCTGTTTATGTGGGAAAATGCCTAACCTGTGCTAAGGTTAAGGCTGAATATCAGAAACCGTCCGGCCTACTACAACAACCAAAGATACCCATGTGGAAGTGGGAGCAAATCTCGATGGACTTTATAACGAAATTACCCAGGACCCCGAAAGGTCATGATATGATATGGGTGATAGTTGATCGATTGACGAAATCTGCGCATTTCCTACCGATCCGAGAAAAAGACAGCACTGGAAAGCTTGCTGAGATATACTTAAAAGAAATCGTGGCACGTCATGGAGTGCCAATCTCAATTATTTCAGACAGAGATGGACGCTTTGTCTCAAGAATCTGGCAATCCTTTCAGGAAGCCTTTGGATCTCAGCTAGATCTAAGCACGGCATTCCATCCACAAACAAACGGCCAGAGCGAACGGACTATACAAACGTTAGAAGATATGCTTCGCGCATGTGTCATGGACCTAGGCGGCAGTTGGGATACTCATTTACCTTTAGTTGAGTTTTCCTACAATAACAGTTACCATACAAGCATAAAAGCCGCACCGTTCAAAGCTCTGTATGGCCGCAAGTGCCGATCGCCCTTATGTTGGGCAGACGCTGGAGATAAACGTATGGTTGGTCCTGAACTTGTACAAGAGACAACCGACAAGATTATACAGATTCGAGAACGCATTAAGGCGGCTCGAGATCGACAAAAGAGCTACGCTGATCGAAGACGAAAACCATTAGAATTCGAGGTGGGAGACAAAGTGTTGTTAAAAGTCTCACCTTGGAAGGGCGTAGTAAGATTTGGAAAACGTGGGAAGCTGAATCCCCGATACATCGGACCATTCAAGATTTTAGAAAGAATTGGTACTGTGGCATACAAATTGGAGTTACCGGAAGAACTTAATGGAGTACATGATATGTTTCATGTATCCAATCTCAAGAAGAGTCCAACACAAGAAAACGTGATCATCCCGGTGGATGAAGTGCATATTGATGACGCCCTCCGATTTACAGAACAACCCGTTGAGGTTACCGACTGGAAAGTCAACAAGACCAGGAGGAGCACTGTTAAACTTGTCAAAGTACGTTAGAACTCTAAGCACGGACCCGAGTACACGTGGGAACGTGAAGACGAGTTCAAAGAAAAGTATCCCCACCTGTTCAAGAAGACTCCTGCGAGAGTTAGCTCAGCCTGAATTTCGGGACGAAATTCTTTTAACGGGGGGAGACTGTGACAACTGGCACAAAACAGGTAATTTCCGTACACTTTAATTATTATTTAATGACTGCAACTATGTGCTTAAATGTCAACGTTGTCTAATTACATACTATACAAGTGAATTCATGCACGTTTTATACTACAAAATATTGCTTTATGCATTAACGAGAGCGTTGCATCAGAAATACTAGTAAACTCATCGGTAAAACACAATATGCCAACAACTCTGCAGAAAGCAGTCAGACAATAAAATTGGAGCCTAGGTGTAGGTCCAATGACAAGAATGCATTAAAACCCAAGAGTACATACAAGGGTTAACATATAGACTTTCCAGAGACTAAAATACGCACTAAAAAGCACCCGAAACGCACTTTAAGTGCAGAATTTTGTTAAATTCAGCTATAACCAGCTTTTAAACATATAAATATCATGCAGAATTTACGTCTTATCGTCCAAAATATTTCCCTAAGTGTTGGGAATCGAAAGGGTTACAAGAGGGTACATAAAAGGCACTAAATGGTGCAATTTAACACTTAACGAACCGGTATTTAACCGAACAACCGGACGTTACCCGGGACACCAAATTTTTGCCAAACCCACTGTTTATTTATTTCTTGGCTAGTCGTGATCCCCGAATACCCTAACACCCACTAAAAAGCAACTAACTAACATAAGGAAGTTCATACTTGGAAATCTAACTAGTCATTACTTATTAGTTGCAAATGTTACAACCAACCCCCCCCCCCCCCTAAACCGAATTCGGTCCATATGTACCCACCAAATCACCTCCACCATGCTCTCATATCTTGCTTAGATTATAAACCATTTGTTTATTAGATCTTTACTTGTAGAACTCATAAAAATATATGAAGTATCCTTATAAAAGCATGGCCAAAGATCACAACCATACTTCACATTAACACACTCTCTCCTTCACTCTCTTCTCTCCCTCTCTCGGCTCCCTTGACCGCCCCTATCACCACCACTAAACCACCATCATCTTCCATTTTTTTAAGCTTTGTTCAAGGTTAGAAGGTCATTCAAAGAAGCTTGCAACTTGTGGACCTCAAGAAGCTTCATACATTGCTTTTCACCTTCATCTTCTTCATCTTTTGACTAGAGATTCATCCCTAGCCTTTGTGCTAGTAGTAAGTCCTTGTTACACTCTTGTTCATCTTGTTTCATAGTTAAAAGTTGTAGTATGATGGTTATAACACTAAAGAAACAAGAACTAAAAATATGAACATGAAGCTTGAACATAGAAGTTACATGAAGATGAAATGTTACTAGTATGATGTTGTAGTGAATGTGTTGTTAATTTTATGATGATTCTTGATTGTATGATATTAATCACCATATGGACCTTGTTAAATAATATTTGGAATATGATTTAACAAGATTAGAAAGTGGTTATGTGTTACATAAAGTAACCACCTTCTAGTTAAATATGAACTTGATAAAAATGATTTTTCATGAAATATAATTAAACTAGTAAGTTGATGATCTTGTAAATCCAAGAGTTACAAAGGATTTTTGTAAGAAAGCCAAGTTAGAGAAGCGGTTTTTGGAAAATCATGACTATTACAAACACTTACGCTATTTTAGAAATAAGACAAGTATGAGAATATTTTATTTACAAGAAGAGTTCAAAGGGGTTAAATTTTGTAAAAATTGTTTACAAGTTGTAAACACTAAACTTTTGCAAGAAGGTGATTTTTAAAGCGATAATTATACTTTGGAAGGTAACTAAGCCCACTAAGAACTTTACCAAGTTACTACGCGTTTTCGGGATATAACAAGTTCATGATATAGCGTGATTTACATGATTTTAGCTTGTAGTAAGACTTGAATGAGTTGTTGATGCTTGTTGATGATTTAAAAGAAAATAATCATATGTTTTGAAAATATGGGAAACCTCCATTTTTAGGGGAAACTCTGCCAAAATTTTATAAATTTTGACACTTAGAAAAATATAAGTTTTTGAGAAACTTATTCCCTAAAAATGTATCTAAAAACATTTACCAAGGTTTCCCAAACTTTTGTGTTAAGAAATGAGGATTTCTTCAAGAATAAAAGTGGATATTAAGTATGTATATTTGTGAGAAAAATATATATATTTATTGATCACCAACTTTTGTGCTAAGTGTATGTAGTATGTACTATATTTGATAGTGTATTAGGACTTGAAAATACACTAAATACTCTTGAGAAGTGAGAACACAAAAATACACATACAACATACAAAATACACAATTCGGGTGCAAAATACAAGAGACTTATATTTATTTTTGAGAAAATAATATAAGTAAGACACATAGTTAAAAATATAAATTATTTTTAACACAAGAACACACATACAAAAGATGGTGACTTGAACTTGTGCGATACAAGTCTAGTGACTAACGTTAATAAAACACGTATAGGTCACGACGTTAATTAAGCAAATCCGGTGAAGTTTACGACGTAAGGAACGCAAAGTTGTGAGTTCATGATCCCCCTTTTCTTTTAACTGTTTTCAGTGTTATAACTTCGGGGGTGAAATCTATGTTACAAATGTTACAATGTTTATAAATGGTATGATACAAAAACAAGAAGCACTCTTGGTGAGAACGAGTACCAAGTATGATGCGTTTTGAGAATACAAGAAATGATACGAGAAATCGTGTCACGAATAGGGTACCATAAGCACCATTAATCAACAATATACCTAGACCGCAGAACAAAAGGTTAGATCTAACGGGTGTCGGGCAGCCACACTCTTGGTGAGAACGAGTACCAAGCAGTGCTTTTGTGTCTCAGAATATGCCAACTTGATAAATGCCTATCGTTTGGTGACTTCCTAGGTCGTGTCACATGTTAATGGCCTTGCAACCCATTAACAACCCTAATACATACAAGAACACCTTATTTATACAAGATTCATACCACAAGAATACTTGATTTATACATGAGTACGTGGTGTACACAAGAATACTTGATTTATACATGAATATTTAAGTTACATATGAACACTTGATTTATACATGAGTACGTGGTGTACACAAGAACACTTGATTTATACAAGAAACAAACTATGTTTTCATACAAAGTATGCAAACGTGAAATACAAAAACTGCATGAATTCACACCAACATTATGTTGACGTTTTTCCAAAACTCACATGTATTTCAGGTAACTAGTGGATGTGCGCGCGGTCTTACTCATGCTCCTGGATGTCGTTTATGTTTATCCTTGAATAAAGATGTAAACTTTCAGACAATATGTTGTCTTGTGATGTAAACACTAAAACTATGATTTTGGTTATGTAATGCTTGGCATTTGAAGTTATTTTATGAGCATGTAGTATGTTTACCAATCGTATGCAATGAAAACCTTTCATGATCACACCTCGTGCTTCCGCCTTAGAAAGGGGTGTGACAGAGTGGCCAGGTGTCTGCAGAAAAGAGAAAGCTATAGAAGCTTCTATTCCCAGCACGGGGGCGTGCCCAGCTCAACACGGGCCGTGGTCAACGCTAAGATTCGCAGAATCTTGCAAATCTTGATAGTACAGATACGCTTCTGCACACGGGGCCGTGCCCAGCGAACACGGGGGGCGTGTGGAGCTAATGCATACAAATTGCAATTAATGAAGAAAGAGAAAAAGGATGGCCACGGGGCTGTGTCCAGCGGACACGGGGCCGTGTCCGGGTTTCTGTGCAGGCTATAAATAGGGGTGCTTGGCTCACTTCAAAGGCATCCCTTGGCAAACCACCTCTCTCCCACTTCACCCACACTCCACCGCCATCACACACCCACACCCACATCCACCACCATCATCCATCATCCACCTAGAGTGTGTGTAGTAGTCTCGGGATCCAAGATTGATCGTAAGAATTCTTGACAATCAAAGGCCATGTTTGCCTAAGTCTCTTACATCATTTGGTGAAGACAAGCACTTAATGTAATACTTTTGATTTTTAATCTTTTCACACTTTTTATTTGGTTTTGTATTAATGACTTTAATAACTAGTTTCTTATGTTGAAGGTGAAACTTCCTTTTCATTTATCCGTGGTGTCTTGGCATTATTTTACTCTTTATATAAAATAAAAAATTTTCACAATTCATATCTCTACGGTCTATATAGAGATATGTTGGCTACCTGGTCAGGGGTTAAGGGAATGGTTTGGTAAGGTTCTTGCCTTGTCCAGTGTATAGATCCTGCAAGGACCTGGGTCAAGCTTACTAGGACCTCCTTCAATACCCACTGGTATTGGATGACGGGGGTGCGAATGGCTTGATCCCCTCATATGTAAACTACTACTAATACATTAACCCGGCTATTTGGGATTGTATCCCTGCTGACTCAAACCACTTAGCCAAGGGTAACGTCACCTTCAAAAGACGGGGCCTACCACATTACGCATTAATAACTTAATTAATTATCTTCCAATATTCCGACCATTTGGGATTGTATCCTTACTGACTCAAACCACTGGGTTGAGGGTAACGTCATCTTCAAAAGAGGGGCCTATTACTATAACGAAAATAATCTCTTAAAAAGTGTAAAAGTGCGGAAATCATGAAAGGTTACATTAAAGGCGAGTCGGATCCAAGTGATTCATCTTGTCTATCTGTTTTTATTTTATTTTTATTTTTCATCATTTTCGTTTTTATTTTTCATGTTTAAAACCTTTTCTAAAACTTTTGATTTGATTAGACGTTGAGGATAAACCGGTATTAAAAGCTCTTCTGTCATTGGACGACATCGGTATCTTACCAACGCTATACTACACTCGCGATGGGTGCACTTGCCCATGTGTGTGTTTAGTGTTAGTAGAATATCGTGTTTTATAAATTTAAAACTTGATTAATGTGTTAAAAAGGGCTTAAAATATAAAGAAAAACACAATACACCCAACACACACCAAGAACACGAAGAGGACGCGGATCATCTTTTAATTTCATGCAACATTGTTGCAGCAAGAATATGGCAACGAATTAGCGGCTGATGCAAAATCCCTTAGATATTCGCGTTTACCATGAAGGATTTGCTTGAAGCCCACAAAAGTCTAGTGGTTTTGGCAAATAAAAAGGTGATGATACAAACGATCACATTAGCGACGTGTTGGGAGATTTGGAAGGCAAGAAATGATATAATATTTAATAATGGCAAACGGGTTCAAGTTGAGAAGATAATTAGTGATGTGCAGACCTCGACATCCCTATGGATAAACAATAAGACGAAAGACTAAACAAAGTAATGGAATAAACGGGTGTGCTTCGATGTGACATGAAGAAGGCTTAGTATTATTTATGTTTTTGTTTCTTGGTGTGTAACTGTAATGGTCAATGGGTGATAATGTTTAAGGGTTGGGCTAAGTATCTTGTTGGCACTCCTCTTGTACATTGTTTGGTGATGAATGAAATTTGCAGTTTGCTGTCCAAAAATAAAAACAATGATATAATAACTTGTATATTATAGAGTTAAATGCCATTTTAGTCTCTGTGGTTTGGGTCATTTTACCAGTTTAGTCCAAAGGTTTCATTTTTAACCTGTGGGTCCAAAAAGGTTTCACAGTTGCCATTTTAGTCCACTGGGTTAACTTCCTCTGTTTTTTCTGTTAACGAGAAGGCCAATTCGGTCATTTTATATGGCTGAATTGCCCTTTTAGTTAACAGAATTACATACAAAATGACCAAATTGGCCTTCTCGTTAACAGAAAAAATGGATGAAGTTAACCCAGTGAACTAAAATAGCAACTGTGAAACCTTTTTGGACCCACGGGTTAAAAATGAAACCTTTGGACTAAACTGGCAAAATGGTCCAAACCACAGGGACTAAAATGGCATTTAACTCTATATTATATATTGGAAGTTGTACATCAACTTATCATTGTTTTTTTAAGTTTCAACTTTTTTTCCTTTTACTTTGTATTATGTTAATTAATCATTTTACATTTATCATATAACTTCTAGTTATTTTAACATACCCTTAATCATACTCTAATACTTTTTGTAACTTGTGTTCTTAACTGTATCGATTGTCTATACCGTATAGGTAACAAAACGAACTGGACCGATACCAACTAAACAACGTCGGTATCGGTTCGACATTCTTTATTATTGTTTTCAAGCTACATTCATTTTTATTATTGTCAATTGATTGTTTGTTTGTTTCTCTTTCAATTGTTATAGCGAGTGCCATCATCATATATTTATAATATAACTTTTAATTATTGTAATATAACCTTAATTACACCTTTATACTTTAAATTACTTACGTGCAATAACTATATCAATTGTTGGTACCATACAGGTAAAAAAATGAACCAGACTCGTACCAACCGAACAACGTTGGTACCGGTTCAATATTTTTTTATTGTTTTCGATCGATATTCATTTTTATTAGAGTTATATGCCCGGATAGTCCCTGTGGTTTGCTCTTTTTTCACTTTTAGTCTCTAACTTTCTAAAATTACAGCAATAGTCCCCAACATTTCAATTTTTGTTCCCGTATAGTCCCTGTGCCTAACACCAATTAGTTTTCTCAGTTAAGCGGATGTGAAATGACAAAAATACCCTTTCCTTAAAAAGGGCAAATCATAGGGACTATCCAGGCATTTTAACTCTTTTCTAAACCACCATTCTCTCACCAAAACTTCAAATAAATGGGGTTTCTTGATCTTGAAAAAAACATTGCTTTTTATGCAGCTTATCACAGCAACCCAATTAACATTGCAATCCACATGATCTTTGAGTGGCCAATCTTTTTCAATGCTGTTCTTCTTTTCAATTTCATACCACCCCCATTCGTTCTCTCTCATATCCATTTTTCTTTATTGGAAACTGATTTTTTTCTTCATTTTTTATTTTGGGTTTTTGTTTACTTTAATCTATGTTGTGTTTTATGTATGTTTTGATTATAAAGCAGGTTCCTTGGCTGCTTTACTCTGTTTATTCTGCTGGGTTGCTAGTAGTGTTCTTGCAAGTCTTTTAAGGTTTCAATTGACATGGAAAGTATGTTTTATTATATAGTTTAATTTAATGTATGTAACATGTAATTGATTTATAAGTTGATGTGATTAGATATGTTGATTTTGGGTGGTCGTCGGAATAACAGTGGGGTGGTCGCCGGAATAACGGGTTGGCGACCAGTGGCGGAACTAGACCTTCAACTCAGGGGTATCCCAAAACTTTTTAGGGGTGTCCTCGTACTTGTTCAGGGGTGTCCTGTGTATAAAAATCGGAATTTTTTTTTTTTTACACTACTCGTAAAAACTTGAGCCGTAGCCCGGGCTACGCCCGTTTACACTACAGGTCCGCCCCTGTTGGCGACAATTTGGAGTGAAGGGTGGGGTACGTTGGTGAAAGATGGATGGTGGTGGTGGTGGTGATGGTGATGGTGGTGGTGATAAAGAATGGGGAAGATGAAGTGGGTGTGTAGGTGGTGGGTCTCACATAAATTATTTTCTTTTATAGTAAGGGTATTTTTGTCATTTCACATCCTCTTAACTGAGAAAACTAACTGATGTTTGGTCTAGGAACTATCTGGGAATGAAATTACAAAAGCTGGGGACTAAAGCTGTAATTTTAAAAAGTTAGGGACTAAAAGTGAAAAAGGGCAAACCATAGGGACTATCCGGGCATTTACCTCTTTTTATTATTGTCGATCAATTGTTTTTTGTTTCTCTTTCGGTTGAATATTGGGGGCCGTCGCAAAGCGCGGGTATAACCCGCTAGTTATGTTAAAAGTTAATAAAAGGGGGCGCTTTAGGATTAATAATGCGTTGAAATGGGTAGTTTGGTTTGTAGAATTTATTATTATTATTGTTATTATTATTATTATTATTATTATTATTATTATTATTTAACTTTTAGTATTAACTCTTACGATCCTTTAACTTTTTAAATACTTTTTAACCGAGTTTTACGTCTTTATTTTTATTTACGTGTAGATATAAACTTAAGTTGATTTACGTTTCGACATAATTTTTTTTTTTTTTTTGTGTTTTCTACTTTTCTCAAATTTCAGTATTCACACTGACAACCCTTTAACTTTCTAAATACTTTTGTAGTCGGTGATTTTTTTTTCGTTTTCTTTGTCTATTTGCTTTTTTTTTTTACTTTTAACCTTTAATTTTCAGCATTGACTCTTACAACCTCTTAACTTTCTAAATACTTTTTAATCAACTTTTACGTCTTTATTTTTATTTACGTGTCGATATAAACTTAAGTTGACTTATATATATCGACATAATTTTTTTTTGTATTTTCTCAACTTTTAGCATTGACACTGACAACCCTTTAACTTTCTAAGTACTTTTGTAATCGAGTTTTCCAGTCGATGTAAAACACGTGTCGACATACTTTTGTACTTACCACGACTTTATTTTGTAAGTTTTCTCTTTCGACTGCTATATCGGATCAAAAATCGGGTCGCCCCGCCGCGAAGCGCGGCTGTAACCCACTAGTTGAAATTAATCCCAATCGAAATTTGTATTGCGAAATAAATTGCAATTAATTTTGAGAAACAAATTGTTTCGGTTACAACTTAGACCGAGGGGTATTGGCCTCGTCTCCCCCCTGTCACCTCCGTCCCGGGTCGTCGCCTCCATCCCCGGTTGCTCCGTCACGACGCCTCCGTCCTCTCCAAGACGATGGAGACGGACCAAATGGTGGGCCCCCTCTGCTCTTTCCCCTCTGACTTCTCTCTCTCTCTCCTTAATATATTGATTTTTTTATTAAAAGTGGGTAGTCCTCCACACCCTTAGGTAGTCCCCAAGAGGATGGTCCTCCTCCCATGATGACGTAGCGCCTACGTGGCGGGTAGTCTCTAAAGAGACTCCATTCCATACCCAATGGTCTTACAAGGTGCTTGTGTTTGATACGTGCCCTTTAAACCCTTTCAATTTTTATATACGAGTGGGCCCTTTAAAATTAAGTTAAATATTAAAAGAAAAAACCTAAAAAATATAGTTGTAATGCGTCAAAATGTGTCTGTTTGTGCCAATGTGAGGTAGCCTATTTGGTAGAGGCACATGCCTCTTAAAGGGAAGGTCTAAGGTTCAAATATGAGAAAGGAGGAATAATTAAGGATTATTGATGTAAAGAAACAATATTAACCGTTTAATAAAAATGAGTCCTTTTGCTGATTTACACTAATAAAAATATATCAAAAAGTTGTTTATTTAATTTAAGTCATACAAGAAAACTTAAGTTTTAAAAGAAAAAAAAACTAAAATAAAACACTAAAAGAACTAGATTTCTTATTAGAAAAACTAAAATTTAAAAGACTAGTATTTTTTTTTGAATGGCGATGCTTATTTACTCTACACCAAATTAAAAAGACTAGCATTTGATAAAAGAAAAATAATTAAATTATTTTATTATAAAACAAAAAAATAAAGCGTGGAGGAGGAGAGCGTGTAATAGGGATCACGTTACCTACAGCTTGTAGCCAAACGATCTTTACCACCCAAGCAACAGTCATATTTGATCAAGTGTACGAAACTATATTAATAAATAATTAATAATTTAGAGGCAGTATTGTAGCTACCGATTGTAGAGGAATGACCCCAGTGGCGGAGCTAGCCTAAAAATTCAGGAGTATCCCAATTTTTTTGCGGGGATTTAGAGGTATCCTTTGTATAAAAAGATAAAAATTTTACAAACGTAAACGAAGTTGAATGGTATTTTTACACTACGAATAGGGAGTTGAGGAGTAGCCCGGGCTACCCCTCCTTATACATTGGTTCCGCCACTGAATGACCCGGCTCGGTCATTCCGGATCAGGTATCGTCATTAATGAAGTACAAACAAAAGGAATATTTGTAGGATCGGTTTTCGACTCCGAACGATTGCGAGCCGATACGTGTGACGTGCGGAATCCGTACACGAACGTGGACCGAACACAAGAACGTACTATAAATGTGATTCTATTGAATATACGACAATTACAAGCACCACGAATCACCTTGAGCAATAGTTTCTCTCTCTAAGCACCAAGCTCTAAATCTTCCAAATGGCCAAAAGTCCTAAAATGAAACACTAATGCTCCTATTTATAGGCCAAGGCATAAGGGATTTCCCCTTATTTACAAGATTGCCACCTTGCTTTTATCCCTACTTATAACACAATAAAATCACGTTTTCTTCTATTCTTTGCTACGAACTGGATTGACGGAGGCGATAGACATTACTGCACTAACAGACTCCCCCTTGGATATTGCCGCAGTCAATCTTGTAGCGTCTTGTCTTTCTCTCTCTCTGAGTCTTCTTGAAGGTTTGATATCATCAGCAACCACATACTCCCTCTTTTTCGAACAGACTCCTCGTGGATCTGTCTTCGGCTTTAGTTGCTCCTCATCTCGTTAGACTCTTTCTCTTCAGGCTCCCCCTTTCGTCAAGCTTCCGTGCTTTTTGGATCGACACCTGGCTTTCCGGATACAAGCTCCCCCTTGCATTGAGCTCGTCTTCAGACTCCCCCTTAGACTCGGCTATCGTGATCGTAATCTGGTACAATATCTGCAATTTCTCAAACATTTATAAGTAAAGACGTTTTGAACATCCAGGATTGATTACCTGGCTCTCAGCATAAGCTAAAATATTTCGACAGTGAAAGCGTTTTCGGTTGTCCAGGAATGATGACCTGGCCCTAAAAAACTTTTAATCAAGATCCTTGCTCTAAAATATAATAATATGAATATATCCATGAATACTTGACTTACTTCCCCTATCAAGTTGCTTTAAAGATTTGACGGTTTAAGCAACCAATATCGAAACCTAGCTCTTTACAATAGATTTTCACAATTTAAGAATCCAAAATCTGCACGAATTATCATCCAAGTACAACTTAATGACCTTGGAGATTTCACAAGCTGTTTTTTATTTTGAATTGAAAACTTTCAAGTTTCAAGTTAATGAACTTGTTTTATTTTCAGAAACACGATCAGCATACTCAGATTTTGAAACTCAGTTCTCAGACATCGGTTGTCGAAAATAAAATGAAATCAAAATCTTTTTGTATTTTTCTGAAACATAAAGCAATAAAGAAATATTTACAAACATATTTACAGACAATATTTTTGTTTGAGTTCGTGTCAGAGGATCATATCAGTTTATGACAAATCACTGGTACCGTTGAGCTTTAAACACTTTAAGTTCTAAATGATTCACTTAGATTGTTAGTATACCGATCCACTTAGATTTTCACACAAAGTTCAATTGTTTTGAGATACGGATTAGTGTTTTAAGGACTTAAACTTATTCGCGTGTCCCACCTCAGAATATACTCTCGTATCAAAATTCCCTAGATTCAGTCTTACAAGTGAGTATACCAATTTGATATCTGTATTCTGGGTTCGTGCGAGACCTTGAGAGCTCAGGTATGAACTTCAGTTCAGTCAAAGAGATGAAGGCTCGACTTTAGGTGTGTTCCCTTTAGAAAATCTTTTCTTCAACTGCAATTGATTCATATCTTTCGATATTTTTCAATTTTTATGCAGAGGGTAAGCTTTAAAAGCGCGTAAAGTATTATATGAGGACTAGGCCATTGCTTTCGCAATATCAGAAGTCCAGGTATAATACCCCAAATATCAAACAGTATAAAGACCTAGTATCTCAGAATCAGGCAATCTCTCAAACAAGATTTCGGGGGTTACCCATATATCCGAGAGATGTTCCCCACAAGATAAGTAAGTATTTGATATTTAGATTTATATCTCGAAAACAATCTACTAAGAGTGTAAAAACCTACTGGCATATCATTAGTGAGACCGTTTATCACATTTGACTTTCCATTTCCTTAGCGTACTGTGATTGTCTACTAATGTACTATCATTTCCTCTTTTTACACAAAAACTCATTTTGAATTTTATCATGTTTTTGGCTTTTTCAAAATTTCTAATGTTTTTGGATTTTCTGAAATTTTCTTACTCCCCCTAAAATTAAAAACATTTAAATAAAAATTTGACAACCCGATGTAGATAGCTTTGTCTCACCATCCTTTTTCTGCTTCACATGCTCTGTTTTGCAGAAAATATAACGTACCCCCATGATTTACAACACATTGATATTTTACAGTTTGAAAACCGTTTTTCAATCTAGTGAAATTAATCATGTTTGTTCAGCCGTGAGGGTTTCGGCATATTCACTCAACAAATTTTGTAATTTTTTATTTTTGACAAAATATAAAAAACAAACAAATCAAACATGAGCAGACAAGCAATGAACGTTCAAGCATGTGTATTCATGTGTGTGCACTGGATCGGATGGTCATTCGATCAGATTGCCATCCGATCTGATGAACCATCAACATTAAAGTACAGAAACAATTTGTCTGATTGCCATCCGATTGGATTGTCACTCGATCCATGTGACAAGCCAAATAGCACCATTGACAAGTCAACTCTCTTGAGTGAGAGATATGGATCGGATGACCATCCGATCGGATTGTCACTCGATCCATGGCAATTTTGAACAGTTGAACATTTTTGTCATTATGTGATGTCGATCAGATGGCCATCCGATCGGATTACCACTCGATCATTAGCACAATGTTAAACATACATGTCATGATATGATGAGGATCAGATGGCCATCCGATCGGATTGCCATCCAATCAGATTGCCCTTCGATCAACTTGTCAAAATCAAATTGAAAAACATATATATTTTGTTTTTTTTTTTTAATTTTTCAATTTTTAGGGTTTTTGAAATATGGTTTATTTATGTACAAAAACCAACTAACTCCCTGTTTCTTAGTGGCAGGGACCAGTAGCCTTCTCCTCTAGTGCAAGGCTGCTCCGATACTCCTTTGGTTGACATTCTGTTTTCTTCAGGAGCACCTGCACATATACATAACTCAATTACTTGAATAATTCAGCCCAGGTCTGTTTGACCTTAGGCATTTCAACACAAAATTCATTCAATGATGGAAAATCTTTGTCATTTTGTACAAAAACGTTTTCATCTTTGACTTCAAGTTTTTCGTCATTCACAAAAGTCACTTGTTTCTTAACCACCCAGTTTTGTCCTTTTGAAGCACTTCTTTTGTAAAAACGTGACTCGTTTTGATTATTTTGATTTTGAACAACAATTTTTTTATTTCCAAAACTGGTTTGGTTTTGTCATATCAACCGATGTTTACCAACTTTGTGTTGTTCTGAATCTGGGTGTGTGAGAATTCCAGGTTTGTCTTGAATCAAACCTAGTCTGGTTTGATTTCCAAGTTTAATTCGAAGCAAACTTGTTTGTGTTGTACCTCCAAGTTTGTTTTGAATCAAATCTGGTAGACCTTTGTTTCACATCCTCAAATTTCTGTTTTTCAATATCAACAGGCTTTAGGTTTAGACACTTGCGTGCAAGATGTCCAGTTTAATCACATTTAAAACAAGTTTTCCTTGAAACGTCTTTAGCCTATTGTTGTTGCTTTTTCTGAGCATAGAACTCTTCATTAGACTGTTGTCTAAATTGGAGTTCTTTCTCTTCTTCCGAACTTTTCCCGTGAACGAAATTCATTTTCTTTGGAAAATTTTGCTTTTCAAACCTTTTTTCTTGATTTTGTTTCTTTTTATAACCCAACCCAGCTTTCATATTTTTCTTTTTATAGCTTGGTTTGTTATAAAATGTTTTCTTGTTCTTCCCAGCAAACTTTGAAATTTCTGACTTTTTTATCTCTACCAGTTTAAACACTTTGTCAATTTTATCTGTAATCACATTTTGAATCGGGAACTCGTTATCTGAGAATAATTTGTCCAATCCAATCATGGTATAAGCCACTCCTTTTGGATCATCATTCACAACTTTCTCAGATTTTGAATGTTTAAGATAACTATCATGAAAACTTCCCTCATTTTCATCCTGTGATTCAAACTTACCTTGGGTAGATTCATCTCTCAAAACACTTTCAACAACCTTACTTACCACCTCTGAATCATCAGCATCATCAGATTTGGTGTAAGTCACATCGATATTTTCAGGTAATTGGTCAACCATGTTCAGACCTTTTGCCACCTTTTCCTCATCATAAAACGTGTAATTACCTCTCAATGGTGGTGGCACCTGATGATATTATGAACCAATACCTTTTTTATTCTTTTTAGAATCTTTGTCATCTGGTGTGATGTTGAAAATACGTTCGAGAATGTACGAAGAACTATGATAACTTTGAAGTTTTGTAACAATCTTTTCTTTTTCAACCAGAACTTGTTTGAGATTAGCAACTTCATCAACACACTTGTTTAATTCAAGTTGCTTTTCTTCAAACTTTTTCTCATAAAGTTCTTTTGTTGTTAAAGTTTCAGACAATCTTTTGTCTAAACATTTAACTTGTTTCTTCAAAGTATCATAAGCTTCTTGTACTCTTTGACTTGAACATTTTATTTTATCATATTCTTTTTGCAGATCTTGAAAATTATTATTTTTTTTAACACAATCTTCACATTTTGTCAAACATTTTTGTTTTAAAATTTCATTTTCTTTTTTCAAAATCTTGACATTTCAGTATCAGCTTTTCAATCTTTTTGTTTCAAAACTTCTTCATTTTCAAGCATTTCTTTGCATTTTGTTTTGAAAACAGTTTCAATTTTATTTATTTCAACATCTTTTGTTTTTATCTTTTCATCTTTCTCAGTATAGGCTTTGCACATTTCTATGCAATTCCTGTATTTATCTTTAGTTTTATCAACATTTTCATCATTTAAAAATTCAGAAGTTTCAGTTACCTCAGTGTCATCTGATACTTGTGATTCTTCTGTTTCAACTTTCTGATCCTCTTCCTTCTTTTGTTCATTTTCTTCAGCATTCTCTGCTGTTTTCTTTACCTCCTCAACCATCTTCTCAATCTCTTATTCTTTCTTCTTTCTTATTTCCACCACTTTCGGTAAACTTGCCTCAAACACCTATTTCAAACGTTTATACAGATTGGCTTCATAATCTTTCTCAGATAATCTCCTCGTATGAAATGTGTCACGATCTGGAAATAAATTTGCCACTGCATCAAAATCCACCTTCTTAGGATCAACCACTGGATTACCTTGTGGATCCAAATAACATTCTCGCTCAGCATCCTATCTTTTTGCTTTTTGTGCTTCCTTAAAAGGAGCATACAACTTTCTGATTTCAAAACTAGCACTATCTCTCTGCCATCGTTTATCATCAACAACTTTAGCTAATAATGTGGATCCAATATAATCTTCTTCTGGAAGAACCTTGCTCCAGTCATAACCTTCGCCGTCCTGAATAACTACTAGAGCTCTTGACTTTTCTTTTGATGAACCTTCATCGATTTGCTTTTGATTCATCTTTGATGACCCGCTGTTTTGATGATAAATTGCTTTATGATAATAATTATCTTTGAATGGATTCGCAGCTTCATCAGTTTGCCTGTTTGTGCACTCTCTCTTGAAGTGCCCTTTCTGTTTGCACTTGAAACAGGTAACTTTCAATTTGTCGAATCCCAGTTTTGTATCAGGAGTTCCCAATCATGATATTCCGGTGATTTCCATAAACCTTTGTGCTCTCCTCATAGCGCAGCCATGCACCATTTTATGTCTATCAGCTCCATCTCCTCTGGATCAATCTGATCATAATCTTCCTTCGTCATATTTGGGTTTCCAACCTTACCAGCGATCAGACTTTCGTACGATTCCAGGACAGATGCTAAAAACACCATTTGTTGTTTGGCAGCTTCTGCATTCAGACTTTGAGAGTTTTTCAGATCTATGGCGATATTGCATTGAACAATGTTCGGATTTGATGAGTTGAAGCAAACGAATGATAACCCGGATCTTTTGAGAAACTGTGTTGAGATGAATCCTTTGAACTTCCTGCACTAAATGCCGTCTTTGATGCTTGATTAATCATGCTTCCTCTGTAGTATAGATCGACATTTTGCTTATATTGTTGATTTGCCATTTTGTTTTGCTTTTGTATTTCCAAATCATGACCTTCAAGCTTCTCGATTAACCAATCAAGGGTCACTTTGCTCATATCATTGCTGTTTTTTAGTATCATGAAAAAGTTTGACCAATCGTTTTCATTTGGAAGAGCTTCGATCAACCTGTCAATGATCTCTTCATTATCTTTGGAAACACCAAACCTCTCCGATTCGAGTTTAAGATGGCAAAATCTTTCAATCATCTGAGGTACAGTTTCACCTTTCATGCATGTAAACAAATCAAATTCTTTTTTCAATAACGATCGTTTGTTTTTGATAATTTCTTCACCACCTGTACATTTTCTCTCTAAAGCCTCCCACAATCCTTTAGAAGTAGTTTCATAAAGTAATGAAATAATATCGTCTCGAACCGATTGATACAGCAATGTAATCATTTTTTGTTCAGCACACATGTGTTTTACTTCTAGTTCTGTGAATTCTTCAATTCTCAATAAGATTCCACCTTCTTTGTTGGTTCTTTATATCCTAACTTCAATTTTAACCAACTATCATGAGCGAATGCTTTTACCCAACCCTCAAACCGCTTTTTCCACCAATTATACTCCTCGATATTCATTAATTTCGGTGGCTTTTGTTGATTTCCGTACACATTATCATATTTCAAACTATCTGAAATCGTTTTTGAAATGCTGCTTGTTTCGACTTTGTTTCAGAAGCGTATGCGTTATAAAATGTGTTGTAAAATTCTTCGCCAGCGCCCGACATCTTCAAATTATGACTTGATATTTGCACCTTGTATATCTTGAATCGCCTTGAATCACCTTCAAAGGAAATAAATAAGTGACCAGTTTAAACGAATAGTCAGTTGAATCCGATGAGTAACCGATCGAACGAGGTCAACGAAACTCAACAAAGTAACAATGATCGGATGGCAAAGTGTCGGATGGTGATCCGTTTGGATTGCCGTTCGACGATTGAACTTTTAAGATACACCAAACAATCAACAATGGATCGGATAGGATTTTGGATCGGATGATGATCCGATCGGTTGGTGATCCGACACTTGAACTAATATGCTATGGATCGGATGGTGATCCGATCGGTTGGTGATCCGACACTTGAACCTGTGAGACAAACAAATAGAGTGATTAGGATCGGAAGGCAATCCGTATGGATTGCCGTTCGATGATTTGCACAACAAGTTAAAATGTGAAAGTGTGAAAAGGATCGGATGGTGATCCGATCGACTCGCCAACCGATGATTATTACTTATCAAACAAACTGAATTTTAATGCATGAGGATCGGATAATGATCCGATCGAGTGGCGGTTCGATGATAGACACTATATGATTGAGCAGCATAAATAATTCACAGAAATTAGTTTTTCAAAATTTTCATGTGATGATCTTATAGGCTGTCAACTAGTCACATGCAATTAATATGGTCACATGAACAAGTATTAAATGATTAAACTTTTGTCAAAGTATGTATAACAACCCTCCAGAATTTTTCTGACGCCCTAATATATATTCCTATATGTCCTAAAATATACCCCGTATATGAAAACCGAGCCCAATATACGATATATCATTAAAAATTAATTAAAAACAAAGTTTTTGTGTCACTCGCGGGCCGCGTAAGACCACACCTGGGTCTGCGCGGGGCGCGACAGCCCTACAACCAGGTGCAGCCCTGAGCCGACACGTGTCATCATCGTGGTGAAGCTAGCCGATAACTGGGCCAGGCTTGGGTCTACCCAGTCTACTACGCGGGCCGCGTAGCCCGTGGTCTCACCATACGCGGGCCGCGTGAAACCCGAAATCAGCTCCTATATAATGGGAGCTCGGGCCTTCAGTTTCCGTCGCTCAATTCTTCGATCTCTCTCTCAATTTCTGCATAGATAATATAATTTCCGGGCATTATACCACCTAATTAACCAAGTTCTGCTCCGTTGTAAATTCGTTAAGTTTGAATGGGGACCAAAACAAGAAGAAGCCTTTAGAATTCTTAAGCAAAGACTAACCCATGCACCCAAACTAGCGTTACCAGAAGGAACTGAAGATTTTGTAATCTATTGTGATGCTTCTAAGTTAGGTTATGGATGTGTGTTAATGCAACGTCAAAAGGTTATAGGTTACGCCTCTAGATAACTTAAGAATCATGAAGAGAATTATTCAACCCATGATTTAGAGTTAGGAGCTATAATTTTTGCCCTTAAAATTTGGAGACATTACCTATATGGTAGTAAGTTCACCATATTCACCGACCATAAGAGTTTAAGGTATGTTTTTGGGCAAAAAGAATTGAATATGAGACAAAGACACTGGATGGAGATACTTAGTGATTTTGATTGTGATATTTAGTACCATGCAGGAAAAGCAAATGTAGTAGCTGATGCTTTAAGTCGAAAGTATCACGAAAAGCCAAAAAGAGTACGTTCTCTTTAGTTAAATCTGCAAGTAGATTTAAATGAACAGATTAGAAAAGCACAAGAATCAGTCATCAAGGATGATACTGAAAAATTAAAAGGAATGATTAAGGAATTGGAACAAGGAACAGATGGAATTTGAAGATTCCATAAGA
The DNA here is from genome assembly GCA_030545235.1 of Helianthus tuberosus. Classification (NCBI taxonomy): domain Eukaryota; kingdom Viridiplantae; phylum Streptophyta; class Magnoliopsida; order Asterales; family Asteraceae; genus Helianthus; species Helianthus tuberosus. The sequence continues at coordinate 153,563,027 of CM060364.1, read as the reverse complement.
AAAGAATGTGGATATCTAAATTAGGAAACCTACGTCACCATATATTAGAAGAAGCCCATAAGTCTAAATATACGATGCATCCTGGAAGTGATAAGATGTACCAGGATTTAAGAAAGAATTTTTGGTGGATAGGATTGAAAAAGGATATAGCAGCATATGTTGCAAAGTGTTTAACCTGTTCACAAGTCAAAGCTGAACATCAGAAACCCTCAGGTTTTTTGCAACAGTTAGAAATGCCTGTTTGGAAATGAGAATTAATAACAATGGATTTTGTTACTAAATTACCCAAAACAAGAAAAGGTAATGATACAATCTGGGTGATTGTAGACAAGCTAACCAAGTCAGCTCATTTCCTACCAAAGAAAGAAACTTTCAGTATGGAACAATTAGCTAAATTATATGTAAATGAAATAGTTTCATTACATGGAATTCCTCTATCAATTGTTTCTGACAGAGATAGTCGTTTTACCTCTCATTTTTGGACAAGTTTCCAAAAAGCAATGGGAACCAAGTTGAATCTAAGCACCGCTTATCATCCTCAAACGGACGGACAAAGCGAAAGGACAATTCAGACAATGGAAGACATGTTTAGAGCTTGTGTAATTGATTTCGGAGGTAATTGGGATGATCACTTACCATTGATAGAATTTTCTTATAATAACAGTTATCACACAAGTATCAATGCTGCACCATTCGAAGCACTTTATGGGCGAAAGTGCCGAACGCCAGTCTGTTGGGCAGAAATTGGAGAAAAGCAACTATCTGGACCTAAGATAGTACAAGAAACAACAGACAAGATCATTCAAGTCAAGGAACGACTGAAAGTAGCACGTGATCGACAAAAGAGTTATGCAGATAACAGACGAAAACCATTGGAATTTCGAGTAGGAGATAAAGTGTTATTGAAAGTCTCTCCTTGGAAAGGAGTGGTAAGATTCATCAAAAGGGGAAAGCTAAGCCCCAGGTATATTAGACCTTTTAAGATTATTAGAAGAATAGGACCTGTAGCCTATCAATTACAACTGCCAGAGGAAATGGCAGGAATACATGATGTATTTCATATATCTAATCTCAAGAAGTGTTTAGCTGATGAATCGCTAGTAGTGCCTCTTAAAGACATCGAGGTAAATGAAGAGTTAAAGTTTGTAGAGAAGCCTCTACAGATTGAAGACAGGGAAGTTAAGAACCTCAAGTACAAGAGATTAGTTCTAGTCAAAGTGAAGTGGGACTCCAAAAGAGGACCAGAATACACATGGGAGCTTGAATCAGAAATACAAAGGAAATATCCACACCTGTTCCAGTAGATCTCGAGGATAAGTTCTAAAACAAGGTGGGGAGGATATAACAACCCTCCTGAATTTTTCTGACTCCCTAATATATATTCCTATATGCCCTAAAATATACCCCGTATATGAAAACTGAGCCCAATATACGATATATCATTAAAAATTAATTAAAAACAAAGTTTTTGTGTCGCTCGTGGGCCGCGTAAGACCACACCTGGGTCTACGCGGGGCACGACAGCCCTACAACGAGGCGCAGCCCTGAGCCGGCACGTGTCATCATCGTGGCGAAGCTAGCCGATGACTGGGCCAGGCTAGGGCCTACCCAGTCTACTACGCGGGCCAGTTAGCCAGTGGTCTCACCTTACGCGGGCCGCGTGAAACCCGAAATCAGCTCCTATATAATGGGAGCTCGGGCCTTCAGTTTATGTCGCTCAATTCTTCGATCTCTCTCTCAATTTCTGCATAGATAATATAATTTCCGGGCATTATACCCCCTAATTAACGAAGTTCTGCTCCGTTGTAAGTATTATAACCCCGGTTACGTATTAGATACGCTGCCCGATTGATCCAGGGTCCCGTAACGGCTGTCGAGGTTCTGCCCGACGTAGTCGTTGGAATGCCGTCTCGGGGAGGGTATTACTAATGTAAATAATGAGTTATTTTACTAACATATGTGCATTTGTGTAAATTATAGATAATCACTAGGAAACCCTTAAAAGAAGTCTAAGACAGCAATGTGAGTAATCTCCTTTTTGTAAATTGTTTTTGCAAAACCTTAAATGTTTTACAATGTGATTAAGCAGTGATTGAGTCTTTGTAATTCTTCGATTACTGCCGGTATGTTGGGGTTTTGTATACAAAATGTGAAATACGTTACCATTGGACAAAGAGTTAGCCAATGTGTAATATGACCCACAAGTCAGGATTGACAGTACTGAATGAGTAATTGTGTAGACATAAACATTGTAATCGCTCTCAATACTGTTTAAGGATAAAACTCTTCTTGATTAAACTGGGATTCACTCACCAGTATTTTCCACTGACAAAATATTTTTAAACGCGTTTCAGGTAACAAAATGTGAAAGCCAACTAGAAGCCAGATGGACAGCACTGAAGGCTTGGAAAAAGTGGGTATAAAAGTTACCTAAATAAAAGAAGATGTTTTATTCAATAAAATAGGGATTTTCCCTATGAAAATGTTTGTAATGAAAACTTGGGTTTCATCCCAATATGTTTAATACTATAAAAGTGTGGTATTTACTCTGATAAACATTTCCTAACTACGGTCCTGATGAAATTTCCGCTGCCAAAATGATAAACAAATGATACCACCAAAACTGGTCTCGCGGCCACCCGTTCCCGGGACAGATAGGGGGCGGGGGTTGCGACAGTATGGCTGACAGATTTAATGCTCCACATGCAACTATTAATTGATAGTAACAAATATATGGACAGATAAGGAAGTCACATGGGCCTGACAATCTTTAATTCACATGCAAAGAATCAATATTTGTGATTGGGCCGATAACTTGTATTGATCCTCTCAAATCACATGCAAATGGCCGACAATATTATTTCAAACACAATTTTTATAGGGCCGCTGACTATTGTTCACGTGATGTAAACATAAAGATTCGTCAAAACTTAAAGAGTTCGTCAAGGTCAATTGTTCGTCGCACAACTGAGAGTTCGTTGTGGATATGAAGGTTCATCAAACAGTTCTTAAGGGTTCGTCGATCGGATCACCGCTCGATCGGATCGTGATCCGACGATTGTCACAAAATGATAAGTATCGGATGGTGATCTTATGATTGTCAATAGTTGTAGGGGATCGGATGGTCATCCAATCGGATTGCCATCCGATCGGTGAACATCAACAGCAACAGTGAATGACAACATTTCAATGCAAGTGTTCGTCGATATGTTAATTATTTCAATAGTTCATCGAGAATAATTGTTCGTCAAACAATGAAGGGTTCGTTGACCAAATAAGCCTTCGTCAACTGCAACAATATAACAGAAACAAATAAGATGCTTTGGATCGGATGGTCATCCGATCAGATTGCCATCTGATCGGTGACCATCAATATGAACAGCAACGATAATACTGATCATTCTCGAACAGAAAAATCATGTTTTCTCTCAAACCATTTAGAATTAAGATTTGAAATTTTGTAGGCTTGTAGACCAACTGTTTTCGCACAATATATCAAAAAATCAGTGATTTTTAACCGTAAAATCTCGTTTAATTTTGCGTTTTTCAGTCAAGAACGTGAATAAAATGAGAAGATGAAGAAATTAGACAAATCTGAATGAAATTTGGATCTGAATCTGTTGTTTTCACGTCGATTCTTGTGAGAATGATTCGTGCAATCGAGCTCCTGCTCTGATACCACTTGTAGGACCGGTTTTCGCCTCTGAACGATTGCGAATCGATACGTGTGACGTGCGGAATCCGTACACGAACGTGGACCGAACACAAGAACGTACTATAAATGTGATTCTATTCAGTGGCGAAGCTTGAAAAAAACATTCGAGGGGTCGGAAGGCATTAGACCTAAAAAAAATTTCTATGTTCGGTCGGGCAATGGTGATTCGATTCGGGTCGGGTCGGGTAGGGTGTCGGTGATTCGGGTCGGGTCAAACATTAATATCAAATTAAAAGCCGTTCTCAAACATTAAAACGTAAACATTGTTTAACAAACAATTGAATAAAGATACCAAAACATTAAAAAGAAGAGGAAGTTGGGTACCCGGTTTAGTTGGATTCGCCTCATTGTTCACTTCACTAACCGGTTCACTTGGTGAAGCTTTTTGACGTTTGTTCTCATTGTTTCCATCAACAATTCCCTCTACTTGTTCTTCATTTTCATTCTTTCTTTTGAAAAAAGAGGTTATGCATTTATTCTTCTTCCCCATGGAGCCCTAAATCAAACCTAAACATAAAAATTAATATAAATTGGAGCCCTAAATCAAACCTAAACATAAAAATTAATATAAATTGAAGCCCTAAATCAAACCTAAACATAAAAATTCAACAAGTTTAGGGCTAAAACTCACACCTTATTTCAACCTAATTCATATAAATTGGAGCCCTAAATCAAATCTAAACATAAAAATTAACATACCTTTGAGGATGATTGAACAAGTGAACAAGAAGTCTCGAACAAGGAATCTCGAATCGAATTGAAGTCTCGAACAAGCAGCAGCCGGTCGAACAAGCAGCAGCAGCCCAGTCGCCAGTTTCCCCCCAGACCTGCGTTTTTTCTTCTGTTTCTTTTTCTGCACATATGAGTTTGATATTGGGTTTAGTTAATTAGTTTCATATTGGGTCAAATTTCATAAATGGGCCATTACTTTTGATTTGGGTAGGGATGTTTGGGCTTATGATAACTGACATACATAATAAGTTAATAACACACTCTTTTATTTGGGGTATTTTGTTTGGGTTATATAATTTATTTTTTAGAAAACCGGAGGGGTGGAACACGTATATACATAATTTTTTTTTAGAAACCCGGGGGGTCTAACACGTATATACATAATTTTTTTTTAAACCGGGGGGTCTAACACGTATATCCCTAAAAATTTCTATACGAAAAACATATACGTAACACTACTAACCGAAAAGTTCGGAGGGTCGGGCGACCCCCCCCCCCGCCCCTCAAGAGCTGCGCCCCTGATTCTATTGAATATACGACAATTACAAGCACCACGATTAGTGGTTCGAACACGAGTGCTGCAGTGGCGTAGGTGCGGGTGTATATAAGTTTTAGATATATTTTAGCTCTTTTTACTCGCAAATTCAAGTTTTAAATTTATAACTCACGATATAATACTATCACTCTACACACATGTTAGGGCAAGTGCACCCATCGCGGACGTAGTATAGTGATGGCAAGATACCGAGGTCGTCCAAGGACACAAGAGCTTTTATCGTTAACGTCTAATCTAACCAAATTTTGATGAAAAGGTTTTTAAAGTTATAAAAAGATAAACTATAAAGCAAAAATAAAATATAAGGAAAAACAAATAGAAAAGAAGGAATCACTTGCTTCCAACTCCTCTTTTATGTATACTTTAATGATTTCCACACTTTGGGCATTTTAAGAGATTATTTTTAAGTTATAGTAGTAGGCCCCCTCCCAGGCAACGTTACCCTCAACCTATTGGTCTGAGTCAGCAGGGATACAGTCCCCCAAGGTCGGATTATTGAAAGATAATTAATTAAGTTATTAATGCGAAAAGTGGTAGGCCCCCTTCCAGGCAGCGTTACCCTCAACCCTTTATTTTGAGTTAGCAGGGATACAGTCTTCGCAAGGTTGGTTTAAAGTCTTAATAGTAGTTTATAGAAAAGGGGTTTAAGTGGTTTCCTACTTCTCCTGAGTCGAACAGTACCGCGCACTCGTGAAGTCTTACCAAGCTTGAACCAGGTTCTCGCAGGATCTATACACTAAACGAGACATAGAATTACCCAACCACCCTTCAAACCTCTTCCAAGTAGTTAACGTGCTTTATATAGACCGTAAAGACACGAATATGTGAATCAACAACATATGAATAATGGTTAAATAAATTTTCCGTCAATATAAAAAAAACTAGTTATTAAAGTCATTAATACATACCCAAATAGAGAGGAGCCAAAGATTGGAAATCAAAAAGTAATACATAAAAGATTTGTATTCACCAAGTGATGTAAGATTTTAGCAAAGCATTGCCTTTGTTTGACAAGAACTCTTACGATCGATCTCGGATCCAAGATTGATCGTAAGATTCTTTGTCAAACAAAGGTCATGCTTGGCTAAACTCTTACATCACTTGGTGAAGACAAATCTTTTATGTATTTCTTTTTTATTTCCAATCTTTGGCTCCTTTTTAATTGGGCATGTATTAATGACTTTAATAACTAGTTTTTTATATTGAAGGAGAATTTATCTAATCATTCTTCATATGTTATTGACTCACATATTCGTGTCTTAACGGTCTATATAAAGCGCGTTAATTGCCTGGAAAGGGGTTAGAAGGGTGGTTGGGTAAGTTGTATGTCTCGTTCATTGAATATATCATGCGAGAACCTGGTTCAAGCTTAGTAGGACTTCACGAGCGGACGGTCTTAACCCCCGCGGGAGAAGTAAGAAACGCTTGAATCCCTTATTTATAAACTACTATTAAAACTTTAACCCAACCCCGTGAGGACTGTATCCCTGCTGACTCAGACCAAGGGGTTGAGGGTAACGCCGCCTTCAAAAGAGGGGCCTACCACTTTTCGCATTAATAACTTACTTAATTATCTTTCAATAATCCGACCTTGCGGTACTGTACCCCTGCTGACTCAGACCAATAGGTTGAGGGTAACGTCGCCTTCAAAAGAGGGGCCTACTACTATAACTTAAAGATAATCTCTTAAAATGCCCAAAGTGCGGAAATCACTAAAGGATACATAAAAGAGGATTGGAACCAAGTGATTCCTTCTTGTCTATTTTTTTCCTTATATTTTTATTTTTGCTTTTTATCTTATCTTTTTTTTTTCTTTAAAAACCTTTTCCTCAAAATTTGGTTCGATTAGACGTTAACGATATGTCACACCCCCAAAATCCACAAGCGGAGTATCACCGCAGGGAGCGTGACTGACCAGGATCCAGCCACCAATCACATTGAACAACATAAATAAATAAAAAAATAAATAAAATCCAAACCAAACAATATAAATGGTGTCAAAACAATTAAACAAAGTCTAAATTATCAGCGGAAGCATTAAGTTCAAAATCAAAACATAAGTTTAAAGTTCATAAGTTTATCATGAACACACAACTATCCATGTTCCACAACGACTTCTTCCCCATGCAAGCTCCAACAAAATAACCTAACGACCTGCAAGGCATGTAGCAACGAATCAACAACAATGTTGAGCGAGTTCACAGTTGGTTGTCCATTTTAGTGTTGTTCCAAAAACCATAAGCTGTTTCGAAAACCATAAGTTAACCAGTTCCTTGTTTCCCAAACCATAATCAGTGGGGGCTACCCCATGTTGTAAACCACTAGACCCGTTACCATATCTACTACTGACTGTAGTCATTGACTATCATCATTGACTAAGTGCCCAAGTACATTAGTCCACTCCCGTCCTCCGTGGCACGGTGTGAGGCTTGTCAGACCTAATAGCGCTATTTAACTAATGACCTGTTCGACAATGTCCCAGTGATTAAGTCGATTTAAAAAATGAGGGACTTCATGATAGAGTTTTGTCTAGTAAGTTCTATGTTGTCATCCTTCCCAAGGAGGATGGAGGTACGTATTCTACCCAAGGAGAATACGCAGGTTGTATCCCACCCAAGGGGGATAGTTATTATTCCTTAACCCATTCCCAAACCATCGGGAAATCCCATGCCTTGTAGAAAGTGTGAACTCACCTTAGATTAGCTCGGCAGATAAATGGTCACTTGAGCTAATTGTGGTCAACCACGTCCTAACATGGTTACCATACATGTCAGGTCTATGTTCAAATAACAAACGTATGTTTCACACCTAAACTAACAGTTTACGTACATAGAAGGATCATGGCATACACATAGTATCATGGCAGTTTAATAACAGTACGTAACATGTTTCACAGTAACATCTAAGTGTTCGTCCCAAGTCTAAGTGTGCGATCCAAGTGTTTAGGCTGATGAAAGTGTGTGAGCCCAACACTGGTGTGTGAGTCTACCATGTACAGCCCAATGGCTGTTCGGCCCACAATTAAGGGTGTGCGATCCATCCACGATTGTGCAATCCGAGAGGTGTACGATCCAACATTAACCCAGCCCAAATAAAGATGTGCGGACCAATAAACATCAAACAGTCCAATTACTTATGCGGCCCAACATAGTGTGCGATCAGCACCAAGGTGTGCGATCCACACTATGGTGTGCGGTCATGCATAAAAAGTTGCACGTTGTGCTTCAACCGTGGTACTACATGCAATCCCTAAGGTGTGCGATTCAACATGTGCGATCCAGGCTTGTGCGATTATCAGGTGTGCGATTTGGCTTGTGCGATCAGTTGTATGTGCCGTGATTTAAGGAAATCAGTTAATCCATTCAAACAGTTTCCATCTTTGCATCAAATCAATTAAATCAAGGAATCACCAATTTATTTTCATGAACCCTAATTATTCCCTAAACATAAACAATCATCAGCAATCAACATTCAATCGGATCATTAGATTAACGGACTCGAGTACTAACATGCAACCTAAATCATTAACCCAATAATACAACACCTATTCGCTAATCATAATCCCAGTAGCATGTATTCGATCCTAACATACAAAACATATCAAAATTAAATCGTGCGATCATCATGTCATCTAAGTTCATTCCTTCTCATATATGATTCAAATCGTCAAACAAAAACAGTTTCATCATATGTATATCAAAATCAAACTTCATGATAACAATTTATCAACATACCTTCTAGCATGAAACCCTAGTTCATTACATGATAACAAAACATCAAAGATCATACAACCAAACAAAACACTAACCGAAAATGTGCGATGCGATGCTAGACAAGGAAGATCACGTTGCAAAGAGAAAGGGGCTTCGAGTATGGGGAAGGGGCTGCCGTCGAACAAGAAGGAGGAGAAGAGAGCCTAGGGTTTTGTGTGTTCTCTTGTGTTTCCAAATTATGAGAAATAAACCCCACTAATGGGTGTTTGTATGCGTATAAGAGGAGTGGGCCAAACCCATGCTTGGGCTACCCTTGGGTGACGAGTTCAAAATAGGCAAACATGATTGGGCCGAGAAGAGTATGTGACAAGGGACAAGGTGTGTGGCCCAAAGGGTTTGTGCGACCGGACATATGTTGTGCGACTAGGTTCGTTACCCATACATATAACACATTCACATAACACGTAACATAAACAAACTCATAACATTCCATTGCAAACAAACACATTAATTAATCACATAACATTCATACAAGTTACATCAAAATATAACGAAAGGTTCTAAAATACGATTTGTCACATCATCCCCAAGTTGAAAGAAATTTCGTCCCGAAATTTAACACGTAGTCACTGATGAAGCTAGTTGGGTTGCGTGGTTTCCTGGTTTTCCTGGGGTTTCACATCATTTCCCCGTTGGTTTGGAATTTCGTCCCAAAATTCCGCAGTAGCTTCAGTAGTGGACTCACTATTCTTAAACAATTGGGGATACTTGTGTTTCAATTGGTCTTCTCATTCCCAGGTGAACTCTGGGCCACATTGGGAGTTCCAACGAACTCGAACAATGGGTATCTTGGTACGTTTGAGAGTCTTGATTTCCTGGTCCATAATTTCCATCGGTTCCTCGACGAATCGCAACTGGTCGTCGATAGTGAGTTCCTTTAAAGGAACTATGAGGGTCTCATTAGATAGACACTTCTTCAGATTTGACACATGGAATACATTGTGAACACCACTGAGCTCATCAACCAAATTCAGTCTGTACGCCACCTTGTGATTTTCTCAGTGATTTCGAAGGGTCTGACATAACACGGATCAAGCTTGCCTCGTTTACCAAAGTGAACCACACCTTTCCAAGGTGAAACTTTAAGTAGCACTCGATCCCCAACCTGGAACTCAAGCGGTTTCCTGCGCTTATCAGCATAGCTTTTCTGACGGTCACGAGCTGCTGCCATTTGTTGTCGTATTTGGGCAATCTTTTCCGTTGTGTCAAGAACAAGTTCTGGGCTAGTAATTTGGCTGTCGCCAACTTCTGCACAACATAGGGGTGATCGGCATTTCCATCCGTACAAAGCTTTAAACGGAGCAACCTGGATGCTGGTGTGGTAACTGTTGTTGTACGGAAACTCCACCAAAGGTAGGTGCCTTTCCCAGCCGTTTCCAAAGTCGATTACACATGCTCGAAGCATGTCTTCAAGAGTCTGGATGGTGTGTTCAGTCTGCCCATCCGTCTGTGGATGATACGTTGTGCTCATGTCTAGACGTTAGCTAAAGGATTTGTGCATCGCTTGCCACAAATCAGATGCAAAACACGGGTCACGATCAGAAATGATGGAAGTTGGCACCCCGTGCCTCGTGACTACTTTCTTCAGGTAGATGTCTGCGAGCGTAGAGAACTTATCCGTTTCCTTGATGGCCAGAAAGTATGCAGACTTTGTCAGTCGATCCACGATCACCCAGATGGTGTCATTTCCTCGTTGAGAGCTAGGTAGGCAAGTGAAAAAATCCATGGAAATTTGCTCCCATTTCCATTTTGGGATCTCTGGTTGCTGGAGTAGTCCTGATGGCTTCTAGTATTCAACCTTGACTCTCGCACAGGTCAAGCATTTACTAACATAAGTCGCTATGTTAGCTTTCATGTGGGGCCACCAGTACAGAGTTTTGAGGTCTTGGTACATCTTGACAGAACCAGGATGCACCAAGTAGCGAGACTTGTGACCTTCGTCCATCACAAGCTCTCGTAAGTTTCCAAAGAATGGAACTCAAACACGTTTCATGAAGTAATATGTGCCGTCTTCCTTGCGTTCAAGTTTCTTTTCCATGCCCCGCAAGGACTCTTCCTTGAGGTTCTCTTCCTTCAATGCTTCAACCTGAGCGTCGCGAATTTGGGTAGGAAGACTGGAGTGAATGGTAAGTTGTAACGCACGTACACGCTTAGGTTTGGTTTCCTTACGACTGAGGGCATCAGCCACAATGTTGGCTTTGCCTGGATGGTACTTGATTGCGTATTCATAGTCGTTAAGGAGTTCGACCCATCGACGCTGTCGCATGTTCAACTCCTTCTGGTCGAAGATATGCTGGAGACTCTTGTGATCGGTGTAAATGGTGCACTTGGTACCGTAAAAGAAATGTCTCCATATCTTGAGTGTAAACACCACTGCTCCCAACTCCAAGTCATGAGTAGTGTAATTCTTTTCGTGAACCTTGAGTTGGCGCGATGCGTAAGCAAAGACTTTCTCACGTTGCATCAACACACAACCAAGTCCTTGGATTGATGCGTCATAATAAACAACGAAATTGTCCGTGCCTTCAGGTAACGAGAGAATAGGTGCGCTACAAAGCTTCATCTTCAGCTGCTAAAACACGGATTCCTGAGCATCACCCCACCGGTAGGTGACACCCTTCTGAGTAAGAACAGTAAGGGGCTGTGCAATCCTTGAGAAATACTTGATAAACCTTCTGTAGTAACCTGCCAAACCCAAGAATTGACAGATTTCAGTTGGAGTTCGAGGTGCAGGCCAATTCTTGATCGAGTCAACCTTAGATGGATCGACGTGAATCCCATCTTTATTGACTACGTGGCCTAGGAAATGGACTTCACGAATCCAAAAGTCACATTTCAAAAACTTAGCATAAAGTTGTTCTGTTCGAAGAAGTTCCAGAATAAGTTGTAAATGATGCTCGTGTTCCTCCTGACTCTTAGAATAGATCAGGATGTCGTCGATGAAAACAATAACAAACTTATCCAGGTACGGTTTGCACACTCGGTTCATGAGATCCATGAAAACCGCAGGTGCGTTTGTAAACCCGAAGGGCATAACCAGAAACTCGTAGTGTCCGTAACGAGTCCTGAAGGATGTCTTAGAGATGTCCTCATCTCGGACTCTCAGCTGATGATAGCTCGATCTCAGATCAATCTTGGAGTAGAAGCTTGACCCTTGCAACTGGTCAAATTGGTCATCGATACGAGGAAGGGGATAACGATTCTTCACAGCCACCTTGTTGAGTTCACGATAGTCTATGCACATTAGAAAGGTACCGTCCTTCTTTTTAACAAATAAAACTGGAGCTCCCGAGGGCGAAGATCTAGGACGAATGAAACCCTTGTCCAAGAGTTCCTGTAGTTGTGTGGACAGTTCTTCTAGTTCAGATGGGGCTAAACGATAAGGTGCACGAGCTATAGGCGCTGCTCTAGGAGCTAGCTCGATCTGAAACTCGACCTGACGATGGGGCGGGAGACCAGGTAATTCCTCAGGGAAGTCGCGTACGATCGGAATGTCTTCTATCTTCTTCTCTTTCGTTGAGGTATCAGTAACGAGGGCTAGAATAGCGGTGTGACCCTTTCACAAAGAATTCTAGGCCTTAAGGAAATAGATGATGCCCGCAACAGCACCACTCTTGTCACCACGGATAACGAGGGGTTCTTCGCTAGAACGAGGGATGTGGACAAGTTTCTATGGGGATAAGATCGATAGAGAAGGTCTGACCAGCTAGAGCGAGATTATAACCCTTAACTATGTGTGTGGCCGCAAGATTTTTACCGTTTGCCAGTTCTACAATATGCTTGGAATCCAGAGGAATTGGGGTACGCTTAAGCATCTGCCTAACCCTTAAGGACACATAACTAGTATCGGCTCCTGAATCGAACAAAAGAGAAACAAAGAAATCATCTAGTAGAAACTTACCCGTCATAACGTTGGGATCGTTTCTTGCTTCACCCTGACCAATCACGAACGCACGTCCCCTGGCACCATTACCATCATTTTTGTCCCTGTTGTTGTTTCCATTGCCCAGATTGTTGTTATTGTTGTTTTGATTCTGATTCAGCTGTGGGTAGTTCCTCTTGAAGTGGCCTTCAGCTCCACATTGAAAACACCCTCTATTGTTACCCTGGTGTTGTTGCTGCTGCTGGTTTTGTGGAGCTTGTTGCTGCTGGCGAGTCTGGTTCGCAGGATGTGGGATCCTACAATCCTTTGCTGCGTGACCAGGTTTGTTGCATCTATGACAGGGACCCTTGCTGCACGGCCCGCTGTGGTGTAAGTTACAACGGTTGCACTTAGGGTGGTTTCCCCTGTACCCACCCTGACCTTGATTACCAGTAGACTGCTGATTGGGGCTCTTGTAGTCGTCAATCCTTCGCTGTTGAGACTGAGGCTGAACAGAGCTTGAACCCTTGCTAGAATTCCCATCCCATTTGCGTTTGTTGTCACTTGGAGTATCAGAAGTAGTAGCGCTAATCTGCTTAGGCAGCTTGTTCTGCTCAACTGCCTGATCTGTGAGGTGGTGGGACAGTCGTATGATCTGCTGGATCATGGGGAGGTTAGCTGAAGTTACCATGCTTTGGATCTCTGGCACTAAACCCTTGATGTAGAATTCAATATGCTTGTAAGGAGGAATTGACATGTTGGGACACAATGCAGCCAATTCGTTCGAACGCTTCGTGTAGGCCTCGATTTCTGACCCTACCATCTTAAGGTTGTAGTACTCCACCTCCAACTTATGAATGTCATCATGATGACAATATTCTTCTTTGATCAACTCTTTAAAATCGTTCCATGGGGTGGCATTAGCAGCTGCCAACCCTAACATCTGCACTTGTGCATTCCACCAGGAGAGCGCACCCCTTCAAGAGTTCCAGTTGCAAACTTCACCCTACTAGCTATCGGGCATTCACACATCTCGAAAACATATTCGATCTTCTCGAACTAGTGAAGAAGACCTACGGCTCCTTCTGTGCCACTGAAAGTTCTAGGGCGACAGTCCATGAAGGTCTTGAACGTACACACCCGAGGCTGAGCATTTTGACCTGTCACGCGAGAAATAAAGGATAAGGTTAAGCACAAGAGTAGGATCATGAGAGTGGGATCTAACATCCTAGGATGGGTCGAAATGGCAGGCTATACCTCCTGTTTGAGCTGTTGCGAGAGCCTCAGCAACTCGTTCGTTGATTAGAGCCGTCAGTTGGGGCCTGAGTCAAGTTAAGACGTCCAGTCATGATCTTCACATCGAGAGAAACACAAGTTAGAACGATGACGTAGAGGTGTGAAAAGTATAGGATGACAGAAGAGAGTAAGCACACAGAGTTTCAGGAAAACAGTTGCTACGTTAACTAAACATACCATGAACAATGCACTGTATAAACTAACAGGCAGATAATACAAACATAAACCATACCACCTACAATGTTGAGTCTTGCATGTGGAGTGAAGCGTCGTTGTGGATCGTTGAGCACTGAACAGGTTATAGTCTGGTTTTTGTCAAAAAGTTTTTTCCCTTTTTAAAACCAAGTTCACTATAACCAATGACTCTGATACCAATCTGTCACACCCCCAAAATCCATAAGCAGAGTATCACCTGCAGGGAGCGTGACTGACCAGGATCCAGCCACCAATCACATTGAACAATATAAATAAATAAATAAATAAAATCCAAACCAAACAATATAATTGGTGTCAAAACAATTTAACAAAGTTTAAATTATCAGCGGAAGCATTAAGTTCAAAATCAAAACATAAGTTTAAAGTTCATAAGTTTATCATGAACACACAACGGTCCATGTTCCACGACGATTTCTTCCCCATGCAAGCTCCAACAAAATAACGTAACGATCTACAAGGCATGTAGCAACGAATCAACAACAATGTTGAGCGAGTTCACAGTTGGTTGTCCATTTTAGTGTTGTTCCAAAAACCATAAGTTATTTCAAAACCATAAGTTAACCAGTTCCTTGTTTCCCAAACCATAATCAGTGGGGGCTACCCCATGTTGTAAACCACTAGACCCGTTACCATATCGACTACTGACTGGAGTCATGTTTATGTGCCCTGTGTCAATGTCTATCATCATTGACTAAGTGCCCAAGTACATTAGTCCACTCCCGTCCTCTGCGGCACGGTGTGAGGCTTGTCAGACCTAATAGCGCTATTTAACTAATGACCCGTTCGCCAATGGCCCGATGATTAAGTCGATATAAAAAAATGAGGGACTTCATGATAGAGTTTTGTCTAGTAAGTTCTATGTTGTCATCCTTCCCAAGGAGGATAGACGTACGTATTCTACCCAAGGAGAATACGCAGGTTGTATCCCACCCAAGGGGGATAGTTATTATTCCTTAACCCATTCCCAAACCACTGGGAAACCCCATGCCTTGTAGAAAGTGTGAACTCACCTTAGATTAGCTCGGAAGATTAAAGAAGGTCACTTGAGCTATTTGTGGTCAACCACGTCCTAACATGGTTACCATACATGTCAGGTCTATGTTCAAATAACACACGTATGTTTCACACCTAAACTAACAGTTTACGTACACAGAAGGATCATGGCATACACATAGTAACATGGCAGTTTAATAACAGTACGTAGCATGTTTCACAGTAACATATAAGTGTCGTCCCAAGTCTAAGTGTGTGATCCAAATGTTTGGGCTGGTGAAAGTGTGCGAGCCTAACACTGGTGTGCGAGACTACCATGTACAGCCCAATGGTTGTTCGGCCCACAATCAAGGGTGTGCGATCCATCCTTGATTGTGCGATCAAACATTAACCCAGCCCAAATAAAGATGTGCGTCCCAATAAACATCAAAAGTCCAATTACTTGTGCGGCCCAACATAGTGTACGATCAGCACCAAGGTGTGCGATCCACACTATGATGTGCGGTCATGCATAAAAAGCTGTACGTTGTGCTTCAACCATGGTACTACATGCAATCCCTAAGGTGTGCGATTCAACATGTGCGATCCAGGCTTGTGCGATTACCAGGTGTGCGGTTTGGCTTGTGTGATCAATTGTATGTGGCCGTGATTTAAGGAAATTAGTTAATCCATTCAAACAGTTTCCATCTTTGCGTCAAATCAAGGAATCACCAATTTATTTTCATGAAGCCTAATTATTCCCTAAACATGAACAATCATCAACAATCAACATTCAATCGGATCATTAGATTAACGGACTCGAGTACTAACATGCAACCTAAATCATTAACCCAATAATACAACCTATTCGCTAATCATAATCCCAGTATCATGTATTCAATCCTAACATACAAAACATATCAAAATTAAATCATGCTATCATCATGTCATCTAAGTTCATTCCTTCTCATATATGATTCAAATCGTCAAACAAAAACAGTTTCATCATATGTATATCGAAATCAAACTTCATGATCACAATTTATCAACATACCTTCTAGCATGAAACCCTAGTTCATTACATGATAACAAAACATCAAAGATCATACAACCAAACAAAACACTAACCGAAAGTGTGCAATGTGATGCTAAACAAGGAAGATCATGTTGCAAAGAGAAAAGGGCTTCGAGTATGGGGAAGGGGCTGCCGTCGAACAAGAAGGAGGAAAAGAGAGCCTAGGGTTTTGTGTGTTTTCTTGTGTTTGCAAATTATGAGAAATAAACCCCACTAATGGGTGTTTGTATGCGTATAAGAGGAGTGGGTCGAACCCATGCTTGGGCTACCCTTGGGTTACGAGTTCAAAATAGGCAAACATGATTGGGCCAAGAAGAGTATGTGACAAGGGACAAGGTGTGCGGCCCAAAGGGTTTATGCAACCGGACATATGTTGTGCGACTAAGTTCGTTACCCATACATACAACACATTCACATAACACGTAACATAAATAAACTCATAACATTCCATTGCAAACAAACACATTAATTAATCACATAACGTTCATACAGGTTACATCAAAATATAACGAAAGGTTCTAAAATACGAGTTGTCACATCATCCCCAAGTTGAAAGAATTTTCGTCCCCAAATTTAACACGTAGTCACTGATGAAGCTAGTTGGGTTGCATGGTTTCCTGGTTTTCCTAGGGTATCACACGATAAGCCGGTATTAAAAGCTCTTGTGTCCTTGAACAACCTATCTTGCCATCACTATACTACGTCCGGGATGGGTTCACTTTCCCTAACGTGTGTGTAGAGTGATAGTAGTATATCGTGTTTTATAAATTTAAAACTTGAATTTGTGAGTAAAAAGAGCTAAAATATAATTTAAAAAAATATACCCTCACATGCACAAGTCATGGAAAGTGTGAGAGAAGTGGTTTGCCAAGGGATGGATTGGAATGGAACCAAGCACCCCTATTTATAACTGAAGTCAGATGCTCAACACGACCCGTGCCTGCCTGGAATGGCCCCGTAGCCATCCTTCTCTCTCTTCCTCATTAACTGCAGTGTCAGGTCTTGTACTAACACGGCCCCGTGTGTCAACGGCATGGCCCGTGGCCATTGTACTTACTGTACTATCTCAGATTCTGTGAATCTTAGAGTTTACCACGCCCCGTGTTTCCTTAGCACGGCCCCGTGTTGGTGGTTTGGTTTGTCTTTTACTGTTGTTTATATTCGTTAAATTATACATGTTTAAGTACCCCATTTTACTTCTGTTTTACGCGTTTTTGACCAAAACTTCGTTGTTTAAGTACTTAATCAGGTACTTTTCCATTTTTAGGTCTTAAACAGCATGCCAAAGACAAAGTTGGAGAAAAGGAAGGGATTGAAGGGCATTGCGGATGAATTTTGCACATTCTATTGAAGTTACAGCTGATGCACGACTGTGCGCCCCAACTGCATGACCTTGCATGACCTACGAAATGCTGGAAGCATGGGGAGTGCATAAGCCAGTGCAGCTGACTTCTCGAAGACGCACGACCATGCAACCAAGTGCACTCCCGTGCACAACCTGAACCATAAATAAACTGTGATTTCAAGACCCTGCACTACCGTGCACATCTAAGACTCAGTCGCCCACTTGTCTGGCCCACCTAAGCAATGACGTCATGCGATGATTGTTGGTGCACGGGCGTGCATATAAAGTGCACGGCCGTGCAAATATGAAAAATCCTTATAAAACAGAGCATTCGTTACTGATCAAACTATTGGATATTTTTGCTATCTTCTGGGCGATTATGGGGCTCCGGCAACAACCTGTTTTAGTCGGATTCAAGCCTCCAAGTTGCAAAGAAGCCTGTCTATTATCCAATCCATCAAATCCTTGCTTGTTTATGGTTTGAATCTTTGTTCTTTCCTATGATTTTGGTTACATTTCAAGCATTGATTTGATATATTATGTATTATTGTAGCCTTAGGGCACAAACACTAGTTTACTTGTCTTATGAACAAACATTAGTATGTTAATCTTGTTTGTATGAAACTTTGGTACTTTTCATGTTTAAATCTTGATGATCATATGGCAAACATGTTTCATTGATGTTGGATTCTTGATTTTATTTGGCTATATTGGATGATTAATGAATGTTTAGTTGAGAGATGTTGAAAAACTCCTTGATTAAGCACTTATTAGTAAGCTATTAACTTGTTAATATGTTTACACCATGAAACTAGAAATGAGTATTGGTTTAATAAAAGGTAAATCAAATATTAATCAAGAGTACTTTCTTGCACGTAAGGACCCTAACGGGTTAGATGGTGTTGTTACAAGTTCTTGACACGGTTTATGATCTTTGTTTTGTGGTTTTTGTTGAAACTACTATCTTGGTAGATTTGTGTTCAAGACTTGTAAAATGGAAGAGTTTGTGATATGATCTACTTTATGCTTGTCTTGGTGGTTGTATTGTGTTATCGGTATTACTTTTCTTGATTAAGTGAGGTTAGAAAACTCTTAACGGATAACTAACTTATCTCTAGAAGATTTGCATGAAAATATATCAATAGAGCGCTACTGAATGATTTTAGGTGGCTAAAGTGTGTTTATCACGTTAACTTTCTGAAGAGTTTTCATGTTTGGATTCCCGAAAGGGATACTAATTGTCTTTTTTAATTGGAAGATAGATCAATTGCCTTTGTGACATTTCCGACTTAGTTAACATGCTTAGGTTGTTTGTAAAACAAGATAATATATATTTTGTATTTGCAGTCTTTTATGTTTTAAATATAGTTTTAGATTAATTTAGTTAAAAACTTTATTCACCTATATGTTTACCGGTAAACGAGTGACAACGGTTTAGTACTCATTCATATGCCCGCGTCCATGGATCGATATCTGGTTCTTACCTATACTTTACTACATATATGATAGGGTACACTTGTCCTTTTGTGTGTGTTTTAATGTTAAGGTATAAATCATTTTTATAAATTTTAAAACCGAGTTCGTGTGTAAAATTCATTGTAAAGTTATGTATATATACGCACACGTCAGTTGTCCTGTTCTTCTGCAGAGAAGCTTGACTGGGCATTGTAACACCTCGAAAATTCGTGATGAATAAAATAACGACACGTGTCATTAAAGACAAAACGCGTTGTAAACCCGGATTTAATAAAGATGTTTCGGCAGGATTTAAAGTGGCGTCATGTTTAATTTGTACCTCTGAACGACCTCATTTATAAATCCCAAGACCCGATTAAATGTTACACACATCTATTATGCCCTCAATTCAGGGAATTATTGTCAATAAAGGAATTCCAAATGCAAGATAGGATCCTACGAAGAAAAAGAATAGTAAACCTTCATTTTCGGGTCTTGTTTATGGATTCAAATGAAACAATACAAAATGGTAGGGTAAGTAACTGTTCTAGATACATTATGGAGGTCCCTAAGTGTTATTTGAGGTCACAAAGTCGGGTATTGATGTTGACCTTTCGAAATAATGAAGGAACAAACAAAACTGCCCCTGATGGAGCCCTACGCATCGTAGGCATGATACCCCTACGATGCGCAGGAGGTGCCCAGCAACCAGAAAACAGGCAACAGCCTGTTATGCGCGAATGTGACCCTTTAAGCCGGTTTTTCTCACTCATGGGCAACCCCTAAACTATCCTAGAGTACTAGGACACATGTGGGAATGTTGTGGGCAGTCCTAGACCTTGTTGTCAATCAATTATGGTGAGTGAATTCACTATAAAAGGGCTTCAAGTTCACAAACACTTCCCACACCTTCTCCTGCATTCTTGGATCATTTCTGGAGCTATCAACAGCCTCAAGTGATCATATTTAGTGCATTGGACTCTTGTAAGTCTGCTAGTCCTTCTTTAATTAGTTTTAGCTTAGTATTTTAGCTAAAAGTCAAACCGTCGTAATTACGGTTTGACTTCGAGATTAGTCAACAATGGCTCAGTCATATCTCGAATTAAAAGTAGTTATAGTTTGGTATTTATGTGGGTAATAAAACCTCAAAAGGGTTTCCCCTGATCACCACTCTAACCAGGTCAAAAGTCGGGTCAAACTAGTTTAGAAAAAGTCAACAGGAAGCTTAAAATGTCAATTATGCATAATTAACATTATAGACCATATACAACCTGTTTGATCATTGTTATAACTTAGTAATAAGTTTAAGAACATGTCTAAACATGTTCAACCCGACAATTTCCTGTTTAGACCCGGTTCGGAACCGAAAGTCGCATAGTTTGACTTTCACTTTGACTTTCAGTTCTGACCCTTTTAGGCATGTTTTAGAAATGCCTCAGAGCTTTAATTGGACTAGGTTACATGTTAGGACAACCCTCTGTGATTATACACCTTGGTTCATTAGTTATCCAATTAATATGCATGTTTCCGTTAATTGCTCATATGTTGACCGTTATGCCCTTTATACCTTAAAACGTGATTTATGAAAATGTAAAAGTGTAGA
Source organism: Helianthus tuberosus (assembly GCA_030545235.1). Taxonomy (NCBI): domain Eukaryota; kingdom Viridiplantae; phylum Streptophyta; class Magnoliopsida; order Asterales; family Asteraceae; genus Helianthus; species Helianthus tuberosus. The sequence continues at coordinate 153,542,427 of CM060364.1, read as the reverse complement.
AACCTTAATTACTGATATATAAACTTGTATGCAAATTTTGACATCAGTTTGACTTATAGATTAAGAGTTATGCTCATTATCGCAAATTTAAAGCTTTATGTTAATTAAACGGCATAATTAGCGTATAGCCTACTTAAACATACTTTTTGATATCAAACCTTTTACCCACTGATGTAATATATTATTTTGGGAATTTTAAAGATTTTTAATTAATTTTAGGCTGAGCATAACTCATAGTCGTAGGCTTAATCCGGTAAATGTCGGTTTTGCCCTTACGGGCCATAAAATGAGTTTTACATATCTAAACGACTCCAAACCTTTTGCTACTGATCACATATGATAAAAATACCAGATTTAAGTATCGAACCCAGAAATGGCCTTTAATCGCCTTATTTAGCGTTTTTAACGCACAGTATGTTTTAAAATCATATTGAGCATACCCGGGTTGATACCTACTGATATTTTGGGCAAATTATGATATTTTAACAGTAAGCAAAAGTTAATTAACTCAGACTTCGGTTTTGAGCTTTGCGGCTTATGTGAAATTACCAAAATACCCCTACGGGGCATAGTTTGGTTAAAAATGATAAGTTTCACATATATGCCTTAACTTACTGATATAACTTAGCAAGTGGAGTATAATTACTGATTACATCAGACCTGTAACTCAGTTAAACACTTAAACGCTTTTATAAACTTTTAAATGACCAAACTACCCCTACGGGGCATAGTTTGTGTTTAAATTTCGTTCCGGGCATAATAAAAGACATCTTACTGATGTCTCAACATATTTGAAGCATATTAACTTAGGAAACCTGTATATGGCTCTTACGGATACCCGTTACGCATATTACGCGTTCGGTTCGGTTTATGTAACAAGTTTACATAAATTAGCCGAAACGGGTCAAACCTTATCGGTTTTGTCTCAAAATCCAGAATGTGAATAATAAACCCATGTTAAACAAGTCTTCAAACTTGTCGGGTCCAAATCACATTCTATCCGGTCTTCGCTTAATCGTGCGTACGAACCGTATCTTTGAAACTAGCCGGTCTAAGCTTAAGCTTAATTAAAGACCCGTTAGGATTCTAATAGGTTATTATAAACCTTCGTTCCAGATTAGGAGTACCAGTAAAAGCTACTTGCAATTTGCTTATTGTGATTTATACATTGCTCAGGTAAATACTTTTAACTTATTTTCCCTATACGGGCTTGGGTTACGGTATATAGCATACCGCTTGATCGAGCATCAAATCTCCATCGTTGAGTGGGTAGTTGAATAGTTTGATTGGCTCGTTTAAACAGTCTTGTTTACTTAATGCCTTTGGGGGGGTTAATGACCATGTCCCGGATATCCTTGGCATCATCTTACGAGATTGGCCACGACTTGAGCACGGGGTGTAGGCGTACACCTGTCAGTGTATAACTCTATAATTGTGGTGTGTCTATTGATCTTTAACCCGGACAAGATCCGGGCGACTGAACGCACAAGTAACATGTAATTCATTCACAATATTATAATATTAAATGATTCTCCCAAGTTAAAATAAAAATGTTTATGCCACGTGCATCCAAACCAATTTTCAATCATTTTCCAAAATGAGTCAGTTGAATGTATTTACCAGTGTAAACTGACGTATTTTCCCAAAAAGATTAAATGCAGGTACTAAGCGAAATTGGCTGGGATATTTCTCCTTAGCATCAATAGAAGTCTCGCAAGCTTAAGATGTCTAAAAGTCTGTTGAACTATTGTTTCCATTTTATGTTCGATCCGTCTGTGGATAAACTTCCGAATATTGTGACATTTGATATTACAATAATAAATTCGGTTGTATTATAATTTCAATTGCTTCTGCTGTGCATATTAATATTGTGTTGTTTGACTATTATGTTGCCAACCACGTCACGATACTCCCCCACCGGGCCCACCGGTGACACGTGGAAATCGGGGTGTGACAGGTTGGTATCAGAGCCAACACTGAGTGAATTAAACACTAGCCTTTTTGTGTTTAATCTCAGTTACACAATTGCACAATTCTAAACTTCTGAGTCTAGACTTAACTTAGGAATATTCTCAATCCTAACCTGGAGATTTTGCTTCCAATTTTTATTATTATTCGATATGTCGCCAAGCGAGGAAGCTGAACAAGGGATTCTCCACAACTGGAGCCTTGAAATGCTGAGCTTCGTACCGCGACCAGGATGGGACGTGCAACCAAGGAGAAAGCATTCAGGAAATGAATGAAGAAGAAACTCCTCTTGCTGAAGATCGTTTCCTTAATAAGTCCTTATAAGGACACAATTATCTTTCAGTCCCTACGAGGACAACATTATCCCATTCAAGTCCCGTTTAGGGCAACTTTATACTTTTATTTTTATATAGTGGAATGATTAAGTTTAAACTTTCATTCTAAACAAGAAATATTAAATAAATGGAAAATAACATTTCCTTTTTGCAAGATCTACCATTATAATAAAATGGCAAAATCTAAAAAGGACAAGACCTAGCTTCGGGTCATATTAAGACCGGCCAAGATGGCAGTTCCTCAATTTAGATTCAGATCCTTATTAACATTTCCATTTAGAAATTGTTCTGCGATAAATATTAAAAGAATCTTAAAAGTGAAACCTAGCCTGAGTGTCATTATAAAGACCTGGTCAAGATGGTAAGATCTGTTTAAAAGATTCGTATTCCAGTTAACATCTGAAAACATGTTAACACTCCCGACAGATGTGATTCGTTGGAAATCACACACGTTATTAAGGATTCTTCAAAAGATTCCTAACCCAGTATAATGATCCCTGAATCCTGGGTTTACATCATCAATTAAGATGATCATATTTTAACCATACGTGGTAATATAGTGCCTACGGGCCTTGCTCATTTCCACATGAGCCAAAATACAGTGGTAGCTATGACTCCCTGTCAGAAAAAGGTAATGAACTAGGTTCAAACCTCAAATGCTTTGATTCTCTGAAATCATAGCATATAATTTATATATGTCCTGGTGACTAAGCCTGTTGTGCTAATATAATTTAAAGGCCTTGATTCTCTGAAATCATGGCTTATAATTTAAAATTGTCCTTGTGACTAGGCCTTTGGTGCTATTAAATAAAACTGTTTTTGTTGCTTTGATTCTCTGAAATCATAAGCTTATAATTTATAAATGTCCATGTGACCAGGCCATTGGGTGCCACTAATAAAACTGTTAATGTTTTATAATTAGGATAAATTACAATAGAAATCCTAAATATATATGATTAGTAAATTAACCAAATATGGTATCTGTTTACCATGGTTAATGAATTTCCCTAAGGGGCAATTCCGTAATAAACATCCCTTATAAGGGAAGTGCCTACGGGCTATAGTTATTGTCCTCTGAGACTAAAGACAGTGGCAGCCTACAGCTCCCTGTCAGGAGAAGGTAATGAACTTTGATTCAAACCTTAATGCCGCGATTCTCTGAAATCATGGCTTATAAATTAAACTTGTCTACGCGACTGGGCCATTTGTACTATTATTAACTTGTAAATTAGGACTTATGATGAAAATCCTGAATAGAATAAATATCCTTCCTTCCCTGCCAGCATACTTATTAAAAAGAATCTTGAAGGTACGACCTAGCCTATATGTCATCCCAGGCGAGGCCAAGATGGTAGAACCTATTCAAAGGATCCAAATACTTGTAACATTGTAAATATGTTACCACTCCTGGCAACAGTGAGACGATAAAATCACACTTGTCGTCTTTATATTAGGAAATTTTTAAACCCCTTGTTTAGACTATGATCAATAGGAATCAGGGCTAATAAACGTCGAACATGATGAACACATCAAAACATCCATTAGGATGTATACCTACGGGCAAAGATGTATACATGAAAAGATAGTTTTATTTCATAACTTCTTGTCAAGACAATGACATATGAAAGTTTCCGATCCAAAGGAATCATTGATTATGATTTAAAATTTCCCTAGTGACAAGGCCTATGAGTCATCAAAAGTACTTTGGAACAAGCCTTGTGCTATATATATATAAAAGATGTCAGTATGACATTGGCAGCCGTGACTTATGTCCCCTGCCTAATAAATATGAAGGATTATATTCCGTCTAAACGCCAAAGATAGTTTATAAAAAAAAAAAAAAAAAAAAAAAAAAAAAAAAAAAAAAACCTTAGCCAAGACATAATCAAATGAAGTTAATACTATCTATTCGCCTATATGGTTTATTTGTACCATGGCTAAATAATCATCAAATTTGACAATTCACCCTATACTTAAACCAATTATTACTACTTGGTTTGTAGCCTTCAAAGCTTCACCATGGCTGACTCCTCTGAAGCTCACAATCATCCAGTTAATCAGGAGGATGATGCAAGACTGAAATTAATAAGCACCGGATTACAGGCTATGATCAAAATAGCCGTAAGCAACGCTGTGGACCGTGTGTTGAAGGATCTTAAGCGAAAGTGCGATAATACCCCAAATAAAGGTTACAAGAAGGGTAAGACCGGTTCAAGCTATGACCAGTCCAAACCAAGGAAGGCAAAACCCAAATGTAAAACCTGCAAAAGAAGACACTGGGGGCAGTGTCGATCAAACCCAAAGATAAAGCGATGTGGCATCTGTAAAAGAGATGGCCACCAATCCCACGAATGTAGGGACATAAAGAATGCAAACTGTTTCAGCTGCGGCGAAAAGGGCCACATCGGTACTAATTGCCCTAAGGCTGCCAAGGAAGGAGCAACTAAGTCTGGGAAGGATTTGAATGATAAACAGCAGACCGGTGAGAAGACTAGATGCAAAACCTGTAGGAAATACCACCTCGGGAAATGCAGATATGAATCTCAGCCTCTACCCTGTGGAATCTGCAAGTCTAAGGAGCACAAGACTGTTGATTGCTGGAAGATTAAAGATGCCACATGCTACAATTGCAATGAGAAGGGGCACATAAAGACCAACTGCCCTAAGTATGTGAAGAAGCCTGAAGAGGCCAAGAAAGCAAACGCATGAGTCTTCCATACGAACGCCAAGGAGATGATGCAGAATGATAACTATATAGCAGATACCTTTTCATATCAAACAGTTTATGCACGAATTTTATTTGGTATTGGCACATATGATTCTATAATGAATGATAAATGTTGAGAACTGTTGCCTCCGCCTGATTAAGACTCCGGTCATTTAATGCGAGGTAGAAATTGACCGATGATACTTTAGAAAATGCTCCAACAAATTCTATATTGATATTTAATATCTATTAGAAATCACTCTTTTCTGATACCCTTACGGCAAACTTTCAAACTATCGAAATTCATCAGTATAATAAAGACAGATGTGACTTTTCATCCCCTGTCAAAAAGGTGATGGACTAGGTCCAACCCTTAAATGCCATTGATGGTCTTTTGTGACCTAGGCTAAGTGATATTAATATAATTTTTAAAAATGACGTTCATTAAGAATGTTAGTGCCTTATTGGCCGGAATAGTTTGATGAAACCATGGTTAGTATAAAGCCATGAGGATGATGAATAGCAGTTGTCGGATCGCAACCAAGAAGTTGATTCGTTTAGTAATGAGGACTCATTATAGTGATAAAAATCGATGGTTGCCTTAAAAATCAAGCCCATATTGGGGGGTGATAAGAAGCAATTAATTATCAAGACTCCTTATGAGACAACCCTCATAATTACAGGTATCGGTACGATTAATTAATAAAAAGCAACAAAAAATGGTGGAATGGGCCGTCCCCGGAATCGAACCTGGGTCTAGGCCGCACCCTTTCGCGCGCCTAGCCAACCGAGCTAGGTGCCTAGTTTGTGAAATTTCCATGTTTGGTTAAATATAAGCACATGTACAATAAATCTTCATAAACCATAAGCTTAGCAAACTTCTATATTATCCACAAGGTATAAATTACCAAGGAAACCATAGTAACCGATTCTTCTAGTATCGGCAAGGAATCCTTCTGAAAAATCTAAGAGTACTCTTTCTTTGCATAGAGTACGACAACAGATGTTATTTTAATTATTTTTCTCATTGTTTTTTTTATCGCCTGCGAATGCCAAACTATGTTTGATAAAAGTGCCATATGAGGATTGGCGTATTCTAGTGTGTCCCATAGATTACTTCCATGCCTGATCAGTATGGAGGTTTAATACATGGAACCCCTGAGATATCCCAATGGTCATATTGTACTAATGTCGACTAGTAGTATTCAAAGGAGATATCCGGAATAGAATTATCCAAATAAATATTCCTTGGTAACGGAATATGTGGACTCATAACATGAATGTGTCACTTATTAGACACAAGCGTTGATGAGTGAACTGGAGCCTGAGATATGGAAATCTCTGTAACCTCCTTGTACCTTGATTATCTTCTCCTAGGATTACCCTGTTTACCCATGGGAGGCAGGTAGGGTTAAGTTTCATATCCCATTTAAGGCTGTATTATTATGGAATCTCCAAGACGGCTAGTACCATCATTGGAAGAATCGAAACCCTGATTTACTAAGTTTTAAAATAAAGGGTTCATATAGCCTAACTCGATATTCCGAAAGTTTGATATTGTTAAATAAGAAAGACGGTTCATTTTGCTTATGCATTAGTTACCGCAACCCTAATTGGGCAACAATTAAGAAATTGCCATCAGCTGTTCTAAATCGTCGATTTGTTCAACTAACTTCAAGGATCAACTAATCCCTAAAATTTGTTAGGTAGTGGTTGGAATAACCATCTCACCTTAAGATAAGCTTGTCTATGATAGTTGATATGTAAGCATCAAGGCTACTCCCTTGGAGACCCTGTAAAGATAGAATGATAAACATCTATTGTAGGGGCAATAGATTGGTAAGTTCGATTACCAGGATCTAAGGGCAAATTATTGGTGGATAGGCTTGAAGAAGTCTGTAGCCACCTATGTAGCTAAATGCTTGACTTGTGCACAAGTCAAAGCTGAGCATCAGAAACCGTCAGGATTGCTACAACAGCTTGAACTTCCTACGTGGAAGTGGGAAATGGTAACTACGGATTTTATTACCAAGTTACCCAAGACCAGGAAAGGAAATGGTACAATATGAGTTGTAGTTGATAGACTGACTAAATCATCACATTTCTTACCCATCAAGGAGACTTATAGCTCTGACATGTTAGCCCAGTTATACGTTGATAAGATTGTAGCCTTACATGGCATACCTATGTCTATTATCTCTGACCGAGATACTAGATACACGTTACATTTTTGGAAGAATTTCCAACAATCTTTGGGCACACGTTTGAACTTTAGTACGGCTTACCATCCTCAGACAGACGGTCAGAGTGAGCGTACTATTCAAACGTTGGAAGACATGCTACGTGCATGTGCGATCGATTTGGGTGGTAGTTGGGATAAGAACTTACCATTGATCGAATTCTCCTACAACAATAGCTACCACACCATCATTAAGGCTGCGCCTTTTGAGGCATTATATGGTAGAAAGTGTAGATCGCCATTTGTTGGGCGGAAGTTGGAGATGTCCAGTTATCAGGACCAGAGATAGTGTTCGAAACAACGGACAAGATTATCCAGATTCGCGACCGTCTCAAAGCTGCCCGGGATAGGTAGAAGAGTTACGCTGATCCAAAGCGTAAGGATTTTCACTTCGAAGTAGGTGACAAGGTCCTACTTAAAGTATCACCCTGCAAGGGGGTAATGCGATTTGGTAAGAAAGGCAAGCTAAGCCCGAGATACATAGGACCTTTCGAGGTTATCGAACGCGTCGGGTCAGTTGCCTATAAGCTAAACTTACCTGAAGAGCTCAGTGGAATTCACAATGTGTTCCACATCTGCAATCTGAAAAAGTGTTTCGCTGACGAATCACTTGTTATACCACATACAGATGTGCATATAGATGAGAGCTTAAGATTTATTGAAAAACCTGTGTCGATTGAAGATCGACAGGTAAAGAAGCTTCGAAGAAAGCATATACCTATTGTGAAGGTCAAATGGGATGCCTGTAGAGGTCCCGAGTATACGTGGGAGGTTGAATCCACCATGAAAGAAAAGTACCCTCAATTGTTTCAGTAAATCTCGGGTCGAGATTTATTTTAAGGGGGTGAGGATGTAACACCTCGAAAATTCGTGATGAATAAAATAACGACACGTGTCATTAAAGACAAAACGCGTTGTAAACCCGGATTTAATAAAGATGTTTCGGCAGGATTTAAAGTGGCGTCATGTTTAATTTGTACCTCTGAACGACCTCATTTATAAATCCCAAGACCCGATTAAATGTTACACACATCTATTATGCCCTCAATTCAGGGAATTATTGTCAATAAAGGAATTCCAAATGCAAGATAGGATCCTACGAAGAAAAAGAATAGTAAACCTTCATTTTCGGGTCTTGTTTATGGATTCAAATGAAACAATACAAAATGGTAGGGTAAGTAACTGTTCTAGATCCATTATGGAGGTCCCTAAGTGTTATTTGGCGTTTTTAACGCACAGTATGTTTTAAAATCATATTGAGCATACCCGGGTTGATACCTACTGATATTTTGGGCAAATTATGATATTTTAACAGTAAGCAAAAGTTAATTAACTCAGACTTCGGTTTTGAGCTTTGCGGCTTATGTGAAATTACCAAAATACCCCTACGGGGCATAGTTTGGTTAAAAATGATAAGTTTCACATATATGCCTTAACTTACTGATATAACTTAGCAAGTGGAGTATAATTACTGATTACATCAGACCTGTAACTCAGTTAAACACTTAAACGCTTTTATAAACTTTTAAATGACCAAACTACCCCTACGGGGCATAGTTTGTGTTTAAATTTCGTTCCGGGCATAATAAAAGACATCTTACTGATGTCTCAACATATTTGAAGCATATTAACTTAGGAAACCTGTATATGGCTCTTACGGATACCCGTTACGCATATTACGCGTTCGGTTCGGTTTATGTAACAAGTTTACATAAATTAGCCGAAACGGGTCAAACCTTATCGGTTTTGTCTCAAAATCCAGAATGTGAATAATAAACCCATGTTAAACAAGTCTTCAAACTTGTCGGGTCCAAATCACATTCTATCCGGTCTTCGCTTAATCGTGCGTACGAACCGTATCTTTGAAACTAGCCGGTCTAAGCTTAAGCTTAATTAAAGACCCGTTAGGATTCTAATAGGTTATTATAAACCTTCGTTCCAGATTAGGAGTACCAGTAAAAGCTACTTGCAATTTGCTTATTGTGATTTATACATTGCTCAGGTAAATACTTTTAACTTATTTTCCCTATACGGGCTTGGGTTACGGTATATAGCATACCGCTTGATCGAGCATCAAATCTCCATCGTTGAGTGGGTAGTTGAATAGTTTGATTGGCTCGTTTAAACAGTCTTGTTTACTTAATGCCTTTGGGGGGGTTAATGACCATGTCCCGGATATCCTTGGCATCATCTTACGAGATTGGCCACGACTTGAGCACGGGGTGTAGGCGTACACCTGTCAGTGTATAACTCTATAATTGTGGTGTGTCTATTGATCTTTAACCCGGACAAGATCCGGGCGACTGAACGCACAAGTAACATGTAATTCATTCACAAGATTATAATATTAAATGATTCTCCCAAGTTAAAATAAAAATGTTTATGCCACGTGCATCCAAACCAATTTTCAATCATTTTCCAAAATGAGTCAGTTGAATGTATTTACCAGTGTAAACTGACGTATTTTCCCAAAAAGATTAAATGCAGGTACTAAGCGAAATTGGCTGGGATATTTCTCCTTAGCATCAATAGAAGTCTCGCAAGCTTAAGATGTCTAAAAGTCTGTTGAACTATTGTTTCCATTTTATGTTCGATCCGTCTGTGGATAAACTTCCGAATATTGTGACATTTGATATTACAATAATAAATTCGGTTGTATTATAATTTCAATTGCTTCTGCTGTGCATATTAATATTGTGTTGTTTGACTATTATGTTGCCAACCACGTCACGATACTCCCCCACCGGTGACACGTGGAAATCGGGGTGTGACAGGCATGGCCCATGCCTGGTGGGCACGGCCCCGTGCCAGAGCTTCTGATCTTGCGATTTGGTTGGTTTGGATGTGGATGGGGGCTTGGCGAGTTGTGTCAATCCTCCTTCATTGTATTTATGTTGGTTTTTGCTGTTATTATGCTCCTTTTGTGCGTTTAAGCTCTTTTGATCTTGTGAATTAAAAAGGAACAAAGTAATAAGTTTTTTTCAACATTAGTACTAAAAAAAGGTTGATTTTTTGCAGCGTTTGATATAATTTATATGTTGTATTTTACGCACATCAAATACCCACACACTTGAATCTTTGCTTGTCCTCAAGCAAAACTCTATAATGTGGCTTACACACCCAAACGGAATAGGTAGTAGAGAAGGTTTTGGACTTATCTTTAGAGTGTCAGGAATCCAAGTTCTAAATTTATTTTGTTTTTATTTTATTTTATTTACAATCTTATTTGTCATGATTTATTTAAAACACAAATTAAGAAAACTTATTTGTTTTGGGCATAACATGCCTTTATAAAATTCTATTTAGTTATATACAAATTTACACGCTTCACAAGTGGTCACTCAACACTCGGCCGAAGTTGTGTAAGTGAAAACGCTCGTGCCCGGTTTGGAACTTACTCCTACTATAGGCTTGACAATCAATCAAACCTTCCCCTTTTTGACGGTTAATCCTTGTAAATATCAAGAGGGCTTTAAAGAGTAGGTTGTGGTTCGGGTAGGCGTGTTTGGTAAAAAATGGTGAAAGGTGTAAAAAGTATCGGTTTTCCATTTATTTTGTGGCTTAGCAAAAAAATACTTTGGTTTTTTCTTTGCCAAAGTTGAAACTGAGCCATAATTGTAATTTTATAACCGATATTTTTACAAAAATAAAAGATGAAAATAAAAGGTTTGCGGTGGGTGTTTTTGCAAAAATATGAATTTTTGCGGGTTTAGAAATGAAAGGTTTAAGGCTCAAAGGGTTTACCTAGGGTGATGTTTTTGGTAAAGAAAAGAAAAACAAAGGTTTTGAAGTGAAAAATGGGTTTGATCCTAATGCCTCCATCATTTACTTACTAGGATTTGTGTCGGTAAGGACTTGGAACGTATTGATTTGGCAAGTTCTAGATTTGTAAGAACTAAACGGACTATTCACACAAGAAACGAAAATTGAGCAATTAGTATAGATGTGTATTTATATGCTCGGTAAACGCTCAAAACTCACTTTTGTGGGAAAAGGGGTTATAGTGTAAAAATGTATATATAATTAAATTTTACAAAGATTTGTTATGCCCGTTTTTATAACTTCCTTAATTGGTTCTTTTTATCACGATGCTATTAGGTTTAAATTAGTAAAAACATAATTTTTAGAACTTATTTTACCCAACTAAACCAAGATAAGTAAAAGATTTTTTTTTTTTTTTTGAAAAAAGTTTGAGGTGATTAGCGGTCTTCCAAGGCGAGTTTTGTGTAAGGCTTGTTTTTAGGGCAAACGATTCAAGGTTTTATCATCCCCCCTACACTTAAATTACACATTGTCCTCAATGTGTCCCAAATAGGATTTATTTTGGTTAAATGTGTAAAAAGTGTGTGAAATTAGCAATTTTTTGGTAACTGGCACTTGCAGCACGGGGGCGTGCTATGGGGACATGGCCGTGTGTCCAAAGTACCAGTAACAAGTTTGAGCAGAAGACTTATAGTATGGTGGACACGGGGGTGTGCTGGATGAGCACAGCCCGTGCCACCTTCTCGATAGAAATTTTTTGGACATTAGACAGTTAAGCACGGGGGTGCTTGGTGGGCACGGCCCCGTGTTGTAGACACTGGTATGCAGTTTTTGAGTCGGGAGGCTCTAGTTTACGTGCATGGATTCCATTTTTCATCGTCCATTTGGCATTTTCAATTTCTTTCACACATTTATTGAAACCATCATCAACCATACTTCCATTTCATTAAAATAAAAGACAAGTACAAGAGAATAAAAATTACAATCCTAGATTAACCTAAGCTAGATAGATTCTTGAGGAATGCCTCCATGAGATCGTTATTTAAAAACCCTATAGCTACTTCCCTAGATCTAAGAATGTTAGTCGTTGGAGGAATTGAGCTATTTCCGGAAGCACCCAATTAGTGGTCATTGAGCATTTCCTCTATCTCCTTTGGAAGGAAGATATAAGGCTCCTCTTCGACGTCCTCTTGAGGTAGGGGAGCGGGATTTACCGGAACCTCAAAGGCGATATTGAGAGGGGGAGGTTCCGAGATCTCGTCTTCCCATCCGGTGGGTTGAATGACCTCGTTTGCAAGGTTCCAATCTTCTTGAGGCCAGATCGGTTCCATTGGAGGCATGGCCAAGATGTTCAACCTTTGGTGTAAAAGGTTGATCTCCCTGAAGCAATCTTCCAGGCCTATGGAGAGATAATTCACCCGGTTGATTAGAACCTCTTCCACCGTGGTCATTTCCTCGAGAGATTCCCTTAAAGCACTCACGTATCTCACGACAGTAGCTTCAAGGGAGAGTCTCCTCCCTCGGCGGTTATTCCTTGAGCTATTTGATGAAGTCCCACTCTGTTGGCTCGACATTCTAGGAAAGATGACAAACCGTTAACAATTTTTCGAATAACAGACTATTCAGCACGGCCCCGTGCTGCACCACCAGCTCTGGATGTTTACCTCATGAATTTTTATTTTAAGTTAAATTTGTTTGATTTTTACTTTTCTGGACGTAAATAACTTAAAATAATGTTTTTCTATAGTAGATTTGCAAAATTTTGAACTAAAAATCAAGCTTTTGAACCTCCTATTGAAGCTTTTTGAGCTTGAAGCTTCAATGGAGGTTTTGGTGGAAGGAAGAAGAGGAAATGACCAAAAGAAGTAAAGACAAGAAAGTTATATGAAACCTTTTCAAGAACATACCTTTAGAGTATGTGTGCAAGATCTGGAGGATCTTTGTCTTTTTGGAATGGTTCCAAACATTCTCTTCAAGGCTGACTTTATAGACAGTGACAGCACATCGACACGGCCCCGTGCCTGGGTAACACGACCTCGTGTCGCCTGCATGAGTCAGAGAACGTTGTCCGTTAGTGAGACACGGGCCACGTCATCATTGACACGACCCCGTGTTAGTCCAACACGCCCCATGTTTTGGAAGAAGATTGGACACAGTCCCGTGTTCAAGGAACACGACCCCATGTTTCAGGGAATTTATGAAGTTTTGTCTAGGGTTTCTTTAAGGAATTATCCATTATCGGGTGGTTCCTTACTGGTTGGGACAACACCATATTGCCGGATATACCTTAGGCTCCGGCGAGAGGTACGAAAACGCAAGAGGAGATAGAATCCTATTTTAAAAATGGGAAAATGGAACCATCCCTTATTTACCTTATACGGGCTCTTGTTAAAGAAGGTATGAGTCGGTTCACTCCTGTCCAGACCGTCGGTGTTAAATTCACACTTTGTAAAGGGGACTGTCATTGCGAAATCAAAACAGGGACGACTATCGCCTTCGTCTTCGCAAGCTTCTATGGTAGGCTTGTTGGTGTTGTTTGTACCTGATTTTTCTTCCATTGATTCTCCTTCGGTTGAGATCCTTGAGGAACATCACACCTTCATCAAGGATTTTTTTTTTTTTTTTTGAGTTTTTGAAGAATACTCTTTCCTATTTGACCTACGTCTTCTAAGTCTCCTAGGTAAGAGGGTTGATGGAGTTCAGGTGGATGGACGTTACTATCATTTTTACTCCTGCCCATACTAAGGTGATCGTCATAGGAAAATGACGGGGCTAAGTAGTGGGGAGTGAAATTTAAAATGCCACATTCTGATTCTTCATGCTCTTCCCCACATAAATAGCACCATTCAACGTAAGAGTGGCGGGGTAAAAAAAAGTCATAAAAATCCATGTTTTCCAGAAAGTTTTTAACCGCCGGTATCAGTCGGTTACTATTTTCCTACAAACTGCTAATCTGACACGGCCCCGTGTGAAGGTAACACGGCCCCATGCTGCAATCTGTATCTGACAGAAAATAGCTTGAGGTTACTAGAGAGATGACACGGCCCCGTGTCACTTTTGCAGAAAGTGAAAAACTTAAAGAAAAAGAAGAAAAAACCTAAAAAGAAAAGATAAAAATAATTAGGCCGTTAATTTTAAGTTTTCTCAAAATCCTTGTATCCACGGCAACGGCGCCAAAAACTTGGCGCATGTGCGGGTGTATATAATTTTTAGATATATTTTAGCTCTTTTTATTCGCGAATTCAAGTTTTAAATTTATAAAACACGATATAATACTATCACTCTACACACACTTTAGGACAAGTGCACCATCACAGACGTGAATTTAAAGTGTAATAAAATGCGAATTTAAATGTTATTAGTTTTCAAAAGACAGGTCTATTCTTATTTTAGGGTTGTACTTTATATATTAAATTCAAAAAAGTTCTTAACTTTTGAGTATCTTAAAAATACTTTTCTTTCATGCATTATATATAGTATAGATTAATTAAAAAAAATCTATAGTAATGTTATCCTCAAATTAAAATGAATAAAATGCTCATTTTTATGATGTAATTTAATATATACTAATTTACAAAAAAAAAAAAAATTGTGTGACCGTTTAAAAATTGTGGGAATAATTAGTTTTTATAAGGGGATAAAGTGTAACTAATAATTAATTAATCATAATTTGGTTAAAGATACAGACTAATGTGTAATAATAATGAGAATTTAAACGTAATTAATGTTAAAAAGGCTAATTTATCTTCATTTTAAGACTGTAGAATTCTCGCTCCAATAGATAAAACTAGGTGATTTGACCGCGCGTTGCGGTGGTACATTACCGCGAGCACTGGATTGGTATCGCTTTGGTTCGTTACAATACCAGTACGATATATGCACTCCGTGTAGAAATCAATCTACTGAAAACGACAAAAATGAACATGGGTACTGACACAAATGTTCAAACGGTATTGATTGATTCAGATCGTCATAGTATTGATATCATTATTCATATATCGCTGCAGACAAAGTTGTATAAACTAAAAATTATCGAAACCGAAAACTATAAAAATGAATACAAGTACCGGTACCAATGTTGTTCGTTTGTTTTGTTATGTTATGTTATGGTATAATAACGATATGGTACCAGTTTATTAAAAGTAAAAACAATAAAAATTAATAGTGGTATCGATACAGATGTTGTTCAATCGATTCGGTACTTTTTGGGTACGTTATCGGCACATTATCTATTTCAAAGAAAAAACTTTATCACAATATTGGAAAAAAATAAACACAGATTATTAGAAAAAAATCGAAATAAATGATAAATAATAATTTAAAAAAAATAAATAAATACTTTAAAATAATAATTACCATTCATTGTCATTTTCGGTTTGGTTTGGTACACCTGTAGCACAATATCCATTTTAAATAGAAGTTATAATGTAACGTTAAAAGAACATTGTTGCGGATTTTTTTTCTTTTGTAAATTAACAAACGTAAGTTAAACTAAATGATTGAATAAAATAGTATTTAAAAATAAATAAACACTTGAAAATAGAATTAAAATATAAATAAGCACATTAAAATAAAACATTGAAACACTGTTCATGGACAGTTTTAATATGACACAAATTAATATTAGTAAAATTCTTGGCCCAATAGATAGATACGAGAGCCCACTCATGGAATTTGAAACTCAACTTATTATTAGTAAAATTCTCGGCCCAATAGATAAATATGACAACTCACTCATGGAATTTGAAACTCAAGTTATCTGTAATATTATATTAAGAGAACTTGGTTTTCTACCATTTTCGTAATTTTGCCTAGGTACAAATCTTGTAGCACCATCTACAAATGAAGCAAGTCATTTTAGAGGGGTGAAACTTGGATATTTTCCAAAGTTTTAAGACACTTTGAGGGCAATCTAGACATTTCATCCATGGAATCCATGCTCACTTATGTCTTCCATTAATTGAATTAAATTAAGGAATTAAATAAAAGTTTGATAATAATTAAAGGAATTAATTGTTTAAATTAAAGGTTAGATATACAACCTTTGGGATTTTCATGATTTAATAGTATGTATAAATATAATAAATAGATTTATATGGACTATATCTATATCTATACTATATTATAAAGCATTTCACAAAGGTTCCTGCAAAAGTTAAGTAATTACAAGCTATAATGCTTATGGTACAACACTTAATTAGCGTAGTAAAAGAGGCAAATTTGTATTTCTGCATTACTATTAAAATGAATAAAATTTATAAAGAAAATTCATTAATTTAGACATTTAAAGTAATTGAATTTGGTTTTGTGCCATTTAAGAGGTAAATATTAAACGGTGGGCCTATATAAATTAACTTAAATATTGGTTTTATGCCATTTAAAAAGGTGAACACAAAACGGTGTAGACGGTAGTGTGCCGTTTTGTTTATGGTGCTGAAGTCTCAAATTATTGTATCATAAATGAAATTAATTTAAAACTGAAACCATTAACTGAAACCATTAATTGGTCCATATTACCTACCTAGATAACCGAAAATGATAATAAAAAGAATTCAAAGAGTTGTTGTCTGCTTCATGGTTTCCTAACGAACGAGTTGAATTACAACAAATCAGCTGAAGAGTTGCATGATTGATCCATATTTAAACCCTTCAACCTCTCATTCGAAGTCACGCAAACCTCACATTTGTTTTGGGTGGAGGTATTACAGCCGTGAACCACAAACACACCTGCTATGAGTCCCCGCTGCACTACCATCTAGACACCGAATCCCTGTACTACCATCCACGTGTTCGAATGTTTTGATTAGTTCCCGACTAGCGACCTAGGTACTGAAGTCGGTTATTCTGAAAGATGATATTAAATCGAAGTTTACTTTTGTTGGGTTTATATTTTGAAGCCGAAGAACGAGTATCTTGGATTGTTCAAAAACTACATATATTTGTAACACCCGTCTTAATTTAATATGAATTTACTACTAAGTACGCATTTAGTTTGCGTAAGATACAGGTTAATTTTTTTTTCCCATAGGTTCATAGTTCCTACTAATTAAAGTGTCTAGGATTTTAATCCTTACTAGTTAAAACAAACATAATGTAATTTTAAGTAATACAAGATCCATGTCAAGCTAAAACAAAAGTCATGCTTGCGAAAGCCTTAAAATGTTGTGTTCGGTTCTTGACATATGCTTGACCACCATCCGGAATATCACCTAACATCAAAACCATACCAAATGTTAGTTTTGATGACATAATAACACTTATAATCAAGTTCTATTGCCAAATAATGAAAACAAAACATAATTTCATATTTTTTATCTGTCGCGCCACGTGACAGATTTCGTTCAATTCTTCGCAGGTCGCGAGCACGCTCGCGTGTCACGCCAGTACTAGTGGTTCCCTTCGTGTGGCGCGTGGGAGACCTTTTTCCAGCGAGTGCAGGTTATAAACCTGCATATCTGCCCAGCATTATTTTTCTTACAAAACCAAACTTCTAATGCTTATAACTTTTCGCCTACATGTCCGTTTTAGTCGATTCTTTTTCCTACGCGTCCGTAATAAAAATACGGATCTAATAATTCAACTTTCACACACCGAAACCTGATTTATAAACGAATTGTTCAAAAATCCATGTTTCGATTATTCTACCCGTTTGTCACATGGCATACTTTTCATCATTCATTCCTTTGATTTCTAAACTTAATTACCCATTTCCCGGGCTTGTCAACTTTGGCGTGTCATTACCATTCTATGGTTTCACGCACGTAATAGAATTCATGCTCGTTTTCAATAGTTCGAGTATACCACTTGATGCAAATTTTACAAGTACATCGTTCTAGTTATTTGACCCAACATCAAGGGTTCTTCAATCAACTTAGTGTATCCATTACATGGCGATAAACACCTTATCACTAGCATATTTTGTGACTTTCAAATCTCTACTTACATTGTCGTTTTAAAACAAAATTATAACATGTTTGTTTTACCGAGTGAACTTCGTCTCTTCTATGGCTTACCAACATACACTAATTATTCAAAATTGACCCGTTTGGTCTATTGAGTGAACTTCTTCACTTCAATTATACATCAAACACTTTTATCACACTACAATATTGCTACCAAGCTATAACTAAACATTTTAGTAAAATTACGAAACTAATAGTTACGTACTTGCTTATTTCATCGTCATTGATTGCTAACTATAATTACCCATTCCCGGGCTTGTTCATCTTAGCGTATCACTCCCATTCCATGGTTTACGCTTTCATAACTCAAATTTAATGAGTGACATTCTAGTCACTTCGAACACTATCATTTCGACCATTATTTTAACCCGTTCTTTAACTAGTGAGTTACATCACTTATTATACATTTCAAACATGACTAATTAAACAATAATATCAATAAACATACCTAACCAACTATTTATTTTGACCCGTTTGATTTGTCGAGTGAATTCCATCACTTCTTAGACTTACCAAACGATTACAATTTTTCACTATAACAACATTAAACGTATCTATGACTAGACTTGTCTACATAAATGTGAAGAGATAACAAGTCGCGTACCTTATAGCTTATCCTTCAAGGGCGCGTCTTTCCCAACTTGGTTGCTTGAAAATTCACCCGCTTTGCCTATAGAGTTCAATCAAATATTGTTTAGAACTCCTTTCACAACATATCACGCATAATTTGCCATATCATTTAAACATGCGTTTTTACCCCAAATTCACTATGTTAGTTTTCTCTTATGCATTTTAACAAACACCTTAAGAGGATTGTTTTTAAATAGCCATTAGCAAGTTCATGACTCTACTATTTAGCCGAACTTTTACACTTTTTGCAAGTTCATTACTTCTAACATGTATATTAATGTCAGATATGCTTCATGCAAACCGTGAATATCCGTTTTCTGATTACATTATTGGGGTTCCCTATTATTCACAAAAACCCATTTAACTCTTAGATGGGTAAACATGAATATTCATAATCTAAGCATGAATTTCACAAATTATTAGCTAGGATTTACATCTAAACATGTTTCCAACCCTAATTTCATCTAAACATCAACATATCAAGTTTAGATTTCAATTTCACCATTTATCAAGAATCTGAGATGGAACTAAATGATGGAATTTAGCATACCTTATGATCACTTCACTGAGATGATCACTAATTTATGCTTGGAAATCGATTTAAAACAGATTGGAGCCCTCAATTTGATCAATTGTTGAAGCTAGGGTTTGAAGGTGGTTTGGTCGCCCCCTTCCTGCGTTCTGTTCGATCCACACACACAAAATGTGTGTTTGGATTTTTTTTTTATTAAAACTAGGTTGATCTTTAACATCTTTGGCCCCTCAACTATTAGCTCTTCCTTGTTTTAGATGTTTTTATTCAAACTCCCATATTACTATAAGATAATTAACTAACTAGGTTATTTTATTCCTAGTTAGTTTACTTTGTTTATTGCCACTTTAAAGTTATAATCACAAATTATATTTTCGGGGTGTTACAATATTCGAGCGGCTGCGCTAAAGAAGTGACCCAGAAGGTTTCCTAAGCCGGGTTTGAAGGATATTGCAATTGATATTTTGGGGATTTACATGAAGAAGTTGAAGCATGTGTGTATGAGCAACTGAGAGGCTAGAGTGTTGAATGAAAATCAACTAGAGTACGCATGTGTCGATGCTTGTGCTTCGTATTTACTTTAACATTAAATAAGTTAATGGTGGTCTTTTGTTTCTTTTGGATTATTTGAACTATGTATGCTTTTCGTTTCGGTTTCGATTTCATCCTATGAACGCTACATGAGATTAAAGAACAACTTTAACCCCAACGATTCACATTTTCTCAGTTTGGTTTTAGGTTTTGAACGATCCGCCATAAATCCGACTTCAAGTTAGCCAACTTATATAGATTATGTTTTCTTTGTCTAGACGCATCTTCCCTTTGTCTCTTGTAGCTTCAAATTATGCAATGTTAGAATTTTAACTGTGAATTAAACACCTACAAGTCTAGACCTAATATTTAAAAAAAAAAAGAACTGAAAAGATATGAAAAAAACCATTTGAAATTCTACCATTCCATGAGTTAAAAAATGCAACGTCTTTAAGTCAGACTCATGGCTTATAAAACTGATTACGCAGAAATACAATTTTGTCGTTCAATTAAAATTGTAGGCTTATAAAACTGATTACGCAAAACAGTGCAAAATGTCGTTGTCGTTCAATTTTTGAACTGACCTACAAACTATTAAGGTAAGAGTTACGACGTTCGTTAATTACATATGTTCCATATATGTTGTAAGTGTTGATTTTGTCTACGATGACCGTTAAATTGTTTCCGGTGGTTGGAACTCTAAGAACGTGCAAATTGAACTATATATACCAAGGTTTCATAACTAAGTAATTTATCTCGGCCTTATTAGTCTTATATTTCTGTGAGTCAGAATTTGATATTTTGATTCCTACTACACTTCCAACATAGCTAAATTTTTATATCCGTAGCCATCCATTTGACAGTGTGAATATTCAATTACCCAATCAAATATTGCATAACCACTTAAATTAGTAGTGTACATATTATGAGATTTCAACATTGTATAATAGATTTTTAAAGCCATTTGTAACAGACATCATAAGTCGGGACACCCGCCGCAACGCGCGGGCATTCCCACTATTATTAGGTTAAGACTTAAGCATCACATGTCTAATTGTTAATTGAAGAGGTATGGTCCTAAAGAGCACGCGTGGACATGCGCCCAAAGGACCATATCACAGAAGAAACGTCATTCAAGTAGAACATGAATGCTGGCAGACAGAGCTGGTGAAAAACGTGGTTTATTCCCGACAGTGACAAGGGGAGTACATAAGACAACTAATGTAAAAGGACGACACGTGACACCAATCATTGGTCCTCAAGCCCTACTACACAATCCTTAAAGGACAATTAGTGACAACCCGACAAGAAGTACTGAGAAACGCTGAGGTGGAACGAGTAAAACTGTGCCAGGTCAGCCCTAGTCCTGATTATCAGTTTTGTCCTGCCAGAGGAGACCAAATGGATATTCTCCAGAATCGACAGTTGGCTTCTACCTCATTCACAACACTTTGGCTTTAAATAGAGAACTTCACTGCTAGGTTTAAGGATCGCAATCTTGCTCTCTAACTTTATACTCACACATATTATCCTCAAAACAAATTCTTATTCTCACGTCGGATGGTGGTTACAAGGAGAACCCCCATCCTCTCCTCCTTGTAAAGAGCTTCACGGTGTTGTGTTGTTTTGCAGGATCGAATCTGAATCAAATAATCAAAAGACGAGGAAAGAAAAAAGATTAACCTTTATGAACGAGACTAATCCCCAAAGTTAACCCTTCCAGGCTTACTTGGTGTTTCTTCATTAATATACTGACTTATAGAGATAATATATAAAGATTTAACTCAACTATTTAATTTTATTTTAATACTCACATAAATATTAATTCTGTTTTATTGCCTACTTCAGTTGTGTTACTATAGTTTCGTTTTATTAATTTTTTGTATATTTAAATTTTATGGTAATCTTTTACTGTAAGAAAAATAAAGTGTAATGAAATGTAGTATTTATATCTTTTCAATGTTATTGCCTACTATAGTTCCGTTTTTTATCAATTTTTTGTATAATTAAACTTTAGGGTGATCTTTTACTATAAGAATAGTATTTGTAAGTTTTAAGGTTACAAGGGTTAGGATCAAATACAAAGGATAAAATAAATAAGAAGGGTAAGAATGATTCTAATCCATTGATCTTAGATTTGAAGGGTTGAGATTAGTTGTAGGAAAAAGAAGATAATAGAAGGGCTTAAAGGCAATCCTATATTTATAGATTTTCTCTCTCCACATGCAAGGCACATGCCAATTCCCCCATCGATTTAAAATGTCCATAATTTTTTCATACGACATTTTTTTTTAAAATGTCACCATAATAACGAGCGTTTTTTTATCTTTAATATGAGTACCATATTATCATATAAAAATAAAATAAAAATTTTCATTTTTACTGGGTTTTTTTGCATTGTGTTAAAGGTTCAGGTCATTGTGTCTTTTTACTGGGTTTTGGTCAGTAGAGTTTCTATATATTGTGTTATTATCAAAACCTATAACACAATGTTAATTTGGGTTCTATCTATTGCGTTTTTATAAGAACCTATAACACAATATATGACACAATGAAGATGGTGTTATATCTGGGTTTTCTATAAATTGTGTTATTAGTTCAGGTCATTGTGTTTAATATGTTATTCATTGTGTTTTAATATGTTGTCCATTGTGTTTAAATAATTTGTTCAATTTTTTTTATTATCTTTGTTCATTGTGTTTTAGTTTGTTGTGTATTGTGTTTTTAGTTTGTTTTCTATTGTGTCTTCATCTGCTCTCCATTGTGTCTTTTATCTGTTGTCATTAATTATGTCTTTTATCTGTTGTCATCAATTGTGTTTTTATTTAGTCTAATACTTATTGTGTTATATGTTATCGCCATTGTGTTATACGTTATGGTCATTGTATTTTAGTAAGTTGTCCATTGTGTCTTTATATGTTGTCATTGATTGCGTTTTTGATCTACTTTACATTGTGTTTTACATCATGTCCATTGTGTTATTAACAAAACCTATAACATAATGTTAATTTGGGTTCTATCAATTGCGTTTTTATAAGAACCTATAACACAATATATGACACAATGAAGATGATGTTATATTTGGGTTTTCTATAAATTGTGTTATTAGTTCAGGTCATTGTGTTTAATATGTTATTCATTGTGTTTTAATATGTTGTACATTCTGTTTTAATAATTTGTTCAATTTTTTTATTATCTTTGTTCATTGTGTTTTAGTTTGTTGTGTATTGTGTTTTTAGTTTGTTTTTCATTGTGTCTTCATCTGCTCTCCATTGTGTCTTTTACCTGCTGTCATTAATTGTGTCTTTTATCTGTTGTCATCAATTGTGTTTTTATTTAGTCTGATACTTATTGTGTTATATGTTATCGTCATTGTGTTATACGTTATGGTCATTGTGTTTTAGTATGTTGTCCATTGTGTCTTTATCTGTTGTCATTGATTGTGTTTTTGATCTACTTTACATTGTGTTTTACATCATCTCCATTGTGTAATATGCAACTGGGTTTTTGAATTTTTTTTGAAAAATATAACAATACGGTACTCATATTAAAGATAAAAAAACGCTCGATTTTAAGGTATAACTTTTTTTAAAAACAAATAATGTATAAAAAAGTTACGTACGTTTAAAAATTGGGGGGGGGGGGGGGGGGGAATAACATGTGACTTGCATGTACATATTCTCTTTCCTCTTGTAGACAAAATTACCCTTTCCATTTAATTTCTCCTAAACACTTGTCACTCTAGCTTCTTAGCCTTCTTATTTTTAAATATCTTGTATTATAACTCAACCCACAATAATCAACCAAGTTGTTTTTTCTTTACAAAGTATCTAATAATTTCTTTTTCCTAATTAATTAGTCGTGCCAGCAAAGAGAAAATCAATTTTATTTCTACTCTAATACACTCAATTTATTTTATTTAATTTATTCATCTCTTCTAATTTAAATTCGGGCAATTTTTTTAAAACCTTTTTCTTAGAGTAAACTTCCGTTTTACTCCCTATGGTTTGGTCATTTTAACGGTTTTGCTCCAATAGTTTAAAAATAGTCATTTTCCTCCCTGATTTTTCTAACTAATCTTCATTTTGCTCCCAACCTCTAACTCAATCAGGGAGGAAACTGGCGACAAACTCGAAAGATTAGGGAGCAAACTGGCGACAAACTCGAAAGATCAGGGAGGAAAATGGCTATTTTTAAACTATTTGAGCAAAACCGTTAAAATGACCAAACCACATGGAGCAAAGCGGAAGTTTACTCTTTTTCTTATTAACCTTTTTATTTTTTTCCTTTTTCCTACCTCTTCTTTTGTTTTAGTTTTTTACTTTGTTTACACTAAACTTAGTTTGCACACACGTTTATAAGTAAATTGTGAACAATTGTTTTTTTAAATTTTCTTTTTGATTATGAATATACCTTGTGACATGTTTTTTTTTTCCCACGGTTCCATATATTTTTCTACAGTTTATTGAGCTGCAATAATGTTTTCCGATGTAAAATATGTCGATATCTTTTTAGACATATTTGTTTTGGTTGTTATACCGAGTGACCGAAACCCCGCTGCGTAGCGCGGGTTATCTTCCTAGTTTATTATATGCACAAACTTGTAGGTTCTATAAGTGTTTAATGACGTAGGATTGCCACACATCCGAACCATTTATGATTTGAGGAATATAGAAGTAGAGGGATTATACATGATGGTTTCGGACTATATCAAATATCGTATCTAGTGTACGTTTAGTTTGCAGTTTTTTAGGAAATTGAAACTTGTCAAAGGAAACGGAACTTAATGGAATGGATTTGAAATTAAAATTTGCTTAAAGGATTTGACATCTAAAGAAATTGGAATTTATCAAACGAATTTGAATTTGTAAGAAAAATAAATAATGTTTTTTTTACTTCTAATTTTATTCTCATTGATTCATACCTGTCAAGTTACATCAAAACATAAGGTAGACGGATAACAAGCTACGCCACCACCCTTTTATGAATTGCAAACCCTAATCTACAAAAGACAAAACCCTGCCCCTGAGGCTGAACAATTGCAGTGGATGACCTTTTGAACCCTGGTCAGGAATTTGATAGTTTTTGGCGTTATAGAGTGTGAAAGGCAAAAGGGAAAAAACATGTTGTTCAACCAAACGCACATATAGAACCCCAAAGAAATTGGAATCCACTGAATTACGTGAACCAAAGGCACATATAGAACCTTTACCTTGTGAAGTATATATGTATTTGTTTTCCACCAAGGTTACCAAGAAATTCATTCAAAATAAATCTTGTCGTGAGTTGCCTATCATAAGACTATGTGGTATGGGGCTTGGGTTGGGGCGTGGGTTGGGGGAAAACGCTCAAGCCACCACCCCGGGTGGGCTTGGGTTGGGGCGTGGCCCAAGGGGCTTGGGTTTGAAGACAGGCGTGGGGCGGGTCTAGCAAGCTGACATGACGGACTCTCAATGGCCAATTCAAACTAGCCGTTGGGGGCATTTAAATTTTTTTTTTCCTTTATAAATACCTTACCATATTTAACATTTTTCTCACACAATATCAAACAAATAAAACACAATCTTGCCATGAGTTCTTCAAGTTCAAGTGTATCGTCATCATCATCTGACGATGGTGCGGAAATATTTCTACAAACGATCGCGGCGGTGGTGAAAGCTATCGTGGAAGACGAAGACAATGAGGAAGAGACTCCGCAACCTAAACGGAGGAGAAGGTACATCGCTCGTGAACGGCACACCGCTAACAATTTGTTGGTAAGCGATTACTTCTCAGCGGAACCTAAGTATGATGAAAAAATGTTTAGGCGTCGTTTTCGTATGAGTAGAAACTTATTTTTAAGGATATCTAGAGATCTTGAGGAGAAGTATGTTTATTTCCAACAAAAACCGGATGTAACCGGGCAATTAAGATTTAGTACGTGGCAAAAGGTCACGGCCGTACTTAGGCAGTTAGCGTACGGCAATAGTTCGGACATTATGGATGACTATTTAAAAATGTCTGCACGTGTAGCTAGAGAAAGTCTTCACAACTTTTGTTCGTGTATTCTAGAACTTTATAGGAAAAGATATTTGAGAAAGCCCTCGTTTAGTGACATGCAACAAATATTGGAACATCATGCAGATTATCATGGGCTACCCGGGGTGCTAGGTAGTTTAGATTGTATGAAATGGCCTTGGAAACTTTGTCCTACCGCATGACAAGGCGCTCACACGAGTGGATTTCACGGGATGCCAGCCATCATGCTTGAAGCGGTTGCGGCCCAAGATCTTTGGATATGACATGCGTTCTTCGGTATACCAGGTTCACATAATAATATTACCATCATAAACCACTCGCCCCTTTTCAATGATCAGGTAAATGGTATAGGACCCAAAGGAACTTTCTTTGTAAACGGGGTTGAGTACGTGTATAGGTACTACCTAGTTGATGAGATTTACCCAGAGTGGGGGGTTTTTGTAAAATCTTTCACAAAACACGGTACCATAGATCCAAAGAGATTAAAGTTTAACAGGGTCCAAATGGCTGCACGTAAAGACGTCGAGCGAGCATTCGGTGTTTTGAAGAAAAGGTGGCGAATATTGGCAATGCCTTGTCGACTATGGGACAAGGATCAGATTGGAAACGTGATGTACGCATGTATCATTCTTCACAACATGATTTTGGAGGATGAAGGTAGAGCGGTCGTTACCTACTATGATAACGATGACCCCCAACAGGTAACGTAACAGACGAAGATAAAGCGGCAAATGAATTTTTGATCAAGTCAAGGGATATATATATATCACAACCTTCGATCTGATTTGGTGGATCATGTTTCAACGATTCCTGGGTTCGAAACCGACGAAGACGACGAAGATGACGAAGAATGATAGTTTTTTATTTTGATAATCATTTTGTATGTTTATGTAGTTTTTAATGGTTATATATATATATATAGGATAGGAGTTGGCCAGAAAGTCCAAATTTCCTAAAAGGTGTAAAAAGTCATAAAACACCATAATGTCAACCATAAAACACACCAAAAACCCACAAATAATATGATGAAGATTACTAAAACATCATGTATGTGGGTTTTGTGTTGTGTTTTAGATGTTAAGGCTCTGATTGTGGAATGACAAATATTATTGTGTTTTATGTTGTTTAGCATTGTGTGTTTTATATTCATAGTTCTACGATGGTGTGTTTGAAGTTTTTATGGACCATTAGAGTTTGAATATGGTGTTTTAGTAATATTCATTCTATTATTTGTGAGTTTTAGGTGTGTTTTATGCCTGAAATTATTGTGTTTTATGACTTTTTACACTTTTTAGGAAAAACACACTTTCCGTAGGATCCCCACTATATATATATATATATATATATATATATATATATATATATGACTGCTAAAATGAGAACCACCTCGAGTTGTAAGAACCGTGAGAACTACACCGTACGGGGCGAGGTAGACCAATTTTTTTTTTCATAAACGTAGATGCATGTATTATAAACACATTTGTAAAAAAAAATTCAAATAAAAAATGTCGTGTGTGTAGTTTTGAGCACCACAAGTTTGTGTTTACGGGTACCGTAAATCTTACCGGAAAATTTACGGTACCCGTAAACACAAACTTGTGGTGCTCAAAACTACACACACGACATTTTTTTTTGAATTTTTTTTTTACAAATGTGTTTATAATAAACGCATCTACGTTTATGAAAAAAAAATTTGGTCCACCTCGCCCCGGATCAAAAAGTTCTCACGGTTCTTACAACTCGAGGTGGTTCTCATTTTAGCGATCACTTATATATATATATATATATATTAAAAAAAAACCTGATGTGGCTTGGCGACGCCAGCCAAGCCAAGCCACGCCCACCATACCCCATACAAAATGGGTTTATGAATTGAGTTCTCAAAGTTCCACGTGTCAACCCATGCCCCAAAACCCCAGCCACACCATACCCCACTAAAAATTCTATTCTCAATGGTAATTTTCTAAAAATTACCACATAATCATACGATTTAAAAGATAAGAATTTAGATTAAGGGCAAGCAACATACTTAAAAGAGTAAACTTCCGTTTTGCTCCCTGTGGTTTGGTCACTTTAACGGTTTTGCCCCAAACATTTAAAAATAGCCATTTTACTCCCTGATGTTACGTCTTTTTCTCTAATTTGCTCCTCGGGTCTAACTCCATCCAAAGTCTCTGTTAATTTGAAGGGTATTTTGGTAATATTATATATATACACTAGGTTTTTTATATCTTTTTTATTAAAAAAAAGCTATTAATCTCTCTCTTTCTCATCTCACCCTCATCTCCTCTCTGCTAACTTCGCCGGAACCCTAACGCCGCCGCCGTCACCTGACGGCTATATCAAACCACCACTCCACCGCTCTACGTTGACCTAAAACGCCGCAACAAACCTCCGTCCCAACCCCCCCCCCTCCAAAAAAAAAAATCGTTGCCCAAAACCTCCGTCCCGAAACCCCCAAATCGTCTCTCTCTCTCTCTCTCGCTCTCTCGGCCATGAAGGCACGTTATATGATTACACCGAAAACAGAAAAACGAATCGACTAGTGTCGTTTAATCACTAGAACCTTGAAAGATTTTAAGAAAAGAAAGGAAGAAGATTGGGGGGGGGGGGTTTACCGGAAAAATACGTCACCGGAGAACTCAACACAGTCATCTTCAACCTCATGTTGTCATCAGCATCACCGCTTGGCTCACCGTCGAAACCCACAGCCGCCGCCGCCGTGAGTGGCGGCGCCATCGCGCGGTCCATCATTCCTTCTCCTATGCGTCTCTCTCTCTGGTCGTCCGTCTCGATCTCCGATTTCTCTCTCTTCGTCTCGTTGCCGGTAGAAACCAGGGTGCAGGTGTGGAGTGTGTGTGCCGGAGACATGAGATGAAGAGGAGGTTGAGGGGTTTAGGTGGGTGTGCGACTACATAAGATCCGTCGCCGGGATTACAGCCAGCACCGGCTCCGTCGGTCGCCGGAATTGCAGGAAAGTCGTGACAGAGGCAGGTGTGAGGTGCAGCTGGGTTGTGAAGAAGAAAGAGAAAGAAAGCATATGCAGGGAGAAGGAGAGAGGAAAGAGGAAAGAAATTGTGTGTGGGTGTTTTTTTTTATATAAATATAATATATTTATATATAGAATTATTAAATTATCCTTACTCTAATATTTAAATTACCAAAATACCATCCAATGTAACAGACATTTCTAATGGAGTTAGACCCGTGGAGCAAATTAGAGAAAAAGCCGTAACATCAGGGAGTAAAATGGCTATTTTTAAAGGTTTGGGGCAAAACCGTTAAAGTGACCAAACCACAGGGAGCAAAACGGAAGTTTACTCTACTTAAAATGTAGTGATCATGCCCACAAAATCACCTTTAACAAGCTTTAACTACATACCAATCTTTCCAAACAATTACTAGTTTTGGATTTATACCGAAACACTCGAGCTTCATCTAGTGACAACGTGAGTAACGGGTCGTTGTCCAACGTCTTCTCTCATCCATTTTTCCATGTGATGTCGAATTATTGGTTGAAGTTTCTAGGGGAGTTGTTGCCTTTCCATCAACCATAAGAAAGGAAACGTCCATCAAGATAATTACAATTCTTTCTAGCCATATAGAGTTTTCCTATCCTTTGATGTTAAACACAGTGACGAAACTTGAGATTTTCAACCGGGGGTCGAAGACGTATATACCAAAAATTTCTATAAAACCGGGGGTTCAAAAACGTATATACCCAAAAATTTCTATACTAAAACTATATACTCTACACTACTGAGTGAAAAATTCGAGGGGTCGGCCGCCCCCTCCCGCTTCCACAAAGCTACGCCATTGGTTAAACAATTTGATGTTATCATTATGATTGTAGACTTAAAGTTTATATAATAATGGACATATGCCAATAGAGAGAAATTGGTTAAAAGTTATTATGATTTTCTTTAATCGTAACTTTTTTTAACTAATTTTCTGCATGGAAATTGTAATAAGCAAGTATAGAGAAATCGACTACAATCATCCTTTCTTTTTTCTTTCATATCTTATTGTAAAAAAAAGTGATTACTTTTACTTGTCTATGAAAATGATATTTTATTTAATTTGTACGTTTAATTATTCTATCGAAAAGCATGAAGTGTTTGACTTGGCTTTGTTAATACTTAATGGGACCATTGACATCTGACCAACCAAATAATGCCATTGGGACAAGGCAAATGACATAAGACTCTTGGCAACATGCAACAAATAGATGAGGAAAAGAAGATTGGTTAAAGAGTTCCTTTCATAAAACTCATAATCCATTTTGGATGATAAAAAAATTTCAAATAATATAATACTTGGGTGTTGATATTGGTTGGGGGTGTTCAAAAGAATCTGAATTTGAAACCGAATCCAAAATATGTGAAAATTTGTATCCGAAATGTAAAACCTCGACCGCGTAAAAACAACCCGCGACGGAATCATCAGGGAGTCACGTTATAAATTGCTTACAACACATGGTACTAAAGGTTTCATTATAATAATAATATTGTTTTACATCACAAAGAGTACAAGTAATTGTTTTTAGATTTAGAAGCAATCTAAGGCCCGAGTGCGTTTCTATGTGTAGCATACTTGAAATGTGAATACCTGAAACATATGTGAAAATAACGGGTCAACAATAATGTTGGTGACTGACATAGGTTTTGTTGGCCAAAATTTATAGCAAAAGGTTTGGTATTGTAATACATTGTCCAACTACACGAGTTGTCGAATGAAAATAGATTTTTGTGGCCAATATATGGCAAAAAGTTTAGTATTGCAATACATTGTTTTGATAATAAAACTTGTGATAAAAATGTTTTGTAAATGGCAATGTTATTAATACAAATTAATTTTTGTGTTAGTGAAAAGTGTACTTTATTCTTTGTTTTATTTGTATTTTGTCTCACTATAACATAGAACTCGACCAAGGACTTGTGGAAGTACTCTTAGAAATCCAATCAAGGATTTATAATAGTACTTTGAGTATCCTTTAAGGATCTAACTATTTATATAGGAAGATCCTACAAGGATTTGACATTTGTATTTTGTTCTACCTAATCATAGAATCATCAAGTGATTTGGATAACGCTACGATGTGTAATACAATAAGAGCACTTATATATAGGAAGTACCAGCGGCGTATCCACCATGCTCTTATCGTATTACACTCGTTTCGTTATCTAAATCACTCTAGATTACATACTATAACACTACACAATTCTACACATAAATACACGTTCAATTTTTTGTTTCATGCTAAGAAAAGTACTCTTAAAAATCCAATCAAGGATTAAAAATAGTACTTTAAGTATCCTATAAGAATCTAACTATTAAAGTTTGTTAAGGTCTTGCCTTGGAAGGGTGTAGCCAGATTTGGAAAGGATGGAAAGTTGAATCCACGATATATTGGGCCATTTGAGATCTTGGAAAGGATTGGTACTGTTGCCTATAAGTTGAAGCTACCGGATGAACTAAATGGCGTACACGACACATTCCATGTGTCAAACCTTAAGAAGAGTCCAACACAAGAAACGGTTATCATCCCTGCGGATGAGATACACATTGATGACAAACTCCGATTCACAGAAGAACCCACTAAGGTTACGGATTGGAAGGTCCAGAAAACAAGGAGAAGTCGCATCAAGTATACTTGGGAACGTGAGGATCAATTTAAAGCCAAATACCCCCCACCTGTTTGAGGAAACTCCTGCAAGGGATAACTCACTTGAGTTTCAGGACGAAATTCTTTTTAACGGGGGGAGTATGTGACAAAGGACACAATTCCGGAAACTTCCGTACTATTTAATAATTATTTATTGTCTGCAATTATATGTTTTAACTCAACATTAAATGCTTGCATGTCATACATTTAAATCATGAATGTTATACATTTCATTTATCGCATTGTGAAACAATTTAAGCGTTGCATCGAAACAATTAGTAAACTCACCAGTTAGACAGGTTGTGTCAGCACAACCTCAGTACTCAGCTAAACGATAGATTTAGGACATAGATGTAGGTCCGACATAAAAAATATATCAAATCCCAAGTGGGAAAACAAGTATGTAGTTAACACTTTCTTGAAAAATTTAACAAACCTAAAAGTGTCTGTTTTGGAGAATGACAATTTTTCGCAGGATTCAAAATCTGACAAACTGTACAAGTCCAGAAATACATTTAAACAAAACATATAATATCTTATAAATTACATAACCTAAAAATTTAGCGAACGACAACGAAACGAGCACCGAACAATTAACCAAACATTACCAAAACACCCTATATGGACTAGTAGCATTGTTTTAATGTTATAACACTAATAATGGCCTTATGTTACTTAGTTACACATTAAAAACACTTAACAACACTTAACCCCTAACTCAACCCCCCCCCCCCCCCCCATTTCTCCTTCAAGTCGCTCAACTATTGAACTTTGACATAACCCCCCCCCTATCACTTTTGACGGTTTCAAAGGGGGCCCACAAGCCCCCTAATTGTCTCAAGACTTGGAGAAATGTATGTTGGATACTTGGTAGCCTAAAGTGAAAGATGGAAGCATGCACTTAATTTAAACAATAACACTTATCTTCATTCTCACAAATCACCTACAACTTTCAGCCACAATACTCTCTTCTTCCCCTTGGTTTCGGCCATCATCACCAAGAACCTCATCAATTTTTTTCCTTTCATTCTCCAAGCCATCCAAGTTCATACAAGGGTGCCTCAAGCTCAACTAAGAAAGTTTCAAGTCTTGGAAGTGCAAGGACCACTCAAGGGAGCTTTTAACCACCACATTCATCCTCTCATCTTCTTCTTGTTCATTTTTCCACTTCCCTAGCCACTAGAGCTAGTTGTGAGTCTTCTAAACCTTTGTTTTGATGTTCATTAGTAGTGTTATGATAACGTACAAGTTAAACCATCAAGAACACTAAACTTTAAAACATGAACAAGTAAAGAAATAAGAAGAGCTAACATAAACAAGTGATTTTTTGTGTTGTATGAAGTTTGTGATGAAATTGTTAGTTGTTTTGTGATTTTTGTAAGATCCATCACATGCATGCTTGTTAGAAGCATGGATCTAACAAGTAGATACATGGATCTTGAAAGATCCATGATAAACATGCTAGTAAACTTGAAGATCTTAAAAATGAACTTGTAAGTTGTTTTAAAATGAAATGTTGATGTTCATAAACCTACTAAACAAGTGGATGAACAAGTTTACAAATTAAAGTTTCAACAAAGTTTATAAAATGTAACTAGTGAGCCTTGTTTTAAGTAGATCTACAAGTTTAAAGTGTAGATCTAAGTTACTACAAGTTTATGTGAAACTTCAAGTTTGTTACATGAAAAATTATGGATGAATTTGATACTTGTTACTTGCAAAATTATTGATGATTGTGTTTTTGAGCTTAAAAGAAAATAAACACATGTTTTTAAACATGTGAAAACCTCCATTTTTAGGGGAAACTATGTCTAGATTTTTATAAAATTTCGATACTTAGAAAAATATAATTTGCAAGACTTTTTCTACTAAAATGTTAAAGGAAATTAAACATAGTTTTCCCCTAATTTTTATACAAAAATATAAATTAAGAAATAGAGTTTTCATCAGAGATTAAAACAAGTATAAATATATATATTTAGGGAAAAATATAAATATTTAGTTGTCACCAAAACTATGTGTTATGTGTATATTATGTGTATCTATATATTAGTATACATGTAGGGATTTAAAATACACTAAATATTCCCAAAGAGTATAAACACCAAATACACTTAAAAATACAAAAGGAAATATTCAAGAATAATATACACATAATCACCAATACTGTGACAACTGTCAAAAATCCAGGTATCCGTACAATTAACTAATCTTGATTAGTGCTTAACGACTGTGCTGAATTACAATTAACTTCTTTCTGATTTCTGCCATACACATACATGTGCATCACATATTGCATAATTTCATATCATTACTGCATGCAAAGATATTGACATAAATGATGCACAAAGCACAATTAGCACAGTAAACGGATAAATCAGCAAATGCTGATAGAACTCAGCACATAGACAGACAGTGTTTTGAGACCCAGTATGAGCCAGAAACTAAGTACTACACTAGTATAGAGTGTAGGAAAGTAAGGATCACAAAACTGCTTTTCTAGGTGATAGTTTAAGTGCCGGAAAGTGCCTAAAACTCACCCAAAGTGCTGAATTCAGCAAAATTCAGCATAAATCAGCATTTTAACACATTAATATTATGCAGAAACATGGTAAAATGGTCCTGAATGCTTTCCTAAGTGTCGGGTTGTTAAAAGTGTCACAAAAGGGTACTTAAAGAACACTAAACTGTAAGTTTAGCACTTTAACGAACCAGTATCCAACCGAACAACCGGACACTACCCGAAACATCAAATTTATACTAAAAGCACTGTTTTAATGTTTCCAAGCTAGTTATGATCCCCGAACATCATAACACCTCCTAAAAATATCTAATAACTGAAACACGTAACCAATACTTAAGATTGAACTATTAAGTAACTAAAGGGTTAAACCTACACCTAGACCCCCCCCCCCCCCACCTACAATCGGCCATACCTCACCTCCATACCTTGTGGATTTTATTTCTATATTAAATTAGATCTTGTTGTGCTTTTTATAACATATAACCCAAGAGATAAATTAAGAACATGGTTTATATAAAGACATTAAAGATCAAGCCTCATTTCTTCACACACACCAAAAACACACTTCTCCCTCTCCTCTCTTGGGAGCTCTCGGCCGAACCCAACCCACACCACCACCACCTTCAATCACTCATCTTCATCATTCTAAGATCATACAAGGGTGCTAGAAGCAAGATTAAGGAGCTTGGTGGCTTTGGATCTTGAAGGACCTTCTCTATTTGCTTTTATCCTCTTGATTTCTACTCTTGATCATCCCTAGCCTTGTGCTAGTCGTAAGAATCTTAATCTTGCTAGTTTACTTTCATTTTTAGTGGTTAATGATGAATCATGATAAAAAATATCAAGAACACTAAAGAATCATATGAAGTAAACATGAATATAAGCTTGTTTAGTAAAGATATCTTCATGAATATGAGTTGTTATGCTTGTTGATCTTTGATTGTTTGTAGAAGTGATGTTAATCATCATAAGGTCTTGCTAAATCATGATTAAAAACATAGTTTAGCAAGATGTGAAAGTATAAATTGTTGTAGGATGATGGATCATCCACACTTAAAGCATGAACTTGAAGGAAATAATGTTTTCTTGAAAAACCATGATTTAAGTAAGTTGTTGATCATATGGATCTAAATACTTATAAATGGTATTTCAAAGAAACCAAGTTAAAAACATAAGTTTCATATAATATTGGTTCTTACATAAACAAGACTTGTTTTTAGTGATTAACCAAGTGTAGAAACACTTGTGTAACAAGAAAATTTCATAAAAAAACATTTTTATAAAACATGATTACAAGTTGTAAACATCTAAGTCATTCAAGAATGATGTTTTTATATAAACAACCACACTTTAAAGGGTAACTAAACTCACTAAACACACTACCAAGTTACTACAAATTTTCATAAACTTTCAAGTTCATGAAGTGGTAGATTAAGCATGGTTTTGGCAAAATTGGTAAGTGTAAGTTGTTTAGAGTTGATTGTAAATTGATTGTGATGATTTTTACAAAAGAAAATGATATGCTTGAAAGCATGGAAACCACCATTTTTAGGGGAAACTATAGCAAAATTTTCTAAAAATATAAACACTTAGAAAAAATATTTATAAACATACACTTGCAAGTGTATTTTCAACAATAAATGGTTACAAATTTTTGTTACAAAAATATAAGTATTGGAGGTTGGTTTTTATAAATAAAAGTGGTTGAATATATAGAATATATATACATTAAGGACACACATGTGTGATTATTTGTATACTTTGTGTAATAGTTATATTATTTTAGTACTTGAAATAATATAACTCACAAAAATACCAAGGATTACCATCCAAAATATTACCAAAATCCCAAGGAATAAGTATATAAGTTACACACAAAATATTGACGAAACCGAACAAGAAATGTAACTTACAAAATATTCCGGAACTTAATTCGCAAGTATATTTTGGTAAATGATATTTTGGACACAAGGAAACGAAAGTATGATTTTTATTATCGCAAGAGTATATCATATTTTGACAAGAAGGAAATATATGATTTTTGGTGAATAAAAATATATATGTGTTTACTTGGAATTTTTAGAAGATATATTATTTTTGGGAAAAATATATATTTTCTTAAGTAAACTTAAAATACATTATTTTTGGATAAAAATAAGTTTATATATATTTTCTAAGTTAGACTTCAAAATATATTATTTTGGAACTACAAATATTTTTGCCAAAAGAAAAATTATATATAATTTTTCTAAGTAATATTTCTTAAATATATATATTTTGAAAATATATATATATATATATATATATTTGGTGG
Organism: Helianthus tuberosus; assembly: GCA_030545235.1. Lineage (NCBI taxonomy): Eukaryota > Viridiplantae > Streptophyta > Magnoliopsida > Asterales > Asteraceae > Helianthus > Helianthus tuberosus. The sequence continues at coordinate 153,506,240 of CM060364.1, read as the reverse complement.
ACTTTTATTAGAAATAATATTCCGGAAAGTATAATATAAATTTAAGTATATGAATACTTAATGAATACAATAAAATACGTATTCTCACACGTATAAATACTCACCGGAATACGACACCAAAACATGGCAAAATATACAAATACAAGAATACGTATACACATGTATAAGATACCCCCATCCTTGGGAAGGAAATACAAGTATTAATACTTGGGAAGTATTAGGTTAATATATATGTTTAACAATTATTCCAAAATTTAATAAGTATAATTTAAGTTAAAATATTAACTATTTTGACAATAATTATATAACTTGGAATAATAACAAAGGCGTAAAAGAAACGTAACTCAGAAACGTTAATGCTAAGTCAAGGCACGGCCCGTTCGTCTAATAGACATTAGTACGTTGTAGGTAGTCGTGTTCACCGGAGAAGTTCGAGTTACGATTGTTGAAGACACAAGACTGTGAGTTTCGTGTTCCCCCTTTTCTTTAACTGTTTTCAGTTTTATAACTTCGGGGGTGAAGTACATGTTACAATTGTTTACGAACGTTATTATTTGGTATGGTTAGCTAAGGAATGATACACTTAGATCATGTGAGTGGTGGGCATAACGCTTAAGGCCATCACCGAGGGACATGAGTGATAGATCTATTTGGGTGTAGCGAGCCCCGCCCATGTTGGACAAGGGTTTGCCCATGGGTAGACTATGTCTTACAGCCGGAAGCCCGGTGCAAAATCTGCTAGGTTTGAGCTCCCTGCATCACGTCACACATATCAATGGCCTTGCAAACCATTGGTGATCTGTTTTCCTTGTTGCTTTCATACCGGGATTTATAAACTTACTTACATACTTACAATGATTTCAAAGGTTTATACATACACACAAACAAACACACGAACTCACTCAACTTTTGTTGATGTTTTCAAAATACTTGTATTTCAGGGAATTAGTAAGTGGATCTGGCGGGCGTTGGAAGTTTCATGCTGCGTTGTGAATAAAGATGTTATCCATGGTTTTGAGGTTTGGGTTGAGTGTCTTAATCCTGGACGAGACACGTCTTCCAAACCTTGGTTTTATTTAATATCTTTTGATGAGTCCTTAGAGAACTCATAAACAATTTGCATGGTCAGTAAAACTTGAATTTGATGTCTTCGTTTTAAAACAATGTTGTTATGTTTTAAACTTATTTAACGGATGACAAATCTATGGTTTATATCATATAGTTGTTGTTATGATTGAATGCAATGGTATTAAGAAAGTCACACCATAATCACGCTTCCGCAAAAGTCAGGGTGTGACAGCTTGGTATCAGAGCTTCAATTGTAGCAAACTAGGATTTCTTCTCGAGTCTAGACTAAAATCATTAGGGCTCTCACGAAAACATCTTGAAAAAACATTTTCATTGCATACATGAAACGCCCCGATCAAGGAAACGAACATTTTTACAAACAAAAGACACGAAACACATTCCAAAGTTTATGTTTATGATTCAGTCTGAGAGACTGGGTGGTTCAGTCTGAGAGACTGGGTGGTTCAGTCTGAAAGACTGGGTAGTTCAGTTTGAGAAACTGGGAAGTTTAGTCTGAGAGACTAGGTAGTTCAGTCTGGGAGACTGGGAGATTCGGTCTGGGAGACTGGGAGATTTGGTCTGGGAGACTAAGTGGGTAGTCTGGGAAGACTAGGATGGTTACGTGAATACATTTTTATTACTTACATGCTTAATGATGATTGTTGATATATGTGCATATGTTGTGATTGTTTTGTTACAGACACTATGTCTTCATCTGAGAGTGGACTGTCTGATACTATCGACCCCATGGCTATCGTGTCAGACGATGAGATCGTCCCAGAGCCAGAGCTTTTTACCTCCGACACTGAGAGTGATCCGGAGATGATGTCGGATGATGAAGATGATTTCCAGCCTTTTGCGCTACCCGACTTTGGCGATGATTTACCGCATGCTGATGGTATACCCGACGAGGATCCCTTTCTTATTCCTATTCCTGCCCAGGACCATCTCATCCTCGGACATCCCGATGGTGAGCATGTCGTGGCTCCGATCCTCTCCCCTTTGCCTCTTGCGGCCTTTCCTTTCGAGGATTTGCCTTTTGATGACTTGTCTGATGATGATGTCGATCTTTTTTGTTGATGGCCCCCTGATGATGCCCAAGGTGATGGAGTTGTAGCTGAGGATGCCATTGTTGTTCCACTCATTGAGGTTCCTATTATTGAGGTTTCCTCTGATCACTCTGTTCCAGATTCCTTTGAGTCTGTATCATCCTCCACCTTGCATGCCGTAGGACTGCAGCGTTACCCCACTGATTCTGATACTGACACGGCCCTGTCTGCCGCACCTACTCCTCCACACGATTTTGAGCTTGACCTTGAGCTAGACTTTGTTCCTGACGATCAGCCTGTTGATGCACCCGCTGATCCTGAGCCGATACCTGCTGATCCTGAGCTGGCACCAGCACCCGAGCCTTTACCTGATCATGATCCTGTACCTTTTAGCATACCTGACATTGCACCGCTTATACCAGACCCGATTCCTGCACCCGCTGACCCTACCGCCTTTGCCAGGCAGGTAGACCCCCGATACACTTTCACCAGCAATGGGTGGATAGCTGATGATGATGATGTACCCCCTTTTGTTGAGCCTGTTACTCCCCTACATACGCATGCACCTATTGATGTTGCCCCTTTTCATCCGGTTGAGTCAGATGTACACCGTGCCGACCTACCTATCACTTTCTTACAGGACATTCCCGCACCCCGTCCAGGGGAAGGCCCGTCTAGCCAGCAGCCTAGCCATGACCCACATGTGACAGCAGCATTTCCACATATGCCTCAGTACATACCCACTGCTCATTTTACTTCTTCACCGCCAGGCGAGCCACTCATATGGTTTCCGCCGAACACCATGCCAGTTTCTGATCCCTACCATCCTTCGCATTTCACTGGCTACACACGGGATGAGTTACTCTTGTCATTACAGCTTCAGCAGGAGATCCTGTGTCGTAGAGTTATGGAGCTTGAGAGGATTCCACGTCCTCCACCTTGTTCATGTCCGTCACCTTTTGCGACTCCACCTGCTCCTCTTTTGCTTTATCCAGATTTTGATGTTTGATTTCTCACCATGGAGAAGCAGATCAGTTATCTATTGCGACATGTTTATGACCTTGAGGAGGAGCTAGCACATATGCGCAGCTTGCTTTTTTTTTCCTCCACCTCCTCTTCCACCACCATCAGCATAGCCGGTTTTTGGTTTTATGTAGGTAGCTTGCTTTTGTTGAGAGCATCGCTATTGAGTTGAGCTATTGAAGCCTTTTGGAGACCACTTTTTGTATGACTTATGATAGACTGATAGACATTTTGGACAAGGGTAGTGTGACCCTGTAGTCCCTTTTGATGTGATACGATACATTTGTAAAACATGTAACTGTATTCGTGGTCGATGAATGAAAGCTCAATCGTCATGTTCTCATTAAATACGATGATTAAATTACTTGTTTTCGCCATGACAGTGATGATTACACGCTTACTTGTGTTGATAAATGCTATTACACACACGTACTACATACTTATTATATACATAAGACCTGACCTATACAATCTTCTTTATAGAAGATGCCTCCTCGAAGAAACAATCAGTTGCCCACAACAGAGGCTGAACTGCAAGAACGAATTTCACAAGCAATCGCACAACATGAAGCTTTTCGCTCAGAGCATAGCAGCGGTAACAATGGAAATAATCCCCCAACTGGTAATGTTTAAGTCACATAAGACACATTACATTACGTTTGGACATTTCCATGTGTGCTTTGCTAATGCCTTGAGAATAACTATGCTTGTACAGGCTGTACTTACAAGCAGTTCCTTGATTGCAAGCCTCTGAACTTTGACGACACTGGAGGTGCTGTAGCTTACGTTAGATGGGCTGAGAAAACCAATTCTGTGCTGCAGATGAGCAAGTGTGCGCCTGAGTACCAGGTCACTTACATTTCGGGACTATTCTTAGACGAAGCTCTATCCTGGTGGAACCTTCAGGTTCAGACTCTAGGAGAGGAAGCTGCATATGCTATGACTTGGGATGAGTTAAAGGAACTGATGCGTAAGAAGTACTGTTCAAGGGCTGAGATTCAAAAGTTGGAAACCGAGTTCTGGAATCTTAAGATGGATGGACCCAAAATTGCTGAGTACGTGCAGAGATTTCATGACTTATCTCGCGTTGTTCCCTACATGGTTGAACCGGAGTTCAAGCGAATCGAGCGTTTTATTTGGGGATTGGCACCCCAAATCATGAGCATGGTGACGACATCAAAGCCTCCAACGATCACCGAGGCCATTGATCTGAGTGTGGCATTGACTGAAGAAGCAATTAGGCTGAACAAGTTCTCAATCTCTGATGGAAAAAAGAAGGAGACTCATGTCGAGTCATTTAGAGAAAACAAGCGGAAGTTCTCGAACTTTAAGAAAGGTACCCAAGGAAGCAATAGTGGTAACAAGAAAAGGGATGCAAACCTACCAGCCGAGGTCAAAATTGATGTTAAGAGTTCTGAGAACAAAGGGAAAGGATACATGGGCACTTTGCCTAAATGTGATGTATGCCTTTTACATCATGCCTGCCCATGTAGGTATAGGAAGTGTGAATCTCGTGGGAAGAATGGTCATACAAAGGAGACGTGTTGGGCTGGTAATGGTCGTGGAAATGGTGGCCAGAGAGGTAATGGTAGTGGCAGTGGAAACCGTGGTGGAAACGGTTACGGAAACCGCAATCAAGGAGGAAATGGCGGTAATGGTAATCGTGGTGGTACTGGAAACCAAGCCGGTAATGGAAACCGCAACCAGAACAACTCTCAGGGTGGTACTGGAAACAAGCAAGGATGCTTTAGTTGCGGAGATGTGGGGCATTTCAAGAGAGATTGCCCAAAGAACAACCAAGCCCAAGGAAGAGTTTTCAACATAGGAGCTAGGGAAGCCCGCCAAAATTCGAACGTAGTTACGGGTACGTTCCCTATCAACCAACACTTTGCATCTGTACTGTTTGATACTGGTGCTGATTATAGCTTTGTATCCCTAGAATTTAAGAATATACTTGGGTTGGTAGCTAGTAAGCTAGATATTCCGTATTCAATAGAACTAGCTAATGGAAAGCTAGTAGAAGCGAATGAAGTCATTAGAGGTTGCGTGATAGAACTTGGAGAGCGTGACTTTACGTTTGATCTTCTGCCAGTCGAGTTGGGAAGCTTTGATGTGGTAGTTGGAATGGATTGGTTATCGAGTAACCGAGCGGAGATCGTATGTCATGAGAAGATAATCCGAATCCCGTTGACGAATGGAGAAACGATTGTAGTGCATGGAGAGAAGCATGATATGCCTCAAAGGATTATCAGTTGTTTGAAGGCCCGAAGATGTTTGCAGAAGGGATGTGTTACCTTCTTGGCGCACGTCGTGGACAAGGAAGCCGCTGAGCCGAAGCTGGAAGATATCCCAGTTGTGAGGGAATATCCTGAGTCTTCCCCGAAGACTTGCCAGGATTGCCGCCGCAAAGACAAGTCGAATTTCAAATTGACTTAGTTTCAGGCGCTGCGCGGGTAGCTAAGGCACCATATCGACTTGCACCCTCAGAAATGAAAGAGTTGTCGACGCAACTTCAAGAGCTTTTGGACAAGGGATTTATTAGACCAAGCTTCTCGCCTTGGGGAGCTCCAGTTTTGTTTGTTAAGAAGAAGGACGGTAGTTTCCGTATGTGCATTGACTACCACGAGCTAAACAAGTTAACCATCAAGAATCGGTATCCTTTACCGAGGATTGACGACCACTTCGATCAACTTCAAGGTTCGAGTTATTACTCCAAGATCGATCTTCGATCAGGTTATCACCAGTTGAGAATTCAAGAGGAAAGTATTCCAAAGACTGCCTTTAGAACTCGATATGGACATTACGAGTTTCTAGTGATGCCGTTTGGTTTGACAAACGCACCGGCAGTGTTTATGGATTTGATGAATAGAGTCTGCAAGCCATATCTCGATAAATTCATGATTGTGTTTATCGACGATATTTTGATTTATTCAAGGACGAATCAAGAGCATGAGCAACACCTTAGAGCCATTTTAAAATTGCTCAAGAAGGAGAAGCTATACGCAAAGTTCTTGAAGTGCGAGTTCTAGTTGTGTGAGGTACAATTCCTTGGTCATGTAGTGAACGAAGATGGAATCCATGTGGATCCCACCAAGATTGAGGCGATTAAGAATTGAGAAACTCCGAAGACGCCAACCGAGATCCGACAGTTCCTAGGATTGGCAGGATACTATCGCAGATTCATTGAGGATTTTTCTAAAATCGCTCAACCATTGACCTCCCTCACTCAGAAGGATAGAAAGTACGAATGGGGAGATAAACAAGAGGAATCTTTTCAGTTGCTGAAGAATAAGCTTTGCGATGCACCTATTTTATACCTACCCGAAGGAACCGATGACTTCTTGGTATACTGTGACGCATCGTGTCATGCGTGCTGATGCAGTGACAGAAGGTTATCCTAGTTGAAAGTTCATGAGAAGAACTACACCACACATGATTTGGAATTAGGCGCTGTGGTGTTTGCCTTGAAGATTTGGCGACATTAACTGTATGGAACCCGATGTACGATCTTTACAGATCACAAGAGCTTACAACACATATTTGATTAGAAGGAGCTTAATATGAGACAGCGACGATGGGTTGAGTTGCTAAACGATTATGATTGTGAAATCAAATATCACCCAGGAAAGGCGAATGTGGTGGCAGAAGCCTTGAGTCGAAAGGAGAGGATTAAGCCCATAAGGGTTAGGGCTTTGGAGATGATTATACAAACGGACCTCTCGTTGGTATTCGTGCTGCGCAGAGAGAAGCTCTTAAGAAGGAGAATCTTAAGGATGAATATCTCCGTGGGATGGAGAACCAGATGGTACCCAATGAGGAAGGAACATTGTGTTTTATGAAACGAATTTGGGTTCCCCTCTTTGGTGGTCTTAGAGACGTGATTTTTGATGAAGCCCATAAATCGAGGTACTCGATCCATCCCTGATCGGACAAGATGTACCAAGATTTGAAGGATTTCTACTGGTGGCCGAGATTGAAAGGTGATGTTGCAACTTATGTTGGAATGTGCTTGACCTGTGCCAAGGTAAAGGCCGAGTATCAGAAGCCTTCAGGTCTTTTGCAGCAACCTGAGATACCCATGTGGAAATGGGAGCAGATCTCAATGGATTTTATAACTAAGTTGCCAAAGACACCCAGAGGTCATGATACGATTTGGGTAATCGTAGACCGTTTGACGAAATCTGCACACTTTTTGCCAATCAGGGAAAAGGATAACACTGGTAAGTGTTGGTGTATGCGTTTGTCGACTTCGTCTTGTATCGAGTCTTGTATTATATTAGATAGATTAGGACACGTAATTCGAGAAATCTGTCAAAAATAGGTCAACAGGCAATTTCACACGAAATTACAAGTTGTAATTTAGCTTGAAATTAACAAGTGATTTCAAACGAAATCATCTTGTTAATTCTGCTCGAAATGGTTATTCCGTGAGAAACTGATTCCGTTTGAGTCATGTTCAAGCGGAATTAGGTTGCCTATAAATAGGAGTGTTCTGATTTCGTTTCAAGTAATTCTTGTATGTGTGATTCCGGAGCCAAAGTGCTGCCGAAGTGTCATTTCGCTGTAAAACTTTGTCAAATCAATCAGAAAGACATTTAAAGTGAATTGCAAGCTGAATCGAACTCGATATGTCTGTTTCCGCCTTTCATATTGAGTAGAACGCCTCTGAACGACTCGTTTTGGTCGGTAAAACGATCCTACATGGTAAGCTAGCTGAGTTGTACCTAAGGGAGATAGTTGCTCGTCATGGAGGGCCTATCTCGATTATATCTGATAGAGATGGAAGATTTTTTTCAAGGATTTGGCAATCTTTCCAAGAAGCGTTTGGTTCACAGCTGAATTTGAGCACGACATTTCACCCACAGACAGACGGTCAAAGTGAGAGAACGATTCAGACACTTGAAGATATGTTACGAGCTTGCGTAATGGACTTGGGTGGCAGTTGGGACACTCACCTACCTTTGGTTGAGTTCTCCTATAACAACAGCTACCATACAAGCATTCAAGCTGCACCGTTTGAGGCTCTTTACAGACGCAAGTGTCGATCGCCATTATGCTGGGCAGATGCGGGCGATAGACAGCTAGTTGGACCCGAATTGGTTCAAGAAACGACAGATAAGATCATACAGATCCGAGAGCGCATTAAGGCGGCTCGTGATCAACAAAAGAGCTATGCGGACCAAAGAAGGAAACCTTTGGAATTTGAAGTGGGAGATATGGTTTTATTAAAAGTCTCACCCTGGAAAGGTGTGGCACGCTTTGGGAAGCATGGAAAGTTAAACCCACGATTCATTGGACCGTTAAGAATCCTAGAAAGGATTGGCACTGTGGCTTATAAGTTGGAACTACCTGCGGAACTAAATGGTGTTCATGATACATTTCATGTATCCAACCTGAAGAGGAGTCCAACACAGGAAACGGTGGTTATTCCTGCTGATGAAGTTCACATTGACGACACACTCCATTTTACAGAAGAACCCGTTGAGGTTACGGATTGGAAAGTTAACAAAACTCGAAGGAGTAGTGTTAAACTTGTTAAGGTTCGATGGAACGCGTGTCACGGCCCAGAGTTTACTTGGGAGCATGAGAACCGCATGAAAGCTAAATACCCGCACTTATTCCCTAACACCCCAGCATCTAGTAGTAAAGCTTAAAATTTCAGGACGAAATTTTCTTAACATGGGGAGAATGTGACAACTGTCAAAAATCCAGGTATCCGTACAATTAATTAATCTTGATTAGTGCTTAACGACTGTGCTGAATTACAATTAACTGCTTTCCGATTTCTGCCATACAGACACATGTGCATCACATATTGCATAATGTCATATCATTACTGCATGCAAACATATTGACATAAATGATGCACAAAGCATAGTTAGCACAGTAAACGGATAAATCAGCAAATGCTTATAGAACTCAGCACATAGACAGACAGTGTTTTGAGACCCAGTATGAGCCAGAAACTAAGTACTACACTAGTATAGAGTGTAGGGAAGTAAGGATCACAAAACTGCTTTTCTAGGTGATAGTTTAAGTGCCGGAAAGTGCCTAAAACTCACCCAAAGTGCTGAATTCAGCAAATTTCAGCATAAATCAGCATTTTAACACATTAATATTATGCAGAAACATGGTAAAATGGTCCTGAATGCTTTCCTAAGTGTCGGGAATTAAAAGTGTCACAAAAGGGTACATAAATAACACTAAACTGTAAGTTTAGCAATTTAACGAACCAGTATCCAACCGAACAACCGGACACTACCCGAAACATCAAATTTACACTAGAAGCGCTGTTTTAATGTTTCCAAGCTAGTTATAATCCCCGAACATCATAACACCTCCTAAAAATATCTAATAACTGAAACACGTAACCAATACTTAAGATTGAACTATTAAGTAACTAAAGGGTTAAACCTACACCTAGACCCCCCCCCCCACCAGCAATTGGCCATACCTCACCTCCATACCTTGTGGATTTTATTTCTATATTAAATTAGATCTTGTTGTGATTTTTATAACATATAACCCAAGAGATAAATTGAGAACATAGTTTATATAAAGACATGAAAGATCAAGCCTCATTTCTTCACCCACACAAAAACACACTTCTCCATCTCCTCTCTTGGGAGCTCTCGGCCAAACCCAACCCACACCACCACCACCTTCAATCACTCATCTTCATCCATTCTAAGATCATACAAGGGTGCTAGAAGCAAGATTAAGGAGCTTTGTGGCTTTGGATCTTGAAGGACCTTCTCTATTTGCTTTTATCCTCTTGATTTCTACTCTTGATCATCCCTAGCCTTGTGCTAGTGGTAAGAATCCTAATCTTGCTAGTTTACTTCCACTTTTAGTGGTTAATAATGAATCATGATCAAAAATATCAAGAACACTAAAGAATCATATGAAGCAAACATGAATATAAGCTTGTTTAGTAAATATATCTTCATGAATATGAGTTGTTATGCTTGTTGATCTTTGATTGTTTGTAGAAGTGATGTTAATCATCATAAGGTCTTACTAAATCATGAATAAAAACAATGTATAGCAAGATGTGAAAGTATAAATTGTTTTAGGATGATGGATCATCCACACTTAAAGCATGAACTTGAAGGAAATAATGTTTTCTTGAAAAACCGTGATTTAAGTAAGTTGTTGATCATATGGATCTAAATACTTATAAATAGTATTTCAAAGAAACCAAGTTAAAAACATAAGTTTCATATAACATTGGTTCTTACATAAACAAGACTTGTTTTTAGTGATTAACCAAGTGTAGAAACACTTGTGTACCAAGAAAATTTCATAAAGAAACATTTTTATAAAACATGATTACAAGTTGTAAACATCTAAGTCATTCAAGAATGATGTTTTTATATAAACAACCACACTTTAAAGGGTAACTAAACTCACTAAACACACTACCAAGTTACTACAAATTTTCATAAACTTTCAAGTTCATGAAGTGGTAGATTAAGCATGGTTTTGGCAAAATTGGTAAGTGTAAGTTGTTTAGAGTTGATTGTAAATTGATTGTGATGATTTTTACAAAAGAAAATGATATGTTTGAAAGCATGGAAACCTCAATTTTTAGGGGAAACTATGGCAAAATTTTCTAAAAATATAAACACTTAGAAAAAATATTTATAAACATACACTTGCAAGTATATTTTCAACAATAAATGGTTACATGAACTTTTGCCATAATTTTTTTTACAAAAATATAAGTATTGGAGGTTGGTTTTTATAAATAAAAGTGGTTGAATATATAGAATATATATACATTAAGGACATACATGTGTGATTATTAGTATACTTTGTGTAATAGTTATATTATTTTAGGACTTGAAATAATATAACTCACAAAAATAAGGATTACCATCCAAAATATTACCAAAATTCCAAGGAATAAGTATATAAGTTACACACAAAATATTGACGAAACCGAACAAGAAATGTAACTTACAAAATATTCAGGAACTTAATTCGCAAGTATATTTTGGTAAATGATATTTTGGACACAAGGACATGAAAGTATGATTTTTATTATCACAAGAGTATATCATATTTTGACAAGAAGGAAATATATGATTTTTGGTGAATAAAAATATATATGTGTTTACTTGGAATTTTGTAACAACTCTCATTTAAAAGTATTAATTCTTATCTTAATTTGGTTAATAGGAAACCCTAATTGAGAACCCCAAGTAATTCTGTATAAACCCTAAAATTTTCAGAACAATCGGAATCAGGATCAGGGCCCCTAAAACTCAGGGGGGGGGGGGGTAAACCCTAGTTAATATTATCTAAACAGTTTTACGTCTAAAAAGAATTCGAACGAACGACCAACTCACCTGAGCTACTGGGACACGGGGCTACCCTTTGTGATAAGAACTCCATAGAAATTCGTGCACCCACCGGAGAAGTAATCATAATTACAGGGGATAAGCCACGTAAACCCATGAAGTTCATTTCAGTAATGAAAGCTGCTAGTTATGAACGAAAGCAAGGAGTAGTGTATATGATTTCAGTAATCATTAGCACTAAGGGTAAGGAACCTAAGGAAATTCCGGTAGTATCAGAATACCCAGAGGTATTCCCAGAAGAACTACCTGGATTACCACCAGATAGGGAGGTAGAATTTAGAATTCATCTAATTCCTTGAACTACACCAATAGCCAAAGCACCCTATCGGTTAGCACCCACTGAAATGTTAGAATTGAAAAAGCAATTAGATGAATTACTGAGCAAAGGATTTATACAACCTAGCTCATCTCCATGGGGAGCGCCAGTATTGTTTGTAAAGAAGAAAGATGGTTCAATGAGAATGTGTATTGATTATAGAGAATTGAATAAGGTTACAATTAAGAATCGATACCCATTACCTAGGATTGATGATCTGTTTGATCAACTTCAAGGAGCTAGATATTTTTCTAAGATCGACTTACGCTCCGGATATCATCAATTAAAGGTACAAGAAGAAGACATACCTAAAACTGCTTTCAGAACTAGGTATGGTCATTACGAGTTTACAGTCATGCCCTTCGGACTAACGAATGCACCTGCAGCATTCATGGACATGATGAATCGAATCTGTAAACCGTATTTGGATAAATTTGTAATTGTCTTCATCGACGACATACTTATTTATTCCAAAAGCCAGGATGAACACTGTCAGCATCTGCATGCACTCTTAACTTTGTTAAGAAAAGAAAAGCTTTACGCCAAATTCTCGAAATGTGAATTTTGGCTACAGGAAGTTCAATTTTTAGGACACATGGTGAACCACGAAGGAATTCACGTAGATCCTGCTAAGATAGAAGCAATCACTAAATGGAAAGTTCCACAAACAACTATGGAAATTAGAAGCTTTTTAGGATTAGCTGGATACTATAGGCGCTTTATTAAGGATTTTTCTAAAATAGCAGTGCCATTAACTAAGTTAACCTGTAAAGCGGTTAAGTTTGAATGGAAACCTAGGCAAGAAGAGGCTTTTAGAATTTTGAAACAAAAGTTAACCAATGCCCCAATTCTAGCCTTACCAGAAGGAACTGAAGATTTTGAAGTATATTGTGATGCTTCTAAACTAGGATTAGGATGTGTGCTAATGCAACGCAAGAAGGTAATCGCGTATGCATCAAGACAATTGAAAAAGCACGAGGAAAACTATACAACTCACGACTTAGAATTAGGAGCCATAATTTTTGCCCTTAAAATTTGGAGACATTATCTGTATGGAAGTAAGTTTACTGTCTATACGGATCATAAAAGTTTAAGATACATATTTGGGCAAAAAGAATTAAACATGAGACAAAGAAGATGGATGGAAATTCTCAGTGACTACGACTGTGATATTCAGTATCACGAAGGAAAGGCAAATGTAGTTGCAGATGCCTTAAGTCGTAAGTATCATGAGAAACAACGACGGGTTCGTGCTCTTAGATTAAATCTACAGTTAGATTTAATGGAACAACTAAAGAAGGTTCAAGAAACAGCAATCAAGGATGATGCTGAAGGAATGAAATGACGAATAAAAGAATTAGAGCAAGGAAATGATGGAATTTGGAGATTCCATAAGAAAGGGATTTGGGTACCTAAGCAAGGAGACTTAAGAAATAAGATTTTAGAAGAAGCCCATAAATCTAGATATACCATGCATCCTGGTAACAATAAGATGTACCAAGATTTAAGGAATAATTTTTGGTGGATAGGAATGAAAAAGGACATAGCTAGATATGTTTCTATGTGTCTAACTTATTCACAAGTTAAGGCAGAACACCAGAAACCTTCAGGTCTACTACAACAATTAGAAATGCCTGTATGGAAATGGGAACTCATAACAATGGACTTTGTTACTAAGTTCCCCAAAACCAGAAAAGGTAATGATGCGATTTGGGTAATTGTGGATCGATTAACCAAATCAGCTCACTTTCTACCCATGAAAGAAACCTTTAGCATGGAAAGGTTAACAAAGTTGTATGTAGATGAAGTAGTATCCTTACATGGAGTTCCACTCTCCATTGTATCGGATAGAGATAGTCGTTTCACTTCGCACTTTGGACAAGTTTCCAAGAAGCCATGGGGACTAAACTGAACTTGAGCACTGCATATCATCCTCAAACAGACGGACAAAGTGAAAGGACAATCCAAACTCTGGAAGACATGCTTAGGGCATGTGTGATCGATTTTGGTGGGAATTGGGACAACCATTTACCCTTAATCGAATTCTTCTATAACAATAGTTATCATTCAAGCATCGAAGCTGCCCCATTTGAAGCACTATACGGACGTAAGTGTAGAACTCCAGTGTGTTGGGCAGAAATAGGAGAAAGTCAATTGTCAGGTCCTGAAATTGTACAAGAGACTACTGACAAAATCACTCAAATCAAGGAAAGACTGAAGACAGCTCGAGATCGCCAGAAAAGTTATGCAGATAACCGACGTAAGCCGTTAGAATTCCAAGTTGGAGATAGAGTACTGTTAAAAGTTTCTCCTTGGAAAGGAGTAGTTCGATTTGGAAAGAAGGGAAAACTGAGTCCAAGGTACGTAGGACCATTTCCAGTCATCCAACGAATAGGACCAGTCGCCTATCGCTTACAACTACCAGAGGAGCTAGCTGGAGTACATGACGTATTTCATGTATCCAATCTCAAGAAATGTCTATCTGACGAGTCCCTGGTAGTACCTCTTCAAGATGTAGAGGTAAATGAGAAGCTAAAATTTGTTGAGAAGCCACTACAGATAGAAGACAAAAAGGTCATGTTTCTCAAACATAAAAGACTCGTACTGGTCAAGGTCAAGTGGAATTCCAAAAGAGGACCGGAGTACACTTGGGAGCTGGAATCAGAGATGAAGCGAAAGTATCCTTACCTGTTCCAATGAGTCTCGAGGACGAGATTTTTATTAAGGTGGGGAGGATGTAACAACTCTCATTTAAAAGTATTAATTCTTATCTTAATTTGGTTAATAGGAAACCCTAATTGAGACCCCCAAGTAATTCTGTATAAACCCTAAAATTTTCAGAACAATCGGAATCAGGATCAGGGCCCCTAAAACTCAGGGGGGGGGGGGGGTAAACCCTAGTTAATATTATCTAAACAGTTTTACGTGTAAAAAGAATTCGAACGAACGACCAACTCACCTGAGCTACTGGGACACGGGGCTACCCTATGATAGGGTGGTACCCCTCGCGCCACGCGAAGGCCCCTCGCGCCACGCGAGGGCGCCCTTTTTCCAGTATATATTCAGGGGTTTGGCACTTGCAATTACGCGTTGGTTCGACGTTAAAATTCGATTCATGCATTGAGATATCGTCCAAATACTACAGAAACACACACAATCTCGAATTTCTGCCGCGATAACAGGGTAATAACTCGATCGCTGCTACGATTCAAGATCCGATCGATTTAAACTATCCAATCAATGTTTAAGTGCTGCCCAAATTAGGGTTTATGCTTTGTCATGCGTCGTGAATTCGATGGATGTTTAAGTATCGCACTTTGTCATTTGTTGTTAAGGTTTTAATCTCGTGAGTTATCGTAATGCTGTATTAGTTACTGACCTAGTTTCGTGTGCGTTATTGTTAAATTAGGTTAAACAGGCTTATCAGTAGGCTAAACTCTGCCCAAATAAATCTGCAATGTGAGTCATTCTCTTTTTACCAAATTTGATTTCAAAATCATGTTTGTTTTCAAAGTTATAATTACAGGGATTAAGTCTTTGTAATCTCCAAATTACAGCCGGTATGTGGGGTTTTGTATACATTACTTGATAACCGTCACCATTGGACAACGGGTTAGCCAAGGGGTGATATGACCATAATCACAGACACCATTTGACAACAAGATAGCCAATAGGTGGTCGAGTGATAAATACCGTGGGTAGATGGTTGATACGTATAAGCATTGTAATCGCTCTTAATACTGTAAATTGTAATAACGCGTCGTTTTTAGTAAAAAGAATGATTCACCAGTATTTCTGTGACAACTGTGTTCTGTAACCGATGTACGATGTAAAACAATGATGATTATTAATAAAACAATGTGCTTTGGTGTTATTATATGTGTTTTGGTGTTTCTATGTGTGTATTTGTGTTGGTGATTTTTTTCAATACGATCCGATTCCGATTGCAAGCTTTAAAACGCGTTCTGGAAGGTTATACGCAAACTGGTGTGTAATCGCAGTCAGTATAACACGACAAACACTCCGGAATAGTGACATAGGCTTAACATACCTTAAATAACCTCCACATAACTTAGAAATAAGTTTTGAATGGTTTGGTGTGTTGAAATCAACTTTGTTCGATCGCAGGGACTATTTGTGTCAAACTGCGAAACTATGCCGATTTGTATAGTAACGAACATTCCGGAACATGACCATAAGTTAAACATACCCTAAATATCCTTTACATAGCTTAGAAATAGGCTTTGAGGGGTTCGGTGTGCTAAAGTAAACTTTATGCTCATTCAGGGACTAAAAGCGTCAAAAAGTGCATAAGTTTGCATTTTCACGCATAACTTACGTTCTGAATACATCCGGACATCCAAAAATTTATGTAAGCACTAAAATATTTTATTTTAGTGTTTGGCATAAGAAAAATTCCATTCGTCTCTTAATTTGGATCGTTTTTGCGTTCGTTACGACTTCCGTCGTAATTAAGCGAATAACGCAACCGTATGACCAAACGAACCGACATCCGAGATGTTCTTGAGCATATTTTAAGTTCCCTATACATTAACTTTATTTTAGAGCCTTGAAATGGGGTTAACGGGGCTTAAAAGTGCCAAAAATCAAGTTTTACAAGTGCAGGGACCTTTTTTTGAAATTTCTGGCAGATTCAATGAACCTAGTCCATTTTGAAGTATTGGTGGTTTTAACCCATGGTTTTGCAAAACCATGGGCTGGTATTCAATGAACATAGTCCATATTAGGGGCTCCCATTGTTTTAGAAAACCATGGGCACACATGTAAGGTCCAGATCTAAGCTCAGTTTTCGAGGAACGATCCTAACGGTTCAAGGAAATCTATAAATACCCCATGATCTCAACCCCAAAAACCCACACCTTTGAAATCTGAATTTGTTCTCTAAGTTGATGTGTTTAACACTTCATACCTGAGAATATTCGGATTCAAAACTTCCATTCTTGGACCCGTTGTAAGTGTTCTTTCGTTCTTTTCATTCGTTTTAGCGTTAAAGTCAAACTGCGTTTGACTTTCTGCATTGACCAGTTTATGGTCAATGTGAAGTTTGTTTGAACTTCATAACGTGAGCGTAATCACGATGGTTATATTCCCTTGTGACTATACCTACTGATTACCACGTTATCTAGGCTCAGTGACGAGTCGTAGTTTTGGCCAAAATGCGTATTCTTGCGTATTTTGTAACCAAGCTACTCTTAGGTATCAAAACCGTTTGTTTTGATACCAAACTTGTTTTCTAACTTAGTTAAGCATGTTTTAACATGCTTAGCTCGTCACTTTTAGTTTTGTGCTTGTCTAGGGTCGTAAAGGTAAGCGATCTAAACAATCGCTTATACTTTCGAACCCGACCCGTTTGGGCAATCATTAGGATCCAACCAAACACATTAGGTGACCATAGTGTATAGGGAATAACCTTCCAAGGTTATACCTTATGGTCGCTTCGTTTAAGTAGTTTTATGATAGGTAGTTTATATTCCTTAGGTAAATTACCAAAAATGCCCTTTTACGCCAAAATTTATTTTAAGCATATGTAACATAACCTTTGGTATCTAAATTGATTAGAGAACAATATTAAACATGTTGAGGCATATTTCACTTATCATAGGACTAGTTAGGCGTTCCGAACGCGTTTCACGCGAACGACGCGTTAAAGTAGCATAAGCTACCTTAATGGGTCGCGATGGGTCGAAAGCACTTAGGTTAGGTTTCATTTAGGATGTAGGCCTTGTTAAACCATATCACATGAGTTCCAACACTCATTTGGGTTACAAGACCTCATTCTGTCCGATCTTCCGATTTAGGCGTCTTTTGTTTGACTAGTGATTCAATTACTAGGTGCTACGTGATTTCTCTGGTTTACTCGAGTTTGTTGAAGTACTATTGATTGAGGATACCTTGCACTACATGTGAGTACATAGATCCCCTCTTTTACATGTTTTGTGGTAACTATGTAAGTACATAGTTCCCCTATTTTACTGTTTTCAATTGTTTTGGGGTGATTTATATGTACAAAATGTTTTCAAGGTTTAAACGATGATTTCAAAAATGAATAGAATGATTTATACTAAACTATTAACGATTTCGATAATGTGAACGAACTTGTTGGTTGTAGTTACATAACAAACGACATTCATTAGCATTGATCAAGCCGACCAGTATTAGGTTATGGTACCATAGGATATGACAAATCCCGTTATTGCACTATACCCATGGTTATGTGTGGGTGTTGTGGGTAACGACTGAATCTGATGATTGTTAACTTACCCTTTGGAGGTTTGTTAATGCAAGAACGAGTTGAACGATGAACGAGTCACAAAGGTTTGAATGTTATTAACGAGACGACCATGTATAAGTTTTCACAATTAAAACGAGGACGATTTAAACGAGTAAACGATTTGGGAACGATGTTAAACGATTTGGGTAAACGATACTGAAATGATGTCACTCAACGATGTTTTCGAAATAATGTACGAGTTTTATTAACGAGTTTATACGAGATGTTTTACAAGATGGTTTTCTAAAAACAAAAAGCTTTTGGGTTAAGAATCATGGCTACGAAAGTTTATAAATTTTAATCATCTCGATTTGAGTTGGTTAATCATGTTGCAATATTATACACATTTTAAAAACAAGGTTTTCGAGGTATTGCAATATAAGAATACAAGCCATGATTCCGATACTCTTATAAAACCTATGTACTCGCCAGCATTTCTTTGCTGACTTTGTTTTTACATATGTTTCAGGTGTTGTTGCTTGATTGATGTTCTAGGATGCATGCGTCACATAGGATCTGGACGAGGCCTTAGTGACATAATATCTATGATAGACGATATAAAACTTGTTGTTCTATGTTAAAACAATGTTAATGTTTAATATTATAAATAAAACGAAACACTTTTTTGTATCCATGGTTATGAAACGATAATTCTGTTACAACACCCCCCGACGTTTCCGCCACGCTTTGTTGTTTTATGTGGTTGGGGTGTGACAATTTCCCGCTGACAAAACCTTTTTCAAACATGTTTCAGGTGATCTGTTGTGATCCAGGAAAAGTGTCGTAAAGCATTACAAGATTAAGGAAGTGGCTCAGTATAAATAAAAAAAAAACATGTTTTGTAAAATAAAGATTTCCAGTGAAATCACCTTATTGTAAACTACCGGGGTTTTATCCCGAATTATGAAATAAAATAATCGGGCATTTTTAGTTTTAAAAAGATCCTGCTAAAATCTTCCGCTGTCAACTCAATTAAATAAATACCACGGGATTTTCTGCTCCGCGGCTCCTGAACCGGGTCAAACCGGGCCGGGGGCCGTGACAAATTTTTAGAAGATATATTATTTTTGGGAAAAATATATATTTTCTTGAGTAAACTTAAAATACATTATTTTTGGATAAAAATAAGTTTATATATATTTTCTAAGTTAGACTTGAAAATATATTATATTGGAACTACAAATATTTTTGCCAAAAGAAAAATTATAAATAATTTTTCTAAGTAATATTTCTTAAATATATATATTTTGGATATATATATATATATATATTGGTGGACTTTTATTAGAAATAATATTCCGGAAAGTATAATATAAATTTAAGTATATGAATACTTAATGAATACAATAAAATACGTATTCTCACACGTATAAATATACTCACCGGAATACGACACCAAAACATGGCAAAATATACAAATACAAGAATACGTATACACATGTATAAGATACCCCCATCCTTGGGAAGGAAATACAAGTATTAATACTTGGGAAGTATTAGGTTAATATATATGTTTAACAATTATTCCAAAATTTAATAAATATAATTTAAGTTAAAATATTAACTATTTTGACAATAATTATATAACTTGGAATAATAACAAAGGCGTAAAAGAAACGTAACTCAGAAACGTTAACGCTAAGTCAAGGCACGGCCCGTTCGTCTAATAGACATTAGTACGTTGTAGGTAGTCGTGTTCACCGGAGAAGTTCGAGTTACGATTGTTGAAGACGCAAGACTGTGAGTTTCGTGTTCCCCCTTTTCTTTAACTGTTTTCAGTTTTATAACTTCGGGGGTGAAGTAAATGTTACAATTGTTTACGAACGTTATTATTTGGTATGGTTAGCTAAGGAAGGGTACACTTAGATCATGTGAGTGGTGGGCATAGCGCTTAAGGCCATCACCAAGGGACATGAGTGATAGATCTATTTGGGTGTAGCGAGCCCCGCCCATGTTGGACAAGGGTTGGCCCATGGGTAGACTATGTCTTACAGCCGGAAGCCCGGTGCAAAATCTGCTAGGTTTAAGCTCCCTGCATCACGTCACACATATCAATGGCCTTGCAAGCCATTGGTGATCTGTTTTCCTTATTACTTTCATACCGGGATTTATAAACTTACTTACATACTTACAATGATTTCAAAGGGTTATACATACACACAAACAAACACACGAACTCGCTCAGCTTTTGTTGATGTTTTCAAAATACATGTATTTCAGGGAATTAGTAAGTGGATCTGGCGGGCGTTGGAAGTTTCATGCTGCGTTGTGAATAAAGATGTCATCCATGGTTTTGAGATTTGGGTTGAGTGTCTTAATCCTGGACGAGACATGTCTTCCAAACTTTGGTTTTATTTAATATCTTTTGATGAGTCCTTAGAGAACTCATAAACAATTTGCATGGTCTGTAAAACTTGAATTTGAAGTCTTCGTTTTAAAACAATATTGTTATGTTTTAAACTTATTTAATGGATGACAAATATATGGTTTATATCATATAGTTGTTGTTATGATTGAATGCAATGGTATTAAGAAAGTCACACCATCATCACGCTTCCGCAAAAGTCAGGGTGTGACAAATACATGGGTGCATGGACAAAAATACCAATATATATATAGGGGATGGTTCAAATGAAAACCACTTTTATTGTGAAAACTCGAAAACTAACTAAAAAAAGCCTAAAAAACACCCCAAAATTTGTTTTTTTCAATTTTTTTTTATAAAAATCGCAGGTTTTTATATATAAATTTTTTTTTTCAAAAAAAAATAATTTTGTAGTACACATGTGTAATAATACACATGTGTAGTACACATACACATGTGCACTACAATTTTTTTTTTGAAATGTTTTTATATATAAAAAATGGCGAAAATTAGTATGCAAAAAAAAAAAAAAATTTGGTATGTTTTTTTGGCTTTTTTAATTAGTTTTCGAGTTTTCACAATAACTAGTGGTTTTCATTTGAACCTTCCCCTATATATATATATATATAGGGGAAGGTTCAAATGAAAACCACTAGTTAACGCGAAAACTCGAAAACTAACTAAAAAAAGCCTAAAAAACACACAAAATTTTTTTTTTTTTTTTTTTGCAAAACCAAATTTCGCAGGTTTTTTTATATAAAAAAAAAATTTTCAAAAAAGAAAAAAAAAAATTTTTTTTTTGTGTAGTGCACATGTGTAGTACTACACATGTGTATCATTACACATGTGCACTACACAAAAATTTTTTTTTTTTTTTTTTGAAAATTTTTTTTATATATAAAAACCAGCGATTTTTATTAAAAAAATTGAAAAAAAAATTTTTTTTTTGTGTGTTTTTTAGGCTTTTTTTAGTTAGTTTTCGAGTTTTCGCGTTAAAAGTGGTTTTCATTTGAACCATCCCCTATATATATATTCCCGATTAAATTTATGGACTTTGGACACTTGGACAAGTATATGGGACAAATATATATATATTTAGAGGAACATATATATAATTACTACAATTATTGGAAATTATACAAAAAATCGGAAAAGTGATAAAATATATATATATTTAACAAGCAAGATATATATTACCAACAAGTCTTAAAAATATATTAGTTTCAAGAAACATAATTCTGAAAGGTATAAATCATAAGAAATGTTTTTTGGACATTTAACACAAAATACATAAGTGTTTACACCTAAATACATGTATAATTGCCTAAGTATACATTTGGTAAAACTACAAATACATTTATACTAAAATATATACGCCCCACTTGCGGTATGCGCATATAATGTATATATGTGTGGGCCATCGGGGGGCAAAAGTGAAAGTGCACTAATTTTAACGTTATTTTACTACTTTCGTGAAAATAACGTTAAAAGCTGAGGACGGTTAATCAGGCATCATGTGGTGGCGTTGATAGCTGAAAGACAAAAGGGTACATGCACTAATCGGTCTTTGTCCCGATTGCTGAGTGTTATGTGCCTTATGTGCAAGGCTTGATGCAAAACTACTATCGAGCCGGGGGTCTCACTGGAAGCAGCCTCTCTATTCTTACGGAGTAGAAGTAAGGCTGTCTACATCTTACCCTCCTCAGACCCTACCTTTACTTTGCTATTGGTGGGATTTACTGAATATGATGATGATGATGACATTTATACTAAAATAATATCAAAAATATTACTTATTAAAGGTATAAATACGACGTTGACTTTGTCAAACTAATACAAATACATGTACACTTGCCTAAGTATACATTTGGTAAGGTTACAAATATATTTATACTAAAATAATATTGAAAATATTATTCATTAAAAGTATAAATCGATGTTGACTTGGTCAAACTAATACAAAGACAAGTATACACAAATAATACAAGAATACATATATAAGGATAAGTTAAAAATATATTATTTATGTTTAACACATGTTGTTTACAAGAATTCAATATATATATTTCTTTTATTCGAGAATAAAAATATATATATTTACAAATAGAAAATACAATTTAAATTAATGATAACGTGACCAAGACCACCATTACCCCTTAATACGTATAGTTTTTCTACAAATTAACCTTTTCATTGGATAATTCTCTGTTCACTTTAAGGAAAATGTTAAAGATAAAGAGGCCCTCTTTTCTTAACCCTTAAGTACTTCAAATAATATACACTTATGTGTATTCAATAAGAATAAAATGGTTCCTATATTACTAATACTTATGACTGATTATTGATCTGCTAGTTTTAAAAACCTCATTTTCAAAACACAAGATTACAAGAACCCAGATAAACCCATGATTTAATAACCAAAATAAAAGTAAATTGAAACATAAAATTGAATGATTCTAGAAACACTATATGGGTATAAGAGAAACAATAGAAAAATCAAACAATTTTAAGTTAAAACAGCATGTCGAATCCAAGTCAAAAGGAGAGTAAAATCGAAAAATTACGAGCGGATTCACATCTTCAACCGCGCTATTGAGGAGACGTAAGCCAATGGTTAGGTGCCACGTAAGTATAACCATGAAAATGCTCACCGGATGTTGGTGTAGGAGCCGGCGAATCATCTAAAGGCAACGCAGTCCAACATTTGTCAAAATTTTCAGTGCAATCTTCACCACTGACATCTTGCTTGAACTTTGGCCGCAATTCTCTGGACTCTAAGATTGTGTCGTCGGATCTATTTGGGGTTAGGGTTCCAATGGTGGTTGCAAGGGGAAGCGGCGGTGGAGTCGGTGTTTGCAGTGGAGGAGGTGGTGGTTGGATGGTGAAGACGACGATGGTTGCAGGGGAGTAGGCGGTGGTTGGATGGTGAAGACGGTGGTGGTGGCGGCATATGGTGGTGTTGGTGAAGACGGTGGTGGTGGCAATATATGGTGGTGGTGAAGACGGTGGTGGTGGCAATATATGGTGGTGGTGAAGACGGTGGTGGTGGTAGGTGAAGGGAGAGAGAGAGCGAGGGGGGAGAGATAAATATCTGTATTGTTTGTTACACACACACACACACACACACACACATATATATATATATATATATATATATTTTGAAATATTTTTTTAAAAGATAAATTACAAGTTTTGTCCTTTAACTAAGTAAAAAGACTAAATTACCCATGTGTAATAAGACTTAACAGAAAAAATTAATTGGGTTAAACTCAAATGACGTAACTTGCAACAAAATTCTCTATAAAAGGGCAAAATCTATCAAAATTCATTGAAAAGGACATCACCTGAAAAATAGTATATAGATAAAGGACAAAACTTGCAATTTTTCCTTATTTAAATTTACATTGTTTTATATGTACAAGGAATAGGTTCTTTTAGACTCGCAAGTCTAATATGGTATGTAAAGCTTGGGATCGATCTCGTTAGGCCTTGTTCGATTCACGTTATAGCAGTGGCGGATCTAAAAAACCTTCGTAGGGGTAACGTCTTAAAAGAAAGGGGTAACGAAATTGAAAAAACGTTAAAAAAATGTCAAATTTTTCCAAAATTTACACTACCGCCGGAGCTCCAAAGGGTAGCGGAGGCTACCACTTCTTATATGGTACATCCGCCCCTGCCTTATAGTAAACCAATCTCTCAAGAATGTTATGAGCGGCTTGAATCGTTTATATACATTTTCGCCAGTTATACATAACCCAATATCTTAATTGTACTATATCATTTAATTAATTAGAAAACTTCAATTAATTAAATCATTACTTGTAGGAAATGCAATTAAGGATCCATGCATGGAAACTAAACAAAGACAAAGAACATGATTTAGTAGTGAAATTCTAAATGCATGTGTATTGTAAATGCCGCGTTTTCGACTTTTCGGTTAGGCATGAACAAAATTCTAAAGTGTCTACGAAATTACATAATAATCCCTAGGTTTTAACACAATTACACTTTCGAAATAAAAATAATGATAATATAAAACTAAAGTTTATATACAATTTTTCGTTCATCTATTTAAAAAAGTGCTTTGACATGTACATGTGTACATGGGCGGACCTACTTTATGGGGTGGGTGGGCGGCCGCACCCCTTGAAAAAAAAAATTTAGTGGTATTTTTCATGAAAAATCACGACCGCACCCCTTGTAAATTTTCGTCCGCACCCCTTAGAAAAAAATGTTAGGAATTTATATAAAAAAATTGTGAACACAGATTAAAACCCGATCAAATTATGTAAACAAGTTAGCCCACTAACCTATTTAATAAAACTTAAATTCAATCCATCAAGCCCAATAACTTAATACCCATTCAAGCCCCATTCCAACTGCTAGTTTCGTTAAACAAAATCAGTCCATGTAATAAAAAAAACCCAAATCGTTGGTGGTTTTGTTGATTATATGATTGTTGGTTGGTAAATAACAATACTAGGGCATGAAATTCAAAATTTTAAATTGAAAATTAAGGAACATGTGCTATGGTTGAACACTTGAAGATCCTTGTTTATTTTGTATGTGATAGGATTAGGAAAGATCAATGAGTAGGGAAGTTATGTCGCGATTTCTCAAGAGGAAAGGGGTTGAGCCACTTTTTTTCGTCGGATTCTTCTAATTAAAGACCAATGTATGTTTTAGATAAGTTTTTTTGTTCTTTTATTTAATGATTAAGAGAAATAGAAGTAGGGATGATTTGAATGTTGATGCTTTTTTGTTTGTTAATGTGATAGGAAGTTAGGAACTAGGGTTTGATTGTTTGAAAATTGAAATGGACCCGACCCGATCTGATTCGACCCGCTATGAAACTTTGTTTGTTTGCGTTTACTTGTTTTACATGACCTGACCCGACCCGACCCGCTATGAACCGATTTTTTTATATAGATAGGGGTCTAAAATCTTTAAAAAATTTCCGCACCCCCAGGAAAAAAATCCTGGGTCCGCCACTGCATGTGTATGTATAGTAAAATAGTAAATAACCTCTAAACTTTATAACAGTGTGATATGCAAATGTGCATAGAATATAAACTAACTAGTACGTTTTTTTCAAAAATAAAAGAAACAAAAACATAGAATATTATATAAAACGTGCACATAAAAAAACCTAACGTTTTTCATAGTTGTACTCGTTATTGAACTGGTTGTCTTACTTGTTCACCAGTCGGACTGGCTTCAAAAGCCTTACAAGTTCATAAATAATTTATAATATATATATATATATATATATATATATATATATAGGGAGAAGATCATGCGAGAACCACCTCTTATTGCGAGAACCGCGAGAACCAGTGTGAACACAACCAAAAATGCCTAAAAATAGCTAAAAATCACACATATTTTTTTTTTTTAATATTTTTTATGTTAAAATCGCTACTTTTCGAAGCAAAAAAAAAAAATTGTATTTAAAAAAAAAAAGTTTTTAAAAAAAAAAAAAAAATTTTTTTTGGCTTCTAAAAGTAGCGATTTTAACATAAAAAATACTAAAAAAAAAATTTAGATTTTTTTTTTATTTTTTTAGATTTTTTTAGGTTTTTTGAGGGTTTAGTTTTTAGCATTTTAGCTTGGGGGGGGGGGGGTTTAGGTTTTTGGGGGGTGGGGGAGGGGGGTTTAGGTTGGGGGGGGGGGGGGGTTAGGTCTTTTTTTAGGTTTTTTGGGGGTTTTAGTTTTTAGCATTTAGCTTGGGGGGGGGGGGGGGGGGGTTGGGGGTTAGGTTTTTTTAGGTTGTGTTCACATTGGTTCTCGCGGTTCACACAATAATGGTGGTTCTCGCATGAGCTCCTCCCTATATATATATATAGGGTCGGAGTTGGCTACAAAGTCTATTTTTCCTACAAAGTATACAAAGTCACAAAACAACACAATTTCAGCCATAAAACCAGTGGCGGAACTAGAACATTAACTCAGGGGTATCCTAAATTTTTTTTTTACCGTGCAATCATACAGTATTAAAAAAACAACAATAAATAAATAAAGTAAAAAATTATTTTCGACCGCACAAACCGTAGCATTGTTCAAAAATTCCGGGCCGATTCGATTGCGTAAATCCGTCTTGACAAGCTTCAATTTCAAAAAAAAAAATAGTTATTTGGGCTATTATTTGGTTATTTGGCCTAATCTAATGTGCTATCATTTTAGTTATTTGGGCTTATTATTTGGGTTTGTATCATAATCACTACCTGGGCTTATTATTGGTTTGTAAAAAAATTTTGAGGGGTGTCCTCGTAGTTGGTTAGAGTTGTCCTTAGTATAAAAATCGAAAAAAAAAAACAAAATTTACACTATCGGA
Source organism: Helianthus tuberosus (assembly GCA_030545235.1). Taxonomy (NCBI): domain Eukaryota; kingdom Viridiplantae; phylum Streptophyta; class Magnoliopsida; order Asterales; family Asteraceae; genus Helianthus; species Helianthus tuberosus. The sequence goes on along the minus strand of CM060364.1, from coordinate 153,479,427 downwards.
AAAAAGTTGAGCCGTAGCCCGTGCTACGCGTGGACCTTCTTTAGGTCCGCCCCTGCATAAAACACACTCAAAACCCACAAATAACAAAGTGAAGATTACTAAGATGTCATATTCGTGGGTTTTGTGTTGTGTTTTGGATGATAAGGCTTTGATTTTCGAATGACTAATATTAATGTGTTTTATTTGATTATCATGTTGTGTTTTATATTTATAGTTCTACGATGGTGTGTTTGAAGTTTTTATGGACTGTTAAGATTTGAATATTGTGTTTTAGTGATCTTCACTCTGTTATTTGTGGGTTTTGAGTGTGTTTTATGGCTGAAATTGTGGTGTTTTATGACTTTGTACACTTTGTAGGGAAAATGGACTTTGTTGCCGAACTCCACCAATAACTGATTTAAAATTCTATATATATATATATATTTGCATTTATAACTGATTTAAAATTTTTAATAATAACCTATTTTAACTTTTATATTGATTGGCAATGTTAACAAAATAAAATGCAGGAAATAAACGAACTATGCTGGCTAAAGTAATAAATAAATTAATACACTAAATTTTGAATAATTTTTTTTTTTTTTGAAAATTAGTTCCAACCATTGGACTGATTCGTCTATTCAACCAATGGGCGTCATAATCAACCTTCTCACATGAGGGTGGTTAAAATACTTAATTGGACTGATTATATATGTGGTTTTCATTCTGATTCCGAGAACACTGAATACATCTATCTATACACACAAAATAGAGTAAATTACCATTTTAGTCCCTGAGTTTTTGTCCAAATTGTCATTTTAGTTCAAATAGTTTTTTTTCTTCTCTGGGTCCCTGACTTTTCATTTTTCTTGCCATTTTGATCACATTGCCTAACTTAGTCTAAAAACCAGGTTATAGTCAGGGGTATATTTGGCACTAAATTATTATGAGGTTTATAAATTATGTTGTAAACTACCCATGGTTATCACTACACAACAATTATGCCAAAAATACCCCTGGTTATAACCAGATTTTTAGACTGAGTAAGGCAATATGATCAAAATGGCAAGAAAATGGAAAAGTCAGGGACCCAGAGGAGAAAAAAAAAACTATTTGGACTAAAATGACAATTTGAACCAAACCTTAGGGACTAAAATGACAATTTACTCCACAAAATATATTAGAAGTCCCAAGTATTGGTATGCATATTTGCATGTAACACAAACCTAGCCTATTTATATCATAATTTAAATTTAAACACAAAACATTATATACATAAATATGAATATGAACATGTGCATGTGAAAATTTACTATACACGCAACAATAATGTAAAAAGATAATCCACACACGTTGATATGTAAGTGTGCATAATCTTATGCTATTCGGGGAAGGAACACCAAATAGAAAAAATAGGGTTTGATATTCACCAAAATACATATGTTTTACTCTCTCATTTTACGCGTTTTTTGGCCGTAAAACCGAGAATCGGATACTTAATCGGGTTTATTTTTGTTTACAAGCCTAAAACAGCGTGCCAAACAAGAAGATGATGAAAGCGATGATTTTCCGGGCGAAACGGCTGAACTACGAAGATTCTGTGAAGAAAACTGATCTGGGCAAGTTGCACGGCCGTGCGGTTGGTGGCACTCCCGTGCGAATCCGACAACGAGGCTCAGCTCAGCAGTGCACGCTAGTGCAATCAGGAGTGCAACGGAATCCCAGGAATGCACGACCGTGCGATTGGAAGCACTCCCGTGCGGATGCGATGACTAGCTCCAACCCGGAATTGCACTGCCAGTGCAGATGCTCGTGCCAGCCACATCTCGGCAATGCACGATCGTGCGACTCATGGAACGCCCATGCCCATCTGAAGACCGGTCAAGATTTGCTGATGTCACACGGCATGGTGAACAGTATGTTAAAGTGCTCGACCATACACTTTAATCGCACAACCGTGCGATCTGAAAATTGTATAAAAAACAGAAGGCAGCAATCAGTTCGGAACTCTGGACTTTTGGGAGCTTTTCTGGCGATTTATCAGGCTCTGGAGGCTCTGTTTTCACCCGGATTCAAGCCACATCGTGCCGATTAGCTCCGTTATCATCCGGATTCTCAATCTAGTGCTTGTTTATGGTTTGATTTCTTGAATCTTTCCATGATTTTGTTGTAATTCAAGCACTTTGGTTGATGATTATGTATTATTGTAAGCCTAAGGGCAAAAACACTAGTATTCCTTGCTTAACAACAACCATTAGTATGTTAATTATGTTTGTAATGACACTTGAAGCATTTTCTATGTTAACCTTGATGATTAGTTTGCAACCTTGTTTATTGATGTTGAATTCTTGATTATAGTTAATTATCTTGGATGATTAGTATGTGGCTAGTTGAGATATTTGCTAAAAGAAGCTTAATTAATCATGTATTAGTAGACTTTGAACTTGTTTAACTAGTTTAACTTGTTTAAAATGTTTACTCCATGATACTAGAAATGGTTAGTGGTTTAATAAGGGGTAATTAATGTTAATCAAGAAGGCTTTCCTTCACGGAAGGACCTTAACGGGTTAAATGGTGTTGTCATGAATTCTTGACATAAGTTGTTAACTTAGTTAGTAGTTTAGGCCAAAATTGCTTGCTTGGTGAATTTATGTTCAAGATTTGTAAAATGAACTCGGTTGTGATTTAATCTAGTTTATGATTGTCTCGGTGGTTACATTGTGTTTATCGGTGTCACTTTCCTTGATTAAGTGAAGTTAGAAAACTCCTAACGGCTGACTAACTTTTCTTTAGGGGATTTTCATAGACATTTGTCAATTGGGCGTTAAAGAACAATTTTAGGTGGTTAAAGTGTGTTTATCGTTTTAGCTTTCCAAAGAATTGTCATGTTAGGATTCCCGAAAGGGATACTAATTGTGTTGAAAGAATGGAAAATTGACCAAGTGTTTTAAGTGACAAAACCGACTTAGTTCACATACTTTGGTTGTGCATAAAGCAAGGCTATATATTTATTTTCATATTTGGAGTCTATTATGTTTTTAAAAGTATTTGCTTAGTCTTATTTTAGTTTTTAGAAAATCACCCACTTATCTTTCTAACTATAATTTAATAACAAAGGTTTAGTATTATTCCTCCGCCCACATCCTTGGATCGACACTTGGTTCTTACCGATACTTTACTACATATATGACGGGGTACACTTGCCCTTTCGTGTGTGTTTTAATGTTGAAGTATAAATCATTTTTATAAATTTAAAACCGAATCGTGTGTAAAATTCATTGTAAAAATATGTATATACGCGCACACGTCAAGTTTTTGGCACCGTTGCCGGGGATTGTGGCGAGCTTTAGGAACGACCCGAGTCAATATCTTATCGGTGTACATACTTGTGAATATATGTAAATATTTTCTTGATTATTTATTTATTTATTTGTTTGTTAATATTTCTTGTTTTTGATTTAATTTATTCGTTTTCAATCTCATTTTAAACACTTATAAATTTTTATTTCATTTATTTGTTCGAATTCAGACTTATTATTCGTTTATTCTTTGAGTTTTCGGCTCCGAAAAATTATTTTTATACTAGCCGATTTGATTATTTTTACTTGTTTTGATTGTTATAAAATTTTGGGCCCATTTTTGAATTTTTATAAAAAATTCAGCCATTTTAAACAGAAATTATGTTTTATTACAGCAAAAAAAAGCCTTATTATAATAATATAATATTCATGTGTGTCAATTTTTCGTTTGCAGGTTGATGTCCTCAACCCCCGCTCCCGACGCTGTTGAGCTTTCAGACGAATCCGAGCGTGATCTGAGGAGACGTCTTCGTGAGAGATCCCGCGCGGTTGCGCTGTAACTCGCAGCAGCTGCGGATGAGCTTGTGGTACCCGCTGAAGCCGAGGGCTCAGGGGACGTAAGAAACATAATCATGGCGGACGACGAACGACCACTGAACGAGTCAAATCAGCCCGGAGGTGCAGGCCTAGAGCCAAGCATTGTCCGACCTACGGTAGACGCACCTACTTTTGAAATTAAATCTAGTATTATAAATATGGTGCAGAATTTGGTGCAGTTTGACGGACGCGAGCATGAGGATCCTAGACGACATATCGCTGCTTTTCTCGAAGTATGTTCAACTTTCAAGATTAGGGATGTTTCGGAGGACGCTATTCGGTTGCGGTTGTTTCCATTTTCGCTGCGTGACAAAGCTAGGGCTTGGCTTATGTCATTTTCTGTAGGGTCCATCAGGACCTGGAATGAGCTGGCAACGTTATTTATGCAGAAATACTTCCCGCCTGAGAAAACAACCAAGTTAACGAACCGGATTGTGACTTTTCGTCAGGACAAAGGAGAGTCGTTGCACGCGGCCTGGGAGCGATTTAAGGATTTATTACTTGATGTTCCACACCATGGCTTCTCCAAAAGACAGTTGGTTTTGACGTTTTACAAAGGGCTTAATTATGACGCGCAGGAGCGGTTGGATGTATATTGTAACACCTCGCAAAATCATGTCCAATGTAGTAACGACACGTGTCATAAACTTTAAACGTGTAACGAAGTGATTACGGGGGACTAAAGTTGACAAACGGAGAAAGTATATATGTGAAGGGATCCAAAGTGTCAACATTTGAAAATTTTGTCTTTCAACGACCCTATACGATGTTCATACTCTTAAACGAGAGAATTGGGAAACGTATGAAGCCGATTGTGAAAGAAAGTGGAAGTTTACAAGACGCGAGGGTTAAATGTGTCAACATGTTAAATTAATACCTCTGAGTGACCTTTTAATGAACCCGGAGCCTTGTAACGATTAATTATACTCCCAAGAATAAATGGCGAAAATTTCACAAGGTTTCGATGTCGAAATACGCTAACTTTCGTGATTAAAGGGTTAAAAGCGTCAACAAGGCAAAACTTGTGTTTTCGGTTATCAATTATCGAAACCGGACCTAACAATGATTGGTTATATCTTATAGATCATAAAAATATAAATTTTATGGGTTAAATGTGCTTAAAATGGAAATTGTTACGTTTTAAAAGGTCCAGGGGGTGAAAATGGAAAGTTTGAAACTTGCTGAATTGGTTATCACCATGGTGGCGTCGCGCCACACCTGAGGCCCTTTGCTGTCGCGCGACGCGACCGCATTATCTGGGCAGAAACTTTGCACAGCTACAAGTTTCAGCAAGTTATCTTCTCCAAACCACTTCCACACTCACATAACTTGAATTCTATGGACTCTTTGCTGGTTTTTAAAACCACTAGACACTTGTGAGCATCAGATTAACACCTGGGACACTTGGAATCATCTTACCACATCCAATTTCCCTATATAAAGGCCCTCAATTCTCACTTGGTTCTTGCACACTTCCAAAAATTTCCATACTCTCAAAGTTTCTCAAGCTTTGGAGCTTCTCTGAGCATCCTGGTTATCTAGGAAGCTTCTCAAGTCTAAATTTTCATGCTAAGGACTCTTGTAAGTGCTCTTAGCTTTCGTAGTTAAGTTTTCATTAGTGTAATGACCGAAAGTCAAAGACATCGTAATTACGCTTTGACTTTGTGATTAATCACTAACGGTCCAGCCACTTTTCGTAATGAAAGTGGCTATGTGTTGATAATTATGTAGGTGTTAAACCCTTAAAAGGGCACCTTCTAATTATCACGTTATCTCAGTCAATTGTCAGGTCAAACTACTTAACAGAAAAGTCAAACGAGTTAGTTTTTGCAAAATAAATCATAACTGATATTGTAGAAGCTATAAAATACATTTTATCACTTAAATAACTTGGTAAATAATATAAGAACATGTTTAGGCATGTTCAACCTGACAACTCTGAGTATTAGGCTCGGTTCGTAACCAAAAGTCACAAAAGTAGACTTTTGCTTTGACTTTCAGTTCTGACCCAATTTAGCTTAGTTTAGATATGCCTTAGGGTTCCTTTAGGACCATATTACATGTTAGTATAACCCTCTGAGGTTATACAACTTGGTTCCATAGAAATCCTAGTTCATTGCATGTTTCCGTTAAATGCTTAAAAGTTGACCATTATGCCCTTTTGATATTAAAATGAGATTTTTGAAAATGTGAGAGGACAAAAACCTTTATTACTGATATATTAGTATGTCCTAAAAATTTGACATCCGAATCTGGTCTAAAATAAGAGTTATGCTCAATATCGTAAAACAAAAGCCTTTTGTTAATTTAATGGCATTTTTGGCATAAATCATATTTAAACTCAACTTTTGACACCAAACTTGCCACCTACTGTTAATATATAATATTTAGGGATTTTTGGAAATTTTTGTTGAATTTTAAAATGATCATAACATAGGGTTCTTGCATAGGCTAGGTAATTGACGATAATGCCCTTTTTGCTAATAAAATGAGTTTTACACATCCTTTACATATCTAACATTTTTCTACTGATTTTATACATTAAATAAATTATTTGAAACAGTAGAGGCTAATCAAAATCTCAGATTTACTTAATCAACCCGAATATCGTCAAATACCGACTTTTATGCGATTTAGGCGCATAATATGGTTTAAAACCATAATTGGCACCTAAGGCTTGTTACCTACTGATATTATAAGCAAATTTTTATACTTTAACAGTAAGTAAAAGTCTTGAACTCAGATTTCCAAATTTGACCCTTAAAGCATATGTAAAATGACCAAAATGCCCCTACGGTGCATAGTTTGGTCATAAAAGATAAATTTCACATATGTATGATATCTTACTGATATAACTTGTTAAAATAAATATTTTTACTGATTATTTTAGACCAGAACCTCAGATTGCTATTTAACCTCTTTTATAAACTTTAAAATGACCAAAATACCCTTTCGGGGCTTAAATTGGTTTTAAATTCGTTTTGGGCATAATGGAAGATATCCTACTGATATCACGACATAATTTAAGCATAATAACTTATGGAACTTGTACAGGACTCATTCGGTTACCCGATATGCATATACGCGTTCGGTACGGTTATGTAACTAGTTTGCATAAATTAGCCGAAATGGGTCAAACCTTATCATTTTTTACTTCAAAATCCAGAATGTATTTAGTTTTTCCATTTTATACAAGTCTTCATACTTGTTGGGTCTAAATCAAATTCTAATCCGGTCTTCGCTTAATCTTGCGTTTGGTACCGTAAAGCTCTCTTTAAAACTAACCGGTCTAAGTTACAACTTAAATAAGACCTGTTAGGAATCTAATAGGTTAATAAAACCTTCGTTCCAGATTGAGAGCCCCGGTAGAAGTACTTGCACTTGCTGATTAGATTATACGGCTAAGAATAAATTACTTTTAGCTCAGGTAAATACTTTTAACTTATTTTCCCTTATACGGGCTTGGGATACGGTAAATTATTACTGCTTGGTCGGGTGTAGAAACCTTTTAATCAAATATGATTAAATTGTATAATCCCGTTTTAATTAGTATTTCTTGATAACAAATAACATTGGGGGTTAACGACCGTGTCCGGGATATCCTTTGCTCATTCAAAAAACGTGAATGGCCACGACTTAAGCACGGGGTGTAGGCATACACCTGTCTTTTGCGTATGTAAAAGATATACTCACTCGTGAGGAAACTTCTTGTGAGTTTATATTTGTGGTGTGTCGATTAATCTTGTTCGGCTTTTATACCGGCCCTAAATGTTGGACAAACATGTAAATCTGATACAAGATTATTATTAATATAATTGTCCCAAGTTATAAAATGTTTATGCCTTGTGCATTCAAATCAATTTTCATAAATGTTTTCAAAAGAGTTGGTTAATTGTATTTACCAGTGTAAACTGACGTATTTTCCAAAAAGACTAAGTGACAGGTGTTGTACGTAATTGGCTGGGAGCTCGGGGCGTTAATAAGAAATCTTGCAAGTTCTAACGTCTATAGTCTGTTGAACAATATTTATATTTCTGTTTTAAGATCCGTCTGTGGATCCATTATCGACCGTGTGCATAATATTTTATTATACTTTCAAATTCGGTTTGTATTATTACTTTTAGTCTTCCGCTGTGCATTAAACTGTGATTATTTGACAATGATGATATCTACTACTTCACGATACTCCCCACCGGTAATACGTGGAAATATCGGGTGTGAAAGGTTGGTATCAGAGCCAACATTGAGTGAATTAAACACTAGCCTTATGTGTTTAATCTCAATGACACAGTTGCACATTCCTCGACTTTCGAGTCTAGACATGAACTAGGAATGATCTCATCCCTGTTATATGTATACATTGTTTTCGATATTTATGTATTTCAGGAACATGTCGCCAAGCAAAGCTGCCATTGGTGGAAGCTCTCCAAACCCAAAGTCTAAGAATGTTAAGCTTCCTACCACAGCTCGAATAAACATACGACCAGTATGGAGAAAAGATCTTTTTGGACCCATTCCCAAAATCAAACCAGTTGAAACCGTTAACCATAATTCAGATTCTTACCTAAGACTTTTGAAACTTCAAATGAGAAGCCAACATCGGAGGAGTCCATACCAACAGTCCCTGAGGCTCCCACTCTGAAGATGATACCTATAGACCCAAATGATCCATATTTCTTACCTCCCAGTCTTGGAATCCCAAACTTGGATTATACTTGTCCTGACCCTATTCGTGATCCATATTATTCATTAACCATAGAATCCTTGGATTCCACTTTTGCAAAGGTTCCTAGTATGGAAGATTTCGACTACTCGCCAAAACCTTCAGTATCCGTGTCGCACTGAGTGAGCCAATGAGAAAACTTTCAGAAATAAAGTGAAGAAGAAACTCTTTTTATTGTATTTCGTTTCTCTAGTAGTCCCTATAAGGACATATTTATCTCTTTAGTCCCTGCGTGGACGAGTTTATTGTTTAAGACCTGTTTAGGGCAATCATTGTAATTTTAGGACTTTCTATGAAAAGTTTCCTTTTTGAAATTTACTTTGGCATTAAAACATATACATATATAATATGTCCTAAATCAAAAATATCATTTCAATTTATGATTGCTCTGCCATTAAATCTCGAAAGAAAATCTTAAAGGTATAGCCTAGCCTATGTGTCATTAAGACATGGCCATGATGGTATAACCTTTTTAAGATAATAAATCATTGTTAACACCTAAGAACGTGTTAGCACTCCTGACAAGTGTGGTTCGAGAAAATCACACCAGTCATCCTTATATTGGATTCTTCTAATTCCTGGTTCAGCCTAATGATCTAGAAATCATGGCTTATATCATCCAATAAGATGATCATATTAGAAACATCCATTAGTGATGAAGTGCCTACGGGCCATATTTATTGTCCTTTGTGACAAATGACAGTTGTAGTCTATGACTCTCTGTCAAGAAGGGTAATGAACTATGTTCAAACCTTAATGCCTTGATCCTATAAGATCATAGCTCATAAATTCAAAACTGTCCCTGTGACAAGGCCTTTTTGTGCCATTTTAATATCCTAAATAATTTATAACTGGATTAACTATGATGAAAAATTTAAAATAAATCTGATTATCAAATTAACCAAATATGGTCTATTTATACCATGGTTAATGAATCATCGAAAATGATGATTCCATAATAGACTTCTAAACAAAAATTATTATCAACTATTTTCAGCATGCCTGAATCAGACGAAGTCAACAGTCATCCCATTATGAGGAATGACAATACAAGGATGAATGTAACGACTACAGATTTACAGACAATGATAGATAATGCTGTCACTCGAGCCATGGACAGACAGTTCAAAGAACCAAGTGGTACTAGCAGCAGGACCCAATCTGAACCTCATACCAAACCACCTATGTAACACCTGTGCCTCCACGGCCATCAAACAAATACCGAACCAATGAAATATTATATTTCATACTTGGGATTTGTAAAAATATGTGTATCATTTGCACATATCAATTTTTGTTCCATTCCAAATTCTAAATCGCTTTCTGGAAGGTTATACGCGCACCGATGCGTAAATATAACCAGTTTAATGCAACAAACCCTCCGGAATAGTGACATAGGCTTAACATACCTTAAATAACCTTTACATAACTTAGAAATAAGTTTTGAAGGCTTTGGTATGGCAAAATCAAGTTAAATCACTTACAGGGACTAAAGTTGACAAACTGCGAAAGTATGCCAATTTGAACTGTAACAGACATTCCGGAACATGACCATAAGTTAAACACACCTTAAATATCCTTTATATAGCTTAGAAATAGGCTTTGAGGGGTTCGGTGTGCTAAAATAAACTTTTGGGTCATTCAGGGACTAAAAGTGTCAAAAAGTGCACAAGTTTGCATTTTCGCGCATAACTCACGTTCTGAATACATCCGGACATCCAAAAATTTATGTAAGCACTAAAACATTTTATTTTAGTGTTCGGCATAAGAAAAATCCATTCGTCACGCATTTTGGATCGTTTTTCGCGCATGTGCGCATTCCGTCGTAATTAAGCGAACATCGCATTCATACGGCTAAACGAACCAACATCCGACATATTTTTGAGCATGTTTCATGTCCACAATGTTTAGACATCATGTTAGGGCCTTATAGTTGGCTTAACGGGCCTTAAACATGTCGGAAATGGCTTAAACACATAACAGGGACTGAAACTGCAATATTTGAAACTTGTTTTCTGATCTGAAGAGCTAGGCGGCCCGCGTGAGCCAAGCTTAAATCTTAGGCGGCCCGCGTCAGCCTCTCTGATCAGATAAGATCGAACAGTCAGCGTATTCCAACTGTTTTAACCACAACCACAAGCTCACCACTTGCCTATTCAGCTGATAAGGATCAATTTTAGGCACCATAAATTTCCGACACTTGTACGGATACGATTAAGGCACGATATTCGACAAACGATCTTAACGGTTACCCGAAAACTATAAATACCCCACCCCCCATTACTCCAAAACCACTAGAATCTGATCTAAATGACTCTAAGTTGGAACCATTGTTTCATACCTGAGTTATTGTGATCTAGATTAGCATTCGGGGACCCTTCGTAAGTATTCTTTCGTCTTTTATTGCTTTTCGAGTCCGAAAGTCAAACTTTGTTTGACTTTCAGCGTTGACCAGCTTATGGTCAATGCGAAGTTCGTTTGAACTTCGCAACGTGATTGTAATCACGATGGTTATAGTCCCTTGGGACTATGCCTACTGATTACCACGTTGTCTAGGGTCGTAGGGTAAGTGATCTGATAAATTGCTTATACCTTCGAACCCGACCCAGTTTGGTCGATCATTAGGATCCGACCAAATACATTAGGTGACCATAGTATATAGGGAATAACCTTCTGAGGTTATACCTTATGGTCACATCGTTTGAGTAGTTGTATGATAGGTAGTTTATATGCCTTAGGTAAATTACCAGAATACCCTTTTCATGTATAATTGGTAATTAAGCATATGTAACCTAAACTTTTGTCACATAACTGATCATGTAACATGTTTAGGCATATAATACTTGTCATAGGACTAGTTAGGCGGTCCGAACGCGTTTCACGCGAACGACGCGTTAAAGAAGCATAAGCTTCCTAAACGGGTCGTAATGGGTCGTAGACACTTAGATTAAGGTTTCATTTAGTATGTAGGCTTTGTTAAACCATATGACACGAGTCTCTATACTCGTTTGGTTTACGAACCCTCATTCTATCAGATCTTCCGATTATAGGTCCGGTTTATTAATGTAGTTACCTATATTAGGTGCCGTTTGATATCCGCGATCTCTAGCGTTGCTGGTGGTTATCTTAGGACTTCTGAGCAATCTCAAGTGAGTACATAGACCCCTCTTTTACTGTTTTCCAAACTGTTTTGGGGTGGAACACATGTGCCTACTTGTTACTTTCATGCTTTCCTGTTTTCACATCATATACCTGCTATGTTCGTTAGTACATTATAGTACATGATTTCATTACATTTTATGCTATGTATGTCCATTGCGTGCATACTTAGTACATCGTTTTACATTGACATTTTATGCTATGTATGTCCATTGCGTGCATACTTAGTACATCGTTTTCATCACATGCTTACATTTTGTTATGACATTTGGGTTGTTTACAATGGAACAATACATTCATTAACATTAGCTACGCCGTTCGTTAGTAGGAAGTGGTACCATAGGAATTGACAACTCCCGTTCTGGACATCCCAGGGAAAGGGGATGAAAGGAATGACCGAATTCGATATACATAATTTAGATAAACCTTTAAGTGGTTTAAGGGTTTATCGCCACAGTCTCAAGGCTTGGATGTATGCATTTTCACAACACCGCATAGATGTTCGTATCAGTATAGCATGCATTTCCGCAAGACATAGCTTTGATTTAAACCAAGTTTTACTTCAATACTATGTTCTTGTGCATATGGTTTAGTTGATACATTTCACTAGCCATACATATCATTTTGGTTACATATTACATGATTTACATTGATCATGCATTTCCACAAAACATAACTTTGATTTAAACCAAGTTTTACTTCAATGCTTTTATTTGTGCATTTCATCTATGGTTTAGTTGATGCATTTTCACTAGCCATACATATCATTTTGGTTACATATTACATTGTTTACATTTGACACATAAACACTTTTGACATTGGTTATACATTACATGATTTACATTAGACATGAACATTTTACATTGTTGGTTTGGTTTGAGTAAGTGATTAAGTAACGATGCGTGTGTAATATGATACAAGCATGGTGGATACGCCGCTGGTACTTCCTATATATAAGTGTTTGTATGGTATTACATATCGTAGCGTTATTTAAATCATTTCAGTTTATGACATATAACATTTTATACAAATAACATACTTTTCCCAATACATTGTTTTACAAACAACTTAACTTATACAAACTCATTTTACATGGTTATTCATTTAACCATGCATTATTCTCTTATTTATACGTATCATCTGAACTTATTGTTTTTCAAATGATTTACAAAGACAAAGCAAATTACAAGGTTCATAACTAAACATTTTCTTAAACAGAAGTCATGAATCTTATTTTCACAAAACCTATGTACTCGCCGGCATTTTTATGCTGACGTACCTATTTTCACATGTGTTTCAGGAAATGAAGCATAGGATTGATCAAGATACACTTAGGCGGACATGGGCCTTAGTGACAATAAAAGATGCAGACTAGTTATTTATGTTATGTTTCTTTGATTATCAAGACATTGTAATTCATTTATTCAATAAAACAATATTTCAATTTCCATGTGTTATGAAACAATGATTCTGTTACAACACTCCCCGATGTTTCCGCCACGTTTTGTATGTTCTACGTGGTCGGGGTGTGACAGAAAAGTTGGTATCAGAGCTCATGGTTATAGGGAATTAGGTTAATAGTAATACTTTGACCTAGTCTATAACCTTCTTAGGACCCTAACGCGAGTTTACTTGCGTTTAGTCATAAAACAATACTGTCACCTATCCTTAGGCGACAACCACAACAAGAACATAAATTTCAAAACCGCTTTGAAAAGCAATCATCTGTTCTAGGATGATTGATTACTAGGTTTTGAACCCTCAGTTATAAGGTTTTGAACCCCTTTGAATTTTCAAAATCTCGTCAAGGTTTTGGGTTTTAAATAATGTGAACACGTGCAAACTGGAAGGGTGAATGCCTGTATTCTGGGTTTTCTGTCTAGGCAAGCACTTCGTATACATCTCATCAGACGCGAGACCAGTTGTGCTTACCTGGGAATTCTTGGGATGAGTGTTCACTTATAGGCGAGCATGTCTTCGCGATACATTATTTTTGACCCATTTACTTTGATTTGTCACCATCTCATTTGTTTGCCTTAGGTAACAAACAAATGATCACAATTTTCATTCGTTAACATTCTGCATTGATTTTCCAATAACCTTTCACTTGCTTCTTCCTCTGTCTTTCATTTTCTTTTAGAATGTCTATTCCTCTCAGCACTGGTCAAATGCCCGAGCGAACAGCCAAATTTGTCCAGCAAATTGGCGAAGTGATTCAGAGGACTGTGGATTTAGGTATTGCCATGGCTCGTCTCAACAATGAAGCCTCTCGTCTCGACAATGAAGCCACTCAAGAGCCACTGAAGGAAGCAGAAGTCAAGCCAGCACCAAAATCAAGGAAGCGTAAGGCTTCAAGGAAACCCGCAGCGGTTACACCTAATCAAGCGGGACCTAGCCAAGTGGCAAGGCCACCAGCTAGGAAGCCGTACTTAGGAACTGCTCCTAGGTGCAAGCGATGTAACGGTCATCATTCAAACCTCATACCCTGCTTCAAATGTACCTACTGTGGACGGCGAGGACATTTGATTAACACATGCCGCTTTGCTGCCCAAAACAAAGCTGCTATAAACCTTGCTGCTACCCAACTCCAAGTCAACTCAACTCAAGCTCGTTTTCCGCGTGGTACTTGCTACAACTGTGGCGATACGAGCCATTACAGGAACAACTGCCCGAAGATTGTCAGTGCAAATCCAATCCGTGGATGAGCAATTGGCTGAACAAAGGATGTTGCTGTCTTATGCCTTTGTTTCTTTTGTTTTCTTGTAATGTGAAACAATCTGTTTTGTTCATAAATAAATTATTGTTCACAAAGTCTGATGTACAAGTATAGTTACATATGTGTATGACTTTTCCTATGTTACCTACATCAAGGAACTATGTTCCTTACAAACTACTCTAGTGATTCTCTCTTTCAAATGATCTCTCATGATTCCTTCAAAAATTTTAAGTACTCGTTTCATTATAAGATACGAAATACAGAAAATAAAGTGACATTATGAGTAATCATGCTTCTGCACATCTGTGCCTTTAAATCCCTGGTTAGATAACTAAGGGTATTTTCAAATCTCATACCCATTACGTTTTGATTTTTTTCAACATACACAGTACAAGTATTTCAAAACAATCTTCATGATCTCAAAACATTTCATATAGTTTGAAAACAATTTTTCTAGATGCATTGTCTATGTTATTTCAAAAACATTGGTCATGTTATCAAAACCAACCTTCCGAATTTCAAAATATTTCATATAGTCTGAAGACAATATTAACACAATACATTTTCTTATCAAGTGCATGATTTCGAAAAGCATCATTCATGTCTTTCAAAAACCTTATACATAATTTCAAAATTCATCTCGCATGATTTTAAAACATTTTTGTAAATATATCTATCTAATACACCTACTTTATGATTTCAAAAGTATTATATATAAGGTTTCAAAAACGTTAAACACATTTTTCTTAAAAGAACCCCATGCATAGTTTTCAAAAATATTTTCCTCATACATTGACTTAACCTTCAAATTCTGCTTCATATGTCGCCTTGACATATCAAGCATCTCAACTTCATAAACATTTTACTTCATGTTTTGACATAAGCACATCCCGTGCAAGGTTTCAAAACATCTTCAACTTCTAAAATCCACATGGGATCTTTTTATCTTCACATTTAGATCCTTGTGGATGATTATCATCAAAAAAAAAAAAAAAATCAGAGTCCTTAATTGGATTCCTTATGTACCTAAATTCGAACATTTCGGTTCCTTATAATCGAAAACGAATTTTTTCTTTTAAAAATCTTTCTATCTTTATAGTTAAATTCTTGAAAATGTTTAAAGTACCAAATGAAATTCAAGGAATGGATTTCTAGTGTGCTTTAAATACATGTGCTCTGTTAGCAGAACAAACTTCTGGTTAAACAAATTTGTGGTTATGTGAC
This sequence comes from Helianthus tuberosus, assembly GCA_030545235.1. Taxonomy (NCBI): domain Eukaryota; kingdom Viridiplantae; phylum Streptophyta; class Magnoliopsida; order Asterales; family Asteraceae; genus Helianthus; species Helianthus tuberosus. Next base: position 153,463,730 of record CM060364.1, on the reverse strand, counting down.
TATGTTTTTATGCATCTTATGTTTTCTTTTATGCATTTTTGTGTTTTTGTATACTCTGGATATTCGTTATCCAAATCCTCGCAGAATCTTTCATATCTTCATATGAGGAATTCGTAGCAGGATAGTCAAAAGGTACTACCTTAAATCCTTAATGGGCTTCTATGTAATAGTTAAGACCCTTGGATTATATAGTACCACTCCATGATTCATAAGAGACCCTTTAGTGGTCTAATCAAAAAGATTGATTCACAATTTGGTTAAAGAACGACATCTAGTGATGTAGCTGGACAGACTCCTTGATAGTCTATTTAGATCAATTATTGATTTAATTAAAAGGACTCTATGGCGGTCTAGTCACACTCATCACAGGATTGTTCATTTGGTTTTCCCCTGCACATTATAAAATGGACTGAGTGAACTATGCAAGGAATTGTCTAATTATGGACGCGTACATAATTATGAAATTTAGTGCACAGAAACCCAGTAAGATTTATTATGTGTGAGAACCGATAGCGACAACAATAACAAAATGAGAACGATGTAATGGAGGTACGGTGGACGCACCAATGACGCTTCATATACTTGTATATAAGTGTTCCTCTTACATTGCAAACATGATGTTATTAAAGTTACTAGAATTTCAGAACCCTAACCAATGTTGTCCGATCTTTTCAACTTCATGTTTTAAACTCTCACGAGTTTCCTCTAAATAAATTTCGGGACGAAATTTCCTAAAGTAGGGGAGACTGTAACACCTGTGCCTCCACGGCCATCAAACAAATACCGAACCAATGAAATATTATATTTCATACTTGGGATTTGTAAAAATATGTGTATCATTTGCACATATCAATTTTTGTTCCATTCCAAACTCTAAATCGCTTTCTGGAAGGTTATACGCGCACCGATGCGTAAATATAACCAGTTTAATGCAACAAACCCTCCGGAATAGTGACATAGGCTTAACATACCTTAAATAACCTTTACATAACTTAGAAATAAGTTTTGAAGGCTTTGGTATGGCAAAATCAAGTTAAATCACTTACAGGGACTAAAGTTGACAAACTGCGAAAGTATGCCAATTTGAACTGTAACAGACATTCCGGAACATGACCATAAGTTAAACACACCTTAAATATCCTTTATATAGCTTAGAAATAGGCTTTGAGGGGTTCGGTGTGCTAAAATAAACTTTTGGGTCATTCAGGGACTAAAAGTGTCAAAAAGTGCACAAGTTTGCATTTTCGCGCATAACTCACGTTCTGAATACATCCGGACATCCAAAAATTTATGTAAGCACTAAAACATTTTATTTTAGTGTTCGGCATAAGAAAAATCCATTCGTCACGCATTTTGGATCGTTTTTCGCGCATGTGCGCATTCCGTCGTAATTAAGCGAACATCGCATTCGTACGGCTAAACGAACCAACATCCGACATATTTTTGAGCATGTTTCATGTCCACAATGTTTAGACATCATGTTAGGGCCTTATAGTTGGCTTAACGGGCCTTAAACATGTCGGAAATGGCTTAAACACATAACAGGGACTGAAACTGCAATATTTGAAACTTGTTTTCTGATCTGAAGAGCTAGGCGGCCCGCGTGAGCCAAGCTTAAATCTTAGGCGGCCCGCGTCAGCCTCTCTGATCAGATAAGATCGAACAGTCAGCGTATTCCAACTGTTTTAACCACAACCACAAGCTCACCACTTGCCTATTCAGCTGATAAGGATCAATTTTAGGCACCATAACTTTCCGACACTTGTACGGATACGATTAAGGCACGATATTCGACAAACGATCTTAACGGTTACCCGAAAACTATAAATACCCCACCCCCCATTACTCCAAAACCACTAGAATCTGATCTAAATGACTCTAAGTTGGAACCATTGTTTCATACCTGAGTTATTGTGATCTAGATTAGCATTCGGGGACCCTTCGTAAGTATTCTTTCGTCTTTTATTGCTTTTCGAGTCCGAAAGTCAAACTTTGTTTGACTTTTAGCGTTGACCAGCTTATGGTCAATGCGAAGTTCGTTTGAACTTCGCAACGTGATTGTAATCACGATGGTTATAGTCCCTTGGGACTATGCCTACTGATTACCACGTTGTCTAGGGTCGTAGGGTAAGTGATCTGATAAATCGCTTATACCTTCGAACCCGACCCAGTTTGGTCGATCATTAGGATCCGACCAAATACATTAGGTGACCATAGTATATAGGGAATAACCTTCTGAGGTTATACCTTATGGTCACATCGTTTGAGTAGTTGTATGATAGGTAGTTTATATGCCTTAGGTAAATTACCAGAATACCCTTTTCATGTATAATTGGTAATTAAGCATATGTAACCTAAACTTTTGTCACATAACTGATCATGTAACATGTTTAGGCATATAATACTTGTCATAGGACTAGTTAGGCGGTCCGAACGCGTTTCACGCGAACGACGCGTTAAAGAAGCATAAGCTTCCTAAACGGGTCGTAATGGGTCGTAGACACTTAGATTAAGGTTTCATTTAGTATGTAGGCTTTGTTAAACCATATGACACGAGTCTCTATACTCGTTTGGTTTACGAACCCTCATTCTATCAGATCTTCCGATTATAGGTCCGGTTTATTAATGTAGTTACCTATATTAGGTGCCGTTTGATATCCGCGATCTCTAGCGTTGCTGGTGGTTATCTTAGGACTTCTGAGCAATCTCAAGTGAGTACATAGACCCCTCTTTTACTGTTTTCCAAACTGTTTTGGGGTGGAACACATGTGCCTACTTGTTACTTTCATGCTTTCCTGTTTTCACATCATATACCTGCTATGTTCGTTAGTACATTATAGTACATGATTTCATTACATTTTATGCTATGTATGTCCATTGCGTGCATACTTAGTACATCGTTTTACATTGACATTTTATGCTATGTATGTCCATTGCGTGCATACTTAGTACATCGTTTTCATCACATGCTTACATTTTGTTATGACATTTGGGTTGTTTACAATGGAACAATACATTCATTAACATTAGCTACGCCGTTCGTTAGTAGGAAGTGGTACCATAGGAATTGACAACTCCCGTTCTGGACATCCCAGGGAAAGGGGATGAAAGGAATGACCGAATTCGATATACATAATTTAGATAAACCTTTAAGTGGTTTAAGGGTTTATCGCCGCAGTCTCAAGGCTTGGATGTATGCATTTTCACAACACCGCATAGATGTTCGTATCAGTATAGCATGCATTTCCGCAAGACATAGCTTTGATTTAAACCAAGTTTTACTTCAATACTATGTTCTTGTGCATATGGTTTAGTTGATACATTTCACTAGCCATACATATCATTTTGGTTACATATTACATGATTTACATTGATCATGCATTTCCACAAAACATAACTTTGATTTAAACCAAGTTTTACTTCAATGCTTTGTTTTGTGCATTTCATCTATGGTTTAGTTGATGCATTTTCACTAGCCATACATATCATTTTGGTTACATATTACATTGTTTACATTTGACACATAAACACTTTTGACATTGGTTATACATTACATGATTTACATTAGACATGAACATTTTACATTGTTGGTTTGGTTTGAGTAAGTGATTAAGTAACGATGCGTGTGTAATATGATACAAGCATGGTGGATACGCCGCTGGTACTTCCTATATATAAGTGTTTGTATGGTATTACATATCGTAGCGTTATTTAAATCATTTCAGTTTATGACATATAACATTTTATACAAATAACATACTTTTCCCAATACATTGTTTTACAAACAACTTAACTTATACAAACTCATTTTACATGGTTATTCATTTAACCATGCATTATTCTCTTATTTATACGTATCATCTGAACTTATTGTTTTTCAAATGATTTACAAAGACAAAGCAAATTACAAGGTTCATGACTAAACATTTTCTTAAACAGAAGTCATGAATCTTATTTTCACAAAACCTATGTACTCGCCGGCATTTTTATGCTGACGTACCTATTTTCACATGTGTTTCAGGAAATGAAGCATAGGATTGATCAAGATACACTTAGGCGGACATGGGCCTTAGTGACAATAAAAGATGCAGACTAGTTATTTATGTTATGTTTCTTTGATTATCAAGACATTGTAATTCATTTATTCAATAAAACAATATTTCAATTTCCATGTGTTATGAAACAATGATTCTGTTACAACACTCCCCGATGTTTCCGCCACGTTTTGTATGTTCTACGTGGTCGGGGTGTGACAGAAAAGTTGGTATCAGAGCTCATGGTTATAGGGAATTAGGTTAATAGTAATACTTTGACCTAGTCTATAACCTTCTTAGGACCCTAACGCGAGTTTACTTGCGTTTAGTCATAAAACAATACTGTCACCTATCCTTAGGCGACAACCACAACAAGAACATAAATTTCAAAACCGCTTTGAAAAGCAATCATCTGTTCTAGGATGATTGATTACTAGGTTTTGAACCCTCAGTTATAAGGTTTTGAACCCCTTTGAATTTTCAAAATCTCGACAAGGTTTTGGGTTTTAAATAATGTGAACACGTGCAAACTGGAAGGGTGAATGCCTGTATTCTGGGTTTTCTGTCTAGGCAAGCACTTCGTATACATCTCATCTGACGCGAGACCAGTTGTGCTTACCTGGGAATTCTTGGGATGAGTGTTCACTTATAGGCGAGCATGTCTTCGCGATACATTATTTTTGACCCATTTACTTTGATTTGTCACCATCTCATTTGTTTGCCTTAGGTAACAAACAAATGATCACAATTTTCATTCGTTAACATTCTGCATTGATTTTCCAATAACCTTTCACTTGCTTCTTCCTCTGTCTTTCATTTTCTTTTAGAATGTCTATTCCTCTCAGCACTGGTCAAATGCCCGAGCGAACAGCCAAATTTGTCCAGCAAATTGGCGAAGTGATTCAGAGGACTGTGGATTTAGGTATTGCCATGGCTCGTCTCAACAATGAAGCCTCTCGTCTCGACAATGAAGCCACTCAAGAGCCACTGAAGGAAGCAGAAGTCAAGCCAGCACCAAAATCAAGGAAGCGTAAGGCTTCAAGGAAACCCGCAGCGGTTACACCTAATCAAGCGGGACCTAGCCAAGTGGCAAGGCCACCAGATAGGAAGCCGTACTTAGGAACTGCTCCTAGGTGCAAGCGATGTAACGGTCATCATTCAAACCTCATACCCTGCTTCAAATGTACCTACTGTGGACGGCGGGGACATTTGATTAACACATGCCGCTTTGCTGCCCAAAACAAAGCTGCTATAAACCTTGCTGCTACCCAACTCCAAGTCAACTCAACTCAAGCTCGTTTTCCGCGTGGTACTTGCTACAACTGTGGCGATACGAGCCATTACAGGAACAACTGCCCGAAGATTGTCAGTGCAAATCCAATCCGTGGATGAGCAATTGGCTGAACAAAGGATGTTGCTGTCTTATGCCTTTGTTTCTTTTGTTTTCTTGTAATGTGAAACAATCTGTTTTGTTCATAAATAAATTATTGTTCACAAAGTCTGATGTACAAGTATAGTTACATATGTGTATGACTTTTCCTATGTTACCTACATCAAGGAACTATGTTCCTTACAAACTACTCTAGTGATTCTCTCTTTCAAATGATCTCTCATGATTCCTTCAAAAATTTTAAGTACTCGTTTCATTATAAGATACGAAATACAGAAAATAAAGTGACATTATGAGTAATCATGCTTCTGCACATCTGTGCCTTTAAATCCCTGGTTAGATAACTAAGGGTATTTTCAAATCTTATACCCATTACGTTTTGATTTTTTTCAACATACACAGTACAAGTATTTCAAAACAATCTTCATGATCTCAAAACATTTCATATAGTTTGAAAACAATTTTTCTAGATGCATTGTCTATGTTATTTCAAAAACATTGGTCATGTTATCAAAACCAACCTTCCTAATTTCAAAATATTTCATATAGTCTGAAGACAATATTAACACAATACATTTTCTTATCAAGTGCATGATTTCGAAAAGCATCATTCATGTCTTTCAAAAACCTTATACATAATTTCAAAATTCATCTCGCATGATTTTAAAACATTTTTGTAAATATATCTATCTAATACACCTACTTTATGATTTCAAAAGTATTATATATAAGGTTTCAAAAACGTTAAACACATTTTTCTTAAAAGAACCCCATGCATAGTTTTCAAAAATATTTTCCTCATACATTGACTTAACCTTCAAATTCTGCTTCATATGTCGCCTTGACATATCAAGCATCTCAACTTCATAAACATTTTACTTCATGTTTTGACATAAGCACATCCCGTGCAAGGTTTCAAAACATCTTCAACTTCTAAAATCCACATGGGATCTTTTTATCTTCACATTTAGATCCTTGTGGATGATTATCATCAAAAAAAAAAAAAAATCAGAGTCCTTAATTGGATTCCTTATGTACCTAAATTCGAACATTTCGGTTCCTTATAATCGAAAACGAATTTTTTCTTTTAAAAATCTTTCTATCTTTATAGTTAAATTCTTGAAAATGTTTAAAGTACCAAATGAAATTCAAGGAATGGATTTCTAGTGTGCTTTAAATACATGTGCTCTGTTAGCAGAACAAACTTCTGGTTAAACAAATTTGTGGTTATGTGACTATGTTTTTATGCATCTTATGTTTTCTTTTATGCATTTTTGTGTTTTTGTATACTCTGGATATTCGTTATCCAAATCCTCGCAGAATCTTTCATATCTTCATATGAGGAATTCGTAGCAGGATAGTCAAAAGGTACTACCTTAAATCCTTAATGGGCTTCTATGTAATAGTTAAGACCCTTGGATTATATAGTACCACTCCATGATTCATAAGAGACCCTTTAGTGGTCTAATCAAAAAGATTGATTCACAATTTGGTTAAAGAACGACATCTAGTGATGTAGCTGGACAGACTCCTTGATAGTCTATTTAGATCAATTATTGATTTAATTAAAAGGACTCTATGGCGGTCTAGTCACACTCATCACATGATTGTTCATTTGGTTTTCCCCTGCACATTATAGTAGACATCAGTGGTTGTGCGGAACAGGATATTGTGAAGTTTGTTTCGCAATCGTTTAAAAGAGAAGTGTTGGCATGGTGGAGATCATTGATCCAAGCCACGGGGAAGATCCCGCTTTACAACTTGTCTTAGGATCCGTTTGTTACATTGATCAAGGAAAACTTCTGTCCTCAGCATGAGGTGGAAAAGATAGAAACAGACTTCTTGACTCCGGTCATGAAGAATTTAGATTGTCAGGCATATCTTACGAGCTTCAACACCATGTCTCGTCTGGTTCCTTATTTAGTCACCCCTGAACCTAAACGCATAGCGCGTTTTATTGGAGGCCTAGCACCAGAGATCAAAGGAAATGTCAAAGCATCTAGGCCTACCACATTCAGGTCCGTGGTGGACTTATCCTTATCCCTCACATTAGATGCTATCAGGAATAAGTCTGTTAAGACTTCTGATGAGGAAAAAGGAAAAGGGAGGAGGAAAGCTCCCAACATTCAGACAAGAAGAAAAAGGGAAATTCCGAGCACAAGAAAGGTACCAAGTTCAAGAAAAACTCGAGTCAGTCTGATAACTGGCCTAAGTGTAGGAACTGTAGAAAGCATCATTCTGGTAAGTGTACGATCGACCCACATGCTAAACTATGTGGAATCTGCAAGACCAAGGGTCACAAGACTTTAGATTGCAAGGAGTTAAAGAACGTAACTTGTTACAATTGTAACGAAAAAGGGCACATCAAGACCAATTGCCCAAAACTTGCAAAGAAGCCAGAAGAGGCCAAGAAAACAAACGCGCGAGTCTTCCAGATGAACGCCCAGGAGGCGGTACAGAATGACAACATTATAACAGGTACTTTCCTCATCAATGATGTTTAAGCTAGAGTGTTGTTTGATTCTGGTGCAGACAATACATTTTATAAATTGTTAAATCTGCCTGTTAAGACTCTAAGCATAAAGTATGAAGTAGAATTGGCCGATGGTACTAAAGAGACTGCTTCAACCGTTTTAGATGGATGTTTTATATCCATTAGGAATCACTCTTTTCCGCTATCCTTGCTTCCGTTGGAATTGGCAGGATTCGATATAGCGACAGGCATGGATTGGTTATCTCATAACCAAGCCCAAATTGTTTGTGATAAGAAGCAAGTGGTTATCAAGACTCCTTATGGTGAACCATTAACAATTCAAGGAGATACTCAGTACGGTTACCCAAGCAAGTGTCTATGCTTAAGGCATCGAGGTGTATGAAGAAAGGGTGTGTTATTTACATGGCACAGGTAACCATTGATGAACCAAAGCCCAAGATCGAAGACATCCCTGTTATTTCTAAATATCCAGATGTATTCCCTGAAGAACTACCTGGATTACCTCCAGATAGGCAAGTGGAGTTCATAATCGATATCATTCCTAGAGCAGCACCAATTGCAAGAGCACCTTATAGATTGGCACAGACTGAGATGAAAGAGTTAAGAACTCAGTTGGATGATTTGTTGGCAAAGGGTTTTATTCGACCTAGCTCGTCCCCTTGGGGAGCACCAATTCTATTTGTGAAGAAAAAGGATGGCTCGATGCGTCTATGCATCGATTATCGCGAGCTAAACAAGGTTACAATCAAGAACAGATATCCATTGCCCAGGATCGATGATCTATTCGATCAGCTTCAAGGGGCAAGTTACCTTTCAAAGATCGATCAAGGTCAGGTTATCACCAGTTAAAGGTCAGAGATGAAGACGTGCACAAGACAGCATTCAGATCACGCTATGGCCATTATGAGTTCTTAGTGATGCCTTTTGGGCTCACTAATGCACCTGCAGCGTTCATGGATCTCATGAATCGCGTTTGCAAGCCGTATTTAGTCAAGTTTGTCATTGTCTTCATTGATGACATTCTTATTTACTCAAAGAATCAAGCCGATCATGAAGGACATCTCCGGTGTATCCTTAAACTTAGCGTAGTATGTTATGGTACCATAGGACTGACAATCCGGTTACTAATCTTGGATCGCTAGCTTTTTATGCTGACTCTCTTTTCACATATGTTTTAGGAGCTATTGTTTGATGTTATGATCATGCTTCACATAGGATTGGACGTGGACCTTAGTGATTATAAAACATGAAAGACAATTGAATTGTTTATTTTTTTCTGTTTCCAAGACAATGTAACATATTTAATCAATAAAACAAAACTTCAATTACCATGTGTTGTGAAACAATTTATCCTATGACATGACTCCCGACGTTTCCGTCGCGGTTTGTTGTTTTACTCGGTCGGGGTGTTACACCTTTTCGAATCCATGTGGGATTTTCATGTAGACCCCTTCTTCCAACTCTCCATGTAATAAGGTGTTGTTGACATGAAGTTGATTAATAATCAACATCCTTTTTGTTGCAACCACCAGAATCTAGTTTTGCCACCGGTGCAAATGTGTCATGGAAATATACCCCTTCCATTTATGTAAAGGCTTTAGCCAAAAGTCTTGCCTTGTATCTTTTCACCTCACCATTCAGTTTATATGTCACGTTGTATACCCATTTTGAGTGAATGGATTTTTTCCCTCAGTAAATTTGCGGGTTTTCAAGTCCCATTTTGCTCAAAGGCACATATTTCTCTTTTCATCGCTTCTTTGCAATTCTTATCCTACGCAACTTGACAAAAATAAATTGGCTCATTATTTGAATTGATGGCCGCTAAGAAAACTTTGTGAGAATCGGAAAATTTGCCATAAATTATAGAATGAGCTAAAGGACGTACCGTTGAGGTTGCTTGATCAGGTGCAGGTCGTGTGTGGTCAACCGATGGCGGTAACTTTACCTCATTATCATCAAGGTAATGTAGTCGTGTTCGGTTTCTTTTCTCTCTAACTTCTTCAACAACTCAAGTTTCTAAGTTGGTGTTATCATTTTCAGTCGAAGACTCATTTAATTCGAGTTCTATGTCATCTTGATCTAACGTGTTTCCTATTTTGAGGCACTTGCTATATCATTTTCTTTTGGCAAACCTTATGTCAAATTACACTTTGCCTTCTTGTGGTTCATTTTCAACCATCCCCCCTTTAGTCATATTTCTTCATGGGGGTATATGAAAATTTCTTTTTCTTCTACCTTTCCTTCATTTGGCATGGTATGAATAAAAAGAAAAACAATTTCAACAAATCTCACGACTCTTAACACTGCTAATTTCCTTTGTTCTAAATCATAATTTTATACCCCTTAGTTCCTGGAGGATAGCGGAGGAAGACCCCCGGCCTGGCTCGTTTTACGAATTATCTCCTTTTGTTTCATTATATCCAAAGTATGCTAAGCAACCAAATCATTATATCCAAAGTACGCTAAGCAACCAAAAACCTTCATGTGTTCATACTTCGATGTTTGTTGTATGGAATCTCGTATGGAGTATTATTCTTTATAACTTCAGATGGTAATCTGTTTATTATGTAGGCAGTTGTCAAGATCCATTCTCCCCGTAACTGAATGGGTAATTTGGCTCAAAATGTAAAACATGTGCGGTCTCGAGAAGATGCTTATGCTTTCGTTCTACCGATCCATTTTTGTTGTAGAGTATGAGTGGTTTCTAGAAGAATTCCATGTTTTGCATAGAATTTTTTTCATATTATTTGAAAAAAATTTGCTTCCACTGTCACACCAAAAGAAGTTAGGAAAAAACATCACGACACAATGAAGATCCTTTGCTAATCGAAAAACTGACAATAAGTTTCACTTAAAATTTGGAACATGTAAAACTCTCTCTTTGTTGGTTCCTCCTGGTAGGGTAAAATTGACTTTTTCCCATTAGCGGAACAGAGTCTCCATTGGGTATCATTATTAACTGATATATATTTAGCATATATTGTGTACCTTGTATTTCTTAAAAGAAATTATTTACTATCCTTATATAGGATAAACATTCTTATATATATAGTGGCATGAATGAGAAAGGATGACACATATCCTTTTATATTATTATTGTCTTCATGGTATCACGAGTACCAGGCAAACCCTAATAGCCGGCTCCTTTTTCTCCTTTATTTTTTCTTTTTTTCTTCATTCGATCCTTCACCCCTTCATTCCTCCCTTACTTTGCTTCACCATGGAATCTAAAATACATCCTGCCTCTACTGTAACTAACATCAAAATCCTGATGTCAATCACTTTAGACATGGAAACAACACAATACACATCCTGGAGTGAGCTATTCAAGAACCATTGTCGACCCTTCCTCGTACTCGACCACCTATCCCCGAGACCTGCATCAGCTGCATCCTCCTCCTCTACCACTGACTCTGACAAAGAAAAAGACAAAGTCAAAGCACCAGTGTTGGTGCATATTATGTATGTCCGCCACTATGCGAATAGGCTAGATAGAGCGTGTTGAATATTGTATAGTTGAGATACAAACACATGACTTTGGAAAGGACGAGAGAGGTTCGTACGGATGTAACTTCATACGGATGTAATTTCGTAAGGTTGTAACTTCATACGGATGTAACTTCGTACAGATGTAACTTCATAAGGATGTAACTTCGTATGGATGTAACTCATTCGTGCAGATGTAACTACATTCGCACGGACAAGCACATCCGCATGGAAGTGCTCGTCCGTCCCAACCTCATGTGTATATATAGTGTCGTGTGTTTGTTAGTTGTTAAGTTTTGGGAGTTTGGCTGGAGAGATTGTTGATGCTCTCTCCAGCCGGTCAATGATGTATGCTCTTTCGGTATTAATGGAAGCTTTCTACATATGACTATTCTTACGAGACTTCTATCGAATTAGCTTTATTCTATCCAAACTTCTGTCTAAACCCACTGGATCCTGAACTCACAACCAGAGAAACCCATACCTTCTCCTGAATCCTCATGGGAACGCCTAGATGCCATTGTTTTACAATGGATCTATAACACTATCTCCAATGATCTTCTTCACACCATCCTAAAACCTAACAATACTGCATATGAGGCGTGATCCACACTTGAAAGCATCTTTCAAGACAACAAAAGTTCACATGCCATACATCTTCTCCACAAATTTTCTACCACCTGTCTTGACGAGTTTCCCAATGTCTTAGCCTATTGTCAGCAGTTGAAAGTCCTTGTCGATCAGCTGGCCAACGTCGGATCTCCGATTGATAATGAATGGCTAGTGTTACAACTCTTATCTGGGCTCAACGAGTAGTACGAGGGTATTACTACCATCATACAACAAAAAGATCCTCTGTCCACCTTCTATGATGCCCACTCAAAGTTGGTCATGGTTGAAAGTAGCAAAGCTGAGCAAGCATTCCACTCAGCACAAAACACAGGCACTGCCTTGGACGCTAACATCTCTCGTCCTTCATCTAACTCCTCGGCACTCACTGATTACCGTAATGATGGAAGTGACTGGACCCGTGGGAGAGGTCGGTCACGCGGACGGGGGAAAGGACACGACAATGGCGGATGAGGCAGGGGAAAGTCTAATTTTGGCACGCAAGGTTTTGGCCAACAGGGGTTTGGTTCGGTGGCATCTCCACAGCATGGGTTGCCATTCTGGCCTAACTCGTATTATAGCTTATGGGCCGCATCTCAACAAAAGGAGTGCCCCACATGGGCTGCACCACCTTGCCCCTGTCTCACTACTCAACCAAGGCCCAATAATAATAATAATAATAATAATAATAATAATAATAATAATAATAATAATAACAATAACAATAATAATAATAATAATAATAATAGTGGTAATGGTATCCGCGGCTTGCGGCCCAATCAAGCCCATGCTACTGCCTACACACCCGCAGACATTGAATAGGCATTATACACCATGACTCTCAACCAACAGGATCCGACTCACTACATGGGATAGGGGCTACCGGAAACATGACCAACACGACACGTAACTTTCAATCGTTTTCTAATAATAGCATGTCACAAAATATCATTGTTAGAAATGGCACAACCATACCAGTACTTGGACATGGCACACAAACCTTACCCCCACACTTCCCACCTTTTATTCTTAAAGATGTCTTGTATGCACCTAAATTAATTAAAAACCATATCTTTGTCTGTCGACTCACTACTGACAACTCTGGGTCTCTTGAATTTAACCCCTTTGGTTTCTTGTGAAGGACTACAAGACCCGGATCCCTATCCTCAGATGCAACAGTAGCGGTGATCTATATCCGCTCCTACTTGGAAATGGAACCACTACCACACCGTCAACTTTTGCTGCTATTTCTTCCAATTTATGGCACCAACGTCTCGGCCACCCGGGATAACCTATTTTGCATACTTTGAATCAATCTTGTTCTATTGGTTTTGATAAATTTAAAAACAATTTTTTTCAATCTTGTGTGTTTAGTAAAAGCGTTAGACTACCTTTTTCTAGTTCTACTACATAATTTTTTTGCCATTTGACCTCATTCGTGACCTATGGACATCTCCCATATTAAGCTCAAAGGGGCATCGCTACTACATTTTATTTTAGGATGACAAAACTATTTTTTGTGGACTTGCTCTATATCTTGAAAGTCACAAGTATTCTCCATATTTTGTCACCTACATAAGGTAATTGAAACTCAATTTTTTTGCCAATAAAAACATTCCAATGTGACAATGGAAAGGAATGCGTTAACTCTGCCGTTCACCAGTTTTTCAACAAACATGGAATGGTTTTTCGTCTCTCTTTCCCTCATACCACCTCACAAAATGGCAAAGCCGAACGCCAAATTTTGTCCTATTAATAACAGGATTCGCATGCTACTAGCCCATGCCTCCCTCCCTAACACTTATTGGCACCATGCCCTCGAAACCAACACCTACTTACTCAACATCCTACCCCATAGAAATACTAACAACAAAACACCAACCGATCTCCTTTATCAACGCACACCGTCGTATGATCACTTACGTGTTTTTGGTTGTTTTTGTTATCCATTTTCCCCTCCACCTCCATTCACAAATTAGAACATCATACTTACCCTTGTGTCTTTCTCGAGTATCCCCAAACTCACCGTGGATACAAGTTTTCAATCTAAAAACACGACAAATCATTGTTTCTCGTCATGTTGTCTTTGGTGAAACAACTTTTCCATTCTCCAACACCCTACCATCCACACCCTCACCTTCAAGTGACTTTCTCACTAATTCCTTTCCCGCTCAGCTTTGGCGATTCGTCTAATCTAAGCTCACTGTTTCCCCATCATCGCCCCACCCACGACTCATATCTACCATCACATCTCCAGTGACTCACGCCCCATTGACCCCTCCGGCCCACTCCCACGGTCACAACCCAGACCCTCAAACCTCCTTAGCACCTCAACCCACTTCGCCCTTAGCCAGCTCCACACCACTCTCAGCCTACACTGCTCCCATAATGGCCCAAACCATTCCCACCCAACCCACCTCTCAGCCCCTTTGTCTCGATACCTTCGTCTACACCCATGCCCAGTGCTGCTACACCTTTGACTCCTACACCGCTTCCCTCCAAAACTGTCCCCACATCTCCTTCCCCTCTGGTCCGTACCATGCGCACGCGTGCAATGGACAACATCGTCAAACCTAAACGTCATCTCAACCTACATACTTCCACTATCGTCCCTATACCCAAAAACCCTATCGATGCTTTGTCCGTACCGGAATGGCACCATGCCATGACCAATGAATTCCATGCTCTTATTAAAAACGATACTTGGGAGTTAGTGCCCCGTAACCCAAATATGAATATCATACACAACATGTGGCTATTTAAACATAAGTTCAAATCGGATGGGAATTTGGAACGATACAAGGCTCGGTTAGTGTGTGACGGGTGGTCTTAACAAGTGGGAATTGATTGTGGGGGGACATTCAGTCCTGTCGTCAAACCCATGACTATTCGTACTGTTTTGTCTATTGCTCTCTCACAGTCATGGTTGGTGCATCAACTTGATGTCACCAACACCTTTTTACATGGTAATTTGCATGAAACTGTCTACATATACCAACCAATGGGGTTTCGTCATAAAGGATATCTTGATCATGCGTGTCGACTTAAGAAGTCTCTTTATGGGTTAAAGCAAGCACCACGTGCCTGGTATCAAAGATTCACCGACTTTGTCTTACTATGGGTTTTCACCAAAGCAAGCGCAATGCTTCTCTATTTTTTCTGCACCAAGGTACAGACGAGGCTTATCTTTTTTTATGTGTTGATGACATCCTCTTAATTACTTCTTTGGATCGTCTTCGATTATCTCATGGCTCGTCTTGCTAATGAATTCGCCATGAAAGACCTTGGGCCTCTTAGCTTTTTCCTTGGGATCTCGGTTTCTCGACACAAGGATATAATGTTCCTGTCTAAGGATGCATACGCTCAGGATATAATACAATGAGCTGGAATATAATCTTGCAATCTAGTCTCCACGCTAGTTGAGACACACACGCTAAACTCAGCTCCTCCACTGGCGTGGATTTTCATGACCCTACACTTTACCGGAGCCTTGTAGGGGCATTACAATATTTGACATTCACCCGTCCTGATATAAGTTATGCGGTTGAACAGACATGTATTCACATGCACGCACCAAAAACAGATCATTGGAATGCACTAAAATGCAATATTCGGTATATAAAGGGTACACTTCAATTTGGCCTTACTCTAGGCCCGTCCACCACCATGGGTTTACTTGCTTACACTAATGCCGATTGGGTAGGGTGCCCGAATACACGAAGATCTACGAGTGGCTATTGTATCTATTATGGCGATAATCTCATTACGTGGTCCACAAAACGCCAAGCTACAGTCTCTCGGTCCAGCTCTGAAGCTGAATATCTGGGTGTACTAACGTCGTTGCTGAGATATGTTGACTACATAATTTATTATTGGAGCCTCGCTGACCGCTAACCTGTGCAATGTTGGTCTATTGTGACATCATCAGCGCAATTTACTTAGCAAGCAAACCTGTTCAGCATCAACGTAGGAAACACATTGAACTTAACATTCATTTTGTGCGCGAGCAGGTTTAGCGCGGTCAAGTGATGTGTGGTCGAATACCGGTGTTCTAATGTGTCTAAGTTTATGTTTTTACATAGCTTTTAGTTTCAAATTTCCTACTTAGGATTAGAATTATGTTTTACAGGTCTAACGGAGTTTATGCAACTATTCGGAGCACCGGGAGCGAACGAGATCATTCGAAAACGCGAAATACAAGAAAACAGGAAAACCCACCCTAAAGGGGGCGTCGGTGACGCCCTAGGGCCGTCGTCGATGTATGTTTTTGTGCCCCATAGCTGAAAAATGGCGTAGACAGCGAGTTTTTGCGTTGACAGAAAAATGGAACAACGGAGCCACGTCGACGACGTAGGGGATCGCGTCGGTGACGCCCCCTTCTGTGTGCGACGAGTTTTCTTGTTCTGTTTCATTGTTTAACGATTAAAAACGTATTTGGGGGGTCCATTTTCGGGGGTTACACTTGTTTTTGGAGTTTGAACTTTGTTCTTGGAGCCTAGAAACCACCATACATCTTCCCTAATCCATTCAATCAATCAATCATCAACCGAATTCATCACCAATCTTCATTCCATAACCCTAATCACCATCAATCCTTCAATCCACTTATCACGACCAATCATCCAAAACCCTAATCACCATTTTCGCCACTTCAAAGCTTCAAGATGATGACGTTCAAGTTCCAAGCATCCGTTGATCGCGTTCATCCTACCATGAGCGGCTAATTCCTGCGGGTTTCACCCTGGTGTAGACTTTTGTAAGGTTTAGGGTTTACTATTTGTTTGATACTTGGTTTGTGACAATTTGAATTGCATTTGAAACATTGGATAATTGTCTTACATTTGTATTGAATTTGCAAATTGTTGAATGAGTTATGAAATTTGACTTTGTGAAATGAATATGCTTATTTATGCCTTGTCTTGTGTTAAGATTTAATTGTCCGAGTTAACGAAGTGCATTGTGGTCCGTCTTGAACGTCGATAGCAATTGGCACCTAAACCTCATGTTCATAAAACCGTTAATGAACTAATTCATCTAAACCAAGTTAAAATCATTGAGTAACCCTAGGCTTTGTAATTGTTGAACCTGGTGTGAACCTTGTTCTCATTAATTGTTTCAATTGTTAATTAAGTTTTTGTGTAATCGTTTAAGCTTCTCTTAGTTGAATAATTCAAAACAAACTTGTCGGTTCATTCCGGCACACTTTCAAACAAACAAATCGATAAAATTAATAGCAAGCTTCATAATTAAAGTGACAACATCTAAAATCAATCACATCCATATGCAAACCACAAACTCTTCATGGTTCGACCCCTTACTACCACTATTGCATTGTTAAGGGTAATTTGAGATTATAAATATTATCTTTGACCGGAGTGCGATACTCCGTTCAAATTTTGGCGCCGTTGCTAGGGAGTTAGTGCGCTTTGTGTTTGTATATTGTTTGATTTCGTGATTATCTGTTTAAGGTGTTTGTTTATTTTTTGCTACCTTCTCTATTCTCTTGTTACGCGAGTTTTTACGTGTGCAGGTTACAGGTAGTGCATGCATACAAGGAATTCCAGGAGGACCTCACCGTTAGTGTTCGAACCGGAGATCGAGTGGGTAGTTAGAAGGAATTTAGCCAACCGGTTGGAAGCAACTCTTGCTTCTGACCCACTCAACACCCATCCACCATCTTCACAATCTGTTGAACCTAGTTCAATGGATCCTCGAAATTCAAACCAACCCAACAACCAACATCAATTTCAAAACTGAGGAAACCTACGCTCGACCCAAAACATTCAAAACGGTCAACCGAGTGTTGGTAACAACTCACGACCACCAACACCACCATTCCAAAACCGTGGCCCTAATCACAACAACAACCAACGTACACCCACACCTCCACCTCAAAACCCAAACCGACAAAACCCATTACCACCCAACTGTAAGACCCATTGTAATTGATCGTTAATATATCATTAAAGTACGCATTTTATATCAAAATGCGACTAAACAAAAGCTTTTACATCTTATGTATTTAAACGTGTTTACAACATCCAAAACATAGTTAAAAGTGTTTACATAATCCACTTTTTATAAACAAAACAAGATCAATTGCGGAAGCTTCATTTAGACGTGTATTCGGTTTGTGTTATTTGCTTGATCTTCATCCGGAGGCCTGTAACATTCACCTAAGATCAAAACCAACATAAAAGTTAGTTTTGATAGTTTAATAACAAGTTACATCAAGTTCCAAGAGTGAAACAAACAAAATAAAAAAAAAATTGCCATCATCAGGGCCTCTCGCGTGTCGCGAGAGACTGGGTCACTTTTGTCGCGGGCCGCGACTATGGTCGCGTGACGCGACGGTGAGACCAGTCCATGGTCGCGTAGCGCGACAACCTGATTTCGACAGAAGGTTTCCTTCTTTGAGCTGCATATTTGTCCAGCTATGTTTTCAAACAATGTTCTAACTTAAAAGTTGCATATCTTTCGTTCTACTTATCCGATTTATGTGATTCATGTTTCTATGCGTCCGTAATACAATTATGGATCCGTTAATAATCTTGCTTCACATCAAAAGCTGATTTATAAGCAAACGACTTATAAATCCTTTATGCCATTATTTGACCCGTTTCATTTTAGCATCATACTACATGTTTAATAAGGAAGATTATTTCTAGTCATTTTTACCCATTCCTGGGTTTGTCAAACATTAGCGTTTTCGCTCCCATCACATGGTTTGTGCACGCATTAACCTCATGCCTATTATCTACAATTTAAGCATGCCTATTTAATCAATATTCAATGAAATCATGTTTCTATGTTTTGACCCAATTCCAAGGGTTCACTAAATCAAATTTTGGCGTGTCCATTTCTCGGCTTACGCACTCATTCTACCGATTTATTGTGTGACCTTAGAGTCACTTCAAATCACTATCGTTTTAAACATCTATTTGAACCATTTGGTTGTCGAGGGAAATCCATCACTTCAATGACATACCAAATATGTTCTAATTATCTATTTTGACTGGTTTGGTTGTCGAGTGAGTGTCTTCACTTCAATGACATACCTTACGCATACATTTCGCTATAACAACATTAACATAATTACGACTAGCTTATCTATACAATGTAACTAAACAACAAGTTGCGTACCTTTCAAAGCTTATCCTTTAAGCGCGCGTCCGCTCCGACTTGTCCGCTTGAAGATTCGACCACCTTGCCTATAGAGTTCAACCAACAACGTGTTTAGAACTCATATCATTTCATATTACATGTAATTCACCATATTATTCAATTACGCGTTCTTTCAAAATTTCAACATATTAGCATTCGTTTAGGCTTTTTAACAAACACCTTGTGGGCATGATTATTTTACAAATATAATCAAGTTCATGATTAGTTATTTAACCATGGTTAAACATCAATTTCAAGCTCATATGTCTAGTATGCTGATGCGTGTGTAGCGTTATATTATTTTTATGTATATTTTAAGCCCTTTTTAACACTTTAGTCAAGTTTTAAATTTATAAAACACGGTATTTTACTAACACTAAACACACATATGGGCAAGTGCACCCATCGTGAGCGTAGTATAGCGTTGGTAAGATACCGAGGTCGTCCAAGGACACAAAAGCTTTTAGTACCGGTTTGTCCTCAACGTATAATCAAATCAAAAGTTTAGAAAAAGTTTTAAACATGAAAATAAAAACTAAAAAAGCTGAAAAATCAAATAAAATAAAAACAGATAGACAAGATGAATCACTTGGATCTGACTCGCCTTTAGTGTAACCTATGATGCTTTCCGCACGTTTGCACTTTTTAAGATATTATCTTAGTTATAGTAGTAGGCCCCTCTTTTGAAGGTGACGTTACCCTCAACCCAGTAGTTTGAGTCAGCAAGGATACAATCCTAAAGGGTTGGATTATTGAAAGATAATTAATTAAGTTATTAATGCATAATGTGGTAGGCCCCTCTTCTGAAGGTGACGTTACCCTCGGCTAAGTGGTTTGAGTTAGCAGGGATACAATCCCAAGTATCCGGGTTAATGTATTAATAGACGTTTACATATGAGGGGATCAAGCCATTCGCACCCCTGCCATCCAATACCAGTGGGTATTGAAGGAGGTCCTAGTAAGCTTGACCCAGGTCCTTGCAGGATCTATACACTGAACAAGGCAAGAACCTTACCGAACCATTCCCTTAACCCCCGATCAGGTAGCCAACATATCACCGTGGAGATATGAATGGTGTAAATCTTTTATTTTATATAGACAGTAAAATAACGCCAAGACACCACAAATAAATGATAAGGAAGTTTCACCTTCGACATAAGAAACTAGTTATTAAAGTCACTAATACAAAACCAAATAAAAAGTGCGAAAAGATTAAAAAAACAAAAGTATTACACTAAATGCTTGTCTTCACCAAGTGATGTAAGAGACTTAGGCAAACATGGCCTTTGATTGTCAAGAACTCTTACAATCAATCTTGGATCCCGAGACTACTACACACACTCTATGATGGATGATGGTGGTGGATGTGGGTGTTGTGATGGTGGTGGAGTGTAGGTGAAGTGGGAGAGAGGTGGTTTGTCCAGGGATGCCTTTGAAGTGAACCAAGCACCCCTATTTATAGCCTGCACAGAAGCCCGAACACGGCCCCGTGTTCAGTGAGCATGGCCCCGTGTCCAACCACTTTCTCTTTCTTCATTAATTGCAATTTGTCTGCATTAGCTCCACACGCCCCGTGTTCGCTGGGCACGGCCCCGTGTGCAGAAGCGTGTCTGTACTATCAAGATTTGCTTGGATTCTGTGAATCTTAGCGTTGACCATGGCCTTGTTGAGCTGGGCACGCCCCCGTGTTGGGAAATAGAAGCTTCTATGCTTTTGTCCTTTCTGCAGACTCCTGGCCACGCCCCCGTGTCCGCTGGGCACGGGGCCGTTGTCAGCCTTCTATTCACTTGTTTTTGCTTGGGGAGATGCTGTCGAGGGGTCGGGTATGCCACGTTTATTCCTTTTCTTGTAATTATGTTAGAATTGGTTGCATTTTTGCTTCTTTTGTTCATTTACGCTCATTTAATCCTGAAAATACAAAATGAAGACAAAAGCACACTTTTCCAACATTAGTACTAAAAAAAGGGTTAGTTTTATGCCTCATTTGATGTAATTTATATGTTGCATTTTACATACATCAAATACCCCCACACTTGGCTTACACTCCCAAATGGAATGGGTAGAAGAGAAGTTTTGGGCTTGTCTTGAGTGTCGGGAATCCAAGATCTTTATTAAGCTTTATTTTTATGTTATTTACAATCCTATTCGTTATGATTTATTTTGAACATTTCATAAGAAGAATTACTTATTTGGGCATAACATGCCTTTTTAAAATTCCATTTATATACAAGTTCACATACCTCACGGGAGATCACTCAACACTTGGCCGAAGATGTATTTTTGTGAAACACTTGAGACCTGCATGGAACTTACTTCTACCATATGATTGCCAAGCAATCAATCCTCCTCCTTTTTAACTATACACCTTTGTAAATATCAAGAGGACTTGGGGAAGGGTTAGGCTTGGGTTAAAGGTAGGTGGTTTTGGGTTAGTGGTTAGTAGAAAGGGCTAAAAGCGTCGGTAGTCGTAGAACTTTTTGTTTTTGTAACTTTTATTCAAACAAAGCATTCTCAAACAAAGTTTCTTGTTTGCTTATTGCTAGACTTCATTTTTTTTTAAGAAATGTCACATGAAGACCGAGCTTTTTACTAAAATAAAGGGTTAAAAATAAAAAGGTTTTTGGTGGGTGAAGGGTGTTTGTTTTGTGGGTTTAGAAATGAAAAGGTTTAGGCTCAAAGGGGTTAACTAGGGGGATTTTGGGTAGGTGGTAAAAAAAATGAAAAATAATAGTTTTGAAAGGAAAAAGGGTTAGTCCTAATGCCTCCATCATTTACTTACTTGGGTTTAAGTTGGTAAGGACCGGGAATGTATCGTCATGGCAAGTTCTAGAGTCGTAAGAAACCAAGCGGCTATTCACACAAGAAACGAAAAATGAGCATTTAATTTAAAGATGGGTATTTGTATGCTCAATAAAGGCTCAAAACTCATTTTTTTTGTGGGAATGGGCTTTTAATGTGATCAAGTATATATAATCAAATTTTAATTAGATTTTTCATGCCGTTTCATAATTTTCTTTTGTTGGTTCTTTTTATCACGATGCTATCGGTTGTAGATTTGTAAAAATATAACCTTTTAGAACTTGTTATTCCCAAATTAAACCAAGACAAGTAAAAAAAATGAAAAGTTTTTGAAAAAAAAATTGGGGTGATTAGCGGTTCCAATAGGAGTTTTGTGTAAGGCTTGTTATTAGGACTTGCAAAATTCAAGGTTTTAGCATCCCCCCTACACTTAAATTACACACTGTCCTCAATGTGTCCCAAAAATAAGTTTTTAGGTTGATCAAATGTGTAAAAACATGTTAAAAAGCAAAATTTTATGTTACTGGGCATCTGGACACGGGCCCGTGGTGTCTGGGCACTGCCCTGTGTTTAGATTGCCAGTATCATGGTTTACAGAAGGCTGGGCACGGGGGCGTGTTCAGTAAACACGGCCCCGTGTCCAGTTACCTGAACTGGGCATTTTTCTGCAGATCATCGGGCACGTGCCGTGTTGGCTGAGCACGGCCCCGTGCTAAACTTGCTGTAATGAAGAAAAATCGTCGGGAGGCTCTGTTTTTGTGCATGGGGTGTAGGTTCAAGTTTCCCTTAGTATCCTCCATCATCCCGAGTGTGTTTTATCCATTACAACATCATCTAAACACCATTTGCCAATAAGAAACCATCATTTCATTAAAGAGTGAATTACATAAGATCCTAGAAAATTAAAAATAAATCAGAAAACTAAGAAGTTACTAAGATAGATAGGTAAAGTGATGCATGAAATCATCCTAAGGAGTTCTACCCTTATTCTAGGAATATCAAAAACCCAGAAATGGCTTTCCGGTGCTCAACCGTGTGGTAGAACTCGGAACCGAGGGGTGTCTCCTAGATGTCGTTGAGCCACTCTTCTATCTCTCTCGGGAAGAAGAAAGCAGGCTCATTTTCCACAACATCTTGTGGCGGAGGAGTGATGCCAACCGGAACCCCGTGTAATATGTCTCGAGGGGGTTCCGTGTGCATGGCATACCACTTGGTCGGTATGATGACTTCCGGTACCACATTCCATACCCTTTGTGTAATGATTAGTACCAAAGGAGGAGAAACGAGAATATTCAACCTTTGGTGCAAAAGGTTGACTTCTCAGAGACATCCTTCTAGCCCCACCGTCAAATGATTGATACTGTCGACCAAAGCTTCCTCTACTCCCGTCATTTCATCGATGGCCTCCCTCAAAGCATATACGTAGTTTACAAGAGAGTCTTCTACCGATGGCCTTCTCCCTTGTCGGTTGTTTCTGGAGTGTGATGAAGATGTTCCGCTATTTCTGCTTGCCATTCTAAGAAAACAAACCGAAAAGAGTTCAATTTATTGAAACAGTACCTCTGACACAGCCACGTGTTCACTGAGCACGGCTCCGTGTTTACCTCTCTGCAGATTTTTGAAACAAGGAATCTTGGAGCTCTAAATTATTTTTCTGTTTTTTGAAGCATTTTTAAGCAGAAATAACTTAAAACATTGTTATGAAACTTATTTTTAACAAGATTCCTTGAATAAAAACCTAACAAGTATTACAATAAAGCTTGAAAACATAGAGTTTTCACACTTTAATGGAGGTTTTGAGGAGAAATGAGGAAGAAGGCAAGTGACAAAAGTAGAAAAGACAAGATGGTTGCTGAGAACCTTCTTTAGAATATACCTAGTATGGTATATGTGAAGATCTCACCAAATCTCTGTCTTTGGAATGGGTCCAAGAGTGCAGAAATCTTGCTGCATTTATAGAAAACGACAGCACGCTGGACACGGCCCCGTGTGCAGACAAAATTCTGACACTTTTTGTCCGTATTCTGACCAAAAGTCAGACGGGAATCTTTGGGTGGACACGGGGGCGTGCTGACCTGGACACGGCCCCGTGGCTAGAAGTTGTTTATGAAGTTTTGTCTATTTTCAAGGAAGTTATCCGGATCAGGCGGTTCTTTACTAGACGGAACAACACCGAAGTGCCTGAGATACCTAAGTTGCCCTAGTTTTAGACAAAAACGCAATAGGTTATCGGAAAGGGTGATTCCTAAGCTAAATACCGGTGGGCAAAACCAACCTTTATTTCCCTTATCTGGGCTCTCGTTAAAGAAGGTATATGTCGAATCGCTCAGGTCTATGTATGCATCGGCGGACACCGATGGGGAGTCCTTCACGGCATAATAGACACAGGGACGACTATCGCTCAAGTCCTCGCAAGAGTTAGAGGTGATTTCGGGAGCAACAATGTTGTTTATAATCCGAATGCGATCTCACTAATTCTCCTTGATCGTCATCTTGAGATAAATTAGTCATATCTATCTCAAGTTCTTTTATCCACCGGAGAATTAGTTCTTCCATTTGAAATTATTCTTCAAGAATCATTTCATCTCGAAGGGATGATTGAGAGCATTCGAGGGAGAGATATGGATTGTTTTTACTTTCGCCCATCTTAAGCCTACAGGAAAACAATGGGCCTATATAGTGGGATTTGTAATTTAAAAAATAACATTTTAAATCTTCATGAGTTCCACCACATATTTGACACCACGTACCATAAGAGGAGCGAAAGTAAAAATTATCAGTATCACTTATGATTTCGTCAGAAATTACCAGCCGTCGGGATCTTACGGCTCTGTTTTCAGTATCTGAAGCTTGGGTACGGGGCATGTTCAATGGGCACGGCCCTGTGTTCAGCTACTGTCTAACTTAAAACAGGATTGCCAGTACCAAAGATTGGGCACGGGGCGTGTTCAGCGGGCACGGCCCCGTGCTGAGCTTCTGCAGAAATTAAAAATCTAAGAAAAATCCTAAAAAAACAGAAAAATAAGAAAAACGATTTGGCCGTTGATTCCTAACTTTCTTTAAATCCTTGTGTCCCCGACAACGGCGCCAAAAACTTGATGCGTGTGTAGCGTTATATTATTTTTATGTATATTTTAAGCCCTTTTTAACACTTTAGTCAAGTTTTAAATCTATAAAACATGATATTTTACTAACACTAAACACACATATGGGCAAGTGCACCCATCGTGAGCGTAGTATAGCGTTGGTAAGATACCGAGTTCGTCCAAGGACACAAGAGCTTTTAGTACTGGTTTGTCCTCAACATCTAATCAAATCAAAAGTTTAGAAAAAGTTTTAAACATGAAAATCAAATCCGCACTTTTGCACTTTTTAAGGGATTATCTTAGTTATAGTAGTAGACCCCTCTTTTGAAGGTGACGTTACCCTCAACCCAGTAGTTTGAGTCAGCAAGGATACAATCCTAAAGGGTTGGATTATTGAAAGATAATTAATTAAGTTATTAATGCGTAATGTGGTAGGCCCCTCTTTTGAAGGTGACGTTACCCTCGGCTAAGTGGTTTGAGTCAGTAGGGATACAATCCCAAGTAGCCGGGTTTATGTATTAATAGTAGTTTACATATGAGGGGATCAAGCCATTCGCACCCCCGCCATCCAATACCAGTGGGTATTGAAGGAGGTCCTAGTAAGCTTGACCCAGGTCCTTGCAGGATCTATACATTGAACAAGGCAAGAACCTTACCAAACCATTCCCTTAACCCCCGATTAGGTAGCCAACATATCTCCATATAGACCGTGGAGATATGAATGCTGTAAATCTTTTATTTTATATAGACAGTAAAATAACGCCAAGACACCACAGACAAATGATAAGGAAGTTTCTCCTTCAACATAAGAAACTAGTTATTAAAGTCATTAATACAAAACCAAATAAAAAGTGTGAAAAGATTAAAAAAAACAAAAGTATTACACTAAATGCTTGTCTTCACCAAGTGATGTTAGAGACTTAGGCAAACACGGCCTTTGATTGTCAAGAACTCTTACTATCAATCTTGGATCCCGAGACTACTACACACACTCTAAGATGGATGATGGTGGTGGATGTGAGTGTTGTGATGGTGGTGGAGTGTGGGTGAAGTGTGAGAGAGGTGGTTTATCAAGGGATGCCTTTGAAGTAAACCAAGCACCCCTATTTATAGCCTGCACAGAAGCCCGGACACAGCCCCGTGTTCAGTGAGCACAGCCCCGCGTTCAGTGCACAGCCCCGTGTTCAGTGAGCACAGCCCCGTGTCCATCCACTTTCTCTTTCTTCATTAATTGCAATTTGTCTACATTAGCTCCACACGCCCCGTGTTCGCTGGGCATGGCCCCGTGTGCAGAAGCGTATCTGTACTATCAAGATTTGCTTGGATTTTGCGAATCTCAGCGTTGACCATGGCCGTGTTGAGCTGGACACGCCCCCGTGTTGGGAAATAGAAGCTTCTATGCCTTTGTCCTTTCTGCAAACTCCTGGCCACGCCCCCGTGTCCTCTGGGCACGGGGCCGTGGTCAGCCTTCTGTTCACTTGTTTTTGCTTGGGGAGATGCTGTCGAGTGGTCGGGCATGCCACGTTTATTCCTTTTCTTGTAATTATGTTAGAATTGGCTGCATTTTTTATTCTTTTGTTCATTTACGCTCATTTAATCCTGAAAATACAAAAGGAAGACAAAAGCACACTTTTTCCAACATTAGTACTAAAAAGGGTTAGTTTTATGCCTCATTTGATGTAATTTATATGTTGCATTTTATATACATCATATGCATAACAACACCTAGACTTGCTTCATAATAATCAAGTAACACCAATTCATGGTTATAATTCTAGTGTTCATCATTTCTTTACAAAACCCATTTAGCACCTATGTGGGTGATTATAAATTTCATAGTTTTCATCATTAAATCATCAAACTTTCGACTAGGGTTTGCTCCTAGACATGGATTCATCATAATTTCACTTATACATTCAACATTTAAGCAATAATTTCGATTATGCGAATTCACCAAGAATTCAAAACATCACCAAAATATGAGATTTGACATACCTTGTGATCCTCTAACTTGAGTGATCACTAAATTCAGCTTGGTTTCGATTTACACTTGATTTCCTTCTCGAATTTGGTTGATTTGTGTGATTTTGGGTTAAAATGGAAGAACCCCCTTTGGCTCCTGTGTTTTCTTCAACCAGAACACACACTTGTGTGTGTTTTGGTTTTTGAGTTTTGTTTTAATAAAAATTACTTTCACACTTAACCCTTTTAGTCCCTCAATTTCCTAGAGATTTCAAAAGGGTTGTTAAATCATGTTTTCTTTATTGTTTTTAAGGCACATAACTAACTAGGTTAATTATTTCTAGTTATCTTATCCTTGGTTGTGACCAACATATATAAGACTATGGGGTATGGGGTGGGGGTTGGGGCGTGGGTTGGAGAGAAACGCCCAAGTCACCACCCCGGGTGGGCTTGGGTTTGGGCGTGGCCCTTTGGGCGGGAGTTTAAGGCCGGGCGTTGGGCATGCCTAGCGATCCTATGTGGCCGGCTCTTATTGGATTGTTGGCTAGGGCATAGCAGGCCAGGTTTAAATTTTAAAATATAACCATTGGCCAAGCCAAACGGTTCACCCACCCACCCAACTGTCCACATCGCTATATAACCCCCAACCCCACCGGCTGTACCCATCGCTACCCCAACCCAAGTCACCTACCCGAACCGCTACCCATAAACACTTGATCGATGGCCTCTTGGACGCACGAGGAAGAGCTAGCCCTTGTCACGTGCGTCGTGGACGCGATGAAGGGCCGCCAACCCGGTGAGACCCGTTACTGGCCGGAAGCTTTCGCTAGCTACCGGCACAATGTGGGAAACGACCGGCACAATTTAAACGCGTGCCAACACAAGCGGCGCGAGCTACGACTGAAGCTCGATCGTTTTAAAGCCTACTACGACAGCGTCCCGGGCGGTGAGATAAGTCACGAAGACCGGGTGGCGGTGGCCAACATCGAGTTCCGGGGCATGGATCGGAAGCCGTTTGACAAGATCGCCCTTTTCGAAATCTACCTAACGCTTTAGGTTTTTTTTTTGTAATCCCTTTTTTTGTAGAATTTTGTAATCCTTTTTTTTTTTTTTGTAATCCTTTTTTTTTGTAGAATTTTGTAATTTTTAGGAAATTTTACTAAAATTTTGGGCTTTTCTTTTAAATGTTGTGTGTATTTTTTAATTTTAGGTTTTATTTTTTATTTTTTTAATACACCTGGCCAACCCACGTGGGCTAGCCACGCCCCGCCATACTCCACGGACACGTCACTCACCAGCGGGGGGCTCGAACTCCACGAGTCAACCCATGCCCCAAACCCCCGCCCCACCATACCCTACGGTCTAACATAGGTTATTCATATAATTTCTACTATTTTCAGGGTGCTAGACCAACATCAACAACCGAAATGTTAACCCCAACCGTGGAGTTAACCACAATCGCGGCAATACCGTGAATGAAGATAAATTCCTCAATCTCGATGATTTGAGGATTTCCATCCCTGATGACGAACCATTTAGTGTTCCCGGTTATCAATCGCCGGAACATGTGAGTATTCACTCGGAATACTCGGACGACGGGGGAAATTATGATGAGAGGGTTGATGATGACATATGTGGGGATCTGAATGCAGAGAACCTTTATAATTCTCGGGGATTTGAATATGAAGACTTTGGCTATCAAAATGCCAATTATGTGGGAAACGAGGGTTACAGATATGGCCAAAACGATTGGTACGGTAACAACCGCCAACCACGAAACAACAACCAAAGGAACCGGGATGACGGTTATTATAACAACAACAATAATGCTAACCGTAACTGGATTCCCCAATTCGTGGGTCGTGGTAATCAAGGTGGTGATAGAGGCGGTGTTCGAAGAGGTAACCGAAGACCAAGGGATCAAGAGGTTAATGGTCCACGCTGTCGTCCACAACAAGCTCCAAGGGGTGTGAATGATCGATTTAGACCGGTGGTCACCGACAATGACTCACCCATTGTTCCTCCACCTCAAGGAGTGAGGTCATTTGAATGTAAGCTGAACTACAACAACATCCTAGCTCATTTCAACGGTAGGACACACGACGAGCCGTATACTCACTTAGCGGAATTTTTCGCTATATGTGGTAGGATAGGGGAGGGTGATTTTGAGACAGAGGAAGTGAAGTTGAGGTTGTTCCAGTTTTCATTAAAACACAAAGCAAAGCAATGGTTCCTCACACTTCCGGCGAATAGTAATCGCACTTGGGCTGAGATGCAACAAGCATTTCTCGACGAGTACTACTCGATAGCAAAGACCGATGATGCAAGGGATGAAATTCGGTAATTTTGACAACTATCAGGAGAGTTACTACATGAAGCCCTTGCTCGTTTTAAGGAGTTAGTTCGGAAGTGTCCTCACCATCAAATTCCTAGATGGGAATTGTTGAAGTGTTTTGTGCGGGGTTTGGACTCGGAAGAACATAAGTACCTACTATCCGCGAGTAATGGTACCTTGTTGAATAACCATGAGGAAGATGATTGGGAGTTTATAGAAAGTATGAGCAAAAACTCCAAAGCGGTTGCTATGGCAAACCGAGCCAAAAAGCATCCAACCTCAAGGTCTTGGCCCGATCGTGACGTTAGTTCTATGGTTCGGATTGAAACGTTAGAGCGGGAGTTGGCCTGTATGAAGAAGAAAGAAGTGGGTGCGGTACAATATGGCGTGTGTGAAGAATTTGGTGACATCGGTCACCAGACCGAGAATTACCAAGAAAACATGACCTGATCCACTGCGGATGTGAATCAAGTGTATGGAGACCGGAGGCATTATGATATGAACTCCAACACTTACCACCCCGGGTTGAGGAACCTTCCTAACTTTAGGTATGGTAATGCCTCCAACCAAATGAACCCGAATTTCCAATCGGGAAATCAAGGTGGGTCCTCGTACCAAAATCGCCAAGGCGGTAACCAAGGGGGTTACCAAAGAGGTTACAATCAAGATGGTAACGGGTCGGCGAATAATCATGGTGGCGGTGGCGGTGACGATTTGGGTGCCAAGATAGATGCGCTATTGAATGTGGTGAAGGAATCTAGTAGGGACATCAAGGAAATGAAGAGAGTTAATGAGATGAGGGATAAATATCATGAGGCATTGGAAAAGCAAGTGGGTCAACTTGCGGAAGAAATGGCTCAAATGAGAGGAAGTGGAGGAAGACTCCCCAGTGACACCACAATGAACCCGAAGCATCAAAGCTCTAGAACAAGCAATGTGAGGAATGCACGCGTCAGCGCGGTAAATCTTCTTTCAAATGATGAAATTTGTAGTGTTGAAAGCATTGCACCACCACAACTCGTTGATGGTGTGGTGGAAAATGTAAGTGATGAGTCGGAAAGTGAAAATGAACAAGAAACGATTTCACAAATTAAAATCGAGAACGTAACAAAAAACACTTTTTGTGAAAGTTGTTTAAGTCAACTTCAAGATAAGGCCAATGATATGGGTGTGGAGTTTAATACAATTCCCTACCCTTCGGCCTTACTTAACCCGATTAATGCATCAAAGTTTGAAAAACGGGGCCCACCAAAGGACGAGAGGTGGGAAAATTTTAAACAACCAAAAATTAATTTACCGTTACTTGATGACATTAAAAAGGTTCCGGCTCATGTGGAATGCTTAAAGGAGTTAAGCATTGAAAAACAGCACAACAAATTACCCGAACCGGTTGATTTGGTATCACATGTTAGTGTCGTTTTATCGAGTGCCTTCCCCCAAAAAGCTCAAGATCCTGGAGATCCTCTTATTCCAATCCAAACTGGAACATTCAAAATTAATAGGGTGCTTTTATATCTTGGAGCTTGTGTGAGCATCTTGCCCAGGAGTTTGTATGACCAATATGATTTTGGTCCTTTGAAAAAGTTTGACACCCCCATGGTGTTCGCCGATCAGACTCCCACACATCCAAGGGGGAATGGTGGAAGATGTGATTGTGAAGGTTGATGATTGCTACTACTCAGTGGACTTTTTGCTAGTAGACTATGTTGGGTGTGTTGAGGACACACAACCGGTAGTTTTACTGGGTAGATCATTCCTCGCAACAGCTAATGCCATAATAAACTGTGCAACGGGAATGGTAAGCATGAAGTTTGGGGACCGGGAATTGATTTTGAATGTATTTCCTAAGTTTACTAACCCACTTGGTGAGGATAAGTGTCCTAAGAAGGACATGAATCCAAACAAAAATGTATGTGCTATGGTTGGTAGGTTTGGAGAATCAAAGAAGAAACCGGTCAAGAAGAAGAAGGCGAAGAAGTCGCCTCAAGAAAAGAGGGAAGAAGAGGAGCTGAGAAAGTTTGGCCCGTTAGGGAACAGATGGTATGAATCACTAGTGGGTGATTTGGATGAGTTGGTGGGCGACAAGCACGCCATTCGACCACCATGAGGTGGTAAGTTAATTGTTTTATACTTTTTATAGTTCTTTTTAGTTTATCTTCATAGTCTAGTTTATCTTGTTGTACATTTCTATTATGTACCTTGTTTTGCTTAGTAGTTAAATGAACGTTGTGTGCGTGTTCCCTATATAACCCACACGAGACTTACTCGTCCTCCCGAGCTATCGGGAGGTTTAAAAAGGCTTGTTGCATAAGCTAAATGCAACAGTGATTCCTACGAAAGTGAGTTAGGATTTTTGTTATTGTTATAAATTATTATTTTTCCACAAAAATCAAATTGAAATAACGAATGACTTGGTAAATCTTTTATAAAAATGGTAGAACGGGTAACTAACAAATGTTGATGGTTGTGAGAAGCATGCTTCTACACAAGGATTTAGATTTGTAGGTACATAATGTTCGTGAGACGACCATTTTTGTCGAAGAGTGAAGAGCACACGAAGAACAAGACAAATCCAGGTGCATTCGTTTCCTTCGGTTTGATTATTAGTTAGTTAATAAGTGGAATGTAAATTGTAATATTATTGGCCGGGGTGAAATTTTGGGAGTTTGGTCGTGTCACATTCCTTGTGTGTTTTAAAAGCTCCATTCTTACACATTGAGGACAATGTTGACCTCAAGTGTGGGGATGGGGAGAAAAGGTTTTTCGGTTTTGACCCCTTTCATTTAAACACTACACATTGAGGACAATGTTGACCTCAAGTGTGGGGATGGGGGGGATTTCAAAAAAAAATTAAATGTCTTTATTTGAAGCAATCTAAAAAGTACAAGTAACTAAGTCAATGACGGATGACACAGCCCATTTGGTCTTTTGACATGGTCAAGTTAATAGCATGAATGGTATTTAGCGGGTGATTATTTGGGAATAATCCGCCTAAGAGACTAATACATTATGCATATCACATACCATACCCTTCATACGTGAGATTTTTGAGTCACTTTTACACATCATCAATACATAGATATTTCTTTGTTTGAGTGGACCATTAGTCGCGTATTGTAGAACTTGCAACTTTTGATACATTTAAGACCATAGACCGAATACGAGCACAAGAATGATTAAGGCATTAGGTAACCCTTTTCCCTTTATACCATTTATCTATGCTTACCCAAATAAATTCCCTAGTCGCCCACTTTGAACCTAAACCTTTCGTTTGACCAACCCATCTAGCCTATGACCACTAAACCTTTTATTTTTAACCCGTGTGATGAAAATTCGATCTTAGTATTAGTTTGTTTGTAAAGTTGTGTTTAAAAAAATAGAAAATGCAGAAAATGTTGTGAAAAAGAACATAAAATTGTCGAGAAAATACAAAAATATGTGTTTATAGTTTGTTGAATAAAAGGCGAAAATTGTTGACTTTTAGTTCGATGTTGATAGATAGTTGTGTCTAGCATAGTTGTTTTGTAATAAAAATCGAGTTTTCATCACCTTAGCCACTTTAAAAATATCCTATTTCCTACCCTTAGCCTAGCCCCATTACAACCCTTTAAAGTCCTTTTGACTCATGCTTAGTATTTGTGTTCGGTGGTGGAGAATGATTGAGTTGCAAGCATATGCTGGTACGTGTTCTAATCGGTTTGAGTGACTACTTAAAAAGTGCTAATGCATTATCTATTAGCCAATTTTTGAACCGAGTGGAGAGAGCATTGTGAGGGATATGCATGATTTGTTAGTTTCAAGGGCGGGTTAATCTTGGGTAACCATTCTTATGTGAATATTCACTTTATCACTAAATGTTTTGAAAATTGTCAAAATCATGAACGGGTATGACATTAGACCTTAACTTATGTCTCAAGAATGGGGTGTGTGTTTTTCGTTCGACCCACGTGAAAGTGAAAAACGGATTTGCTTGAGGGTAAGCAAAAGACAAGTGTGGGGATGTGATGTGTGGTCGAATACCGGTGTTCTAATGTGTCTAAGTTTATGTTTTTACATAGCTTTTAGTTTCGAATAGCCTACTTTTGATTGGAATTGTGTTTTACAGGTCTAACGGAGTTTAAGGAGCTATTTGGAAGCTATTCAGAGCATCGGGAGCGAACGAGATCATCCGTAAACGCGAAATACAAGAAAGCAGGAAAACCCACCCTACACGGGGCGTCGGCAGTGCCCAAGGGTCGTCGTCGACGCAGTTTTCTATGCCCTGTAGCTGAAAAATGGCGTAGACAACAAGTTTTTGCGTCAAACGAAAAATGGAACCACGGAGCCGCGTCGGCGACGCAGGGGATGGCGACGGCGACGCCCCCTTCTGCGTGCCGATGGGTTTTCTTGTTCCGTTTCATTGTTTGACGATTAAAAACATATTTGGGGGTCCATTTTCAGGGGTTACACTTGTTTTTGGAGTTTGAACTTTGTTCTTGGAGCCTAGAAACCACCATACATCTTCCCTTATCCATTCAATCAATCATCAACTGAATTCATCACCAATCTTCATTCCATAACCCTAATCACCAACAATCCTTCAATCCACTTATCACCACCAATCATCCAAAACCCTAATCACCATTTCACCACTTCAAAGCTTCAAGATGATGATGTTCAAGTTCCAAGCATCCGTTGATCTCGTTCATACTACCATGAGCGGCTAATTCCTGCGAGTTTCACCCTGGTGTAGACTTTTGTAAGGTTTAGGGTTTACTAGTTGTTTGATACTTGGTTTGTGACAATTTGAATTGCATTTGAAACATTGGATAATTGTCTTACGTTCATATTGAATTTGCAAATTGTCGAATGAGTTATGAAGTTTGACTTTGTGAAATGAATATGCGTATTTATGCCTTGTCTTGTGTTAGGATTTAATTGTCCGAGGTAACGAAGTGCATTGTGGTCCGTCTTGAACATCGATAGCAATTGACGCCTAAACCTCGTGATCATAAAACCGTTAATGAACTAATTCATCTAAACCAAGTTAAAATCATTTAGTAACCCTAGGCTTTGCAATTGTTGAACCGGGTGTGAACCTTGTTCTCATTTGTTGTTTCAATTGTTAATTAAGTTTTTGTGCAATCGTTTAAGCTTCTCTTAGTTGAATAATTCAAAACAAACTTGTCGGTTCATTCCGGCACACTTTCAAACAAACAAATTGATAAAATTAATAGCAAGTGTAACACCCCAACCGATGGCGGAAACATCGATATGAGACGAACAAATCGTTCAAAGCATCATAACACTATTGTGACAATATAATTTAAATCAAATTTCATAACAATACTAAAATGTCATACAATATTCAAACAATCTAAATTGTTTCAAACATAATCAAAGCATTGTTTATTTCTAAGATGGGTTTCTAAATTCACCTGAGCTTGTTTTCTTGATCACTTCATCTATCAACCTGCAACATGTATTAAAATAATGATCAACAAAAATGTTGGCGAGTATACAAGTTTGATACATAGCGTAAATAGGATAAAATGTTTAAATGAGCTCATATCCAACATGAATAACAAAATAGAAGTTACTAATATGCTGAAATGGTGTAAACTATATGTCAATCCAAAGTTTCCAACGCAATCTTGACTTTCCCCAAGACTCAAGGGAGTTTAAATCCCAAGACTCAAGGGCGGTGCGTTAATCCTATAGCATGTAATAGAGGTCGGTTATTTCAATGATTGTTTTAAAAACACGTTTATGATTCTAGATTAGGAAAAGATTGAAAGTTTCCGAACATACGAGTGAGAGGGTGTTAGTATTTGGTTAAAAAGGTGTCCAGGTTCTTGATTCGTAAACATGGAAGCTTAATTTGGTAAATCAACAAAAATGGAAAGGTCCAAAAGTTGTTGCTCGTGGGCGGAAATTCTTGTTTTAAAATCAAAGTTCAACTTAATGAGTGTATAAGATTTATTTTACTACAAACCTTGCACCAAACATCTTTTGTGGTGCAGTGGTTGGTTCGTTATTTGCTGAACGTGTAGACCCGGGTTCGAATCCCTCGGTCTACCGTTTTTTCTTCATTTCTTTTTTTGTAATTTAAAGTTTCAATAGTTACAATAAGTCCCCCCATGTTTACTACTGAGCTAATAACTTGGCTTTTAATAATACTAACTTGGTTAGTTTATATAACCTTAACCTCCTAACAAAACTAACTGTATTGAATTATAAAATTAATAATTTTTATAGTACGTATTAATAAATTGCTGAAATTAAATAAATAAGTAAATGGATTTAATTAATAAATAAAACCTTCCGATGATTACTTCGTGAAAGTTTTCGATGTTCAAAGGTTAGGATCCGGATTATGAGCTTTAATTAGTTTAATGAGTATCAAGTGTCAATGTGTAATAAAGAATCTATAATCTTGAATAATATATCGTTCAAAATGTGAACTTTGATTACAGGTTGCACATATGAATAACACGAACATGATTAAAATAACTTCGTTTTCATTATGATCAATAGTCTCGGATTACAAATTGAAACGAAATAGATTACAACAAGAGTACTAGTGTCTAAAAATGGAAAGTACAACATGACTTGCTAAAATAAGAATGTACAAAAATGCAGAACGTTATATTCTCCCCTACTTTAGGAGATTTTGTCCTCGAAATCTTTAAGAGGAAGGATGAACGAAGAGTTATGGGTACTTGGTCTTCATCTCGCTCTCAAGTTCCCAAGTGAATTCGGCACCACGCTTTCCTTCCCAACAAACCTTGACTATGGGAATTTTGTTGCGCCTAAGCTGCTTGGTTCCTCGGTCCATAATTTCGACTGGTTTCTCCACAAAATGTAGAGTCTCGTTTATTTGCAAGTCGTCAACAGGAACATGAAGTCCCTCTTCAGCTAAACACTTCTTGAGGTTCGAGACATGAAAGGTTGGATGTACGTTGCTAAGTTCTTTAGGTAAATCGAGTCGATAAGACACCTTGCCAATCCTCTCGAGTATTTTGAAAGGACCAACATAGTGAGGGGCAAGTTTACCCTTTTTACCAAAACGAACCACTCCTTTCCAATGAGATACTTTGAGTAGCACATGATCTCCAATGTTGAATTCCAAGGGTTTGCGTCTCTTGTCGGCATAGCTTTTTTGTCACCTTCTAGTCTTGAGTAGATTGTTGCGGATTTGAAGAATCTTATCCATCATTTCTTGTATGAGTTCAGGGCCAGTAAATTGTTTCTCACCAATCTCATGCCAACTAATGGGAGATCGGCACTTGCGACCATATAACGTTTCTAAGGGAGCCATTTGAATACTGGAGTGATAGTTGTTGTTGTACGAGAACTCGATCAATGGTAAATGTACATCCCAACTACCACCAAAGTCAATGACATAAGAGCGAAGCATGTCCTCTAGGGTTTGGATTGTACGTTCAGTCTATCCATCTGTTTGAGGATGAAAAGCCGTAATAAGATTCAAGTGAGAACCCATAGCGGTTTGGAATGTTTGCCAAAGACGTGAAGTGAAACGACCATCACGTTCAGAGATGATGTCATGGGGAATACCATGACGACATATGACTTCATCAGTGTAGACTTTGAAATCCTCACAAATAGGAAGAAAGTGAGCTGATTTGGTCAAACGGTCGATGATTACCCAAATGCTATCATGACCAGAAGGTGTTCGAGGAAGTTAGGTTATGAAGTCCATCGCAATGCTATCCCACTTCCAAACAGGGATTTCGGGTTATTCAAGTAGACCAGAAGGACGCTGATGCTCAGCTTTGACTTTTAAGCAGGAGAGGTATTTAGAAACGTAAGTGGCAATGTCCCATTTCATACCAGGCCACCAATAGGATGTACAAAGGTCATGGTACATCTTATCAGCACCAGGATGAATAGAATATCAGGACTTGTGTGCCTCGTTCATGATGAGCTCACAAAGATTGTCGCGATCTGGCACCCAGATGCGATCAAGATAGTATTGGAGTCCATCTAATTTTGTCACAAGTTGGTCTATAGAAGCACCTCGTATTTCGACGATTAGATTTCCTTCGTTGGCTGATGAATATTGAGCTTCACGAATGCAAGTGTGAAGGTTGCTAGAGATTTGAAAGCAACGAATGCTACTAACATGAGTCTTGCGACTAAGTGCATCGGCCACAACATTCACTTTGCCAGGATGGTAGCGAATCTCCCAGTCGTAGTCATTAAGCAATTCCACCCAACGACGCTGATCATGTTTAGCTCTTTTTGGTTAAAGATGTGTTGTAGGCTCTTATGGTCAGTGAAAACCACACACTTTGTACCATATAGGTAGTGTCGCCAAATATTTAACGCAAAGACAACTGCGCCAAGCTCGAGATCGTGGGTAGTGTAGTTTTTCTCATGTATTTTGAGTTGTCGAGAGGCATAAGCGATGAACTTGTCTCGTTGCATGAGAACGCAACCAAGACCACGGTTCGATGCATCACAATACACCACGAAGTCATCATTCCCATCAGGAAGAGCAAGAACAGGAGCATTGCAAAGCAAGTCCTTGAGGGTTTGAAAAGATTCCTCTTGTTCAGGACCCCAAGCAAAAGGTTTCTCTTTTTGTGTCAACATGGTGAGGGGACGGCGATTTTTAAAAAGTTCGAGATGAATCGGCGATAATAACCCGCCAATCCTAGGAATGAACGAATCTCAGATGCAGATTTGGGCGCGATCCAGTTCTTTACTGCTTCGATCTTGGAAGGGTCAACATGGATTCCTTTTTCACTAACAACGTGTCCAAGGAATTGGACATCTTTGATCCAAAATTCGCACTTGGAAAACTTTGTGTATAAGCATACACCACGTAAAAGTTCGAGTATGAGGCGTAAATGACGTTCATGATCAGCTTGAGTTTTCGAATAAAAAAGAATGTCATCGATGAAAACGATTACAAAACGATCCAAGTATGGTTTACAAACACAATTCATTAGATCCATGAACACAACTGGTGTGTTGATCAAGCCAAAAGGCATAACCACGAACTCATAGTGACCATAGCGAGTGCGAAAAGCGGTTTTGGGAATGTCCACTTCGAGAACACGAATTTGGTGATAACTAGATCGAAGATCGATCTTAGAGAAACAAGTTACGCCTTGAAGTTGATCAAAGAGATCATCAATGCGAGGAAGAGGATAACGAATTTAGACAGTGAGTTTGTTAAGCTCACGATAGTCGATGCACATACGAAACGAACCATCCTTCTTCTTGACAAAAAGTACAGGTGCGCCCCAAGGTGAAGTACTTAGGTGTATGAAGCCTTTATCGAGGAGTTCTTGGAGTTGACTTGACAATTCTTGCATCTCAGAAGGTGCAAGACGATAAGGAGCTCTAGCAACAGGAGTCGAACCAGGTACGAGATCAATATGAAAATCAACAGATCGAGATGGAGGAGGACCAGGTAAATCTTCAGGAAAGACGTCAGGGAAATCG
The DNA here is from genome assembly GCA_030545235.1 of Helianthus tuberosus. NCBI lineage: Eukaryota > Viridiplantae > Streptophyta > Magnoliopsida > Asterales > Asteraceae > Helianthus > Helianthus tuberosus. The sequence continues at coordinate 153,424,915 of CM060364.1, read as the reverse complement.
TACACCACTGGAACACCCCTTACGCTCTTTCCTTTGCCTTTTTCTTCCACAACGTGGGCTAAGAAGGCAAAGTACTATTTACGTAAGTACTTATTCGCTTGTGTGCACGACATCAGCTTTAGTCCCCTTAAAGGTCGGTCTCCATAGACATGCAAAGTATCACCAGATGAAAGAGGTAAACAAACATACTTCTCATGACAAGCGATTTCAGCATGGTTCTTACAAAGCCAGTCCATGCCTACTATGATATCGAAGCTACCCAATTGTATGGGTATAAGGTCGATATGAAAAACATGTTCGTAAAGAGTAAGAAGACAATTACGAAGAACAGAATCGACTGAGATAGACTTGCCATTGGCAACTTCGACTGAGAACGACTTAGGTAGTTTAGAGCGTGTACAATTTAGCAAAGATTCAAATTCAACAGACACAAAGCTTTTATCCGCACCAGTATCAAATAGTATCAAAGCATAAAGATTACTAATAAGGAACGTATCATTGATGACTTCATTGTCATTTTGCACCTGCGTAGCGTTGATGTTGAATGTTTGTCCTTGTGGAGCTTGCTGTCGTACCTCTTAATTCAGCTGAGGACATTGGGGACAAAGATGCGTAGTATCACCATATTTGTAACAGGCTCTAACATTGTTTGTTGGTTTAGGGTTTTGGGGAGCTTGTTGAACTTGTGTTGTAGGGTTGTTGCAACAATAAGGTGTAGCATGACCAAAACGGTTGCAGGCAGTACAATGGCGACAGGTAGAGTTGGTAGGGTGACGATAGTTGCAAGTGGTACACTTGGGATGAACCCCAGTGTATGGCTTTTTGGTGTTTTCTGGTGTAGCAGGGTTTGGGTTTGCAGCAGGTACAATCGCATTGCAACCAGGGTTTTGAAACTTGCGCTTCTTACCCTTGCTACCACTTAATTGTTGGGTGATTTGGTTGGCTGGTTTCGAGGAAAACGGGGTTGCAATTTCTTTATCGCGAATGCGATTGTTGTTTAGGCTAGCTGCGAGGCGATAGACTGCCTCGATGTTGTCATGTTTGGTTGCTTCAATAGTGTCTCGCATTCCAGAGGGTAACCCATGGATGTATTTTCTAATCGTGCGATCAGTGGTTGTCACAAGGAGAGGTACTATGAAACTCAACTGCTTGAAACGGGTAGTGTAGGCTAGATTGTCATCACCAATTTGCTTAAGGTGCCAAAACTCGTCCTCGAGATTTTGCTGTTCATGAGTAGGATAGAACTCATCCATCATGAGTTGTTTAACTTCATCCCAAGGCAATGCATAGGCTACTTCATTAGAGCGAATGTTCCTCTCATTGGTCCACCATTCCAAGGCTCTGGCTTGGAAGACCCTAGTAGCGTTGCGAGTTTTGAGTTCCTCAGGACACTCAATGTTGATGAAAGTAACCTCAATGCAATCGAACCATTCAAGCATAGCGGTCACCCCATCATAGACAGTGAAAGGCTTAGGGTTGCAGGAAGCAAATTTTTTGTAGTTAAACGTCACAGGCTTGGGTTGGACAACTTTCGAGTCAACAGAGGAGTTTGGGGTAGAGGAGTTTTGGATCTCACTTACGATTTTGGGAACAACGCGTGCTATCTGGTTGGCCATGAATGCCATCATCTTCATTTGGGAGCTAGTCTTGGACTTCTAGGTTGAGTTGTTGTAAAAACCCGAATTTTGGAAAGTCAAAGTACAAGTCAAACTCAAAGTCAAAGGAAGAAAAGATTGCTAATGCGATCTATCATTCCTTGCTTAATTATTACTTGTACTTCACGACCTGCAATCGATGCTTTAATTTATGTTAACTTAGTTGTATTATGTGGGGTTATAGTGCAATAATCGCTATTTAATCGCTAATCGACTTATCGTTATCTCATCGCTATCGCAACACAACTCGAATTACAGGTTATGGATATGGTTTTACGTGTGTGTGCTATTATGTGTTACTTGTGCATGTTTATATTTGTTTTGGGATGTTAATCGCAAACACAATCACAACTCCATCGCAACGCAATCTCATCGCGAATCAGAAACGCAAGGTTACTTATGTTATTCTATGTTAGTTAGGTTATTTGTGTAACTATTGTATAAAACTATCACATCATTACTCGCAACGCGCAACGCTCGAAACGAAAAGTCGGAAACCAACTTGCAGGAGTCCTCCGATCGAAGGACCATCCGACCGGATGACCATCCGATCAGATGGCCATCCGATCGGAAGGCCCTCCGATCCGATTACATTACACTGCCTCTCTCTCTATTTTCCTATAAATAGCACCTATCACATCAACAATCATTGATGTGACAGCTCCTCCTCCGACCAGCACGCTTTTGACCCATTTCCTCTCGATTCCTCGCGATTTTTGTAAGTTTCTACCTCAAACCTTGTACTTCTAACATCTACACACACTTTCTCATCAATTTCACCATAAAATCTTAACTTTTCACCATGAAATCTGTGGATTTGAGGTGTTCAAGGATGATGTCATCATGGGGTTCTTTTGAACACCAAAGCGTGACCTCATTCCGCCAAGAACAACTCAGATCTAAGTAATTTCAACATGTTTAAACACTGATTTCATCATAATCTAAACAATTTCAAGTAGATTCAAACTTTTCTTCAACATTCTCAGCTTTTCACATAAAACCGATAGAAAAGGAGCTCGTTCAGGCCTTCTACCCATTCTCTAGCGAAGTGTCGGTCTGAGAACTGATTTCTATCTACGAGATGACCGACTTAACGGGTTGAATATGAGGTTCCATCAAGAACAGTTAACTGATTGGAAGGGGTGATTCCCATCCGATCGGATGACTTGGACTCGATGGGGTTTCTGTTGTTCGACACGTAGTCATAATGTCTCGGTTCAAACATAAAAGTTTTGACTAAGCAAATTTTACAAAGTTTCAAAAACAAACAGGTTATCAAACGGATCGTCGTCCGATCGGACTACCATCGGATCGAACAACAATCCGGATGACTTGTGATTATCCTTCAATACTTAACATTTTTCACAAAATTCAAAGAAGATCAGTTTTAGACGAACCGCCATCCGACCAAACGGCCATCCGTCCGGATGACCATCCGGCCGGATGACCTGAATTGTAGGAACACTTCTTGATTCTTAAAATGCTACAACGAAAACTTCAAAGTTCCATCATACACATACACATCCATCCCAAACGGATAACCCTCCGAGCGAATGGCCATCCGTCTGGATGACCATCCGTCCGAAAGGTCATCCGATCGGATGACAATCCGTCACTCATTCCACTCAAACCGTTTTACGCATCATTCCACGCTCTTACTGTCGTACTGTGTTCAGGCTAATCTCTCAGCGCTCCCTTCAATCCAAGACTGTGTTTATTCGTAAACACGATCTGTGAGTATACTCGATCCCTTTTTGCTTAACGCACTTTTGGGTGTTACATACGTTACCTACATTAAACCACATCGATCACACAACGCAAACACTTTTTATACGCTAACCGCTCTCACATGTTATACGTGTTACTCAATGAATGCTTGTATGTTATGTTTACACAGTGATTGTTTCCTGACTCCTTAGCAACGATAGTACTATAGTTTGGACTCAGCACCTACCGTGGACAGGGGGTTGTTAAGGGCTTTTCTTCATGTATCACAGTGGTGATATGTGTTGCGCATTCTACAACTCGTAGTCACTTCTGAGCATATTGCATTGTCGATAACTTACTTGCTTCGCATTACTACGTGTTACATGCTGGTTATGCGTAAATCGCTTACTATTACTAATAAACTTGTATGCTCACCTTTACACTATGTGTATTGACTTGTACTTTAACGTATGTCACAGTTGTTTAGGATGCTTTTGCTTGTTAGCTGCTATGGAATCAAGCTAGGAGAGTCTAGAAACAAACTAAATAAAATCTGAGTTGTCGGAATGGATTACTTGTCTTTGAGAACAACGTCTGTAATAACTGTTTTTATTTTATATGTTTGTGGTATGGGACATGAATCTTTAATATATTATAATTAATAGTTGTTATGGATTCTCCTGGATAATCTGTTTCGCTCAGTGTCGCGCCCCGATGTTTCTGCCATCGGTTGGGGTGTGACAGATTGGTATTAGAGCCATAACTATAAGGAATTAGGCAAGACTCGACCTAGTCCGGGTCGGTGTCTTAGAATCGACCTAGTATATAGTCTAAGTACCAACAGACCGCCTTATGCAAACCCGGTGGGGGTTTCGCGCGAGCTTACCCCTTATACTCTCGATTGCACACGCTAAATTCACAACTTTGCATGAACATCGCATACTACAGCTTCGTGCAGGCACTCAGCCTTTCCTAAGGCTGACGACACGCACAATCTTCGAAAACATTCAAGAGATTCGGTCGAGACTAGGTGTGAAAACCGCAAACTCTCAATAGGATCGCTCGCTCGACACGCATTTTTACTAAAAGACACGGGAAATTGCGTTGAGTCAGATATGAAAACCATACCTCGACGCGATTCTCCCTATCTATCTTTTATCACACAAACAGGATAAAGTTGTTAAGTTAGGGGTGAAACCCGTATCTTAACGACTTATTCTGCCCTACATTTTGGTTTTACAAAGCTCTCACCAGAGTCTCGATGGGTTCCAACGACTAGAGTCACGTAACGGCCAAAAGGATGCGTGCCGATCGCCCGGGTTGAGGCGAGAGCACAGTCTGTTAAGCCAACACGTGTACTCGAAGTCCTTGAGAATAGTCAAATCACTTTGGGTAGTCAAATTCTGTGAATTATGGATTTTATGTGTTTTATGTGGTTTTATGTGTTTCGGTTTTGGTAATTTACTCGCTTTTCGCTCATCGCTTTGATAAATGCGCACGACACGCACAGCTATTCACATCTCAAAACACTAACAAATCGTAGAGATACTACCAGCTACTCGCAACACTACTCGCTGTTATACTACTCGCAATCGCTACTCGATACTCGCACTCGCAACTCTCGATCGCTTTACACAGCTGTGAAAGATAGGTGAATACGTGCAATATATGTAGGTGAATACGTGCAAAATATAGTGTATAGCATGATTATGTCGAGCTATGTGCTTACGTGCTTCTGTGGAGTATGTGCCTACGTGATTATGTGACTATAAGATTAGACGTGTTCCTGAGCTTTATATAGAGCAGAGCAAGAGGTTACTATAGCTTATACTCGACTTACTCGCGTCTGAGTCCTATGATGATGTCTGTTGCAGACAATGTCGTCATCTTATGCTTCCCGATTTGCACGTTGAAATCACGCTGACAAACGCATCACATTGTTAGTCGCTAAGCAACTGGCCAAGGTCATTCCGCAAATTGTCAGCGAGCTTAATGAAAACGCTAGCAAGTCCTCTGAGGAATCAAGGATCGACTCGCCAAAAGCTACTTTTAGCTTCAAGCAGTTTAAGGCATGCGGCCCCAAAGACTTCACTGGCGAAGATGGGCCTACCGCAATGTTTCAATGGTTTGATTCAATTAAAGTCACTCTGCGCCAAAGCGGTTGTCTTGATAACCTTCGCACTGTCAACGCAACTGGCCTTTTCCAGTCCAGGGCTCGGGACTGGTGGACCGCCGAAAGAAACAACCGAGGGAATGATGCAGCCTATGGGCTTACTTGGGAAGAGTTGAAGGAAATCATAATGAAGGAATTATGCCCTCCCCATGAGCTCCAGAAGCTGGAAGACGAGTTTTGGCATATCAAGCAAGAGGGTGGCGACAACGTTGGTCTAACTGCCCGCTTTAAGCAGCTAAGCATAATCTGTCCTGGCCAAGTCTCTACTCCCAACATCACCATCAAGAAATACATCCGTGCTTTACTGGATTGTGTTGCTGATTTCGTGCAACCCGCCAAGACCACCACTATTGAAGAAACCTTCCTGCTCGCTACCGAGATTAATGACAAGCGAGTCCGTGCTGGTTACTTCGATAAAACCGTCAAAAGTCTTCATCAAGTTACCGCTGCTCCTACCACTGAAACCGCCGCACCGCAAGCTCCTAAGTCTTCACGCCGAAAGCGCAAGAACAGCAACAACAACAAGAACTGTGCAGGGAAGACTGCAGCACCACTAAATGCCATCACTGCCCCACCTCAAAACCAGTACCACCAAGTAGCAGCACCAGTGACCAATGCACCGCCTGCAAAGCGTGCATATACCGGTCCACAACCACTGTGCCCTACCTGTACTTACCATCATCCTGTTGGGATCGCATGTCGATTTTGTGTGCACTGCAACCTGTACGGCCACTTTACTGCCAATTGCCGTACTGGTACCCGTCAAGCTCAAGCTCAAGCTCAAGTTCAAGGTCCTGCACTGCCAGCTCCTCTTCCTGCTCCACAGGGCTAACAAGCAGCTCCTGCTCCCGCTGCTCACACAAGAGCCTGCTATGCGTGTGGTGATCCCAACCACTTCGCAAATGTCTACCCCAACAGAGTAGTGAAGCAAGAGCCACAGCAGCAACCAGCGCAACAACATCAGCAGCAGCAGCAGCAGCAGCCTCAGCAGCAGCAGCTAGCAGCCCCGCGGACCTGCATTCAACATCAACGCCCGCCAGGCACAAGCAGACAACAATGTGGTTAGTGGTACGTTCCTTGTCAACGGTATATATGCTTCGTGTTTATTTGATACTGGAGCCGATAACTGTTTTGTATCGTTTGAATTTGAGAAGCTCCTAAAACGTAAACACGCAAACCTCCCTACGACATTCGACGTAGAGATTGCCACTGGAAGAACGGTCACTGTTAGTTTTGTTCTACGTGATTGTACTCTTGAGCTCAACAATCATGGCTTCCCGATCGATCTCATCCCGATGCAGCTTGGTAGTTTCAATATCATAGTAGGCATGGATTTTCTTCGTGAAAATCGTGCTGAAGTCGTTTTTCGATAAAGTGATTCGTTTTTCTCTCGCAAACGGCGACCAATTGTGTGTCTATAGCGAAGTCGCTTCAAAGAGATTGCAACTCATGTCGTGTGTCCAAGCTAGTAAGAATCTCCGCAAGGAACACCAAGCTTTCTTGGCACACATCGTAGTAGCGGAAAAGGAAAAGAAAGGAAAGACTGGAGTGAAAGATGTTCCTGTTGTTTGTGATTTTCCTAACGTATTTCCTGATGATTTACCTGGCTTACGGCTATCTCGTGATATCGATTTTCGAATTGACCTCATTCCTGGAGCAAATCCTGTCGCTAGAGCGCCTTACCGCCTCGCTCCGTCTGAAATGCGCGAACTCTCGAGTCAACTCCAGGAATTGCTTGACAAAGGCTTTATTCGCCCTAGCACCTCTCCTCGGGGCGCGCCTGTCCTTTTTGTCAAAAAGAAGGACATATCATTCCGGATCTGCATCAACTACAGGGAATTGAATAAGCTAACTATCAAGAATCCCTATCCCTTGCCTCGAATCGATGATTTATTTGATCAGTTACAAGGTGCTACATGTTTCTCGAAGATTGATTTAGGTTCAGGCTATCACCAGTTACGAATACAGGATGAAGATATACCTAAAACCGCTTTTCGAACCCGATACAGCCACTACGAGTTTGTTGTTGTGCCCTTTGGTTTAACCAACGCACCCGCAGTTTTCATGGATTTGATGAATCGCTTGTGTAAACCTTTTCTCGACCGCTTCGTTATCGTGTTCATCGATGATATCCTGATCTATTCAAAGTCAAAAACAGAACACGCGCAACATCTACATTTGGTTCTCGAACTACTCCAGGGGAATCGACTCAATGCCAAGTTCTCCAAGTGTGAATTCTGGCTGGAGGAGGTTTAATTCCTCGGTCACATTGTCAATAGTCAAGGTATTCACGCCGATCCCGCAAATATTGAAGCTGTTAAGAGTTGCATTACACCAAGGAACCCGTCTGAAGTCCGTTCTTTTCTCGGACTAGCGGGCTATTACCGCCGATTTATCGAAGGATTCTCAAAAATTGTTATACCGCTTACTACTCTAACACATAAAGACAGGTCTTTCGTTTGGGGAACTGAACAAGAGACAGCCTTCCAAACTCTCAAGCGTATGCTTTACAATGCTCCTGTTCTCGCTTTACCTGACGGAAACGATGACTTCGTAGTCTATTGCGATGCTTCTAACCTCGGTCTCAGTTGTGTTCTCATGCAACGAGACAAGGTTATCGCGTACGCCTCTCGTCAGCTCAAGATCCACGAGAAGAATTATACAACCCATGACCTCGAGCTTGGTGTAGTTGTTTTTGCGTTGAAGATTTGGCGACACTACCTTTACGGTACCAAGTGTACGGTCTTCACCGACCACAAGAGCCTACAACACATCTTTAACCAGAAAGAACTGAATATGCGCCAATGCCGATGGGTTGAGCTCCTCAACGATTACGACTGTGAGATTCGTTACCACCCTGGCAAATCAAATGTCGTTGTCGATGCTCTCAGTCGACGAAACTATTTGCATAGCATTCGTAATACCCAAGCCCAGCACAATCTTGAAGTTCCTATCTGTGACGCTCAACATGCTTGTTTTACCGAACACACCTTGAAGAAAGAAAGGATCATCAATAACGGCGAACAACTAGTGAATAAATCGAATGGCATATTTCATTATCTAAACCGAATTTGGATTCCTAAGCTCACTAATTTACGAGAGATTCTGCTAAACGAAGCCCACAAGTCTTGATACTCTATTCATCCCGGTGCAGATAAGATGTACCAGGACCTTCGCTACAAATACTGGTGGCCGAGCATGAAGAAGGATATCGTCGTCTATGTTTCGAGGTTACTGACTTGTTTGAAAGTCGAGGCTGAGCATCAATGCCCCTCTGGCTTACTCGTGCAACCCGATATCCCTATATGGAAATGGGAGAGTATAGCTATGGACTTCATAACGAAACTTCCACGTACGCCATCAGGTCACGATAGCATCTGGGTTATCGTTGCTCGTCTTACTAAATCTGCTCATTTTTTGCCGATACGAGAAGACTTTAAGGTACAACGATTAGCACGGATCTACACCAACGAAATTATATGTCGACACAGGACGCCCCGTGATATCATCTCTGACCACGATGGTCGGTTTACCTCGCACCTTTGGGAAATGTTTCAATCTGCTCTCGGTACTACTCTTAATCTATGTACCGCTTTCCATCCCCAAACCGACGGTCAGACTGAATGAACGATTCGTACCCTTAAAGACATGTTGCGCTCGTGTGTCATAGATTTCGGTGGAAATTGGGACGCGCACTTACCTTTAGTCGAGTTCTCGTACAATAACAGTTATCACTCTAGCATTCAAATGGCACCATTTGAGGCACTATACGGAATAAAATGTCGATCGCCTATTGTGTGGCACGAGATCGGGGATGCAAAAATTACCTATCCTGAGTTGTTGCAAGAAACGACTGACAAAATCCTCCAAATCTGAGATAATCTTCTGAAAGCTCGGAGTCGTCAGAAGAGTTACGCCGATAGACGCCACAAGCCCCTTGAATTTGACGTTGGTGATCACGTACTCCTAAAGGTTTCACCTTGGAAAGGGGTGATCAGATTCGGCAAGAAAGGAAAGCTCGCGCCTCGATATGTTGGACCCTTTAAGATCCTGGAAAGGATTGGCAAAGTGGCCTACAGACTCGAACTACCGAAGGAACTTAGAAACGTCCACCCGACTTTCCACGTCTCGAACCTCAGAAAGTGTCTAGCCGAGCAGAATTTACAAGTACCACTTTAGGATCTACAAGTGGACAAAACATTACACTTCGTGGAAAAGCCAGTCGAGATCATGGATCGAGAAACCAAAAACTCCGACGTTCATGCATTCCCATAGTGAAGGTTCGCTGGGAAGGTAAACGCGGCACCGAGTTCACCTAGGAACTCGAAAGTGACATGAAGGCTAAGTATCCACAGCTATTCGTTACGCCTGCACCTTAATTTCGGGACGGAATTCCCTAAAGTAGGGGAGGCTGTAACAACCCGACTTTTGGAAAGTCAAAGTATGAGTCAAATTCAAAGTCAAAGGAAGAAAAGATTGCTAATGCGATCTGTCATTCCTTGCTTAATTATTACTTGTACTTCCCGACCTGCAATCGATGCTTTAATTTATGTTAACTTAGTTGTATTATGTGGGGTTATAGTGCAATAATCACTATTTAATCGCTAATCGACTTATCGCTATCTCATCGCTATCGCATCACAACTCGAATTACAGGTTATGGATATTGTTTTACGTGCGTGTGCTATTATGTGTTACTTGTGCATGATTATATTAGTTTTGGGATGTTAATCGCAAACGCAATCACAACTCCATCGCAACGCAATCTCATCGCGAATTGGAAACGCAAGGTTACTTATGTTATTCTATGTTAGTTAGGTTATTTGTGTAAGTATTGTATAAAACTATCGCATCATTACTCGCAGCGCAACGCTCGAAACGAAAAGTCAGAAACCAAATCACAGGAGTCCTCCGATCGAAGGACCATCCGACCGGATGACCATCAGATTGGATGGCCATCCGATCGGAAGGCCCTCTGATCCGATTACATTACACCGCCTCTCTCCCTCTTTGCCTATAAATAGCAGCTGTCACATCAACAATAATTGATGTGACAGCTCCCCCTCTGACCAGCACGCTTTTGACCCATTTCCTCTTGATTCCTTGCGATTCTTGTAAGTTTCTACCTCAAACCTTGTACTTCTATCATCTACACACACTTTCTCATCAATTTCACCATCAAATCTTAACTTTTCACCATGAAATCTGTGGATTTGAGGTGTTCAAGGATGATGTCATCATGGGGTTCCTATGAACACCAAAGCGTGACCTCATTCCGCCAAGAACAACTCAGATCTAAGTAATTTCAACATGTTTAAACACTGATTTCGTCATAATCTAAACAATTTCAACTAGATTCAAACTTTTCTTCAACATTCTCAGCTTTTCACATAAAACCGATAGAAACAGAGCTCGTTCAGGACTTCTACTCATTTTCTAGCGAAGTGTCGGTCTGAGAACTGATTTCTATCTACGAGATGACTGACTTATCGGGTTGAATATGAGGTTCCGTCAAGAACAGTTAACTGATCGGACGGGGTGATTCCCATCCGATCGGATGACTTGGACTCGATGGGGTTTCCGTTGTTCGACACGTAGTCATACTGTTTCGGTTCAAACGCAAAAGTTTTGACTAAGAAAATTTTACAAAGTTTCACAAACAAACAGGTTACCAAACGGATCGCCATCCGATCGGACTGCCATCCGGTCGAACGACAATCCGGACGGATGACTTGTGATTATCCTTCAATACTTAACAATTTTCACAAAATTCCAAGAAGATCAGTTTTAGACTAACCGACATCCGACCGAACGGCCATCCGTCCGGATGACCATCCGGCCGGATGACCTGAATTATAGGAACACTTCTTGATTCTTAATATGCTACAACGAAAACTTCAAAGTTCCATCATACATAAACACATCCATCCCAAACGGACAACCCTCCGAGCGAATGGCCATCCGTCCGCATGACCATCCGTCCGGAAGGTCATCCGATCGGATGACAATCCGTCAATTAATTCCACTCACACCGTTTTACGCACCGTTCCATGCTCTTACTTTCGTACTGTGTTCAGGCCAGTCTCTTAGTGCTCCCTTCAATCCAAGACTGTGTTTATTTTAAAACACGATCTGTGAGTATACTCGATCCCTTTTTGCTTAACGCACTTTTGGGTGTTACATACGTTACCTATATTAAACCACATCGATCACACAATGCAAACACTTTTTATACGCTAACCGCTCCCGCATGTTATACGTGTTACTCGATGAATGCTTGTATGTTATGTTTACACAGTGATTGTTGCCTGACACCTTACCAACGATAGTACTATAGTTTGGACTCAGCACCTGTCGTGGACAGGGGTTGTTAAAGGCTTGTCTTCACGTATCACAGTGGTGATATGTGTTTCGCATTCTACAACTCGCAGTCACGTCTGTGCATATTTCATTGTCGATAACTTACTTGCTTCGCATTAGTACGTGTTACATGTTGGTTATGCGTAAATCGTTTTCGCTACTAATACTAATAAACTTGTATGCTCACCTTTGCACTATGTGTGTTGACTTTTACTTTAACGTTTGTGACGGGTGTTTAGGATGCTTTTACTTGTTAGCTGCTATGGAATTAAGCTAGGAGAGTCTAGAAACAAACTAAATAAAATCTGAGTTGTCGGAATGGATTACTTGTCTTTGAGAACAACGTCTGTAATAACTGTTTTTATTTTATATGTTTGTGGTATGGGACATGAACCCTTAATATATTATAATTAATAGTTGTTATGGATTCTCCTGGATAATCTGTTTCGCTCAGTACCAGGCCTCGATGTTTCCGCCATCGGTTGGGGTGTGACAGTTGTAGAGTCGGCTTGAAGACATCTAAAGATTCAAAACGAAGAATAGATGAGACTTGATCATAATGTTTTCGTTTAAGGAAATTGTTTTCATGAATGCATCACATAGCATATAATGTTTCAAATATTTTCACATAGTATAATATGAATTTCACATAGTGTCACATAGATAATGAATGCATCATAAATTTAATTGGTTCACGAGAGATTATTATTGTTTTAGATTGTGAAGATAGTGTGTATCGTGTTTCCAAGCTTGAAATGAAATAACGTACAAACGTAAAACACATTAAAATTGAGATAGCATAAAATAGATTTAACATAAAAATTGGATTGTCAGGAAATGTAACATAAGACTATTCCAAAGTAAATCGAAGTCCTTTTTGAATTAAGGAGACGTGCTTTGGCCTAATAGACAAATATTCTCATCGAGGAGCGACTAACGATATTTTTCCTTCCAGTTACTACACGTCCTTAATCGATTGGGAAAATCAAAACTTTGGCGAGATTGAAAATCGAAGAGTGGGACTAGTTATCAAGTTGTGAGTTTAACCTCTAACTTAATAACATCGTACCCTAATGTGGTTGGTACTCATCAAAAGATAAGGGCCCACTAGAATATGAAAGGGAAATTTCCTTCAAGGTTTGAATATCACTCTTAACTTGAGGGTAAATTTCATGCAAAATATAAAGTATAGCTGACTGAAAGTCATCACCAAATGTGGGAATCACCCCTATTTTGGTGAGTTGTTTCGATCGTGTTATAAGACAGTCTTCAAAACCTCCAAGTGTGTATTGTGTTAGCCTTAGGAAAGGCATGTATGTTAAAAGACCAAAGAGAATAGATAAGATGCAAATAGGAGAGAATGCAAGTAGTTTTAAAGAACACATAGTGAGAAAGTTCCTAAACTATAGACTAGGTAAAAGCATTCCTACTTTTCCTAATTCCCTATAGTTATGGCTCTGATACCAATCTGTCACACCCAACCGATGTTGGAAACATCGGGATGAGACGAACAAATCGCTTAAAGCATCATAACACTATTGTGACAATATAATTTAAATCAAATTTCATAACATTACTAACATGTCATACAAGATTCAAACATAATCAAAATTGTTTCAAACATAATCAAAGCATTGTTTATTTCTAAGATGGGTTTCTAAGTTCATCCTAGCTTGTTTTCTTGATCGCTTCGTCTATCAACCTGCAACATGTATTAAAATAATGATAAAAAAAAATGTTGGCAAGTATACAAGTTTGATACATAGCGTAAATAGGATAAAATGTTTAAATGTGCTCATATCCAACATGAATAACAAAATACAAGTTACTAATATGCTGAAACAGTGTAAACTATATGCCAATCTAAAGTTTCCAACGCAATCTTGACTTTCCCCAAGAATCAAGGGAGTTTAATATGTTTTACTTAACAATACCCCAAGACTCAAGGGCGGTGCGTTAATCCTATAGCATGTAATAGAGGTCGGTTATATCAATGACTGTTTTAAAAACACGTTTATGATTCTAGATTAGGAAAAGATTGAAAGTTTCCGAACATACGAGTGAGAGGGTGTTAGTATTTGATTAAAAAGGTGTCCAGGTTCTTGATTTGTAAACATGGAAGCTTAATTTGGGTAAATCAACGAAAATGGAAAGGTCCAAAAGTTGTTGCTCGTGGGCGGCAATTCTTGTTTTAATAACAAAGTTCAACGTAACGAGTGTATAAGATTTATTTTACTACAAACCTTGCACCAAACATCTTTTGTGGTGCTGTTGGTTCGTTATTTGCTGAACGTGTAGACCCGGGTTCGAATCCCGCGGTCTACCGTTTTTTCTTCATTTCTTTTTTTTAATTTAAAGTTTCAATAGTTACAATAAGCCTCCCCATCTTTACTACTGAACTAATAACTTGGCTTTTAATAATACTAACTTGGTTAGTTTATATAACCTTAACCTCCTAACAAAACTAATTGTATTAAATTATAAAATTAATAATTTTTATTGTAGGTATTAATAAATTAATCAAATTAAATAAATAAGTAAATGGATTTAATTAATAAATAAAACCTTCCGATGATTAGTTCGTGAAAGTTTTCGAGGTTCAAAGGTTAGGATCCGGATTATGAGCTTTAATTAGTTTAACGAGTATCAAGTGTCAATGTGTAACAAAGAATCAAGAATCTTGGATAATATATCATTCAAAATGTGAATTTCGATTACAGGTTGCACATATGAATAATACGAACATGATTAAAATAACTTCGTTTTCATTATGATCAATAGTCTCGGATTACAAATTGAAACGAATTAGATTACAACAAGAGTACTAGTGTCTAAAAATGGAAAGTACAACAAGACTTACTAAAATAAGAAAGTACAAAAACGTGGAGCGTTACAGCAAGCTTCATATTTAAAGTGACACCATCTAAAATCAATCACATCCATACGCAAACCACAAACTCTTCGTGGTTCGACCCCTTACTACCACTAACACATTGTTAAGGGTAATTTGGGATTATAAATATTACCTTTGACCGGAGCGCCACACTCCGATCATCAAGTCCGTGTTCTTCATCTCCCCTCGCACCATCAGATTGTAAATATCTTCACCAAGGTCTACCACGGGTTCTCTTCGAAGACTTTGGATCCAGTCTCAGCATCCGTTCCCCTCCCGCTTTGATTGCGGGGGTGTAATAGCCCATATATATTTAGCATATATTGTATACCTTGTATTTCTCATAAGAAGTTATTTATTGTCCTTATATAGGATAAACATTCTTATATATATAGTGGGATGAATGAGAAGGGATGTCATAGATCCTTTTATATTGTTACTGTCTTTAATCACAACTGGTAATCCATGAGCTTCTGCTGTTATCTTTTCAAGCTAATCACCTCAATGCTTTATATGCTAGGTTGCACCTTAATCAACAACCTAGTCGTGACTCGTATGAGATTTACCTCCCAAGTTGGCGATTGGTGTCGTATCAATGTTGTTGTTGGCAAGATATTTTAGAAACATCTTATACTGATATTTTGTACGTCCCGGTATAGAGCTAAATGTCACACCCCAACCGATGGCGGAAACATCGGGGCACGGCATTGAGCGAAACAGATTGTCTAAGAGATTCCATAACAACTATGATTACCAAATATTTAAGCATTACGTCCCATACCGTAACATATAAAGTAACAAAGTTATTACAGACAAATTGTTCTCAAAGGCAAATAAAAACTGTTCCGACAACTCATAAATTATTATATTTGTTTCTAGACTCTCCTAGCTCGATTCCACATAGCATGCATACCACAGCATCCTAAACACCTGTCACATACGTTAAAATAGAGGTCAATACACATAGTGTAAAGGTGAGCATACAAGTTTAATAGTATGATAGTAGCGAAAGCGATTTACGTATAACCAGCATGTAGCATGTATAATGTGAAGCAAGTAAGTTATCGACAATGAAATATGCACAGACGTAACTGCGAGTTGTAGAGTGTGCAACACATATCAACACTGTGACACGTGAAGAAATACCCTTAGCAACCCCCGTCCACGACAGGTGCTGAGTCCAAACTATAGTACTATCGTTGCTAAGGTATCAGGCAACAATCACTGTGTAAACATAACATACTAGCATTCATCGAGTAACACGTTAACATGTAGAGCGGTTAGTGTATTGAAAGTGTTTTCGTTGTGTGATTGATGTGATTTAATATAGGTAACGTATGTAAAACCCAAAAGTGCTTAAAGCAAAAAGGGGTCGAGTATACTCATAGATTGTGTTTAGTAAATAAACACTCTCTTGGATTGAAGGGAGCGCTGGGAGATTAGCCTGAACACAGTACGATTGTATAAGCGTTGAACGGTGCGTAAAACGAGGCAAGTGAATTGTGGGACGGATGGTCATTCGCTCGGAGGGTTGTCCGTTTGGGATGGATGTGTTTGTGTATGATGGAACTTTGAAGTTTTCGTTGTAGCATTTTATAAAACAAGAAGTGTTTCTACAAATCAGGTCATCCGGTCGGATGGTCATCCAGACGGATGGCCGTCCGATCGAATGGCGATCCGATCAGACGGCGGGCCATTCAGCAGCCTGTTCGTTCTAAAATTTGTAAATATTTGTTAAGTTTGGAAAGTTTTACGCTTACACCGAGACGGTGTGACAACGTGTCAAACAACGGAAACTCCATCAAGTCCCAGTTATCCGATCGGATGGGAATCACCCCAGTCTGATCAGTCGCTGTTCTTGATGGTTGTTCATGTTCAAACCTATTATGTCGATTGTCTCTTTGATAGAAACCCGTTCTCAGACTGACATCCCACTAGCGAATGAGTAGGAGGCCTGAATGAGCTCAGATTCTATAAATTTTATGTGAAAAGTTGGGAACGTTGTAGAAAAGTGGAAATCAGTTGGAAAATTTTTAGATTATTACAAAATCAATGTTTAATCATGTTGAAATCTCTTAGATCTGAGTTGTTCTTAGTGAAATGAGGTCACACTTTGAAGTTCATGAGAACCCATGATGACATCATCCTAGAACAGCCCAAATCTGCCGATTTCATGGTGAAAAGTTAGGATTTGTTGGTGAAAATGATGAAGAAGTATGCATAGATCAAAGAAGTACAAGATTCGGAGTAAAAACTTACAAGAATCGTGAGGAATCGAGAGAAAATAGGGCTAGAACGTGCTGGTCGGAGGAGGAGTTGTCACATCAATGATTGTTGATGTGACAGGTGCTATTTATAGGCAAAGGGAGGAGAAAGGCGGTGTAGAAGACGGATCGAATGACAGTTCGATCGGATGGTCATCCGAATGGATGACCATCCGATCGAATGGTCATTCGATCGGATGGGTTGTGCACGTTGGTTTTCGACTTCTAGTTTCGTGTGTTGAGCGTTGCAATGCGATGCGATAGTGATTTACATTAATTTCACAATTAACCTAACTAACAGTCATAAACATAAACATACCCATTCTGCGTTTTGTGTTGCGATGAGATTGCGTTGTGATAGAGTTGCGATTGCGTTTGTGAGTAACATCACCTCAAATGATATAAACATGCACAAGTAATACATAATAGCACACACACGTAAAACAATATCCAGAACTCATAGTTCGTATTGCGATGCGATAGCGATGAGATAGCGATAAGTTGATTAGCATTTACTCTACATAATACAACTGAAGTAACCTAATTAAAGTATCAATTATAAGTCAAAGAGTACAATCAATGATTAAGCAATGAGTGACAGATCGCATTTAGCAATCTTTTATTTCTTTGACTTTGACTTTAACTTCAAAACGCGAGTTGTTACAGCCTCCCCTACTTTTGGGAATGTCGTCCCGAAATTAATGCGCAGACATAACGAATAGTTGTGGATACTTAGCCTTCATGTCACTTTCGAGTTCCCAGGTGAACTCGGCACTGCGTTTGCCTTCCCAGCGAACCTTCACAATGGGAATGCGTGAGCGTCGGAGCTGCTTGGTTTCTCGATCCATGATCTCGACAAGCTTTTCCACGAAGTGTAATATTTCGTCCACTTGTAGATCCTCAAGTGGCACTTGTAAATTCTGCTCAGCTAGGCACTTTCTGAGGTTCGAAACATGGAAAGTCGGGTGGACGTTACTAAATTCCTCCGGTAGTTCGAGTCTGTAGGCCACTTTGCCAACTCTTTCCAGAATTTGAAAGGGTCCAACAAATCGAGGCGCGAGCTTTCCTTTCTTGTCGAATCTGATCACCCCCTTCCAAGGTGAAACCTTTAGGAGTACGTGATCGCCAACGTCAAATTCAAGGGGCTTGTGGCGTCTATCGGCGTAACTTTTCTGACGACTCCGAGGTTTCAGCAGATTGTCTCGGATTTGGAGGATCTTGTCAGTCGTTTCTTGGAACAGCTCAGGACCGGTAATTTGCGCGTCTCCGATCTCGTGCCACACAATAGGCGATCGACATTTTCTTCCGTATAATGCCTCAAATGGTGCCATTTGAATGCTAGAATGATAACTGTTATTGTACGAGAAGTCGACTAAAGGTAAGTGCGCGTCTCAATTACCACCGAAATATGTGACACACGGGCGAAGCATGTCTTCAAGGGTACGAATCGTTCGTTCAGTTTGACTGTCGGTTTGGGGATGGAAAGTGGTACTTAGATTTAGAGTAGTACCGAGAGCATATTGGAACGTTTCCCAAAGACACGAGGTAAACCGGCCATCGCGGCCAGAGATGATGTTACGAGGCGTCCCGTGTCGACATATAATTTCGTCGGTGTAGATCCGTGCTAATCGTTCTACCTTAAAGTCTTCTCGTATTGGCAGAAAATGAGCAGATTTAGTAAGATGATCAACGATAACCCAGATGCTATCGTGACCTGATGGAGTGCGTGGAAGTTTCGTTATGAAGTCTATAGCTATACTCTCCCATTTCCACATAGGGATCTCGGGTTGTACGAGTAAGCCAGAGGGGCGTTGATGCTCGGCCTTGACTTTTGAACAAGTCAGGCACTTCGAGACATAGATAGCGATATCCTTCTTCATTCCCGGCCACCAGTACTTGTAGCGAAAGTCCTGGTACATCTTATCTGCACCGGGATGAATATAATATCGAGACTTGTGGGCTTCGTCTAGCAGAATCTGTCGTAGGTTGGTGCGTTTGGGAATCCAAATTCGGTCAAGATAATGAAATATACCATTCGATTTGTTCACTAGTTGTTCGCCATTATTGATGATCCTTTCTTTCTTCAAAGTGCGTCCGGTGAAACAAGCATGTTGGGCGTCACGGATAAGAGTTTCGAGATTATGCTGGGCTTGAGTATTACGAACGCTATGCAAATAGCTTTGTCGACTTAGAGCATCGGCTACGATGTTTGCTTTGCCAGGGTGGTAACGAATCTCACAGTCGTAATCGTTAAGAAGTTCAACCCATCGGCGTCGGCGCATATTCAGTTCCTTCTGGTTAAATATGTGTTGTAGGCTCTTATGGTCGGTGAAGACCGTACACTTGGTACCGTAAAGCTAGTGTCGCCAAATCTCTTTAACGCAAAAACAACTACACCAAGCTCGAGATCGTGAGTTGTGTAGTTCTTTATGTGGATCTTGAGCTGTCGAGAGGCGTACGCGATAACCTTGTCTCGTTAAATGAGAACACAACCGAGACCTAGGTTAGAGGTATCACAATAGACTACGAAGTCGTCGTTTCCGTCGGGTAAGGCGAGGATAGGAGCATTGCAGAGCACATGCTTCAGTGTCTGAAAGGCAGTCTCCTGTGCAGTTTCCCAAACATAAGGTTTGTCTTTATGCGTGAGAGAAGTAAGCGGTACGAAGATTTTAGAGAATCCTTCGATAAATCGACGATAATATCCCGCTAGTCCGAGAAAAGAACGGACTTCCGATGGGTTCTTTGGTGTAATCCAGCTCTTAACAGCTTCAATCTTCACGGGATCGACGTGAATACCTTGACTATTGACAATGTGACCGAGGAATTGAACCTCCTCAAGCCAAAATTCGCACTTGGAGAACTTAGCGTAGAGGCGATTCCCTTGGAGTGGTTCGAGAACCAACCGTAGATGTTGCGCGTGTTTGGCTTTTGACTTGGAATAGATCAGGATATCGTCGATAAACACGATGACGAAGCGGTCGAGAAAGGGTTTACACACGCGATTCATTAGATCCATAAAGACTGCGGGGGCGTTAGTTAAACCAAAAGGCATAAAGACAAACTCGTAATGACCGTATCGGGTTTGAAAAGCGGTTTTGGGTATATCTTCCTCTTGGATTCGTAACTGGTGATAGCCTGAGCGTAAATCAATCTTCGAGAAACACGTAGCACCTTGTAATTGATCAAACAAGTCAATGATTCGAGGCAAGGGATAGCGATTCTTGATGGTAAGCTTATTCAATTCCCTGTAGTCGATGCACGTCCGGAACGATCCGTCCTTCTTTTTGACGAAAAGGACAGGCGCGCCCCAAGGAGAGGTGCTAGGGCGAATAAAGCCTTTATCAAGTAATTCCTGGAGCTGGCTCGAGAATTCGCGCATTTCGGACGGTGCGAGATGATAAGGCGCTCTAGCGACAGGATTTGCTCCAGGAATGAGGTCGATTTGAAAATCGATATCGTGAGATGGCGGTAAGCCAGGTAAATCTTCAGGAAAAACGTTAGGAAAATCACAAACCACAGGCACCTTTTCCATTGCCTTCTCTTTCTTTTCCTTCTCCGCTACTACGATGTGTGCCAAGAAAGCTTGATATTCCTTGCGGAGATACTTGCTAGCTTGAACACACGACAAGAGTTTGAGATCCTTCAATGGAGTTTCGCCATACACACAGAGTTGATCACCATTTGTAAGAGTGAAACGAATCATTTTATCGAAACAAACGACTTCCGCATAATTTTCACGAAGAAAATCCATGCCTACTATGATGTCAAAGCTACCAAGCTACATCAGGATAAGATCGATCGAGAAGACATGATTGTTGAGCTCAAGAGTATAATTATGTAGAGCAGAACTAACAGTGATGGTTCTTCCAGTGGCAATCTCTACGTCGAACGTTGTAGGGAGGTTAGCGTGTTTACGTTTTACGAACTTCTCGAATTCAAACGATACAAAACAGTTATCGGCTCCAGTATCAAATAAGCACGAAGCATATATACCGTTGACAAGGAACGTACCATTAACCATGTTGTTGTCTGCTAGTGCCTGGCGGGCGTTGATGTTGAATGCACGTCCGCGGGCTTCTGGCTGTTGTTGCTGCTGCGGAGGTTGCTGCTCGTGTTGTTGTGCTGGTTGCTGCTGTGGCTCTTGCTTCACCACTCTGTTGGGGCAGACATTTGCGAAGTGGTTAGGATCACCACACGCATAGCAGGCTCTTGCGTGAGAGCGGGAGCAGGAGCTGCTTGTTGGCCCTAGGGAGCAGGAAGAGGAGCTGGCAGTGCAATAGCTTGAGCTTGACCTTGAGCTTGAGCTTGTCGGGGACCAATACGGAAGTTGGCAGTGAAGTGGTCGTAAAGGTTGCAGTGAACACAAAATCGACATGCAATCCCAGCAGGATGGTGATAAGTACAGGTAGGGCAGAGCGGGTGTGGACCAGTATATGCACGCTTGGCCGGCGGTGCATTGGTCACTGGTGCTGCTACCTGGTGGTTCTGGTTTTGAGGTGGAGCGGGTACTGCATTGAGTGGAGCGGCGATGACAACACAGTTCTTGTTGTTGTTGTTGTTGTTTTTGCTCTTTCGCTTGCGACGAGTAGTCTTGGAGGTTTGCGGTGTGGCGGTTTCAGCGGTGGGAGCAGCGGTAACTTGGTGAAGACTTTTGGCGGTTTTATCAAAGTAACCAGCCCGAACCCGCTTGTCATTAATCTCGGCAGCGAGCATGAAGGATTCTTCAATAGTTGTTGTCTTGGCGGCTTTCACAAAGTCAGCAACACAATCCGGTAAGGCACGGATATATTTCTTGATGGTGATATCGGGAGTAGAGACTTGGCCAGGACAGATTATGCTAAGCTGCTTAAAGCGAGCAGTTAGACCAGCGTTGTCGCCACTCTCTTGCTTGATGTGCCAAAACTCATCCTCCAGCTTCTGAAGCTCATGGGGAGGGCATAATTCCTTCATCATGATTTCTTTCAGCTCTTCCCAAGTAAGCCCATAGGCTGCATCATTTCCGCACTTGTTTCTCTCGGCAGTGCACCAGTCCAGAGCCCTGGACTGGAAAACGCCAGTGGCGTTAACAGTGCGAAGATTATCAAGACAACCGCTTTAGCGCAGAGTGACTTCATCTGAATCGAACCATTGAAACATGGTAGTAGGCTCGTCTTCTCTGGTGAATTCTTTGGGGCCGCAGGCTTTAAACTGCTTGAATAAAGTGTTTTGGTACACTACTTTGAATACACTTTCCCTTTCATATATCATACCATCCATAATACACTACCATTACCTCCTACCATCCATAATACAATATCATTACCTCCTACCATCCATAATACAATACCATTACCAATATTTTGACTTTATTACATGTATATCAACACCATTTATACCATCCAATCATCATATTACATCATAAAGTAACAACTATAGCCAGACCATCAACCACTAGATATAACTAACCAAAAAACATGTATATGGGCATACTTCTCCATTCAAAATCACAAACTTTTTATACCAAAATATGTTATATCATGGTTATACCTAATGATGCACATGTGCAT
Organism: Helianthus tuberosus; assembly: GCA_030545235.1. Lineage (NCBI taxonomy): Eukaryota > Viridiplantae > Streptophyta > Magnoliopsida > Asterales > Asteraceae > Helianthus > Helianthus tuberosus. The sequence goes on along the minus strand of CM060364.1, from coordinate 153,402,317 downwards.
TTTGAATATTGGTAATGTAAAAAGTAGTGTATTACAGATGGTATTGTAAATTAAAGTGCAATTGTCTATTACTGATAACGTATTACGGAATTTGTTGAAGTAATGATACATATGCACAAGTGCATGGATAACTGTTACTCGAATTTTTTTTTTTTTTTTTTTTTTTGTAACTAAATATAGCGATTTTTGTTAAAAAAATATTAAAAAAAATTGATTGCTTTTTTGATTTTTTTTAGATTTTATTTTGTGTTCACATTGGTTCTCGCGGTTCTCGCAATAAGGGTGGTTCTCAAATGAACCTTACCCTATATATATACTTACTATATTATAATGCATGAGGCAAGGGCATTTTAAGATACCCAAAAAATAAGAACTTTTCCCCCCCTTTATTTATAGAAAGACCCCTAAAATGAGAGTAGTTTGGTCTTTTAAACACTATTTATTTTTTAGCCACTAAACTTATTACACTTAAATCCCTAAGGTTTTAACAAAATTATAGATAATTAGTTACAATTCACCCCTCTACAACAAACTTATAATTTTTTTTACTTATTCTTGACATATCTTATAAACTATAATGTTTAAAAAATCCAAAGATAGCATGACGGCCTACACATTTTTGTCGACGTTTCGGTAGTTGTCTTGTTCAATATCGACGCACAGATTAAAAGGTACAAGTAGATAATGCTTTAATGTACAAGTGATTAAAGAAGAAAATAACAACTAATAATTTTTTTCCTTTTAAGATACCCAAAAAATAAGAACTTTTCCTTTTTAATTTATATATACACCCTCTAAAATAAGGGTACATTAGTCTTTTTAAACAATAGTTACATTGTAACCCTTCATCTTAATTAGATTTTAATCCCTTGTTTTAATGTACAACGCATTAAACCTATCATGTTAAGAAATATGTAAATTACATTTGGCTCCATCTTTTGTAACTTCTAAATTTTGAAATAAGGTTACCAAATTAGAGCCGAAATCTATACTTTCTCTCACCACTTCAATCGATAGAAAGAGAAACAAAAAGGGAGAACATGCAAGAGCGATATAGAGAGAGAAATCTGAGGGTGGCAGTGGTGGTGCTACGGCGGGGCCAGCCATATTCCGGCGCGGTGAAAACGGATTGAGCAGGCGAGTGGCGGTGGTAATGATTCGGTTACAACCTTCTATACGGTGGTGACGGTAGTGGTCCTCAAGAGCCACATAACCTTCACAGGTTCCAAGGTTAAAACGAGGAGGAAGACAATGACAGAAAACCCTAGCCGCTTCCTCCGGCAATGGGGGCTAGGGTTTCGACGAAGACTCCGACTAGCTCTGGTAAGTCCTCTTTCGATTGTATGTTCCATCGGTGTTAGATTGGTCCGCGTAATGACGATTGTGACGAATGACGGTTGTTATAACTTCCTGACAATGGTTCAGCCACCTCTAATGCACTCTGGTGTAGGAGACTAGGGTTCCAACGAAGGTCAGAGGCTAAACCAACGGTGACCACAACCATCATCATCATCTTCAAGATTAGATTATGGTAGTTTATCACCTGGTTGTGAGGAACAATTAAACCTAGCTGTCACAGATTCATTTTAATTACAACGAAGGGGAATTGGATATTGTTGTTCAACATGTTATCTCACTGATATATGTGGGTACATATCCTTGTTTTTTTAATTTAAATTTTCTCCGTCTAATTTATCATCTCGAATCATTTTCTTCGCAATAGAAATTGAACCCTTTTAGTTTTGTGAATAATGGATAAACATGTGTAAAGCGCAGTTGGAAGGGACAAGGTAATTTAGTGATTTGATACTTTGAAGATTATTTGAAATTAATAAATTATATGTTTGAATATAATTTTTATTTCTAAGTTATATTTATTATTCTGTGCTTACCCATTGAATTTTTGACATATATTCAGCTACGAGCAGCTGCTGTTAAATCAAATTCAAGGAGAAAAGCCAGATGATGTGTACTATGGGATTGCTTCCAGGTTAGGGCTTTTAACTATAATTTGCAAATATATATTCTTTTTTTTTCTTTTGGGAAAATGATGTTTCTAGATGTTGAAATTGTTGCAAATTCATATAATAACTAGGAATAACACTCGCGCGCGTTGCGGCGCGGGTACATTTTAAATATCGAATAGATTAGTCTAAACGTTATGTGATGCGTTAACCATATGAAAACGTGCATTTCGACATATCTGATCGAACTCAATGTAACCTATAAAAGCATGGCGATTAGATCAAAACATAAAGTAAATCAAATTTATATCGTATAATCATAACGTATTATATAGGATCCGACTTATATATAGAAAACGTAACGGGTATAACGGAAAAGATGACACCTACAATCAAAAGAGATTAATTAGACTTTTTGAAAAAAAGAAAACCACAATTTGACTCCACTCGATTCGAAACATAATTAACGAAACATTAAAATAAGCACGGAAACATATTATATTTGACCTCACTCATTTCCCAAAAAAGTTTACGTTGCAACATACGTCAACTCGAATTTACACCGAAACGTACATAAAATATGCACATAAAAGATGTTTTTTGATGTTGTACTATAGGCATTGGGAGTGTTTCAAAAAAAATTTGATTTTCCATTTTCAATTCAAAGTTTTTATCTTTTTATTTTTATTCCTTTAAGTTTATAACTTTTAACTCAAAGTTTTTTTTTATTATTTTCAGTTTAATTAAATCAGTTTTTTTTTATTTTCAACTTTGATCCCCTATACTTTTCATCTTTTGCAAGTTTTGCTTTTTACGCTTTGTTTAAAATTTCGCGAGTTAACACGCCGCAACTGTGTGTCTCTGTGGTTCAACGTTTTTTGTCTGTTTTTCCCGTTTGACAGACCCGTTGCAACATGTCTATTATTCTACGTTTGATAAGTTCGTTCCAATGCGTGGGGCCCTAAATCAACTTAGTTTTTTCTTTCTACATTTTACGTTTCGGTCTAATTTTTTCACATTAACACACCGCAACGGGTGTGCGTGATTCAACAATTTTACGTATGTTTTTCGTTCAGTGTTATTTTTTATTTTTTTATTTTATTTTACGAGCTCTTTTGTTGTTGGTTGTGTGGCATTGGGGATACTTGGCACGATTTTACAAACGTATTTAACCTATTAATTTTTTTACTAAAAATAATTTGTTTCGAGTTCACCCTTATACATTTTAAACATCGAATAGATTAGTCTAAACGTTATGTGATGCGTTAACCATATGAAAACGTGCATTTCGACATATCTGATCGAACTCAATGTAACCTATAAAAGCATGGCGATTTGATCAAAACATAAAGTAAATCAAATTTATATCGTATAATCATAACGTATTATATAGGATCCGACTTATATATAGAAAACGTAACGGGTATAACGGAAAAGATGACACCTACAATCAAAAGAGATTAATTAGACTTTTTGAAAAAAAGAAAACCACAATTTGACTCCACTCGATTCGAAACATAATTAACGAAACATTAAAATAAGCACGGAAACAGATTATATTTGACCTCACTCATTTCCCAAAAAAGTTTACGTTGCAACATACGTCAACTCGAATTTACACCGAAACGTACATAAAATATGCACATAAAAGATGTTTTTTGATGTTGTACTATAGGCATTGGGAGTGTTTAAAAAAAAATTTGATTTTCCATTTTCAATTCAAAGTTTTTATCTTTTTATTTTTATTCCTTTAAGTTTATAACTTTTAACTCAAAGTTTTTTTTTTATTATTTTCAGTTTAATTAAATCAGTTTTTTTATTTTCAACTTTGATCCCCTATACTTTTCATCTTTTGCAAGTTTTGCTTTTTACGCTTTGTTTAAAATTTCGCGAGTTAACACGCCGCAACTGTGTGTCTCTGTGGTTCAACGTTTTTTGTCTGTTTTTCCCGTTTGACAGACCCGTTGCAACATGTCTATTATTCTACGTTTGATAAGTTCGTTCCAATGCGTGGGGCCCTAAATCAACTTAGTTTTTTCTTTCTACATTTTACGTTTCGGTCTAATTTTTTCACATTAACACACCGCAACGGGTGTGCGTGATTCAACAATTTTACGTATGTTTTTCGTTCAGTGTTATTTTTTATTTTTTTATTTTATTTTACGAGCTCTTTTGTTGTTGGTTGTGTGGCATTGGGGATACTTGGCACGATTTTACAAACGTATTTAACCTATTAATTTTTTTACTAAAAATAATTTGTTTCGAGTTCACCCTTATACATTTTAAACATCGAATAGATTAGTCTAAACGTTATGTGATGCGTTAACCATATGAAAACGTGCATTTCGACATATCTGATCGAACTCAATGTAACCTATAAAAGCATGGCGATTTGATCAAAACATAAAGTAAATCAAATTTATATCGTATAATCATAACGTATTATATAGGATCCGACTTATATATAGAAAACGTAACGGGTATAACGGAAAAGATGACACCTACAATCAAAAGAGATTAATTAGACTTTTTGAAAAAAAGAAAACCACAATTTGACTCCACTCGATTCGAAACATAATTAACGAAACATTAAAATAAGCACGGAAACAGATTATATTTGACCTCACTCATTTCCCAAAAAAGTTTACGTTGAAACATACGTCAACTCTAATTTACACCGAAACGTACATAAAATATGCACATAAAAGATGTTTTTTTTAAACAAAAAGTATTCTATTTGATCTGACTCGTTTCCAGAAAAAAAAAAATTTACGTCAAAACGTAGAGCAAATCGAATTCATATCGACATATACATAAAAATATGCAAGTAAAAATATGTTTTTAAGTAAATGAGGTATAAGGGTGAACTCGAAACAAATTATTTTTAGTAAAAAAATTAATAGGTTAAATACGTTTGTAAAATCGTGCCAAGTATCCCCAATGCCACACAACCAACATCAAAAGAGCTCGTAAAATAAAATAAAAAAATAAAAAATAACACTGAACGAAAAACATACGTAAAATTGTTGAATCACGCACACCCATTGCGGTGTGTTAATGTGAAAAAATTAGACCGAAACGTAAAATGTAGAAATAAAAAACTAAGTTGATTTAGGGCCCCACGCATTGGAACGAACTTATCAAACGTAGAATAATAGACATGTTGCAACGGGCCTGTCAAACGGGAAAAACAGACAAAAAACGTTGAACCACAGAGACACACAGTTGCGGCGTGTTAACTTGCGAAATTTTAAACAAAGCGTAAAACGCAAAACTTGTAAAAGATGAAAAGTATAGAGGATCAAAGTTGAAAATAAAAAACTGATTTAATTAAACTGAAAATTATAAAAAAAAAAACTTTGAGTTAAAAGTTATAAACTTAAAGGAATAAAAATAAAAAGATAAAAACTTTGAATTGAAAATGGAAAATCAAATTTTTTTTGAAACACTCCCAATGCCTATAGTACAACATCAAAAGCAACAAAATGTTGCTTATTTATATGTGGTAATTACTATTACTATATATTAATATTATTACTATATATTAATATTACTATATATTAATATTACAACTAGTGGGGATTTCCCGCACTATCGCGGCGGGTTTTTAATCGTGTCGGTTCGGTTTGTTACACCGTCGGTATGATACAGACACTCGGAATACTATCATGACGTGTTTTACATCAACGAAAACCATAAAAACCCACACCGGTACCAATGTTGTTCGAACACTACTGGTTCATTTCGTCATGGTATCAATATCGATATGGGTACATGTATAATAATCAACACGTATTTTACATCAATCGAAAACCATAAAAACGAACACCAATACTGGTATTCGTATATTGTCGCAGACAGTGTTGTATAAATAAGATACTATCAAAACTAAAAACCATAAAGATGAATACGGGAACTGATACGGACATTATTAAAAGATAAAATAAATACTTAACAAAAGTTATCTATTATTCATCGTTGTCACAGACATGATTGTATAAATAAGATACTATCAAAACCGAAACCATAAAATAATTATTTAAAAATAAAATAAATAATTAAAACTAAATTTCTACTGTTCATCACAAGTTCATTTTAATATGTATAATATGTATAATATGTATAATTAAATGAACAGTCTTTTTCATATATTATAATAATATATGACAATTTTAATATAATAATAGTTATTATTATTTTCTTTACTTTTTAAGTTGGATAAGTTTGGTGTCAACCAATACTGGTTTCTAAAATACCGGTACGGTCCTGTTCATTGTCGGTACATGAAGGTAAAAATCAGCACCAGTCTGATACAGAAAATGCCAAAAGTCGGTACCGGATTGAGTTTGAAAATCTTTTAGTTCAGGAAATTCGGTACTGTTACACGGTACCATTTGCTCATCCCTACTCACGGGTGCCGTACAAACAATAACGGTATCGTACAACTTTTTCTTGTTGATTTTCTTCAACTTTTAATGATTTCGTTTTTTTTAGTTTCAGTGGTAGAAATGAGCTCGGTGGCAACCGATACCGAAAATACCGGTTACAGTACGGGTATATGAAGGTAAAAATCGGTAGCGAACCGGTACTAGGAACGCCAAAAGTCTGTACCGAATTGGTTCCGTGTGCAACACGCTCGTATGATTTCAAAACACATGTAACACAGACTAAATAACAAAAGAAGTTCGCCACAACGCGACAAGGGTGATAAACCTAGTTAAATATAATTTTACAAATCCGAAGTGTCCAAGTAATACGAAATCTTATTTTAACCAGAGTGATTGGGATTAGGAAGAGAGATGCAGAGGGAGATCCGACGACTCATTAAAATGCTAAACATATGTGGTCTTTGATGGCTGGTCTTGTTAATATCACATTAGTGTAAGTTTTGGTTGGGTACGTATACTGCAAAGGGAGACTGTTTTTTGCTTCTATCATTAAACATTTATTTTTATGATTTAAGTAATCTTATGTTTCTAATTTTATGTAACAATGCTACAAATGACTTATGCTCCTATTTCTTATGTTATTGAGATGTGTAAGCCTTATGATATAGATAGATCAATGGGTGCCACTAACTCAAAAACCTAAGAAAACAATAAACATAATAAAAATTTGTAGAACATCATACGAATTAGAAAACTAACATAAGTACTATACAATAGATCACAACTGAGTCGATAAACTAACAAAAATGTTTACCGCAATGCAAATTGTCACCCCGCCGCATCGCGCGGGCACCTTGCTAGTATATATATAGGGGTAAGATCAAATGAAAAGTTAATTTTGCCTAAGTAGGATGAGAAATAATCTTAACCATTCATTTTTCAAATCAATGGTTAAGATGGAAATGTAGGAAAAAAGACGAGTGTAAGGGTATTTTGGGAAATTCCTATTTATTGACTTTCTCTCTCCACATGCAAGGCATATGTATATTCCATCATCGTTTTTTAAACGGTCATAACTTTTTCATAAAAATTTCACAATAAAATCGAGTATTTTTTTATCTTTAATTTGAGTACCAAATTGCTATATAAAATATGACGACTAAAAAAACACACAAAAATGTGTTGTATTTCTATGTTGTATAACATTTTTTTATGCTGGATTTTTGTACTATATTTTTGTGCTGAATTTTTTTGTCTTAATTTTTTTTCTCAATTTTGTGCTTGATTTTTTGTACTATATTTTTTTTGCAGATTTTTATCGTGCTATATTTTTTTGTACTATATTTTTTTTGTGCTATATTTTTTTGTACTGGATTTTTTTGTGCTATATTTTTTTACTAGATTTTTTGTGCTAATTTTTTTTTACCGGATGTTTTTTGTTGTATTTTTTAGAAAACAAAAGGGGTGACATATATCATTTTCACACTCATATTTATAAGGACCAAAATGCCCTTTCTTCCTACTTATATGAAGTGCCCACATGACATCATCACAATCCTTCTTAGGCAAAATCTACTTTTTAGGGTTTAGGAGTTAGGATTTAGGGTTTAGGGTTAAGAGATCCTAGATAGGGTTCGACGAGCCGGTTCCAACGCTGCTGAAATAAGACCAATCCGAGTTCGTTTGAGTCGGTTTCCCGCTGTTCCCCACTTTTTTAGTGTTCTCCAATTAACCTTCCCATATATATCCGTCCAAGGTTAGTCGATAAACTAATTATTTTAACAACTTCGTTAAGGGTTTCACTGTCAAAAGCCACAAACGAAAGGGCCAAACTGACACACATTTCAAAAGGCAAAGGATCTACAACAACAAATAACCGGTTGTTGATAAAACCGCCACAAAGTAAACGACCCAGTATTCCCTATCGAAGACTTGTAGCGCTTAATCTCTGACTTCAAACACACTTGCAGATTCATTGAAGATCCGTGTGAACTCGTTCTTCGTGATTGTTCAATCGCCTACAAATCTTGACGAACTAGAATCACTAATCGATTGATTACTTGAAGAATTACAAAACCGCGGGAACGGTTTTTGTTCTCATTTTTTGTTATTAACGATGGAGAAGAAGAATCCGGCTGTAACTGGTGGAATTCTGCACAAAATTAAGGTGAATTTGTTATTATGTTGTTGATTTGAGTTGTTAAATGATGATTAGGTGTTGAACGGGTGAGTTTTTTCTGTTTTTGGATGAATTTTTCAGTTTTTTAGGGTTTGGCTTTGATTTTGGTGTTGTAAATCGGTTAGGTTTGTATGTGTATGTAGTATCTATGTCGATTTTATTTATGGATTGTGAATTTGTGATGAATATGTTTATTTTTGGTAAAAGTATGCTTGGTTGAATGAGTGGTTGTAGTTTTATGATCCGTGATAGAAAATAAACCTGATCTCTATTCTCTAGGATGAGTTATTGCTATCATATTTGATATATTTCTGCCCTGGAAACACGTATACGTTTTGATATCGCAATCGGAAAATTAAGGAAATGGTTGTTTTGACTGGAACTGTTTCTACGGGTGGAGGTAAGGCTATCTATATCTTACCCTCCTCAGACCCTACCTTAGCTTTGCTATTGGTGAAATTTATTTAGTATGATGATGATGATGCTGTTTTAACCCTGATTTTGAGAATTTTTGCTTGTGTGGACAGTTGAATTGTGGTATCATTAGCTAAAAATATATTATTAGGGCTTAGAAATGAAAATTTTATTGGTTTAACAGGATGACTGCGGAATTTTTGCTTGTTTAGCCCAAAACCGTGTCATTTTTTTTGTTTGGGGCCGACGTGTTATTACCTGATTGATTGATTGGTTGGGTTATATATTGTTTTATAAGGGTAAATCCGTCTTGTTTGCTATCGATAAGTCCATGTGGTGTCTTTTGATTGAGTTGTACTTTCATGTAAAAAGTTAGTTAAAATTGGCCATTTTTGTGATCAACTCTATAGGATTTCTGTTCTAGTACTTACTGGATTCATATTCATCCATGATACTTTTTATTGTTTTGTTGTAACTTTATTACTTTTGAAGTTGAAAGGTTCAACAAATGACAGTGCAAAAAAACTCTTTTTTTTTTTGAAAGGAGAATTTCATTAAGACCAAACGCCAAAACCCCGAGGAAGGGCGGCAACAAACAAACAAACAGAAAACAATTACATATTAATAAAACTAAGATTTTAGTTTGTGGAATCAATGACTAAGGTGATATACTATTATTTATTTATTTGAATTTCATGAAAGGTGATTGAAAATTGAAATACAAGTCATGGCATTCTCAAGACCACATTAAAGATGACTTTAAGGAAATAGGAGATCTTACACTTTTGGACTTCCCTTGAAACATGTGATGGATGTTTTATCAACATATATGTTTGTTTAGAATTTTAGAAAAATCTATGGTTATAGTGCAGACCCAAGTTAGAACACTGTAGTTTGCTGGTAGTTGGTGGTGGTGTGCGTAACTGATATAGTGCATTGTTGCGACTGATAGACTCCTTTGTTCCTACATAATCATTTTTCTTGATCGAAAACTTATCTTCTTATGATTGAATTACAGAAAGTTGCTTGCCTTGATGCATCCCCGTCTGATACAGGAAAAGGAAAAAGCAAGTCAGCTGATAGCAAAGTGTTCCATGGATTTCACTTGGTAGAAGGGAAGTCTGGACATGACATGGAAGACTATCATGTTGCTGAATACAGAACCATAAAAGGCCATGTGCTTGGACTCTTTGCTATATTTGATGGTCACTTGGGTGATCGCGTACCGAGTTATTTGAAAGATAATCTTTTTAACAACATACTTGGTGAGGTATGTCTCGTTAACCCTTGCTCGTTTTCTTGTTTCCTTCAGAATCAAGCAGTGATATTGTAAGATCAATTTGTATACATGCCTAATGATCCTAAATAGTTTTATTTACGAAAAAAAATCCTGTGAGGAAAACTCACTGGCCCCACCAATACCATATTTACCTTCAAGGGGTTAAGGTAGGAAACAAGTGGAAGCTGGATTCAACCCTGACACCTCTGCTAGAGGGGGATGAGGCGCTTACTACCAGGGGTGTGAATTTCTTACACAACCCGAAAACACGACACGAACCTAACACGGTATTCTTGGGTCTGGGTTTAGTCTAAAAGGGTTCGGGTCAAGTCTAAAAGGGTTCGGGTCAGTTTCAGGTTGAACCCACCCATTTAGCTAAATAGGTCAGGTTCGGGTCAACCCGGTCAGGTTTGCGGTTAACCCCTTTGTATTATATTATATTATATTTTTTACAATGTTTTTTATGTCAAAAATTAAATTAGGTGCGTATTTTATGCCATAATTATAACTAAAAAAAAGAAATTGACATAAGATTTTATAATTTAAATGTAATTGATTTACATGCATTTATGTCTTTTTAGTTTTTAGTATCTTTTAATTTTATTATATTAATTTGCAGAAAAAAAATTATAAAATTACAAAATTCAGGTTGAACGGGTCGTGTTCGGGTTTGTTTGTATGACACGATTTTCAGGTTCGGGTCGGGTTGAACCCGCCAACACCCCTACCTACCACTGTGCCACCCCTTGAAAGTTTAATGGTCCTAAATATGTACTATATTAAAAAGTCTATATGGATAACAAACATGCAATTTAAATGGGTTAAATATCAGTTGAAATGGATAACAAACATGTAGGGTTGTAAACGAACCGAACGTTCAGCGAACAGTTCATGAACCGTTCGGCGGGAAGTTCGTTTATGTTCGTTCGATTAGCTTAACGAAAGAACACGAACAAATAAATTTGTTCGGCTAGCTTAGCGAACGAACACAAACACAGGTCTCGTTCGTTCGACTGCGTTCGTGAACGTTCGGTAATATGTTCGGTTACGTTCGTTCATGTTCGTTTGATTGTATTAAAAATAATAAATAATAAACCTTTTATCTAAACATATTGAAAACTTGAAACCCTATTTTTTTTCTAAGTTAGCTAAAATTTGGACATTCTAAGCCATTTTTTGGGATAATTATGTCTAAGTTAGTTAAACTTGATTCGTTATTTGGTGGTGTACTAGACTTCTTGTGTTTTGATTTATCATTTGATGGTTGTGTTTAACTACTTATTTAATGTTTAAGGATAACAATGTTTTTATTTTTTATTTTCATGTTAAATGTTCGTTTCCGTTCGTTTTATTTCCTTGCATACATTTGTGTTCGAGATCAGTGTTCGTGAACAACGGAATTTCCTTGAACGAACATGAACATAAACTTATGTTTGGTATGCGTTCATGAACAGTTCGCGAACATGTTAATTTCCTTAACGAACGAACACGAACATGACCTTGTTCGTGTTCGTTCGGTTCGTTTACAGCCCTACAAACATGCAATTTAAATGGTTTAAATATCAGTTGAAACATATGAAATGCATATTATTTAGTTTACCAATTTATAACATATTCTTGTATATTAATTTTGATGATTGTGTATTAACTTCTGTATTCTTAAAACATTTTCCAGCCAATGTTTTGGAAAGATCCTGAGACGGCGATAAAAAACGCATATCGTTCTACTGATAGATTTATCCTGGAGAATGTGGGTCAACTAGGACCTGGTGGCTCAACAGCGGTTACCGCCATTGTCATTGATGGAAGAGATCTGTGGGTGGCGAATATAGGAGATTCTAGAGCTGTTTTATGTGAAAGGGGTTCAGCGAATCAGCTCACAGTGGACCATGAACCGCATGTAGAAAGGAGGAGAATCGAGAAACAGGGTGGATTCGTGACTAATCTTCCAGGTAAATTGGGTCACTGGATAATGGGTCAGAAACTGGTTGGAGCGGGTTGGGCTGATTTGTTTAAATATAATATATGTATTTTTATAAGTTAGCGTATCACATATGTTTAAAAGACCTATATTAGATCCCTTTAAAAACTATTATTTTTTGTTTTACATATTTGACCAATTGACCCGAGATAGAACTTAACCCAAATTAACCCATTTCATACCGTGTCATGTTCTCAGAAAGTTGTAAAATACTGTAACTTTGTTATTATATTCCTTAAGGTGATGTTCCTCGAGTCAACGGTCAACTTGCTGTAGCTCGTGCTTTTGGAGACCAAAGCCTTAAAGCACATCTTAGTTCAGAACCCGACATACGACATGTACCTATTGATGCCACCATAGAGCTTGTAATATTGGCCAGCGACGGCTTATGGAAGGTCCATTATCAACCCTTTTTCTAAACTTCATTTAGTCTTACAAAAACAATATTACGACTACAGCTATTTAAATCTTTAATAAATTGATTCAAAAGATTATATGCATTAAAAATAAACTGTGAGTCAAGACTCTTTGACTTGTTTAGGTTGTTTGACAAAAAAACACAACCCAAGTTGACCCATTGATAAGTAAACGTCTTGATGCAGGTGATGAGCAACACCGAGGCGGTTGATATGGTGAAATCCATCAAAGATCCTTTAGCAGCCGCCAAGCGTCTGACCACAGAGGCATTAGCAAGAAAAAGCAAAGATGATATATCATGCATCGTCATCCGATTTGGTTGACCGCCACGAACCGCCACTCCATCCATCAAGGTAACGTGAAATATATTGTATAGAAGTGTAATAGCTAGCTCATAGTAAACAAAAGAAACATTTGCAATTTAATTATTCTTTCAGAAATAAGACAATGTAGGGGATTCATGTATAGTTTATTTTGGTGAATGATATGTAATAATCAGATTGTTTTCACTTCTTTTGCTCGTCCTTATATAAAAAATAAAATAAAATAAAATAAAATAAAACAAGTTGTGTAGTTACAATAATAAATGATAATTGAATGTGGAGTAAATATTATTTATAGCTGTCTGGCTGACCAAGTCCAACTGGTAAGCAGAGTGAATGCAGAAGGTATTGTTACAAGAGCCATGTGATAAGAGCACGTGACTTGTTATAAAACCATGGACAGGTATGTATGGGTGCACTACAATTATTCATCTTTTATTCTCACATGCAATGTAACCGTTGTAGTGATATCATATTATTTTTATTTCAACTTAAGTACGTACATACATTGATTGATTCCAACATTATAATACAGAGATCTCAGATCTAGTGTCTCACTTTTTATGTCCCACCTGTGTTACTGCGTTGTTATAATATAACGCAAGCGGGACACAAAATCAGACGTTATCTTAGGAGACGTTTGAGATTGATCTATTCAAAGTGTTTATGACAAGAGATAAACAGATGAATAAACAATTTCGAACTTAATTTTGGGAGATGGATGGCAAGTGAAGAACAAGTTTATTATTACATTGATGATAAATATATTGTATACATAATGAATAAGAATAAGCTAGAAAATCCTAATTTGATAACTTAAATTATACATGATTATATGATCATGAAAAGTAAATAGTAAATTAATACTTAGCACACAAACAAATCCGCTTGGAAAAGATGATCTCAGGCCTCAAAAAGCTGCAGATTTAATGCTCTTGTAACTTAATCTGAAGATGATATGAATTTGATTAGTAGTAGGGGATTACTGGTGGTGGTGGAGAGGCGTAGGATACACCGATTACTGGTGGAAGAGGGGTGTTAGCGGACGGTGGCGGTGGTGATGCATGATGGTGGGTAGTGGGTGGTGGTGGTGGTGAATGATGGTGGCTAGTACTGGGTGGCGGTGGTGAATGATGGTGGGTAGTGGATGGTGGTGAATGATGGTGGCTAGTGGGTGGTGATGGATGATGATGGCTTGTGGGTGGTGGTGGTGGTGGTGTTGGTAGAGTGCAACCAGATGATGGTGGTGGTGGTGGAAGTGAATGGGATGGTGATGGTGGAGATGGTTGGTGGGACTGTGGTGGTGATGGTGAGTGGGACTGTGGAGGTGATGGTGAATGGGATGGTGGGGAAGTTGAATGGGATGGTGGTGGCGGTGGTGGTGGAGGAAGTGGATATGATGGTGATGGTGGAGGAAGTGAGTGGGATGGTGGTTGCCGAGGGGTTCTAGTGTGTGGTGGAGAATATTCTTCAGGTGATGGTGCCGGAGCACTAGAAGGTCCATGGTGTGGCGGAGATTGATGGCTTCCTGTAGGTGGCGATTGGTGGCTCCCTGGTGGAGATTGGTGGCTTCCAGGTGGAGATTGGTGGCTTCCTGGAGGTGATTGGTGGCTTCCCGGTGGTGGATATTGGTAGCTTCCTTGTGGTGGTGGAGATTTGTGGCTTCCAGTAGGCGGCGATTGGTGGCTTCCAGTAGGCGGAGACTGGTGGCTTCCAGTAGGCGGAGACTGGTCGCTTCCTGGTGGAGACTGGTGGCTTCCTTGTGGTGGCGGAGACTGGTGGCTTCCTTGTGGTGGAGATGGAACAGGTTGACCTGTTGGTGGAGAAACACCACTTACCGGTGGTGGTGGAGGCCGGTAATGGGTTGTCGGAGAACTTCCTTCAGTAGGCGGTGGCGGCATAACGGGTGAAGTAGAAGGTGGATTTGAGGTAGTTGGAGGTGGTGGAGGATGTGTTTTACTACCCGGAGAAGTACCCGAACTAGGCGGTGACGGCACCGGCGTAGGCACGGTAGTCGGAGGCTGCGACGGCCTTGGTACAGACGGCGTCGTTGGCGTAGTGGTCGGAGGTTGAACCGGTCCCGGAACTGTCGGAGTCCCCGGAGTAGGAGAACTAGTAGACCCACCACATTGAAACTTTCTACAATCAACCGGACGAGCATCAGCCGACGAACATTCCCGGGCAGACCGCTGGTTTCCCTTTCCAACAATACAATTCTTCCCATCATCAAACACCTTTCCACCACCCCCAACACACGACGGCGCTTCACCGGTAAAATAGTTAAACGAGTACGTAAAGTTCTGCAACCTGGGCAACCTACAAACACTATCCGGCACCACACCGGTCAACCGGTTATGCGCCACATCAAGCTGCTCAACACTCATCAACCCACCAACCGCCGGCGGCAACGGCCCTTGAAGATTATTAAAACTCACATCAAACACCGTCACCTTTTTCAACATCCCAATCTCCACCGGCAAACACCCGGTGAGATTATCATTCATCAATATTATCTCATTCAAAGTCCTCCCCATCTTCCCAATACTCCCGGGTATACACCCACCCAAATCATTATTCGCCAAAACAAGCACCGAAACCGGCGAGTTCCCAAGATTCTCCGGTATCCCAAACCGAAACCGGTTATCGTTCAAAAAAACCGCATCAAGATCTTTATCAAACAACTTACTCGGAACCGACCCTTCAAACTCATTAAACCGGAGATCTAAATACTTCAAAGCCGGTAACGATAACACCACCGTTGGAAAAATTCCAACGAACCGGTTGTTACTAATATCTAACTCATGAAGTAATGTCAAGTTTTTAAAACTTGTAGGAACGGTTCCACAAAACCGGTTTGAGTTGATGTGGAACAGGGCTAGGTCGGTTAACAGGCCGAGCTCCGACGGGAGGTAACCGGCGATGTCGCCGTGGTTGAGGTCGATTCCGGCAACTACACGGATGGAGGGGTTGGTTGGGAATGGGGCGCAGTAAACGCCGCCGTAGGAGCAGACATTTGGACCGGTCCAGTTGGTGGTGAAGTTAAATGGGTCGGATAATATGGCGGTTTTCCATGCTTGTAAGGCAATGTAGGCTTGCCGGAGTCTTGGGTTTTCGAAAACTAGAGTGTTTACGTCGCCGGAGTTGTCGGCAGCGAAGGTGAGGTGGGTGGAGATGAGGAGGGTGAGGATGATGGTGTGTATGCGCGGCGGCAGTGGTGGCGACATGGTGTTGGTGTTTAGAGAGAGAGAGAGAGTGGGGGAAGGGTTTGTGAATAAATGGAGTGAGGTGTAACGTGGGAATCCTGTATAATTTCCCCCCAATGTCAGAATTTAAAGCTTTGGTTTTATTTTTGTTATTATAATAGTTAAATTATTAAGTTTGAATTATTATGGGTACTATTTTGTTTATAAAATATTGAGTAGAAAGACGTTTACGGTGATCTCTCAATTTAAAAAGGTAGTTCAGATGTTCAATGTCATTTAATTTATTTACATCAGGTTTCCAATAAAATATTGTAAAAAGGCTGTTATTGCTAAAAAAAACTTTTGTACTACCATAGACTAAAACATCATCAAGTGTTGTCATTGTTTAGGATTTTTTTAAAGAGTTTCTATGTTTTATTTTACAACAGATACATTATAATGTATTCAATAACTTTTATAACTATTAAAACTATTTAGAACACAACTTTTATATCATAAAATTCCAAAACAGTACTTATCACCTTTGCTTGAAGAGTAACATTTTACTGTATCCGTGTCTTTGTCTTCAACTACTTTCTTTTCCATCATTTTGGAGTCTTTTTTTTTTTTTTTTTGAAAGGAGACTTTATCTATACAAGACCGAATTGGTCTCCGGGGTCATGTCAAACACATTCCCCCGTCAGCCCCACTCTTCCGGACGCGATGTTCGATCGGGCCTCGGCCGTTGCGCAAGCTGACTTCCGCCCTGAAACCATACTGCCCCCACACGAGAGACTCGCTGGGGTAACAGCTGGGTAAAACCGGGTTGCCCTTAGGACCGCACCATGCCTCGGTAGGAACGATCCATCATTGGGACCACCCCCCCCCCATAATGCCGCAGCCGGGAGTCGAACCGGAGACCGGCCCAACTAAACCACATAGGATTACCCAACTGAGCTGGAGGGGGGTATATCATTTAGGAGTCAACATTTCAAATTATTAGTTGTAAGCGATTAAAAGCAGACTAAATTACAAGTTTTGTCATTTATGTTTTAAATTGCAGGCGCTGTCATTTGCTTTTAAATTTGACGAGTTTTGTCCTTAACGTTTCAAAATCATGCACGATATGTCCTTTAGTCCTAATCCAGTTAGATTTTTTGGTTAAGTATGGTCATGTGCCTTGCACATGAGGGTATCCTTATCTTTTCACCTTTTCTGGGGTTATTGTGTAACTAAGTTATATACAAAGACTATTTTGTAAAAACAAAATGATATTTAATTAAACAAACCTCGCACCCCCTCTCTCTCTCTAAATATTCTCTCCCTAAAAACCTCTACAGTCTTCTCTCTCTCAAAAAACCTGTGCACGGTGGTGGATGGGGGATTGTGGTGGGTGTGATGGTGATGGTGTGGGTTTAGCGGTGGTGGGAGATATACGGTAGTGGATGCGATGGTGATGATTGGTTTAGCGGTGGTGGGTTGAGGTGGGTGTGAAAGTGTTGGTGGGTTTGGCGGTGGTGAGAGGTGTACGATGGTGGGTGAAGGGTGGTTCTGATGGTGGTGAGTGAAGGGTAGGTGTGGTGGTGGGTTAGGGGCGGTTCTCAAAATAAGTCATTGCAAGAAATCAAAGAAGAAGATTCTTAATAGGGTTCAGTCAAAATCTCGATGTTTGGTTAGGCCCACCTGCAAAACTTTTCCCAATTTCTAAAATTTATTATGATAAAAAAAAAACAGATTTATATAACAATAATCAATTTATATTCTAAGAAAGTGTTTTAAGCAGTTGCAATTCAAAACACTTCAAATGACTTTCCACCCATTTGACCGTAAATGGGTCAAAATTCCTAACTTCAATTTGAATTGCAATTTGCAACTTACCTAAGGTTTGTCTCTTCTGGTATGAGATTGTATCCTTATAAATTGGAACCATTTCTGTATCATGTATTTCGTCTCCGTCTCCTTCATCCATGTCTGAATCCATATGCGCATTGAAGTTGTAATTAGCCCGATTGAAGACGTTAGCCACTGGGGTGTCTTCAGTGGGACCCACATTATCGAATGAGTCGATGGTGGCACATTGAAGAATTGATTGTGTTTTTAGGTGATTAAGAGTTTAGCAATGGCTGTTTTAGAGAGAGAGAAATGGATAAGAGAGAGAGTAATGGAAAGATGATGACGAACTTATTCTTTTTTTATTTATATGTTTTGTTTTTTTTTACAAAATAGTCCTTGTATATAACTTAGTTATATAATAACCCCTAAAAAGGTGAAAAGACAAGAATACCCTCATGTGCAAGGCACATGGCCATACTTAACCAAAAAAACTAACTGGATTAGGGCTAAAGGACATAATGTTAGTGCATATTTCGTACGTCTGCCACTGTATGAATAGCTAGATAGAGTGTGTGTTGAATATTGTATAGAATAGGATCAGTTGGACACGATTTAGATATTGTCAAGGTCCATCCGGACGGATGGACATCATTTCAGTCCAAACCCCATTCGAATAGGTATTGACATTGTAAAAGTCCATCCGGACGGATGGAGTCCATCCTTGAGGGGACATGTTGTCCGACTGATCTTGTGGTGCTGTAACTTTCAGATATGAATAGAGACTGGATTATAAGTGATTACTCGGTGTCGTTTCTATCTTCTGCTCATTTCTTATCACCGTACCGATCATCTCGAGACCAAAGCTCCGTTAAACTTGCCGGATCCTGTTTTCAGAATTGGTATCAGAGCTTCGGTACCGATTCAATCGATCTAACAGTCGGTTGAATCACCTACGCTCAATAATTTTGGATGTGTAGTGAGTTTTAATGTTAAAACATAGAAAAACAACAAATTGAGGATCCATTCATGGACAGAATTCAAAATTGAAGACATCATCCTTTTCGGAATTGATTCGCGCATAACCCTGTGGAATTTCATCATAAAATTCTAAGAAATAAAGATTCTGGATCGAAAATTGTGATTATGAGTGTTCTTGAAAAGTTTGAACTTGTGCTAATAGATGTACCCATCCGGATGGACAACAGATACTCATCCGGATGGACAGGAGACTCCATCCGGACGGATAGACTGAAGACTCCATCCGGACGGATGGGGTGGGAGAATAGTACATCTGAGCGGATGAGCTGAAATTGTCAGATTTTGTGAACTTTTTGAACATTCGGGTTTAAAGTCAATTCGTTTCAGAATCAGTTTATTCAAATGTGATGTTCATTCAAGTTTGATGTGATAAAAGCATGGTGGATACGCCGCCGGTTGTAACACCTCGTAAAATCACGTCCAATGATGTATTGACACGTGTAATAAACCCTAATAAGGTCCAATGTTGAATTTAAGGGACTAATTTTTCGAAAAATCGAAAACTTTGATAATAAAAGGACTGGAAGTGTTAGCATACCTAAAATAAGTTTCCAAATAACCTCTCACGATGATTATATTCACAAATGAGCCACTTGTCAATCGAGTGTAGCCGTTTGCGTAATTAATTG
The DNA here is from genome assembly GCA_030545235.1 of Helianthus tuberosus. Classification (NCBI taxonomy): domain Eukaryota; kingdom Viridiplantae; phylum Streptophyta; class Magnoliopsida; order Asterales; family Asteraceae; genus Helianthus; species Helianthus tuberosus. The sequence continues at coordinate 153,382,690 of CM060364.1, read as the reverse complement.
GAAGTTTGCGCAATAAAGGGTTAAAAGTGTCAACATGTTAATTCTTATCTCTGAGTGACCATTTAACAAACCGGGAGCTTCATGATATTTGATTATACTCTCGGGAATGCCAACTATTGGCCATCTAAGGTTTTTATGCCTATAAGTAAAGTTACGCGCAACTTTGCAAGTTAGAGGGACTAAAAATGTCAATATGTTTAATTACACCTCTGAATGACCTTTTAGCGAACCCGAAGCATCATGATGTTTAATAATACATTCAAGAATGTCTAGTATGGATTAGATGAGGCTTCAAAGCTATTAAATGATGAGATGCGCAAGTTTGCGTAATAGAGGGACCTAAAGCGTCAACTTTTGAATCTACGCCTTTCGGTGACCATCTAAGCGAACGAGAGCGTAGTAATATTTAAGTATATTCTTGGGAATGATCAATATGAGCCATGGAAGGCTTGGATATCATTAAACGGCATTTCGCGCTACTTTGCGCAATTAAGGGACTAATTGCGTCAAACTGCAAAAGTATGTCAATTCGTAGGATATCGGACCTTCCGGAATATAGCCATGAGTTAAAAATACCCTATTTATTATTTATATAGCTTAGATATAGGCTTGGAGGTGTTGGGTGCGCAAAAAATAAACTTTTAAGTCATGTAGGGACTAAAAGTGTCAAAAAGTGCACAAGTTTGCATTTTCGCGCATATCTTGCATTCTGAATATATCCGGACACCCAAAAATTTATGTAAGTACTAAAATATTTCATTTTAGTGTTTGGATTGATAAAATTCCATTCGTTGCGTAGTTTGGATCGTTTTTCGCGTCCGTCCGTGTTTCGTCGTAATTAGACGAACAACGTGACCGTACGGCCAAACGAACCGACATCCGACATGTTTTTGAGCATCTTTCATGTCCCCTATATTTAGGCAACATGTTAGAGCCTTGAAATGAGGTTAACGGGCCTTAGATGTGTCGGAAATGACATTTGGAGGTGCAGGGGCCAAAACTGTCAACAGATGAAAGTTGTGCTGATCAGACCTGGTCCTTACGGACCGTATGCAGGACCTCTTACGGTCTGTAAAGCACCACTAGACAGCAGAATGTTGTTTTCAGCTGTTTCCAGCTGTTCCAGCTGTTTGTGAGTGTTGCAAATGGTTTTCTAGGCAATCTGTGGGCTCCCATGGTTTAGTAAATCAGTGGGCTCTAGGTGTACGACTGAGATTGAATCACGGTTTACGAGAAACGATCCTAACGGTTCTCAAAATCCTATAAATACCCCCTTTGATTTTGGGTTTCACTTAAACCATTCATTCCTTTCTGATTTTTCTGAATTCTTTGAGGGTCTTGAGCTTCTTGAGAACCTCTTTCAGTCCTTTGGACTCTTGTAAGTATTCTTTCGTGCTTAGTTTAAGCCATTTATCGTTTATAGCCGAAAAGTCAAGCGTTTTCAATAAACGCGTTGACTTTTAAACGGTTGAGTCATTGTTCGCGTCGAACATGGCTACGTGACCGTAATTAGGTAGGTGTTTAACCCTCAAAAGGGCACCTCCTAACTACCACGTTTACTTAGTTTAATTGTCGAGTCAAATAAAAGTCAAATGGGTTAGTTTTAAATAAAATACATAACTATTAATATAAAAGTCATAAAATCAGTTTTCTCACTTTAATAACTTGGTAAATATTAGTTGAACATGCCTAAGCATGATTTAACCCGACAATTCTAAGTATAGGCTCGGTTCGGAACCGAAAGTCGCAAAAGTTGACTTTTGCTTTGACTTTCAGTTCTGACCCGATTTAGCTTAGTTTAGATATGCCTTAGGATTCCATTAGGACCATATTATAAGTTAGTATAACCCTCCAAGGTTATACAACTTGGTTCTATAGAAATCCTAGTTCATGCATGTTTCCGTTAAATGCCTAAATGTTGACCGTTATGCCCTTTTGACCCTAAAACGAGAATTTTGGAAATGTGAGAGGACAATAATCTTTATTACTGATTTATAAACTTGTCCCTAAAATTTGACATCAATTTGAGGTCTAGATTAGGAGTTATGCTCATTAGCGTAAATGAGAAGCTTTTTACTAATTAAACGGCGTAATTGGCATATAGCCTATATAAACCCAATTTTTGATATCAAACTTTTTATCTACTGATATAAAATAATATTTTGGGATTTTTGGAGAGTTTTATTTATTTTTAGACTGAGCATAACTTAGAGTTCCAAGCTTAATTCGGTAATTGACGGTTTTGCCCTTTTGGGCTATAAAATGAGTTTTACAAATCCTTTTGACCCCAAACATTTTTCTACTGGTCTAATATGATAAATTTTGAGCCTTCTGGAATAATAAAAATATCAGCTTTCCTTTAAAAACCCGGAAATGGCTCCAAATCGCCTTTTTAAGCGTTTTTAACGCATAGTATGTACTAAAACTATTTTAAACATATAAGGGTTGATGCCTACTGATATATTCAGTAAATTTTTATATTTTAACAGTAAGGAAAAGTTTTAAACTCAGGTTTTCAGTTTTGACCTTTTTAACATATGTGAAATTACCAAAATGCCCCTACGATGCATAGTATGGTTATAATTAATAAATTTCACATATATATGATACCCTACTGTTATAACTTATTAAATTAAGTGTATTTACTAATTAAATCAGACCTGTAACTCAGAATAATATTTAATCTCTTTTATAACCTTTAAAATGACCAAAATACCCCTAAGGGGCATAAATTGGTTTTAAATTCGTTTTGGGCATAATGGAAGGTATCCTACTGATATCACAACATATTTAAAGCATATTAACTTAGGAAACATGTTCATGACTCATTTGGTTACCCGTTACGCACTCTTCGTGTTCGGATCGGCTTATGTAACTAGTTTGCATAAATTAGCCGAAACGGGTCAAACCTTATTATTTTTATCTCAAAATCCAGAATGTGTTTAGTTTACCCTTGTTACACAAGTATACAAGCTTGTCGGGTCTAAACCACATTCTAATCCGGTTCTCGCTTAATCATACGCTTTGAACCGTACCTTCCTTGGAAACTAACCGGTCTAAGCATAGGCTTAATTAAGACCCGTTAGGAATCTAATAGGTTATTAAAAACCTTCGTTCCAGATTAAGAGCCCCAGTAGAAGTACTTATGCTTGCTGATTAGAATATACGGCTGCGTATAAATTGCATTGCTAGCTCAGGTAAATACTCTTAACTTATTTTCCCTATACGGGCTTGGGATACGGTATTATAATAATACCGCTTGGTCGGGTATTGAATGTTTAATCGTATTGTGATTAAATTATTGAGGTAACCCGCTTTAATCTGTCTTGTTTGAAATAAAGGCCTTTAGGGGTTAATGACCATGTCCCGGATATCCTTGGCATCATTGTATTATAAAATGGCCACGTCTTACGCACGGGGTGTAGGCATACACCTGACAGTTGCATAAGGGAAACGGTATCTCACGCTCATATGGGCCTATACTTGTGGTGTGTCTGTTAATCTTGACCCGGTTTCTACGTTGGGCCCTAAGTGTATAACGAACATGTAAATCTGTATACAAGATTATTTTTATATAATTGTCCCAAGTTATAAAAGATATTTTTGTGCCTTGTGCATTCAAATCAATTTTCTTAAACATTTTCAAAATGAGTCAGTTAATTGTATTTACCAGTGTAAACTGACGTATTTTCCAAAAAGGTTAAGTGACAGGTACTGTACGTAATTGGCTGGGAGCTCAGGGCGTTAATAAGGAATCTTGCAAGTTCTAGATGCCTAAAGTCTGTTGAACATTTCTCTTTATTTGATCCGCCTGTGGATCTTTTACATACCGTTGTAATACTTTGATATTCTTATTCGGTTGTAATATATTTATCTTTTGCTTCCGCTGTGCATTTAAATTGCGTTGTTTGACTATGATGATATCAACTACGTCACGATACTCCCCACCGGGCCCACCGGTAATACGTGGAAATATCAGGGTATGACAGGTTGGTATCAGAGCCAACATTGAGTGAATTAAACACTAGCCTTTTGTGTTTAATCTCAATGACACAATAGCACATTCCTTGACCTTCTGAGTCTAGACTTAACATAGGAATGCTCTCATCTCTATTCGGAGAATTATTGCTTTCAATTCTATATACTTTTAATAAGTCGCCAAGCAAAGAAGCCGTAATGGAAATTCTCCCCATTTGAAGCCTAGGAAAGGCCGAGCTTCGTGTTGCGACTAGGATTAACGTACAACCAAGGAGAAGACATTCAGAAGTAAAATGAAGAAGAAACTCCTTTTGCTGATGTTCGTTTCCTTAGTAAGTCCTTATAAGGACATACTTATCTTTCGGTCCCTTCATGGACAACATCATTCCTTTCAAGTCCCGTTTAGGGCAATTCTGTACCTCCTTTAAGATCATTGGAATGCTTTATCAAAATTTCATTTTTATCAATATATATAAATATAATATATGAAATAAATGAAATGTATCATTCCTTTTAAAAAGATCTACCATTATAATAAAATGGCAAAATCTAAAAAGGACAAGACCTAGCCCATGTGTCATTTTAAGAACAGGGCCAAGATGGCAGTTCCTCAATTAGATTCAGATCCTTATTAACATCTCAATTTAGCATTGTTCTGCGTTAAATATTAAAAAGAATCTTAAAGGTACAACCTAGCCTATATGTCATTTCAGACAAGGCCTAGATGGTAGAACCTATTCAAAAGATTCAAATCCTTGTTAACATTCTTGGCAAAAATGTGATTCGACAAAATCACATAGGTCATCTTTAATTTGGATTATTCCAATTTTCACTTATTTATATAATTATCCCTTAAGGATAAAACGCCTACGGGCTATAATTAATGTCCTTTGAGACTAAAGACAGTGGTAGCCTATAACTCCCTGTCAAGAAAAAGGTAATGAACTTTGATTCAAACCTTGATACCTCGATTCTGTAAAATCCTGGTTTATAAATTAAATCTGTCCATGTGACTTGGCCTTTTATGCCATAATTATATTAAATTTAGGATAATTATAATGAAAATCCTGAATAAAATAAATATCATTCCTTTTCTACAAATATATGTATTAAAAAGAATCTTAAAAAGTATAACCTAGCTTGAATGTCATTAAAGACCTGGCTACGATGGTAAAACCTGTTTAAAAGAGATTCAGATCCTTGTTAACATCTGAAAACATGTTAACACTCCCGACAACTGTGATGCGATAAAATCACACTTGTCATCTTTATATTAGGAATTTTTCCAAACCCCTTACTTAGCGTAAATGATCAAGAGGGATCATGGCTAATAAACGTCGAATATGATGCACACATCAAAACATCCATTGGGATGAATACCTTCAGATAAATATGTATACATGAAGAAGATAATTTTATTTCATAACTTCTTGTTAAGACAATGAACTGTGAAATTTTCCGATCCAAAGGAATCATTCTTATCCGCTGTCCTTGTTTCCGTTAAAATAAGAGGGACTCGTTATAGTGATAGGAATGGATTGGTTGTCTTGTAACCAAGTTCATGTTGTGTGATAAAAAGCAAGTAGTTATCAAGACCCCTTAGGGTAAGCCTTGACAATTCAAGGAGACACCGGGTATGGACTGCCCCAAGCACTTGTTGAATTTGGTATTTAATAAGCTTCGAGTATGGAAAACTCAGAAGAGACATACAAAAATCGCGATGCTAGAAACGCGACAAATGTTAATGGTACATCAGATGTGAACCTCAATATTAATGAAGTTAATCTCCAAAACTGTAATTAACGCAGCTGTTAGAAAGGCTATGAGAAAAGTCATGGAAAGGTTTCAAAGCCTGCTTATTATGAATCCATTATGGATCCACCTCAGCTACTCACACTTTATAGATTAAGAAATAACCAGTCAATGCTGAGACTGCCATAAAATTTGTCAAAGATTTTATAGCTAAGTTTAAAAGGATTAAGAATGGAGGCGTTTAACCCTCCTGGTGAAGGATTAGAGGCAGCTCACATTAATTACACCAGATAAATCCCTATTGTAATTTTATTGCTAGAAGTTACGTTTGGTTTCAGGTACTGCTAAGTCTCTCATAAGACCTTAAGTTAGCAAACTTTTAGAAATTTTTCCCGTAAGAAACCCAGATATTAAGTGTAAGGTAAAACTTACAGGCAAAAATCATAAGAACCATTTCTTCTGTTCCTGTCAGAAACCTTCAGTCATAGAATTTTAGAAGTATCCTCTCCCTAAGAGGAAGTGCGTCAGCTTACATAGTTGATATCTCTTTGATCTCTATCGATTGTGAATACCAGACAGTATGATAAAAGCGCCATATGAGGATTGATGTATCTTAATGAGTTCCATAGATTGCTTCCATGCCTGATCAGTATGGAGGTTTAATGCATGGAACCGCAAGGATATTCTAATGGTCATATGGTACTAAAGTCAACTAATGATATTCAAAGAAGATATCCAGAATGGAATTGTCCAAGTAAAAGTCTTCGATTAAGGAATTCGTGGACTCGTAACATAAAGGTGTCTCTTATCTGACACATAATTTGATAAATGAACTGGAGCCTGAGATTTGGAAAATCTCTGTAACCTCCTTGTATCTTGATTATCTTCTCCTAAGATTACCTTGTTTACCTTCTGAGAAGCAAATAGAGTTAAGATTTATATCCCATTTAGGGCTGTGTTATTATGAAATCTCCAAGACGACTAGTACCATCATTGGAAGAATCGAAACCTTGATTAAGTAAGTTTTAAAATAGAGGATTCATATAGCCTAACTAAATATTCTAAGAATTCGGTATTGTTAATTAAGAAAGATGGTTCATTTTGCTTATGCATTGATTACCGCAACCCTAATTAGGCAACAATTAAGAATTGCCATCAGCTGCCCAGGATCGTCGATTTGTTCGACTAACGGCAAGGATTAGCTATTCCTTAAGATTAGTTTTAAGCAATGGTTGGAATAACCATCTCACCTTAAATTAAGCTTTTCTATAATAGTTGATATATAAGTATCAAGGCTGCTCTTTTGGAGACCTTGTATAGATGGAATGTTAAACATCTATTAGTAGACATAAGATTGGTAAGTCCAATTATCAGGATCTGAAAGTTGCCTTGAAAACAACGAATAAGATCAAACAAATCCATAATCATCAGTAAGTGGCCAGTATCCGGCAGAAAATCAAGGATTAATGAAGATAGCAAACCTAAGTTCTTGTTAAGGAATAAGGTTTAACAAAGATATCACTCTGGAAAGGTGTGCCAATTTGTTAATTATCAGGCTAGTTGAGCTCTGAATATATAAAATCATTCGAAGGAATCGAATGTATCAAAGATCAAATAGCTTATGAGCTAAAACCTATTTAAGGAGCTTGGTGGAGCTCGCAATGTATTACACACTAAGGATTTAAAGATGTGTTTCGCCAATAAGTCAAGAAGCACTATCACATAAAGGTAGGCAGACTTGTGATATAATGATAAACCTGTATCGAATGAGGATCGACAGGATAAGAAACCTCAAAAAGGATACATGAACCTATTATAGAGGTCAAATTGGGAGCTTGGAGAGGCTCCAGATATGCTATAAAAGTTAAAGTCCATTATGCGGCAAAAAGTACTTCCAGCATTTTAGCAAATCTCGAGGTTGAGATTTCTTTTAAGGGGGTGAGGATGTAACATCTCGTAAAATCACGTCCAATGATGTATTGACACGTGTAATAAACCCTAATAAGGTCCAATGTTGAATTTAAGGGACTAATTTTTCGAAAAATCGAAAACTTTGATAAAAAAATGACTGGAAGTGTTAGCATACCTAAAATAAGTTTCCAAATAACCTCTCACGATGATTATATTCACAAATGAGCCACTTGTCAATCGAGTGTAGCCGTTTGCGTAATTAATTGGAAGTTTGCGTAATAAAGGGTTAAAAGTGTCAACATGTTAATTCTTACCTCTGAGTGACCATTTAACAAATAGGGAGCTTCATGATATTTTATTATACTCTCGGGAATGCCAACTATTGGCCATCTAAGGTTTTTATTCCTATAAGTAAAGTTACGCGCAACTTTGCAAGTTAGAGGGACTAAAAGTGTCAATATGTTTAATTACACCTCGGAATGACCTTTTAGCGAACCCGAAGCATCGTGATGTTTAATAATACATTCAAGAATGTCTAGTATGGATTAGATGAGGCTTCAATGCTATTAAATGATGAGATGCGCAAGTTTGCGCAATAGAGGGACCTAAAGCGTCAACTTTTGAATCTACGCCTTTCGGTGACCATCTAAGCGAACGAGTGCGTAGTAATATTTAATTATATGCTTAGGAATGATCAATATGATCCATGGAAGGCTTGGATATCATTAAACGGCATTTCGCGCTACTTTGCGTAATTAAGGGACTAATTGCGTCAAACTTCAAAAGTATGTCAATTCGTAGGATATCGGACCTTCCGGAATATGGACATGAATTGAAATACCCTATTTATTATTTATATTGCTTAGATATAGGCTTGGAGGTGTTGGGTGCGCAAAAAATAAACTTTTAAGTCATGCAGGGACTAAAAGTGTCAAAAAGTGCACAAGTTTGCATTTTCGCGCATATCTTGCATTCTAAATATATTCGGACACCCAAAAATTTATGTAAGCACTAAAATATTTTATTTTAGTGTTTGGATTGATAAAATTCCATTCGTTGCGTAGTTTGGATCGTTTTTCGCGTCCGTCCGTGTTTCGTCGTAATTAGACGAACAACGTGACCGTACGGCCAAACGAACCGACATCCGACATGTTTTTGAGCATGTTTCATGTCCCCTATATTTAGGCAACATGGTAGAGCCTTGAAATGAGGTTAACGGGCCTTAGATGTGTCGGAAATGACATTTGGAGGTGCAGGGGCCAAAACTGTCAACAAATGAAAGTTGTGCTGATCAGACCTGGTCCTTACGGACCGTATGCAGGACCTCTTACGGTCCGTAAAGCACCACCAGACAGCAGAATGTTGTTTTCAGCTGTTTCCAGCTGTTCCAGCTGTTTGTGAGTGTTGCAAATGGTTTTCTAGGCAATCTATGGGCTCCCATGGTTTAGTAAATCAGTGGGCTCTAGGTGTACGGCTGAGATTGAATCACGGTTTACGAGAAACGATCCTAACGGTTCTTAAAATCCTATAAATACCCCCTTTGATTTTGGGTTTCACTTAAACCATTCATTCCTTTCTGATTTCTCTGAATTCTTTGAGGGTCTTGAGCTTCTTGAGAACCTCTTTCAGTCCTTTGGACTCTTGTAAGTATTCTTTCGTGCTTAGTTTAAGCCATTTATCGTTTATAGCCGAAAAGTCAAGCGTTTTCAATAAACGCTTTGACTTTTAAACGGTTGAGCCACTGTTCGCGTCGAACATGGCTACGTGACCGTAATTAGGTAGGTGTTTAACCCTCAAAAGGGTACCTCCTAATTACCACGTTTACTTAGTTTAATTGTCGGGTCAAATAAAAGTCAAATGGGTTAGTTTTAAATAAAATACATAACTATTAATATAAAAGTCATAAAATCAGTTTTCTCACTTTAATAACTTGGTAAATATTAGTTGAACATGCCTAAGCATGATTCAACCCGACAATTCTAAGTTTAGGCTCGGTTTGGAACCGAAAGTCGCAAAAGTTGACTTTTGCTTTGACTTTCAGTTCTGACCCAATTTAGCTTAGTTTAGATATGCCTTAGGATTCCATTAGGACCATATTATAAGTTAGTATAACCCTCCAAGGTTATACAACTTGGTTCCATAGAAATCCTAGTTCATGCATGTTTCCGTTAAATGCCTAAATGTTGACCGTTATGCCCTTTTGACCCTAAAACGAGAATTTTGAAAATGTGAGAGGACAATAATCTTTATTATTGATTTATAAACCTGTCCCTAAAATTTGACATCAATTTAAGGTCTAGATTAGGAGTTATGCTCATTAGCGTAAATGAGAAGCTTTTTACTAATTAAACGGCGTAATTGGCATATTGCCTATATAAACCCAATTTTTGATATCAAACTTTTTACCTACTGATATAAAATAATATTTTGGGATTTTTGGAGATTTTTATTTATTTTTATACTGAGCATAACTTAGAGTTCTAAGCTTAATTCGGTAATTGACGGTTTTGCCCTTTTGGGCTATAAAATGAGTTTTACAAATCCTTTTGACCCCAAACCTTTTTCTACTAATCTAATATGATAAATAAAATATTTTGAGCCTTCTGGAATAATAAAAATATCAGCTTTCCTTTAAAAACCCGGAAATGGCTCCAAATCGCCTTTTAAGCGTTTTTAACGCATAGTATGTACTAAAACTATTTTAAACATATAAGGGTTGATGCATACTGATATATTCAGTAAATTTTTATATTTTAACAGTAAGGAAAAGTTTTAAACTCAGGTTTTCAGTTTTGACCTTTTTAACCTATGTGAAATTACCAAAATGCCCCTACGATGCATAGTATGGTTATAATTAATAAATTTCACATATATATGATACCCTACTGTTATAAATTATTAAATTAAGTGTATTTACTAATTAAATCAGACCTGTAACTCAGAATAATATTTAATCTCTTTTATAACCTTTAAAATGACCAAAATACCCCTAAGGGGCATAAATTGGTTTTAAATTCGTTTTGGGCATAATGGAAGGTATCCTACTGATATCACAACATATTTAAGGCATATTAACTTAGGAAACATGTTCATGACTCATTTGGTTACCCGTTACGCACTCTTCGCGTTCGGATCGGCTTATGTAACTAGTTTGCATAAATTAGCCGAAACGGGTCAAACCTTATTATTTTTATCTCAAAATCCAGAATGTGTTTAGTTTACCCTTGTTACACAAGTATACAAGCTTGTCGGGTCTAAACCACATTCTAATCCGGTTCTCGCTTAATCATACGCTTTGAACCGTACCTTCCTTGGAAACTAACCGGTCTAAGCATAGGCTTAATTAAGACCCGTTAGGAATCTAATAGGTTATTAAAAACCTTCGTTCCAGATTAAGAGCCCTAGTAGAAGTACTTATGCTTGCTGATTAGAATATACGGCTGAGTATAAATTTCATTGCTAGCTCAGGTAAATACTCTTAACTTATTTTCCCTATACGGGCTTGGGATACGGTATTATAATAATACCGCTTGGTCGGGTATTGAATGTTTAATCGTATTGTGATTAAATTATTGAGGTAACCCGCTTTAATCTGTCTTGTTTGAAATAAAGGCCTTTAGGGGTTAATGACCATGTCCCGGATATCCTTGGCATCATTGTATTATAAAATGGTCACGTCTTACGCACGGGGTGTAGGCATACACCTGACAGTTGCATAAGGGAAATGGTGTCTCACGCTCATGTGGGCCTATACTTGTGGTGTGTCTGTTAATCTTGACCCGGTTTCTACATCGGGCCCTAAGTGTATAACGAACATGTAAATCTGTATACAAGATTATTTTTATATAATTGTCCCAAGTTATAAAAGATATTTTTGTGCCTTGTGCATTCAAATCAATTTTCTTAAACATTTTCAAAATGAGTCAGTTAATTGTATTTACCAGTGTTAACTGACGTATTTTCCAAAAAGGTTAAGTGACAGGTACTGTACGTAATTGGCTGGGAGCTCAGGGCGTTAATAAGGAATCTTGCAAGTTCTAGATGCCTAAAGTCTGTTAAACAGTTCTCTTTATTTGATCCGCCTGTGGATCTTTTACATACCGTTGTAATACTTTGATATTCTTATTCGGTTGTAATATATTTATCTTTTGCTTCCGCTGTGCATTTAAATTGTGTTGTTTGACTATGATGATATCAACTACGTCACGATACTCCCCACCGGGCCCACCGGTAATACGTGGAAATATCGGGGTATGACACCGGTACTTTCTATATATAGGTGTTCTCATCGTATTACATTTCGGGGGATAACAAACATGATGATGCGATCACAGGTTATGGAAATTAGTGGGGTAGTCATGATACTGGTTTAGAACTGTTATATTCGAGGGTATCTGACTATTTATGGGCCAAAACTGTTATATCCGCATAGATGAAAAACTGACGTCTGGTGGCAGAACTGTTACATTTTCATAGAGTCGAGTTTTTCAGAGATGAAAAAAGACTGAATTACTCAGTGTGAGGGGGAATTCAGTGAGAAGACGTCAGAATTTGCAAAAATGAGGGGAATAAAAATTTTCAATGTCAGATATTGAAATTCTGGCATTTTTGAAATTCGTGACGCTCCAACAGTATTCGGGTGGTTCTGACTTTAGAATTATCCGGGAATGTGAAGCTGATTGTGGATGAATGCTTCCGAGATTGAGATTGTCCGAGAGGGTGAATCTGATTGTGGACTGATGCGTGTGAAGTGTCGTATAGTTTTTAGTGTATATTTTAAGCCCTTTAACACTTTTTAGCCAAGTTTTAAATTTATAAAACACGATATTTACTAACACTAAACACACATATGGGCAAATGCACCCATCGTGAGCGTAGTATAGTGTTGGTAAGATACCGAGGTTGTCCAAGGACACAGGAGCTTTTAATACCGGTTTATCCTCAACGTCTAATCAAATCAAAAGTTTAGAAAAAGGTTTTAAACTAGAAAAATAAAACTAACTAAAATGATGAAAAATAAAATAAAATAAAATAAACAGACAGACAAGATGAATCACTTGGATCCGACTTGTGTTTAGTGTAACCTTTGATTATTTCCGCACTTTTGCACTTTTTAAGAGATTATCTTAGTTATTGTAGTAGGCCCTCTTCTGAAGGTGACGTTACCCTCAACCCAGTAGTTTGAGTCAGCAAGGATACAATCCTAAAGGGTTGGATTATTGAAAGATAATTAATTAAGTTATTAATGCATATTGTGGTAGGCCCTTCTTCTGGAGGTGACGTTACCCTCGGCTAAGTAGTCTGAGTCAGCAGGGATACAGTCCTAAATAGCCGGGTTAAAGTTTTAATAGTAGTTTACATATGAGGGGGTCAAGGAGTTCGGACCCCCGCCATCCAATACCAGTGGGTATTGAAGGAGGTCCTACTAAAGTTGACCCAGGTCCTTGCAGGATCTATACACTGAACAAGGCAAGACTCTTACCAAACCATTCCCTTAACCCCCGACTAGGTAGCCAACATACCTCCATATAGGCCGTGGAGATATGAATGGTGAAAATCTTTTATTTTATATAGACAGTAAAATAATGCCAAGACACCACGGACAAACGATAAGGAAGACTCACCTTCAACATAAGAAACTAGTTATTAAAGTCATAAATACATAACCAAATAAAAAGTGCGAAAAGATTAAAAATAAAAAGTATTACACTTGTTAGTGCAGTATGTCTATCGCCTCCGTCATCTCAAGATCGTAGCTGAAACAGTTTATTTCTAGTGCTTATATTGTAATAGTTAGAAATATCTAGAAAAAGGCAAGGTGGCATTTATGTAAATAATGAGATCTCTCATTATAACCCTTGGCCTATAAATAGAGGAGTTAGGGCTTAGTTTAGGAACTTTTTTCACTTTGCTCATTTGAAGACTTTGGAGAAGATAGGAGCTAGAGAGAGAAAGTAGAGAGAGAAAGTGACATCGTGATTCAGGTGCTTTGTACGTTTTCATATTCGTCAATAGAATCACAGATTATATCACTGTTCGTGTGTTCGGTCACGATCGTGTACGGATTCCGCACGTTCACGAGTCGGTTCGCAATCGAAACGGATCAATCCGGGACCTAACAAGTGGTATCAGAGCAGGAGAACGATTGCTCAGATCATTCACACGATTTCGCACAGGATTTCATCGTTTTCAGATCTCAATTCGCATCAGATTCAATAAAGTTCTTCATTTTTCATCTCTGTCACATTTTAAACAGAAAAACGCAAAATTAACAAGGATTTTACGGTTAAAAATTGATAATTTTCGGATATGTTGTGCGTATATGCATGATTTAAAAGCCTACAAAATTTTAGATCTTGATTCAAAGTATTTTGGGAGAAATTTGAGATTTTTTGATCGAAAAATGATAATGTTGCTGCTGTTGATGTTCATCCGCACGCATGACCTATCCGTGCGTATAAGTCGCACGCACGGATGACCATCCGGGTTGACCATTAGACTATCCGGGTTGACCAATACGGGCGGATAATATTTCACTAATCCGCGTTGACTAATTGTTGACCTAACCGTACGCATAGGTCGCCCGCACGGATAACATCACCATCCGTACGGATAACAATACGTGTCTCATCATCACCCGAACTTGTCACTTTAGTCAATATTTTCAGGTTTGTCAGTCAACATTATCAATGATACATGTGAGTCATTAATTGCTTTCGGTGTGCATGTGATTGCTATTGTTTGTTGTCATTATAAACTACATCAGAAAGTCACATGTATCCAAGTAAGTGATTAATTCATTCGGTGAGCATGTGGTCACGTGATTCATAACAGTTGGTATCAATTGAGGTCCTATAGAATTAAAACTTGATTAATTGTTGTCGGCCACTGATGAGAATTGTCTTAATGCAGGACATGTGTCACCCATCCGGATAAGTTTCTCGCACGGATAAGCTTCATCATTTTCACCCGCACGGATAACATTTCATTAATTTGTGTTGACCTTAGTTGACTTGCCACTCGTACGGATAGCACCCATCCGTGCGGATAGCACCCAACCGTACGGATAGCATCATTTCCCACCCGTGCGTATAACATCTCCGGATCCCCACCCGTGAAGATCACCACCCGTGCGGATCCCCACTCGTGCGTATTGTCATCCGGTTCACCATCCGGACGAATCATCATCCGGACCAACTCATTTGTTCGTGACACTTCATCCGAATTAGGCTGATCTCATCTAAATTGGGCTGATCTCATACGTTTGGGCCAATATCATCCGATTGACTATTGATCCATCCGAACGGACCAAATTTTTTTACGATCATTTGACAAATTTGATTAAACTCATTTTGTTTGTTTGTTCGTATTCAGGTGATTGAAGAACTACAAAGTGCAAATTCAAGACAAAATTTGAAGATGTCGAGCAGCGGTGAAGAATTTTATAACACGTTCTACAATGCCTTTACTTCAGAATCAACCGAAAGAAGATCTGAAATAAGAGAGTATTCGAGAGAGATTTCAGAGAATTTGAAATATGATAATATGTATGGAAGCCAACAGAAACCACCGAAACTAATGAGGATTGAAGATTATAACTGGTGGAAAAATCGGTTTGAGGGTTGGGTAAAAGCTTTCGCTCCTGAAAGCTGGTTAAAATTGAAAAATGGATATACTGAACCAGTTAAAGAAGGAGGAGGGGTTGTAGAGGAAAAAGAGTTCTCAGACATAGATATAAAAAATGTTATGGCTGAATATAAGATGATCACATTAATCAAACAGTCAGTAAGAGAGGATATTATCTCGTTACTTGAACAAGAGAAAACATCGAAGAGTTTGTGGGAAGCGTTAGGAAAAAAGTGTGTAGGTAGTAATGAAATTGTCAAAAACAAAAAGAAATTGTTGCGTAAAGAGTTTGATTTATTCAGTTGTATGAAAAATGAATCTGTCTGTAAAATGATCGAAAGATTTGGACATCTGAAAATGGAGCTGGCCAGACATGAAATCACATATTCTGAAGAGGAGCTGGTGGATAAATTGTTTGATTCATTGCCAAATGATCAAGAATGGCAATACTTCGCTCTAATGTTGAAAAATACAATCAAGCCTGAAGATTTAAAAGTGGATTTGCTGATTGAAAGGCTTGAAAGCCATGAGTTGGAGATAAAGAGATCTAAAGTCAACAATCCAGCTTATCAGCAGAATGTAGAGCTTTACTACAGAGGAAATGTACCACAGGCTGGGTCTCCAAAAAACAGCATTTTCTGCAGAAAGTTCAAGATCAGTAAACAATGAAAGTCTTCAAAGTGGTTTTCACAGTGGATCTTCTTCAACAACTTCTGATCAATTTGCTTCAAAGAATTTATTCCAGTGTAATATTGCAGTGGATTTGAAGAATGGGCAGAATTTCAGCGAAGAATCGGCAAAACAGCAGATGGTTTTCTTGGCATCTGTACTTGAATCGTATGAAAGCCTCGTTGCAGGGAAGATTGGCAACACCAACTTGACGAAAGAAGATTATGATCAATTAGACCCCGAGGAGATGGAACTAATGGATATAAGATGGTGCATGGCCAGTGCGGTTCGTCGAGCACAGCGGTTCATGGAGATCACGGGGAGAAAGTCAATTGGTGGACCATCTACCAAATTGGGATTTGATAAATCTAAGGTGACATGCTTCAAATGCAAACAAAGAGGTCACTTTAAGCGCGAGTGCAGAAATGCGTATGCTAATGATGATTCTGCAAACCCGTTCAATGAAGATCATTACAAGAAAGCGATTTACCATCAGAACAAGTCTGAGCCACTAAGATTGAAACAACCTGAAGAAAAATCAAGGGCTCTTGCAGTTATACATAACGATGAAGGTTTCGACTGGAGTCAAGTTTGCCCTGAAGAAGATGCTGTTGGGTATGCATTTGTGGCTGATGCTGATTCTGATAGATGGTGGAAAGCAGACTATGCAAGATGGGAAATTGGAAAATTAAACGAACCATTCAAAGAAGCTCAGAGAGCCAAACGATGGAATGATGAGTTGGAATGTTACATGGATCCACGGGGTAATCCAGTTGTTGACCCATCAAAAGTGGATTTCAAAGCTGTAACAAGTTTGATTCCAAGGCAAGCTACTTTCAACACACGAAGATTATCTGATAAAGCATATTTGCCTGATTTGGAGAAGAAAATTAGAGAGGTTTGTGAAGCAAGTCTACCGAAGGTGGTAGAGATGAAAAAGAGAAAAGAAGAAGAATTGAAGAAGATGATTGAGGAAGTGAAAACTGTCGCGAAGCTTGCTGTTGAAGAAGAACAGAAGATAGAAGATGTACAGAAAGAAGAAAAAGAGGAGAACAAAGGGCAAGATCAGAAAGCTGAAACAGAAGAATCGGTGCTGAAAAAGACTGAGGTAAATGAATCTTCTGACTTATCAAATGTTGAGATTGTTGATAAAAATGAAAACAAGTGCAGGAATTGCATAGAAATGTGCAAAGCCTGTACTCAAAAGGATGACATCATAAAAACAAAAAATAATGAAATAGATAAAATTGAAAATGTTTTCACAACAAAATGTAAAGAAATGATTGACAAAGAAGAAATTTTGAAACTAAAGGTTGAAAACCTGACACAGAAGTGTCAAGATCTTGAAAAGGATAATAATTTGTATAGACAAATGTGTTCAGCAAAATGTGTCGATTGTGTTGAAAAAGAATCTAAATTTCAAGATTTACAAAAACAGTATGATTCTTTAAAGTGGTCGAGTCAGAGAGTACAAGAAGCTTATGATACTTTGAAGAGCCAAGTCAAAAGTTTTGATCAAAGATTGTCAGAAACTTTAGTTACTAAAGAAATGTATGAAAGAAAGTTTAAAGAAAAGCAAATTGAATTAAACAAATGTGTTGATGAAATTGCTAATCTTAAACAAGTCTTGGCTGAAAAAGAAAAGGTTGTTACAAAACTTCAAAGTTATCATAACTCTTCGTACATTCTCGAACGCATTTTCAACATCACACCAGATGACAAAGATACTGACAATTGCAAAAAGGGTATTGGTTCAGAATTTCATCAGGTACCACCACCATTGAGAAACAATTATACTTTTTATGATGAGGAAAAGGTGGCAAAGGGTTTGAACATAGCTGACCAGTTACCTGAAAGTATCGATGTGACTTACTCCAAATCTGATGATGCTAATGATTCAGAGGTGGTAAGTAAGGTTGTTGAAAGCGTTTTGAAAGATGAGTCTACAAAAGGTAAGTCTGAATCACAGGATGAAGATGAAGGAAATTTTCATGATGGTTATCTGAAAAACACAAAATCCGAGAAAAATTTGGATGATGATTCAAAGGGATTGGTCTATACCATGATTGGATCGGACAAACTATTCTTAGATGTTGTATTCCCGATTCAAAATGTGATTTCAGAGAAGGTCGATAAAGTTTTCAAAATGGTTGAGATTGAGAAGTCGGAAATTTCAAAGTTTGTTGGTAAAGGTCATAAATCTTTTTATAACAAACCTGGTTTTAAGAAGAAAAACATGAAGGCTGGTTTGGGTTATAAAAAGAAACAAAATTGGAAGAAAAATGTTCAGGTTAAAACAAGTTTTGTTCAAGGAAAAAGTTTAGCAGAAGAAGAAAAACTCAAAATTGGACAACAGTCTAATGCGGAGTTTGATGCTATGAAAAAGAAACAAAAACAGGCCAAGGATGTTTCAAAGAAAGTGTGTTTTAAATGTGATCAAATTGGACATGTTGGACGAAAGTGTCCAAATCCAAAGCCTGTTGATGTTGAAAAACAGAAATCTGAGGATGTGAAACCAAGGTCAACCAGATTTGATTCAAAACAAACTTGGAGGTACAACACAAACAAGTTTGCTTCGAATCAAACTTGGAAACCAAAACAGACTAGGTTTGATTCAAAACAAACACAGATTTTTCACACACCCAGAGTCAGAACAACTCAAAGTTGGAAAACAACTGTTGATATGACAAAACCACAAGAGTTTTGGAAACCAAAAGTTGTTATTCAAAAACAAAATGTTCAAAAAGAATCACATTTTTACAAAAGAGGTACTCCGAAAGGTCAAATGTGGAGTGCTAAGAAACAAGTGACGTCGGAAAAAGATAAGAAAGTTGAAGTCAACGCTGAAAAAGTTTTAAATGACAAAGAGTTTCCGAAATTAAATGAACATTATTGTGTTGAAATGCCTAAGGTCCAACAGACCTGGGCTAAATTGTTCAAATGATTGATAAAGTTTGAATGTGCAGGTGCTCAACGAAGCTGAAGATTGTGAGAATGGTAGTTGGAGCAGCCTGGCACAGGAAGAGGCTGCTGAACCCTGTTTTGGTTGAACAGGGAGTTTATCGTTTTCTATAAATAAATAAACAATATTTCAAAAACCCTAAAAATTGAAAATTTTGAAAAACCAAAAATATGTTTTCGTTTTTGTCAAATATTTAAAAATACAAAAATATGTGTTGCTTGAATACGCCGAAACCCTCATGGCTGAACAAACATGATTACTTTCACAAGATTGAAAAACGGTTTTCAAACTGTCGAAAATCAATGGGTTGTAAATCATGGGGGTACATTATGTTTTCTGCAAATCAGTGCATGAAAAGCAGAAAATGGATGGCGAAACAAAGCTATCTACATCGGTTCGTCAAATTTTCTTTAAATGGTTTTGAATTTTAGGGGGAGTAATATTGTCAGAAAATCCAAAAACATTAGAAAATTTGAAAAAGCCAAAAATATGATAAAATTCAAAAATTGAGTTTTTGTGTAAAAAGAGGAAATGATAGTACATCAGTAGACAGTTACAGTATGCTAAAGAAATGTAATGTTTTAATAGCGTTAAGCAGTCTCACTGATGATATGTCGATAGGTTTTTATACATTTAGTAAACTTTTTCGGGATATAAACTTAAATTCAAACTTGCTTATTTCGTGGGGAACACTACTTGGATATATAGGTAACCCCTGAAATCTCGTTTGAAGGACCCCTCTCTCGTTTGAAGGACCCCTCTTTCTGAGATACTAGGTCTTTATACATAGTGATATCTGGGGTATTATCCCGGGACTTCTGATTTTGCGGAAGCAATGGCCTAGTCCCCGGAGAATACTTTCCGCATTGCTTGAAACATAGCACAGCCCTCAGCTAAAAATGATGAAACATTGAAAAATGCTATTCATGGCTGTTGTAACAAAAAGATCCTCTAAAGGGGACACACCAAAAGTCGAGCCGTCATCTCTCTGCTGAACGGAAATTCTGACCTGAGCTCTCACGGTTTCGTACTATAATTTATTCCCCTTACAGATATCATCTAGGTATACTCACCTGTAAGACTGAATATTGGGATCTGGATACGGGAGTATATTCAAGAGGTGGGACACATGAATAGGTTTAAGTGCTTAATACATCTAATTCGTATCCTGAATCAGTTGAAATTTGTATGAAAATTTAAGTGGACAAGTATATCGACAATCTAAGTGAATTGTTTAATTCTTAATGTGTAAATAAGCTCAACGGTACTTGTGACTTGTCATTAACTGATATGATCCTCTGACGCAAACTCAAACAAAAATATTGTCTGTAATATGTTTGTACATATTTCTTTACTGCTTTATATTTTCAGAAAAATTCAAAAAGATTTTTGATTCTGGTTTATTTTCGACAACCGATGTCTGAGAACTGAGTTTCAAAATCTAAGTAAGCTGATCGCGTTTCTGAAAATAAAACAAGTTCATTAATTTGAAACTTGAAGTTTTATAATCAAAAATCAAAAACAGTTTGTGACATCTCCAAGGTCATTAATTTGGACTTGGATGATTAACTGTGAGGGATTTGGATGCTCATATTGTTAAAATCTGTAAAAGAGCTAGTTTCCGATCCGGTTCGTTGAAACTGCCAAATCTCTGAAGATTGTTGATAGGGGGAGAGTATCAAGTATTCCTGGATATATTCATTTTATTATATCTTAGTCCCAGGATCTTGATTTAGAAAGTTTGATAGAGCCAGGTTACGATACCTGGACAACTGAAAATGTTTTTCTCTGTAAAATGTTTTACTTATAAATGTTTGAGGATTGCAGATTCCAGACTACGATCCCGATAGCCGAGTCTAAGGGGGAGTCTGAAGACGAGCTCAACGCAAGGGGAAGCGTGCATAGGAGCCAGGATACTTTCCCAAAGGAGCTTGTAACCGAAAAGCCAGGTGTCGATCCCAAAGCACGGAAGCTTGACGAAAGGGGGAGCCTGAAGAGTCTACTGAAAGGAAGGAGCTGAAGCTGAAGACAGATCCACGGGGATTCTGTTCGAGCTAGAGAGAGAGAAAGACTTAAAGCTACGAGTCTGACTAAATGTTTGAGATTGACTGCGGCAATTTCCAAGGGGGAGTCTGTTAGTGCAGTATGTCTATCGCCTCCGTCATCTCAAGATCGTAGCTGAAACAGTTTATTTCTAGTGCTTATATTGTAATAGTTAGAAATATCTAGAAAAAGGCAAGGTGGCATTTATGTAAATAATGAGATCTCTCATTATAACCCTTGGCCTATAAATAGAGGAGTTAGGGCTTAGTTTAGGAACTTTTGTCACTTTGCTCATTTGAAGACTTTGGAGAAGATAGGAGCTAGAGAGAGAAAGTAGAGAGAGAAAGTGACATCGTGATTCAGCTGCTTTGTACGTTTTCATATTCGTCAATAGAATCACAGATTATATTACTGTTCGTGTGTTCGGTCACGATCGTGTACGGATTCCGCACGTTCACGAGTCGGTTCACAATCGAAACGGATCAATCCGGGACCTAACAACACTAAACACTTGTCTTCACCAAGTGATGTAAGAGACTTAGGCAAACATGGCCTTTTATTGTCAAGAACTCTTACGATCAATCTTGGATCCCGAGACTACTCACACACTCTATGATGGATGATGGTGGTGGATGTGGGTTGTGATGGTGGTGGTGGGTGGGTGAAGTGTGAGAGAGGTGGTTTGCCAAGGGATGGTTTGCAAATGAGCCAAGCACCCCTATTTATAGCCTGCACAGAGGCCTGGGCACGGCCCCGTGTCCATCCGTCCTTCTCTTTCTTCATTAAATGCAGTTTTTCTGCATTAGTTGACCACGCCCCCGTGTCCGCTGGGCACGACCCCGTGTGCAGAAGCGTATCTGTACTATCAAGATTTTCCTAGATTCTGCGAATCTTAGAGTTGACCACGGCCCCGTGTCTGCTGGACATGCCCCCGTGGTGGGTGATAGAAGCTTCTACAACTTTGTCTTTTCTGCAGACACTTGGGCACTCCCCCATGCTCATTGTGCACGGGGCGTGTTCAGCCTTCTGTTCTCTTGTTTTTGCTTGGGGAGATGCTGTCGAGGGGTCGGGCATGCCACGTTTATTCCTTTTGTTGTATTTATGTTAGATTTAGCTGCCTTTTTTGCTTCTTTTGTTCATTTGAGCTCATTTAATCCTGAAAATACAAAAGGAAGACAAAACACACTTTTTCCAACATTAGTACTAAAAAAGGGTTAGTTTTATGCCACATTTGATGTAATTTATATGTTGCATTTTGCACACATCAAATACCCCCACACTTGAATCTTTGCTTGTCCTCAAGCAAAACTCTTTAAAATGTGGCTTTACACTCCCAAATGGAATGGGTAGAATAGAAGGTTTTGGGCTTGTTATAGAGTGTCGGGATTTCCAAGATTCTTTATTAAGTTTTATTTTTATTTATTTACAATCATATTCGTCATGATTTATTTAAAACATTACATAAGATAAATTACTTATTAGGGCATAACATGTCTTTTTAAAATTTCATTTATATACAAGTTCACATACCTCACGGGGGATCACTCAACACTCGACCAAAAATGTATTTTTGTGAAACACTCGAGAGTGTCATGGAACTTACTTCTACCATAAGCTTGCCAAGCAATCAATCCTCCTCATTTTTAACTATATACCTTTGTAAATATCAAGAGGACTTTGGGGGAAGGGTTAAGCTTGGGTTAAAGGTAGGTAGTTGGGTTAGTGGTTAGTAGAAAAGAGCGAAAGGCATAAAAAGCATCGGTTTTTATATGACTTTTTATTTTTGTAACTTTTTATTTTGATGAAGCAATTTTTCAAACAAAGTTCCTTTTTTTTTTTTTTGATAAACTTGTTTGTTTATTTCTTTTGGCTTCATCATCATCATTTTTTTTTTGATAAGGAAGGTAATATGAGAAACCGAGCTTTGTTATTAAAATAAAGGGTTTAAAATGAAAAAGGGTTTTGGTGGGTAAAAGGGTGTTTGTTTTGGGTTAAGAAATGAAAAAGTTTAGGCTCAAAGGGGTTAACTAGGGGGATTTTGGGTAGGTGGTAAAAAAAAGAAAAATAATGGTGTTGAAATAAAAAGGGTTAGTCCTAATGCCTCCATCATTTACGTACTCGGGTTTAAGTTGGTAAGGACCGGGAATGTATCGTCGTGGCAAGTTCTAGAGTTGTAAGAAACCAAGCGGCTATTCACACTAGAAACGAAAAATGAGCATTTAGTTTAAAGATGTGTATTTGTATGCTCAATAAAGGCTCAAAACTCACTTTTTGTGGGAATGGGTTTTTATGTGATCAAGTATATATAATCAAATTTTAACTAGATTTGTCATGCCGTTTCATAATTTTCTTATGTTGGTTCTTTTTATCACGACGCTATCGGTTGTAAATTTGTAAAAATATCACCTTTTTTAGAATTTGAAATTCCCAAATTAAACCTAGATAAGTAAAAAAAAATGAAAAATTTTTGAAAAAATTTGGGGTTTTAGCGGTTCCAATAGAGTTTTGTGTAAGGCTTGTAGTTAGGACTTGCAAAATTCAAGGTTTTAGCATCCCCTCATACTTAAATTACACATTGTCCTCAATGTGCCCCAAAAATAAGTTTTTAGGTTGATTGAATGTGTAAAAAGATGTGAAAAAGAAAAATTTTATGTTACTGGGCGTCTGGACACGGCCCCGTGTTCAGATTGCCAGTAACAGAAAATGAAGTAAAGTGACAGAAGGCTGGACACGGGGGCGTGTTCAGTGAGCACGCCCCGTGTCCAGGTACCTGAACTGGGCATTTTTCTGCAGATGGTTGAGCACGGGGCGTGTTGGATGAGCACGGCCCCGTGCTGAACTTGCTGTAATGAAGAATAATCTACGGGTGGCCCTGTTTTTGTGCATGGGGTGCTGGTGCAAGTTTCCTTGGTATCCTTCACCATCCCGAGTGTGTTTTACCCATTACATCATCATCCAAACACCAAATTAATTAAAACCATCATTCATTAAAACTAGCACATTACATAAGGTCCTAGAGAATTTAAAGACAAGGCAGAAAAATAAAAACTAAAGGTCCTAAGATAGATGGGTCAAATGGTACATAAAATCATCCTAAGGAGTTCTACTTTAATAAGAATCAAAATTCTGGAAATATCTTTCCGGTATTTTAAAAGCCTCGTAGAACTTTTAGACCGAGGGGTATTCCCTAGATGTGATTAAAGCCATTCTTCTATCTCTCTTGGGAGGAAGAAGCCGTGCTCGTTTTCCTCAACATCTTGCGTAGGGGGAGTGACACCAACCGGAACCCCTTGTAGTATGTCTCGAGGGGGCTCCGGGTGTATGGTGTACCATTCGGCCGGTATGATGACTTCCGGTACCACATTCCATGCCCTTTGGGTGATAATTGGCACCAAAGGAGGAGAATGTTCAACCTTTGGTGCAAAAGGTTGACCTCTCGAAGACATCCCTCTAGTCCCACCGTCAAATGATTGATACGGTCGACTAGTGCTTCTTCCACTCCCGTCATTTCATCAATAGCTTCTCTTAAAGCGTAAACATAGTTTACAAGAGAATCTTCAACCGTTGATGACCTTCTCCCTTGTCGGTTGTTTCTGGAGTGCGATGAAGATGTTCCGCTAGTTCTGCTCGCCATTCTGAGAAAACATACCGAAAAGAGTTCAATTTCATGGAAACAGTACCTCAGACACGGCCCCGTGCTCGATGAGCACGACCCCGTGTTCAGATGTCTGCAGATTTTTGGAACAAGGAATCTTGGAGTTTTAATTTGTTTTCGTGATTTTTAAAACGTTTTTAAGCAGAAACAACTTAAAACATTGTTGTAGAACTTATTTTTAACAATATTTCTTGAATAAAAATCTAACAAACATCTCAATAAAGCTTGGAATTATGGAGATTTCAAGCTCTAATGGAGGTATTAAGGAAAAATTGAAGACGAAGGTAATGGATAAAAGTGGAAAAGACAAGATGGTTGTTGGGAACCTTCTTTAGAATATACCTAGGATGGTATGTGTGAAGATCCACCAGATCTTTGTCTTTGGAGTGGTCCAAATGCGCAGGAATCTTGCTGCATTTATAGAAAACGACAACACGCTGCACACGGCCCCGTGTGCAGGCAAGACCCTGACACATTTTGTCCGTATTCTGACACGAAATCAGACGGGAATCTTTGGGTGGACACGGGGGCGTGCTGACCTGGACATGGCCCCGTGTCTAGAGGCTGTTTATGAAGTTTCGTCTATTTCTAAGGAATTCATCCGGATCGGGTGGTTCCTTACTGGATGGAACAACCCCAAAGTGCCTGAGATACCTTAATTGTTCTAGACTAAGACGAGAACGCAAGAGGTTGTCGGTGAGGGTGATTCCTATGCTAAATGTAGGTGGACAAGTCCAACCCTTTCCCGGGCTCTCGTTAAAGAAGGTGTATGCCGAATCGCTCAGGTCTATGTATGCATCGAACGAAGTCGATGGGGAGTCCTTCACGGCACAATCGACACAGGGACGACTATCGCTCAAGTCCTCGCTAGAGTTAGAGGTGATTTCGGGAACAACGAAGTTGTTTTTATTCGAATGCGATCTCAATAATTCTTCTTGGGCTTCGTCTTGAGGTGAATTAATGATATCCATCTCAAGTTCTTTCACCCAATTAAGAATTAGATCTTCCATTTGAAATAATTCATCGAGAAGCATTTCTCCTAGAATGGTTGATTGAGAGCATTCGAGGGAGAGATAGGGATTATTTTTACTTTCGCCCCTCTTAAGGCCACAGGAAAACAATGGGTCTATATAATGGGGCTTATAATTTAGAAAATAACATTCTAAATCTTTATGAGAGCCACCACATATTTGACACCACGTACCATAAGAGTGCCAAAAGTATAAAATATCAGTATCACTCATGCTTGTGTCAGAAATTACCAACCGTCGGGATCTTACGGTTCTGTTTTCAGTAACTGAAACTTGGGCACGAGGCGTGTTGAGTGGGCACGGCCCCGTGTTCAGGTTACTGTCTGACTTAAAACAGGATTGCCAATACCAAAGATTGGGCACGGTGGCGTGTTCAGCGGGCACGCCCCGTGTTGAGTTCTGCAGAAGCTGAAAAATTTAAGAAAAATCCTAAAAAAATAGAAAAATAAGAAAAAATGATTAGGCCATTGATTCCTAACTTTCTTAAAATCCTTGTGTCCCCGGCAGCGGCGCCAAAAACTTGATGCGTGAGAAGTGTCGTATAGTTTTTAATGTATATTTTAAGCTCTTTAACACTTTTTAGCCAAGTTTTAAATTTATAAAACACGATATTTACTAACACTAAACACACATATGGGAAAGTGCACCCATCGTGAGCGTAGTATAGTGTTGGTAAGATACCGAGGTCGTCCAAGGACACAAGAGCTTTTAATACCGGTTTATCCTCAACGTCTAATCAAATCAAAAGTTTAGAAAAAAGTTTTTAAACTAGAAAAATAAAACTAACTAAAATGCTGAAAAATAAAATAAAATAAAAAAACAGACAGACAAGATGAATCACTTGGATCCGACTTGTGTTTAGTGTAACCTGTGATTATTTCCGCACTTTTGCACTTTTTAAGAGATTATCTTAGTTATTGTAGTAGGCCCCTCTTCTGAAGGTGACGTTACCCTCAACCCAGTAGTTTGAGTCAGCAAGGATACAATCCTAAAGGGTTGGATTATTGAAAGATAATTAATTAAGTTATTAATGCATATTGTGGTAGGCCCCTCTTCTGGAGGTGACGTTACCCTCAGCTAAGTAGTCTGAGTCAGCAGGGATACAGTCCTAAATAGCCGGGTTAAAGTTTTAATAGTAGTTTACATATGAGGGGGTCAAGGAGTTCGGACCCCCGCCATCCAATACCAGTGGGTAATGAAGGAGGTCCTACTAAAGTTGACCCAGGTCCTTGCAGGATCTATACACTGAACAAGGCAAGACTCTTACCAAACTGTTCCCTTAACCCCCGACCTGGTAGCCAACATACCTCCATATAGACCGTGGAGATATGAATGGTGAAAATCTTTTATTTTATATAGACAGTA
This sequence comes from Helianthus tuberosus, assembly GCA_030545235.1. Lineage (NCBI taxonomy): Eukaryota > Viridiplantae > Streptophyta > Magnoliopsida > Asterales > Asteraceae > Helianthus > Helianthus tuberosus. Next base: position 153,355,698 of record CM060364.1, on the reverse strand, counting down.
AAATAATGCCAAGACACCACGGATAAACGATAAGGAAGACTCACCTTCAACATAAGAAACTAGTTATTAAAGTCATTAATACATAACCAAATAAAAAGTGCGAAAAGATTAAAAATAAAAAGTATTACACTAAACACTTGTCTTCACCAAGTGATGTAAGAGACTTAGGCAAACATGGCCTTTGATTGTCAAGAACTCTTACGATCAATCTTGGATCTCGAGACTACTCACACACTCTATGATGGATGATGGTGGTGGATGTGGGTTGTGATGATGGTGGTGGTGGGTGGGTGAAGTGTGAGAGAGGTGGTTTGCCAAGGGATGGTTTGCAAATGAGCCAAACACCCCTATTTATAGCCTGCACAAAGGCCCGGGCACGGCCCCGTGTCCATTGGGCACGGCCTCGTGTCCATCCGTCTTCTCTTTCTTCATTAAATGCAGTTTGTCTGCATTAGTTGACTACGCCCCCGTGTCCGCTGGGCACGACCCCGTGTGCAAAAGCGTATCTGTACTATCAAGATTTTCCTAGATTCTGCGAATCTTAGAGTTGACCACGGCCCCGTGTCTGCTGGACACGCCCCCGTGGTGGGTGATAGAAGCTTCTACAACTTTGTCTTTTCTGCAGACACTTGGGCACTCCCCCATGCTCATTGTGCACGGGGCGTGTTCAGCCTTCTGTTCTCTTGTTTTTGCTTGGGGAGATGATGTCGAGGGGTCGGGCATGCCACGTTTATTCCTTTTCTCGTATTTATGTTAGATTTAGCTGCCTTTTTGCTTCTTTTGTTCATTTGAGCTCATTTAATCCGGAAAATACAAAAGGAAGACAAAAACAAACTTTTTCCAACATTAGTACTAAAAAAGGGTTAGTTTTATGCCACATTTGATGTAATTTATATGTTGCATTTTGCACACATCATGGACGAATGCTTCGGAGATCAGTATACGTTACCAGATGGTTCGTTTATCCGATGAAGATTTGCTAATTGTGGAGAATACCGTTTACACGGATCAATCATTTTTACGATGTGTTAAAGTGATCGCGGAAAATGGGATATCAGATCTTCAGGGGGAATCACGGATTTGAAGTTAACCAGTGAGGTATTTGAGGTTTCTATCAATTGCCGGTTGAGTTTTTGTACATTCTTAGATCAAGCAAGCGGAACGCGAGATCGTGGTGCTTACATGACATATCAAAAACTGAACGCGAATGTGGTTAAAGCTGAAACAGAGAGTGCTGCATTGACTAGTTTCAAGTTGGTGATTGTTCGTGAAGGTTGTAGTTTAGCACATCAGAGGAGAGTCGGGAACGGTGCAAACAAAGCCCTGAAGATTCATTTCAGGGGGGAATTTGTTCAAACATTGTCAAAAGCAAACCCGGATCATCAATCTAGGGGAAATCTATTGAGATTTCAAGATGTCTGATTGAAGTTGAAGAAAAAGTTAAAGATTGCAGAATATTCAAACACAGCTCAAGGTTTTGTGACGATTCGACATTGACAGCCGAGGGGGAATCTGTTGGTGTATATTTCATACGTCTGCCATTGTACAAATATCTAGATAGAGTGTGTGTTAAATATTGTATAGAATAGGATCAGTTGGACATGGTTTAGATATTGTCAAGGTCCATCCGGACGGATGGACATCATTTTAGTCCAAACCCCATCCGAATAGGTATTGACATTGTAAAAGTCCATCCTGACGGATGGACATAGGTTCATTTGGATATAGGCTGTTGCCTATAAATAGGAAGTTGGGGTTCCCATTTGGACAAGCTTTTGGATCCCTGAGGGGACATGCTGTCCGACTGGTCTCGTGGTGCTGTAACTTTCAGATATGAATAGAGACCAGATTATAAGTGATTGCTCGGTATCGTTTCTGTCTTCTACTCATTTCTCATCATCGTACAGATCATCTCGAGACGAAAGCTCCGTCAAACTTGACGGATCCTATTTTCAGACATAATGTGCATGATTTTTAAACGTTAAGGACAAAACTCGTCAAATTTAAAGGCAATGGACAGCGCCTGCAATTTGGTACACACATAAAGGACAAAACCTGTTATTTACTCTTAAAACTATTATTGAAATCATTTAAATTAAAGAGTTAAATGCCATCTTAGTCCCTATGGTTTAGGTTATTTTGCTAGTTTAGTCTAAAGGTTTTATTTTTGCCTGTGGGTCCAAAAAGGTTTCTTCATTGTCATTTTAGTCCATTGGGTGAACTTTATCCATTTTTTCTATTAACGAGAAGGGCAATTCGGTCATTTATATGTAATTCTATTAACTAGAAGGGCAATTCGGCCATATAAAATGACCGAATTACCCTTCTCGTTAATAGAAAAACAAGAGTTGTGCCTTTTTAGGCCCTGTGGTTTGGGCTATTTTACCAGTTTAGTCCAAAGGTTTCATTTTTCTCTTGTGGGTCCAAAAAGGTTTCGCCGTTGCCATTTTAGTTCACTAGGTTAACTTAATCCATTTTTTTCTGTGAAGCAGAAGGGCAATTCGGTCATTTTATATGTAATTCTGTTAACTAGAAAGGCAATTCGGCCATATAAAATGACTGAATCGCCCTTCTCGTTAACAGAAATAATGGATGAAGTTAACCCAGTGTACTAAAATGGCAATAGTCAAACCTTTTTGGACCCACAGGCAAAAAGTGAAGCCTTTGTAGTAAACTGGCAAAATGGCCCAAACCACAGGGACTAAAATGGCAACAGTGAAACCCTTTTGGACCCATAGACGAAAAATGAAATCTTTCGACTAAACTGACAAAATGGCTCAAACCACAGGGACTAAAATTGCATTTAACTCTAAATTAAATGTTCAATATATAGACTTGAAGAATAAAGAACACTAGGTGTAGGGCTTGGGTTGACATGTGGAGGAGATGGCCTCCACTAGGCCACCCCAAAAAAGTGGGGTGTGGAGGGGACGTGGGCTAGCTGACGTAGGTTGACATTTGGCAGCTATTTTTCTTTCTTTTTTTATTTTAATCATAGAATTTAATATATTAATTTTAAAAACACCTATTTAATTAATATTAAATAACTACAAAAAAAATATATATTACATCACAAAAAAATCAATCATCTTCATCTTCGTCTTCAATGTTGTCAAATCTAGGAAGTGTTGAAACATGTTGTACCAAATCAACTCGAAGATTTGCACTTATTTGTCGTGACTCGATTAGATTTTGGTTTTGCGTTCTCTGTTCGTCACTAATGTCTTCGTTATTTGATTGGGTATCCTCGGGATAATATTCAACTATTGTCCGGCCTCCATCCTCTAAAATCATGTTGTGTAGAATGATGCACGCGTATATCACGGTTCTTATTTGATCTTTTTGATACAATTGACAAGGCATGCTCAAAATGCGCCACCTTTTCTGCAAAACACCAAATGCTCGCTCGATATCTTTGCGTGCCGCCATCTGAACTTTGTTGAACTTTACTCTTTTAGGATCTAGGGTTTCATCTCTTGAAAAAGATTTACAAAAACAGACCACTCAGTGTAAATTCCATCAACAAGATAGTACCCATGAATGTATTCAACATCATTTACAAAAAAATGTTCCTTTAGGTCTAATGCCATTTATCAGATCACTGAAACAGGGAGAGTGATGAATAATTTTATATCGTTATGTGAACCTGGCATACCAAAGAATGCATGGCATATCCAAAGATCTTGTGATGCAACAGCTTCAAGCATCATAGCCGGCATTCCATGATATCTGCTTGTGTGAGAGCCTTGCCACGCAGTTGGACAAAGTTCACACTCCCATTTCATACAGTCTAAACTACCTATCATCCCGGAGAGACCATGATATTCAACGTGATGTTCTAAAAGTTGTTGCATATCACTAAACGCCGGTTTTCTCAAATATCTTTTCATATAGAGTTCAATGATATAAAAAAATTGTGAAAACTTTCCCTAGTCACCCGTCCCGACATTTTTAAATACTCGTCCATTATGTCGGAACTATTCCCATAAACCAATTGTCTTAGGGCAGTCGTAACCTTTTGCCACGTGGTAAATCCTGAATTACCACGTGCATCGGGTCTTTGTCGGAAGAAATCGTAATTATCCTCTAAATCCTTTGATATTCTTAAAAATAAATTTTTACTCATACGAAAACGACACCTAAACATTCCTGCATTATACATTGGTTCGGGTGACAAATAATCACTTACTAGCAAATCGTTAGCGGTTTCGCGTTCACGAACGATATACTTCCTCCGTTTGGGTTGGGGTTAGGAAGTCCCTTCTTCTGAATCTTCAACAATAGCTTTCAGGAGCGTCGCCACTGTTGATAATAATATTTCCGCCCCGTCGTTCGATGAGGATGACGAATCATAACTATCTAACGAATCGCTTGAACTTGAAGAATTCATTGTATAAATTTTTTTGGGTGATGGGAGGTGGATTTTGAATATTTGGATAGTAAAATTTAGTAAGAATTGGTTGATTTATATAGAATAAAAGATAAAGATTGTTTTTTTTAATAAAATAGCCGTTGGCCAACTGCTAGCCTAACGGTCACATGAACTCAGCCAATCCCAGCCATCCACATCAGCTCCCCAACCTGCCCCACGCCAGGCTTCATAGCCACGCCAGAGGGGCAACCCCGCTACCCAAGATGGCCCGGTGTGGCTAAAGCGGCGTTGGTTTGGTTCGCACACCCCAATCCCAAGCCCACACCCCACGATCTAAGTGTATATGTATATGTAGCGGTACCAACGTGTGAACTCTATCATGAAAAATGTATCACATATAAGCGTTATAGGCTAGCAATGTTCGGTCACTAGGCCCATCATCTTTGCTCTTTCTGTAGGATGTAGGTGTTGAGCCATAAAAACAGCATAGACAAACAAACCATTTACAAAGGTATGGTGGAAATACTTATCAATACTTGGAACTTCGTAATATGGAGATGATACAATTTATATGCATTGAAGGGGGAATGCAAATGAAATAAGCACAAAACTATAGGTAAGTGCCACACTTGACACCAATCTACCAATCTACAACTATTGTGTGACACCAATCATGCTCTCATCTTTTGATATGTAGATAATGTTGTATAATAGTATTCACACAATTGGTCTTATGAAGGAACCGCATCTCTTTAAGACCTATAACTGTTTGCATCATTGTTATTGGTATAATACGACTAGCGTGTGTATTATGATCAGGGGCGTAGGTTAGTAGGTGCCCGGGGGTGCACCCGCCCCCTCCAATGTTTCTGTTAGAAGTGTAAAAATTTCTCATTTCTTCCAAAAATTTAAAATTATATAGGATCGCCCCTCCAATTATTTTGCCTAAATATTTATACAATATATAAATCAAAGTAAAGTTTGTTACCACTTTAAATGTTAAAGGTCGTCGGGCTGAGTTGTAATTCTTCGTCTAGGTTTCATTTATCTCGTACCATTATATATATGTATTGGTCTTTTGTTTGTTAAACAATATTTAGTTTTTTTATATGTAAGAACATGTCGTTTGAATGAATTAAATTTTTTTAGTTTTATTTGGAACTATTATTATTTGACCCGGCCCGAATCGAATAGCCGGCCCGACTTGAAACATAACGATAGGAAAAAAAAATTGGGTCCCATAACTTTACTCCCCCTCGAAACTTTTGGTCAAGATTCGCCACTGATTATGATATCTTTCTTGCAAGTAGAGTTATGAATTAGCGATAATCGTTGTCTATATCTCATGTCATACGTGAAGAAAACAGACACTACATAACTTCACGTCTCTTCTATATCAAACTAGGTTATAACCCCGTGTATTACACGGGTTGAAAAAAAATTTTACATACTAAATAATAAAACAATATATATTTAAAAACATCATTTATTAGACGGGTTGAATAAATGTAATTTAATATATTAAATAATAAAAAATATTATAATTTTAAGAACCTCGTGTATTGTAATTTATATACCAAATAATTAAAAAGTTAAATCTTTAAAAATTCTATGTATCACATAAGTTGAATAAATGTAAATAATAAAAAAAATATTATAATTTTAAGAACCTCGTGTATTGTAATTTATGTATCAAATAATTAAAAATTTAAATCTTTAAAAACTCTATGTATCACACAAGTTGAATAAATGTAATTTTAGATTAATAGTATATTAAATAAATATAATTTTGGATTAATAGTGTATTAAATAAATATAATTTTGGATAAAGTCTTATATATAAATTTTAAGTAATCAATATATTTGATAAATAATAAAAATACTAATAATAGTAAAAAATCTAATTTATATACTAAATAATAAATATAAAAGAAAGGCGGAAAACCCAAAAAATAGATGACTCAAATGAATAACACGTGTCACATATTGGTTTCTTTTATTATATAGTAAGTATATAGATATAGATGTTCACATCATCGGTTGTTTCAATCGATAACATAATTTGTTTTCATATCATGAATCGATAACCAACGCTACAAATATGACAAACAACACTACAAAAAGGGAGGTGGATATGAAATACCAAGTATAAAGCTAACCGAATAGACTATACGGAAATTGAACTAAAGTAGATTATATGGTCTAAATATGGAGTAAAGTGAAATAACAAAGTAAAGTGTGAATGGTCTAAATATGGAAGAGCGAAATAAGTGGTTTTATACTTAAGATTTAGAGTAAATTGCGGTTTTGGTCCCTGTGGTTTAATGGTTATTGCTATTATTTACAAAATCCAAATGTTTTGCAATTTTAATATCAATGTTTTGATTTTATTGCGGTTTTAATCCACCACACTAACTCCATCTAAGTTATTGTTAAATCCTTTTCACATGATAGGCATTTGTAGAGGTATTTTAGTAAATAACGATTCTCAATGATCAAGTTGTTTATGGGTAAAATAATTTCTAACCACGCCATGGTGTGTTGTCGGGGTAAAATAATGTTGTATGAATATGTCTAAATTATCTAGGTTTATAACATCATGCCATGTACATTTAAAATTTAACATTAGGCTGCCATCATCCATCATAATAATATATTTACTGTTGGATCTTGATATTATTTTTATGTTTTCACACTAAAGATTCATTTAGATTATTTATTAAAATACCTTTGCAGATGACATAACTAATAATATTTAGTAGAAGAGTTATCTATAATATAAGATATTAAACTAAATAATATTTAGTAGGAGTGTTATCTATAATTAACTAAAAGAGATTAAACTAAAATAATAATTATCTATAAGAGATGATCTAATATAATGACAAGTGTCCCTAAAGTGGTTTCTTTAATCTAACATATAATAAAAGACTCCAAATAATGCCACATGTCATTCTCTCCTCAACCTCATAAATTTTATTTATATTTGTTTAATAAAATTCTTTTAATATTAATATTAATTAATAACCAATATATAGATATCACTTATTTTTATCCTTATCTTTATCTAAAAATTTTAAATAACTTCAATTTTGTAATTTAGACCCTTTGTTTTGTACTTTTAACCCAAAGTTTTTTATCTTTTGCAATTTAATCCCAACTTTTTTTTTTATTTTCAATTTTGGTCCACCATACTTTTCATCTTTCCCAAGTTTTTCGTTTCGTTCTAAATTTTGTGAGTTAACGCACCGCAACGTGCGTGTGGGGTTCAACATTTTTTCGTATATTTTTTTCCCGTTTAACTGGCCCGTCGCGTCGCATCTATTTTTTTTTCGTTTGACAAGTTCGTCCAACACGCGGGTCCTAGATGGACTTAATTATTTTTTTTCTATGTTTTACGTTTCGGTTTAATTTCTCAGCAACGAGCGTGCGTGTTTCAAAGATTTTACGTCTGCTTTTCGCTCGGCGTTATTTTTTTCCCATTTTTATTTATTTTGTTTTTTCGAGCTTTTCCGGTGTTGGTTGTCGCTGACAATGGTATAGTATTGCTACTACTTAACACAGGTTTATGACAACCGCTGCAACGCAGGGGCTTAATACTAGTTATATAGTATAGATATTACTACGTGAATATGGGTTTGCTATGCACAAGTGGTGTTTTACGTACGACATGATTTTTAGCCTTAATTGATAAAAAATATAGTAAAATACGCGAGTTGAGTTTAAGTAGGTACACGACAAATTCCCAACAATATATTACTATGGGCAAGATAGTCATTTTATATAAAGTATATACTTTTTTTTTATAATTACATGTTATGTATTTAAATAGCATGGGAAAAATAATCATTTTACAAAAAGTTAACTAAAAATGTTAGTTAGTGGAAAAAATGAAATTCGTGATAAACTTTGTAAAGTTCGCTTAGTGTAAATAATTAATGATGATTAAAGACTAAAAATATGTCAAAAGTTAAAAAAATTCTACATTTTCAAGCTCATACTCCAAAATAAAAAGAGCTTTCACTATTAATTAAAAAATAATTTCTCATCTAACTATTAAATTATAATATTATTTTTTAATATATATATTTTAAATTATAATAATGTGGTTTATTATATACATAAAAAACAATATACTATAAAGTGATAAATACAGTATATGATATATCATTGCAAAAAGCTTTTAAATAGTTTATTATTTTTTAATGACCAATAAAGTCCAGTCATCCAGGTAAACTCAATGACAAAAGGTCATCAACGCTTGCAAACACATAGACAACGTTGCTGACCCCGTCACCATTACGGAAGAAACCCACTGCCTGAAAGTCCACTGGGGTAAAAGTAAAATCTTTGGCTCAACCCAGAGCAATTGTGCTACCAGTGGCGTCTCTGAGAATTCATGTACCATGTTGAAACTCGAAACATGTGCGCTTATGCCTTAACGATAAACAATGCAATTACGAAAATGACAAAATCGTAGTATTCGATAAACAATGCAACCACAAAAAATGAGAAAATTATAGTATTCAAATGATTTACATTGCAAACTGTAATAACTAATAAACTAATAGCTAACCAATGATTCGTGCGGCCCTCCTTGCATTCTTCATAACAAATTGGTGGATTAACTCTTCAAAATTTATATTATCTAAGACTTCGTTTTCAATTAGTAATAGGCTCAATTAACCTAGTGGCCTGAAGAAACACGGAACTAATTTTAGGTTATTAGTTGGGTTTATGTTTTAAACATGAGGGTTAATCTTCTTAATCTTTCCTGAGTTCAAGTGTGATCCTTCCTTCCTGCAAAACAGTAACACCCCGTTAGCTCATTAAGAGGGGGATATGGGGGTTTCCATCTTAACCAGACTCCGGCGTGAGAATAAGTAACTGTTCTCAGGATATAAAAGTGTGTGTTAAGAGTGAGAGTAGAGAGAACGGAATGCTTAACCTGTGTATGAATGTCTTTATTTATAGCCAGAGTGGTGTAGGAGGAGATGGGCTGATGGACCTTGGGCGGGAAGGTGACAACAAGGAATATCCTCTTTGCCTCTCTGGTGTCGACTGTTAGTGGCTTCTAGAAGATCTTCGGTGCTGGCGCACCTTGATTGGAGCCACGTGTCCGGGTTGTCGGCCCTGTTGTCCTTCTGTCATCAGCAGGTAAGTGGAGATCATGGGGCAGTTGTCGCCGCCCCCTGATTGGTGCCACATAGGCGTCCTTGTGTACTTTTTGTCTCCTGCATGATTGTTAATCATGGAGCACGATAGGGTACAGCCTGCTGGATGCTAATTGGCTCGCTTTTCTGCCACCTGTACCTTTGATGCTTCCTGAAGTGGTCCTGCGCCACTAACCTCGCGCGACCCTTGGTGTGTGTCCAAGTAGTCGGCGCAAGGTTCAGGGGTTGAGGGCCCTTATTCAGGATGCTAAGGGTGGAAACTGATGTTATGCCTTGCTTGGACCTCGCGCACGGCTTAGGTGTTGACAAAGTATCTCGCGCGAGGTCTGCAGAATACTCAGATTAGAGAATAAGGAGTATGGTTCAGCGCGCGACCTGATTGGCCTGCGCGGCTTTTTGGGACCATACCTCTTCAAGTCCCCCCAGTCCAGTGCTACTTCCATGCGCGTAGTAAGTGGTTGGAGCTCTGAACTCAGAAAAAAGAAAGTGTGTTGGGTTTGAAAGTCGTTTACTATGCTCTGGTGGCCGGCGCGCTTGTATGTGCTTGTCGGTTACTACGACGCGACCATCGGACTTGCTTATTGATGAGCATTGCTTTCGAGGTTAGTGCGCAAGTTCATTGGCTAATGATGTATGCGGCTCAATGCTTGCTAACTTCTGCATGAAGTTTTATAGTAGATTTAGGTGGGAAAACCCTCGAATTTTGAATTCTGATAGGTTGGTGCAAATGTCGTTGATGGCGAAGGTTGAGTTGACTGCTGACACGACGATCATCATGCTGTCACTGACGGTTCGGCTCTCTGTCAGGCGAGTGAGGACCACGCGCGCGTGTTAACCGTCACTCCGAGAATCCCGCCTTATGTGGCGATTGCTGATTGGTTACGCGCGCGATGATCTCGGCACGTTTATCCATCGCATTAAATGCGATGTGTATATATACCCGACGATAGAGAGAGATTTGCACATCTTTCTCTTTGCATCCTTCTTTCTTCTCTCTTTGTTCTTCAAATCTTCTTTGAATCTTCAAGAATTTCTTCGGGAGTCTTCAAATTTTTCCAGAAATTAGAAGATCCATCGTCTGATTTTTGTTTCTCACACACATGGCTGAAGAAGAGTCGGTTCATGTTGAAGACAGTGTCGGACCTGTCCTTGTCCTCAAGTGGATCAGGGTTTATCTGAGCAGATAGTTAGAGGTTTCCAGTTTCCGGTAGAGTGGGATGCCCGATATCCTCAACAAGAGCAAATGGTGGCCGATGCACCACCTCGTTATATTACTCTTTTCGCCGATTTTTTGTTAAAGGCAACTTTCATTTGCAGGCCACCCATTTCATGGTGACGATATTGAGATTCTATGGATTTCACATCTCACAGATGAGTCCCATGGGGATGGTTAGGGTTCGACACTTTGAGTTCCTTTGTAGGTCTCATGGGCTCGAACCGGATCTTGACACGTTTAGGGCGATGTATTAGTTGATCCGGAACATGGGCTTCTACTCTTTTTCCCAACAGAACGTGAAGAAGATTTTGCTGAACCCTCCTAAAAGCTTCCATGACTGGAAGATGAAGTTTTTCTTTATCCGAGAGGAGGTTATGGCAATCGCGATGATATTCCGGGAATCTGATGAGATTGTAAAGGAGGATGTCCCTGTTCCGAAGAAGGAAGGGTGGTATGTGCGCCTAACTAAGACACCCAACATGATCTTTGGTGAGTAGGTGCTCGTTGCTGCAGGCATGAGCGATAGGTGGCCTGCGCGTAGTGAGGAGGTTGCAGTTTTGTTTCTTAATGGTGAAGGTATGTCTTGACCCTTTTGTTCTTTACTTTAATGATATTAGTGCCTGGTCGTTATTTCATGATGCAGTTGCACAGTTGTATCAAGCTGCTTTCACTACTTTTGGTGGAGCTATGGGCGTGCGCCCCTTGCAATCTGGAGAGGCGTACTGGTATGAGCAGATCAAGGACAACTTCTTGTACACTCCTGCTGGAATCTTTTCCAATCCTCCCACTGCAACTGAAGGTGCGCATCTTCCCAACCCAAGGCCCTTGCGGGCTGTGACTTCCACTGAGAAAGAGATTCTTTATCTTTCCAGCGAGGAGTCTGTAGATTCGTCGAATGGGGAGCTAAGTTCTTGGTCTAACATCTTTGCAGGTGTGTTGCGCAACCTGGGGATAGATTCTGAGGAGAAGAAGAAGAAATCTGCGACCAAGAAGAAGATTATGAAGAAGGTGATAACTCTTGATACTGGAGCGACCAGTAAGAAGGGCGGGAGTAGCCGCGCAACTGCTATGGCTCATGATAAAGGTATTCTTCGATTTCGACAGAGTAACCTTGAGGATTATGTTGTCGCTAGTGACTCACTAGAGGGTTTGTCCCGTATAGGTGAGAAGAAGAAAAGTGGCGCTGCTGGATAGAAAAGCTCCGGGAGCGCTGGGTCCAGAGTTCCTGAATCTGGCGCGACTCTGTCGTCAATCAACCTGGATGAGGAGGAAGAACATGAAGAAGAAGAAGAAGAGGCTGCTAAGTTAGTGACCAGAAAAAGGTCACGTGAGGAAACTGCTGGGGCTGGACCGGCGCAGAAGGCTGACGAGGGCCCAGTGATAGGGAAGCAGAGCAGGTTGCGCTCCCTTTACAAATTTTCCCCAGGTTAGTGTTATGAACCTCATGTTTCATGTTTTCTTCCTTAGTAAATTCCCTGACACTTTTAACTTCTGCAGAGGCCTTGAAGAAAACCCCTGAGAAGGTTAAGGGTGCTGAGCTGGAGAAACCGAAGGAGCCGGTGCCCAAGAAGACGAAGTTCATCATCAAGCCGCCTAGAACTACTGAGAAGGAGGTTGAGAAGACGATTGAAGAGCCTGCGGGCAATGTGGTTCCTGAGAAGGACAAAACGAAGGAGACCGAGACTGCTGCTACCACCCCGCATGACCAGGCGCAGGGTCCGGAGGTCGTTTGTATCACTAGGCTTGACCAACCCTTCAAGAGAAAGGAGCCTGAAGATGTAAAACCCACGGAACCTGCGCAGCCTGACGCCCCCACCAAACTATACAAGTGACATCCGTTGCTGGGGGTCAACTGCTACCGTGCCGGAGCAGACAGCGCATAGAGACACTACTACTGCTGCTGCGGCTGGCGCAGGTGTTGGAGGTTCTGGCGCGTCTGGCCAGAAGGGCGACGGAAAAAAGACGGGAAGGTCTCGATCTCCTATAGGTGCGGAGGATACTCTAGGGGATATTTATTATAAGAGTTATACTAAGAGCGTGGAGAGGCTCCGCACCAGCCTGTTTGGGGTTTGAAGCAGAAGGATACCTTTGTTGAGTTTGGAGCTTATCGTGATTGGTTTCTAGGTTCTTTCACTCCTGGGGAGGTGAACAGACAGAGAGCGCGTACTCACGAGGGACTGTACCGCACTTATATTACTGGGGAAGCGAACGCGCGATCTGCCAATCACCAAATTGTGCGCGAGTGGCGTACCATGTGTAAAGAGCGAGCCAGCTGGGAGAGGTACCGAGAATGTCTGCTGAAAGAAGTTCAAGACTTTGAACAAATGAAAAATACATTTTTAGAAGAGAAGGCTTCCTTTGAGGCGGAGAAGAAGACGGAAGAGTGGGGTCGCGAGGGGTTGAAGAGCAAGCTCCAAGCTGCTGAAGAGCTTTTGTCAAAGGAGCGCGCGGAATGTTAGAAGGTATGTGAGAAATATAACCAATGCATGTATGCAGCGCACTCCAAGATTACTGACCTTGAGGCTGAAATCGCCACTCTTAAAGGGAAGGTTGAGGAAACTCAGACAGACAAAGGGCTTGTTGAGGTTCAACAAGCTTTTAACTCTTTTTCTTCTTATATTGCTTTTACTTATCAAAATATTTCTAACTCCTTATTTCAACACTTGCAGGCTGAGTTGAATGCGCAGGTTGAGAATAAGGATGAGGAGTTAGCTGCGAAGGATGTGGAGATTGCAGAGTTGAAGCGTCGATTGTTTGAGGCTCACGATAAGAATGAATCGTTAAAGATCGATCTTGAGGTCGAGAGGGTGAAGGCTGAGACTGCCAAAGAGGCGAAGAAAAAGGCCGAGGAGGCGCGCGACCTCAGCACTTCAGCCCTGAACGTGGCTCAGAATAATTGCGATTAGGCCCAAACAATCGTTGATACGCTTGTTTCTAATTCCGAGTGGATGCGCAGTAGATGAGTAGCTGTAGTGAGTTTCTCCTCTTTTTCCTTTGGTTTATGCTCATTGTTGACTTTTGATTTCATAATTTTCTTGTTTTGTATAGATTTCCAACTCTGTATTAAATGCTACTGAGCTGGATGAGGCTGTTGCCGCGCTAACCGATGTCGCGCGTGCTGTTGGGCACCGCGGTGGTTATCTGGAGTGTACTCATCATGTCGAGGAAGCGCTTGGCCAGCAATTTGATACTCGTCACTGCTCGGTGACTGATCAAGCTGACTCTATGCTTTCTCGCACTGAACATGTTTATGGCCATCTTTCATTGCCAGTTATGGAGTTGGTCACTGATGCGTTAAAGCATGATGACTGGAGTGCACGGCTGAAGTCTATCCTTGACCCTCCAGAGACTGTGGAGTTAACAGATGAAGAGGAGGAAGCCGGCGGTGATGGAGATGGTGATGGTGATGGTCATGAATAGATGGTAGTATTTATAGGTTGTTATCTTGTAATGTTTCTTGTGTTTAAACCATGTAAACGCTACGCGGTTGCGCTTTTTGAATGGAATATATTATGTTTGTTTTTTATTTTTTCAAGTTACAATTATTGCATTGTTGTTAAGAACTTTGGTTAAGTTAGCTCGAATAAATGTAAGTGTGGCTCGTTGATGAGTGTTACTGCCCGGTCTTGTGCTATGTTCGCGGAGGACCTTGTGTAACACCCCGGCCGGAGGCGGAAAAGCCAAAGGTGTCACGAAACTTGATAGAATGCATTTGAGCACATGGAGATTATATTAAGTTGAAATATAATTTAAGTTCAATTCAATAGATTGCATTCACATCTGAGAATATAAGAGTACATAAACACATACATCATAAATTGTTTCACAAATGATAAGTTCGGATTTAATCTAAGGCAAAAGTCTTGATCAATCCTATGCAAATATTCTTGCAAATCATGTCATCAAACATTGTCACCTGAAACATATGTTAGGGAAAATATTTGGGTCAACAAACGGTTGAGTGAATTCATAGGTTTTGTTAGGCAAAAATAATAATGTGATATGAAAATGAGTTAACACTGTGGCATGCAATATGTCTTTAAGCAAAAGAGTAATACAAGTAGTCATTTGGTGGTACATTCAAACCTTTGTGACTCGTCCATCGTTCAACTCGTTCTTGCATTAACAAACCTCCAAAGGGTAAGTTAACAATCATCAGATTCAGTCGTTACCCACCTAACCCACACATAACCATGGGTCCAGTCTGATAACGGGATTTGTCGGATCCTATGGTACCATAACCTAATACTGGTCGGCTTGATCAATGTTAATGAATGTCATTCGTTATGTAACTATCACCAACAAGTTCGTTCACATTATCGAAATCGTTATTAGTTTTGGATAAACCATCGCAATCATTTTGAAACCATCGTTAAAATATTGAAATCGTTTTGATACATATGAATCATATGTTTCATCCCAAAAATAATGTAAAAAAGGACTATGAACTCACCTTGATTTCGGGTAAGTCCAAACAAGTATGCAAAGTGTGAGAGTTCTTGGAATTAAGATTCCACGTCACTCTAATTGAACATGCAACAATATGAAATATGTATCAACAATAATGTTTAATTGGATATTTGGAAATCCTAAATCTATAGGATTCGGTAGTGTTTTGTTTAAATGGTAATTATGTGGTTTGAATAACCTAACAAGAGGACTCGGAAAATGAATATGATGTAAAGGAATTACTTATGAAAAATATTAATTTAACATAAATAATAAAATTGCAAAGATATGTAATTGTTTTAATATAACATTTGTAATAATAAATCAAATATAATTAATTAGTATAATTAAATAACATAATTAAATATAATGATTATTGATAAAATATTGTACAAGTGATATAATTAATTTAGATGGTTAAAATATATATTATTTGATAAATAATAAATATTTTGTTTAAAAGAATAAATATGATAATTATATGATTAATTATCAAAATAATTATATTAAATCTGAATAATTAAAAATTACATTTTTAATTATTGAACTTTAATATTACTGATTTAAAATAATTATTATGATCTTGAAATCATTTTAAACAAATAAAATGAATTAAAATGATTTAATAACAATAAATAAGTTTATATAAGTTTAATTATCTAAATAATTAAATATAATAAAAATTCAGATTCTAAATTTATATAAACTCAGAATAATGCATCTTTTGTCATAAGAATAATTTTGGATCAAAATTATATAGTTATATAATTTAATTACATTAAATTAAACTATATAAATAAGTATAAATACTGATTTATTTATATAAATATCAAATTTATATAAAATGTGAGTAACAACATTATTTTTGTAAGGATCAGTATTTAAAATAATTAATCTGAAACTTTCAGATTTTAATTCCTAAAACTCAATTTATTAGGAATTATTTAATAATAAACTGTTTTAATATTGTAAAAATTAGTTTTATAAATAAATTGACTAACTTCATATTTTTAATAAAAGTAACAGTGTCTGGTAGTGTTGTAAAAATTATTAAAATGTTACAATTGTTAAAAATATAAAGATTAAAAAAGTTTGCAGACCCCTGGGTTCGAACCCGGGTCTGTATTAAAACCAAACAGAGTCTTAACCACTGGGCTAAGCTTCTGTTTGTGTTTGGTTTAGGACTGCTAAACTTATAACCAAGCAGGACCTGGTCATCTTCTCCAAAGAGAAGTCAAAGTCAGAAGACCCGGTCAAACTAAAAGTCAAACTCGTGATTTCTACGGGTAAACCTATGTTATATTTAAATTAAATCATAGGAATCGTTCTATAGGCATAAACTAACTAATTGACACAAGAAAAACTAACCGGTATTGACGAAAAAGACGGTTGACAAAGATTCCGGCGAAAAAGTGACTATACTGGCGAGTTGCAGGTTTTAATCCGACGATTTCGGGTGTTCAAGAGTTTGTAAATGGTGTGAAATATTGCTAGGAATGTATGGAACTTAAATACACAACATTCAGATTCGACATAACTCAGTGGATTAGATCCACTTTTATTTTTTAATAAAAATTCTTTTTATTGAGTGTTTAGGCACTCAAATGTGTCGACTTAATGATTAAAACAGTTGGGTATGGGTTGTAGATCATATAAATAATTTGGACAGCTCAAAAGAATCGAAAAAAAACGTTTTGGTTTGATTTTTGGTGATTTCCGGTCGGATCCGCGACCTGTTATGGTTTCAGCATTGTTTTCAGAGTGTACATATATATATTATAACCTAAGAATTAACACATCCCAGTTGGTAGCCCAACTGGTTTGTGCGCGCTGTTTGTTGCGAGGGTGTCCGGGTTCGAGTCCCGTTTCAGGCCGATTCTTTGGGATTTAATCCCTTTTTAGATTTCCTGATTTATTTAATTAAATTTATTAATTCTAAATTGTGTATAAATGAATTAATATTCCATATCTATCAGCTTCTGTACAGGAGGATAAACTGGTTAAGACACTTCGCTTATAACGTAGAGACGCGAGTTCGATCCCCGGCAAGGGCCGGTCCGATACAGAAGGACCCCCTTTTGACCGGGTTTTTGGATATTTACAATTTGGTCCCTCAAGTTTTATTTTTTTACAAAAATAGTCCCTCAAGTTTCAGAAATTTACAAAATCAGCCCCTGAACTTTTGAAAAATATTCAAAACAGACCCTAAAGTTTCGAAAATATGCAACTATGGTCCCTGAAGTTTCGGAAAATGTCACAAATGGTCCCTGGTTTATTCAGTTAGATATACTAACTGGGTTAGTTCTCAAAGAAAGAATTTCTATACAAATTTTAACTTGGTTAGGATTTATAGTTAAAATAAGTTTGTAAATGGCAGAATAAATCCCTACAGTTTAAGTTTCAAGAATGACCAAATGAACCTTGTACTTTTAAAACTAAATATATATGTTTATTTTTAATAATATAAGTTTCAAAAATGACCAAAAGAACCCTAAACTTGTAGTTTTCAATAATTGCACTTTTAACCCTTTATTTCTAAAGTTTCAAAGAATGACAAATAGATCCCTTAGATTGTAGTTTCACAAAATGTCACAATAGGCCCTTATAGTTTATGTAATCTTGTTTAATAGCATAAAACTCAACAAATTTGCAATTGTTTCACGTGTTTGTATTGGTATAAGCATGTATAAGCACAAAGCAAGTATGTTCAAATAAGTTTTATTCCAAATACGGTATTTGTTACAATGCAAGTCAAAACAAATGCGAGTGTGAAAACCAGGGTGGTTACACCTTGGAGGCTTAACTCAAGAGCTCGTAATTTACTGAAGTGTTTTCGTGCTAATCAAAAGTTTAACATGCATTTATAACGTTGGAGACATATGATGATAATCATAAGGCACAGCCATCGTTTGCATTAAGTGGCTGGAAATAGGCGCAAGGTCATCATACATAATCGACAGAAAAGGCGCGTGACCAACATAAATAAGTAAAAAGGTGCCTGGCCAACATAACTAACTGCAAAGGCGCATAGCCAACATAACTAACTGCAAAGGCGCGTAGCCAACCAGATATTTGGAGTGATCACATGTAGCACTTGTGCAGTTTTTGCGCGTTCCATGTCCGAGGGACGATGTGGCCATCCAAGGTGCGCAACTTGTATACCCCTTTTCCTAGCACCTCATGTATCAAGTATGTGCCTTCCCATTTTGGTGCTAGTTTTCAGGGGTGTTCAGCATTGGAGGCTTCGTTGTCCCTTGATGTGTGTAAAATGCAACATATAAATTACATCAAATGAGGCATAAAACTAACCCTTTTTTAGTACTAATGTTGGAAAAAGTGTGCTTTTGTCTTCCTTTTGTATTTTCAGGGTTAAATGAGCGTAAATGAACAAAGGAAGCAAAAATACAGCTAAATCTAACACAAATACAAGAAAAGGGATAAACGTGGTATGCCCGACCCCTCGACAGCATCTTCCCAAGCAAAAACAGAACAACAGAAGGCTGAACACGCCCCGTGCCCAGTGGACACGGGGGCGTGCCCAAGTGTCTGCGGAAAGGACAAAGTTGTAGAAGCTTCTATTTCCCAACACGGGGGCATGCCCAGCGGACACGGGGCCGTTGTCAACTCTAAGATTCGCAGAATCCAAGCAAATCTTGATAGTACAGATACGCTTCTGCACACGGGGCCGTGCCCAGCGGACACGGGGGCGTGGTCAACTAATACAGACAAACTGCAATTAATGAAGAAAGAGAAAGTGGATGGACACGGGGCCGTGCCCACTGGACACGGGGCCGTGTCCGGGCGTCTGTGCAGGCTATAAATAGAGGTGCTTGGTTCATTTCAAAGGCATCCCTTGACAAACCACCTCTCTCCCATTTCACCCACACTCAACCACCATCACAACACCCACATCCACCACCATCATCCATCATCCATCATAGAGTGTGTGTGTAGTAGTCTCGGGATCCAAGATTGATAGTAAGAGTTATTGACAATCAAAGGCCATGTTTGCCTAAGTCTCTTACATCACTTGGTGATGACAAGCATATAGTGTAATACTTTTGTTTTTTAATCTTTTCGCACTTTTTATTTGGTTTTGTATTAATGACTTTAATAACTAGTTTCTTATGTTGAAGGTGAAACTTCCTTATCATTTGTCCGTGGTGTCTTGGCGTTATTTTACTGTCTATATAAAATAAAAGATTTACACCATTCATATCTCCACGGTCTATATGGAGATATGTTGGTTACCTGGTCGGGGGTTAAGGGAATGGTTTGGTAAGGTTCTTGCCTTGTTCAGTGTATAGATCCTGCAAGGACCTGGGTTAAGCTTACTAGGACCTCCTTCAATACCCACTGGTATTGGATGGCGGGGGTGCGAATGGCTTGACCCCCTCATATGTAAACTACTATTAATACATTAACGCCCATATGTGTATTTAGTGTTAGTAAAATATCATGTTTTATAAATTTAAAACTTGATTAAAGTGTTAAAAAGGGCTAAAAATATACTTAAATATATATCACACTCGACACGCATCAAGTTTTTGGTGCCGTTGCCGGGGACACAAGGATTTTAAGAAAGTTAGGAATCAACGGCCTAATCGTTTTTCTTATTTTTCTATTTTTTAAGGATTTTTCTTAGATTTTCAGCTTCTGCAGAGCTTTGCACGGGCCGTGGCCACTGAACACGCCCCGTGCCCAATCTTTGGTACTGGCAATCCTGTTTTAAGTCAGACAGTAGCTGAACACGGGGCCGTCCCTAACCAACACGCCTTGTGCCCAAGTATCAGATACTGAAAACAGAACCGTAAGATCCCAATGGTTGGTAATTTCTGACACAAACATGAGCGATACTGATTTTTTTTACTACCGCTCCTCTTATGGTACGTGGTGTCAATTATGTGGCGGAATTCATGAAGAACTAAAATGTTATTTTTTAAACTATGCTCCCCACTATATAGACCCATTGTTTTCCTGTATTCTTAAGAGAGGCGAGAGCAAAAATAATCCATATCTCTCACTCGAATGCTCTCAATCGTCCCTTCAAGATGAAATGCTTCTGGAAGAATTCATTCAGCTAGAAGAACTAATTCTTCAATGGATAAAAGAACTTGAGATGGATATAACTAATTCATCTCAAGACGACATCCAAGAAGAGTTATTGAGATCGCATTCGGATAAAAACAACATCGTCGCTCCCGAAATCACCTCTAACTCTTGCGAAGACTTGAGCGATAGTCGTCCCTGTGTCGATTGTGCCGTGAAGGACTCCCCATCGACTTCCGTCGATGCATACATAGACCTGAGCGATTCGACATACACCTTCTTTAACGAGAGCCCGGATAAGGGCTGGACTTGTCCACCTACATTTAGCATAGGAATCACCCTTTCCGATAACCTCTTGCGTTCTCGTCTAAATCTAGGGCAACTTAGGTATCTCAAGCACTTCGGTGTTGTTCCATCCAGTAAGGAACCACCCGATCTGGATAAATTCCTTAAAAATAGACAAAACTTCATAAACAGCCTCTAGGCACGAGGCCGTGTCCAGGTCAGCACTCCCCCGTGTCCACCAAAAGATTCCCGTCTGACTTTCGGTCAGAATACGGACAAAATGTGTCAGAATCTTGTCTGCACACGGGGCTGTGTCTAGCCGACACGGGGCCGTGTCCAGCGTGCTGTAGTTTTCTATAAATGCAGCAAGATTCCTGCACATTTGTACCATTCGAAAGACAGAGATTTGCTGGGATCTTCACACATACCATACTAGGTATATTCTAAAGAAGGTTCTTAACAACCATCTTGTCTTTTCTACTTTTTTCGATTGCCTTCTTCTTCATTTTTCCTTCAAACACCTCCATTAAAGCTTGAAATCACTATGATTTCAAGCTTTATTGTGATATTTGTTAGATTTTTACTCAAGGAATCTTGTTAAAAATAAGTTTTACAACACTGTTTTAAGTTATTTCTGCTTTAAACAGTCTCAAAAGTCAGAAAAATAATTTAAAGATTCAAGATTCCTTGTTTCAAAAATCTGCAGAAAAGTGAACACGGGGCCGTGCTCAGTGAGCACGGGGCCGTGTTCGAGGTACTGTTTCATTAAAAATGAACTCTTTTAGGTTTGTTCTCTTAGAATGTCGAGCAGAAACAACGGAACGTCCTCATCACACTCCAGGAACAACCGACAAGGAAAAAGGGCATCGGTAGAAGACTCCCTTGTCAACTATGTCTATGCCTTGAGATAGGCCATAGATGAAATGACGGGAGTTGAGGAAGCTTTGGTCGACCGTATCAATCACTTATCGGCGGGACTAGAAGGGTGTCTTAGGGAGGTTAACCTTTTGCACCAAAGGTTGAATATCCTCGCTTCTCATCCTTTGGTACCAATCGTTACACAAAGGGCATGGAACGTGGTACCAGAAGTTATCATACCAGCCGAGTGGTACGCCATACACACGGAACCCTCTCAAGACGTACTACATGGGGTCCCGGTTGCCGTCGCCCCTCCACCGCAAGATGTTGTGGAAGATGAGCCCGCCTTCTTCCACCCAAAAGAGATAGAAGAATGGCTCAACAATATCTAGGGGACACCTCTCAGTTTCGAGTTCTACAACGCCTTTAAAATACCAGGAAGCTATTTTCGGGCTTTGTTTATTCCTACAATAAGGGTAGAACTCCTCAGGATGATTTCACGTATCACTTGACCTATTTATCTTAGGAATCTTCTTATAGCTTTCTTTTTATGTTTTTAGAACCTTATGTAATCCTCTCTTTAATGAATGATGGTTTTAAAATTATTTGGTGTTTGGATGATGTTGTAATGAATAAAACACACTTGGATGGTGAAGGATACTAAGGGAGACTTGAACCAACGCCCCATGCACAAAAACAGAGCCTCCCGAACATTTTTCTTCATTACAGCAAGTTCAGCACGGGTTGTGCCCCGCCAACACGGTCCCGTGCTCAAGGGTCTACAGAAAAATGCCCAGTTCAGGTAACTGGACACGGGGCGTGCTCATTGAATACGCCCCCGTGCCCAGCCTTCTGTTACATTTTGTTTCTTTTTGTTACTAGCAATCTGAACACGGGGCCGTGCCCGGTCACCACGGCCCGTGTCCAGGTGCCCAGTAACATAAAAATTTTGTTTAACACACCTTTTTACACATTCAATCAACCTAAAAACTTATTTTTGGGACACATTGAGGACAATGTGTAATTTAAGTGTGGGGGGATGCTAAAACCTTGAATTTTGCAAGTCCTAATTACAAGCCTTACACAAAACTCTATTGGAGCCGCTAAACACCCCAAATTTTTTCAAAACTTTTCATTTTTTTTACTTGTGATGGTTTAAATTGGGAATAACAAGTTCTAAAAAGGTTATATTTTTATAAATTTACAACCGACAACGTCGTGATAAAAAGAACCAACATAAGAAAATTATGAAACGGCATGACAAATCTAGTTAAAATTTGATTATATATACTTGATCACATTAAAAACCCATTCCCACAAAAAAGTGAGTTTTGAGCCTTTATTGAGCATACAAATACACATCTTTAAACTAAATGCTCATTTTTCGTTTCTTGTGTGAATAGCCGCTTGGTTTCTTACGACTCTAGAACTTGCCATGACAATACATTCCCGGTCCTTACCAACTAAAACCAAAGTAAGTAATTGATGGAGGCATTAGGACTAACCCTTTTTATTTCAACACCATTATTTTCTTTTTTTTTACCACCTACCCAAAATCCCCCTAGTTAACCCCTTTGAGCCTAAACCTTTTCATTTCTAAACCCAAAAAAACACCCTTTACCCACCAAAACCTTTTTCATTTTAAACCCTTTATTTTAGTAAAAAGCTCCGTTTTCTTGTGACATCCTTATCAACAAAAAAAATGATGAAGTTTAGCTATAAACAAACAAGTTCATCAAAACAAACTTTGTTTGAAAAAAATGCTTCATTAAAATAAAAGTCACAAAAACGAAATGTTTTACGAAAATCGACGCTTTTTACGCCTTTTCGCCCTTTTCTATTAACCACTAATCCAAAACCACCTACCTTTAACCCGAGCCTAACCCTTCCCCAAAGTCCTCTTAATATTTACAAAGGTTTATAGTTAAAAAGGAGGAGGATTGATTGCTTGGCAAGCATATGGTAGAAGTAAGTTCCATGCCGCTCTCGAGTGTTTCACAAAAATACATCTTCGGCCGAGTGTTGAGTGATCCCCCGTGAGGTATGTGAACTTGTATATAAATTGAATTTTAAAGAGGCATGCTATGCCCAAATAAGTAATTTCTCTTATGTAACGTTCTAAATAAATCATAACGAATAGGATTGTAAATAACATAAAAAATAAAACCTAATTAAGATCTTGGAATCCCGACACTCTAGACAAGCCCAAAACTTCTCTCCTACCCATTCCATTTGGGTGTGTAAGCCTCATAATAAAGGGTTTTGCTTGAGGACAAGCAAAGATTCAAGTATGGGGGTATTTGATGTGTGTAAAATGCAACATATAAATTACATCAAATGAGGCATAAAACTAACCCTTTTTAGTACTAATGTTGGAAAGCGTGTGCTTTTGTCTTCCTTTTGTATTTTCAGGGTTAAATGAGCGTAAATGAACAAAAGAAGCAAAAATACAGCTAAATCTAACACAAATACAAGAAAAGGGATAAACGTGGCACGCCTGACCCCTTGACAGCATATTCCCAAGCAAAAACAGAACAACAGAAAGCTGAACACGCCCCGTGCCCAGTGGACACGGGGGTGTGCCCAAGTGTCTGCAGAAAGGACAAAGTTGTAGAAGCTTCTATTTCCTAACACGGGGGCGTGCCCAACGGACACGGGGCCGTGGTCAACGCTAAGATTCGCAGAATCCAAGCAAATCTTGATAGTACAGATACGCTTCTGCACACGGGGCTGTGCCCAGCGGACACGGGGGTGTGGTCAACTAATACAGATAAACTGCAATTAATGAAGAAAGAGAAAGTGGATGGACACGGGGCCGTGCCCAATGGACATGGGGCCGTGTCCGGGCTTCTGTGCAGGCTATAAATAGAGGTGCTTGGTTCACTTCAAAGACATCCCTTGACAAACCACCTCTCTCCCACTTCACCCACACTCCACCACCATCACAACACCCACATCCACCACCATCATCCATCATCCATCATCCATCATAGAGTGTGTGTAGTAGTCTCGGGATCCAAGATTGATAGTAAGAGTTCTTGACAATCAAAGGCCATGTTTGCCTAAGTCTCTTACATCACTTGGTGAAGACAAGCATTTAGTGTAATACTTTTGTTTTTTAATCTTTTCGCACTTTTTATTTGGATTTTTATTAATGACTTTAATAACTACTTTCTTATGTTGAAGGTGAAACTTCCTTATCATTTGTCGGTGGTGTCTTGGCGTTATTTTACTGTCTATATAAAATAAAAGATTTACACCATTCATATCTCCACAGTTTATATGGAGATATGTTGGCTACCTGGTCGGGGGTTAAGGGAATGGTTTGGTAAGGTTCTTGCCTTGTTCAGTGTATAGATCCTGCAAGGACCTGGGTCAAGCTTTCTAGGACCTCCTTCAATACCCACTGGTATTGGATGGCGGGGGTACGAATGGCTTGATCCTCTCATATGTAAACTACTATTGATACATTAACCCGGCTACTTGGGATTGTATCCCTGCTGACTCAAACTACTTAGCCGAGGGTAACGTCACCTTCAAAAGAGGGGCCTACCACATTACGCATTAATAACTTAATTAATTATCTTCCAATAATCCAACCCTTTAGGATTGTATCCTTGCTGACTCAAACTACTGGGTTGAGGGTAACGTCACCTTCAAAAGAGGGGCCTACTAATATAACTAAGATAATCTCTTAAAAAGTGCAAAAGTGCGGAAAACATCAAAGGTTACACTAAAGGCGAGTCGGATCCAAGTGATTCATCTTGTCTATTTGTTTTATTTTTTTTATTTTTATTTTCAGTATTTTTAGTTAGTTTTCATTTTCTTGTTTAAAACCCTTTTTCCAAATTTTTGATTTGATTAGACGTTGAGGATAAACCGGTACTAAAAGCTCTTGTGTCCTTGGACGACCTCGGTATCTTACCAACGCTATACTACGCTCACGATGGGTGCACTTGCCCATATGTGTGTTTAGTGTTAGTAAAATATCCTGTTTTATAAATTTAAAACTTGACTAAAGTGTTAAAAATGGCTAAAAATATACTTAAGTATATATCACACTCGACACGCATCATCCCTGAACAAGTATTCTCCTGGAGTATAGGTACAAATGCGCACCCTTGCATTGTAGTACCTCTCCAGTTGAGTTTTATACTTGGCCTCTTTGGTTCGCGCGATCTCGCGCTTTTCTTCGAGTAGGTCCAAGTCTAAGCGGCGCTCTGCCTCGTTTTCAATCTTGTTAACTGCTGATAAGCGTGGCGAGGGGTGACCTATTTCAGCTGGGATAACCACCTCTGAGCCATAAACAAGGCTAAAGGGGGTTTCGCCATTACTTGTTTTAGGCATGGTGAGATGAGCCCACAATATGCTGGGGAGCTCATCGACCCAGCCTCTTCTTTTTGTGCCCAGGCAGGGTTTTATCCCTTCAACGATGCTTTTGTTGACACTTTCTACTTGGTCGTTGCCTTGGGGGTGCGCAACAGAGGAGAAAGTGTGCTTAATATTAAGCTCTTTCATCCATTTTTGAAGGTCTTCTGAGGCGAAATTGGTGCCGTTATCAGTGACGATCTTGAGTGGGAGGCCAAATCTGCAAATGATGTGCTCCGAGATGAATTTTTGCACCATCATTGCGGAGGTTGAAGTAAGGGCCTTAGCCTCCACCCACTTGGTGAAGTATTCAACAGCAACAATTATGAACTTTACAGCGCCTGGGGCTTCAGGGAATGGACCCACCATGTCAATCCCCCACTGTTGGGAAGGCCAACCTGTTGATACAGGAATCAGATCGTTTTTTGGGCGCAGGGTCTTCGGCGCGTGTCTCTGACAGGCGTCACATTTGCGCAACTCTTTCAAAGCATCGACGTGCATCACTGGCCAGTAGTAAGCTGCGTTCATTATCTTTGCCACGCCCATGCGTGTGCCCACATGTATTCCGCAGATGCCTTCATGAATTTCTCTTATCAGATAGCTTGCGTCTTGGGGGTCTACACATCGTAGTAGTGGGCCCAAGAAAGATCTTCTGTAAAGAATGCACCCATTCATCTCGTAAAACAACGCTTTGTTATGTATCTTTCTTGCTTCCACTTTGTTCTCCGGGAGAACTCCCTCTTGGAGATACTGGATGATAGGGGTCATCCACGAAGATGGCCCTATCTCTATGACATTCACTTGGCATAAAAGTACTGATGGATTCTTCAGGACTTCGATTCTTACATCTTTGGCGAGGTGCTGAAATGCCGTCGAAGTAAGCTTGCTCAGCGCGTCAGCGGGCTTGTTTCTGATCGGTTAATATGAATAACCTTGTATGATTTGAACTTTTGGAGCAACTCTTTTGCTTGTTCCAAGTATAAAGCCATGACCTCACCCTTTGCATCATACAACCCATTGATTTGACTCGCGATCAGGAGAGAGCCAACATGCGCTTGTAAATTCTATGCTCCCATCTTGATGGCCAGGTGCATGCCTGCCAAGAACGCTTCGTATTCTGCCTCATTGTTGGTATTTTTGAAGTCCAACTTGATGGCATAGGTGAACTCACGCTTCTCTGGGTTGACGAGGCGCAAACCCGCTACTGCTTCACATTCTTTGATCTTGTCTCCTGGGATTTCAGTGATGAAGTCTACTAATACTTGGCCTTTGATAGCTAGGCGCGGCCTATACAGAATGTTGTGGCCTCCCAGCTCGATTGCCCATTTTGCCAAGCGGCCTGATGTTTCTGGTTTTTGCAAGATCGTGCCAATGTGGAAGTTCATGAGTACCGTGATCACATGGCCAATAAAGTACCTGTGCAGCCTTCTAGAGGCGTGGAGCAACATGAGCACTAGCTTTTCCATGGTGGAATATCTCATTTCAGGATCGGTGAGTACTCTGCTAACATAGTAAATCGGGGTTTGAACTCCATCTCTCTCTACCAGCAACACTGAACCAATTGCCTTGTCCGAAGAGGATAAGTACAAAATGAGTGGTTCCTTTTCAAATGGAGCTGTTAAGGTTGGAAGCTTGATCAAACATTCTTTCATCTGATGGATGACTGCTTCCGCTTCTGGTGTTCATTTAAACTCTTGTTTCTTGACGCAGTTGCGCAATGTACTAATGAAAGGATATGAATTTGCTGTGACAACTGGCACAAAACCGGTAATTTCTGTACAAGTTTAATTATTATTTAATATCCGCAATTATGTGC
Organism: Helianthus tuberosus; assembly: GCA_030545235.1. NCBI lineage: Eukaryota > Viridiplantae > Streptophyta > Magnoliopsida > Asterales > Asteraceae > Helianthus > Helianthus tuberosus. Next base: position 153,328,111 of record CM060364.1, on the reverse strand, counting down.
TTAAATGTCAACATTGTCTGATTACATGCTATACATATAATTTCATGCACGTTTTATACTTCAAATATTGCTTTATGCACTTCTTTAAGCGTTGCGTCAGAAAGACTAGTAAACTCACCGGTAAGACACACTGTGTCAGCAGTTCTGCAGAAAACAATCAGACAATAGAATTAGGGCTTAGGAGTAGGTCCAACATCTAAAATACATTAAAACCCAAGTGTGGATACAAGGGTTAACATATAAACTTTCCGGAACCTAAACTATGCACTAAAAAGCACCCGAAACAATTCAACTATAATCAACTTTTAAGCACATTAATATCATGTACAATTTATGTTTTAATGCCCAAAATAACTTACAAAGTGTTGGGAATTAAAACTGCCACAAAAAGTGCATCATACATAGTAAAACTACGAAATTCGGCACTTTAACAAACCATAACGAACCGAACAACTGGACAATAACTGGGACATCAAAATTTGACTAGAAGTAATGTTTTTATGATATTAAACTAGTATTGATGCTAGAACACCTTAAAAATCATAAAAACACCTAAACACACTTAAACATACTTAAACCTTACCGTTTGCACTTTAAACCTTCAACTTCTCAAAACTTACACTTTACCCTCCCTCTCTCCTTGGATGGTTGGGACAAGGGTCCCACCTAAAGATTTTAATTGATTTTCTTTTTATATTTTATAAGATATGCTATGGAATATCCCAACATAAGATGCCATATGCTAGGAGAATTCTTTTATAAAAAACCTTAAGTTATGGCATAACCATCATTCATCACCATCTTCTTCACCTTGCCTTCTTCTTGCTCACGGCTCACCACCCCCACAAACACCCCACCATTTTCATTTCATTTCCTCACAATCTAAGCTTGCTAGAAGGTGTATGGAGGCCATTTAGGAAGGTGTATGGTGCTAGAACTTGAAGGACCACCTTGTGGAGCTTTTAACCTCTTGATTTCTTCCTTGTGCATCACCTTCATTTTTGTGCCACTTCCCTAGCCATTAGAGCTAGTAGTAAGCTTCTTGATCACTAATTTAAGTCATGTTTATGTTATGTACAAGTTTCACCATCTAAACAAATTAACTTCTAATGTTAAAAATGAAAAGATCAAACATATTCATGAAGAAAATAAGTGATTACATGAAATTTTAGTGCATGTATTGATGTTATATCTTGTGTTTATGTTTAGATCTAGTATGTTAAAGCTTAGATCTACCAAGTTTAAGCATGGATCTTGAAGGATCCATGGTTAAACTTGAAGATGAACATATGAAGCATGATGTGAACTTGAAGTAAGAATTTATATGCATAATCTTGTAACTTTGAAGTAATAAAATGTGTGTAGAACTAATTTTTGAAACTAAAACTCATGGAAGGTTTGTTAAAAGTTTAACATAAAGCTTTTTTTTGAAAGATCTAAAGTTATTAAGCATGGATCTTGAAAGATCCATGGTGAAACATGATGTTAAACATAATGATCTTTCTAATAAACATAAAAGTGGTTTTTAGAACATGATTTACAAACTTTGAAACCATTAAACTCATAAATAAGTTGGTTAATAAAATAAAGTCTTACAAAAGTTTGTTTAAAAACCACAAGAACACTTATTTTTGGAAAGATCATAATATGTTAAGTGTAGATCTAATAGACTACACGTTTTTAACAAGAATCAAGTTCACCATGATGTTTCATATGAAGAAATTAGTGTATGTTGGTGATGATTGTTGTTTAAAATCGTTTTGATGATTGAAAAGAAAATAAACACATGTTTTGAAAACATGGGAAACCTCCATTTTTAGGGGAAACTATGTCAAAATTTTTATAAAATTTTGACACTTAGAAAAATATAAGTTTTGGTGAAACTTATTCCCTAAAAATTCACCTAAAAATATTTACCAAGTTAAGAAATGATGATTTCTTCAAGATAAAAATTGATATTAAGTACGTATATTTTTAAGGAAAATATATATATTTATTGATCACCAAATTTTGTGCTAAGTGTATATTATGTGTATTATATGTAGTAGTGTATTAGGAACTTGAAAATACACTAAATACTCCCAATGAGTATGAGTACAAAATACACATACAAATACACGAGAATACCTAAGTATACAAGTGTACAAAAATTCCTCACAAAGAAGCATATGGAAAAATACAAGAAAATATATTTATAAAAATATATTTCTTAACATATTATTTAACTTGGACAAGTTATGAACTTAAAAATATATTTTTGGACAAAAATATATAACCAATACCAAGTATCGGAATTTATACAAAATCGGGTGAATATCAAGAATAACCATATATATTTTATAGCATGACCAAAATATATATATTTCATACAAGTCTTAAAAATATATTATTTTTAAGAAATATAATTCCGGAAAGTAATAAAAAAAATCAAAGTATTGATTTTTGGGGAAAAATACAAAATACACAAGTATTTACATAAAATACAAAGTATACTTTCCTAAGTATACTTGTTCAAAAATAATATTGAAAATATTATTTCACAAAATACTTATATTTATTTTTGGGAAAATAATATAAGTAACATACATAGTTAAAAATATAAATTATTTTTAACAACAAAGAACATATACATAAACAAAAGATGGTGACTTGTACTTGTGTGATACAAGTCTAGTGACTAACATTAATAGAACACGTATAGGTCACGACGCTACTGGTGAAGTCTACGACGCAGGAAACGCAAAGTTGTGAGTTCATATCCCCACTTTTAAACTCTTATTTGTTTTCTAAACTTGGGGAAAATACGTGTGTTATGGTATGTTGAAAACAAAAACTAAGGAATGACACATAGATCACGTGACGATTAGGGTACTATAAGCACCATTAGTCAACGTATACATTTAGACCGCGGAACAGAAGGGTTAGATCTAATGGGTTTCAGGCAACCCCACTCTTGGCCTACTTTGTGTCTCAGTCGATCTTGACAAAAATGCCTAGGTTTGGTGGCTTCCTATGTCGTGACATATGTTAATGGCATAGCTAACCATTAGCGATCTCGTATTCCTTACATTTACAGAAATACTTATTTCATACAAATTACATACCATGTTTTCATTCAAGTATATAAACATTCAATACAAAAACTGCATGAATTCACACCAACATTATGTTGACTATTTTTCCAAAACTCACATGTATTTCAGGTAACTAAAGTAGATGTGCGCGCGGTCTTACTCTTGCTCCAAGATGTCGCTTTTGTTTTAGTCATGTCATGTCAAGACTTCGATGCCTGTTTTTGTGGGATTTGGTTACTATATTCCATCTTGCGTGGGATATAAGAATCAAAACCTTTATGTTCGTCTTTAAATAAAGTTGCAAACTTTTCAGACAATATGTTGTCTTGTGATGTAAACACTTAACCTATGTTATGTTTTTAGTTATGTAATGTTAATGGCATTTGGAGTTATTTTACGAGCATGTAGTATGTTTACCATTCGTATGCAATGAGAACCTTTCAGGATCACACATCGTGCTTCCGCCTTAGAAAGGGGTGTGACAGATTGGTATCAGAGATGCGATTGTAGTGAACTAGGATTCCTTCTCGAGTCTAAACTACAATCTTTAGGATCCTCCCACGAAAACAATTTTTCAAAAGTTTTCATTGCATAAAATTTCCCACGACATCCACTACCTGAAACTGTTTTCAAAAGACACTACGAGACTTAGGGTGCACTGGAGTAGCACTTGTCTTTAACTGAGAAATACTTGCAACAATGTGTATAATTATTTGTATATTAATTAAGTAATAATTAATATATATATATATATATATATATATATACATATACTATGAATATAATATTACAGGTACACATGTCTTCGTCTGAAAACAGCAGCCCATCTGAAGGAAGTGCCCCGATGATGATCTCGACAATGTCTTAGCCTTACCTTTACCTCTTCTTGGCCAGCAGATCGTAGGACATCCAGATGGTGGACATCTCGTTGAACCTGTTCCCATCCATGCTGTTCCTTTTGCTGCCATCCCTGTTAAGGACTGGTCGTTCGTTGATGACCTGGAGTATGGTGTGGCCTCTCCTGTTGTGTTCGCTACCGATGTCCCTTCCCATTCTGACCTCGAGTCTGATGCTGATTCCTTCGATTCAGTGATATCTTCGGCCCTTTTTGCTGCTGGACTGAGAGTTTACCCGACTGGTGATGATGATGACACTATGCTTGTTGTGCCATCCACTCCTACCTGTGTTCCCACACCTTCCCACACTCCTGCTCAGATCAGCTCCCTCATCCGTCGAATTCACAAGCTTGAGGATGAAGTGACTCATCTTCATAGTTTGATCTTCCCTACACCCCCACCCCCTCCCCCAGCCTATTAAGTACCCTATCGGAGTAATGTTTTTGGGTATAAAGACAAGAATCGCCGATGTGAAGAAAGATATTTGTCTTTTATATATATTAAACTTGTACTATGGGGTGACGTAACCCTTATACAGTTTGTTTTCTTCGCAAACAATGATGTAACAAGTTATCCTAATATGTGTAAAGACTCGATGAATATCTTGTGACACATCACTATTTATCTGTTTATGCATGCTTGTTGCTGTATGAATTGATTTATATGTTGGCGGATTGTTTGATATTGCTTAAGTGTACATGTTTATACATATATGTACTACTATCCTGTATGATGATATCAAATAAACGTCTAACTCTGTTGTGTTGTGTTCTGACAGAACATGGCACCCAGGAAGAATGTGAACAATCGGGATTCTGATCAACTTCCACCTCCTCTACTGCCGAGGACTGCTGAAGAACTGAACTCTTTGCTGGAAGAAAGGATCTCCGAAGCTATCGCCCAGTACGAGGCAAACCGTACTGAACACAGTGGAGGACCAAGCAATACTAGATGTAATGGACATGGAGATTCATCTGGAGGAAACACAACTCAAGGTAACCTTAAGATGACTTGCTAACCATGATGAAATTTATGAATGGTCTTGTTTCATTAATTGCTCACATGTGAATTGGTTGGATCAATTCCAGGCTGCACCTTCAAGCAATTTCTCGACTGCAAGCCACTGAACTACGACGACACTGGAGGTGCAGTGGCTTTTGTGCGCTGGACGGAGAAGACAGATTCCACTACCCGCATGAGCAAGTGTACCACGGACCAGCAAGTCACTTTTGTTACTGGGTTGTTCATTGATGAGGCTTTGACTTGGTGGAATTTACAAGTCCAAACCCTGGGTGATGAGGCAGCGTATGGTATGACTTGGGACGAGTTGAAGGAAAGAATGAAAGAGAAGTATTGCTCTCGTGCTGAACTCCAAAGGTTGGAGACTGAGTTTTGGAACCTGTCCATGGAAGGTGCGGACATTGTTGGTTATACTCGAAGGTTCCATGATCTATCAAGGGTGATTCCCTACATGGTGACTCCCGAATTTAAGCGTGTTGAGCGCTACATATGGGGATTGGCTCCAGAATTTTGCAGCATGGTAACTTCGGCTAAACCTGAAATAATCACTTAGGCTGTAACTCTTACTGTCAGCCTTACTGAGGATGCTGGCTGTATGAAGAAGTTATCACTGAACCCTATTGAGAAAACTGAGATGCATGCTGAGTCGTCCGGTGACAAGAAAAGGAAACATTCAAGTCTGAATCAGGCGACCAACAACAACAAGAGTTCGAACAACAAGAAGCGTGGTACTAACCCGCCTAAGGAGGCGAAAACCTTCGCAGCTGCAAACGATACAGGAGCTAAGAAGTATCAGGGCACTCTGCCCAAATGTAACCGCTGTAACTTTCACCATGTGGGAAACTGTCGTGTTGGGAGATGCGAGAACTGCGGGAAGTCTGGTCACCGTACTGAGGATTGTTGGGGAAAAGGTATTGGAGGCCGCAATGGGAATGATAACAGAAACGGGAATGGAAACCGAAACGGTGCTGGTAATGGAAATGGAAATGGTGCTGGTAGCAGGAATGGTAACGGGAATGGGCAGAACTAAGGATGTTTTGGTTGTGGTAGCAAGGAGCATTTCAAGAAAGATTGCCCAAAGGAGAACAACGCTCAGGCCCGAGCATTTGTGATTGGAGCAAGGAACGTACGCGAGGACCCTAATGTGGTCACCGGTACATTTGCATCCATACTATTTGACACTGGTGCCGATTATAGTTTCATGTCTGTGGAATTTAAACGTACGCTTGGAATATAATCTAGTAGATTAGATATTCCTTATTCCATAGAGCTAGCCGATGGTAAACTTATTGAATCGGGCGAAGTTGTAAGGGGTTGTACATTAGAACTTGGTGAGCAGAGATTTAGTATCGACCTCTTACCTGTTCAATTGGGTAGCTTCGATGTGGTGGTCGGAATGGACTGGCTGTCCAAGTACAAGGCTGAAGTTGTCTGCCATGAGAAAATTATTTGCATCTCCCTTGCGAATGATGAAACCCTCCTCGTGCATGGAGAGAAATGATACACGCCTTTGCGAATAATCAACTGTATGAAAGCGCAGAAGTGATTAAGGAAAGGATGTGTTGCATTCCTGGCACACGTTGTAGATAAGAAGGCCGAGGAGCCGAAACTCGAAGACATTCCTGTGGAGAAGGAATTTCCTGATGTTTTCCACAAAGATTTGCCAGGACTACCTTCGCAACGACAAGTCGAATTCCATATTGACTTGGTTCCAGGAGCCGCTCCTGTAGCCAAGGCACCCTATCGACTTGCGCCATCCGAGATGCAAGAATTATCTACACAACTCCAGGAGTTGTTGGATAAAGGATTCATAAGGCCGAGTTTCTCACCTTGGGGAGGTCCGGTTTTGTTTGTAAAGAAGAAGGACGGAACACTGCGGATGTGTATCGATTATAGAGAACTGAATAAGCTCACTGTCAAGAATCGGTACCCACTACCGAGGATTGACGACTTATTCGATCAGTTGCAAGGATCGAGCTACTACTCCAAGATCGACCTTCGGTCTGGCTACCATCAGTTAAGGATCCAAGAAGAGAGCATACCAAAGACTGCATTCAGGACGCGTTATGGGCATTACAAGTTCCTGTTGATGCCATTTGGAGTGACGAACGCGCCAGCAGTATTTATGGATCTGATGAACCATTTTTGCAAACCATATCTCGATAAATTCGTGATTGTATTTATCGATGATATTCTGATTTATTCCCGAATGAGAGAAGAGCATGACCAACACCTCAAGACCATTATGGAACTGCTGAAGAAAGAGAAACTTTACGCAAAGTTTTCAAAGTGCGAATTCTGGATTCGCGAAGTACAGTTCCTTGGTCATGTTGTGAACGAGAAGGGTATTCATGTAGACCCAGTCAAGGTAGAAACGATAAAGAATTGGGAAGCCCCCAAAACTCCAACCGAAGTTCGACAATTCTTGGGATTAGCGGGCTATTACCGCAGATTTATCAAAAACTTCTTCAAGATAGCTCAACCATTGACTTCCCTTACGCACAAGGATAAGAAGTACGACTGGGGTGATAAGCAGGAAGAAGCCTTCCAACTTCTCAAGAGCAAGCTATTTGATGCACGAATACTTTCCTTACCCGAAGGCACCGAGGACTTCGTGGTGTACTGTGACGCTTCGCATCAAGGTTTGGGTTGCGTGCTTATGCAACGCCAAAAGGTCATCACTTACGCTTCAAGACAGTTGAAAGTTCATGAGAAAAACTACACCACACACGACCTGGAGCTAGGCGTGGTGGTATTCGCTTTGAAGATCTGGCGACATTATTTATATGGTACTCGATGTACAATCTTCACAGATCATAAAAGCCTACAACACATATTTGATCAGAAGGAATTAAATATGCGTCAGCGACGGTGGGTTGAGTTGCTAAATGATTATGCTTGTGAGATTAAGTACCATCCTGGAAAAGCAAACGTAGTAGGAGACGCTTTAAGTAGAAAAGAGAGGGTTAAGACCCTAAGAGTTCGAGCTTTGGAAATGACTCTTCGGACGAACCTCACTGCACGCATTCATGAAGCCCAACAAGAAGCCCTTAAGAAGGAGAATCGTAGAGCTGAATATCTCCAAGGAATGGAGAAGAAGTTGGTGCCAAACGAAGAGGGAACCTTATACTTTATGGGGCGTATTTGGGTTCCGCTCTATGGCAGTATTCGAGAAGTCATCTTTGATGAAGCCCACAAGTCGAGATACTCGATCCACCCAGGATCGGACAAGATGTATCAAGACATGAAAGAATACTACTGGTGGCCAAGGCTTAAAAGCGGTGTTGTTGTCTACGTTGGAAAGTGCCTAACCTTTGTCAAGGTTAAGGCCAAATATCAGAAACCGTCCGGACTACTGCAACAACCAGAGATACCCATGTGGAAGTGGGAGCAAATCTCGATGGACTTCATAACGAAATTACCCAGGACCCCTAGAGGGCATGATATGATATGGGTGATAGTCGATCGGTTAATGAAGTCTGCGTATTTCCTACCGATCCGAGAGAAGGATAGCACTGGAAAGCTTGCTGAGCTGTACCTGAAGGAAATCGTGGCACGTCATGGGGTGCCTATCTCGATTATTTCAGATAGAGATGGACGTTTAGTCTCAAGGATCTGCCAATCCTTCTAGGAAGCCTTTGGATCTCAACTAGATCTAAGCACGGCCTTCCATCCGAAAACAGACGACCAGAGCGAATGGACCATACAAACGCTAGAAGATATGCTTCGCGCATGTGTTATGGACCTAGGCGGCAGCTGGGATACTCACCTACCTTTATTTGAGTTTTCCTACAATAACAGCTACCATACGAGCATAAAAGCCGCACCGTTCGAAGCTCTATATGGCCGCAAGTGCCGCTCGCCATTATGTTAGGCAGACGCTGGAGACAAATGTATGGTTGGTCCTGAACTTGTTCAAGAAACAACCGACAAGATTATACAGATCAGAGAGCGCATTAAGGCAGCTCGAGATCGACAAAAGAGCTACGCCGATCGAAGACGAAAACCCTTAGAATTCAAGGTGGGAGACAAAGTTCTGTTGAAAGTCTCACCTTGGAAAGGTGTAGCAAGGTTCGGAAAACGTGGAAAGCTAAATCCACGATACATCGGACCATTCAAGATCTTGGAAAGAATTGGTACCATGGCGTACAAGTTGGAATTACCGGAAGAACTTAACGGAGTACATGATACGTTTCATGTGTCCAACCTCAAGAAGAGTCCAACCCAAGAAATAGTCATCATCCCTGCGGATGAAGTACATATCAACGACACCCTCCACTTTACTGAAGAACCCGTTGAGGTTACAGACTGTAAGGTCAACAAGACTCGGAGGAGTAGTGTTAAGGAGTAGTGTTAAGCTTATCAAAGTACGTTGGAACTCTAGGCACGGACCCGAGTACACGTGGGAACGTGAAGACCGGTTCAAAGCCAAGTACCCCCATCTGGTAGAGAAAGCTCCTGCGGGAGATAAGTCAGCCTGAATTTCGGGAAGAAATTCTTTTAACGGGGGGAGACTGTGACAACTGGCACAAAACCGGTAATTTCCGTACAAGTTTAATTATTATTTAATATCTGCAATTATGTGCTTAAATGTCAACATTGTCTGATTACATGCTATACATATGAATTCATGCACGTTTTATACTTCAAATATTGCTTTATGCACTTCTTTAAGCGTTGCGTCAGAAAGACTAGTAAACTCACCGGTAAGACACACTATGTCAGCAGTTCTACAGAAAACAATCAGACAATAGAATTAGGGCCTAGGAGTAGGTCCAACATCTAAAATACATTAAAACCTTAGTGTGGATACAAGGGTTAACATATAAACTTTCCGGAACCTAAACTATGCACTAAAAAACACCCGAAACTTAACTAAAATGCTGAAATCTGCATAATTCAGCAACAATTCAGCTATAATCAGCTTTTAAGCACATTAATATCATGTAGAATTTATGTTTTAATGCCCAAAATAACTTACAAAGTGTCGGGAATTAAAACTGCCACAAAAAGTGCATCATACATAGTAAAACTGCGAAATTCAGCACTTTAACGAACCATAACGAACCGAACAACCGGACAATAACTGGGACATCAAAAATTGACTAGAAGTAATGTTTTTATGATATTAAACTAGTATTGATGCTAGAACACCTTAAAAATCATAAAAACACCTAAACACACTTAAACATACTTAAACCTTACCGTTTGCACTTTAAACCTTCAACTTCTCAAAACTTACACTTTACCCCCCTCTCCTTGGACGGTTGGGACAAGGGTCCCACCTAAAGATTTTAATTGATTTTCTTGTTATATTTTATAAGATATGCTATGGAATATCCCAACATAAGATGCCATATGCTAGGAGAATTCTTTTATAAAAACCTTAAGTTATGGCATAACCTTCATTCATCACCATCTTCTTCCCCTTGCCTTCTTCTTGTTCACGGCTCACCACCCCCACAAACACCCCACCATTTTCACTTCATTTCCTCACAATCTAAGCTTGCTAGAAGGTGTATGGAGGCCATTTAGGAAGGTGTATGGTGCTAGAACTTGAAGGACCACCTTGTGGAGCTTTTAACCTCTTGATATCTTCCTTGTGCATCACCTTCATTTTTGTGCCACTTCCCTAGCCATTAGAGCTAGTAGTAAGATTCTTGATCACTAATTTAAGTCATGGTTATGTTATGTACAAGTTTCACCATCTATACAACTTAACTTCTAATGTTAAAAATGAAAAGATCTAACATATTCATGAAGAAAATAAGTGATTACATGAAATTTTAGTGTATGTATTGATGTTGTTGATGTTATATCTTGTGTTTATGTTTAGATCTAGTATGTTAAAGCTTAGATCTACCAAGTTTAAGTGTGGATCTTGAAGGATCCATGGTTAAACTTGAAGATGAACATATGTAGCGTGATGTGAACTTAACGTAAGAATTTCAATGCATAATCTTGTAACTTTGAAGTAATAAAGTGTATGTAGAACTAATTTTTGAAACTAAAACTCATGGAAGGTTTGTTAAAAGTGTAGGATCGATATTGACGATCTAGTGAGTCAATCAGAACCAAAATACCACTGTTTATGTGGCGGAATCAGGTAAACAGTTTGAATCAAAGAGAATGGAGTAGAAATAGACAGAATATCACTTTAAACACTGTTTCTCATTAATAGATCACAGAAAAATCCGGCAGCAGTTCGGTTACAACTTGAACGATCGGTAACAAATGAGAAACATACACTACCTATATATAGGGGAGCTGATTTCGCTCCAAATGACATCATGTCATTTCGGGCGGAATCAGCAACATTTGATTTCGCTCCAATGACATAATGTCATTTCGAGCGGAATCAGCCCTTTACAACATAAACTTTACAAAACAGCCCCTACACTATATATAATTGACATTTCTGACCCCTAGACCCTATACAAGCTTGACTAAGACTAAGACGCAAGCTTTAGACATTCATGCATCAACAAACTCCCCCTTGGATACAGCCGCAGTCTTCAGTCTTGTCTTCGGGTCTTCAAAGCTTCACATTGATTTAAAACTTTCTTCTCTTGGCTTTGGCTTCTTTCTCAGCAAGTTCCTCAGCCTTTCATTTTCTATCTTCTTTTTCTTTTCCTCTTCAGCCTGTATTTTCATCCATTTTCCTTTGTATTCTTCTAATTTCTTGCGTTCTTTTTCAGCTTTCTTTCTTTCTTTCTCTTCAAGCGACCACCATTTAGAATTCCATTTATTTTCAGAATTAATGCCTTTCTGAAAACAAATAGATACAACTTGTTGAAACTGCATCGCTTGTTCACGGTCTTCAGACTGAATATGGATCTTGTTTATGAATAAGCATTCTATATCTTTGGCCGAGCAATTCACTAACCACACCGGGTCATAAACATATATTTCTCTTATCTCACTTCCAGCTCGATAAGTAATAACAGCCTCAGTCGATCTACAACTATATACCCAGCCCAAGAAGCCTTTATAGAAATCCTGCTCCATTTTTGGCATAGGAATATTCTTCATCGTCTTTGGCTTTTTCACGTTCAGAATAGTCTCTTCAACCCCTGTCACTGAATCCACCCTTTGAACTCTTTTCGGGTAATGTGGCTTCCAGTGTCGAAAATTCTTCAAGGATTCAAACTTTATATATCCCCACATCACGATATCATTCTTTCATACAGGATACCCGAAAGTTCTCACTTTAGATAATTCTTCGACATCCCACCATGGTAAAGACATCACGTCATACAGTCATTCAAAATACTGTACACCAAATTCTCTTCTGATTGCGTAAGCATTAACATGAGGTAGAAAACCCCAGCTAATGATGTCACCGAGTGAAATACTTCGATCTCTCTGATAATACTTCAACGACCTTTTGAACTTTCTTTCATGACTAACTTTAAACCATTTCTGCCTTTCTTCCTTCTGCAAGTCTTTAGGAATACCATCGAAATTTTTGTCTTTCAAAATCTCAGCCACTTTCCTTCTTAGTTCATCTCTGTTTTCTTCACTAAAGAACTCCATCAGTGTAGGAAACTGAGAAGTATCTTCATTTACACTCTCCTCATCAGAACAATCTTCAACCTCAACCCTATCATATACATCAGCATCCTCTACATACTTGTACTCATAGTCGGGTTGATGGTTGATATCAAAAGCATTCAATTCTTCTTCAAAATCAAACTTGAAATCGGGATCCACCATACGTGTCATTTCTTTAATTTCATCCAATGTATACGTATGTCTGTGCTCACCTTCCTCCAAATCAGGTTCTATTCTCAAAATTAATTTTTCAACTTGTTCAACATTTTGATCATCACCATACTCCCCCTTTCTGTCACCTACCTCTGTTTCTTCATTCACACTATCATTCAAATAATCATCAACATTTGGTTCTTTTGACGCTTCAGAAATTTTAACTCCAGAGGTGCCCTGATCATCATCGTTATCATCTTCACTTGAACTACTTGCAGAGAATACTTTCTCATCATCTTCATCTTCTTTATCATCATCATCCTCATCATCATCATCATTTTCATCATCATCATCATCATCATTTTCATCATCATTATCCTCATCATCATCAAGAGCATGTTCTAATAACACTTCATCATCAAAAACACCAGGAACAGAAGAAAGAGGAACAGGTTTCTCATAAACTGGTTCAGGAGCAGTTGATAAAACAATTGCCCTTTCTTCAGATTCAATCCCTTTTCCCTTATCCTTCATCTTAGCATCAGTTTCAGCTTGATGTTGAGCTCTAACCTCCTCCCGTACAACTTCATCAAATCTTTGCTCTAGAGACACACCAACCACACTCTCTAATACTTTTCTCAACATATAATTCTCATGTTCATTTCGAGCCTTGATTGCTTCCAACTCTTTATTCTTTAACTTGAAGTATTCATTTTGTTGATCCTTTCGAGTTTTTTCTTCTAACAACTCAGCAATCTGGACTTTCATAACATCTATCTCTGCTTCATCAGATTCTACTTTATTCTGTAATGCCTTGTTGTCAGATTCTAATCTTTTTACACGCATTTCAAGAATCTTTTCACGATCAGCCACTTTCTTGCTTTCAGCTGCAACTATTTTGTTTTCATTCATCACAGCATCAACTTTATTTTCCACATTCTTCAATTGAATATTATTCACAAAATCAAAAACTCCAATTTCATCAAGACCAATATTTATGTTCGGAGGAATCGGTGGAAAACTTTTGGATCCCGAAGAACCAGGTGTAGTTTGAATAATTGGTTGTGAGGGTGGTGGTGTTTGGAAAATTGGTTGAGATGTAAGTAATGTTTGTTGTTGTGGTGGTGGTGAAAGATGTAGTGGTGAAAGATGTGATGGTGGTGATTGATGGATTGGTGGTGATTGCCTTGGTGGAGTTGGTTGTTTTGGAGGTGTTTGTTGTTGTGAAAGTGTTTGATGTGGTGGTGATTGTATTGGCGATTGATGTGGTGTAGGTTCAGGTGGTGGTGTTAATGATTTACTTGGTTCTTTGGACGATTTCTTCTTCAGAACAATCTTTGGCTTTGTGATCTTCGGAGTAACTTTCTTTATCTTCGGAGACACAATCTTTTTCTTTGCTCCTGCTTTCTTTCTACCACCCGAAGAAGGTGATTGAGATTCAGAAACATGTTGTGGTGATGGGACATACGGAGCATCCTCCTTTTCCTGTCTCTTTCTCTTCCTCAACAATTTCTCTTTAGCAGTCTCTTCTTGAATTCTTTTCAAACGTTCTGTTTCATCTATCTCATCTTCAGAAGAACTTGAAGAACTTGTAGTACTTTTATCAACGTCATCACCTTCTACATCATCAATTACTTTCTCTTTCTCAACTTCTATGTTAGCTGCTTGATCTGACTCTAAATCATCAATGTTTATCATCACATCATCAATATCAACATTCTGATTTTCTTCAGCAGTTACAACCGGCTCTTCAACCTCAGGCTCATCAATCAATAACGTCTTTGCCACTTTCTTTTGTTTCTTCTTTGGCTGCGATGATGACCCCTCACCCTCCTGTGCTTTAGGGGTGATCTTTTTGCCTCTCCTCCTCGTTTCTTTGACAAACCAGTCATTTCGGGTGGTTTTGAACTCTTCAAGAGTCTTTAGCTCATCAACATAAGCTGCTTCCTTCATTTCTTCTTCATTTCTCCAGTTTTGGTGATTTACTGGATCAGGATCAACGTAGTTTACATTTTTGATATATCCGAAGAATTCAGCAACTATCTTTGGTTCAGGATGGTTTGGATGATATCTAGCAAGCTGCTTGAGAGAATCGTTGCTCATGTGTGACTGAACTAACAAATCATTCTTCAAATCACGTTCAATCTTTGGATATACATGATCGATCAGCATCTGCACAAATCTTGGATACATCCAAGTCTTACTCTTTGTTGTGATATTCTCGATCATGTAGTGAAAAACAATATGCGAGAAGTTATATTTCTTATTCAGAACCAATGCAGTGACCATGTTCATCTGGTAATCACGCATGGTATCGTACCCTCCTTTGCAATGACTAAGTGACATTAATACACAATGAATAATAAACTTGTAGGGTTTCTAAAACTTTGATTTCAAGTAATTTCCAACATTTAGTGCACCAACATATCCCATCCTGAGCATACACCCCTTTACCATTCTTTCCGGAAACCTTGTTGGCGAGTTTTCGTCATCAGGAAAGTTCAAAACTTCACGAACCAGTGCCTCAGTAACAACAATTTTTTTCTTTTCATTTTGTAGCTTCACAACTGAGTTTATCACTTTGTTTGTTTCATCGTATGTTGCATGCTTCCAGAATCATTTAATGTGTGACTTGTATACTGGACGACGATCTGTAAGAGCTTTCTGAATAGGTACTCGACTCATGAACTCCAGTATACTGCTGAATTTGACCAACTCTGAATTCGTTTGCACATCAAAATCACAACAGCTGTTGTAAAGAGGATCAAAAATGACATTCGAACCCTGTACAACAAAATACACAAACTGAATCAACACTTAGAAAAATCTCAGCATCAAACATCTTTCAAGTAAAATCACATGTTATGATAAACTTTTGAGCAGAATCAACAAGTTTCTGATTACTCTAAATGACAAAGTGTCATATTGAGCGGAATCAGATATATTACACAGAGGCGGAATCAGATCACAATGCAATTAGGAGCGAAATCAGATATTAATGCCATTTGGAGCGGAATCACAACCCAACCCTTCCAAACATCTCAAATGATGAAATTTATCATGTGGGTTTGTTTATCTGTGGATTCCGAGCAAAGGGATGTGATTTTTATACTTTAAAACCATCACAAGTATCCTAGATCTAAGTTCAAACTATCTGCTACTGTTCAATCATGAACAAACCCTAGATCTGGCTCAATCAAAACTCACACGCATGATCTACACAATATTCCGACAACACTAACAAGATCTATGTTCATTTTTCACAAAAATCAAACCCTAAATCTAAGTTTTGAAACATTAACAGCGCCGAAAAACAAAAATCAGATGGATCTGTGTCAAATTCGACCGATTTCTCACCTTTCCCATGTTAATAGTTGAGCAAACCAACTAATAACAACAAACAAACAAAAATCAGGCATCAATTCGACTTGAAAATCGAAGTTTTGGGGGTTTCGCTCTTATCGCCGGTGACAGAAACTTAGGGGCGAAATCATAAAAGTGGTTAGGAGCGGAATTAGACGGCTATTTATAGCCAGTCTGATTTCGCTCGAAATGGCTTTCGAAGCATTATGAGCGGAATCAGCCATGAGGCTATGAGCGGAATCAGCCATTTAAAGTTTAACTTTTTGTAATTTTTAATTTTTTAACATTTTCTGATTTGTTACCGACACACCCAGTTAACCAAGTCCAAGTTAATGACCTTGGCCAACTGTTCAGCCTACCAAGTTCAACTTAATGACCTTGGTTGACCAGATTATGAAGTATGCTGACTTTTTGAAACTGAAAACAGTTCAAATTAATGAACTTTTGAACCTTTTGAACTTTTAAACACTTTTTTCAATCTTTCACACATGTACCAGTCACGGTCCAGAATCTCTTGCTTACCCAAACCTCATGAAACAGACATGTTCTGCACAAGACTTTGATCATCAGTTCCCTAACGTCCGTTGTCGAAAATAATGATGAAAATAAAATCTTTTTGGTTTATAGAAACAAATAAGCAGAAATATGTACACACAATCTTTTTGTGAGCGTGTTAGGGGATCATATCAGCTGCCGACGAGATACAAATACCGTTAAGCTTAGATTTCATTTTAAGTATTAAACAATTTGCAATGATTGTCGATATACTGGTCCACTTTAAATTTTCACACAAAGTTCAATCTGTTCAGGATACCGATTTAGTGTTTTAGAGACTTAAACTTATACGTGTGTCCCACCTCTTGAATATACTCCCGTATCCAGATCCCAATATTCAGTCTTACAGGTGAGAATACTACAAATGATATCTGTAAGGAGATAATAAATTATGAAGAATCATGAGAGCTCAGGTCAGAACCATCGTTCAGCAGAGAGATCATGATTCAACTTTTTGAGTGTGTCCCCTTTAGAGGATCTTTTTTACAACAGCATTGCTAAGCAATTTTATTGTCTTATCATATATGCAGAGGGTGATGCTATGTTTCAAGCATTTGCTGAAAGTATTATTCGAGGACTAGGTCAGAACTACCGTTCAGCAGAAGTCCCGGAATAATACCCCAGATATCACTGAGTATAAAGACCTAGTATATCAGAAAAAGGAATCTTTCAAACGAGATTTCAGGGGTTACCTATATATCCAAGTAGTGTTCCCCATGAAATAAGAAGGTAAAATTTAGATTTATATCCCGAACAAACCTACTAAATGTGTAAAAACCTATCGGCATATCATTTACAAGAATGCTTAACACATTTTTACGCTACATTTCTTTAGCGTACTGCACCTGTCTAGCTGATGTACTATCATTTCCCCTTTTTACACAAACTCATTTTTACTTTTTCAAATGTTTTTGGTTTTTGTATTTTTATCATGTTTTTGTATTTTTCTGCAAACTTTCTCCCCCTAAAAAGAAAAACATATTTTTGTGTTTTTGTTTTTATCGAAAAGCAGAAAATAAACTGTACAAACAAAGTTGACAACACGACGTAGTTCACATCAGATCGCCGCCCTCCTCGGCTTCACATTCTTCAACCCTCCCAGAACGCAGATTTTTCATCCCATTTAATTTTAAAAGATAATAAAATCTCTTTTTATCAAACGGTTTTGTGTAGAAATCAGCCTTCTGATCATCGGTGTGTATATGTTCAATACATATCAACTTCTTCTCGTGACAATCACGGATGAAGTGATGACGGATTTTAATATGTTTGGTTTTAGAATGGTGAACCGGGTTTTTAGTTATATTAATGGCTGCTTCATTGTCCACGAAAATCGGTGTATCCAAGAATTGCAAACCAAAGTCGCGCATTTGCTGCTGGATCCAAAGGATCTGAGACCAGCAGCTGGATGCTGAAACGTATTCAGCCTCATAAGTAGAAAGCGCCACAGAGGTTTGTTTCTTGCACTGCCAGGTAACGAGTCGAGTTCCGAAGAACTGACACCCAGCAGTGGTGGACTTAGCGTTCTGCTTGCCAGCTTCCAAAGTCAGAATCAGCGAAACCTGTTAGAGAGAAGTCACCCGAGCGAGGATACCACAGGCCGATGCTTGGGCAGCCTTTCAAATACCGTAATATCCTTTTGACAATCATCAGATGTGACTGCTTCGGGCTCAATTGATATCTGGCGCAAAGACATGTAGGGTACATGATGTCTGGTCGGGAAGCAGTGAGATACATTAAGGATCCGATGATTGACCGGTACAATGTCTCCTTCACCTTGACGCCACTCTCGTCAGGACAAATACCATGATTCTGTGCAAGGAGGGTTGCTGCTGGACTGCATTGAGCCATATCAAACTTTTCTAGCACGTCCTTCACGTATTTTGTTTGATGAATGAAGATTCCATCGGGCATCTGTTCTACCTGCAGCCCGAGGAAGAACTTCATCTCCCCCATCGAACTCATTTCGAATTTCTTTTTCATCACCAACTCAAATTCTTTACACAAAGTGTCGTTAGTCGAACCAAAAATGATATCGTCAACGTAGATCTGCACAATTAGGAGATGGCCTGAAACTTCCTTTGTGAACAATGTGCTATCAACTGTCCCTCTGATGAACCCGTTGGCCAGCAGATATTGGGTAAGCGTCTCGTACCAGGCTCTCGGGGCCTGGTGTAAACCGTAGAGCGCCTTATCCAGCAGATAGACCTTGTTCTTGTGCAGTGGATCAGTGAACCCCGGTGGTTGCCCCACATACACTTCTTCTTTAATCTTTCCATACAGAAAGGCAGATTAACATCCAGCTGGTACACTTTGAAGTCTTTCCATGACGCAAACGCCAGGAAGATCCGGATAGCTTCAAGTCGAGCAACGGGCGCGTAAACATCATCATAGTCGATGCCTTCTTGCTGACTGAAACCTTGTACCACTAATCGTGCTTTGTTCCGAACCACGACTCCACTATCGTCTCTCTTACACTTGAAAAACCCACTTCGTTTTAATCAACTTTTGATTCTCAGGGAGGTATACTAGTCTCCACACTCCTAACTTCTCGAATTGTTGCAGCTCCTCCTGCATTGCATTCACCCAGCTTTCCTCCGTTAAGGCTTCTTTATAAGTTCTGGGTTCAATCTGCGAGATAAAACATTTAAGTGAGAATTCTTCTTGTAAATGTACAACAGATGAGTAAAAACATGTAAAAGCCCTATTGATCTGCTCTCTTATTTTAACACCACTTCGTAGGTCACCGATAATTTGCTCTGACGGATGGTAAGACAAGGTTCGAGGCATGACAGTGTCGGGCACATCAACTTCCGATTGCAAGCTCGTTATGTCTAGATCACCGGTGTGATCCTCAGCTTCCGTTGTAGTAACATTTGGTTCCTCGTCAAAAGTAGGAGCGGATTCCTCTTCTGAGTCGTCAGTGTTGTCAAACGTTGGAGCTGGTTCCTCTGGTGGTTCGTGAGCTGTTCCACTTGGACCGGCTTCGTGATCATTTGTACCACCTGTAGGAATGCTTGTATCCACTTCAGGTTGTGAAACTACCAAAGGCCTTGGCACTTGATCTTGTGAACTAGATTGTTGTTGTTAGTATAGCAGAATAAGCTCTTCAATAGTTGGCTCGGTCGGAAGATGAAACGACTCCCAGAGTTTATCATAATCGAACAAGAATCTTTGTCCGGGAAGTTGTGGTGAAGCAGTGTGCTTCTGACAATCCACGTGCTGAACTTGTATTACTTTTCCCAGGCAAGGTACGAACACCCTCTTCAACGGGCTCGCGTAACCTACAAAGAAACCATCATTTGACTTAGCACCGAATTTACCATTTTCATCAATAAAAGTACACGGAGACCCAAATGGCTCCAGAAACTCTAGATTTGGCTTGTAACGGTGTAGCAACTCAAAACTTGTTTTCTTGTACTTCTTGACGGTGAGCACACGGTTCAAAGTGTAACAAGCTGCAGCCACTGCTTCGCTCCAGAAGAAGATCGGTAGTTTGGAATCGGCTAACATCGTTCGAGCAGTTTCTATTAGGGTGCGATTCTTTCTTTCAGCGACTCTGTTCTGTTGTGGAGTATATGGCACGCTGAATTCATGAAGAATCCCCTTTTCATTGCAGAACTTGAGCATTTTGTTATTCTTGAATTCCGTTCCGTTATCACTACGAATTCTTCGGATAGGCAGCTTATACAGCATTTCCATCTTTTTGAACAGAACCATCAGTGACTCAAACGTCTGATCTTTTCTTTCCAAGCATACAACCCACGAAAATCTTGTATAATCATCAGTGACTACTAAGCAGTATAAATCACCACTGATGCTTTTTACATTGACTGGCCCGAAGAGATCCATGTGGAGTCTCTCAAGCGGTACTCTGATCGAGTTTAGCAACTTCTGTGGGTGTGACTTCCGAGTCTGCTTTCCTTTCTTACAAGCTACACAATCATCAGACAAATGAAAATTCTTTAAATTTACACCTTTTACTAAATCATTATGTACCAGAAAATTCATTTTTCTAACATGAATGTGGCCCATCTTTCGATGCCACATAATAGACTCTTTTTCTGTTGCTTTTGTTTTTGACACAAAACACTGTTTTTGATGATTTGTTGGTGTTGCGACACTCATATCAAGAATATACAAGTCGTTCTCCCATGGAGCGCGCAACAGCACCATATCATCAGGGATTTTAAACCCAGGTTTTAAAACCAAACATTCATTTTTCGTGAAATGTACAGTAAACGATTTATCACAGATTTGAGAAATACTAAGCAAGTTATTTTCCAATTCTATGATGTAATTCACTTTCTCAAATGAAATCACTACATTAGTTAAAATTCCTTGGCCCACAATCCTGCCACCCTGGTTTCCGGCAAATCTTACGTAACCTCCGTTGATTGATTTTACGTCGTAGAGAAGCGCCAACATTCCCGTCATATGTCTAGAGGCCCCACTGTCCATAATCCATTTTGAAATGATTGACTTGGGCAGCCCCTGCAAACATTACATCAACTCATTCAAACAATGATACCCAAGACTTCTTGACTGGTGACACACTTCCAAACACTAAATCACACGGTACATCAATCTTTGAAAAGTTAAACGTGACATTCGGAACATCAGTTTTTACTTTTGGTTTGACTTCATTTTTGATTGGTGGAAACTCAGCAAGAAACTTATCAAGCTCAAATTCAAACTCAACTACATCATTTTTCAAACCTTTTGTTTCATTTTTCAAAATGTTTTCCATCTTTTTCTCCTCGACAGTTGGTTTTGATTTCATAACCCATGACTGATTTTCAAAAACTTTCGTTTTTGGATAAATCTTTGAAGTCTTTTGAGACTTTGAGGATTCGCCAATCTCGAATGTCGATTTCGGCTTATCTTCCGACTTCAACGATTCACCCCTCTTTAAGATGCGAATTGGTGAAACCATTGGTTTTTTACCCTTTTTATCAACTGGTGACTTAGGTCGAGGTTTTTGAACAACAGGTTTTACGACAGGTTTCTCAAAAACTTTCTTGCATTGTTTTGCCATATGTCCGATTTCATTGCAACGATAGCAAACTCTTTTGTCATACTCTACAAAAGTTGATTTGAACGACTCTTCTTTCAGTTTCTTCGCCGCATTGAAATCGTCAACAGCCTTTTGGCTAAAAATGTATTCTTTTTCATCATCGACACTTGGTCCAACAACAAAGATATCATTCATTTTATCTTTTGGCTTTACAACCTTCTTAGCCATCTTTTTCTCAAAACCAATTCCTTTGTTTTTAAAGTTGTTTCCACTTTTCTTGTTGTTACCATATCCTTCCCACTCCTTTTTGCCCGAGTTGTTAGAACGTGACGTAACAAATGACTTTTTCGGTTTCGAAAAGAATTCTTTGTGGTTTACTTCAGCAATGTCAATTTCAATCAGTTTGAAAACTTTTTCAACATTTTCAATCTTTGCGTTCTGAAGCGGATACTCGAAATCAGAGTAAAGCTTGTCAGTTCCAATCATAGTGTAAACCACCATAATCGGATCATCATTCGCACTCTTGTCTGATTTCGGTATGAAATGATCTAAAAAGTTACCCTCGTCTTCAGAATCAGTAACAGACTTCTCAGAATGAGATTTCATAACTTCAACCTCAGAGTTATCACTCTCTTCATCTAACACCTGATCGACAACAGTCTTGATGACCTGTGACTCGTTGTCTGTTCCGGATGCAGAGAATGTAACATCAATGCTCTCTGGCAATTCGTCCTCAATTGTTTTCAACTTAAGGTTCAAAGCAGCTTCCACCCCATCTGGATACTTTTGAGTATAATGATTCCACATTGGGGGTGGAACACTGTTAAAGACCGGTGCAGCATTGGGCTGTTGTGGAACAATTTGTTCAAGAACATAGGACGATGCAACATAGCTCATTAATTTCTTATCGATTCGCTCATTTTCAATTTTAGTCAATTCTAATTCTTTCTTTAATGATGCGATTGTGTCAAGATGAAAATTAACTTCCACTTGTTTATCAAAAAGTGTTGCTTTTGCTAATTTCGTTGCTTTATCATTTTCAACACTTTCCTTTTTAATCATTTTAACTGATCTGGCCAGTGTATCATATGCCTCTTTAACCTGTCCTAAATCAAATTTTAACATGTCAGCATTATGTTTCAATTCCTGAAACTTAGCATCTTTTTCAAGACACTCCATGCAAGGTTCTAAACACTTTTGGCATAGGGTTTCAGAAATTGAATCCAATTTCTCAACAATCTCTGCTTCATGAGCAGTGTTCACTTCCTGTTTACCGACATCTTTGGACTCTGACTCAGACACTTTCTCAGATTTGACTCCATCAAATCCTGACTCCTGGTTTGACTCCTGTTGACCTGACTCGGTACCGACAGACTCGGTTTTCACAAGTTCTGTGTCTACCTCTTTCAGTTTTGCCATGAGAGCCTTGTCAGCAATTTCTTTCAAAGTGTCTTCAGTCATTTCCTTTGTCACATCGATCATTTCTTCGACAGACTCTTTCTTCTCCTCATATCTTGGACACAATCCAGTTGTCGGTTCTTCAAAGAAACCTGCAAAAGATTCAAAAACTTTAGGAGGCATGATAGATCTCAAAGAACTGGCTAATACCTCATGCTCAGATTGATAATAATGAACTTCTGCATCTAGTTCCTCAATGTCAGCCACATTATCCACAGAAACATCTTCAACAACCACTTCAGGTTCAACAACACTTTCGGTCACTTCAACTATCTCAGCCATCATAGCCTGTCCATCACTTCCGGGGATGTATTTATCCCAGCTGAATCCCTCAGTAACTTTCTCATCATCCTGATTCACAATGAGAGCTTTCTCTGGTTTGTTCTCGATTTGTGGTCTTTGAACTATAAGTTGTTGATTCGGCCGATGATAAATTTCCTGCTTATAATAATCATTCGTGAACGGATTTTGATGATTATTCACTTCTCGGTTCGGACACTCTCTTTTGAAATGACCTCTCTCTTTGCACTTGAAACAGGTTACCTTGGACTTGTCAAATCCTAACTTTTGATCAGGTCCAGAAAGACTGTTTCTGCCTGTAATTTCCATAAAGCGTTGTGCTTTCCTCACCAGACTAGCCATTCCCCACTTAATATCTATCAACTCAAGCTCTTCCGGGTCAATCTGATCGTAATCCTCTTTGGTTATGTCTGGATTCCCGATCTTACCCGCTACCAGAGACTCATACTACTCTAACACAGAAGCCAACAATGCAATATGTTGTTTCGCAGCTGATTCAGTGAACTCATTCCCATTCTTGATAGTGACTGCGATGTTGCATTGGATCCCAGAAACATAAGCCTGATTGTTTGAACTTGTTGAGCTTTGAGGTGATGTTTGTTCAGTAGCTTTCATGTTTGGATCGTAGCTGGCAAATGGTGAAGACTTGTTTGCTTGTGGAGTATTTGATGAAACACTTGATGATGTGTCAGCACTGAAACCAGTTTGTATCTTTGGGCTCTGGTTTGTTGTAATTGGAGTACTACCTCTGTAGTACAAAGATACATCTTGTTGAACATTTATTGAGTTCATCTTTTTAATTTTTAGCAACTCCAACTCTTGAGCTTCAATCTTTTCTATGAATCCACTAAGATTTAGATTCCCAAAATCTGAATTATTTTTCAACATCATCAGATAAGTGCCCCACTCTTCATATGGTAATGCATCAGACAACTTATCAATCAATTCTTCATTGTTCTTTTCAATTTCTAATCTCTTCATCTCAAGTACTAAATGGTAATATCTTTCGATCAGTTGCTTTGTAGTTTCACCCTTCATGCCGGTAAAAATATCAAACTCTTTCTTTAATAAAGCCTTCTTGCTCTTGATCATTGACACACTACCTTGAAACTTCACTTTCAATGCATTCCACATAGATTGAGCATTGTCTTCATGTTGCAACAACACTAAAATATCCTCTTTGATAGCTTGCTGAAGGATACTAATCATCTTTTTCTCGGCTTTGAAATCATTCTGTTCTGACTCTGTCAGACTTCCAATAACCTTTGCAAAACCTCTCCCATCAACCGGTGGAACATACTTCACTTCTATCTTCATCCAGCATTCAAAGTGATTAGCCTGGACCCAGTTCTTAAATCTGCCTGACCATCCTGAGTATTCATCTATGTTCATCAGCTTGGGAGGCTTTTGCGTTGTTCCCAATTCATTCTCCATGTTGACGTTTTGCATAAGACTACCCGAGGTTTGTCCTGCTGACATACCACTGCCGGCGAAGAAGTTGTAGAAATCTTGGTTTTCCATTTTTAGAAATTTGATTACTAAAAACTGTTAATCTTTTGAAAACAGGTGACTTTACTGAAAACACGTTCTACACAAACTGAATTTCGGATGAAATATCACGAACGAAATGGACTTTAACCCTCAAACCATGATTTTTAATGCTGAAAATGTTTTCGAGCGGAATCTGATTTTTTAAAGTTCAAGCAAAATCACAGTTTAACACTACGAGCGAAATCAGTGTGAAACTTTGGAGTGGAATCACAATCTTAGTGATCTTAGGAGCGGAATCACAAGCTTAGTGATCTGTGGAGCGGAATCAAAAAGTTTCCTCGAGCGGAATCACAGATTCAGCCTAAAACTTTGATTTCGCTCCAAATGCTCGAGCGGAATTAGACTTTTTCAGGTGAAGAACCTGATTTCGCTCAGAATACGAGCGGAATCAACCAAATGCTGATTCGAGCGGAATCAGGTTTCGAGCCATTTTTTACTAATTTTAAGTCGAATTTTAAGCTGATACTCTCAAGGGTTTGTTAATTGTCACTTTTACACAATATGTCAAAAACTCAGTCCATTTTGTCCGTGGCAATGTCCAGAAATCCAAAAAAATGTAGTAAAAAGGCTTTGATTCAGGTATTTTAGCTCATAACTGGCTCTGATACCAATTGTAGGATCGATATTGACGATCTAGTGAGTCAATCAGAACCAAAATACCACTGTTTATGTGGCGGAATCACGCAAACAGTTTGAATCAAAGAGAATGGAGTAGAAATAGACAGAATATCACTTTAAACACCGTTTCTCATTAATAGATCACAGAAAAATCCGGCAGCAGTTCGGTTACAACTTGAACGATCTGTAACAAATGAGAAACATACACTACCTATATATAGGGGAGCTGATTTCGCTCCAAATGACATAATGTCATTTCGAGCGGAATCAGCCCTTAACAACATAAACTTTACAAAACAGCCCCTACACTATATATAATTGACATTTCTGACCCCTAGACCCTATACAAGCTTGACTAAGACGCAGGCTTTAGACATTCATGCATAAACAAAAATTTTAACATAAAGCTTGTTTTTGAAAGATCTAAAGTTATTAAGCATGGATCTTGAAAGATCCATGGTTAAACATGATGTTAAACATAATGATCTTACTAATAAACATAAAAGTGGTTTTTAGAACATGATTTAAAAACTTTGAAACCATTAAACTGATAAATAAGTTGGTTAATAAAATAAAGTCTTACAAAAGTTTGTTTAAAAACCACAAGAACACTTATTTTTGGAAAGATCATAATATGTTAAGTGTAGATCTAAAAGACTACACGTTTTTAACAAGAATCAAGTTCACCATGATGTTTCATATGAAGAAATTAGTGTATGTTGGTGATGATTGTTGTTGAAAATTGTTTTGATGATTGAAAAGAGAATAAACACATGTTTTGAAAACATGGGAAACCTCCATTTTTAGGGAAAACTATGTCAAAAATTTTATAAAATTTTGACACCTAGAAAAATATAAGTTTTGCTGAAACTTATTCCCTAAAAATTCACCTAAAAATATTTACAAAGGTTTCCCTAATTTTTTGTGTAAATTTCAAGTTAAGAAATGATGATTTCTTCAAGATAAAAATTGATATTAAGTATGTATATTTTTAAGGAAAATATATATATTTATTGATCACCAAATTTTGTGCTAAGTGTATATTATGTGTATTATATGTAGTAGTGTATTAGGAACTTGAAAATACACTAAATACACCCAAGGAGTATGAGTACAAAATACACATACAAATACATGAGAATACCTAAGTGTACAAGTGTACAAAAATTCCTCACAAAGAAGCACATGGAAAAATACAAGAAAATATATTTATAAAAATATATTTCTTAACATATTATTTAACTTGGACTAGTTATGAACTTAAAAATATAGTTTTGGACAAAAATATATAACCAATACCAAGTATCAAAATTTATACAAAATCGGGTGAATATTAAGAATAACCATATATATTTTATAGCATGACCAAAATATATATATTTCATACAAGTCTTAAAAATATATTATTTTTAAGAAATATAATTCCGGAAAGTAATAAAAAAATCAAAGTATTGATTTTTGGTGAAAAATACAAAATACACAAGTATTTACATAAAATACAAAGTATACTTTCTTAAGTATACTTGTACAAAAATAATGTTGAAAATATTCTTTCACAAAATACTTATATTTATTTTTGGGAAAATAATATAAGTAACATACATAGTTAAAAATATAAATTATTTTTAACAACAAAAACATATACATAAACAAAAGATGGTGATTTGTACTTGTGTGATACAAGTTTAGTGACTAACATTAATAGAACACGTATAGGTCACGACGCTACCGGTGAAGTCTACGACGTAGGAAACGCAAAGTTGTGAGTTCATGTCCCCACTTTTAAACTTTTACTTGTTTTCTAAACTTGGGGAAAATACATGTGTTATGGTATGTTGAAAACAAAAACTAAGGAATGACACATAGATCACGTGACGAATAGGGTACCATAAGCACCATTAGTCAACGTATACATTTAGACCGCGGAACAAAAGGGTTAGATCTAATGGGTTTCAGGCAACCCCACTCTTGGCCTACTTCTACCAATGAGTGCTTTTGTGTCTCAGTCGATCTTGACAAAAAATGCTAGGTTTGGTGGCTTCCTATGTCGTGACATATGTTAATGTCATAGCTAACCATTAGCGATCTCGTATTTCTTACATTTGCAGAAATACTTATTTCATACAAATTACATACCATGTTTTCATTCAAGTATATAAACATTCAATACAAAAACTGCATGAATTCACACCAACATCATGTTGACGATTTTTCCAAAACTCACATGAATTTCAGGTAACTAAAGTGGATGTGCGCGCGGTCTTACGCTTGCTCCAAGATGTCGCTTTTGTTTTAGTCATGTCATGTCAAGACTCCGATGCCTGTTTTGTGGGATTTGGTTACTATATTCCATCTTGCGTGGGATATAAGAATCAAAACCTTTATGATCGTCTTTAAATTAAGTTGCAAACTTTTCAGACAATATGTTGTCTTGTGATGTAAACACTTAACCTATGTTATGTTTTTAGTTATGTAATGTTAATGGCATTTGGAGTTATTTTACGAGCATGTAGTATGTTTACCATTCGTATGCAATGAGAACCTTTCAGGATCACACCTCGTGCTTCCGCCTTAGAAAGGGGTGTGACATTTGCTGCGTGGTTTGACAGAAAACGATTAAGCTTGGCTAAGCGGCCGGCTAACCTTTGCATTTCTTTGATCGTGCGCGGTGACGGCATTCGTTCGATGGCTTGAACTTTTTCGGGGTTAACTTTGAAACCGCCGTTTGTAACCATGAAGCCTAGAAACTTGCCTTCCTCCATGCCAAAAGAGCATTTCGCTGGATTCAGCTTCATGTTTACGCTTCTTAGAGAATTGAACGTCTTCTCTATGTCCTTCAACATTTGGTCCTCTTTAGGACTTTTGATTACAAGATCATCAATGTATACTTCGATATGTTTCCCAATGTCATCACCAAATATCTTATCCATTAATCGCTGGTAGGTTGCGCCAGCATTTTTGAGCCCGAAGGGCATCTTTGTATAACAGAAGATTCCGATGTCGGTGCGAAAGGCTGTTTTATCTTCCTCTTCTAGCTTCATCTGGACTTGGTGATATCCCTTGTAACAATCTAGAAAACACTTCCATCTGAATGGCACGAGAGTATCTATTTTCTTATCGATCTCTGGCATGCTTTGTTGAGGTATGTGTAATCAACGCACATGCGCCATCCACCAGAAGACTTCTCGACCATTACAGGGTTTGCAACCCAGCTTTGATAGCGCACCTCTCGCAATATGCCTGCTTTAAGTAACTCGCACACTTGCTCATTCATAGCTTTTGTCTTATCAGATCCTAAGCTGCGCTTTCTCTGGACCTTGGGTTCAACAGATGGATATGTGTTTAAGCAATGCTCTGTGATGTCGTGCGGGATGTCCGTCATATCAGACGGGGTCCAGGCGAAGATGTCCATGTTTCGAAATAGTAATTGCTTGAGGTGCGTCCTGATACTTGGTGAAATTACGTGGCCTATTGTCACCATTTGCCCGGGGTACTTGCGGTTCAAGACCCATTTTTCTGGTTCTGTTGTTGAGACTTTAGCTGCCTTGATTGGGCGCGCGTCTTCTGCTGACATCACCTCTTTCTTTGAGTAGATGATTGCCACCCCCGTTTCGGTCGGGAAACCGATGGCTGAATGGGGCGTGGAAGTCACCATATTCATTTCTCCCTGGGTTTCTCTGTGAATTAGGACGTCGTGTCTTGACTTAACTGGCATCACCATGAAGTTAACGGTCGTAGTTCTTGAATGCTTCCCGTCAGACAGCGTGAGGGGGAAGCTGATTTGGCCCAATGGGAAGACTCTCTCATTGCAGAATCCGGATAGAGGATAATCAATAGGCTCGAGACGCGCTTGGTCTTCTAGATCAAACTGGTTGAAACATTGTTCATAAATGATGTCAGCTGTGCTTCCTGGATCGATGAAGACGTATTCTGTTCCATAGTGGCCTATGATGCCAGTGATGACAACGGGGCGCGTGACGCGTGTGACAACTGGCACCAAACCGGTAATTTCCGTACAGTTTAATTATTACTTAATGTCTGCAATTATGTGCTTAAATGTCAACATTGTCTGATTTCATGCTATACATGTGAATTCATGCACGTTTTATACTTCAAATATGGCTTTATGCATTAATGTTAGCGTTGCGTTAAAAAGACTAGTAAACTCACGGGTAAGACACATTGTGTCAGCAATTCTGCAGAAAGCAGTCAGATAATGGAATTAAGGCCTAGGAGTAGGTCCAACATCTGAAATACATTAAAAACCCAAGTATAGATACAAGGGTTAACATATAGACTTTCCGGAAGCTAGAATATGCACTAAAAAGCACCCGAAACGCACCTTACATGCAAAATTCTGCACAAATCAGCAATAAATCAGCTATAACCAGCTTTTTAACACATAAATATCATGCAGAATTCATGTTTTATTATCCAGAATGCTTTCCTAAGTGTCGGGAATTAAAAGTGTCACAAAAGGGTACATAAAGAACACTAAACGGAATAGTTGGACACTTTAACGAACCGGTATCTAACCAAACAACCGGACACTACCCGAAACACCAAAATTTTACTAGAAGCATTGTTTTAATGTTTCTGAGCTAGTTATGATCCCCGAACACCCTAACACCCTATATAACACATGTTACACATGAACACTAATCAATACACTTAGAATCCTAACTAAACACTTAACTTAACATTTAAACCCAACCAAGACCCCCCCCCCCCTTAAGTGGACGGTCACCATGTGACCCCACCAAGATCTTGCTTAATCTTCTCTTGATCTTGCTTGGATTCACCTAGATTTGTTTAGATTATGTAGTGTACTTAACAAACACAAGACCCATTGTACAAAACTATTAGATGGTTATAAGATGACTTGAAGCTCTCATTCTAACACACACTACACACACCACTCATCTCTCTCCCTTGCTCCCTCCTCTCGACCGAACATAGCACCAAACACCACCATCATTTCCAACTCAATCCCATCCATTCCAAGACCATCCTAAGGTGTAAGAAGGTGATTAAGGAAGTGTGGAGCTTGTGGATCTTGAAGGACCTCTCCCATTAGCTTTTATCCTCCACATTTGCCATCATCAACTTCTTGTGTTCATCCCTAGCCATAGAGCTATTACGTAAGACCCTTATGATCTCTTGTTACTTCATATTTTGATGGTTAAAAGATGCTGAACATTCTTAATCTTGAAAAACACTAAAGAACATGATCATGAACCTTTAACATAAGCTTAATAACATAAGAATACATGTTGATTGTGTTGATTTACTTCTTGATGATTGATGGTTTGTGTTAGTGATGTCAGACATCATAAGAAACCTACTAGATTGTGATTAAACACATGATCTAGTAAGTTAAGGTGGTGATCTTGTGAAAGACCAAGATCATCATACTTTATGTCTTCATGAACTTGAATGATGAAATTGGTTTTCATATGTAAAGATGATTTAAACAAAATACAAATCTTGTAAATAGATGATTACAAAAATAATTTTCCCAAGAAACCAAGTTTATTTATAAGATTTACAAAGTCATGGTTTCTAAGTAAACTAATCACATTTTTAGTGTTAAATCAAGACTATGAACATGATTGTAACAAGAAAAATACAAAAGAAATAATTTTAGAAAAATCATCTTACAAGTTGTAAATGACTAAATCTTTCAAGAATGTGATTTGCAAACAAATAACAATGTTTTAAAGGGTAACTAAACCTACTAATTAACATGGTAAGTTACTACAAGTTTTTACAAAAACTTCAAGTTCATGATGTAGTGTAATTTACTTGATTTTGACACTCGGTAAGTGTTGAATGAGTTGTTGATTGTTGTTAATTGGTTTTGATGATTGAAAAGAAAATAAACACATGTTTTGAAAACATGGGAAACCTCCACTTTTAGGGGAAACTATGTCAAAATTTCTATAAAATTTTGACACTTAGAAAAATATAAGTTTTGGTGAAACTTATTCCCTAAAAATTCACCTAAAAATATTTACCAAGGTTTCCCTAATTTTTGGGTAAATTTCAAGTTAAGATATGATGATTTCTTCAAAATAAAAAGTAATATTAAGTATGTATATTTTTGAGGAAAATATATATATTTATTGGTCACCAAATTTTGTGCTAAGTTTATGTAATATGTATTGTATGTGATAGTGTATTAGGACTTGAAAATACACTAAACCCTCCTAAGGAGTAAAAATACAAAATACACATACATCATGCATAGACAAATACATGAAAATATATTTATGAAAATATATTTCTTAATAGATTATGTAACTTGGACAAGTTATGGACTTAAAATGTATTTTTGGACAAAAATACATAACTCGGGTGAAAAATACAAGATACTTATATTTATTGGAAAAATAATATAAGTAAGATACATAGTTAAAAATATAAATTATTTTTAACAACAAAGAACACATACATAAAAGATGGTGACTTGTACTTGTGCGATACAAGTCTAGTGACTAACGTTAATAAAACACGTATAGGTCACGACGCTATATAAGCAAACCCGGTGAAGTTTACGGCGCAGGAAACGTAAAGTTGTGAGTTTATGTCCCCACTTTTAAACTTTTATATGCTTTCTAAACTTGGGGAAAATACATGTGTTATGGTATGTTGGATACAAAAACTAAGGAATGATACTTTAGATCATGTCACGAATAGGGTGTTATAAGCACCATTAATCAGTTACATACCAAGAGCGCGGAACAAAAGGTTAGATCTAATGGGTTTCTGGCAGCCACACTCTTGGTCATACTAGTACCAAGCAGTGCTTTTGTGTCTCTAGTCGTGAATCGACAGTCGTGGATTCGACAGCTAAAAATGCCTATGGTTTGGATGCTTCCTATGTCGTGTCACATATTAATGGCCTTGCAAACCATTAGCGATCTCGATTTCCTTATATTTACAGAAATACTTGTTTCATACAAATTACATACCACGTTTTCATACAAGTATACAAACATTCAATACAAAAACTGCATGAATTCACACCAACATTATGTTGACGATTTTCCAAAAACTCACTTGTATTTCAGGTAACTAAAGTGGATGTGCGCGAGGCCATACTCTTGCTCTTGGATGTTGTTTATGTTGTTAGCTATGTTGTGTCGAGACTCCTATGCCGTTTTGTTGGTTTTGGTTGTTATGTCCCACTCCGTGTGGTGATATAAGGACTAAAACCTTTATGTTCATCTTTTAAATAAAGTTGTAAACTTTTCAGACAATATGCTGTCTTGCGATGTAAACACTTAACCTATGTTTTTAGTTATGTAATGTTTTGGCATTTGGAGTTATTTTTACGAGCATGTAGTATGTTTACCAATCGTATGCAATGAGAACCTTTCAAGATCACACCTCGTGCTTCCGATTTAGAAAGGGGTGTGACAGCGCGTGGTCCCACGTACACCACTGTAAAAATGACTTATTGTTCTTGCCATGCTGGCAAATGGGCGCTTGCCCTTGTTTCTCGCGCTGTGCCTTGGTCCATCGACCATGTGAGTTTCCAGGCGCCTAACCTTCTTCTGGTTTCCATCGTCATTCCTTTGAATCTGGCGCGTTTCTTTGCGCACGTTCTTCACCAGGTGGCTTAACTTGCCACTCTTTAAAGCCTTCTCGATCTCTTGCCTTAGGCTGATACAGCCATCTGTCAAATGACCTGTATCCTTGTGAAAATCGCAGTAAAGATTGGGGTCTTGCCCCTTCTTGTTGGTCATTAGCTTAGGCGCTTTAAAATCGTGGTTCTCCGTCATAAGAACTTCCTTCGGAGTTTTAGTGAGCGGAGTCCAATGTTTCTCTCGGTTCTCATTCTTTACTGCCTTACGGTAGCCGATACGTTCAATTGTGTCCCGCGCATCTTCTTTGAAGCGAGGCCTTTCTTCGTAACCGCTGGATTGGCTTGCCTTCCATCCAGGGTTTCTGTTTCGCTTGCTATTGTCGCGCGAGTTTGCTCTTGAAAAACGATCTTCGGTGTAGAGCTTTTGGTTCCTACCAATGATTCTTAAGTCTGCGCTACAATCTTTGCAGCTGCCATGAGTTTGTCCCATTCTTTGGGCATACCGTCCTTTCCTGTGATAGTTCTGATTAGACTATCGTAACGGATGGCCTTTTTGAAGTGGGCGCGCATTAATTGTTCGCTTACACCTCCAATCTCTAAACACTCCTTGTTGAAGCGAGTAATGAAATCTTCTAACCCCTCATTTTCTCTAGGCCAGATGTCTGTCACTTTGGATGTATCGCGCTGATAACGTCTCTGTTGGCTGAAGTGGGCTATAAATTGGTCTCTGAAGTCGACCCATGACTTGATTTTTCCAGGTGGGAGGCTGTTGAACCACGCGCGAGCAGCCCCCGTGAAAGTCTGGATGAACAGATGGCACCACATTGGCATGGTCCATTTGTCCTAAAACACCGATGCTTGTTAATACTCGGACATGATCATCGGGGTCAGTGAGACCGTTCAACTTTCCCACTGTTGGAGGTAGCTTTGCTTTTTCTAGCGGGGCTAGAGCGATGATTCGGATAAACTTCGAGTGTTCAGCAGCTTCTGCTGGTCTGTAAAAAGGCTAAAATCACGCATTGCTTCTTCGTTGTAGGCGGCGCGCGGCCTTGTTCTTTAAGACTCATGATTTTTCTGCAAACGATTGAAGACTGAAAAGCCTTCATCGTCTTGCCAAGTAGGATCATCCGGATCTGTGTCGTCCCATTCGTTGTTCATGTTGCGCGGCCCTAGCCGGCTATGAACTGGGCGCCTATGTTGCGCATTAGATGGATGGTTATAGTAACTGCCTGTCTCCCCGTACGTGTCGCGCGTGTCGTGCACACTCGGTCTTCTTTGGGGATGAGGCCTGTTGAATTGCCCTTGAATGTTTTGCTGAGGTGGTGGTTGGCGTGCCCCCTGAGTTGGACCCGGAGGTGTAACCAAGGATGGTTCCGCTTGCAGAATCGCCTGTTATGTACTTAAAGACTGATAAGCAGCATTTATAGTAGCAATCTGCTTGGCATACTAGGAGGCGAGGGTTTGGCCTTCTGGCAGCCCTAATAGCGCTGAAATGTTTGGATTTGGAGCTGGGTTTGATGGACCAGCAACGTTACTCGCTGGGGGTACCCGTTTGAGTGATACGAGTGATGCTCGCGTGGGGTCCCCTGGTGTTTGTTCCTTTGCCTTCGACTATCTCGTCAGTAGGATGGAGTTGGACGTGCGAGTTGTCCTCCCCCATTCCTACTTGAGAGGCAGTGCTGAAGCCAAAATCAGGAACTCCCTGACCAGCCATGATCGAGAGAATGGAAAAAACTCAGAAAAAAGAAGATGAAGTGATTGTAAAAAATCGGTGGGCGCCAATGAAGAAACACGGAACTAATTTTAGGTTATTAGTTGGGATTATGTTTCAAACATGAGGGTTAATCTTCTTAATCTTTCCTGAGCTCAAGTGTGATCCTTCCTTCCTGCAAAACAGTAACACCCCATTAGCTCGTTAAGAGGGGAATATAGGGGCTTCCCTCTTAACCAGACTCCGGTGTGAGAATAAGTAACTGTTCTCAGGAGATAAAAGTGTGTGTTAAGAGTGAGAGTAGAGAGAATGGAATGTTTAACCTGTGTATGAAGGTCTTTATTTATAGCCGGAGTGGTGTAGGAGGAGATGGGCTGATGGGCCTTGGGCCGGAATGTGACAACAAGTAATATCCTTTTTGCCTCTCAGGTGTCGACCGTTAGTGGCTTCTAGAAGATCTTCGGTGCTGGCGCACCACGTGTCCGGGTTGTCGGCCCTGTTGTCCTTCTGTCATCAACAGGTAAGTGGAGATCATGGGGCAGTTGTCGCTGCCCCCTGATTGGTGCCACATAGGCGTCCTTGTGTACTTTTTGTCTCCTGCACGATTGTTAATCGTGGAGCACGATAGGGTACAGCCTGCTGGACGCTGATTGGCTCGCTTTTCTGCCACCTGTACCTTTGATGCTTCCTGAAGTGTTCCTGCGCCGCTAACCTCGCGCGACCCTTGGTGTGTGTCCAAGTAGTCGGCGCAAGGTTCAGGGGTTGAGGGCCCTTATTCAGGATGCTAAAGGTGGAAACTGATGTTATGCCTTGCTTGGACCTCGCGCACGGCTTAGTTGTTGGCAAAGTATCTCGCGCGAGGTCTGCAGAATACCCAGATTAGAGAATAAGGAGGATGGTTCAGCGCGCGACCTGATTGGCCTGCGCGGCTTTTTGGGACCATACCCCTTCATGGCCTAAATTCTAAAGTCTAAACCACAAAAAAATGATTTGTAAATGAGCCTTACTTGAAATTGGTATGAGTTTACTACTTAAAAGAATTATATTTATATATATAAGAGAAGGATCCGTTAGAAACCACCCTTTATTGCGAGAACCGCGAGAACCAATGTGAGTATAAACAAAAATACCTAAAAATCTAAAAAACACATAATTTTTTTTAATATTTTTATGAAAAAATCGCTGCTTTTCGTTATTAAAAATTTTAAATTTTTTTAGCAACTAAAAGTAGTGATTTAAATAAAAAAATATTAATTTTTTTGGGGTCGATGGGGTTAGGTATTTTTGTTTTTTTATGCTTTTGGGAGGGTTTAGTTTTTAGCATTTAGCTTGAGAGGGAGAGGGGGTAGTTTTTTTAATTTTTTTTTTTGGGGGGGGGGGGGGGGCTAAGTTTTTTAGATTTTTTGTGGTGTAATGGGTTTATTTTGTTGTGTTCACATTAGTACTCGCGGTTCTTGCAATAAAGGTGGTTCTCGCATTAACCTTACCCAAAATATATATCGGATTTTTTTAAAACAATATGCCCTGCGAAATCATGGGTCATGTGCAGAAGTCCTCCCCGCACACCATCTAAGCCTCTCTTGTGTGCTACATACGAGACTCGAAACCTAAAGATCATGGGATTGCCAATACACCATAGTTCATTTGCAAATAGTTTACTATCAATTTTTAATTACTTGATCATGGACGATTGTACTATAAACAATTATCATATAAAATCTAATCTAAAAAAACGCATTTATAATTTTTTTTATTACCAACTATTAAACTTTTCTTTTGTTTTAACTCTTGTAATACAGAAAGTTTCTACATGTAGCCAATGTAGCTGGTTTTATTGTCGTTGAAAATCAATCCCCCGCCGATACGGAGCGAGACTAGTTTTTGCATGGCAACGAGACTAGTTAGGACGAGAAATAAAATTATACGGTTTCATCATAAAAAAATATATCTGTGAAAATAAATTGAAGAGTAATTTTCTATTTTCGTACCTATGGTTTGTCCATTTTAACTAGTCTAGTCCAAAAATCTAATTTATAACAAAACCAATCCTAAGGTTTGCATTTCTTAACGCTTTTCATCTAAATGACTAACTTTGTTGGGATTGAACCCTACCAAAGGAACAGATAATTAAAGCCAAAACTGGATCAGAGCAGTGGATCCAGAATAAGCAGATGTTAAGTATACAAATCTCTCCCCTTGAAAGTGGTTTCAACATCTGCTGACCTCCTATCTACTGATCGTACAAACTGCTGACCTACAAACTGCTGACCTACAAACTGCTGATCAAGTAAAAGACTGATGAAAGATTAAAGCTCTGCTGTTCAATCTACTGCCTTGAGTCAAGCTCTGCTGATCATGACAAGTACTGCTGGGTTCACATCAGTGGAAGGATGCAGCAGTAGTTTAGATGTCTTTATGTATTGAAATGTAATAACAGTAGTTAGCATAGCAGAGGTTGTATAGATCAGAGGTTAGAGTTTGTTAGGAGGTTAGATGTCACTTTCATGGTGACGTCAGCTTAGATGCTTCAGTGGTTTGCTCGTGCCTATAAATAGAACAGTACCATGCACTGTTCTATTTAGCTCTTTACAAAATCTTCTTCCTGCACGAACAAACACTGTGAGCTCAGGCTGAGGGGGAGTTTGCGTTCATACATGCATTGTAATCATTATTGAAATAAATTCAATCTTTCGGTTCTTTGTTGAAAATGTTTGATTAAAGCAATTCTCTCATTTGATTGTGTGCAAAGTTTGGTTCCATCTCAATTGCACTGCACAACTCATTCATTTTCATCTTAATTCAAACATAAAACACATCAAAACCAAACTCAGATCCTAACAATTGGTATCAGAGCTTGGACAGTCAAATTTGATTTAACAATCATTTTGACATAAATAGTTCAGCTCATAATCGTTGATACTGATAGTTTGTTCGTTTGTTGAAAAACAGAGTAAGGTTTAATCACCATCAAAGTTGATTAATCAGTACCTGTAAAACAACCAGGATGACGTCACAATCACAAGATGATAAGAATAACATTGGCTCTCTTTTCAAACCACCTATGCTTAAACGAAATGAATACAACATCTGGCAGAGAAGGATGGGTCACATCCTTGCTCAACAGAACACTGGATGTTGGAGGTCTGTTGTTTTTGGTCCCCATGTTCCTATGGTGCCAAGTGCTGAGGATGCAAAGAAGTTCGTACCAAAACCATCTGAAAACTATACTGAAACTGATTTTCAAAAGTTCGAACTCGATGCCAAAGGATTTAGCATCATAGCATCCGCATTACCAAATGAGATCTATGCTGGACTGTTACATTGTAACAGTGCCAGAGAGCTGTGGGATGCACTGAAGGAACAGTTTGGGGGAACAGAAGAAGTCATTGAAAACAATAGGGAAATTCTGAATCAGCAGTATGAAACATTTTGTCACATCAAGGGTGAATCATTGACTCAGCAATTTGAGCGATTCAGTTGTCTCATTAGTGAACTAAGGCTTGTTAAAGTAACATTTCCAAATTCAACTCAAAATAGCAGGTTCCTTAGATCACTACCAGAAAAATGGGATACCATAGCTTTTGTTACTAGAAACTCTGCTGAGTTCAAAGATCTGACCCTGACCCAACTTCATGGTAGACTCCTGACCTATGAAAGGGAGTTAAACCAGAAAAAGAAGTTGCAAGAGTCTGGCAAAGTTGCTGATGATTATTCATTCGGTAGCACAGCTCTTTTTGGTCAGGAAGAATCTGGTAGCAGTGGTAAGGATCAGGGTTATGATCACTTTATTGATATAACTGCTGGTGGAAATTTTAACAACCCTGATCCTCACTCTGCAAATTATGCTTTTACTGCAAATTGTGAAAACCAGATGTCAGATAACTTGTGCTTTGAACTCAATGATTTGCAACACTTTGATCCCACTGACTTAGAAGAGATGGACATTTTGCATCAGTTGGCTTTGCTTACTGTAAGAACAAGCAAATTCTACAAAAGAACAGGGAGAAAATTCCCAGGGTTACATGGGAATTTAAGGGTGGGGTTGGATAAATCAAAAATTAAGTGCTACAAGTGCAATAGGCTAGGTCATTTTGCTAGGGAATGCAGGAGTCAAACCACTGGACCAATAATCACTCATCCCAGCTCAAATCCTAGACCACAACAGCAAAGCACTGTGCACTATACCCAATATACCCCTGCTGCCCATGTTAACACTGCTCACTATGCTGCAACCCCTGTGCCTGTGCATTATGTTCAAACCACTGTTCCACAAATTCAGTATGTTCAAACCCCTGTCCCTCAGGCACAAGTGCAACCTGTTGCACCTCAACAAACTGCTCCAACAGTGGTACAACCAGATCAACAAAGCTTTTTCACCCAAGGTTTTGTTGACTGGAGCAGCATGCCTGATGAGCTTGGTGATGAAAATTTTGCACTCAATGCTTTTAATGATCCTTCTAATGATGAATTTTGTTTGATGGCATTAGAGTCGATACCAGAAGGGGTAGAAACTGAAGGTGAACAGCTGAGTGATGAAACAGTGGATAAAGTGGCTGAAGCAGTGGTTACTGCAGTTGCTGGTGAACTACTGCTGGGAGAAAATTCAGAAACCCTGATTGAACCACTGTCTGACCCCTGGTCCGAAGATGACAAAGAAGAAAAGGAAGAGAAGAAAGCAGGTGAGAAAGAAGATAGAGCTGATGAAGAAGGTGATTATAAATGTGATTGTGTCATGATGACTGCTGCTAAGGTAACACCTCAAGTTCTGGAAAAACTGTGTTCAGACCAATGCATTATTGCATTTGCTAACATCAAAGAGGTAAATGAAAACCTTAGGGATAAAGTCTTATCTGATGAAGTCAAATTTGAAAAGTCATTAAAAGAACTTAGAAACAAATTGGCTGAAAAAGATAAAGAAATCAGCAGTCTCAAAGAAGAGCATAGCATAACCAAGACTCAGCTTCAAACTATGGTAGAAAAATACCAAGTTTGCAAAAAGGAGTTGGAGTCCACCCAGATCACCTGTGAAAGATGGGTGGAATCTTGTAAAGGGTATGAGGTTATGCTTGAGAAACAGCTTGAAAGCAATGTCAAGTTTGGTGTAGGATATAGAAAATATGATGATCTTGTAAACACTGTTGGAAAACAAGCTGGTTCATCTGAAATTAAACCAACAAACAAGAATGGCCAAGAAGTGAAAATCACTGATAAACTTGGTAACAAAATCACACTTGAGAGACCAGTGGGATCCTCTACTTTTGAGGAAATTGAGAAATACCAATTTAAACCCACATGGTCTGATGAGTGTGACATTCTTGAAAATTTTAAACCCATGGATTTCACAACCACTGATGGTGTTAAAGCTCCAAAAGCAAAAGTCATTCCTCTCAAGGACATCCCAACAGAGGTTAAAAACTCTGTTGCAAAGGAGTCTGAAAAGAGAAAGAAGAGAGAAAAAATCAAAAACCTGTTTTGTGAATTTTGTGAAAAAAGGAATCATCTAACAAAAGATTGTTTCCATTTAAAAGCATATGACTTAAACAAAACAAGTGTCATTGTACCTGCTGAAAGCTGCATCATCTGTGGTAAACCAAACCACAAAACTCAAGAATGTGTGTATCTTAAAAACTTTGATGTAAAAAAGAATGAGTACACTGCAAAAACATCCTTGAGTCCATCAACATCATCTGTCAAATTCACCAAAAATCAACCACTGTTTGTGCCAGTCCAAACAGCTGTTACAAAACAGCTGAATCAAACATCTGTCCAAAGAGATGTTCAAGTGACTGATGCACCCCCTGCCAGCCAATTCAGAAAAGGCAAGGGACAATCATCTTACCAAAGGATTCCACATGTTTATGAGACCTACAAAAGGCCCTCTAAACCAAGAGTGAACAAGCATCCTTTTGGGTATCAACAGGTGATTGGTCAAAACCCACAACAGTGGTTAGAAAGAAATAGTCCTAAAACTGTCCAAACCCCTGACCTAACCACTGTCCATCAATCTGCATCCATCCCAGACACTGCTGAGACCCCATCCAAAGCCTTATTGGCTTTGGAATCCCTAATGAACTAATCCTTTTACTTCATGTGCAGGGAGCTTCTGCATGCTTAGATAGCCTTTGGTATGTAGATAGTGGAGGCTCCAGGCACATGACAGGATGTAAAGCCCTACTCAAAGATTTCAAAATCCATGGAGGGGGTGATATATCCTTTGGGAATAATAGTAAGGGGAAAGTCCTGGGGTCTGGTACAGTACAGTCTGGAAATGTAAAATTTGAAAATGTCAATCTGATAGACAATCTGAAATTCAACCTCCTGAGTGTTTCACAAATGAGTGATAAGGGGTATGGGTCATTCTTCACAAAGGAGTGTTGTAGGATTGTTGGACCAGAAATGGTTGAAAAGATTGAAGCAATAATAAAAACTGGAAAAACAAAACTTGTTGCTCAAAGAAGTGGCAATGTTTATGTTGTTGATATGTCAAAAGAGTGTCCCAGAACTGATGCCTGTCTGTTCTCAGCTGCCTCTAACAAAGAGACAGAACTTTGGCACAGAAGATTGGGGCACACAAATCTCAAGACAATCACTGAAATTTCAAAAAATGGCTTGGTAAGAGGCTTACCTCAAAAATTGTTTTCATGTCCTGAGCATTGTGTTTTCTGTTTAAAAGGAAAACAGCATAAAAGCTCTTTTAAGTCCATTGAAGAGTCCAAAAAAACCCAGTGTTTGCAAATGCCGCACATGGATTTGTTTGGCCCAGTTCAAGTCATGAGTCTCAAAAAGAAGAGATATTGTTTGGTTATTATTGATGACTTCTCTAGGTTTACATGGACTTTATTTTTACACTCAAAAGATGAGACTGCAGGCATTTTGCAAGACTTTGTGACACAGGTTGAAAAGCAATTTGACCTTCCAGTAAAAGTCTTCAGGAGTGACAATGGCACAGAATTCAAAAATAAGGAGTTGGATGCCTTCTGTGTGAAGAAAGGGATTGTAAGGCAGTACAACATCCCTAGAACACCAGAGCAAAATGGGGTAGTTGAAAGAAAGAACAGAACTTTGATTGAGGCTGCCAGAACCATGCTTGCTGATTCAGGTTTGCTATTAACTTTTTGGGCAGAGGCAGTAAACACTGCTTGCTATGTCCAAAACAGAGTTTTAATAAACCCCAGGCACAAAAAGACTGCTTATGAAATTCTGTATAAAATCAAACCACTGATCTCATATTTTAAAGTATTTGGCTGCCCATGCTCTATTTTGAATTTAAAAGATTCCATCTCAAAATTTGCAGCCAAAGTAGATTGTGGTTATCACCTGGGATACTCAACCACTGCCAAGGCCTACAAAGTGTTTAATACACGGACCAAAGCAGTGGAGGAGACTTTGAATGTAAAGTTTAATGAACTTTCATCAATGAAAATCCCAGCAAATCCTGCAGATTTGTTTGATCTTGATAAATTTACTTTTGAAAACACTGCTGTCAAGACTAACAGTGCAGGTCCATCAGAGAATTCACCACCAGACTATGGGTATGAGATCATCATTCCTCAACAAAAGTCTGCCACAATGGGAAAAGCATCAGTTGTACAAAACAGATGTCAAAGCTCAACCACTGCTACCTCAACAGTTGTTGACCAAAGTAGCCCATCAACCACTGCTTCCACATCATCAAACACTGCTGACAAAAGTCTCCAAACAGTGGATAAAATTCAGCATGTGTCCACACCATTACCTCCTATTCCACCACCTTTTGAAGCCACTGCTGGATCATCAAAGTCACCAGCAGTGGTTAGCTCAGATGATACACATTTGCAGCCTTCACCAACAAATGCCATCATACCATACCAAGGAGATTTAATCTTCTTGAGATCTCATCCACCTGATCAAATCATTGGCAACATCAATGAAGGGGTGCTCACTAGAAGCCAAACCCAAAACATTTGTCTTTTTACTGGTTTTCTATCTCTCCATCAGCCAGTCAAGTACCAAGAGGCACTGAAAGACAACAGCTGGGTAGAAGCCATGCAAGAAGAGCTCCAATAGTTTAAAAGACAACAAGTATGGGAGCTTGTACCACTGCCAAAAGATGTAAGTCCCATCGACACAAAGTGGGTCTTCAAAAACAAAACTGATGAAAGGGGCATTGTTGTCAAGAATAAAGCCAG
This sequence comes from Helianthus tuberosus, assembly GCA_030545235.1. Lineage (NCBI taxonomy): Eukaryota > Viridiplantae > Streptophyta > Magnoliopsida > Asterales > Asteraceae > Helianthus > Helianthus tuberosus. The sequence continues at coordinate 153,285,082 of CM060364.1, read as the reverse complement.
GCTTGTGGTTCAAGGTTATAGACAGGATGAGGGGATTGATTATGATGAAACATTCGCCCCTGTAGCAAGATTGGAAGCTATAAGATTGTTCCTGGCCTTTGCTGTCAACCACAGCATGAGGGTGTTTCAAATGGATATCAAAAGTGCTTTCCTCTATGGAACAATTCAAGAAGAGGTGTATGTTTGTCAACCTCCAGGTTTTGAGGATCCATTTTATCCAGATCATGTCTACAAGCTAAACAAAGCTTTGTATGGCCTGAAACAAGCACCTAGGGCCTGGTATGAAACTCTTTCCACCTTTCTACTCTCAAATGGTTTCAAAAGAGGTACCATTGATAAAACACTGTTTCTAAAATGTAGAGGAAAGGATTTAATGATTGTCCAAATTTATGTGGATGACATTATTTTTGGAAGCACATGTAATAAAATGTGTGAAGAGTTTAAGGAACTCATGACAGCTGAGTTTGAAATGAGTGCAATGGGTGAACTGCAATGCTTTCTTGGTCTCCAAGTTTAGCAAATGCAAAATGGAACTTTCATTCATCAAAGCAAATATGCTAAAGAACTTTTAAACAAATTTGATATGAATGATTGTAAACCATGAAGCACACCCATGGCAACAAATAAGCTAGTCATGTCTGATGAAAAGGATGAGCTGATTGACCAAACTCTATATAGAAGCATCATTGGGTCTCTTTTGTACCTAACTGCATCTAGGCCAGACATCATGTTTGCAACATGTGTCTGTGCAAGGAGTCAATCAGCCCCTAGAAAATCCAACCTTATTGCTGTAAAAAGAATATTCAGATACATAAAAAGTGCTCCCACACTTGGTATCTGGTATCCAGCTAATGGGAATATCAAGCTTTCAGGATTTTCAGACAATGACTTTGCTGGATGTAACACCACAAGGAAGTCCACATCAGGAGGGTGCCAGTTTCTAGGTGATTGCTTAGTTTCATGGCAAAGCAAAAAGCAAGCAGCTGTTTCAATATCCACTGCTGAAGCTGAATACATTGCTGCTGCAAGCTGTACAACCCAACTTCTGTGGCTTCAAAATCAGTTATTGGATTTTGGTATCACTGCCTTAAAGACACCACTCATGTTGGATAGCCAGGCAGCAGAAAATATCATCAAAAATCCAGTTTCCCACTCAACCACCAAACATATCGACATCAGACATCACTTTGTGAGGGATTGCTATGAAAAAGGTTTGATTTCTCTGCATCATGTTCCAACTAAAGACCAGCTGGCAGATGTGCTCACAAAAGCTTTAGATACATCTACCTTTGAAAGCTTGGTTTCTAGGATTGGCATGCTAAACATGGAATAACAAGCAAAATCTTGTTTTTCTATGAATAAAAGCATTAAAATGTTTTCAGAAAATCAAAAATCCATCCTTAAAAATAGCTAAAAATGAAGTTTTCATTAAAATCTTTAAAAGTCTGCCATAACCACTGTTTGTTCAAAAGTCTGCTCCACTTCAATGTCTGTCCACTGCTGAAAGTCAACCCTTGTTCTCTCATTCCCTTGGTAAACACTGTTGTTCAAAATCAGTGTTCTATCCACTGATATGCTATCCACTGATAGTGAAAATCATCCACTGCTTCCATTTGTTACCGTTGTAACCACTGCCATTCATCAGTAATTTTCATAAAAGTACTGTCCTTCATTTCATCAGGGGTTGGCATGTGGGCCGTACATAGTGAACAGTCCTTTTGTAACTGCTGCCACGTCAGCATTCACTTTTTCACCATAAAACCCCTTTCAAAACCCCAAACAGGGTTTTACTGTCGAATTGAATTCATAAAAAATTCTCTTCTCAAAGCAATTTTTCTTCAAATTCCTTCACAACCTTCTTCGATCATCATCTCCAAAATGACAAAATCGAAGTCATCTGCAAAACCCACTTCCAAATCATCTTCAAAAGAGGCCTCTCAAAAGGCTAAACACATCGAAATCCCACACAAACCGTCTCACAACCTTCTGGGTCTTCTTACAAAACCTGGAACCACCGATGCTTTCGACTCCATCATTGATATCATGTCTGCATCAAAGTATAAAACTTTGTTAATAGCAGACGCACCAATTTACTTGGCGACCCAAAGAGAGTTCTGGAAAAATGTAACCCTTGACAAACAAGGTGAGACTGTCATAGCCATTAACTCTTCTCTAAAGGGTAAAGCTGTCAAAATTACCCCACAATCCATCTCGGAAGTCTTTGAACTCAATGATCAGCAAGGTAAAACTTCTTTTCCTAAAAATGAGTTAAAAACTGATTTCCTTGAAAGGGGTTATGCAGAGCAAATGAAAAAGGATACCTTACAAAAAAGGTTATTTTCCACCTGCAACAAGATTTTTGTTCCATACTCTGCTTATGTGTGTTTCAAACAAAACCACCTCTTTTAATGAAATACCATTAAAGATTCAAAATCTGGGATATGCTATACTTCAAGATGAAGATTTCAATTACTCCCGAGAAATCTTTAATGATCTGGTTAAAAATGTTGATAACAAGCCATTCTTACTTTTTCCAAGATTTTTAAGTTACTATTTTCAAAAGAAACTTGGTAAGAATGATGCTGCTGCAATAAAACAAGGTGAATCTTTTCAAATAAACAGCTTAACTGCTGAAACTTTTACACGAATGTCAACACCTTGCAAAACACAAGCAGAGGTGCCTGAGCAGAATTTAGCAGCTACCACTGCTCCTCAGGTATCTGCTGCTGAGCCCACTGCTCAAGGTGATCAAAGTAGCAAAACAACTGCTTTGAAATCCAATCCTTTAATCACCAAAAAGCCAAACAAAAAGAAAACTCAAAACCCCCCAAACCTATCAAAAAGCCAACTCTGGAGGATGAGATACCAGAGCAATTGCCAGTGACAACACATAAGTCACAAGAAACCACTGCTGCTACTTCCTCACAGCAGTTGGTACAAATATCTCAACCCATAACTGAAACTCCTACTGCTTCTTCTCAAAAAGAACAGGTTGTACACATAGGGACTCCACAATATGCTGCTCTGGAATCACTTGCTTCCATCATCCACAGCCCAATGCCCGGGGCAAATTCTCTTTCTACACCTAACCTCACATCCACAATTCCCCCACCTACTAAATTATTGTTGGATGCTATTGATCTGAACCAGGCACAAACCAGTCCTTCTCAATCACGTATCAATGAGAATATACTTCAACAAATGACTGGGTCTGATGTATCAATCATAGCTAACCCACCAACAAGACCTAAGGAGGTTACACCCCTTGAGTTACAAGTAACTCTTGGTGGTAGTCCAAGTGAAGCAGCCACTACAAATGTTGAACCCACTGGTTTACATTTGGATAGTGGTTACATCAATAAGACTTCCTTGGAGGCAATTCCTTCCATAGCACCTCTGACATCCACCAGTGGATTTGTTTTGACCACTGGCAACATCAAAAGGTTGTCAAGTGTTGAAGGAAGAAGACCCCAGTACCAAGAAAAAGGGGCATCAGTGGTTAATGTTTGGAGTACACTCCCTACCTCAACCACTGATAAAACCACTGCTAGTGGGAAATCAGATGATCCCATTAAATTGGGTGATGGTTTAAAGTACCTAGAATTGACGGAACGAGTTGAAAAACTGGATACCTCTGTTGCAGAAATTAAAGAAATGCTGCATCAGTTGTTGAAAGTACAAAAGGTGCAATCCACTGTTGTTCCACCTCAAGCGCCTGCTCCACCACAAGCACGTGCTGCAAATGAGCTCTGGAATCTATTTCAACCTTATCTCCAACAACAAAAACAAATGGCTGATCAGCAACATGCAATACATGTACAAGAGCTGAGAAACACAATGGAGTCTAGGTTCAAGAACACTCAAGCAGACATCAAGGCTCTCAAGGCCCACATATTGAAAACCACTGGCACTGCTCCTCCAACTGTTCTCTTTATTGATCAATTACCCCTAGATAATGCCAAAAAGGGGGAGAAAATTTAGGAGTGGAAAAAGAAGGGAATAGATGATGGTCTTTACATTGAACTAGAAAGAGATGCTATGACCACAAAAAATCCTTTGCCAGATGGTGGCAAGAAGGTTGATGTGACCCAAAATGCACTTGATGAAGGAGTAGCAAGTGTAAAAAGGGACAGAGAGGCAAAGGATATGTCAAGGTGGAATGAGGAGAAAAGAGCTTACATGGAGCTGAATGCGCAGGGTTGCTCTGGGCTAAAGGATGTTCAAAATCCTGTGCTAAAAAGAAATCCCACTAGAAAAGTGAGGGAACCCAAGTCCACACCATCCAGACTCACAAAGCATACTCCAAAACCACCATCCAAAACCCCCCAACATCAAACCTCCACCCAAACAGTTGTTGTAACTCCTGCTGTATCAACATCTGTTGGTACTTCAGTTGTTTCAACATCTGTCATCACTTCAACACACACCACTTCAACACACACCACAACCACTGCCTTACCACCACCACCATCACCACCAAAAACAACCTCACCACCATCTCCTCCTGCCAAAAAGCTGAAGACATCAGATGTTACAACATCTGTTGTAATGACAACAGTGGTTGAAACACCAGTTGTTTCAACAACTGTTAGTCAATCACAAACCACTGCCATAAAAAACACCACCACTGATCCACCCAAAACATCATCTGCCTCTCCTACAATAAAAAAAGGAGAAGGACTTTCATACCAGATGATGATTCTCCATCACCACCACCAACATCTTCAAAATCTCTATCACTTGTTACAATACCCAAACCTGTTCCTCTTTCATCAGCTCAAATTCAAAAACCATTAGCTCCTGCAGGTGTTCAATTTCCTCTTGAACTCATAGCAGTCAGAGAAGAAATAAAATCTTTCTACTATGAGGATGATCCTGCTAAAAGGAGTCTGCCAACTGTTGAAGGATATCCAAGACCAAATAATATTGAAGAATATCTGAAAGTCAAAGCTAAACAAGCAGAGGATATCTCAAAAAGAAATTCACAAGGGAAATCTGATAGAGAAATTCAGCAGAACTATCAATACTTGCTCACACAAGTCAGATCTTTGGAACAATTTGCAAAGAATGTGTGCCAGCAAGTATCAGAAAAGGCAGATGAATCCCTGAGAAAAGATTATGTTGAAAACATCATGGCCCACAAGAAATACAAAGGAGAAAAACACATGTATAAGGACTGTACCATTCCTGAGCTGGAAAGTGAAGCAGCCAGGATTCAAGACATGATCAAGAATAAAGTGAAACATACTCCTCCAGATTGGGCAAAGTTCAAAAAGAATGTACCTGATAAAAAGGTAGAGCTGAGGAGAATGAAAGAGGAATTAGCTGCTGCTGATTATGGGTCTTTGAATCAAGTATTGAGATGGAAAGAAGATAGAGTCAGGGCTACCTACAAAAGCTTGGAGAAATTAAGAAAGACAGATCCTACTGCTCCATAAAAGCCTGACTATCCTGAAGCAGAGGTTTCAAAAAGACCATCAAAGCTGCAAATCAGGAGAGCTACTGCTCCAGCTGGTGCTGCTATCTACAAAAGAAAGCAACAAAAACAGTTGGTTACTGAAACAGTGGCAGAATTAATGGCAGGAGATGAGTTTGTAAAAGAAGGCATTAAGCAGATGATAGCTGATACTCTTGGCCTGAATCAACCTGCAAGTACTGCTCAGACAGTCATCAATAGGCCAGCATCTCCAAACACCTCATCAAATAAAAATCTCCCAAGAAACCCACATGACTCAAAAGTACTAAAGTGGAAAACTGACAAACAGACCCATGTACTGACAATGTTCAAGTCTAGTGGAGAAGTGAAGAAAATAACAAGGGAACAAGCACTTGGCCTAAGTCTTGAAGATCTGCAGGATCTCCTTGATCTTCCACTTAGCAGGGATGATGATGACACAGATGCCTTAGCCTTTGAGTTACAACTCAAAGGGCAAACAAGGGAACTGCTGATGAGGCAATAAAGATCTACAAATAATGATGAGTTTTGGCATTATCCGTTCCAGGGGGAGATTGTTGGGATTGAACCCTACCAAAGGAACAGATAATTAAAGCCAAAACTGGATCAGAGCAGTGGATCCAGAATAAGCAGATGTTATGTATACAAATCTCTCCCCTTGAAAGTGGTTTCAACGTCTGCTGACCTCCTATCTACTGATCGTACAAATTGCTGACCTACAAACTGCTGATCAAGTAAAAGACTGATGAAAGATTAAAGCTCTGCTGTTCAATCTACTGCCTTGAGTCAAGCTCTGCTGATCATGACAAGTACTGCTGGGTTCACATCAGTGGAAAGATGCAGCAGTAGTTTAGATGTCTTTATGTATTGAAATGCAATAACAGTAGTTAGCATAGCAGAGGTTGTATAGATCAGAGGTTAGAGTTTGTTAGGAGGTTAGATGTCACTTTCATGGTGACGTCAGCTTAGATGCTTCAGTGGTTTTCTCGTGCCTATAAATAGAATAGTACCATGCACTGTTCTATTTAGCTCTTTACAAAATCTTCTTCCTGCACGAACAAACACTGTGAGCTCAGGCTGAGGGGGAGTTTGCATTCATACATGCATTGTAATCGTTATTGAAATAAATTCAATCTTTCGGTTCTTTGTTGAAAATGTTTGATTAAAGCAATTCTCTCGTTTGATTGTGTGCAAAGTTTGGTTCCATCTCAATTCCGCTGCACAACTCATTCATTTTCATCTTAATTCAAACGTAAAACACAATCAAAACCAAACTCAGATCCTAACAAACTTGGTTTGCTTTTTCATTCAATTCTTGGTTAATTGACTAGAATATCCCCAGAGACTGAAATGGAGGTTAATTCTTATGTATAAATATATATATCGGGTAGGGTTCATTTGAGAACCACTCTTATTGCGAGAACCACGAGAGCCAATGTCAACATAAAAAATACATAGAAAAACACAATTTTTTAACATTTTTTTTTTAAAATCGCTATATTTCGTCCCTAAAAAAATCTTCGAGTAACAATTATCGATGCACATGTGCATATGTATCATTTCTTTGATAAATTCTGTAATACATTACCAGTATTATACAGTTGTACTTTCATTTACATTATTATCTGTAATACACTACGTTTTACATTAGCAATATTAAAAATGCACATATGCATCTATATGTATGAACATGATATAATTGTTTTGTTACAAAAAGTTTGTGATTTTGAATGATGAAGTAGGTCCATATTATGATGTAATATGTTGTTTGGTACGGTATGAAGGGTGTTGATGTACATGTGCATAAAGTAAAAATATTATACATATTGGTAATGGTAGTGTATTATGGATAGTATGAGGTAATGGTAGTGTATTATGGATGGTATGATAGATAAAAAGGAAAGTGTATTTAAAGTAATCCACCAAAATTCGAGTAACAGTTATCCTTGCACATGTGCATATGTATTATTTCTTTGACAAATTCTATAATACATTACTAATATTAGACAATTGCACTTCATTTACACTACCATTCATAATACACTACTTTTTATATTAACAATATTAGAAATGCACATGTGCATCTATATGTATGAACATGTTATAACGTGTTTTGATACACTACTTTGAATTCACTTTCCCTTTCATCTATCATACCATCCATAATACACTACCATTACCTCCCACCATCCGTAATACGATACCGTTACCTCCTACCATCCATAATACAATACCATTACCAATATTTCACTTTATTACATGTACATAGACACTCCTTATACCATCCAAACAAAATATTACATCATAAAGTGACAAATATAATAAAACCATCAACCACTAGATATAACAAAAAAATTCAGTTATATTTCATCACTAAAAAAATCGAGTAACAATTATCCATACATATGTGCATATGTATCATTTCTTTGATAAATTACGTAACACATTACTAATATTAGACAATTGTACTTTCATTTACATTACCATTCATAATACACAACTTTTTACATTAACAATATTAGAAATACACATGTGCATCTATCTGTATGAACATGTTATAACGTGTTTTGGTACACTATTTTAAATACACTTTCCCTTTTATCTATCATACCATCCATAATACACTACCATTACCTCCTACCATCCATAATACAATACCATTACCTCCTACCATCCATAATACAATACCATTACCAATATTTCACTTTATTACATGTACATCAATACCCTTTATACCATCCAAACAACATATTACATCATAAAGTGGCAAATATAATCAAACCATCAACCACTAGATATAACTAACCAAAAAACATGTATATGGGCCTACTTCATCATTTAAAATCACAAACTTTTTGTATCAAAACACGTTATATTATGGTTATACATAATGGTGCACATGTGCATTTTTAATATTGCTAACGTAAAAAGTAGTGTATTACGGATGGTAGTATAAATGAAAGTGCATTTGTCTACTACGGGTAATATATTACGGAATTTTTCCAAGAAATGATACATATGCACATGTGAATCGATAATTGTTACTCGAAAAAAAAAGTTTTTTTTGGCTAATGAAATATGGCGATTTTCTTTAAAAATTATTAAAAAATAAAAAAAATATGTGTGTTTTTTAGATTTTTTAGGTATTTTTTTTGTGTTCACGTTGGTTCTCGTGGTTCTCGCAATAAAGGTGGTTCTGGAATGAACCCTACCCTATATATATATAGAAACGGGATCAGGAGAAAACGCTCAAAAGTGTGAGAACGGTGAGAACGCTTCCTGGCCTAACACGTGTCACGCCGCTTAGAAAAGGGCGGGGGGCTTTTTTGTCCTTTCATCTTCTGCTTTTCCAGTTCCGCTTTTCCCAATATTGTTTTAATTTTTGTGGTTTAAGATTTTTGGCGTTAACCAAATTCAATATTTAATGGCGTTTAATGGTTTCTTTGTATTAACATTTTTGCGTTTATGGAGTTTATTCAAATCGTATGCCATTGGAACCCCAGGGGTCAGGAAATCTATCTGAATGGCGTTTTGCAAGGCGTTTTAAACAAGATGCCACATTGTTCTATTATTTTTTATAAACATTTTGGTGTTTGTGTTATCTTGGCGTTTTACTATTGTTAGATTATATTTCAACCACAGGAAAAAAAATTCAAGCGAAGAAAAATAAATTAAAAATCCTAATCGGATCTCTCTTCCCAATCTTCACTGTCATCAGTCTCTCTCTTCTTTAATAGTACTAGAACTGTCGCCAAATATATGGCGTTTTATGTAAAACTTAACAAACCCATTGGTTTGATTATTTTGCCTGCTCGTCTGTTGAACTGGCTTTTTTGTGAATGTTTGGGGATATAGATCTATGACGTGTGAGTGGGTTTTTCGCTTTTTCTTTATCTTGATCTTCATCTTTATAATCAACTCACTCTTCAGTGTCATTGATCTCTTCTCGTCATCCAAACTTTCTTCAAGAACAAAAAATACAAAATGCCATATGACTGGCATCTGTATCTTTTTCTTGAATTTTTGTCCATCTCATGCAGCAAAATCTTTCTGAGTTACTCCCTTCTGATAATATTTCATTTAGTGAAACTTCACGAAGAACAATTATGAATATCCAAGAAAGCATATTAGCAATCTTTGATTTTTTTTTGACGTTTTTCAGTGAGTGGTATTTAGTAGTATTGGCGTTTTTTTTTTGTTTGATCAAATGGAAGTTGCTGAGTCCTATTATTTTATAGGATGTCTTTTTGGCCCCTAAGTTAGGCGGTGCATTATTATAATAAAGTATTCGTTTTTTCAGTTATTGTTTGTAATTATTGTTTTTGATAAGCTTTATCTCTGAAGTCTGTAACACGTCCCATCTTTCAAATTTGGCGTTTTAGATTCTAATATAATAAATTTTTCCTATCTTCAGTATTACTGATTTGTATTTTCTGTTTCTAGTTACATTTTCAAGTTTGCTTTTTATTTTTTATTTTTTTTTGGGTTTTTTATAATACTTTTTCAAAGTAATTTTATTATAGTTTGGGAGTTTGGCGTTTAAACAAGCATTTTGGCTGTTTTGGCGTTTTTATTATATAAGGCGTTTTGATTATATAACAATCAACGGAAAAGGAAAATAAAAAAAAGAATACATAAACAATTGATCTTCCAAATCTTCACTGTCACCATTCTCTTTCTTCTTTTTTGAATCATGTTAACTGGCTGGTTCGACTTTCGTATGATTCATTTTGTTTTTTTTTGTTTTTCAAGTAGTTTTTTGTGTTGCTGTTTGGAAGCATACAGTCTGACATCAGCATCTTTTTCTTGAAGATTTGTCCATCTCATGCAGCAAAATGTTATTGAATTTAGACCCTTCAGCCAACAATCTTGAATTTTCGAATGAACGATGTTTGATTTTTTTAACTTTTTTGGCGTTTTACCGATAAAAAGAACGTTACGAAATAAGAGCACCTTAAACCTCAAAATTTGATCATGCTAAAATCAATAATGTTTTGCTGTATGAGATGGACAACATTGTTAATACTCGGTTAAGAAAGATAACTGACAATGTTGTCCACCCCATACAGCTAAACTTTATTGACAACAAAGCTCAATAATGTTTTTGTATGTTTTGGCGTTATAAATTAGATGAAAGTTAAGGATTAGTCAATAACATTTTACTAAATGAAATGGACAACATCCTCACTTAAGGATTTTGTCCATTTCATTGAGCGAAATCTTACAGACAACCAAACTGAATTTCAAAAAACGTTTTGGGTTAGAAGTTATTTGATGTTTGGGTTTTTTGGCGTTTCTAATGCGAATGGGATATATGAAATATGGCGTTTGGGTTTTTTTGTGTGTTTTTAATTGAATGTCTGAGATGTCGTATATATAGGATTTTTTTGGCGGAATTTTACTCTAATTAAGTTTGGCGTTTTATATATAATGGCGTTTTTACTGGGAATGGTCTGTGATTTTTGTTTTTGGCGTTTTATTTCATGAGATGGTGTTTTGTGTGGATAAGTCAAAAGACCCTTTTTACCCTTAATGAAGCGCGTCCACGTAATAAAATTGATGCTATTTACGAAAACGCCACCGCGCAAATCTAGTCCATTGATTGTTTTGATCGGACGTTCGATAAGTGTTCTCACCGTTCTCACACTTTTCACTGTTTTCTCTAAATCCCGACCCTATATATATATATATATATATATATATATATATATATATATATATATATATATATATATGGGGAAAGGTTCATTTGAGAAGAAATTTAATGTGAGAAGAAAAAGAAGAAAGGGCATATTAGTAAAATACTATTTCATTTATAACTCATATCTTTAATTTTTCTCTCTTTAATTAATTAGTCAACTAACCATTAATTATCCTACATATAATCTACAAAACCTACACATATCAAAATTTTCCTGCATATACCCTACACATTATAGAATTTTATCCTACATAGTCGAAATTTATCCTACACACCTCAAAATATATCCTACACAACTCGTAATTTATCCTAAACAACTAGTAATTTATTCTACAAGTTAAATTAAGTTGTTTTTCTAATTTGGAAAAAATATATATTTTGAAAAGGAGTTACAAATTTAATTTAGTTAGTTATTAAAGGGGAAGAATACAAATTAATGATTTATGTAAGTTTACTAATATACCCTTATATTAAAATTAAATGCAAATATTAAATGAAGTAAAATGAAGCATTTTTATTGGTTGAAACTTCTTCTTTTTTCTTCTTACAAAAAAATTCTTCTCATTTGAACCCTCCACTATATATATATATATAGGGAGAAGATCATGCGAGAACCACCTCTTATTGCGAGAACCGCGAGAACCAATGTGAACATAACAAAAAATGCCTAAAAATAGCTAAAAATCACACAAATTTTTTTTTAATATTTTTTATATAAAAATCGCTACTTTTCGAAGCAAAAAAAAAAATTTAAACATTTTTTTTTTGCCACTAAAAGTAGCGATTTGAGAATAAAAAATATTAAAAAAAAATTTTAGATTTTTTTAGGATTTTTGGGGGTTTAGTTTTTAGCATTTTAGCTTGGGGGGGGGGGGGGGAGGTTAGGTTTTTGGGGGGTGGGGGAGGGGGGTTTAGGTTTTTTTTTTGGGGGGGGGGGGTTAGGTTTTTTTTTAGGTTTTTTGGGGGTTTTAGTTTTTAGCATTTAGCTTGGGGGGGGGGGGGGTTAGGTTTTTTTTTTGGGGGAGGGGGGGTGGTGGTTAGGTTTTTTTAGCTATTTTAGGTTGTGTTCACATTGGTTCTCGCGGTTCTCGCAATAAATGGAGTTCTCGCATGAGCCCCTCCCTATATATATATATATATATATATATATATATATATTTAAATTGTATAACGTTTTATGTTAAAAACTAGTATTTTTACCTCGCGCGTTGCGGCGAGAAATTGGTTGGAATTTGTTCGCTTCATTGCGCTACCGACACTCAATATAACAACTGAAAGAGATAAAAATGAATATCGGTATTAATACCGATATTAAACCATGATGTAAACCCAAATGATTCAAGGGGGATGTTACCTACCTACGGTCGTTATAACTTCCAATGTAGAAAAGAATGATCTCTTTTGAATACGACTTTGTTTTCGATAAACACAAACGAAAGAAAGTTATTAGAGAAAAAATAAAGTATAAATCAAACGGGTTAATAGTGTTATAGAGTATACATACTAGAAATCAAACGGTTTAATAGCTTTATATAATATAAAGAGTGAAATTGTAAGTAAAAAAAATCATATTTGTATCTAACTAGTGGTTAACCCTCGCGTTGCGGGTGCGTGGGTCCTAAAATCATGCAAAATAGTAAAGTAAACGAACGACAATCAAAACCGTCAAAAATCATAAAACAAAAATGCAAATTTATAGTGCCATGTGACTAAAACGTAAGAAAAGACAAACGCAAACTTATACCATGAGTAAGCGTAAAATGTAGACAACCCCGAATTTTTACCGACAAAGCTTCAACCTAAAGACAAAAAAAAAAAGACAAAATTTAAAGGGGCAAAGAAAAGGGGTATTGGATTTTAATAATCCCAAGTTTCACTAATTGGCCGGTAATAATCCAAACTTCAAAAATTGCCTACAACAGTCTCAACTTGTAAGATTTTGGCCACCAATGATCCTTGTTTAACTGAGTTATAACCCAGTTAGTTTTTTGAAGTTTTGAGTGGCGGAGAAGGTCACTAGAGGTTGGAGATGACAAGTGCTGGTCTCCTTTGGTGGTTTCAGGGGTAAAGAAGGTCGTCGGAATAAGTTGCAGGTCACCGGAGTTGCGTAGATGGTGGAAATTTTAAACTTTTGAGAAGCGGAGAAGATTACAGGAGGTCGGAGATGATTGGTGGTGGTCTCGTTTGGTGGTTTCAGGGGTAAAACGGGTCGCCGGAATAAGTTGCAGGTCACCAGCCCAACAAGGTTATAACCCAGTTAGACAAGGATTATTGGTGGCCAAAATCTTACAAATTGGGACTGTTGTAGGCAATTTTTGAAGTTGGGATTATTACCGGCCAATTAGTGAAACTTGGGATTATTAAAATCCAATACCCCCAAAGAAAAACATGCAAATTTTTGAGGTACTTAACATGTAAATTTTGTTCACTACAAGATTAAAACACTATTAGTTTAATCCCCGCATTGTGGGGCTGGGTCGTAAAATCATGCTATGTGGTAAGTAAACAACGGCAAAAATTATAAAAAAAAAACTTGAATTTATACCGTCACGTGACGTAAAACATAGGTAAAAAACAAAGTCATACCTCAAGTTGACGTAAAGTGCATACAAACTCAAATTTATTGAGAAAGCTTAACCTAAAAACCGAAAAGAAAAAAAAAAAAAGCTTACAAGTCTAACATAAATATTACAAACATGAGGGACCAGACATATAAAACACACTACATGAAATAACAAAAATGTAAATACAGAACAAAAAATAAAGGCTCATTCTATTCACACCCCCTCCCTCCTGATTATACCCCCCCTTGTGAGAGGAAAACTGCCGGTCCCACGCAGGCCCCACCTGCAAGTATGTGAGAGGAGGGGGGTGTAAAAAGTAGATAGGGGGGGGGGTGTAGAAAGTAGCACCCAAAATAAATAAATAAATATATACATCACATTGTCCCTGTATGTTTGATGAGAAAATTTGACTGAAACTAAAGAAATGACATTTTTGTAGTTATGTTAAAAAGGAAGGGTTCTTTGGCTACTGTAGCTAACAACCTACTTAAGGGTGAAGGGAGTGGTTAAATAGGTGAAAGTGGCAAACTTCAAAATGGACCAATCAGAGTGTGCCATGTCAGCAAGTGTGAAAAGTTTAAACTTTGGTGAAAAGTGTTGGCAGTGGTTTAGACACTTGAAAGTGGCAAACTTTTTTTTTTCTTTTTCCTACCCTTCAATCATCATCATCATCATCATCATCACTTTCCATGTTTGCCGATCGGTGAGTTGTCCCCGATTTCACAAGAAGGCCGCGCGGCAAAGAAGGACGGCGCCGGTGTTGCCGCTCGGCAAACCGGTTTGCCGACCCCTTCACCGCTCCACTCCCTTCACCCTAAAATGTTAATATATAGTAATTGTTATATATAAAATATTATATATATATATAAAAACCAAGTTAGCTATTTGGATGAAAAACGTTAAGAAATGCAAACTTCAAAGTTCAATTTGTTATAAATTAGATTTTTATGCTAAAGTAGTTAAAATGCACAAACCCGAAAACAGAAATTTACTCTAAATTTAAATATTTTACCATGAAGTTTAGTATACCGACATAGTGAATCTAAGTTCTAACATAGAAAAAGAATTGTTTGACAAAAAAATACCTAAAAATATAATGACTCATATTGATTGAAAGACCAAAAAGTAGAAAGGATGACATCAGCTTAATTGTCTTCAGGTGAAAAAAAAAATGTTTATTAAAAAAACTGAAAAGATATTTGGTAAATCGTACATGTTTTTAGAAAAAGAAGGAAATTTACACAAAAAGAATGCCGTGCTTTATTAAAAAAATATCAACTTTATTGAAATATAACAATCAACATGTGATTTTTCTTTGTTTTTAGTAACCTATGCTAACACCAACTTTATTTTTAATGTGTTACTACAAATTTTATATTTTGCTTTCATAAATATAAGCGTTTAACATAATCGATAAATTTTGGATTAAAAGATGATAGATAGTTAGTTGAAACTTGAATTTTTTTTTCTAACTAATGAAACAAATAATTATTTTATATACAGAGTAAAGTTCTGGTACAAATAACTTTAACGTACTAAACGTACGAATAACGTATAGTAACGATGGCAATATCGTAATTATACGAACCCGTACCATTTCCCTTATTTCTACCCTTAATCAACAAAACACTCTCATTTTCTTAAGATCAAAGCCCTAAATCTCCAAAATTCTCCAATTCTACCATAAATCATGTCTACAAAGGCAATTTCAAATTGTTTGTAGCGTAATATATTATATAGTGTATAATTTTTGGAATTAGGTTTTTTCAAATTGATTCTCCGATATTCATCTGATTTTCATTTCGTTTTTACAAAATACAGATGCTACAATGAAAATGAAGGATAACAACGAGAAAACATCGAAAACCGCTAATTTTGGTTTTTTTAACTATAGATAATTTTGTTGTACTTGTAGGGTTATTTTTTGAATGAGTTGTAGCTTGATGCAACTGTAGAGTAATTTTGAGTGTTATTTTGATTTAGTGTATTGTTGATGAGGCTGTAGAGTAATTTTGATGCACTTGTAAGGTTATTTTTTGAATGAGTTGTAGCTTGATGCAGCTGTAGAGTAAATTTGAGTGTTATTTTGATTTAGTGTATTGTTGATAAGGTTGTAGAGTAATTTTGTTGCACTTGTAGGGTTATTTTTTGAGTGAGTTGTAGCTTGAGGCAGTTGTAGAGTAATT
Source organism: Helianthus tuberosus (assembly GCA_030545235.1). NCBI lineage: Eukaryota > Viridiplantae > Streptophyta > Magnoliopsida > Asterales > Asteraceae > Helianthus > Helianthus tuberosus. Next base: position 153,269,176 of record CM060364.1, on the reverse strand, counting down.
TTGAGTGTTATTTTGATTTAGTGTATTGTTGATGAGGTTGTAGAGTAATTATTTTACTCTGCAGTGTCCAGATTCGTCACTTTCTGATTGCAGTTTACGAAAAATTTATTTAAAGATCCACAATTACCCGATTGACCTGATTCCACTTGGAGATTTGTACTGACATTTAAGACTATGTAATGTACAAATTTCATGTTCAATTTCTAAATATTCACCAAGATATGATGTAAAACACAACACACAAAATCTGCAGAAAAATGCATCTTAATTTGCTGAAACGAAATAATTTATTTAAAATATCAAACGACGTCCAAAAAGTATGATTCTAGTGCCATTAGAAGCGTATTCCGAAATATCACGTTATAGACTCAAGAAAATCCAGTTTTCGGTAATTATGACCCGGTTACAGCCAATTAAAGTCTGTTGTAATTGTTGGACAACTTACTGTTTTCGTTACCCGATCCGGCAAACGATTAACTAGCGAACCCGAGACACAAAAACATGATTCACAGCAGCTCCATAGTCATTTTATATCAGATTCATCAACAAGTATATCAAGATAATTGATGATACTAAGCATCACACATTGATTTTTATGAACATAAAACTATGAATTATCATTACAAGCATCACAAATCCAGAAGATACACCAAAACACAGCAGAGATATGTATATAACATCATGCATAAACACGTATAACTATCGCAAAAAGCACAAGAACTAGATACCTAGCAGTGAAGGGAATCTGGTATGCCTAGAAACCGAGAACTTGAAGTTCTTTGGGTCTTGTTTCGCGTCAGCAGTAGCAAGAGAAGAGGGAGAGCAGCGAGGGGCACAGATTAGAGGTGTGTGTGCGATGTAGGGTTTTTGAGTTTGGCTCCCTTGCAAGCGCATATACATAATACGTATATAGTGGGTGTTGGGCTCAAGGGTTTGGGCCGAGAGGTAGGAGGTTGGGCTTGGAAGTGGTGTGTGGTGTGTGGTTGAGGGTGTGCGGTGTGCTGCTTGGGTGTGTGTAGGAACGTGTTAGGACCGATCGCGAACTTCTTGGTTGTACAACTGATTGATATGACCTCGTATCTTGTGCGGAATCCAAGTACGAGGTTGACTTGAACAAGAACAAGTAATTAAAATGATTTCGATTGATGATAAGATAATACAAAACCGTGAAATCACTTGGACAGAGTTTCCTCTCTCTAGTCCACTCCAAAGTTACAAATGAACTATCAAGACACCTATTTATAGATGACCTAGATCCACACATAACATCCTTATCACGGATGCCCACATCCGTGCGGACCCATCCGGTGCGGACCGGCTACATGCGAATCAGCCTTAGAGCGGATGCGCATATGCTCTATTTGATCCGTGCAGACCTAGCCAAAATCCTAATCTGTTTTACACTACAAACCAAGTCTTGCCTTAATCTATTAGCTACAATTCAATACATTTAACACTACAATACATAATTGATGGGAGCGATAGACATAGTGCATTCACATACTCCCCCTTGGATATTGCTGCAGTCAATCTCGTAGCTAATCTTCTTTATCTCTGAGTCTTCAAAAGTCTTTGACAGTTCTGAATCACAGACTCCCTTTTACATCTTGATTCATCAGCTCCCCCTTTCTTCAGACTCCCTCTCTGTAAATTCTCGATTGCTTTGAGCTTCCAGGATCAGAACCTGGCTCTCTGAATATCTGTTCATTTGACAATTCAAAACACTTATTGAAAATTACTTACAATTCCAGAATCATAACCTGGCTATCTACAAATTCATGTGACAATTAAAACTATCCGAGATCTTCCAGGATTCTTGTCTGGCTCTAAACAGAAATATTTTGACATTTAAAACCAAACTCCCCGTATCAAATAACTTATTTGACTCTAAAGCATTCAACATCGTAAACCCTCACAGATAATCAAGTTCAATTTAATGACCTTGAAATATCTAATTGTCTACCAAGTCCAAATTAATGACCTTGGAGACAATTTCAAACTATTTTTACATTTTCATTAAAAACCTTAAGTTTCAAATTAATGAACTTGTTATTTTCTAAGACATGTTAAGCATACTTAGATTTTGAAATTCAGCTTTCCAATAGCGTTGTCGAGATAAAGTGAACTATTTTTTTTTTATTTTGCAAATTTTATGCTAAAACATACTGAAAATCTTTTTGAGTCTTACCTACAATGAAATGCAACAATGAAGTATTTACAAACATATTTTTGTGAGTTTGCGTTAGAGGATCATATCAGTTTTTGAAAAATCACTAGCACCGTTGATCTATATAAACTTTAAGTTTTAAACGATTCACTTAGATTGTTAATATACTATCCACTTACATTCTCACACAAACTTCAATTTATTCAAGATACGAGATTAGTGTTTTAAGAACTAACTTAAATGCGTGTCCCATCTTAGAATATACCCCCGTATCAAGATTCCCTAGATTCAGTCTTACAGGTGAGTATACCTAACTGATATCTGTCTCTGGGTATAACAACCCTCCTGGAAATATTTTGGACACCCAAAATTTCCCTAAATATACCTCGTACGTGAGAACCGGACCCGGAATAGTCCTACACTTAGAAAAATCAACAAAAACCAAGTTTGGTAGTCGCTCGCGGGCCGCGACAGAGTCCTCTTGGTCTGTTGCGGGGCGTGACGACCTTTGCTTGGCTGGCACACAATTGCGCCACGTGTCGGACGCGTGGCAAAGCTAACCCCTGACTCGACAACCCTATAACAAGACACGTGGTCTCTCGTGGGCTGCAAAGGCCCTAGCTGTATCTCTCGCGGGGCGCGAGAGAGTGGTCGATCAGCCTATATAAGGGGCTTCAGGCCTCATTTGTTCCTCGTTCATTTCCGAATTCTCTCTCAACTTTCTTATAAGTAGAACTTCTGCCCGAGCATAATAACCACTATTTAGCGAAGCTCTGCCTCGTTGTATGTACTATAACCCTACTATTTCCCTGTACGATCGATTTAGGATTCCGTAATGCATGTCGGCTCTGCCCAACTCCGTCATTGGAATTCTGTCTCGTGTGTACACCTGATTGATTTAGAATTTCCGTAATGCATGTCGGCTCTGGCCGACTCAGTCATTGGAATTCTGTCTCGAGTTGTACGGTTAAATTGAATTGGGTTATTTTACTAAAACGTGTGCATTATGTGATTTAATAGATAATAACCAGGAGATTCTCAGGAAGCCTTAGTATTATCTAAACTTGCAAAGTGAGTACATCTTCTTTTCATAAACTGTTTTCACAAAACCTCAATTGTTTTAAATTATATTTCACAGTGATTGAGTATTTGTAATTCTACAATTATCGTCGGTATGTTGGGGTTTTGTATACAAAATTTGTTACTACACTGTGAGTAGTAGCATGACCACCAGTCATGGATTGACAGTACCGTGGGTGGTAATTAAAGTAGATATAAACAAATGTAATTGCGAGATCGCCCTCAATACTGTTAAAATATTAAAACTGTTTTGATTAAACTGGGATGCACTCACCAGTATTTCTTGCTGACAAAATGTTTTTAAAAACGCGTTTCAGGTAACGTAATATGAAAGCCCAATAGAAGCCAGCTGGAGAGCACTGAAGGCTTGGAATAGTGGCTATAAAAGTTACCTAAATAAACAAGACATTTTGTTTTCAATAATTAGGGTTTATCCCTAATAATGTATTATCAAATGAACTTGGGTTTTATTCCCATAAATTATTCTTATAAAAAGTTTGGTGTTTTACTCTGATAAAAATATTTCCTAACTACGGTCCTGATGTATTCTGCTGCCAAATTAATAAACACCGATACCACCCGCTCTGCGACATCGCCGCCGACTGAGGGGTCGGGGGTTGCGACAGAAGGTGGTATTAGAGCTACAGTGTAAGGACTCTCAAAATTGTCCTCAAACTGACCCACAAGTGAAAACCCGGACCCCTGAAACCATACTGTGCACTAAAAATTAAGAAAACAAGAAATATGGTTTTCAGGCGGGCCGCGTAAGCTTTGGCTTAGTCTTACACGGGCCGCGTCAACCCATGTTTGACCGGATAAGTGTTCCGGATCCACGTGGTAACCAGATGGCAAGCCTACTCATGACCAATCCGACCTACGCATAGACTAGGCGCCTCGCGGGCCGCGTAAGGTTTGGGTTATGGTTTACGCGGGCCGCATGAACGTTAAAAATCAGCTATAAATAGCTTAGCTCCTGAGCAGTTCGATGGTGTCGAATTCACGTCACAAAAACGAAGTTACAATACTCTAAAGTCGAAATTACTTTTAAAATTAGCGAGGCGCTGCTCCGATACCGGGTATTAACTCGATCGCTGCTACGATTCAATGTCCGATCGATTAAATTATCCAATGGATGTTTAAGTGCTGCCCACATTAGGGTTTATGCTTTGTCATTCATCGTAAATTCGATGGATGTTTAAGTATCGCACTTTGTCATTCGTTGTGAAGGTTTAATCTTGTGAGTTATCATAAATGCTGTATTAGTTACTAACCGAGTTCGTGTGCATGTTATTAAATTTAGGTCAAAAGGCTAATTAGTAGGCTAAGCTCTGCCCATATAAATCTGCAATGTGAGTCATTCTCTTTTTATCAAAAGCATTTTACAATACTCCATTTTCAAATGTTATAATTACAGGGAGTAAGTCGTGGATATCTTGAATCACTGGCTAGTGGGATATTGTGCACATTACTAATTTTCTCCCGGTTACGTTCATTGACCTAACCGGGATAATCACTGTTAGGTTCATTGACCTACAGGGATAATCATCACTACTTGGGGTGGGACCCAATAGTGGTATGACCATCGTCACCATTGTGACACGGCGCCAGATAAAAATAAGATAGAAGCCATTGTAATCGCTCTTATGCTGTAATTTATAACTATGTGTCATTTTATGCAAAATGAGTGACTCGCCAGCATTTCCCCGCTGATAAAATATTTTTAAAACATGTTTCAGGCGACCTGCTGTAAATCAAGGACACGTGCTACGGAGCACTAACAAGCTTGAAGAGGTGGCTCAGTTAAAAATGAATAAACATGTTTTAATAAATCAGGGAATTTCCTAATTAAATTCCTCTATTTTAAATTACGGGGTTTATCTCCAAATTATGGAATAAAATAATTGGGCATTTGAGGTTTTAAAAGATCCTGTTGAAAATCTTCCGCTGTCGCATCATCGATACCACGGGTTCCTGTCCCGCGGCTCCTGACCGGGTCACACCGAGGCTGGGCCGTGACAGGAAAAGGTGGTATCAGAGCCAACTCAGAAAGCCACTAATTTAAGCCAATTAAGTATATAGAAAATACTTAATTTTACTAATTGCTATTCTGTGATTATATGTTTTATTATTTGAATATTTGTTTACAGTATGGGTAAACAAAGACTTTCGGCTATCTACTATAAATTAGATACTACACCAAAAGAAAAAGGATCATCATCCTCAAATCACTCTGCAATTCCTGAAGAAGGAATATTTGTTCGAAAGGCCCAATATGAGGAACCACGTTCTCCTAATAAAAGAAGTTTGATTATTAGGAAAAGTCAGGAGAAAATAAAGAAATCACAACCAAAAGAAAAGAGAGTTAATCAGAAAACCCAAGAACTAGGCAGTAACCCACCATGGGAAGATAAATTAGATGAAAAATGGGCAGATCTCTATATGTTAGCCACTGTAGCATTAAATGCAAATCTTTAAATACACCTGACTGAAGTTCTAGTACCCTTATCACCTACAAGCCAGAAACCTTACCCAGTAAATAAATAAATTTGCAATAAACCCTAGTATGTTTTAAATTTTTTCAGTTATCCTTTGTATTAAATTAGTCACACGGTATGTAATAATATTTAAATGTTTTCTTTAAAATTTTATTATCAAAATTTTAACTTAGCATTTTGTGTGTATTTTTGCATATATGCTAAACAGCTTGAATGAGTTATCTGAAGCTCTTCAGAATCTCAATCTCTATCTGGTAAACATAGAAGTTTCCAGAGATTTTACTGGTTATATACCAGATGTAGAAGAACCTATGGAATTTTGTGCTCCACCTCCGGAGAAACCTAAGCCTAAGAAAAAGGAGAAGATTTGTAGGATGGAGGCGTGTGCGCAGGAAGAAACCCGCAACTAGGAAGATTCCCAAAATAGAAAATCCCATAGACAAAGGAAAGGGGATTGAAATTGGGAAAGGTTCTAGGCAGACAGAAATTGAGATTAGGGAAGGAATTAGGCAAGTAGAAATGGAAATTGGGGAGAGTTCTAAGCAAGTTGAAGAGTTGCCATTACAGGAAGAATTAGATCGCATATTGGCAAGCTGTGATATCATTAGACCTGTCAACACCAACCTCTACCCTTATCCTGCTGAAACTCAACTTCCAATAAACTTGGAACCAGCAATCCCAGAACCTATAATCCACACCCAACCTCTAGGAATGGACGAGTGGTGGACTAATTATTGGCAGTTTCAAAACCTCCTTAACAATCCTTATACCTTTCTCCCTCAGTTCAACCCATAACCGATACCAAACCCGCCAATGAGCAATGAAAATCTAGCTGAACTCCGCCATTTTGGCGAGGAGCTAGTGGATGCAGGAAATAGGATTCGGGAGGTAGGAGAACAGATCTCCTGGAAGTACGACGAAAGGGAACGTCGTTACTGAAAGTACCAACTGACAAGAGATAGTAGAGTTGTGAAACCGTGATTATATAATAATAATAATAATAATAATAATAATAATAGTAAAATATAATATTGTAAAATAACTACAAATAAAACTTTGTAAGATAATGGTGTATATTGATGCATATTATAATATATAAAAATGGGAATCGAGAAATCGATAATTTTGGCTATCCATGTGTTATGAAATTATGTGATTAATTGTATATTGATATTAATTATTTTATGCTAATAATTTATATATATTAATTATCAGATGGAAAATGCTAATAACGAACCAGTTAACGAGGTTAATCAATCTGAGCAATACCCGGAGGATCAATTTATGACTAGGCAAGATATAGAAAATATCGTTGCTCAAGGAATAGCCAATGCTATTCCAGCAATACTTGCTGCTGCCCAGAAACCTGTTGAACCTCAACAAATCATTCCTAGCAAACGTATTTCTGAAGATAACTTCAGTAATAGCGTAAACGGAGGCGGAAATCATACTAATCATGATAATGATCCACGGCAGGCCTCGCTCCCTAAGAAAATGAAAGCTGCAACGCCTGGTTGCACATACAAAGAATTTCTTGCTTGTAAACCAGCTGAATTTGCAGGCAATGAAGGGGCGACTGCTGCACTGCGTTGGTTAGAGAAAACCGAGGCAGTAATTATGATATGTAAATGTGCTGAGGAGGACAAAGTTATGTATGCATCAAATCTCTTTAAAGAAGGGGCGCTAGAATGGTGGAACACCGTTTTACAAGCTAAAGGAAGAACGGTGGCATATGCTATGAATTGGGAAGAATTTAAGAGTCTTGTAGAAAGAAAATTCTGTCCCGAGTATGAAAAGGAACAAATGACAAATAAGTTCCTAAATCACCAAATGGTAGGCGTTGACTGTCGAGGGTTTACTTCGACATTCTTCGAATACGCCAGAGTAGTACCAACACTGGCTTCGCCAGAACCGGTACTTATATCTCGCTACATTTGAGGCTTAATTGGCGAGATCCGCAATATTGTTAAGGCTGTGAAACCTCGCACAATTGATGATGCAGTGGATCTAGCCAACACACTGACTGACGAACTGGTACGGACGAGAGAAGAAAATAAAAAGAAGGAAGTTGCCCAAAAGATTACCCAAGGATTCCGTATGGGTAACCGCAACAATTTCAAGAGAAGCGGAACTGGACAATCTTCCACTGGTCCATTTTGCAATTCTTGCAAAAGGAAGCATTTTGGAAGATGCAAAGGATATTGCAATTTTTGCAAAATTCCAGGACATCAAGAAGAAGATTGTAGGAGGAAGAAATTCACAGTCTGCTACAACTGTGGAGAAGCTGGACATCTTAGGCCAGACTGCCCAAAACTAAACAAACCAGCTGACAATAAAGCTAAACCTGCAGAAGGAACGAATAAGAAGAACGTTAGAGCTTTCCAATTAACGACTCAGGAAGCTGAACTGATTCCTGATGTGATAGCTGGTACGTTTCTAGTTCACAATGTATATGCAAAAGTATTATTTGACTCTGGTGCAAACCAAAGTTTTATAAATACTTCATTCTGCCAAGCACTTAAATTACCCTTAACCAACCTTAGGCAGATTTTGACAATCGAAACGGCAGACGGGAATTCTGTTAATATAAATAAGGTTTTGCAAAAAGAAACGATATAACTTCTAGGCCATACATTTTCTGCAAACCTATTACCTATGAAATTGGCCGGATTTGATGTTGTGTTGGGAATGGATTGGTTGGTAGCCAACCATGCTCGAATTCTTTGTGATAAGAATTCCATAGAAATTCATACACCCACGGGAGAATTAGTGGTGATTACAGGAGATAAGCCACGAAAGCCACTGAAATTCATTTCAATAATGAAATTGGCCAGTTATTCCAGAAAACAAGAAATGGTGTATATGATTTCAGTAATCATTAACACTAAAAATAAGGAACTTAAGGACATTCCAGTAGTATCAGAATACTCGGATGTATTCCCAGAAGAACTACCTGGACCACCACCTGATAGAGAAGTTGAATTTAGAATTCATCTAATTCCAGGAACTACACCAATAGCCAAAGCACCTTATCGGTTAGCACCCACCGAAATGCTAGAATTGAAAAAGCAATTAGATGAATTACTAAGTAAAGGTTTCATACAACCTAGTTCATCCCCGTGGGGAGCACCGGTGTTGTTTGTAAAGAAGAATGATGGTTCGATGAGAATGTGTATTGATTATAGAGAATTGAATAAGGTTACAATTAAGAATCGATACCCATTACCTAGGATTGATGATCTTTTTGATCAACTTCAGGGAGCTAGATATTTTTCTAAGATAGATTTACGCTCCAGATATCATCAATTGAAGGTACAAGAAGAAGACATACCTAAAACTGCTTTCAGGACTAGGTATGGTCATTACGAGTTTACAGTCATGCCCTTTGGGTTAACAAATGCTCCTGCAGCATTTATGGACATGATGAATAGAATCTGTAAACCGTATTTGGATAAATTTGTAATTGTCTTTATCGACGATATACTTATTTATTCCAAAAGTCAGGACGAGCATTGTGAGCACTTGCATATACTTTTAACTTTGTTAAGAAAAGAAAATCTTTATGCCAAATTCTCGAAGTGTGAATTTTGGCTGCAAGAAGTGCAATTCTTAGGACACATGGTGAATCACGAAGGTATTCATGCAGATCCTGCTAAGATAGAAGCAATCACCAAATGGAAGGTTCCGCAATCAGCAATGGAAATTAGAAGTTTTATAGGTTTAGCTGGATATTATAGACGGTTTATTAAGGATTTTTCCAAGATAGTTGTACCATTAACTAAGCTAACCTGTAAATCCGTTAAGTTTGAATGGGGACCTAGACAAGAAGAAGTTTTTAAGATTTTAAAACAAAAGTTAACAAATGCCCCAATCCTAGCCTTGCCCGAAGGGACTGAAGATTTTGAAGTTTACTGTGATGCTTCAAAACTAGGATTAGGATGTGTGTTAATGCAACGCAAGAAGGTAATTGCGTATGCATCAAGGCAATTGAAAAAGCACGAAGAAAACTATACAACTCATGACTTAGAGTTAGGAGCCATAATTTTTGCCCTTAAGATTTGGAGACATTAACTGTATGGAAGTAAGTTTACTGTCTATACAGATCATAAGAGTTTAAGATATATATTTGGCCAAAAAGAATTAAACATGAGGCAAAGAAGATGGATGGAAATCCTAAGTGATTATGATTGTGATATTCAATATCACGAAGGAAAGGCAAACGTAGTTGCAGATGCCTTAAGTCGTAAGTACCATGAGAAACAACGACGGGTTCATGCTCTTAGATTAAATCTACAATTAGATTTAATGGAACAACTAAAGCATTTTCAAGAAACAACAATCAAGGATGATGCTGAAGGAATGAAAGGACAAACAAAAGAATTAAAACAAGGAGCTGATGGAATTTGGAGATTCCACAAAAGAAGAATTTGGGTACCTAAGCAGGGAGAATTAAGAAATAAGATTTTAGAAGAAGCCCATAAAGTTAGATATACCATGCACCCTGGAAACAATAAAATGTACCAAGATTTAAGAAATAACTTCTGGTGGATAGGAATGAAAAAAGACATAGCTCGATATGTTTCTAAGTGTCTTACATGTTCACAAGTTAAGGCAGAACACCAGAAACCTTCAGGTCTACTACAACAATTAGAAATGCCTGTATGGAAATGGGAACTCATAACAATGGATTTTGTTACTAAATTGCCTAAAACCAGAAAAGGTAATGATGCGATTTGGGTAATTGTGGATCGATTAACCAAATCAGCTCATTTTCTACCAATGAAAAAAACCTTTAGCATGTAAAGGTTGGCAAAGTTGTATGTAGATGAAGTAGTATCCTTACATGGAGTTCCACTCTCCATTGTATCAGATAGGGATAGTCGTTTCACTTCCCATTTCTGGAAAAGTTTCCAAGAAGCAATGGGAACCCGATTAAATTTAAGCACAGCTTATCATCCTCAAACAGACGGACAAAGTGAAAGGACGATCCAAACTCTGGAAGACATGCTTAGAGCATGTGTGATAGATTTTGGGGGAAATTGGGACAACCATTTACCTTTAATTGAATTCTCCTATAACAATAGTTATCATTCAAGTATTGAATCTGTCCCATTTGAAGCACTATACGGACGTAAGTGCAGAACTCCAGTTTGTTGGGCAGAAATAGGAGATAGTCAATTATCAGGTCCCGAGATAGTGCAAGAAACTACCGACAAAATCACACAGATCAAGGAAAGATTAAAGACTGCTCGAGATCGCCAGAAAAGCTATGCCGACAATCGACGCAAACCACTAGAGTTCCAAGTTGGAGACAAGGTACTCTTAAAAGTTTCTCCTTGGAAAGGAGTAGTTCGATTTGGTAAGAAAGGAAAGCTAAGTCCATGATACGCAGGACCATTTTCAGTGATCCAACGTATAGGACCAGTTGCCTATCGCTTACAACTACCAGAGGAGTTAGCGGGAGTACATGATGTATTTCATGTATCCAACCTCAAGAAATGCCTATCAGACGAATCTTTGGTAGTACCTCTCCAAGATATAGAGGTAAACGAAAAGTTAAAGTTTGTTGAGAAGCCATTACAGATAGAAGACAGAAAGATTAAGTTTCTCAAACATAAGCGGTTAGTGCTGGTCAAAGTCAAGTGGGATTCAAAAAGAGGATCCGAATACACTTGGGAACTGGAATCAGAAATGAAGCGAAAGTATCCACACTTATTCCAGTAAATCTCGAGGACGAGATTTTAAATAAGGTGGGGAGGATGTAAGGACTCTCAAAATTGTCCCCAAACTAACCCACAAGTGAAAACCCGGACCCCTGAAACCATACTGTGCACTAAAAATTAAGAAAACAAGAAATATGGTTTTCAGGCGGGCCGCGTAAGCTTTGGCTTAGTCTTACGCGAGCCGCGTCAACCCATGTTTGACCAGATAAGTGTTCCGGATCCACGTGGTGACCAGATGGCAAGCCTACTCGTGACCAAATTACGCGATGAATGGAATTTTATCATGCCAAACACTAAAATAAAATATTTTAATGCTTACATAAATTTTTGGATGTCCGGATATATTCAGAACGTAAGATATGCGCGAAAATGCAAACTTATGCACTTTTTGATGCTTTTAGTCCCTATTGATCAATAAAGTTTATTTTAGCGCACAAAACACCTCAAAGCCCATTTCTAAGCTATGTAAAGGATATTTAGGGCATATTTAACTTATGATCAAGTTCCGGAATGTTCGTTACAGTACGAATCAGCATACTTTCGCAGTTTGTCGAAATTAGTCTCTGTAAGCGAATAAACTTGATTTCGACACACCAAACCATTCAAAGCTTATTTCTAAGTTATGTAAAGGATATTTAGGTCATATTTAACTTATGATAAAGTTACGGAATGTTCGTTACAGTACGAATCAGCATACTTTCGCAGTTTGTCGAAATTAGTCCCTGTAAGCGAATAAACTTGATTTCGACACACCAAACCATTCAAAGCTTATTTCTAAGTTATGTAAAGGTTATTTAAGGTATGTTAAGCCTATGTCACTGTTCCAGAGTGTTTGTTGCATTAAACTGGTTATATTTACGCATCAGATCGCGTATAACCTTCCAGAAAGCGATTTAGAGCTCGAAATCGAACAAGAATTTATATGTGCAAACGATACACATATTTATACAAATCCCAAGTATGAAATACAATATTTCATTGGTTTGGTATTTGTTTGATGGTTGAAGTGACACAGGTGTCACAGTCTCCCCCACTTTAGGAAATTTCGTCCCGAAATTTAATTTTAGAGGAAACTTGTGAAGATAACTGTGATGGTTTCGCTTTCGAATAAATCCCTCAAACCCTAAGTAAAACTCTGGGCCATGTTAGGATTCTTAGCGAAATTGTCAACTCTCAAAGTGAAGTCCTTGTAGTAACAAAACATGGAGTTTCGAACTACGGACAGAAGAACGTTTCTTATGAAGACTTATCATAGGAAACTTGTGTGTGCTTGAAATCAGAATTGGTGAGTGTAAGATAAATGACATCGGTCAAGGTCCAGGACTTCTAGTAACTTAAATAATGCTACGTTCGTAATGTAATAAGGAACACTTATATATAGGAAGTACCAGCGGCGTATCCACCATGCCCTTTCTACATTGTTCCCGTATCGTTATTCTTGCCACTATAGGTCTTAACACATGACAAAACTTGCTGTGGTTTCTGTGCACTGAATTCCATAATTATGTATACATCCATAATTACGTAATTCCTTTCACAGTCTGCACAGTTCATTTCATAATGTGTAGGGGAAAAATCAATCGAATAAACATGAAGTGACTTGATTAGACCACCAAAGGATCTTTTTAACTAGATCAACGAGCGATCTTTTTAACTAGATCAACACATGATCTTTTTAACTAGACCGTCGTACGATCTCCTTAAATAGACCACTTAAGGGATCTTTTCAATTATATCATCACATGATATTCCTAACCATATTTTTGAATCAATCTGTTTAACTAGACCACTCAAGGGGTCCAATTGTAGAATAGTACTTCATAACCCAAGGGACTTAACTACAACGTAGAAATCCATTAAGGATTTAAGATAGTACCTTTGGATATCCTACTATGAATCCCTCATACGAAGATATGAAAGATTCTCCGAGGATTTGGATATTGAAAATTCAGATTACACAAAAACACAAGACATAAAAGGAATCACATAAGCACATATAATCACATAATTGTTTAACTTGATCTTCATTTTGTTAATTTTCTTGTTTAATTAAGCACATGAGTATTCAAAGCACACCAGGAATCCAATCTGTGAATTCCGTTTGGCACTTTAAATATCTTCAAGAATCTAACCATGAAGATAGGAAGATCTTAATAGGAATTCATCTTTGTTTCTTGAAAAGAAACGAGTATTTAAGATTTTGGGGAGATCACAAGTGATCATAAAATGACAGAACCACACGAGTAGTTTGTCTTGGTGTCGGTATCATAGGGTTGTATTAAACATACACACAATCGTATCAGTTTTGTAAAATAAAAAAAAAATTGAAACAACAAATTTTATTTATTTAACAACTGAGTCGATTCAAACATCAAAAGATACAACCTAGGAATTTCAAAAGACTAATTGTTCACTGCTGCATCGTTGTCCGCGTTCGCCTCATTGATGTTAAACGCTCACCACGCGTTGGATTTGTGTTAACAAGTCTTGGTAAATTGTTGCGGTAGTGAGTGAGGTCACCACAGTTATAACACGACCCAGGTGGGAACCGTGCTTGGACAACAGCAGGCTTTGCAGCAAGTTGGTTTGCATAACGGCAGATATCAACCAAATGTCCCAATCGCCCATAGTGGGTACATTTGTGACACTGCACATGCTCCAGATGATGAGGGTTGCATTTGTTACACAAAGGTGCGGTACCAACATAATTTTTCCTTTTACGAGGTTGGGCTGGCTGGTTTAGTGCAACCTGATTGTTCTGAGCAGTTATGGCACAATTTTGAGAAGCCTTGTGCTTCTTATTTTTGGATGCCTCGGCATGTTTTTCCTTTGGTTCAACTTGTGCAGTCTTGTCAGATGGTCTTGGGTTGCCTTTTCGAAAAAGCTTACCCTTCCTGATCTGAGTCTCAGTCAGGGTAGCAGATAATTCAATAGCCTGCCTGACGGTAGTAGGGTTGCTACCAGTAACAATTTCCTGGACTAGGTCAGGAAGACCATCAATGTATTTTTCAATCGCCTTCTCCATAGGCGTAACCATGGCAGGACACAATAGGCTCAGTTCCTCATATCGATCAGAATAGGCTCGATGTTCACCACTATCTTGCTTCAAATCGTCGAATTCCATTTCCAACACTCTAAGCTCATGACGAGGACAAAACTCCTTCATCATTAGAGCTCGAAGCTCCTCCCATGTTTGAGCTAGTGCCACATCAGCACCCCTATCACGCATCACCCCGTTCCACCATGTAAGAGCACGCTTCTCGAACACACTGGATGCAAACTCAACCATACGCTCATTCGGACATTGCACATGCCTGAATGTGCTCTCCAAACTTTCAAACCATTGAAGGAGCGCGGTTGCTCCTTGAGTCCCAAAAAACTTCAAAGGTTTAGCAGAGTTGAAGGTCTTGAAATTACATTGGGCATTGTTGTTGTTGTTGTATATCTGATGGATCTCGGTTACTAGGCCCAGAAGCACAGCAACCATTTGCTGAGCGACAAGGTCTGCGACTTCTTCATTAGTTTGAGGTTGTGCTTCTCGTCGAGGAGGCATTGTCTAAAAAGAACAAGAAAACATGAGGGGAAACAAGTGAAATGGCATTGGGTAGGAATAGGATGTTACAATTACCGACCAAAAAGCATGGGTGACGGTCATTTGTTCGAACCACAAAGCAAACAGATGATACACAAAAGCTGAGTCAAAGTAAATAGGTCTTCATAATGTATCGCGAAGACATGCTCGCCTATAAGTGGACACTCACCCCAAGAGTTCCCAGGTAAGAGTGACTGGTCTGATACTGCGGATTTGTACGAACACTCTAGCCTTAGACAGAAGACTCAGGGTACAGGCACCCACCCTTCCAATTTGCACGTGTTCACATTATTTAGACCAAACTTTGACGAGATTTTGAAAATAAAGAGGGTTCAAAACCTAGTAATCAATCATCCTAGAACAGATGATTGGTTTTCAAAGCGGATTCGAAATTTGGTGTTCTTATTGTGGTTGTCACCTAAAGATAGGTGACGGTATTGTTTTAAAACTAAACACAAGATAACTTGTGTTAGGGTCCTAGGAAGGTTATAGTCTAGGTCAAAGGATTACTAATAACCCAATTCCCTATAACCATTGGCTCTGATACCAACTTTTCTGTCACACCCCGACCACGTAAAACAACGAAACGTGGCGGAAACGTCGGGGAGTGTTGTAACAGAATCATTGTTTCACAACCACGGATTAAATAATTTCGTTTTATTGAATTATTGAACTCAATGTTTTATTACAAATCAGATAAATACAAATATTATCTTTCAAGTTTTAAAGTTGCTAAGGCACGAGTCCATCCTATGTATAGCATGCATCAACTATCATCACATAACAGCACCTGAAACATGTGTAAAAATAGGTACGTTAGCATAAAAATGCCTGTGAGATACATAGGTTTTATTATAATAGGATTCATGACTTATAAATTTAGAGAAAAATGTTTAATCAAAAATAGTCATGAACCTTAAAATAGTTTCTTTTATAAATCATATAACAAGTAATAAGAAATCAGATGATATAAATAAATAATTAAGTAAAATGAGTTTGTATAAAATATATTGTTTGTAAAACAATATTTTGATAAAAAGGTCTATAGTATATATATATATATAAATATACTTTGGTTTTAAGAAAGTCGAATAAGTAATATATTAAAATATATTTCAGTTCTAAAATAATTAAACAAATAGTATATTAAATATACTTTAGTCGTCAAAATAATAATTTTCAGTAGTATATCAAAAGTATACTTTGATTTATAAATAACATATCAAACTATGCTTTGGTTTTATAAATAACATATTAAACTATGTTTTGGTAATTATCAAAATATATGTTGGTTTTGTACAATATCACAAATGAGAGCATATCAAACTATACTTTTGGGAGTATAATAAAATATACAATAAAATTGTGATTTAAGAATTCAACCAAACCTAGTGTATCAAAATACACCTTTGAGACTATAGAAATACCACAAAGGCAATCCCTATTTGGATAAAATATCGGTTTCTGACATTCCATGACAACAGGAATGGGGTGTCAAATCCTATAGCGCTATATCATACTACCAATCGGTTGGTGAACATAAAATAAGTACTATCCAACAATTTATTTTTATAATCTTTGGAAAAATTAGTGTTTAAATCATAAATAATCATTCAGTTTGTCAAAAGATAAGTATTAATACGTATAATCAATTATACTTTGAAACCATGAACATAACAATTAGGTACACATGCTTCACCCCAAAACATTCGAAAACAGAAAAAGAGGAGACTTTGTACTCACTTGAGATTGCTTAGAGGTCTTGAACAACAACCAAGCAAAGCTAAAGGGAGCACGGTATCAAACGACACCTAATATAGGTAACTATGTAAATAAACCGGACCTAATCGGAAGATTGGATAGGATGAGGTCCTTGTAAACCAAATGAGTATTGGAACTCATATGATATGGTTTAACAAAGCCTACATACTAAAACGAAACCTAACCTAAGTGCTTACGACCCATTACGACCCGTTTAGGTAGCTTACGCTACTTTAATGCGTCGTTCGCGTAAAACGCGTTCGGAACGCCCAACTAGTCCTATGACAAGTATTATATGCCTAAACATGTTTAATTATGTTGCATAATCAGTTAAGTAACAAAAGTTTGGGTTACATATGCTTAAATATCAATTATGCATAAAAAGGGCATTTTGGTCATTTACCTAAGGCATATAAACTACCTATCATACAACTAATTAAACGAAGTGACCATAAGGTATAACCTCGGAAGGTTATTCCCTATACAACTATGGTTACTAAATATGTTTGGTCGGATCCTAATGATAAACCAAACGGGTCGGGTTCGAAAGTATAAGCGGTTGTTTAGACCGCTTACCTTACGACCCTACATAAGCACTAATCTAAAAGTGACGAGCTAAACATGTTTAAAACATGTTTAACAGAGTTTGAAAACAAGTTAGATATCAAAACAAATGGTTTTGATACCCAATAATAGTTTGGTTACAAAATACGCTTAAATACGCATTTTGGCCGAAACTACGACTCGTCACTACACCTAATCAACGTGGTAATCAGTAGGCATAGTCACTTGGGACTATAACCATCGTGATTACGCTCACGTTGCGAAGTTCAAACGAACTTCGTGTTGACCATAAGCTGGTCAATGCAGAAAGTCAAACAAAGTTTGACTTTCAGGCTTAAAACGCGTAAAAGAACGAAAGAATACTTACAAAGGGTCCAAACAAGGAAATCTTGATCCAAATTGCTCAGGTATGAGGTACTAAACCCCAACTTAGAGCAAAAGAATCAGATTTGTGTGAATTGCAAGGAATGTAGGTGTGGGTATTTATAGATTTCGGTCCACCGTTAAGATCGTTCCTCGTAAACCGAGCTTGAATCTCAACCCTCCGTGTGTGCCCATTGTATTTCAATACTAGGGGACCTTAAAACCAGCCCATAGACACACCAAAACCATTTGCAAACCCAGGGAACAGCTGGAAATAGCTGGAAATCAGTTTTGATGATCTGTGAGTTTTACAAGGGCCGCGTAAGAATAGACATGGGCTTACGCGCCCCGCCTGGCCCAATTATCCAGAAATGTCAACTTTAGTCCCTGAACTTGAAAAACATGCATTTTGATGCATTTTTGACACGTTTAAGCCCCGTTAACCTCATTTCAAGGCTCTAAAATGATGTTAAAGTATAGGGAACTCAAAACATGCTCAAAAAAATCTCGGATGTCGGTTCGCTTGACCGTACGGTTGCGTTGTTCGGTTAATTACGACGGAAGTCGTAACGAACGCAAAAACGATCCAAATTACGCGACGAATGGAATTTTATCATGCCAAACACTAAAATAAAATATTTTAATGCTTACATAAATTTTTGGATGTCCGGATATATTCAGAATGTAAGATATGCGCGAAAATGCAAACTTATGCACTTTTTGATGCTTTTAGTCCCTATTGATCAATAAAGTTTATTTTAGCGCACAAAACACCTCAAAGCCCATTTCTAAGCTATGTAAAGGATATTTAGGGCATATTTAACTTATGATCAAGTTCCGGAATGTTCGTTACAGTACGAATCGGCATACTTTCGCAGTTTGTCGAAATTAGTCCCTGTAAGCGAATAAACTTGATTTCGACACACCAAACCATTCAAAGCTTATTTCTAAGTTATGTAAAGGATATTTAGGTCATATTTAACTTATGATAAAGTTCCAGAATGTTCATTACAGTACGAATCGGCATACTTTCGCAGTTTGTTGAAATTAGTCCCTGTAAGCGAATAAACTTGATTTCGACACACCAAACCATTCAAAGCTTATTTCTAAGTTATGTAAAGGTTATTTAAGGTATGTTAAGCCTATGTCACTGTTCCGGAGTGTTTTTTGCATTAAACTGGTTATATTTACGCATCAGATCGCGTATAACCTTCCAGAAAGCGATTTAGAGCTCGAAATCGAACAAGAATTGATATGTGCAAACGATACACATATTTATACAAATCCCAAGTATGAAATACAATATTTCATTAGTTTGGTATTTGTTTGATGGTTGAAGTGGCACAAGTGTCACATGTATCAAGATCTACGAAGGAATTTCTGGTGGATAGGAATGAAAAAGGATATAGCTAATTATGTTGCTAAATGTCTAAGTTGTTCTCAAGTTAAAGCTGAGCATCAAAAAACCTTAAGGATTATTGCAACAATTAGAAATGCCCATATGGAAATGGGAATTGATAACGATGGATTTTGTTACCAAATTACCCAAGACAAGAAAATGAAATAATACAATCTGGGTGATTGTAGATAGATTAACCAAATCTGCTCATTTCTTACCCATGAAGGAAACTTTTAGTATGGAACAGTTAGCCAAGATTTATGTAAATGAAGTAGTTTCATTACATGGGTTTCCTTTATCTATCGTATCCGATAAAGATAGTCGTTTTACTTCTCATTTTTGGACAAGTTTCCAAAAAGCAATAGGAACCAGGTTGAATCTAAGCACGGCTTATCATCCACAAACGGACGAACAAAGCGAAAGGACAATCCAGACTATGGAAGATATGCTTAGGGCCTGTGTAATTGATTTTGAAGGAAACTGGGACGATCATTTACCATTAATAGAATTTTCCTACAATAACAGCTATCATACTAGCGTTAATGCTGCACCATTTGAAGCACTTTATGGACGAAAGTGCAGAACTCCAGTCTGCTGGGCGGAGATTGGAGAAAAACAATTATCCGGACCAGATATAGTACAAGAAACAATAGATAAAATCATTCAAGTTAAGGAAAGACTAAAAGCTGCACGAGATCGTCAAAAGAGTTATGCTAACAACAGGCGAAAACCATTAGAATTTCAAGTAGGAGATAAAGTATTATTAAAAGTTTCTCCATGGAAAGGAGTAGTCAGATTCCTTAAAAGAGGGAAACTAAGCCCTAGGTATGTTGGACCTTTTGAGATTATCAGAAGAATAGGACATGTAGCTTATCAGCTACAACTGCCAGAGGAAATGGCAGGAATACATGATGTATTTCATGTATGTAATCTCAAAAAGTGTTTAGCAGACGAATCACTAGTGATACCTCTTAAGGATATAGAGGTAAATGAAAAACTCAAGTTTATCGAGAAAACCGTTCAGATTGAAGATAGAAAGATCAAGAATCTCAAACATAATAGATTAGTTCTGGTCAAAGTGAAATGGGATTCCAAAAGAGGACCAAAATACACTTGGGAACTCGAATCAGAAATGCAGAGGAAATACCCACACCTATTCCAGTAAATCTCGAGGACGAGATCCAAAACAAGGTAGGGAGGATATAACAACCCTCCTAAAAATATTTTGGACACCCAAAATGTCCCTAAATATACCCCGTACGTGAGAACCGGACCCGGAATAGCCCTACACTTAGAAAAATCAACAAAAACCAAGTTTGGCAGTCGCTCGTGGGCCGCGACGTAGACCTCTTGGTCTGTCGTGGGGCGCGACGGCCTTTGCTTGGCCAGCACACAATTGCGCCACTTGTCCAACCCTATAACGAGACACGTGGTCTCTCGCGGGCCGCGAAGGCCCTAGCTGTATCTTTCGCGGGGCGCGAGAGAGTGGTCGATCAGCCTATATAAGGGGCTTCAGGCCTCATTTGTTCCTCGTTCATTTCTGAATTTTCTCTCAACTTTCTTATAAGTAGAACTTCTGCCCGAGCATAATAACCACTATTTAGCGAAGCTCTGCCTCGTTGTAAGTACTATAACCCTACTATTTCCCTGCACGATCGATTTAGGATTCCGTAATGCATGTTGGCTCTGCCCGACTCCGTCAATGGAATTGTATCTCGTGTGTACACCCGATTGATTTAGAATTTCCGTAATGCATGTCGGCTCTGCCCGACTCAGTCATTGGAATTATGTCTCGAGTTGTACGGTTAAATTAAATTGGGTTATTTTACTAAAACGTGTGCATTATTTAATTTAATAGATAATTACCAGGAGATTCTCTGGAAGCCTTAGTATTATCTAAACTTGCAAAGTGAGTACATCTGCTTTTCATAAACTGTTTTTACAAAACCTCAATTGTTTTAAATTATATTTCATAGTGATTGAGTATTTGTAATTCTACAATTATCGTCGGTATGTTGGGGTTTTGTATACAAAATTTGTTACTACACTGTGAGTAGTAGCATGACCACCAGTCATGGATTGACAGTACCGTGAGTGGTAATTAAAGTAGATATAAACAAATGTAATTGCGAGATCGCCCTCAATACTGGTAAAATGTTAAAACTGTTTTAATTAAACTGGGATGCACTCACCAGTATTTCTTGCTGACAAAATGTTTTTAAAAACGCGTTTCAGGTAACGTAATATGAAAGCCCAATAGAAGCCAGCTAGAGAGCACTGAAAGCTTGGAATAGTGGCTATAAAAGTTACCTAAACAAACAAGACATTTTGTTTTCAATAATTAGGGTTTATCCCTAATAATGTATTATCAAATGAACTTGGGTTTTATTCCCATAAATTATTCTTATAAAAATTTTGGTGTTTTACTCTGATAAAAATATTTCCTAAATACGGTCCTGATGTATTCCGCTGCCAAATTAATAAACACCGATACCACCCGTTCTGCGACATCGCGGCCGCCCGCTCCTGGGTAGGGGTCGAGGGTTGCGACACTGGGTTAGTACGAGGCCTTGAGAGCTCAGGTTAGAACTTCCGTTCAGACAAAGAGATGAAGGCTTGACTTAAGGTGTGTTCCACTTAGGAATCTTCTTAACTACACTTGATGTCTATCTTTCGATATTTTCTCAATTTTATGCAGTGAGGGATTTTAAATGCAAAAGTATTATACGAGGTCTAGGCCATTGCTGACGCAAAATCAGAAGACCAAATATAATACCCCAGATATCAATAAATATAAAGACCTAATATCTCAGAATCAGGCAATTTCTCAAATGAAATTTCGGAGTACTAAGTCCATATATCTGAGAGATGTTCCCCACGAATTAAGAAAGTTATTGATTTAGGTTTATATCTCGAAATCAATTTACTATGTGTGTAAAAACCTACTGACACATCATTAGTGAGACCGTTTATCACATTTTATTTTTCCATTTCTTTAGCATGCTGTGATTGTCTACTGATGTACTATCGTTTCCTCTTTTTACACAAAATTCTTTTGATTTTTTCATGTTTTTCTACTTTTTCAAATTTTCAAATGTTTTTGAATTTTTAATATTTTTTTACTCCCCCTAAAATAAAAAACATTTTAAATAAAATTTGACAAACCAATGTAGACAGTTTAATCTCGCCATCCGTTTCTGCTTCACATTCTCTGTTTAGCACACACACCCCCATGATTACCAAAACACTGATATTTTAACATTTTTGAACAATTTTTCAAACTTGTTTTATCATGTTTTGTTTGTTCAACCTTGAGGGTTTCGGCGTGTTCCTTTAATGTTTCAAAATTTTTTATTTTAACAATTCAAACCAAACATTTATTATTATTATTATTATTTATATATATCAAAACACTTCCTGTTTCCAACCACAGGAATCTTCCTCCCTTACCAGGCTGCTCCATTGCTCTTGTTGAACGTGGATTGACCTCTAGAACACCTGCATATTCAAACAACTCAATTATTTGAATAGAAAAACCCAGGTCTGTTTGACCCTGGGTATTTTGATGCAATACGATTCATCGAATTTCGGAAAATCTTTGTCATTTTCCACAAAAACTTTTTCATTCTTGACTTTAACCTTTTTGGTCGAATCAATTTTCCTTTTCTCATCTACAGAAGTATTTTGTTTCTTTACCACCCAAATTTGTCCTTTTAAAACACTCTTTTCATAAAATCTTGAATCATTTTGAATGTTTCGCTTTCACAAATCAACCTTTGGTTTCCAAATTTATTTTGGTTTTGCTATATCAACCTTTTGTTTCCAAATCTATTTTGTTTCAAATTTGGATGACTTCTGTTCAAAAATTTAAATTTCCTTTTATTTTTCTCAACATCAACAGGCTTCAGATCTTGTGGACATTTACGACCAGTGTGTCCAACTTGTTGACATAAGGCATGTTTTCTTCGAAACATCTTTGGCCTGATGTTGTTGTTTCTTTTGAGCATAGAATTCCTCATTAGTCTGTCGACTAAATCGAAGTTCTTTCTCTTCTTCTGTACTTATTCCATTAACAAATTTCATCTTTTCCTGAAATTTTGTCTTCTCAAACCTTTTCTTTTGATTTTGTTTATTTTTATATCCCAAACAGCCTTTGTTTGTTTCTTTTTGTAACCTAATTTGTTATAAAAAGTTTTCTTGCCCTTACCAACAAATTTTTCAATTTCAATTTTCTCAATTTCCACCAATTTAAAAACTTTGTCAATCTTTTCCGCAATCACATTTTGAATCGGAAACTCAACATCTGAGAACACTTTGTCTGACCTAACCATATAATATGCCAACATTATTGGATCATCATTCGTGTTTGTCTCAGATTTCGAATTCTTTAGATAATTTTTATGAAAACTTTCTTCATCTTCAAACTGTGATTCGGAATTATCATTTTAGTGGAATTATTTGATTTTCTTCTCTCAAAACACTTTCAATAACCTTACTTACCACCTCTGATTCACCAACATCAGATTTGGAGTAAGTTACATCAATGTTTTCAGGCAATTGATCAACCATTTTGCTACCTTTTCATCATCATAGAAAGTATACTTTTTCTCCAATGGTGGTGGAACCTGATGATATTCTGATCCAATTTCCTTTTTATTCTTGTCAGAATCATTATCATCTGGTGTGATGTTGAAAATGCGTTCGAGAATGTATAAAGAAGCATGATAACTTTGAAGTTTATTTTTTTTTATTTTCCTTTTCAGCCAATTCACGTTTTAGCTCAGCAACTTCATCAATATATTGATTTAAAACCAGTTGTTTACCTTTATATTTTGCTTCAAGAAATTTTTTCGTTTCAGAATATTTTGAAACTTTTCCTTCAAGATGTTTAACTTGACTTTTCAAAGTTTCATATGCTTCTTTTACTCTATGATGTGAATATTTCATCCCATCGTATTCTTTCTGCAACCCTCGAATGATATTATCTTTTTGAATACATTCGTTGCAATTTGCTGAACACTTTTGCTTTAAAATTTCATTTTCTTTTTCATAATCATTACATTTTTGTGTCAGCTCCTCTATTGTTTATTTCAAAATATCTTTTTTCTTAAACATTTATTTACATTTTTCTTTGAAAACATTCTCAATTTTAGTAAATTCAATATTTCTTGATCTTAAGTTTTCATCCTTCTCAGTACAGGCACTGTATGTTTCCATGCATTTCCTGCACTGCACTTTATTTTTGTGTTCAGATTTGTCACCAATTTTATCATTATTACCCATTGATTTAACCTGGTTTGACGACTCGATAGATTCAGTTTGAATTTTTTTACCTCGGTTTGATCTGCCATCATTCTTTTGTCAGTCGTTTTCTTCAAATTCTCATCCATCTTCTTTTGGTTCTCATCAAGGGTTTCTTCCACAATCTTCTTCAAAGTCTCTGTCGCCTTTTCTAGACTCGCATAAATCACTTCTTTTATACGCTTCTCCAATTGTTCAAAATAATTTTTATCTTCTTTCTTCTTTGAATAATACTCACCTACAGTAGGAATAATAGCAACCAGTGCATGAAAGTCTACTTTCTTAGGACCTATAGCAGGATTTCCTTGACGATCTAAGTAGCATTTTCTTTCATCATCGCATCTCTTGGCCTCGTTTGCCTCTTTAAAAATATTGTACATTTCATTCAATCTCTCACGTGCAATACGTTCTTGTCGACTCCATCTTATCTCAGCAACCAACGCATTTCCCTCATTCATAATGTATTTGTTCCAATTGAAGCCCTCATCTTCTTGAGTAACCACCAGAGCTTGTTTTCTTTCTTTCGAAGAACCTTCACTGATTTGTGATTGATTATTCTTTGCCGGTTGTTCATTGTTGCGATGATAAATTACTTTTTGATAATAATCGTCATGGAACGGATTAATGTTTTCATCCACATCCCGGTTTGAGCATTCTCTCTTGAAGTGTCCTTTCTGTTTACATTTGAAGCAAGTAACTTTGGATTTATCAAATCCAAGTTTCGTTGTAGGACCTCCAAGACACTATATGCCAGTAATTTCCATAAATCTATGAGCCCTTCTGATTACGCTCGCCATGCACCATCTGATATTAATCAACTCCAACTCCTCTGGATCAATTTGATTGTAGTCTTCTTTCGTCATGTTTGGGTTTCAGATCTTCCCCACAACAAGACTTTCATACGATTCTAAAATTGATGCTAAGAATAACATTTGCTGTTTTGCTGCATCAGGAGTCATGCTATTTGCATTGTTTAGATTTACAGCAATGTTGCTTTGTACCACATTCGAATTGGAATTGTTTTGATTCTGATGATTGTTTGAATAACCAATGCCACTACTCGATGACCCACTATATGATGAATTGCCTTTTGATGATCTACTCGAGTTTTCTGCACTGAATGCAGTTCCAATTTTTGGCTATTGATTATTAGACAGTAAGCTCCTGAGATAATACAATTTCATGTTCTGCTGATAATTTGAGCAATGTGTTTTGTTTTGCTTTTGAAGTTCCAGCTCATGACCTTCCAATTTTTCAATCAACTGCCAAGATTCATCTTGCTAAACTTTGCACTGTTTTCAGAATCATGACATATGTTTGCCAATCATTTTCATGGGGTAATGCCTCAATGAGTTTGTCGATGATTTCTTCTTTGTCCTTTTTGATACCGAATCTATCCAATTCAAGTTTCAAATGATAGAAACGCTCTATAAGCTGTCGGACATTTTCACCTTTCAAACAATCAAACAAATCAAACTCTTTCTTTAACAGTGACTTTTTATTCCTATAATCTCTTCTCCGCCTTCATATTTGTTTTGCAATGCTTCCCACACAGATTTTGAAGTTTTATCGTGTTGAAGCAGAGAAAGAATATCATCTCTAACTGATTGTTGTAACAGTGTAATCATTTTTTGTTCGTTAGAGAATTCCTTTTTATCCCTATCCTCATATTCTCTAATTGGTATTATTTCTCCCTTATCATTTGTTGGTTTTTCATATCCCAATGTTAACAAAATCCAACTTTCATAAGCATAAGCTTTAACCTAACACTCAAATCTATTTTTCCACATACTCTAATCTTGTATGTTCATCAGTTTGGGTGGTTTTTGATAGGTTCCGTAAATATTTTCAATGTTTAGTCTCTCAGAGATAACATTTGAAGCGTTCTTTGGTGCAGATGTTGTAGCAGATGTGAAATCATTGTAGAACTCATTATAAAATTACGGCTCCGTGATTTCAATTTTTGGAATAATCGAGACGTCTCTGCAAAAATTAACCGTAGATTTATGATTTGGTTTTCAACTTGATTATACAAGATACAAGATACGTCGCGCGACAAAAATTAACTTGATTTTTTCCTATGTTGTGCGAAAAATTAACCGTATCTTGTATCTTGTATCTTGATTTATGATTTCGCACAACATAGGAAAAAATCAGTCAATTTTAACCGTAGATTCGTCGTTAATTTGTGTTTTAAGCCTGAAAAAGAAGTGTAGAAGAAGAACAAGTAAAAAATGATGAAATTCAGATCATGTTTGCTCTGATTTGCTTGAATCTGCTTGTATCTTGTATCTTCAGTCCTTGCAATCAGTCTCCTGCTCTGATTCCACTTGTAAGAACATGTTAGGAGCGATCAAGAACTTCTTGATTGTACAACTGATTGCTATGACCTCGTATCTTATGCCGAATCCAAGTTTGAGGTTGACTGGAATAAGAACAAGTAACTAAAATAATTTCGATTGATGATATGATAATACAAAACCGTGAAATCACTTGGACAGAGTTTCCTCTCTCCAGTCCACTCCAAAGTTACAAATGAACTAACAAGACACCTATTTATAGATGACCTAGATCCGCACATATGCGCTATTTGATATGTGCGGACCTAGCCAAAATCCTAATGTGTTTTACACTACAAACCAAGTCTCGCCTTAATCTATTAGCTACAATTCAATACGTTTAACACTAAAATACATGATTGACGGAAGCGATAGACATAGTGCATTCACAGTGTGCGGTGTGCGGCTGAAGGTGTACGAGTTGGTTATGCTGGGCCGCACACACCGCCCAAAGGAAAACGTAAGAAACATTTAATAAATAGTATAACCAACAAACAATAAATTATAACATGACCAACAAACAACCAATTATAATATAACCAAGTTTAACACAATAATCAACTTCAACATAACGTAAGAATGCGACGTCCAGGGGAACATGAAGAGTAATGATGCGTAGTTAGAGATCACGAAATTAGACGATGCTAACCTCGAAAGTTCGAGTTGTTACATCATCCCCAAGTTGAAAGAAATTTCGTCTCTAAATTTAGCATGCAGTCACTGAAGAAGTTAGTGCAGTTGAGCGTTTTCGCGGGGTGTCACATCATCCCCAAGTTGATTTGGAATTTCATCCCGAAATTCAGTAGTAGCTTCAGTATTGGATGCATTATTCTTGAACAACTGAGGATACTTGCACATCATCTGATCTTCCCGTTCCCATGTAAACTTTGGGCCATGCCTTGAGTCCCAACGAACTCGAACAATAGGAATCTTACTGCGCTTGAGTGTTTTGATCTCTTGATCCATGATTTCAACTGGTTCCTCAATGAAATGGAGTTGATCATCAATCTTGAGTTCTTTGAATGGAACTATGAGTGTCTCATCAGATAGACACTTCTTTAGATTAGATAGATGAAAGACATTTAGCACACCACTGAGTTCTTCAGGCAAGTTCATTTGAATAGGCACTCTGCCAATTCTTTCCGTGATTTCGAATGGTCCGACATAACATGGATTTAGTTTACCCCTTTTCCCAAAATGGATAACACCTTTCCAAGGTGAGACTTTTAACAACACCCTGTCACGAATTTGGAATTCCAACAGTTTCCTACACTTATCAGCGTAGCTTTTCTGGTGGTCGCAAGCTGCCGCCATTCGGTTTCTGACCATAGCACAGGTCAAGCACGTGGTAACGTACTTTGCTATAATTGCCTTCATGTTAGGCCACCAGTACAATGCCTTTAGATCGTAATACATCTTGTCAGACCAGGATGTATCGAGTATCGAGAATTGTGTGCTTCGTCCATCACAAGACCTCACAGATTTCCGTAGGATGGAACCCATATACACTCCATGAAATAATGAATACCATCAGCCTTGAGTTCAAGTTGTTTCTCCATTCCCCACATAGATTCAGCTTAAAGGTTTTCCTCCTTTAGTGCTTCAAGTTGAGTGTTGCGAATTTGCTCAGGAAGGTTCGAATGGATGGTAAGCTGTAATGCGCGAACTCGTTTAGGCTTCGTTTCTTTTCGGCTAAGGGTGTCAGCTACAACGTGTAGCTTGCTCGGATGATATTTGATTGCACACTCATAGTCGTTTAGTAGTTCAACCCATCGACGTTGTCGCATGCTCAACTCCTTCTGGTAGAGTATGTGCTGGAGACTCTTGTGATCGGTCTAAATCGTGCATTTGGTACTGTACAAGTAGTGTCTCCATATCTTGAGTGCAAAGACTATATCTCTCAGCTCCAGATCATGGGTAGTGTAGTTCTTTTCATGAACCGTGAGTTTTCGTGACGCGTAGGCAATGACTTTCTCGCGTTGCATCAACACCCAACCGAGTCCTTAAATGGACGCATCGCAGTAGACAATGAAATCATTAGTGCCTTCAGGTAGGGATAGAATAGATGCACTACATAGCTTTTCCTTCAATTTCTCGAACGTGGATTCTTGAGCATCACTCCACTTTTAGGTGATACCCTTTTGAGTTAGATCAGTAAGGGGTTGTGCGATCTTCGAGAATCCATCGATGAACCTGTGGTAATAACCTGACAGACCCAAGAATTGGCAGATTTCAGTTGGAGTTCTAGGTGCAGGCCAGTTCTTAATAGAGTCGACGTTGGCTAGATCAACGTGAATCCTAGCTTCATCGACCACGTGACCGAGGAAATGGACTTCACGAAGCTAAAAGTCGCATTTCAAGAATTTAGCATAGAGTTGTTCCTTTCGTATGAGTTCCAAAATATGGCGTAAATGTTGCTCGTGTTCCTCCTGGCTCTTAGAGTAGATTAGGATGTCGATAATGAAAACAATGATGGACTCGACAAGGTAGGGTTTATACAAATGGTTCATGAGGTCAATGAAGACCGTATGTGCATTGGTTAATCTGAACGGCATGACCAGGAACTCGTAATGGTCGTATCGAGTTCTGAAGGCAGTCTTTGAGTTATCTTCATATTTGAGATATCCATGGCGCGTTGCTCCTCGAGTAACGCTTGTAGAGGGTGATTTAACCTAGTGGGAATTCGCGCAGAATAGAGTCAGACAAGAATTATAGTGTTCATGAAGCATAACAGGATAAGACGTGAAAACATACCAAAGTGTAGCCGAAATTAATGCTTCAACTTGATGCAATACATAAATGTATTAGAACCAGTAGTAAGGATTTATCCGATGTCGAGGATGTAGTTGGTCGTACGCAAATGGTATAAAATAGAAATAAAGAGTGTTATTTTCCAATAAAAATGTTACGTCGATGGTGTTGGCACAACAAGAACTAACCTGAGAAGAATGGTTGTCGCACGAATTTGTAGTGTTAAGGTTTACTAAAATGTCTGTCAAAGTTTTCAAGCTCGCTCGTGTGAGACAGAGGAATAATTCACTGTGATCCATGAAGTTAAATGAGTTTGTGATTTATCAAGCCCGCAAGCAACCAAATTCGAAAGGGTTGTTTTGGGTCGTGTGGATGAATTTGAAATAACACATGTGTCGTCAAGAGGTTTCGATGCGAGGACACGAAAACATGTTCAAAATGGTATGATCGTATCTATAACACATCATCATCTTTAGGGTTCAAGAAGTGATCACCAAGGATCGAAGGTCGAGCTTACCAGAATCTCTAAGCTCGAAGAAAATCTTATTAGAGTTTCTTCATGGTGAAGCGAAGATGTAGTGTCACCGTGATAACGAAATGGGGGATTTGTCTAAGTCAATAATAGAAATTAGATATCGCATTATACAATAAACATCGGCCAGTACAAAGGCTAGCGGAAAGATCCGTATAACAAGAAAAACTCTCATGGAATAACGACTCTTGCAATATAAGGGGGTAAGGTAAATGTTTAAATCATCGCGTTCAGCTGTGGGTTGACTAATTTGTATCTCTGTTGTCCGATATCTCTGGGAACATCGAACCATTTGGGGAAATCCATCAGCAGAGTTGGATATGCTAAGGTGTAAATCAAGTTAGACTAAAACTTAACCACATAGCAGGGTAATGGGGGGTAGCCTTGTGATCGATGGGGATTGCGATATGGTTGTTAGTACCGACATGAGAAATATACACTGCATACACTTTTCATACTCGATACAAGCAAACAAGAAATAGAACAACGTAGACATAACTAAAACATTTGATATTTCAATAATCAACTCAATATATTGCGTCAACAGAATAACATTCCCAGTCAAATATCAAAACTCAAAGTCATCATTCAGCTGGGGAAATAAGCCTCCCCATTTATGTTAAAGAAAAAGAAATGCATAAACGAAAAGGGAGTAAATGATGTCGTCAGTCCTCATCGCCGACAGGAGATGTAACAGATCCTTCAGTGTTGCCAACATCTGGCTCCTCATCTGGATCTTCCTCTGGTTCTTCCTTCAAGTCTTCCTCCTCCTCAACTTTGTTAGATGCTTCGCCTTTTGCTTTTAACTCTTAGATTTATGCTTAAGCGTGTTGCAGACTATTTCGCATTCCGAGCACAAGTGTCTGCAGTTACCTTGTGTAGGTGACCAAGTTATTGTGCTGTTGTGCCATAACAGCTCGTCTCTCTAATAGAACTTGAATTTGAGATGACTCTCCTTCGGTGTTCTGCTCTCGTGGCTGCTTTCTAGGACCCGTAGCAGGCTCCTCATAATTAGGTATCTCGAGTAAACGCTTCTCATGTCGGTTCATTCTAGCCCAATGGTAAGATCGGGAAACTCGTGGACATGAATTAGGAACGACTGGTTCCTTGCCATTAGCGTGTTGTGGTTTCGAACTAGAGTTAGTAGAATTCATTCTTACTTGGGGCATATCATGTTGACATATTTTAGTCCACACATGAACCATAGTGTTGTACACACACACACACACACATATATATAGTATGCACGTGTAAATGAAAGATAATACAATTACCACGTAGACATCTAAGTATGACAAACCTTGCAATCTAGAGTGTGGTGTCATTGTGGTTTCCAACAAAGAACGGTTATAGTCTGGTTTTCATAAAAAAATATTTTATATCTTAAACTTCGTTCACTATAACCAATGGCTCTGATACCAATCTGTCACACCCTCAAATTCCACATGTGGGGTTTTACCGCGAGGCGTGCGACTGACTAGGATCCAGCCACTAGTCATGTTGGACCAATTATTTAAGTTGTAAAATCATCACAATCAACACAATTAGCGATCAATGTTTAAAAGTCCAAAGCACAGTTTAAGTTAGCAGCGGAAGAATAAAGTAAATACATCCAAAACTTAAAACCACAAGTTTAATAAATGTACGAAACATAAGGCTTTACAAACCACACACTCCAGCCGATTGCAATGTCCGTCCATAGTTGTACCTAATGACCTACAAGGCATGCAATAGTGTGTCAACTTAAAGTTGACGAGTTCACAGTTTTCAGTGTTGTTACAAATTAAGTTCGTTTAAATACTTTAGTTTCATAAGACATGTCATGGGTAGCTAACCCATCGTTAAGCTACTAAACTTTGTAGTACCGAAACTTGACTGTCATAGTTGTTATGCCCCATATCAATGTCTATCATCATTGATCAACTGTTAAGGTCAATAGTTCACGCTCGGCTCCCAGCACGGTGTGAGGTTTGTCAAACCTAATAGCACTATTAACTAATACCCCGTTCGCCAAACCCGACGACTAATTGGTATAACGCATGGGGACTTTCAGATAGATGTTCGTTTAGTCCGCTAAAAACATGAAATATAAACTGAGGTATTTATTTAGTAGTATTCCAATCTAGGAATACTAGGCGGTCCCAATCCAGGGATAGTGTGGTTCCTAACACCCGGGAATGCATGCTTTTAATGTATGAACTCACCTTAGCTTAGCTTGGCAGATTAAAAGTACACGAACTAGGATGGTCAACCACGTCCTATTATGGTTACCAAGAATATTAGGGTTCGTGTATGAAAATTCACGTAAGTTCTACACGTATCTAACAAATAACATGCACACAAGTTGTCACAAATATTTTACCGTGTAGTTTTCAAGCACATGTTCACAATATAACCTACGACGTGCTATACACCATTTATCCAATCATTAAGCATGTTCGGACACTAAAAGTAGCAAGTTTGACACTTTAAAAGCTTACAATCATGCATAGCAAAATTCACTGAAAATAGGCTGTTTTAAGATGCTCGTTTACCGTACTTACGATGCTGTAAAAATTATGATCTTTTTATGAGACGAACCTCTCAGTGGGATTTTCCTTGTGTTAAATTTTTATGATTAATTCTTTGTCTAAAAATTTAGAAAAACTTTTTACTCTGCAGTGTCCAGATTCGTCACTTTCTGACAGCAGTTTAAGGAAAATTTTATTTAAAATCTTCAATTACCCGATTGACCCGATTTCACTTGGAGATTTGTATCGACACCTAAGACTATCTACTTTAAAAATTTCATGTTCACACCCCAAATATTCACCGAGAACACAACACACGAAATCTACAGAAAAATGCAGCTTTGTTTTCTGAAACAAAATAATTTATTTAAAATATCAAACTACGTCCAAAAATTATGATTCTAGCGCCATTAGAAGCGTATGTCGAAATATCACGTAATAGACTAATGAAAATCCAGCTTTCATTAAATTATGAACCGGTTACAGCCGATTAAAGTCGGTTGTAACTGTTGGACAGCTTACTGTTTTCGTTACCCGATCCCGCAAACGATTAACTAGCGAACCCGATACACAAAAACATGATTCACAGCAGCTCCATAGTCGTCTTATATCAGATTCATCAACAAGTACATCAAGGTCATCAAGAACATAAACTCTAATCTATATATATGTGTCTACGCAAACATAATCGATGATACTAAGCATCACACATTGATTTTAATGAACATAAAACTATGACTTATCATTACAAGCATCACAAATCCAGAAGATACACCAAAACACAGCCGAGATATGTGTATAACATCATGCATAAACACGTATAACTATCACAAAAAGCACAAGAACTAGATACCTAGCAGTGAAGGGAATCCGATAAGCCTGGAAGCCAAGAACTTGAAGTTCTTTGGGTCTTGTTTCGCGTCGGAACAGCAAGAGAAAAGGGAGAGCAGCGAGGGGGAGAGATCAGAGGTGTGTGTGCGATGTAGGGTTTTTGAGTTTGGCGCCCTTGCAAGCGCATATACATAATATGCATATAGTGGGTGTTAGGCTCCAGGGTTTGGGCCGAGAGGTAGGGGTGGGCTCAGTTGGGCTTGTAAGGTTTAGGCCGAGAATAAGAGAGCACATGGGTGAGCGGGTCGGGTAAGTGGTATGCGGTTGAAGGTGTGCGATGTGCTGCTTGGGTGCGCAGTGTGTGGCTGAAGGTGTACGCATTGGTTTTGCTGGGCTGCAAACACCGCCCAAAGGAAAACATAAGAAACATTTAATAAATAGTATATGCACAAACAAACAATTATAACATGACCAACAAACATCCAATTATAACATAACCAAGTTTAACATAATAATCAAGTTCAACATAACGTAAGAATGTGACGTATAGTGGAACGTGAAGAGTAATGATGCGTAGTTAGAGATCATGTTAGACGAAGCTAACCTCGAAAGTTTGGGTTGTCACAAAAATAACCAAAAAATCCAGACCAAAAAAACGAACCGAAACAAAATCCGATGGTTCGGTTTTCGGATTTTTAATAACAAAAAATTTCGGTTCGGTTTGCGGATAATCGTTTTCAATAACCAAAATTAACCGAACCGATAAGTTATGATAGTATGCAAAATCCATATATTTTTATGTTTAAGTTTAAGTTGTTTAGGTGTTTAACCAATACTACTAAGAATTATTAATTTTATTCTTGATTGTTAAATATTTATAATAAGAACGTTAACATGTTTATTTATCATTAAAATGATTTATCCATTTTTTACAAGAAATAACAAAATTTTAGTAAGAATGAAATGATTTTCAAAGTACTATAAAAGAAATCGTCTTAATAAAAACTTCGGAGAAACATTAAAATAGATTAGAATGTTAGGTTTATATGAAAAATATTAATTAAAAAACTAAATATATTAACTTAAACGTAAACATTTAAGAAAGACTCTCAAATATTGATTTATACTTTTAATTTTTGAATCTTACGTAATTTGTTTCAAAAACCGAAAAAACCGAACCGTTGTTAAAACTGAAAAAAATGAAACTGAAAAAATCAAAACTGAACGGTTGACAAAAACCAAACTTTCGGTTACGGATTTGGTTTTACCCAAAAACCAAAACGAACCGAACCGTGCAGACCCATAGGTGTCTAAATTGCCCTACGTAGGATGATGAACAATTTATAAGCCTGGGCACCCCACCTTACAACGTCATGGGTCAAGCGATCATATACTTTTCTACTTTCATATTTATATGTCACGTATAGTACAAGAAATCGATTGACCCAGAGGTTATTCGAAGAATGGCATATATACATAATAGGGTAAGGTTCATGCAGGAACCAACATTTATCGTGAGAACCACAAGAACTGCTTGTGAACACAAGCACAATAAACCATAAAACAAACAATGAACCCCCCCCCCCCCCCCCCCCCCACACCCAAAAAAAAAAAACTATACCCTACCAAATCACGACTTTTTATTAATAAAAATATATAAAAAATGTTAATAAAAATTTACGATTTTAGTGGATTTTTTTTAAAGTGTTATTCTT
This sequence comes from Helianthus tuberosus, assembly GCA_030545235.1. Lineage (NCBI taxonomy): Eukaryota > Viridiplantae > Streptophyta > Magnoliopsida > Asterales > Asteraceae > Helianthus > Helianthus tuberosus. The sequence goes on along the minus strand of CM060364.1, from coordinate 153,234,053 downwards.
AAGCTTTTTAAGATACTTTTGGTTGTGTTTACAAGTGGGTCTCATGGTTCTTGCAACAAAAGATGGTTCCTATATGATTCTGGCCATATATATATATATATATATAGGAAAAAGATCCGTTAGGAACCACCCCTTATTGCGAGAACCGCGAGAACCAATGTGAATACAACCAAAAATACCTAAAAATAGCTAAAAAACACACAAAATTTTTTTTTTAATATTTTTTATAAAAAAATCACTACTTTTAGTAGCCAAATTTTTTTTTTTAATTTTTAAATTTTTTTTTTTTTTGCTACTAAAAGTAGCGATTTTATCTTAAAAAATATTAAAAAAAATTAGATTTTTTTTAGGTTTTTTTGGGGTTTAGTTTTTAGCATTTTAGCTTGGGGAGGAGGGGGGGGGGGTTAGGTTTTTGGGGGGTGGGGGAGGGGGGTTTAGGTTTTTGGGGTGGGGGGGGGGGGGTTTAGGTTTTTTGTGGGTTTTAGTTTTTAGCATTTAGCTTGGGGGGGGGGGGGTTCGGGGGTTTAGGTTTTTTTTTGGGGGGGGGGGGGGGTTGGGGGTTGGGTTTTTTAAGGTTTTTTTAGCTATTTTAGGTTGTGTTCACATTGGTTCTCGCGGTTCTCGCAATAAAGGTGGTTCTCGCATGAACCTTACCCTATATATATATATATATATATATATATATATATATTGGTGTGTGCAAAGCGCGATATGTTTTATTGATATTTTAAGCCCATTTTACACATTAGTCAAGTTTTAAATTTATAAAACATGATATTCTACTAATACTAAGCACACACTTGGGCAAGTGCACCTATCGTGAGCGTTTGTAAGAAACCGAGGTCATCCAAGGACACAAGAGCTTTTAGTACCGGCTTATCCTCAACGTCTAATCAATCTAAAAAAATTTTTGGGAAAAGTTTTGAAACATGAAAATAAAACTAAAAATGAAAAGATAAATAAAATAAAAAACAGATAGACAAGATAGAATCACTTGGATCCGACTCATCTTTAATGTATCCTTTGATGATTTTCGCACTTTCGGACTTTTTAAGAGATTATCTTAGTTATAGCAGTAGGCCCCTCTTTTGAAGGTGACGTTACCCTCAACCCAGTGGTTTGAGTCAGCAGGGATATAATCCCAAAGGGTCGGAATATTGAAAAAAAAAGACAATTAAGTTAGTTATCAATGCGAAAAGTGGTAGGCCCCTCTTTTGAAGGTGACGTTACCCTCGGCTAAGTGGTTTGAGTCAGCAAGGATACAATCCCAAGAAGCCGGTTTAAAGTATTAATAGTAGTTTACATATGAGGGATTCAAGCTATTCGCACTCCCGCCATCCAATACCAGTGGGTATTGAAGGAGGTCCTAGTAGGCTTGAACCAGGTCCTTGCAGTTAGCGTTTATAAAGTGTTTGCGTTGTGTGTTGTGTTTCGATATAGAACATATGTAACACCCAAATGTCCGTTAAACGAAAATCGGTTCGAGTATACTCACAGTGTGTGTTTAGCAAGTAAACACAATCTGGATTGGATTGAAGGGAGCGCGCTGAGTCAGCCTGTGCATGAAAACAGAAGTATAAGTCTTCCTCAGGGCTAAATGGTTGTAAATAGAATGTCAGACGGGATAAGTCTTAAACAGTCTATCCGAACGTATGGGTTCCATCCGAACAGATGGTCATCCGGACGGATGGCCATCCGAGCGGATGGCCATTCGAATAGGTTGTGATTGTTTGTGAACAGTTAAAATTCGAAGTTTAGTTAAAAGCGTTTAAACAACGAGAAAAATCAGGGTCAGGTCATTCGGACGGATGGCCATTCGGGCAAATGATCTGTAGTTGAAGTTTTGTAAAACTTTTCTTAAAACAATGGTTTTGGTTAACGAAGATGGTGTGACGACGTGTCAAGCAACGAAAAAGTACCAGATCCAGTTCATTCGTCCGGATGGGCACTGCCCATTCTGACTAACGGCTGTCCTTGGTGACATTTCTTGTTTGACCCATTAATCGGTACATCTCTTTGGTGGAAATCCATTTTAAATCCGGCTTTCGACTAAGGAAAGAATCGAGAGTCTGATTGAGTCCAAATTCCATCAAAGTTGTGTAGAAAGCGAAGAAAAATTCAAAATGAGTTGAAAAAGTGTTGAAATCTTTCATAACTAAGTTGAAAAGTGTTAAATCCTTTAGATCTTGGACTAATCTTGTAGGATCGTGAAACGACCTAACGAGTCGATCAGAAGAGTGCTCAGACCGAATCAGAGGCGGAATTCATTGATTCAGTCTTTGTTTAGCTTGTAAAACACTGGAAATACTATTTACTGTCTCTTGTATTGATCTGGAAGCGATTACAGACTCGGAGACACCTAGACAGCACCTCGGCGTCAGAAATCAGAACTGATTGAACTGAACTGCACTACTGAACTCATAATTTCGCTCCAGACTACCCTATATATAGAGAGTCTGATTCCGCTTGAACATGATATGTTCATTTCAAGCGGAATCTCAACATTTGTTTCGAGCGAAATCAGAACAAACCATTTGGAGCGGAATCAGAAACTTACGTGATTTCGCTTGAAATGACCATGTGTCATTTCAAGCGGAATCACCCCTAATTCTCACTTTTTCGATTTCTATGCACTATACAATCAGTTCTAATCTAAGACTCGAACGAAGATGAAGTCGACAGACAACTGCACCAAAAGACTCCCCCTTGAATGTTGACGGAATCTTCAGTGAGAGTCTTCAACATGACGACTCTTCAATCTTGATCGGTCTTCTTCAGGAATTTTTCCTGGAATCATGTACCCGGATCTTTCTCTGGCTCTAACTCTCGTCAGACTCTCCCTTTCATCAAGCTGGAATCGTTGTCTAGAATTTGTGATCACCTTTGAAATTACATCCTGGCTTTTTCTCTGATTAAGCTCTTCACAGGTTCTGAATTGCTTCCTGGCTTTCCGTAGCAACAGGATCAGAAACCTTTCCATTTCCTACACAAATCTTCTCATCAACACATAAGTTTTTACTTAAATCAATAAGAAAAACTTACTGATTGAAACCATTCAATCATAATGATTATATCAAGTTCAAATTAATGATCTTGAATAATCAATCTATCTTCTTTCTCAAAAATACAAATTTCTCCAATTCAATCATATATTTCCAACCCAAAGTTCATCCTGCTTAGCTTTTGGAATTTTGAACATCAGCTTTTCGCCATCAGTTGTCGAAAATCTTTTTGGATTTTTCAAAATATGAAATATAAATGCAATAACAGAAATTAAATGCAGAAATGAAATATGCACAAACACTATTTTTGTGAGTTTGTGAAAGAGGATCATATCAGTTTTGAGACACATCACAAGCACCATTAAGCTTTTAATCGTTTTAAGTTTTAAACGATTCACATAGATTGACGATATATTTGTCCTCTTAAACTCAATCTAAAAAACTTTCGAAATGTTTACCGATACGTTTAGGTATATTAATTTTGCACTAAGTTCTTATGATCCCCACGATCTCAACATATCCCCTCATCATGCAATACACTAACTCAAGTAATGACTTTAAACTTTATCAACTGTGATTTGTGCGAAAACAAAGCAGAATGTTTAAACATTAACAATCAGGTCGATACTTCCGTATACGCAGAGAAAGTCCAATGTTTAAACAAAATAAGAAAACAAAACAAATAGAAGTTGTTTAGGCTTTAACCACCAGGTCGATACTTCCGTATACGCAGAGGTGATCCAAAGCTTAAACGAAACACCAAAGAAAATAAAGCAGAATGTTTAGGCAATAACATCCAGTTCGATACTCACGTATACGCAGAGGATGTCCAATGCTTAAACAAAATAAAGAAATAAAACAAGTTTAAATCTTTTGCAAAAAGAAATGCACAATCACAGCGTCATTTTCAGCAAAGTTGTGAAAATTCACAAACTTAACCAGTTTTTATGCTTTTTGGCATTCAGCGATTACTGAGCAGGCACACAATCAAGAAGGACAAAACTAAGTACTATGCTTTTGATCATGTTTCCCACTAGAACTAGGCTTTTTCATTTAGGTTTGTATCGTTATCACAAATCTACTAGTCTAGCTGAGCCTATCGTCGCATCTTTAGTGAGACCGTTTATCACTTTTAGACTTTACATTTCTTTAGCATGCTGTGATAGTCCACTGATTTACTATCATTTCCTCTTGTCTCAACAAAACTCATTTTTTTTAAATTTTTCAATGTTTTTGACATTTTCAAATTTTCTGATTTTTTTTAAAACTTTCTCCCCCTAAAATCAAAATATATTTCAATTTTGATTTTCTGGGAAAATTTGAAATCAAACTGTACAAACATGACAACATGATGAGAATTGCTTCAATTCTCCATCCACTAGGCATAAATAATCAGAACTCCCCCTTACAACAAACTATTTTCCCATTATGATTTCAAACCACTTAAGTTTGTTTTAATCAAAATGGTTTTTCCAGGAAAAATTTGTTTGTTTACCAAACATTTGTAGGTTCGGGGTCACTTCATCACCTTGTTCTTTTTCAACCACAAGTAAGACAAAGATAAATCAAGTACAACTGAATGTCCCTGATTAATCTTGTAAGAAAGATGCCGATTCATGTTCCACGCTTACCAACTTGGGAACTCCGGCAAGTCAGGTTTTTTCATTTGAACAGATTCACCCAAGCCTGACGGTCCTTGGGTGATTTTGAATTCTTGTTCAACAATGGTGGAAAATTTGCATCATCCATTGTTAGACCAGAATTCTCATTTTTTACCTCAACAACTGGCTCTTCTGGCTTTGATGAACCAGAATCATTTCCTGAATGTGGCTTGTCTAACTTTGATGAGCCAGATTCATCGCCGATATGTGGCTCCTTTATTTCTGAAGAAACAAATTCATCACCACCAACTTTCTTTTTCTTCTTTCCCTTTTTCGTCCTCAAATTTGTATCTGATGAATCTGTTTTGCTTGAATTGTTATTCTTTTGCAAGTAAGATGATTTATCAGAACTTTTATCTGTTTTACCAGTTGTATCCGAGGACAAAATTCTCTCCAGATACTCCCTCGCCTTCTTCCTCTTCTTTCTCAGTCTGTCTTTTTGTCCCTGTGAAAGCTTTACTTTCGGTTCTTGAACTTTCTGTTCTTGAACTTTACGTTCTTGAACTTTCTGTTCTTTGGGATTGACAGTAACTGATTTCTTTGCCAATTTCTGAGAATCAGCCCTCGATCTTTCATTTGATCTCCTTGGGCAGTCGCTGGCAATATGTCCTTTGATTTGGCAGTTATAGCATCTTCTCGTCTCAAAACTCCAACTCTGGCAGTTAACAGCAATGTGTCCTTGATAACCGCATCTGTAACACACTCTGTTATCGTACCAATCACCATTTTTAGTCCAAACATTTAGATCAAAGCACTGTTTGGCTTGGTGATAATCTTTCCTCCTCTTGTTTGCTGGATTTGGCTTTTGAGCACTGTGGTCCGACCTGCACCACTTATTACCAACAATTTTTGAATGATTGATCTGATGAACTTTTATTTTTCTTTTGAACATTTTTCAAAATTTTCTCCTTTTGTTTTTGTTCCAATTTCTTCTTCAAAGGTTTTTGCTTAGAGCATTCTCCCTTTTCAGATGATTGGAAACAGTTTCTTGAAACTTTTCTTTTAACTTCAAAAATAAATTCTTTTTCTTAATTTTTTCATTTTCATCATCAGATTTCTCATCGCAATCTTCAACTACGACTTTGTCATAGTTTGTGACATCGTCACTTATTGGAACAACATTTATAGGTTTTGGACAGGAAATTGAATAAGTATTTACAAACACCTTCAATTTTTCTTCCCATTCCTTGACTTTATTTTGAGCACATTCTGCCTCTTTTTCAAGTCGAATAATCTTTTCAAGATGAGAATTGATTGCAATTTGTTTTTCAAGATTGTTTTTACCAAACAAATCTCTCTCATCTTCTAAAATTTTTATTTGACTTTGAAAATCTTTCTCAATTTTTACTTTTTCATTTTCTAAATTTTTTATTTGATTTTTCAAAACATTTTCTAATTTTTTAAGATTTTCATTTTCTAATGACAAACTCTCAACATCCTTCAAGAGTTTGTCATTTTCAGATGTCAACTTCTCACAATTTTCCAGCAAAATAAGAATCTGTTTATCATCAGCTTTTGTCTCAACCTTTAAAGCTGAAATGTTTTCAACCTGTTTCTTTTCCTCATGAACACTTTCATCCTTACTCTCTTTTTCTGATGAATGATCAAAGATAGGTGCATCTTCTGCAACTTTTTTCTTTAACATTGGTTCAGGATTCATAGATACAGGTTTTTTAGATTCTACTTTCTCAATCTTGATAGCTGGAATTTGTTCAACCTGCCTTTTCACACTAGGTTTGATTTGCTTTTCTGCTGCTGTTGTTGTTTTTACTTCTTTCTCAGCTCTGATCTCTTCTTTAACAATTACTGCCTTTTGATTCTTTCTTTTGCAGCTTGTTTTTCTTTTAATTTTTCAATTTTATCCGCATAAAATAACTTTCCACTACGATGTACAGATGGAAGTTGTTGTTTAAGATTTTCAAGTTCTTGGATTTCTTCTTCATAATTGTCACCCTCTTCATCAGGCGAATAATCAAAAACCCGAACTTTTTCAACAACTTCTTTTGCTGAGACTGTTTCTTCATTAGCCTGAAAATAACTCTCTTGTTGAGATACATAGTAATACAACATTATATCTTCAGCAGATTCCATGCTTTGATAACAAATTTCACACAACAAACACTATTCAAGCGAAATCAATCTTTAAGATTCAAGCTAAATCAGCACACTCAAGCGGAATCAGATGATTTACTCAAGCGGAATCAGATGATTCACTCAAGCGGAATCAAACACCTTTGAACAGAATAACTGATTTCGCTTGAACACGTTTCAAGCGGAAACAAAACTATTGTTTCAAGCGGAACCAGGTAAGTTCAAGCGGAATCAAGTGTCACTCGAGCGGAATACCTGTTCAAGCGGAATCAACTGGTAATTTCAAGCGAAAACAGAACTTTTCAAGCAGAACACTTGATTTCGCTCAAAATGTTACACTTTTTCAAGCGGAATCAGACATACTTGTTCAAGCGGAATCAGGTTTTAGTCCAATTTATGTCTATTTTAGGCCGAATTTTAAGCTCAAACTTTCAAGGGTTTGTTAAAACTGTATTTTACACGTTCCGTGAGAAATTGAACCAATTTTAACCGTGAAAACAGATTCAATTTTAAAAAGAAGGTGTAGAAATCAGAATTTTCTAGCGAAAACAAGCTAAACGGTAAGAACTCTTCCTCCTAAGCTCTGATACCACATGTAGGATCGTGAAACGACCTAACGAGTCGATCAGAAGAGTGCTCAGACTGAATCAGAGGCGGAATTCATTGATTCAGTCTTTGTTTAGCTTGTAAAACACTGGAAATACTATTTACTGTCTCTTGTATTGATCTGGAAGCGATTACAGACTCGGAGACACCTCGACAGCACCTCGGCGTCGGAAAACAGAACAGATTGAACTGAACTGCACTACTGAACTCATAATTTCGCTCCAGACTACCCTATATATAGAGAGTCTGATTCCGCTTGAACATGACATGTTCATTTCAAGCGGAATCTCAACATTTGTTTCGAGCGAAATCAGAACAAACCATTTGGAGCGGAATCAGAAACTTATGTGATTTCGCTTGAAATGACCATGTGTCATTTCAAGCGGAATCACCCCTAATTCTCACTTTTTCGATTTCCATGCACTATACAATCAGTTCTAATCTAAGACTCGAACGAAGATGAAGTCGACAGACAACTGCACCAACAAATCTCGATTGAATGGTGCTCCACAACAGTTTGCCTAAGCAAAACGAGATCCACCTTCAAGAGGTCCAAAATCAGTGATTTCGGGAAAAAGTTAGTGCGTGTGTGTGATTTTGATGAAGAAGATAGCGTAGAAGTGATTAGAGGTGAAGATTAAAGAAGATTTAAGTAAAAAAAAAAAACTTACAAATTGGCCTCGAATCGTGACCGAGTCTCGAGGAGCGAATGGGAGTGTAAAAGTTTGAGAATGAGGGTGTACGGCTAGTATTTATAGTGGAGAGGCGAGGTTTAAGTCAGTGGCGAGTGGCGGTGTCCGGATGGCTCCATCCGGTCGGATGGTCATCCGGACGGATGGTCATCCGGGCGGATGTCCATTCGGACGGCCGTGTTTGCGCGAGTTAGTTTTCCAACTTTAGTTCTTTGTTAAGCGTTGCGTCTAATCGAGTTGCGAGTGAGCGTATAAGCGTTGCGTTGGTAACCACATAACATTCTAAACAAGTAATCACACAAATAACACACATAACATAAGTAAATCCACGTTTCGAGTCTGCATTGAATTTGCGTTGTGATAGCGTTTAGTATAAATAAGCGATGTAATCAAGCGATAGAATGCGTTTAAGTGGTAAGCGTTATAAGTAGCATTTAAATGAGATAACTGTGTTTTGAATAAGCGTTGTAATATGCGTTTAGTAATGAGTCAAAAATGTAGTTTAACCCATAGCGTAAATCGAATCTCAAGAGTACAAGCGTTTACGAAAAAGAACTGACAGCGATAGATAACGATCCGAAAAGTCGGGTTGTTACACTAAGATCGATTAGAGCCCCCTCGAGTTAATCCTATTGAAAACAAGAGATGAAGCAATAGACACACGTCAAAGCCCAACTCAACAAAGCAAGAAATAATGCGAACTCTTATGATATAGGATTTCTAGGTTAGGTTCGAGACAGAACTACATACGCTATGATTTATGAACTATACAAGATCAACCATTTAGAAAACTCTAACTAGTTTTCAGATCTTTTTACTTAGATCTTTTCTGTAGGTAGCTCACACATTTTACATATTATGTTACCAAGTTTTTTATTGCCATGTAGGTTTCAGTTCCAAGTTTAATGAATGCCAATATAACCTAGAGTTAGAAGAAATCAAACCTAACTAGCATAGCCTCATTGAAAGATCGATTCAACCACACAACTCATCATCACAATCAATATTAACATGCAATCACACACATCATAAGATAAGCCATCAAAGTCTTTACGAAAATCACATCACATAAAAAAAAATTAAACATTCGAATACTAACCATCTTAGGAATCATCGCATCTAAACAATTACGTGATGTTTAGCCGGACATGAGGAACAAAAAAAACAAGACATAAAAGAAATCATGCTTTCAAAACCTAGAAGTATGATATTTGGAAAGAGAACCCGAACGGTAAGTCGTCACCGATCTTATTAACCTTCGAAACAACCTTCAAATCATCTTCTGATCATCCTTAGCAGCTTCTTGCTCGCTCCCTCTAGGTTTCCAGCCGTCACGTCTATTTATAATGGGTTTGGTGACAACGGTACGACCCCTACAACTTAAGTGAATACGTGTCGTACTGGCTAATAATGGGTTTGGCATTATGGTTTCTGAGTTTGCATGGCAGCGCTAAGGTATGGGCAGTACTCCTCGACTGGGTACGAGTCGTACCTCACTTATTTGTGGTGTTCTTCTCCGTTCTTTTGATCCCGTTTCATCCAAATCTCCTTTGTTTTCATCAAAACTTGCAAAACTAAGATTTCCTCTAATTACTTATTTATTCATATCGGTTTCGCATTGATAACAATTATATATAGACAGGGAATTAACTATTAAAACCATATGTTATTTAGAACACATCAACTATATAAATTATCTTCGAATGTGTTTATGTATGTTTATGGGTCTAAACCCTAGAGTATTCCCAACCCATTCCCCATCACCTTTCCCATCCTTAAAATTCAGGGATATAAGCTAAACACGTCACCTATCCCATTCCCAATAGCCCATCCATATAGTTTAAGGAAGACTAATGTGAATCTCCATGTTTAAGGATTCATTATTCATTCCCCAAAACATCAATTAACGATGACACATAAGCATATTAGTTAAATTACAGGGAAAAACTACTGGAAAAAAGGAATATAGAGGAAGAGATGAGGAATCATATGTGAGAGATTTTTAAAGAATAGGTGATAAATTTAAGGAATGATGATTTTTAGTTAAGTTAGAGATAATGATAGAGATTAGATCGTGAAGGCTCTAAGACCACTACAATGTAATAGTGATATATACTCAGTAAGCCACTTCAAACGGAAAAAAGAAGCCTCATGAACTATCAAAATGTTTTGTATACACTCATGATTGCGCATATATATAAGTTTAATTAGCTTCTATAATGTTGGTGCATATTTCTTATGTCTGCCAATGTGCGAATAGGCTAGATAGAGCGTGTGTTGAATATTGTATAGAATAGTGTGAAAATGGACAAGGTTTTGTATGTAAAAAAGTCCATTCGCCCGGATGGTGTCCATCTGTACGAATGGACATCAGGTCTGTCCGTTAAAAGATCATTCGTCCCTATAGGTTCATTTCTTGTTATAAGTTCATCCGGACGGATGGAGTCCATCCGGACGGATGGAGTCCATCCGGACGGATGGACATGTGGTGTTTCAGACGGATGGGCTAATGCCTATATATAGGGATGAGGGGTTCCTCATTTGGACAAGCTTTGGTTCCAAGAGGGGAGATGCTGTCCACCTGGTTTCACGGGTATGTAACTTCAAATCATTGAATAGAAACCAATTTAAAATAACTTGTCCGGTGTTGATTCTACTTCTACTCCTTTCTTATCAATAATTATCCACCAAACCGGTTATCTCGGGACCAAAACTACGTCAAACCTGCCTGATCCTGGAGTCTCAATTGGTATCAGAGCTACGGTACCGATTCAATCGATCTAATAGTTGATTGAATCACATACGCTCATAATTTTTGGATTTTTTGGAGGTTTTGACGTTAAACATTGAATAAAATAAAACTGAAGGTCAATTCACGGATGGAAGTTGAAATGGAAGACATAATTATGTTCGTGATTGATTTTTAAACAATCTTGTGAAGTTTCATCATGAAATTTGCAGAATTAAGGATTTTGGATCGAAAAATGTGATTGGGAATGTTCTTGAGATCATCAGACATTTTTGAGCGGATGAGCAGATTCGCACGGATGGATATCTCGATTCGGACGGATGGACATGTTGATTCGCCCGAATGGACATTCAGGTTTAAAATGTCAATTCGTTCCAAAGTCAGTTCATTCGCACGGATGGACCTACTCCATTCGTACGAATAAACAAATGCCTAAAAAAGGCATTTTTTGATCGCAATGACGAGATGAGTCTCCAGAAAAAATTTGGTGATTGAAATTTTTTTCGAGTTTTTAACGACCAACTTGGGTTGTTCGGAGACTTCAGAGATCAAATATGATGATGCAATCACAGATTGTGGAAATTAGGGGGTAGTCATGATACTGATGCAGAATGATTATCATCTGGGTTATCTGACTATTAATGGGTCGTAACGAAAAATCCGCAACGAGGAAAAACCGACTTTTGGGAAAAATTTGTCATATTCACAATATAGTCAAGTTTTTCAGAGATAAGAGAGGACTGAATTGCTCAGTTTGAGGGGGAATTCAGTGATAAGATGTCAGAATTTGCAAAAATGAGGGGGAATAAAAATTTCATATGAAATTCCGACATTTTTGAAATTCGTGACGATGCAACAGTATTCGGGTGGTTCCGACTTCAGAATTGTCTGGGGGTGTATAGGATCTGGATTCGTGATTTTGTGATCATAGGAAGTCCAGACTCTACAGATCAGGGTCTGATTGACGTTTTAGGGTTTGAGTCCCTGGTCTTTGTCAAGCTGGTCAGCAGGATTAGCATTAGGAGATGAATCTGTATTGTGGATACTTATAAGATATCACATACGTATGATAGTCAAAAGTGTCAGAATGGTTAATCTTCGAGCAGATGAATTGTTTTTCAGACTAATCGCCGGGGAATGAAGATGTTTGTTGGTTAAGTTTCTGCCAGAACTAGCAGATAAGACGATATATCTGTTATCGTGACTGAAGAGGAAGAATGCGAATCTGATCGTGGATAAATGTTTCTGAGATCTGAATACATTACCAGATGATTCGTTATCCACTGAAGATTTGCTGATTGTGGAGAATACCGTTTACATGGATCAATCACTCAGAAGGCGCTTAAAGGTGATCATCGAAAACAGGATATCAGATTTTTGTGGATAATCACAGATTTGGCGTTAACCAGTGTGGTATTTGAAGTTTCTATTAATTACCGGTTGGGTTTTTTAACATTAAAAGATCAAGCAGGCGGAATGTGCGATCGATGGTGCTGAAATGGTATTTCAAACACCGAACGCGGATGTGGTTAAAGCAGAAACAGAGAAGCTGCAATGATTAGTTTCAAGTTGGTGATTATTCGTGAAGATTGCATTTTAGCAAATCAAATGAGGAGTCGTGAACTGAGCAAACAAAGTCCTGAAGATTAATTTCAGGAGGGACTTGTGCATGATGAAAAGAATGCAAACCCGGATCATCAATCAAGGGGGAATCTATTGAAGATTTCAAGATGCCTGATTGAAGTTGCAGAATATTCAAAACACAGCTCTAAGTTTTCAAAGACATTATTCGACAGTGACGGCCAAGGGGGAATTTGTTGGTGCATATTTCGTATGTCTACCACTGTGCAAATAGGTTAGATAGAGTGTGTGTTAAATATTGTATAAAATAGTGTGAAAACGGACAAGGTTTTGTATGTAACAAAGTCCTTTCGCACGGATGGAGTCCATCCGTACGAATGGACATCAGTTTTGTCCATTAAAAGCTCATCCGTCCCTATAGGTTCATTTCTTGTTATAAGTTCATCTGGACGGGTGGATATGTGGTGTTTCAAACGGATGGGCTAATGCCTATATATAGGGATGAGGGGTCCCTCATTTGGACAAGCTTTGGTTCCCAGAGGAGAGATGCTGTCTAACTGGTTTCACGAGTATGTAACTTCAAATCATTGAATAGAAACCAATTTAAATTAACTTGTTCGGTATCGATTCTACTTCTACTCCTTTCTTATCAATAATTCTCCACCGAGTCGGTTATCTCGGGGCCAAAACTCCGTCAAACCAGCCGAATCCAAGAATCTCATGTAATCATGGTCTTTTTACTTACACCACAATTACCCCATTTTTTTGGATTGCCAATGGTGTGTTGAAACTTCAATCTCTTGTTCTAGATGGTAAACTCTTTTACAACTCTTGCTATGTGTTTAATTTAAAAAAAACTGGGGTCCATTTGTGAAAATACACCAACAAAATGAATATCATTATAAAAAGGCCTATAAAATATGGGTGTTACACGAATGTTTCAAAGCCGATTTTAATGATTAAAGTAGTGTTAACAATGAAAACGAAACAAGTCACATGTATATAAATTGTAATATGCATATGTATATACATAATCATATAATTAAAACAACAATGTACATATGTGTATAGAATAAAATATATTTGTATCTTCGCGTGATACTCGAGAAACATATGTGTGTAGAGTGAGATACATTTATGTATCAAAGTGACAGCTAGTTTTGTTAATTGCTATTTCACGTATCGATTATGTATACTATATATGTATAATCCTTGCACTCATGATCAGTTAGTTTTTTTACTCAGTATTTAATAGCAAAAATAATAACTTAATCACAAATTCAAAATAATAATAATAATAATAATAATAATAATAATAATAATAATATTATTATTATTATGGAAGATGTATACTATTATTCAAGACCAAATACAGACATTACTTAATGTGAATTTCAGACTAACTATTGTAAGAAATGTTGTTTTATACTTATAATCTTGAAGATATATACTAGTATTCAAAACCAAATACAGAGACTTAATGTGAATTTTCAGATTTTATGTACTTACAGTCAGTGAGATATATATTTTGGAAAACCACGTGTCGTTCGCATTATCTCACGTGATAAATTACTATGTACAATATCAAAATCAAAAACAAAATTCAAGTTAGTACATTTTTATCTTTAGATCTTGAACTTTGGTATTTAAAATATTTTATTTGGTATTATAATAATAAAATGCAGTTTGCCAGATGTTGATTTATTTCCATTATGTTATAAACCAGACATTTTAGGCCCAACCCATTACTTCTGGGTTTTAGGGTTTATAGCTATGTTCATCTATATATTATAATGTTGAATAATGAGAATTCAGTTTTATCTCTTTTTCTCTTTGGTTTTTATCACGTTATCAACATCGAGAAAAAAAAAAGGGGAAACAACATTCAAATTTAATATATTCACATATTTAATTAAATTATACTTAATGTGACAAACTCACAAAGTTGGAAATGACATCCCAAGGCATTCATTCCGAAAATTAAAATGCTTTCATATATTTTAACAATTTCGTTTTCAAAAAGTTTCATATATTTTATTATATTTCAAATATTTATAATACGAAATCAAACAGAGTTGAAGATTCAATATAGAATTCCACTTTGTTTCTTACTCTATTATTAAAACGACGTAAAGTATAGAACCTGCAGTTCTACCTATAGAGAACCTGAAGTTCTCCTGTAATATATATTTTATATTGCGGCTCGTTTTTAAATAAATGATTCTTTCCTTTGTAGACAAAATGTCGAACTTATCAAATCTTAAATTCACTGCACTTGAAATCTCGGGCAACAACTACCCCTCGTGGGCTTTTGATGCTAAAACCCATCTGGAAGCAATGAGTCTGGGGGAGACAATCATTGATGGGAATAAAACGTCCCTGCAAGAAAAAAACTAAAGTTATGGCATTCTTTCATCTTCATATTCATGAAGACCTAAAGAGGGAAAACCGTACTGTCGAGGACCCTCTCGAGTTATGAAAACCATTCAAGAAAGATTTGACCACCTGAAGTTGGTCTTACTCTCTAAAACTCGCTACAACTGGGTTCATTTAAGGCTACGAGATCATAAGACTGTTAGTGAGTACAACTCTGCCCTACTTCGCATCACCTCTGAGCTTAAATTATGCGGTGAACAAATCACCGACAAAGACATGATTGAGCAAACTATCTCAACGTTCCATTTATCCAACATGCTCCTGGCGCAGCAGTATAGGGAACGTAATTTTACAAAATATTCTGAGTCAATATCATGTTTGTTGGTCGCGGAACAAAACAACAAGCTCATACTACAAAATCATTAAATGCGTGTTATGTGATGATTTTTTTAGACTATTTGAACTATTGTTATGGTTTCATTTAAAACCTAGTGATGTTTGATTTATAGTTGCATGATGTTTTTATCATACTCAAACATGCAATTTCTTATACTTAACTTGTTTTATTATTTCCAGAAGAAATATGTATACTTGCTCCAGCAGAGCTATTATTGGTGATGAATATCTGGTAGATAGCGGTAATACTAACACTATTCTCAAAGATATGAAATTTTTCTCTGAGTTGTCTCCGACAGAGACACCGATTAGTACTATATCTGGTGTCAGTAACCTTATCGAAGGCTCCGGCAGAGCACACATAACATTATCTTCGGGTACCCAATTAACTATTGATGATGCATTATATTCTAGTAAATCCAGAAGAAATTTACTTAGCTTTAAAGATATTAAAAAAAACGGTTACCACCTAAAAACAATATCTAAACATAATATTGAATATCTTCAAATTACTTCAAACAAAAATGGCAAAGAAACAATTGTTGAACAATTAGAAGCCTTATCCTCTGGATTATATTGTACTAATATCAATCCTATCGAATCATACATGGTGAGTAACCAAAAGCTGTTAGATAAAGACACATTCAATATATGGCATGACCGTGTAGGTCACCCTGATAGCATAATGATGAGACGAATAATCAAAAGTGCAACCGGGCACCCTCTCAAAAACTTAAAAGTTTTGCTACCACAAGACTTATCATGTGCAGCATGCTCTCTGGGCAAACTTATAACTCGGCCCTCACAAACTAAATTGATACATGAAACCCCATCATTTTTAGAAAGAATCCAAGGGGATATTTGTGGGCCTATTCATCCTCCGTGTGGACCATTTCGCTATTTCTTGATCTTAATAGACGCATCTTCAAGGTGGTCACATGTGAGTCTTTTAGCTACTCGAAATGTAGCATTTGCCCGACTTTTAGCTCAAATCATACAATTGAGAGCCAATTTCCCTGATAATCAAATTAAAAACATCCGGATGGATAATGCGGGAGAGTTCACATCTCAAGCTTTTAATGGCTATTGTATGTCAATTGGGATCAATGTTGAACATTCAGTACCTCATGTTCACACACAAAATGGTTTAGCTGAATCTATGATTAAACGATTACAAATAATCGCTAGACCACTTTTAATGAGATGTAAACTACCATCTTCTGCATGGGGCCATGCTATTTTGCATGCCGCTGCACTAATTAGACTGAGACCAACTGCTAATCACGAATACTCCCCATTGCAACTGGTCTCCGGACGAGAACCAAGTTTATCCCACCTTAGAATTTTTGGTTGTGCAGTATATGTACCAATACCGCCACCACAACGTACTACAATGGGACCCCAAAGAAGACTGGGGATCTATATTGGTTTTAACTCCCCGTCCATAATTAAATATTTAAAACCAATGACGGGAGACATGTTTACAGCACGGTATGCTGACTGTCATTTTGATGAAACAATGTTCCAAGTCTTAGGGGGAGATAAGGACAAAGAAAGACTGTTAACACAAGAAATAACGTGGAATGCATCATCGCTATCAAATCTCGACCCCCGAAGTGGTCAATGTGAATATGAAGTCCAAAAGATCATACATTTGCAAAGAATAACGAATGAATTACTAGATGCATTCACAGACACGAATAAAGTGACAAAGTCACATGTACCAGCATCAAATGCACCTGCTTGAATTGAAGTAATCCTAGAAGCGATTACTATACAACGAAAGCGTGTGAGACCAGTCGGTTCCAAAGACAAAAACCCACGGAAACGAAAAGAGCAAACTAACGCAGTTGGTGAAAACTCCCAAAAGATTATAAGTGAAACCCCGGAAGAGGTAAATGTCCCAGAAGAGATAACTATGAATCCAGAGGAAAATAAAGTTTCAGAAGAAACACCGGCACCGAACGAAAATGAGATCTCTATTAATTATGTACAAGATAGTACAATGTGGAATAGGAATAAAACACGTGTTGATGATATATTCGCATATGCTATAGCAACGGATCTAATCAATGAAAATGATTACGTACCAAAAACTTTAGAAGAGTGCATGCACAGAAATGATTGGCCAAGATGGCAAGAAGCCATAAACACTGAATTGAATTCGCTCGAAAAACGACATGTTTTCGGACCTGTAGTCCGAACACCCATAGACGTCAAACCAGTAGGTTATAAATGGGTGTTTGCAATAAAGAGAAATGAAAAGAATGAGATTGTACGATATAAGGCTCGACTTGTAGCACAAGGGTTTTCCCAAATCCCAGGAGTTGATTATGAGGAAACGTATTCCCCTGTAGTGGATGCGATAACCCTTAGGTTCCTAATCGGACTCACAATCTCTGAAGGACTTCATATGAGACTAACGGATGTCGTCACCGCATACTTATACGGGACACTTGAAAATGACATCTACATGAAAATCCCTAAAGCATTAAAATTGCCTGAAGCATTAAAATCAACACCTCGAGATATGTGTTCTATAAAGCTCCAGAGATCTTTATATGGTCTCAAACAATCTGGTCATATGTGGTACAATCAACTTAGTGAATATCTCGAAAAGGAAGGATACAATTCTGATGTAATCAGTCCATGTGTCTTTATAAAACGATCACTCTCAAATTTCACTATAATAGCAGTCTATGTTGACGATATCAACATCATCGCATCTCCTGAAGAGATAGAGAAAGCTGCTCAGTTGTTAAAGAAGGAATTTGAGATGAAAGATCTTGGTATGACAAAATTACGTATCGGACTACAATTTGAGTATCTGTGCAATGGCACATTTGTCCATCAATCAAACTACATCCAGAAGATGTTAGTACGTTTCAATATGGATAAAGCACATCTGTTTAGCGTACCTATGGTTGTCCGACCGCTAGATCCACACAAGGATCCATATCGCCTTCAAGAAGAAGGCGAAGAAGTACTTGGTCCAGAAGTACCGTACTTAAGCGCGATCGGTGCCCTTATGTATCTCGCAAATAACACAAGACCTGACATTGCATTTGTCGTACATGTACTAGCGAGATACAGTTCGAATCCAACACGTAGACACTGGAATGGTGTAAAACATATATTCCGGTATATTTGCGGGACACAAGACTTTGGTCTTTTTTTCAGAAAGATCAAAAGTCCCAGCTTGTTGGGTATGCTGATGCCGGATATCTATCAGATCCTCACAAAGCAAAATCTCAGACAGGTTATGTATTCACATACGGTGGCACAGCAATTTCTTGGAAGTCAACTAAGCAAACACTTACAGCAACATCATCAAATCATGCCGAATTAATAGCACTATATGATGTTGGTCGAGAATGTGTGTGGTTGAGATCAATGATTAATCACATACAAGAAGCATGCGGATTGGAACAGATCAAGAAGGAGCCGACAATTATTTATGAAGACAATGCTACTTGCATAGCTCAAATCAGAGAAGGTTATATCAAGGGTGATCGAACAAAGCACATCTCACCAAATTTTTTCTCAACATATGACTTGCAAAAAGAAGGGGAAATTGATGTTCGCCAGATTAAGTCAAGTGAAAATCTAGCTGACATGTTCACGAAATCTTTACCTAGAAGCAGTTTCGAGCAGCTATCACACAAGATTGGTCTTCGTAGATTGAAAGATGTTTGTTAAATTCAGGGGGATAATTATACACGCTGTACTCTTTTTCCCTTAACTAAGTTTTGTCCCACTGGGTTTTCTTAGTAAGGTTTTTAATGAGGCAAAATAGCTGATCCAGTAGTATCAGTTTATTTATTCAGGTCCTGAAGTACCTATTTAACATAATCCTGAAGTACGTTGTTAAACTGTGTATAATTCTAAATGTCTGAGGGGGAGTGTTATAACCCAGACATTTTAGGCCCAACCCATTACTTCTGGGCTTTAGGGTTTACAGCTATGTTCATCTATATATTGTAATGTTGAATAATGAGAATTCAGTTTTATCTCTTTTTCTATTTGGTTTTTATCACATTCAAATTATTATGAATTTTAGGGAGTTAGACTTAAGAGATCAGTAAATAAAGGGATTTTAATTAAAAAACTTGGTTAATATCAATGTTACCCTTTTTAATCTAAGAAATAATTAAGGGTCAAGACCAGTTCATTCTTAAAAAGTTATTCACTCTTGAACCTAATTTATATATATATATATATATATATATATATGTATATATATATGTATATATATATGTGTGTGTTTTCTTAAGTGGTGTGTTAGAACTTTAATCTTTCGTTGTTGTAGGTGGTAAACTTTTTAACGACTTTTGTTACATGTTTGATTTTTTTTTTTTTTTAATTTACATGTTCGATTTTTTTTTTTTCTTAAATTGGAGTCCGTTTGTGAAGAAAAAACCAGTTTTATTATAAAATGTTTTTACTAAAAATATGGTTGTTACATATTGGCTCAAAACCAATTTTCAAGATTAGAGCACTTTGACTAAAACCTATACCTATAATGCTCGTTTCCTTATTTGGTAAGGTGTCTGGCCCTTTTTTTTAGTTCATGTGAAATAATAATTTATATTTTTTTCTTTGTCAATAATCTCTTGAATTAAAGAATTGTCTAACATATTTATGCCATATTATTATATCCTTTTGTTCATTTTTCTTCGATAGAAGGTGGCCTTGTTTAATTTTAATTGTTTACATCCATGTATTGTTTGCAAAAAAACTATTTATGTAAGTTAATTATTATTATTATTATTATTATTATTATTATTATCATTATCATCGTCATTTTTTTCTAGTTTTTAGTAAACAATCTAGGCAATTCCCTTTTTTTTTTTCGAACGGCAAATTTGGATCACTGACGGACCACTGGAGTATCATCGTGCCACCAGCGGAACCACCCGATTATATCCATCTCCACTAGGCATAACATCTATACACCAATTCAGGAGGAAACCCAATAAATATGGGAAAACCCCCTTGTGGGAATCGAACCCAAGACCTATTGGTCTTAAAGTCTTATCCCACCACCAAGGTATTTCCTTCCATTATGCTTTATTACAATTAGAGCCTGTTTATTAATTTAATTCAATCGCTTCAATGTGAATGAACCATTAAGCCTTAATTTTAATCAAAAGCTTGAACAATAGACTTAATTATATGTGAATCTTTATGACAGTTTTGTGTCATTTATTTTACAGGAAAGTTTGAATAAAAAAACATAGAGGTGATAAGTCCATAAAAGTATATTCATACACATGTAATATAGAAGCTAGTGAAAGATGAGTTCTTTAACCCTGTAAAGAGGAAACTAGATGCTAGCTTACAACTGCAAGGATCCAATAATATAAAGTTAAAAAGGATATATGAAAAAGACATTCCTTTGCCAGATTAAAAGGAAAGAATTTCAAAAACAAATTTTAATAATAATAATAATAATAACAATAATAAATAATATTCTTCCTATACTAATAAAAAAAAATTGGACACGTGTCACTTTCTGATGCTTTCTTACCTTATTTCCTATTTATCTTTCATATTAAATAATAATAATAATTTAAACAAAAATATTAGATAAGAATAAATATTTAGATAAGGATAAAACTTTCTGGTGCTTTCTCACCTTAATTTCCTATTTATTTCTCATATTAAATAATAATAATAATCTTAAACAAAAATATTAAATAAGAATAAATATTTAGACAAGGATAAACATTTGTGTTTTATTATGATCGTATTAAGTACTAATAATAATAATAATAATAACAATTTTAAACAAAAAAATAAGATAAGAATATGAACGTTTATTTTTATTATGATCATATTAAATAATAATAATAATTTTAAACAAAAAATTAGATAAGAATACATATTTAACAAAATAAAATGCTATACTAAGTAAATAGTATATTAAAGTTCATTTTTAAAAGATAAATCTTGACAACTGAATGTGTTGACATATGACATTATATTTTATTAAACACATGCAATATATGAGTTTTTTTAAAGATATATATCTTTTTTTATTATTTATTATATAAAATTACATTCATGCAAAATAAAAAAACAAAGTAAAATGTTATAATAAGTAAATAGTACATCAATGTTCATTTTTAAAAGATAAATCTTGATGACTATTTGTATTAACATATGAAATTATATTTTATTCAACACGTGCAACATACGAGTTTTTTTTAAATATATATTTTTATTATTTATTATATAAAATTATATTTATGCAACATGTGTAATATACGGCATTTTAACCTAATAATAATAATAATAATAATAATAATAAATAAATAAATAAATAAATAATCGTCACCTAAATACTTAGGAAGTCATTAAAAATGCTATGTAAATCATCTTCCCATTTTGAAAAGGAGATCGTGAGATGGATCCAAATTCTAATATCTAAGTAACTTTATTTATTAAACCAGCGGGATTCGACATCCGCGTTATGAAAGAGAACTTGATGTAAATTTGATTGGTATCGATACACAAAGAGTAAATAACGTACATAAAAATATAATCATGTTGTGTCACACCCCCAAAATCCACCATGCGGGGTATCACCGCTTGGAGGCGTGACGTGACCAGGATCGAGCCACCAATCATATTGAACAACGTAATTAAGTAAATAGACCAACCGCAATACGATTGGTGACCAAAGCTAGTTAACCTTGTTTGGTTTAAACAGCGGAAGCATAAACGTAAAGTTCAAAACATAAGTTCGCAGTTCATAAGTTTAAAGTCCAACACTTAGGTTTAATAAGTTCATGATGTTTTAAATATTAAACACTGGACATAACCGTCCGTACACCACAACGACTCCTTCCTCGTGCAAGCTCCAAGTGTTTAGCGACCTGTAAGGCATGTAACAACTAGTCAACAACAAAGTTGAGTGAGTTCACGTTTGGTTGTTTGGTTTTAAGTTGTTTCTGAAAAACGTGGTTTGACTTTCGTTGGCTTATTTGCCGTGGGGGTTACCCCGTAGTTGAAAGTATGTTTAACCATATCCTTTTTCTTTACCCAATCCATAACCATGATCAGTGGGGGTTTTCCCCGTTTGAACTACTAGACGGTATGATATCGACTGCTACGCAAATAAGTTGTGCCCTATATCAGTGTCTATCATCACTGACAATCTGCCATAGTCCATTAGTACACGCCCGTCCGACTGGCACGGTGTGAGGTTTGTTAAACCTAATAGCGCTATTAACTAATGACCCGCTCGCCATTGGCCTCAGCGATTAAGTCGATATAAATTGAGGGACTTCATGATAGAGTTTTGTCTAGCTAGTTTTAAGGTTGTTGTCCTGCACCAGGAGGACGAACGTACGTATTCTGCACCAGGAGAATTCGTAGGATTAATAATGGCATCCAATCTATAGAGGATGGCCGTACATATCCTACCCAAGGAGGATATGTAGATTTAGTTTTAATTTCTTTAACCCATTCCCAAACCACCGGGAATCCCATGCCTTAGAAAGTGTGTGAACTCACCTCGGTTTGCTCGGTTAGATTCTCAATATAGCTAACAGTCAAGGTCGGTCAATCACGTCCTAGTATGATTTACCAGTTAGTCATTTAGTGGCTTTCAAATAGAACACAAAGTTCCTACACGTATCTATCACACAACATGCATCACTGTAACGGTTTATGCCCATCTAAGTTTCCTGTCCATTCCCCACTCAAAATCAAACATACGATAATGCACATAACATATATAACATGTTAAATCATTCACAGATAGCATACTCGACATTTAGACACGCAAGTCACAACTTATGTCAATTCAACATTAATACTCAAAACCGGCTATTTTCGGACATTTAAATAAAATAGTTAGATTATTCCAAAAATTCCCAAATTTTTATAGAATGTCATAAACATTCCATATTTTATTGTGTAAAAATATCGGGGTACGGTTCATTACCCACATTTTATAAAAATTCATATTCGGGACCGAACTCAGATTTATGTATTTCTGACCACAGTCCACGAAACAATTTATTAAAAATTCATCGTAAGTCCGATTTGCAAAATTCCAGTGGGGTAATTACAAATACTTCAGTTATCATCTACAGTAAAATTTTCATGGTCCGATTGATCACAAAACTCAGGTTATGACTGAAAGTACGACACCCATTTATTGCTGTCAAAAGCTTAAGTTGCTGTTACAAATTAATACTTTAAAAATAGTAAACGAAGTCCAAAAATTACGATTCCGGTGCCATTAGAACCGTATTTCATAATAACATATTTTAGATTCAAAATATCAGTTTTTCGTTGAGTTTAAGACCTGTTTACAGCCAACTGAAGTTGGCTGTAAAAGTTGGACAGATTCTGATTTTCAGTGTTTAACCTTCTAAATCGTGTTCGATCGATTCCGTTAACAAGTTTAGTGACCACAACAACATGACACATTAATATTAATCAGTAGAACATCAGATAATCAACCAATAATCATAATCACACAAGATCTACATGCTTTACACACCTATCTTCTCTTTATTCATCTTATTCATCTTTTATCCAAGACTAATGTAAGCTCTTTTAGAGTTTCATAAGTTTTTAACCATTAATCATCTATTAACCATAAAATACATGAACAATATGAAGATTTAAGAAACTTACTACTAGCACAAGGCTAGGGAAGTTCAAGTGTGAAAAAGTGGTGGTTAAAAGCGAATAGAGAAGGTCCTTCCACTTCCGAGAGCACCGAGCTTCGTTAGAGACCTTCTTACACCTTGGAGAGTATGTGAAATGGTTGAACAAGGTTGAAAGATGATGGTGGTGGGGTGGATGTGGTTCAGCCGAGAACCATGGAAGGAGGGAGAGAGTTAGGGTGTTGGTGGGTTTGTGAATGAGAGATGATGATGCTTGGGACCTTTGGTGCATTCTTATAACCATCCTACAACCTTAACTCTTGTGTATCATGTCTAACTCTTGTGTAACATGTCCCTCATGCCCCAACATAATCAAATTAAATATTGCAACAAATCAACAAGGTGGGTCCCTTGTTGGATCCGTGAGCATGGGGGGGGGGGTAGTAGATTAGGTGCTAACCACTTTGGTTACAATCTAGTTATAATTCTAGTGTTAGTTTCATACTTTAGTTAGTGGATATTTTTAGGGGGGTGTTATGATGTTCGGGGATCATAACTGGCTCAGAAAATAAGAACAATGTGTTTGACAATATTTTTGTGTTCCGGGTAATGTCCGGTTATTCGGTTCGATACTGTTCCGTTAAAGTGCTTAATTAATTCGTAACGTGTCCTATGTATATATTTTTGTAACGTTTTTACTTTCTAACACTTAGGAAAATATAACGGACTATTTAGTGACCTTTCTGTACACTATTAGTATATTAACAAATATGTGTAAGCATAACACAGATATCAGAAAGCAGTTACGTAATTCCACACAGTCGTCAAGCACATTAATTATTATTAATAAATTGTACGGAATACATGGGATTTTGAGGGTTGTCACATGTTGCAAAGGTATACTCAGAAACAGTGGTGAAGTTTGAAAAAAAAAGTTCGGGGGGTCGTAAGGTAATGGACCTAAAAAAAATTTCTATCACGTAGCTTCGAGGTGTATGTTCGGGTCGGACGTCGGTGATTCGATTCGGTTCGGGTCAAACATTAATATCAAATAAAAAACGTTCTCAAACATTAAAACGTAAACATTGTTTAACAAACAAACGAACAAAGACACCAAAACATTTTATTCATTCTAAAAAAAATTCTTCATTTTTTCTTTTCAAAAAAGAAGTTATCATTTTATTCTTCCCCATAGCATACTCAAATAACAAAACAAGTTAACGAATCACCCTAAATTTCAAACTCTAATTTCTATCTAAATCAAATCACAATAATATTAAACAAATAAAATTAGACATAGTTACAGAAAGATTCAACAAGTTTAGGGCAAAAATTCGGACCAATTTCACCCCTAATTTCAACCTAAATCACATAAATTGCAGCCCTAAATTAAACCTAAAGATAAAAAACACATACCTTTAACCTTATGAAGATTGAAGAAGTTGAACAAGAGTACAAGACCACAACAACGAGCCGCGTTTTGGCTTCTGTTCTTGAACAAGAAGCTGAAGCCGAATAGTTCTGGAACCTGCGTTTTCCCCCCTTCTGCAGTTCTGGCTTGTGGCTTCTGTTCTTCTGGTCGATGTCTCAAAGTAAACGAATTTGGGTTTTTTTATAGGGTGGGCTTTTAAGTTGTGCTATATAATGATTTGATCTGAGTTATATAATATACATTCTAGTATTCTACCAAATATAATGATTTGGGCTATAATATTTAGGCTAATTAAATATTTTATTTGGGCTATATAAATAAAAAAAATTAAAACCGTGGGGTCGAAAACGTATATACCTAAATTTATTTTTATAAAACCGGGGGGTCGAAAACGTATATAACTACAAAATCCTATACGAAACGTATATATATAAAACTACTGATTGAAAAGTTTGGGGGGCTCGGGCGCCCCTCCCCGCCCCTTAAATCCTCCGCCCTGCTCAGAACATGGAAAGTAAGTTAAAAACAAAATGCAAATGGAAACGTAGATACAATGTTAAAGATAATATTTCGGCTGGTATTGATTCAGTTCGTTGCGATGCTAGTACGGTATCGGCTCTTGATATAGCAACCGAAAGAGAATACAAAAAGAGAGTCGTAATATGCCCAAAAAGATATCTAACATGTAAATTGGTCAAAAATCAAGCAAGGATAATGCAACCAAATCTTTTGTTGTGAGGTGTGATGCTTGAATCTATGAACAATTGTATGAACAACTTGCAAATCAAATAAAGAGATGACACAAGGATTTATACGAGGAAAAACCCTTGATCAAGAGTTGATCTCCGGCATAAAAAACCTCGGGTGATGGAAACTACCGATCACCAACTAAGATTAATCAAAAGGTTGATACAAATCGGGATGATAACAAGCTTGTTACAAGGATCACTAATATGCAATGTGCAAGAAATGTATGAAATCGCCAAGTAAACTGCCGAGAGCTGTTCGAGAGTGTGTGTTTGCCAAAATTAGCTAAATGTTCTAACTCAAGCTTGTTATCCCCTATTTAAAATTAGAAATAACTAAACTAACTAACTATCCGCTAATCACGCTGGCTTCCCACGATCTCCAAAACGTTCACATGGGCCAAGCACGTGCGGAATATTGAGGGAATATGCTCCACGAATATAGGCAAGACCAAGTCCATGCACATACTCCTGTAAAAGAAGCTTACGCATAATGAAGACAATCGTTAGTATAAGGATAACAATAAGGATCCTAAATCCTGATCCTGCAACACCTACTGAGGATCCTTAATTCAAACAGAATTCATGATCCTGGCAGTACATGAGGATCCATGATCCTTAGGATTGAAAAATCCTCCCCTAACAATTGCCCCCAAAATATAAGGAGTAAAGTGTAAATTAGCGAGTTATATTTTCTTGATCTTATCTGCAACTAACTAACGGATATATAGCCGTTAGGATCGAACTAGCCGTTACCGATCATACGTCATTGAAGCGACATCCCTGCAGAATCATCATTATAAATTCAAGTTAGAGATAAGGGTTAGGAAGCATTTAAATTCGTGTGTTCCACCCTTTAAATCCTCATTCGAAGATCAAGCAGGTACTTCTCTCCCCTTTCTCTCTTCTCTTTCTTACTCTGTTCTTCGTTAAAACCTTTGAATCACGATGAAGTTAAGATCATCCCCTGCCAAGGATCACCAGAAAGATAGTCCTTTGAAAAGCCAAGGGATCATCAAAGATTCTCCGAAGGAACGTTGCTGCTTCACTGATCCTGAGATCGACAGGATTCGTCATTGCTTTCCGGCGAACGCTGTATTTAAACCTTTCGACCCTACCGCCTTGAGTGACTTCGTTTCTGCAACTTGGGTTGCTTTTCCGGCCACCCCATTTCTGATAGGATACTCCTATCCTTTCCCTGCTTTTACCCAGTCATTTTTCTCCCTTACCGGCATATCCTATATCCAGGCTATGCCAATGATGTGGAGGGTTTTATATACCCTTGAGAGAATCATTGAGCAGGAGGATATAGATTTGGGAATGTCAGAATTGGCCGAACTGTACAACCTTGTGAGCCATGGTTCACACCGATTTTTATTCAAACACAAACCCGGCGAAGCACACCCAATCCTCAAGACCACCAAGAACGACACCAATTGGAAGAAGCGCTTTTTCTTCGTTAGGAGGGATTCTATCCCGGATGGGAAGGATCTCCCCTTAAAATGGACCACCCACGGTAGGATAGAGGATCCTTATAGAAGGATCATAGGATAACCCTGTTTTTGCTGAGGATCACTAACCCCTATTTGTATCTTTTGTGCAGCTATCTCTGTTTCTCACATTATTCCATCACCTGCAACCAAAGAGAGGATCACCGCTTTCCGGAATCTTGATCTTGCAATAAGATCATTTCAAGCAAACACCAAGGATTCTCAAGAAGTATCCTCAGGCTCAGTCACAATGTCAAGTAAGTATCCAAGTTTGTATATAATTAAATGTTTAAATGTAAATAAAACAAGAATACTTATCTGTTGTTTTGTATTGGTAGGCGCTGGAAAATCCTCAAGGTCAGCCTCCCGCTTTAGTGTTAGTGATCTCAGCACTGTGGCTCCCAGGTCTGGGAAGAAGAAGACTGCTGCTAGCCCAAGTGCTCTAGTCCCCAAGCCTGTCACCTCCAAGGGGGGAAAGGAGAGGAAGGCCACTGAAGCTGACAATCTTGAAGGCATGCCCCTCATCCGCCACCAGTTTCAGGAATACTTTGCTGATGTAAGGATCACCAACCTTGCTTTGTTATCCTACCCACTTGAGGATCACGGATCCTGAACTTTTCCTTTTCTTTTTGCAGAAATTCGCCGAGATCGAAATGCTCTTCGATGCATACATTGAAGAGGCTGAGCAGAAGCATCTGGAGTTCCAAAAGATCTTCCTTGCCAAGGATGAGACTATCTCTCGCCTTGAGAAGGATCTGAACTTGGCAAAGAAGCAGCTGGTAATGGCCCAGATAAACGCTGATCATGAGAAGAATGAGGTGCTGGAGGATGCTAAAGTCTCTGCCGCCATCACCATTGTTTTGGTCAAAAATCAAGCAATGACAATGCAACCAAACTTTCTGTTGTGAGGTATGATGCTTGAATCAATGAACAACACTAAGGATCACTCAGAAATGAATTGAATAAGTGACACAAAGATTTATACGAGGAAAAAGCCCTTGATCAATGAATGATCTCCGGCATAAAAAACCTCGGGTGATGGAAACTACCGATCACCAACTCCAATTAAACAAGAAATCTGTTACAACTTTGGATGATAGCGAGCTAATTACAAGGATCACTATAGTGTGTAGTGTAAAAAAGTGTATAATCGCTAAGTGTTTCGTCGAGAGCTGGTGAGAGCAGTTGCAAGAGTGTGTGTGTAGCAAAAAATAGCCAAGTGTTTCTACTTAGCTCGCTATCCCGTTTAAATATAGAAAATATCTACACTAACTAACATTCCGCAATTCATGCAAGTCCTCCACGATAGCCATGCACGTGCGGAATAAACATGGAATATGCTCCAGGAATATCGCCAAGACCAAGTCCAAGCTCATACTCCTGCAAAACAATTTCGAATTCAAAGTAGACAATCGTTAGTACAAGGATCCTTAAGATGATCCATGATCCTGATCCTGCAACACTTCTGAGGATCACTAATTCAAACAGAAGTAAGGATCACTAAGCCCAACAGCAATTGACGATCACTGATCATTGAGAAATCCACCCCTAACAATTGCCCCAAAAATATAAGGAGTAATTATGTAAATAGACGAGTTATATTTTTGTTCTTATCCGTAACAAATTAACGGATAACTAGCCGTTGGAGTCGGACTAGCCGTTACGAGTATGACGTCACTGAAGTGACTATCCTGCAAGATCATCATTATAAATAGGAGTTAGAGATAGGGATCAATCCGCATTTAAATTCAAGAGAAACTCCCTTTAAATTCACATCTGAAGATCAAGCAGGTATCTCTCTTCCTCTTCTTCCTTTACGTTTTCTTTCTCTGCTCCTTCTTTCTTCACCTTCTTCATAATCAAGATGATGCTAAGATCCTCACCAGCCAAGGATCACGAGAAGGACAGTCCTCTTAAGAGCCAGGGGATCATCAAAGATTCGGCGAATGAAAGGTGCTGCTTCACTGATCCACAAATAGATAGAATCCGACGTTGCTTTCCAGCAAACACCAATTTCAAGCCATTTGACCCCACCATTCTAAGTGATTACATTTCTGAAACATGGGTAGCTTTTCCGGTCACCCCTTTCACAATAGGATACTCGTATCCTTTCCCTGAATTCACCCAGTCTTTCTTCTCCCTCACCGGCATCTCCTACATTCAAGCTATGCCAATGATCTGGAGGGTCTTATATACCCTTGAAAGGATCATTGAGCAAGAAGGAATTGCTCTGGGAATGTCGGAGTTGGCAGAGATGTATGACCTTGTAACGTTTGGATCCCACCGATATCTGCTTAAGCATAAACCTGGTGAAGAACACCCCATCTTCAAAGTCACCAAGAATGATACCAACTGGAAACGGCGATTCTTCTTTGTCAGAAGGGATTCTATCTCTGATGGAAAGGATCTGCCAAGGAAGTGGAGCACCCATGGTAGGATAGAGGATCCTGAGGAGGATCACCAGATGACCTTGTTTTTGTCTAAGGATCACTAACGTACTTTTGTTCCTTTTTTGCAGCTATTACTGTCACACACCTCATCACGTCACCTGCAACAAAGGAAAGGCTTGCTGCTTTTCGGAGGCTTGATCCTGAAATAAGATCATTCAAAGCAAATATCCATGATTCTCAAGAGGTATCCTCAGGTTCTGTCACGATGTCAAGTAAGTATCCATGTTTATATGTAATTAAATGTTTAAATAAATAGCTAAATAGAAATAGGATAAGGATACTTATCTGTTTTGGGTGTGTAGGCGCTGGAAAACCTTCAAAATCTGCCTCCAAATTCAGTGTCACTGATCTTGACACTGTCCGATCCTCGAAGAAAAAATCTGCTGTCATCCCTTCCATCACAATCCCCAAGGCAACCTCTTCAAAGGGGAGAGGTGGAAAGAAGAGGAAGACTTCTGAAGCTGAGAACCTACAAGGCTTGCCTCTGATCCGCCATCAGTTCCTCGAGTACTTTGCCGATGTAAGGATCACTGACTTAGCTTAGTTATCCTGCTCATTTGAGGATCACATGATCCTAAACTTTGCATTGTCTTGTTTGCAGAAATTTGCTGAAATCGAGGACTATGTTGGGAATGTTGAAGAGCTTGAGGAGAAATACTCCGATCTCCAAAAAGTGGCGGAGCTCAAGGATCACAAGATTGCCTCCCTTGAAAAGGACCTCAATGATGTCAAGACTCAGATGGTTGCAGCCCAGATCAATGCAGACTATGAGAAGCACGAGATCACGGAAGATGCTAAAGTCTCCGCTGCCATTGCCATGTACAAGACCAAATTGCAAATGGCCCAAGAAGCTCAGGATCCTGCCTTTGACATGAGCAACTGGGACATGGAAGGCTGGAAGGCTAGGCTTGCTGAGTTGGAGGATGACGAAGAGGCTGAAGAGGTTCTGGCAATCGAAGCTGGTGGCAGTGGCAAGGATCAGGTGAAGGATATGGGAGCTGGAGGAGATGGTGATGCAGCGAAGGTGTAGGCTGCATGAATGGGCGATGAAGGACATTTCTAGACGTAGCCGGAGCCCATTTTTTAGAATTTGGTAGTTTAATTTGGTTATGGTGTTTTTTGTTGAACAATGATGGGTTGTACTTAAACAATAGTAATTAGGGCTAAGGATCATGGATCCTTCGAACAATAGGTAGGATTACAAATGGTGGATGGATCCTCTGTTTGGGGGATGAAGCCATTGTGATCCTGCCGTCTTTTGATTCCTGCACTACCAAAACCCTTAAACAATGGACACCCTTTGCCAACCCATATGGACGGGCCACGTTTTGCTGGTAGAAACGTGGGTTGGCAATTTTGACAACCTTAAAGGGTTTAGTCTTTTGTGAATAAAATAACTTTAACTTTTTGGCTTATCCTGTGTTGATATCCTTGTTGATATTTTACTTTCCAACTGTTGTGATGTTCATTTTGTTTAAACTTATCAAGTAAAGAAAAAATTTAAGAAATATCCCCAAAAGGTTTAGGATATGATCAAGGATCACATATCCCATAATCGATAAGTTCTAAAAAGTAATATAGTTTAAGGATCATAAGTTCAGTTGTCAAAGGATAAGGGTTATTCAAATAAATAATGAATAAAATCAAAATAGTTAAGGATCATACCTGAGGATCCAAGTTAGGATCCTAACCTTTAACACTTATAATCAGGATAACTCAAAAGACAAACCTTAGTAGAAGGTAAGGATCAAGGATCCTTGATCGTTTATCTCCAAAAACCTGAAATAGGATACAACTTGGGACTAAGCCAACATAAGATAAGAGTTAGTAACTGGGGACAAGCCCAACAATTCTGGGGACAAGCCCAATATACTGGGGACAAGCCCAAAGGATAACTGGGGACAAGCCCAAAAGATCGTATGTAAACTGGAGTATGGCCCTCTCTGGCGACTATCCAAACTTAGTGACATGAAAATGCCAAAACCTTAGCTAACGTGAAAACGTTAGAAACCTTAGGAACAGATGTATGGTACGTCTACCATTATACGTAGGATCCTGAATATAGCCAGTACAATGAAATTGTCAGCCCCTAAAGCGAGTACTGGTCCCATTGCCATGAACTATACCAGGATCATCGTGCGCTATTGGCGAAACTGGGGACAGGCCCAAACTGGGGACTAGCCCAAATAACTGGGGTCAAGCCCAAATAACTGGGGTCAAGCCCAAATGACTGGGGTCAAGCCCAAATGACTGGATACTTCTGTGGATACTCAATCCTTAGTCAAGGATACCTGAACCTTCAAAACTCAGAATCATGTAAAAGGAGGATAAAGGATGCAGGATCCTTATCCTTATACAAGAGAATAAAAGAATGAAATAGTATGAGATTAGAATGTTACCAAAATGAGGATCATCTGTTCTGTAAGGATCCTTCAAGGATACTTGTCATGTAAGGATCACGGATCCTTATCACATGAAATATTTCTTCAAATGGACAGCATTCCAAGCTCTTGGTAGCAAATCACCTTCCATTGTTAGCAATCGATATGCCCCCTTTCCTGCTTCAGCTTCAATCAAATAGGGACCTTCCCATTTTGGTGCACACTTTCCATCAGCAGGATTGGTGCTATTCTGAAATGCTTTCCTTAATACCATATCATCAACTTGGAATTTCCCGATCCTGACATTTTTGTTGTAAGCTCCAGCCATCCTTTGTTGATAACTGGCCATCCTTATCCTTGCCAAATCCCTGATTTCTTCTATAGTATCCAAGTCTTGAACCAAGTTTTCAGCATTTTCATCAGGATCACGAATGCTTGTTCTTGCAGTTGGAACCACCATCTCTGTAGGGATCACTGATTCTGCCCCAAACACCAAAGAAAATGGAGTTTGGCCTGTGGCATTCTTGGGAGTTGTCCTATCAGCCCAAAGCACATAGGGTAATTCTTCTGCCCATTTTCCTTTCTTAGATCCAAGCTTCTTCTTCAAATTGTTGATGATGATCTTGTTGGATGATTCTGCCTGACCATTAGCTTGTGGGTGGACTGGTGTTGATGTTATCATCTTAATCCCCCAGCTGTCACAAAAGTTAGTGGTTCTATTCCCAATAAATTGGGATCCATTATCACAAATAATCTCAGAAGGGATACCAAATCTAGTAATAATGTTTCTTTTAATAAAGGATATAACTTCCTTTTCTCTGACTTGAGCAAAGGCTTCAGCCTCTATCCACTTAGAGAAGTAATCAGTCATAGCAAGCATGAATACTTTTCCACCAGGTGCCTTAGGAAGCTTTCCAACTATATCCATTCCCCATCTCATGAATGGCCAGGAAGAGGATATAGGATGCAAGAGTTCTGCTGGTTGGTGAAGGATATTACTATGCCTCTGACAAGGATCACACTTCTTGGCATACTCCACAGCATCCTTCTTCATAGTGGGCCAATAGTATCCTGTCCTCAGGATCCTTGAGAATAATGCCCTGCCCCTAGTGTGGTTTCCACAATCTCCTTCATGGAAATCCTTTAAGACTTCTTGGATTTCAGGATCCTCAATGCATCTTAGATATGGTCCTGCAAGAGATCATTTATACAACATATTATTCAATATTGTAAATTGAGATACCTTAGTTTTGAAAGCCCTAGGGTTTTCTCCTGTAGGAATCTCTCCATGTTGTATGTATCTCATGATTGGGAGGATCCATGATCCTGAATGAGATTGAGTAGTATCACTAGGGATGATTGCGAGATCCTCTCCTATCTCCATAGCTATATGATCCTCGATAGCAGGGGTCAGGATATGGATAATAGGAATCCTTATATCTTCCGGGATCTTCAAGGATGATCCTAGATTAGCTAATGCATCAGCTTCTGCATTCTCTTCCCTTGGTACCTGTGTCAAACTAAAGGATACAAAAGAGAGTACCAATTCTTTGACTATCTCCAAATATTTGATTAGCTTTTCACCTTTAATAGCATAGAATCCATTAAAGTGATTAGTGATTAATAATGAATCTACATGTACCTCAAGATACCTGATCCTCATATGCTTAGCAATTTGCAAACCAGCTATCAAGGCTTCATACTCAGCCTCATTGAAGGTAGTTTGAAATTCACAAGCTATGGAGTGGGGTATTATATCCCCCTGTGGCGATTTTAGTAGTGTTCCTTTTACATTAGAGGCTCCATCAGTGAAGAGTATCCAAGGATCCTTAGTTTCTTCAAGCTGTTGGACTTCTAACTCAGCTTCCTTTTGCAAATCACTACTAAAATCTGCCACAAAGTCAGCTAAGGCTTGGGATTTGATGGCAGTCCTTGGTTCATATCTTATATCATATGCACTCAGCTTCACTGCCCACTTAGCCATCCTTCCTGACATTTCAGGTTTCCTGAGAACTTTCTTAATTGGAAAATTAGTCTTAACAATAATGGCATGAGTCTCAAAATAATGTCTCAATTTAGCAGATGCCATAATTAATGCAAGGATAAGTTTTTCTAAGTGTGAATACCTGGATTCAGCATCAAGTAAACTCTTACTTACATAATAAACAGGATGTTGTGTACCTTGGTGATCCTTAACAAGGACCGCACTTACTGCTTTTGAGGATACTGCCAGGTATAAGGATAATACATATCCCTTTTCTGGTTTCATCAAGGCTGGGGCTGAGGATAGGTAATCCTTAAGAGCTTTAAGGGCACTTTCATGCTTCTCAGTCCATTCAAATTTCTTGTTCTTCCTCAGGATGTCATAGAATTCCTTGCACTTTTCTGAGGATTTGGATATGAATCTATTCAAGGCTGCGATCCTGCCTGTCAATCTTTGTACATCCTTAGCATTGGCATGAGATTTGATATTCACAATAGCCTTGATTTGCTCTGGACTTGCTTCAATGCCCCTCTTTGTCACCATATAGCCTAAGAATTTACCTGCCTTAACACCAAAATGACACTTGGAAGGATTAAGTTTCATATTAAATTTATCAAGGATATTGAATGCTTCCTCCAAGTCTTTAAGGTGATCCTCAGCTTTCTTGGACTTAA
Source organism: Helianthus tuberosus (assembly GCA_030545235.1). Lineage (NCBI taxonomy): Eukaryota > Viridiplantae > Streptophyta > Magnoliopsida > Asterales > Asteraceae > Helianthus > Helianthus tuberosus. Next base: position 153,199,115 of record CM060364.1, on the reverse strand, counting down.
CCACCATGTCATCTATATAGACTTCCATAGTGTGTCCAATTTGTTCCTTGAACATCATATTGACAAGCCTTTGGTAAGTAGCACCTGCATTCCTTAGTCCAAATGGCATAGCAATATAACAGTATATACCAGTTGGGGTCATAAAGGCTGTATCCTCTTGATCAGATGGTTCCATCTGAATTTGTTGAAATCCAGATGAAGCATCCATAAAAGTCAACAACTCATGACCCACGGTAGCATCCACCATGGAGTCAATGTGGGGTAATGGGAAAGGATCCTTGGGACATGCCTTGTTCAAATCAGTAAAATCGACACATACCCTCCACTTTCCATTTTTCTTTTGAACAACAACCACATTGGCTAACCATTTTGGATACTTAACCTCTCTTATCATACCTGCTCTCAGTAGCTTATCTACCTCTTCCTGGATAATTGCATTCCTCTCAGGTGCAAACTTCCTCCTCTTTTGATGTATAGGCTTTAATGACCTGTCAATGCCAAGTTTATGAGTAATTATATCCTTAGATATACCTGTCATGTCTTCATGTTTCCAGGCAAAGGTGGATTTCCTTCTCTTAAGGAAGGATACTAGCTCCTGTTCGATATAGCTAAGGATCCCTGATCCTATGAAGATCTTGGATTCAGGATCCTCAGGATCCATGAGGATTTCCTTCAAATCCTGTTCTCTTGCCTCCAAGACATCTCTTGAAGGATACTTTAATTGCTATTACTCCCTTGGTCTTGAAGCTGGCTTCATTGATGAGGTATAGCAATTCTTAGCTTCTTGTTGATCACTCTCAATTTTCACCACTCCCCAAGGACTTGGAAGCTTTACACATTGATGATAGGTGGATGGGACTGCCTTCATGTCATGTATCCATGGCCTGCCAAGGATAACATTACAACATGATAAGCAATCTATAACACAAAACTTTTGATAAGAATGCAATCCTTCAATATAGATTGGGAGTTTGATGTCCCCCAATGTATTCTTAGTTTCTCCACTGAATCCCACAAGTACTGAGGATCTTGGGATAATATCAGACTCTGGGATATTCATCTTCTTGAGGACATCAAGCTGAATGATGTTCACAGAGCTTCCTCCATCTATAAGGATCCTGCGAACAAAGTGGTTAGAAATAAATAATGTAATTACAAGACCATCATGATGAGGATCCTGGACGTCAACACGATCATCCTCATCAAAAGTTATGACTTTATCCTGGGTGACAACGGAAGTCCGGACAGGTCTGTCTCCATTATCCATCTTGGTTTCCTTAGCATGTCTTTTTGCTGCTGAAAAGGAGGTACCACAAATGTCTGATCCACCGGATATGAAGTTTATGACTTGTGCATCTGCTGGAGGAGTAGGAGCCCTTTCAGGGATCCTTTCAGGATCCTGGATCCTTTCAGGATCCTGGATCCTTGACTTTTTTCGTCCCAAAAGTTCTTTCAAATGCCCCTTGCTCAACAAGTAACCAATTTCCTTTCTTAGCGCAATACACTCTTCAGTGAGATGCCCGAAATCCTCATGATATGCACACCACTTGGACTTATCCTTTGTAGCAGCTGGTTTATCATTTTTCCTTGGCCACCTAGCTTTCTCACCTAGATTCTGCATTGCAAGGATTAGTTCATTGTTATCAACAGAAAAACAGTATTCAGAAATAGGAGGATAATCCTCATCATCCTCTCCTTGTTCCACTGAATGCACATTCTGGTTATCAGACTTATTGTAGAACTTGGATTTGTTGTTCCTGAAGTAGGATCCTTGTTTATCCTGTTGTGAGGATCCTGTCAATCTATCCTGGATCCTTTTGTCATCCTCTAAGCGGATGAACCTAAGGGCCCTGGTTCTTACTTCATCAACATTCCTGCAAGGTGTCATAACAAGATCATCATAGAATAGTGAATCCCTAAGCAATCCCATTTTAAAGGCTTCTACAGCCGTAGCAATATCCAAATTAGGAATATCTAAGGATTCTTTACTAAACTTAGTGATATAATCTCTAAGTGATTCATTTTGACCTTGTGTTACCCTATATAGATCACTAGTTAATCGTTCAAACTTTCTACTACAAGAGAATTGACTATTAAACAAATTAACTAGATTAGCAAATGAAGTAATAGAGTAAGGGGGAAGACTTAGCAGCCATTTAAGAGCAGATCCTGTAAGTGTGGATCCAAATCCCTTGCACGGACATGCTTCCTTTAACCGTTCAGGAATTGGATTGATCTCCATCCTCTCCCTGTACTGAGCTACATGCTCTTCTGGATCCGTTGAACCATCATACAGCTTCATAGATGGTATCTGGAACCTCTTGGGTATCTCAGCATCACATAAGGGTGGTGCAAAACGAGATATCCTATGGCTACCGTCTGCAATTTCAGGAATGGGTTTAACCACTCCTGGTACACTGGATATCATATCCTTAAGCTTCTGTAGCTCCCTAGCCATGGCCTGATTGATACCTGTATCCTGCATAAAGCCATGGTTAGTGTTATATGAATTATTAAAAGTGTTACCTCCCGGAGGATTCATGTTTGGAATTGCGGATGTGAATCCATATTGACAAGACTCTGGCATGATTGAAGGACCAGAGGAAGCAACGGTTTGCATTGGTATGAAGTCTCCTTGATGAACGTCCGAGCTCTGAGGCTGCATACTTCTCAAGAATCCTTGATCCTGAAGGACGTTGGATCCTTGAAGTTGAGATGATCCTTGAACCTGAAAGGATCCTGGAACCAGAGAGGATCCTGGGACAAGGGAGGATCCTTGGACCGGGAAGGATCCTTGGACCTGGGAGGATCCTTGGACCTGGGAGGATCCTTGGACCTGGGAGGATCCCTGAACTGCATGCATTCCCAAATATCCTCCTGACGTGAAGTATCCCTGATGCTGAGAAGAGGATCCTTGAGGCTGGAAGTGAGAGCCAAATGCCTGACTCATAGTTGCTGTTCCATAACGCCTTCCTGGTAATTCACCCAAGTATTGCACGTCCGGAACTGCTGAGTGTTGGGAAGTTGTGACTGGAGTGTCGAAGTTCAGCGACCTTGGCATCAAAGGGGAGTGATCCTCCACTGATTTCTTCTGTTTCTTGATCTCATCGATCTCCCGGAGGATCCTTTCGTTGGTTTTGTCCTGCTCTTGTGCGTGATTCCTCATCTGCAAAATCAGAGCATAAAGATCATTAGTAGTAGGATTAGTTGAAACAGAAGAAGTTGGTGGTTTTTGGAAAATGGGGGTTTGTTTCTTCGCAGCATTCTCAGCGTTCTTCTGGGATCCAGAAGGTGGTGGAGGCAAAGGAGGAACTCCTTGTGAAGAACTGAATGACGGCATTAAGCTTGAAGTGTTCTTCGCTGAGGAAGCCATCTGCCTGGTTGTTATGAACCGAAATGACCACAAAAGTATGAATCTTCTTAGGAATGAAGCACCAATTGCCCCACGGTGGACGCCAAACTGTTTTGGTCAAAAATCAAGCAATGACAATGCAACCAAACTTTCTGTTGTGAGGTATGATGCTTGAATCAATGAACAACACTAAGGATCACTCAGAAATGAATTGAATAAGTGACACAAAGATTTATACGAGGAAAAAGCCCTTGATCAATGAATGATCTTCGGCATAAAAAACCTCGGGTGATGGAAACTACCGATCACCAACTCCAATTAAACAAGAAATCTGTTACAACTTTGGATGATAGCGAGCTAATTACAAGGATCACTATAGTGTGTAGTGTAAAAAAGTGTATAATCGCTAAGTGTTTCGTCAAGAGCTGGTGAGAGCAGTTGCAAGAGTGTGTGTGTAGCCAAAAATAGCCAAGTGTTTCTACTTAGCTCGCTATCCCGTTTAAATATAGAAAATATCTACACTAACTAACATTCCGCAATTCATGCAAGTCCTCCATGAACTCCATAACGTCCACTTTTAGCCATGCACGTGCGGAATAAACATGGAATATGCTCAAGGAATATCGCCAAGACCAAGTCCAAGCTCATACTCCTGCAAAACAATTTCGAATTCAAAGTAGACAATCGTTAGTACAAGGATCCTTAAGATGATCCATGATCCTGATCCTGCAACACTTCTGAGGATCACTAATTCAAACAGAAGTAAGGATCACTAAGCCCAACAGCAATTGAGGATCACTGATCATTGAGAAATCCACCCCTAACAACGATGTACAAGATCAAGCTGCAAATGGCCCAGGAGGCTGAGGACCCTGACTTCGACAGGACCACTTGGGACAAGGAGGGCTGGAAGGCGAAGCTGGCTGAGCTAGATAATGAGGAGGAGGCTACCGAGGTCTTGGCGATTGAGGCAAGTGGCAGCGGGAAGGATCAAGCTGGTGGTGCTGATGCTGGTGGTGATGCAGCCAAGGTGTGAGCTACAGAAATGGGCGATGATGGATATTTCTAGACGCGGCCGGAGCCTTTTTTTTTAGGATTTGAAAGTTTTTTGGTTGTGATATTTTAAACAATGATGGTTTGTAATAACTAAACAATAGCTATTATGGTTGAGGATCATGGATCCTTTGAACAATAGGTAGGATAATAGGTGGTGGAGGGATCCTCTATTTGGGGGATGAAACCACTTGTTATCCTGCCATCTTTTATTTCCTGCACTTTTAAGACCTGTTAACAATGGACACCCTTTGCCAACCCAAGTGGAGGGGCCACGTATTGCTGGCAGAAGCTTGGGTTAGCAATTTTGACAACCTTTAAGGGTTTAACTTTTGGTGAATAAATAAAACTTTAATCTTTTGGCTATTTCTTGTGTTGTTATTCTTGTTAATTCTTCATTTTTCAACTGTTGTTATATACTTTCTTTGAATTCATAAGTTAAGAATAAAGGTTTAATAAATCATGTCAAAAAGTTTTAGGATATGATCAAGGATCAGATATCCTATAATCGATAAATTCAAAAAAGTAGTATAGTTTAAGGATCATAAATCCTGTTGTCAAAGGATAAGGGTCACTTATATAAACAAAGAACAAAATTAAAGTAATTAAGGATCATACCTGAGAATCCAAGTTAGGATCCCAAACCTTTAACATTTAGAATCAGGATAACCAAAAGACAAACCTTAATAAAGGATCAAGGATCCTTGGCTGTTTGACCTGAAATGGAACATAACTTGGGACTAAGCCAATATAAGAGAAGAGTTAGCAACTGGGGACAAGCCCAAAAATTCTGGGGACAAGCCCAATATACTGGGGACAAGCCCAAAAAACTGGGGACAAGCCCAAAAAAAACTGGGAATGAGCCCAAAAAAACTGGGGACAAGCCCGAAGGATCTTGTGTAAACTGGAGTATGGCCCTCACTGGTGACTATCCAAACTTAGTGACATGAACATGCCAAAACCTTAGCTAACGTAAAAATGTTAGAAACCTTAGGAACGGATGTATGGTACGTCTACCATTATACGTAGGATCCCGGATACAGCCAGTACAATGAAATTATCAGCCCCTAAAGCGAGTACTGGTCCCATTGCCATGAACTGTACCAGGATCATCGTGCGCTACTGGCGATACTGGGAACAGGCCCAAATACAGGGGACTAGCCCAAATAACTGGGGTCAAGCCCAAATAACTGGAGACTTCTGTGGATACTCAATCCTTCGTTAAGGATACACGAACCTTTTGCAAAACTCAGAATCAAGTGAAAGGAGGATAAAGGATCCAGGATCCTTTTCCTTGTATAGAGGATAATTAAAGAATGGAATAGTTTCAGATTAGATCATTACCAAAATGAGGATCATCCATCCTCTAAGGATCCTTCAAGGATGTGGATCATGAATATTGCTAAGGATCACACATCCTTATCACATGAAGTATTTCTTCAGGTGGACAGCATTCCAAGCTCTTGGTAGCAAATCACCTTCCATTGTTAGCAATCGATATGCCCCCTTTCCAGCCTCAGCTTCAATCAAGTACGGGCCTTCCCACTTTGGTGCCAATTTTCTGTCAGCAGGATTTGTGGTATTCTGAAATGCTTTCCTTAATACCATATCACCAACTTGGAACTTCCTGATCCTGACATTCTTATTGTAGGCTCCAGCCATCCTTTGTTGATAACTAGCCATCCTTATCCTTGCCAAATCCCTGAGTTCTTCTATAGTATCCAAATCTTGAACCAAGTTTTCAGCATTCTCTTCAGGATTACGGATACTTGTTCTTGAAGTAGGAACCACCATTTCTGTAGGGATCACTGATTCTGCTCCAAATACCAAAGAAAATGGAGTTTGGCCAGTAGCATTCTTGGGAGTTGTCCTATCAGCCCATAGTACATAAGGTAGTTCTTCTGCCCACTTTCCTTTCTTGGATCCAAGCTTCTTCTTCAAGTTGTTGATGATGATCTTGTTGGATGATTCTGCCTGACCATTAGCTTGTGGGTGGACTGGTGTTGATGTTATCATCTTAAACCCCCAGCTGTCACAAAAGTTAGTAGTTCTACTCCCAATAAATTGGGATCCATTATCACAAACAATTTCAGAAGGAATACCAAATCTAGTAATAATGTTTCTTTTAATAAAGGATATCACTTCCTTTTCTCTGACTTGAGCAAAGGCTTCAGCCTCTATCCACTTGGAGAAGTAATCAGTCATAGCAAGCATGAATACTTTTCCACCAGGTGCCTTGGGAAGTTTACCAACTATATCCATTCCCCATCTCATAAATGGCCAAGAAGAGGATATAGGATGTAAGAGCTCTGCTGGTTGGTGAAGGATATTACTATGTCTCTGACAAGGATCACACTTTCTGGCATAATCCACATCATCTTTCTTCATAGTAGGCCAATAGTATCCTGTCCTCAGGATCTTTGAGAATAATGCCCTGCCCCCTGTGTGGTTTCCACAATCTCCTTCATGAAAATCCTTTAGGACTTCTTGGATTTCAGGATCCTCAATGCATCTTAGATATGGTCCTGCAAGAGATCGTTTATATAGCATGTTATTCAATATTGTAAACTGAGATACCTTAATTTTGAAAGCCCTGGGGTTTTCTCCTGTAGGAATCTCTCCATGTTGGATATATCTGTTGATTGGGAGGATCCATGATCCTGAATGAGATTGTGTATCATCACTAGGGATGATTGCAGAATCTTCTCCTATCTCCATGGCTACATGATCCTCAATAGCGGGGGTTAGGATGTGGACAATAGGGATCCTGATATCCTCTGGAATCTTCAAGGATGATCCTAGATTGGCCAATGCATCAGCCTCTGCATTCTCTTCCCTTGGTGCCTGTGTTAAACTAAAGGAAACAAAAAAGAGTGCCAACTCTTTGACTATCTCTAAATATTTGATTAGCTTTTCACCTTTAAAAGCATAGGATCTATTAAAGTGATTAGTAATTAATAATGAATCTACATGTACCTCAAGATACCTGATCCTCATATGCTTAGCAATTTGCAAACCAGCTATCAAGGCTTCATACTTAGCCTCATTGTTAGTAGTATATGGAATGGGGTATTATATCCCTCTGTGGCGATTTTAGTAGTATTCCAAGTCCTGTTCCTTAGACATTAGAGGCTCCATCAGTGAAGAGTATCCAAGGATCCTTAGTCTCTTCCAGCTGTTGGACTTCTAACTCAGCTTCCTTTTGCAAGTCACTACTAAAATCTGCCACAAAGTCAGCTAAGGCTTGGGATTTGATGGCAATCCTTGGTTCATATCTTATGTCACAAGCACTAAGCTTTACTGCCCACTTAGCTATCCTTCCTGACATTTCAGGTTTCCTGAGAACATTCTTAATTGGAAAATTAGTCTTAACAATAATGGCATGAGTTTCAAAATAATGTCTTAATTTAGTAGATGCCATAATTAATGCAAGGATAAGTTTTTCTAAATGTGAATACCTAGATTCAGCATCAAGCAAACTCTTACTTACATACTAGACAGGATGTTGTGTACCTTCGTGATCCTTAACAAGGACCGCACTTACTACTTTAGAGGATACCGCCAAATACAAGGATAATATATCCCCTTTTTCTGGTTTCATCAAGGCAGGGGCTGAGGATAGGTAATCCTTAAGAGCTTTGAGAGCGTTTTCATGCTTTTCAGTCCATTCAAATTTTTTGTTCTTTCTCAAAATGTCATAGAATTCCTTGCATTTTTCTGATGACTTGGATATGAACCTGTTCAAGGCTGCGATCCTGCCTGTCAATCTTTGCACATCATTGGCATTGGCAGGAGATTTGATATTCACAATAGCCTTAATTTGCTCTGGAATTGCTTCAATGCCTCTTTTTGTCACCATATAGCCAAGGAATTTACCTGCTTTAACACCAAAGTGACACTTGGAAGGATTTAGTTTCATATTAAATTTATCAAGGATATTGAATGCTTCCTCCAAGTCTCTAAGGTGATCCTCAGCTTTTTTGGACTTAACCACCATGTCGTCTATATAGACTTCCATAGTGTGTCCAATTTGTTCCTTGAACATCATATTGACTAGCCTTTGATAAGTAGCACCTGCATTCCTCAGTCCAAATGGCATAGCAACATAACAATATATACCTGTTGGGGTCATAAAGGCTGTATCCTCTTGATCAGATGGTTCCATCTAAATTTGTTGAAATCCAGATGAAGCATCCATAAAAGTCAACAACTCATGATCCGCGGTAGCATCCACCATGGAGTTAATGTGGGGTAATGGGAAAGGATCCTTGGGACATTACTTGTTTAAATCAGTAAAATCGACACATACCCTCTGTTATGGGTCATTTTCTAAGCATACATATCTTGAACTAAATCCTGCTTTTAATTGTTTATCTGTGATCAGGATACTGGACGGGGATATTGCTAACATCCTGGGTGATATCCTGAGGTATATCGAATTAATCACATGCAGGTTAAAGACTGGGACTTGCCAACGGTCAAATGGACTTCATCTCCTTAAGACTCGGGCGTATTTGTTAAAGGAGAGACGTTGAACCCGAAAGACCAGGTCTACAACGGTCGACTAAGGAATATTCGTTGGATCCCGGTTATGTAGGATAGTTAGTTACATTTGTTTTACTATAAATAGATGGGGGCGGATCAGATTAAGGCACAACGCAACTTTCACACACTCTCGAACACTTTTGCTTTCTAGCTTTCAACAATCACTACACACTTGTAATCGAATTACATTGTAACACCTAGTTGATCCGCACAACATCCTGCACTGTATCCTGATATTTGAAGCAATAGAAGAACAAGGCAGCTGCGATTGTCAGCTCCTGAGGTTTTATGCCGGCGATCTAGATTGATCAAGGGCTTTCCTCGTACATCACGTGTCAACCTTTACATTTTTGCTCATTGTTTGATTGTAGATACAGCTCGATATCCTGAGCCGTATCCTGAAACTGTTTTCATAACTAATTTGGTTAACACATTTTTCACACATAATTTTAGCACACTACCTCACTTAACTAATTTGATCACTAAATTGCTTCGGTAATTTTTGACCAAAACAATTTGGCGCCCACCGTGGGGCAAGTGGTGCTACTTTTACTAAAAATCTTTGTGAAATCGTTAATCGGTTTTCTATTTTCAAAACTTTTTGCCACATTGTTTACAATGGCCTCAAGATCAAACATGAGCTCCTCCACTATGTCTGCTGCAACCTCTGCTACTACCGGTTCGGTGCTTCCACCACCTCCTCCAAGGATGCCATTTTCTTCACAACCTCAAGATGTTATCCCTACTCGGAGTGTTCAGGGATCTGCTCCCGTTTTAGCTTCTATTGATGAAATTCTAACTTTATTTGGAAGTGTGCAGGAACAAATGAGGCAGCAACAGGAAACTAACCAAATGCTGTTAAGAGAAATACAACTCTTAAAAGCTAGCTCGAGTAGACCTGCTGAAGAAACTGTCACTCCCATACAGCCCAGGGCTTTGAACTTTAGTTCCGCAGTTTACACTGAGGATAACAGGGGGAATATCGTCCCAAGCCATTCTCAGAATCATACCCCTGAGATACCCTCCTCGGTCAGGATGTCAACTGTGAGGAGTTCAGGATACGCTTTAGGATATGGCCAAAATCCTCAGACCGGTAATATGTCAAATAATAATATTCTTGCTACTAACAACAATGGCTCTTTGCAGGATGCAGGTATGACGTCAACATTTACCAGGGAGCTCCAGAAATTGAAGGACATGATATCCAGTGTACCTGGAGTGGTCCAGCCAATTCCGGAAGTATCCCAAGACAGCCACAGGATATCCCGCTTTGCATATCCTATCTGTGATGCTGAAATCCCAAAAAGATTTCAGACTCCCAACATGAAGCTATATGATGGGACTACGGATCCTGAAGAACATATTGCCCAGTATAGGAAAAGAATGGAGATTAACCCTATCCCTCCGGAGCTCAAGGAAGCATGCTTGTGCAAGGGTTTTGGGTCTACCCTGACAGGATCAGCCTTAAAATGGCTATTAAATGTCCCTCCTCACTCAATTACTTCGTTTGCTCATTTGGTTAATTTATTTAATAGTCAGTTTTCTTGCAGCCGGAGTTTTGAGAAACTAACCAGTGACCTTTACAGGATAACTCAAGGGCCTCAGGAATCCTTGAGGGATTATGTGAACAAATTCAGTCGAGAATCCTTGGATATCCCACATCTTGATGTTGCAACAGCTGTGCAAGCTTTTAAGATGGGGTTGCAAAAGGATTCTCAGTTTTATCAGGATCTTGTAATGAATCCCTGCAGGAATCTCAACGAAGCTCGTAACAGGGCTTTGAGATATATCCGTTTGGAAGATGACAAGAAGATGCAGGAGAGGATGAATTCTACCTCAACCTATGAATCAACTAACAGGAAATCAGAATCCTCATATAAGCCATATCGTTCCAAGCCATATGGCAGAAATGATAACAAGAAAGTGAATGCTGTTGAAGACAAGGATCCTGAAGAATATCCTGACTTATCTGAATATTGCTTTTCTGTTAATATACCTGAGTTAATGTATGCTATGCAGGGTTTAGGGGACAAAGCTAGGTGGCCTCGAAAGAACCAGCAGAAAGCTGATTGGAAGGATAAATCTAAATGGTGTGCCTTCCATGAAGACTTCGGACATATGACCGAGGATTGCATTGCTTTAAGGAAAGAGATAAGTTACCTGTTAAGCAAGGGGTATCTGAAGGACTTGCTGGGAAGAAAGAAGACTAAAGAGCAGGATCCCGAGAAGGATCCTGAACGAGCAGCATCACCCCCAGCAGATGCCAAGATAATTAACTTTACTTCAGGAGGATCCGACATTTGTGGGACTTCGTATTCGGCAGCTAAGAGACATGCAAAGGAAGCTAAGAGTGAAAGGGGAGACAAACCAGTCAGGATGACTACCCTCACAGCTGATAAAGTGATCACTTTCGATAGTGATGACAGGGATACTGTTCAGGATCCTCATCATGATGCTTTGGTAATAACATTATATGTGGCTAACCATTTTGTACGCATGATACTGGTAGACAACGGTAGTTCTGTCAATATAATTCAGCTGGAAACATTGAAGAGGATGAATGTATCTCCGATGGACATTACTTCGAAGTCCACTGTGCTCGTTGGTTTCAGTGGAGAAGCTAGAAATACTGTAGGAGAGATAAAGTTACCAGTATACGTTGAAGGGGTCAACTCGATACAACGCTTCTGTGTGATGGACTCCTATCCTGCTATAACATCATACTGGGAAGACCATGGATTCACGATATGAAGGCTGTGCCATTAACATATCACCAATGCATCAAGATCCCTACCCCTTGGGGAGTTGTCAAGGTTGAAAGTGATCAGCAGGAGGCGAAAGAATGCTACTCATCCTCAATGAAATCCTCAACCAAGCCTAATCAAGCATAGCAATTAAAGATGCGGGCCAGGGATACCTTGGAAGCTTCGGAGCAGGATGTGAAGAAAATTATCCTGGATCGGGATAATCCTGATATCTCAGTGCTCGTAGGAACCAATATTCCTCAGGATATTGAAGAGCAGTTGACTAACTTTTTGAAATGCAGGATGTCGACGTTTGCATGGAAGCATGAGGATATAACAGTTATATCCAAAGACGTTATCACTCACAAACTTGGAATTGACAGATCATTCAAGCCTGTTCAGCAAAAAAGAAGGAAATTTGCTCCTGAGCGGAATACGATTATCCAAGAGGAAGTTGAAAGACTGTTGAAGTCCAGGATGATCAGAGAAGGCAAGTTCCCAAGGTGGTTGGCAAATGTGGTCGTAGTGCAGAAGAAAAATGGGAAATGGAGAGTCTGTGTAGATTACACAGACTTGAATAAGGCTTGTCCTAAAGATCCGTTCCCCCTTCCTCATATCGATGCAATGGTGGATGCTACTGCTGGGCATGAAATGTTAACGTTCATGGACGCATCCTCAGGGTTTCAGCAGATTCAAATGGAGCCTTCGGATCAGGAGGATACTGCTTTCATGACACCAACAGGTATATATTGCTATACTGCTATGCCTTTCGGTTTGAAAAATACAGGTGCAACATACCAGAGATTAGTGAACATGATGTTCAAAAATAAGCTGGGGGACACCATGGAGGTATATATTGACGATATGGTGGTGAAATCTAAAAAGGCTGAGGATCACCTCCAGGATATCAAGGGAGCATTTGATATCCTGGATCAGTATAACATGAAGCTGAATCCTGCTAAGTGCCATTTCGGAGTGGGGGCAGGAAAGTTTCTTGGATATATGGTGACGAAAAGGGGGATAGAGGCAAGCCCGGAGCAGATTAAAGCTATCCTGGATATAAAATCGCCCTCGAATATGAAGGATGTTCAACGGTTAACAGGACGAGTAGCAGCATTGAACAGATTTATTTCGAGATCCTCGGAAAAATGCAAGGAATTCTATGATATCCTCAAGAAGAATAAGAAGTTCGAATGGGGAGCAAAGCATGAAGCAGCCTTGCAGGATTTGAAGCGATATCTCTCAACTGCACCTCTATTGATGAAGTCTGAGAATGGTGAACCACTATCCCTATACCTCGCTGTATCAGGGAATGCTGTAAGTGCTGTTCTTATTAAGGATCATAAAGGTCAGCAGTATCCTGTTTATTATGTTAGTAAAAGTTTGTTGGATGCTGAAACTAGATATTCTCATTTAGAAAAATTGATACTAGCATTAGTTATGGCATCAACGAAGCTTAGATATTACTTTGAGACACATAGAATTCATGTTAAAACAAATTATCCTGTCAAAAATGTGCTTAGGAAACCAGAGATGTCAGGCAGGATGGCCAAGTGGTCAGTAAAGTTAAGTGCTTATGATTTAGTATATGAACCTAGAAATGCCATAAAGTCTCAGGCTTTAGCTGACTTTGTGGCTGATTTCAGTAGTGACATTCAGGATGAGGTAGACCTAGAAGTTCAACAGTTAGGAGAATCCTCAGGATCCTGGACATTATATACTGATGGTGCATCTAATGTAAGAGGAGTAGGATTGGGAATACTACTAAAATCGCCACAGGGGGACATATTACCCCAGGCTGTTAGGTGTGAATTTCCTGCTACTAATAATGAGGCAGAATATGAGGCTTTAATTGCAGGATTAGAGTTGGCTAAGAATATGAATATCAAGAATTTGCAAGTATATGTTGACTCCTTGTTAATTACTAACCATTTTAATGGATCCTATGCAGTCAAGGGTGAGAAATTAATCTAATACCTCTATATTCTCAAAAAATTAGCAGGATATTTCGATGTTTTTACACTTGAACAGGTACCAAGGGAGGATAATGCTGAAGCAGATACCTTAGCAAATCTGGGATCATCGATCAGGATACCAGAAGGGACCCAAATACCAATATTACATATCTTGTATCCTGCAACGAATCCTCAGGATAAAGAAGTAGCGGGTATTCAAGATCCTGGAGCGGAATATACTGAAAATGATCCTAGATCTTGGACGGCTCCAATTATAAAATATCTCAAGGAAGGAGATATCCCCGGAGACGAAAATCCTAAGGCATTTAGGATGAAGGTATCACGATTCACTATCATAAATAATGTTTTATACAAGAAATCTCTTGCAGGACCGTATTTGAGATGCTTGGAGGATCCTGAAGCCAAAGAAGTACTTCAGGATATACATTAAGGGGATTGTGGTAACCATACTGGGGGCAGGTCATTATTCTCAAAAGTATTAAGGACAGGATATTATTGGCCGACAATGAGGAGAGATGCCACAGAATATGTTCGAAGATGTGATGCATGTCAAAGACATAGTAACATACTGCATCAGCCTGCTGAACCATTATATCCTATTGTTTCCCCTTGGCCATTTATGAAGTGGGGTATGGATATAGTGGGAAAGCTTCCAAAGGCTCCAGGAGGGAAGGTTTTTATGTTGGCAATGACAGATTATTTCTCCAAATGGGTTGAAGCCGAGGCATTTGTCCAAGTCAGGGATCAAGAAGTAGTATCCTTCATAAAGAGAAATATCCTGACCAGATTCGGAGTACCAGTCGAGATAATCTGTGACAATGGTTCTTAGTTTATAAGCAAGAGAACTACTGACTTTTGCAAGAGTTGGGGAATCAAAATGATAACATCTACTCCGGTACATCCTCAAGCGAATGGACAAGCAGAATCCTCAAACAAGATAATTGTCAATAACTTAAAGAAGAGACTTGGAGCCAAAGAAGGAAGATGGGCAGAAGAATTACCCTTTGTTTTGTGGGCTGATAGGACAACGGTGAAGAATGCAACAGGCCAAACCCCGTTTTCCTTAGTATTTGGAGCAGAAGCAGTGATCCCGACAGAAATGGTGGTACCTACAGCAAGATCCAACCTCTGGGATCCTGAAAAGAATCCTGAAGTCCTATGCCAGGAGTTGGATACTATTGATGAGACAAGAGACGCAGCAAGGCTGAGGATGGCAGCATATCAACAAAGAATATCCAGAGCATATAACAAGAATATTAGGACCAGAAGATTTAAGGTTGGAGATTGGGTGTTAAGAAAGGCTTTTCAGAATACTACTAATCCGGCCGATGGCAAGCTAGCTCCAAAATGGGAAGGACCATATGAAGTTGAATCAGAAGCAGGGAAAGGAGCATATAGACTCAAGAATATGGAAGGGGATATGCTACCGAGATCTTGGAATGCTATACACCTTAAGCTTTATTTCAAGTGAGTTTAGAATTTAATTTCGAACTCAGGATGGTATGAATTCTATCTTTTTTAAATATGTTTGGTTTAATTTATTCTTTGAAACCCAATACTAACTTAAGCATCGGAGGGGCCGCCTTAGTTTAAAGATGTTTTGCAGTATATGCTTCGGGATATAGCTCCAGGATGCTCACTCAGGATACTTCAGAAGATTAGAGGATTGGCCCCCTCTCTCACGTACAAGGGATCCTGATCCCTTCACAGGTTTAAAGGTGTTCACCTTTCTTTCGAGTTGGGTTTAAACACTCCGCCTGGAGCGCAAGTTATTCGGGAATAGTTCAAGGTGGCGGGACCAGTCCATGTAAAAGTGGCTGACAATTTCGCTACTGTTGGCTATATCCTGAATCCTAAAGGTATATGAGGATTGATCACCCTCTCTCACGAAAGGGTATTTTCATACTCTCTAAGGTTTAAAGGTTTTCACCTTTCTAAGTCTTGGAGTTTATACACTCCCGCCTGTAGCGCACAAAAATTTGGGATTTCCCCCAGAATTCAAGGGATTTATTTCCAGAACATTCTTGGGTTTTACCCCTGTAACATGAAAAATTGTCTATACAACGGGGATTGATATCCAGAAGATTTCTAAGTATTTGAAGACATTGTACACGGGGGACATTCCTACCAAGGCAATGATGTAAAGCTCAAAGGATAAGGCTCGGAACTAACGCACTAAGTGTCTCAGACAGGGGACATCTTCATCGGAAAAGTTGCAAAGGGATTGAGGTTTGATAATAGGGTTTTACCCTATTCCTGGTATGATCTTTCCTTTATTAACATCGTTTAAGTTTTTGACAATACTAGGTTTGGTAAAAGGTTAAACATCCTAATTAGGATCAATTCTCGGGATATATTCTCAAAATATATTTTCAAAATACTTTTCAGGATATTTGATTAAGATATATGAAACTGGTACTAGTTTGAATCTTTAATTAAGCAAGTATCGTTATAATAGGTTATCTTTTAATTTTCTCTAAAGGTGATTGAATTAACAAAAGTTTTGGTAATATATCACTGACTATATTTTGCAAAACTAAGGTCTATAATAAGAAAGACAGAAAGTGATAGTAAGAAAAATGAAAGATGAAATTACTGGAAATAACGGTACTAGCTGATAACCAAAGGCTTCATCCTGAAACCCAGGACCCATCTGCCTTCGGTTATCAAATTGTTTTAATGCAGAAAATAAAAATTGTTCATAAGACATAAAATTGCTCAAACAAAAGGAAATAAGTTTTAGGGGGCAGTGCCATCTTTGTTTGCGGTAATTTCAGCAGCATCCGTCTCAGGATCCGCCTCAGCATCCCTCTCAGCATCGTTAGCTTTTTCAGCTACTTTGGAAGATCCTTCGGTAGCTGGTGTGATAGAAATGCCGCCAAGATTCTTTAGCCTCGTTTCCCAGGCACCAACGTCCCAAGAAGGGCATTCAAAACCTAGTGTTTTGGCTTCACGGGCCATCTTCAGCCTGGCTTGGAGAAGAGAAGTGACGACGAAATTCTTAAGGCTATCCCGGTAGGTGACCATATCCCGTTCGTGTTGCACATGGGCAGCTTCAAGATCAGCTTGGGGTTGAAGAGTAGCTTTGTTGAGAGCAGTCTGGTGTTCTTGAATCATAGCTTTGAACTTCTCCTCGTAATGACGAGATTTGGCGGTTGCAATCATGCCTTGATCGGAGATTGTGACTTCTGCTTCCTTTTGCTTGGATTCAAGTGTCTTGTTAAGCCCGCAGGATTCTTGATATAGATGAACCAGACGCTCAAGACCCTGCAAAAGTAAGAGGACAGGTATTAATATTGATAAATCTTTGTAAATGATGTAAGTTGCAGGATGTAATTTGAGAATACTAACCTGGTTAAGAAAGGAAGTCATAAACCCGCTAGCTTCAACGAACCCGTGCTTCTCATAGGGAAAAGTGTCGGAAATGACAGGGGAATCGGGCTCTTTCCTTTTACGAGAGCCGGAGCTCCGGGGCTTGGTAGTTGGCAAGGGTTTACTGATGACAATGGCTTTGGAACCACTGGGTTTGGATGAGGCTGTGGCCCTGGGACTAGGTTCCTTCTTGACCTGAACCTGATCAGAATAACTGTCCAACTCGTCGAGGTCAAAGACTTCAGGGATCTTAGCCGGTGCTGCATAAAGGAAAAAGTTTTGCATTATTATTACTTTTCATTCTATTATGCTATACTAACTAACTATTTTAAAAGTAATCCTTACCAGACATTTCAGATGACGAGTATTGACTGGAACTCGGGACGTGTGTGGTGAAACTCCTGTCTATTGCAGGTAATTGGTAAACAGTTTTGATTCTTTCCTCTGATTCAGCGGTAGGGGAGCTACTTCCTTGAAATTCACTGCATAAGAATCAAAAAGAAGGATATTAGTAAAAGATAAAAGTCTAAAGGTACATGAGAACATTTATGACCCTACCGGTGGTTAACCACTCCACCGGAAGGCTGGCACCCTCAGCAATGGAGTCTCGTTTGACAAAGAAAAATTTGCGTTGCCATCCATCTTCGTTTTTGGTGGCTTTAAGAATAAGGGGTTTGCTAGAGGTCGAGAAAAGCAAGAACCGGCTAGAGCTGTGGGATCAGAGGCGATAAGCAATAGGCAGATCCTCGATGCAGAGGTCGGGGCAGTGAAGGTTTTTAATTTGGTTAAGTACGATTAATACTCTCCAAACCATGGGCATGGTTTAAGCAAAAGAGATGCCGGTGGTTCGGAAGAATTGCATCATGAATTCGAGAAAGGGGTATCGAAGACCCAGCGAAAAAGGGTATGCTGGAAAGCAGACCCAATCTGTGGAAGAAACATCCGATCGAATTGACCGATCGAACGATCTAAAGACTGTGTTATCAGGGAAAGCACCGGAAGCTCTCAAAGCCGCGATGTCTGCGTTGTCGAAAGCGCAGACCTCCTTTTCAGGATTCTTGAGGAGATTCTGCTGAGTGAAGGTCTCGGCAGCCATTACGAATAAGGAAAGAAAAATTGACAGAAAGTGAATGAGAAATGGGGAATTACCTGGAGACTCTGTTGGAGATATCTGCTTTTCAAACAAGAAGAGAGAAGATATAGGGGCATTGTGGATCTCCATTGAGCTAAAAGCGCGTTGGAGGTTATGATGTGATCTTGACCGTCGCTTCGTTTTAAATGCCTTGAATTACGGGATAAAACTTTTAAAATATATCAGTTGGATTGGTATACCAACCGATATATTTGGGGACAATTGTTATGGGTCATTTTCTAAGCATACATATCTTGAACTATATCCTGCTTTTAATTGTTTATCTGTGATCAGGATACTGGACGGGGATATTGCTAACATCCTGGGTGATATCCTGAGGTATATCGAATTAATCACGTGCAGGTTAAAGACTGGGACTTGCCAACGATCAAATGGACTTCATCTCCTTAAGACTCAGGCGTATTTGTTAAAGGAGAGACGTTGAACCCGAAAGACCAGGTCTACAACGGTCGACTAAGGAATATTCGTTGGATCCCGGTTATGTAGGATAGTTAGTTACATTTGTTTTACTATAAATAGATGGGGGTGGATCAGATTAAGGCACAACGCAACTTTCACACACTCTCGAACACTTTTGCTTTCTAGCTTTCAACAATCACTACACACTTGTAATCGAATTACATTGTAACACCTAGTTGATCCGCACCACATCCTGCACTGTATCCTGATATTTGAAGTAATAGAAGAACAAGGCAGCTGCGATTATCAGCTCCCGAGGTTTTATGCCGGCGATCTAGATTGATCAAGGGCTTTCCTCGTACATCACGTGTCAACCTTTACATTTTTGCTCATTGTTTGATTGTAGATACAGCTCGATATCCTGAGCCGTATCTTGAAACTGTTTTCATAACTAATTTGGTTAACACATTTTTCACACATAATTTTAGCACACTACCTCACTTAACTAATTTGATCACTAAATTGCTTCGGTAATTTTTGACCAAAACACCCTCCACTTTCCATTTTTCTTTTGAACAACAACCGCATTGGCTAACCACCTTGGATACTTAACCTCTCTTATCATACCTGCCCGAAGTAGTTTATCTACCTCTTCCTGGATAATAGCATTCCTCTCAGGTGCAAACTTTCTCCTTTTTTGATGAATTGGCTTGAATGACCTATCAATGCCAAGTTTATGAGTAATTATATCTTTAGATATACCTGTCATGTCCTCATGCTTCCAGGCAAAGGTACTTTTCCTCCTCTTAAGGAAGGATACAAGATCCTGTTCAATGTTGCTGGGGATCCCTGATCCTATGAAGACTATGGATTCAGGATCATGAGGATCCATAAGGATTTCTTTCACATCCTGTTCTCTTGCCTCCAAGACATCTCTTGAAGGAGGCTTTAATTGCTATTGCTCCCTTGGTCTTGAGGCTGGCTTCATTGATGACGTGTAGCAATTCTTAGCTTCTTGTTGATCACTCTCAATTTTCACCACCCCCCACGGGCTAGGAAGCTTTACACATTGATGATAGGTAGATGGGACTGCCTTCATGTCATGTATCCATGGCCTGCCAAGGATAACATTACAACAGGATAAACAATCTATAACACAAAATTTTTGATAAGAATGAAGTCCTTCAATATAGATGGGGAGTTTGATGTCCCCCAATGTGTTCTTGGTTTCTCCACTGAATCCCACAAGAACTGAGGATCTTGGCACAATATCCGATTCAGGGATGTTCATCTTCTTCAGGACATCAAGCTGAATGATGTTTATTGAGCTTCCTCCATCTATCAGGATCCTGTGAACAAAGTGGTTAGATATAAACAAAGTAATAACAAGACCATCATGATGAGGATCCTGAATATCAACACGATCATCCTCATCAAAAGTTTTAACTTTCTCCTGTGTAACAGTAGAGGTCCGGATGGGTCTATCTCCATTATCCATCTTGGTCTCCTTGGCATGTTTTTTGGTTGCTGAAAAGGAAGTACCACAAATGTTTGATCCACCGGATATGAAGTTTATAACTTGTGCATCTGCTGGGGGAGCAGGAGCTCTTTCTTGGATCCTCTCAGGATACTGGGTCCTTGACTTCTTTCGTCCCAAAAGCTCCTTCAAGTGCCCCTTGCTTAACAAGTAACCAATTTCTTTTCTAAGTGCAATACACTCTTCAGTGAGATGTCCGAAATCCTCATGATATGCACACCATTTGGACTTGTCTTTTGTTGCGGCTGGTTTATCACTTTTCCTTGGCTACCTAGCTTTCTCACCTAGATTCTGCATTGCAAGAAATAGTTCATTGTTATCAACAGAAAAACAGTACTCATAAATTGGAAGATAATCCTCATCATCCTCTTCTTATTCTACTGCATGCACAATCTGGTTATCAGACTTGTTGTAGGACTTGAACTTGTTATTCTTGAAGTAGGATCATTGCTTTTCCTATTTTGAGGATCCTGCCAATCTCTCCTGGATCCTTTTATCATCCTCTAATCGGATGAATCTAAGGGCCCTGGTTCTCACCTTATCAAGATTCCTGCATGGGGTCATAACAAGATCATCATAGAATAATGAATCCCTAAGCAAACCCATTTTAAAGGCTTCCACAGCCGTAGCTATATCCAGGTTAGGGATATCTAAGGATTCTTTACTAAACTTGGTGATGTAATCTCTAAGTGATTCATTTTGACCTTGTGTTACCCTATATAAATCACTAGTTAAACGTTCAAATTTTCTGCTACATGAGAATTGACTATTAAACAGATTAACTAGATTGGCAAATAAAGTAATAGAGTAAGGGGGAAGACTTAGCAGCCATTTAAGAGCAGATCCTGTAAGTGTGGATCCAAAACCCTTGCATAGACATGCTTTTTTTAACCTCTCTGGGATGGGGTTGATCTCCATCCTTTCTCTATATTGAGCTACATGTTCTTCTGGATCCGTTGAACCATCATACAGCTTCATAGTTGGTATTTGGAACCTTTTGGGTATCTCAGCATCACAAATAGGTGGTGCAAAACGAGATATCCTATGGCTCCCATCTGCAATTTCAGGAATGGGCTTAACCACTCCTGGAACGCTGGATATTATATCCTTCAGCTTCTGTAATTCCCTAGCCATAGCTTGATTGATACCTGTATCCTGCATAGAGCCATGGTTAGTGTTATAAGAATTATTGAAAGTGTTACCTCCCAGAGGATTCAAGTTTAGAATCGCAGATGTGAATCCATATTGACGGGATTCTGGTATGATTGAAGGACCAGAAGAGGCAATGGTCTGCATTGGAATGAAGTCTCCTTGATGAACATCTATGCTTGGGGGTTGTACACTTCTTAAGAATCCTTGATCCTGAAAGATGTTGGATCCTTGAACCTGGATGGAGGATCCTTGAACCTGAGAGGATCCTTGAACCTGTGAGGATCCTTGGACTCGTGAGGATCCTTGGATCTGAGAGGATCCTTGAACCTGAGAGGATCCTTGAACCTGAGAGGATCCTTGAACTGTGTGGGTCCCCAAATATCCTCCTGAGCTGACGAAGGATCCCTGATGCTGGAAAGAGGATCCCAAAGGCTGAAAACAGGATCCTGAAGGCTGGAAGTGAGACCCAAAAGCCTGACTCATAGTTGTTGTTCCATAACGCCTTCCCAATGGTTCAGTTTGATATTGGATGTCCGGAGCTGCAATTTGCAAGGCGGTTATGGCTGGAGTGTCGAAATCCAATGACCTTGGTATCAGAGGAGAGTGATCCTCCCCCGATCTCTTCTGTTTCTTGATGTCACCAATTTCTCGGAGGATCCTTTCGTTGGTTTTGTCCTGCTCTTGTATGTGATCCCTCATCCGCAAAATCAGAGTAAAAAGATCATTAGTAGTAGGATTAGAAGAAACAGAAGAAGTTGGTGGTTTTGGAAAAATGGGGTTTTGTCTCTTTGCAGCATTTTCAGCATTCTTCTGGGATCCAGAAAGTGGCGGAGGCAAAGGCAGAACACCCTGTGAAGAGGTGACTGCCGGCATTGAACTGGAAGTGTTTTTTGCTGAAGAAGCCATCTGTTTGGTTGTAACGAACCGAAATGATCACAAAAACAAAAACTTCTTAGGAATGAAGCACCAATTGCCCCACGGTGGGCCCCAAACTGTTTTGGTCAAAAATCAAGCAAGGATAATGCAACCAAATCTTTTGTTGTGAGGTGTGATGCTTGAATCTATGAACAATTGTATGAACAACTTGCAAATCAAATAAAGAGATGACACAAGGATTTATACGAGGAAAAAGCCCTTGATCAAGAGTTGATCTCCGGCATAAAAAACCTCGGGTGATGGAAACTACCGATCACCAACTAAGATTAATCAAAAGGTTGATACAAATCGGGATGATAACAAACTTGTTACAAGGATCACTAATGTGCAATGTGCAAGAAATGTATGAAATCGCCAAGTAAACTGCCGAGAGCTGTTCGAGAGTGTGTGTTTGCCAAAATTAGCTAAATGTTCTAACTCAAGCTTGTTATCCCCTATTTAAAATTAGAAATAACTAAACTAACTAACTATCCGCTAATCACGCTGGCTTCCCACGATCTCTATAACGTTCACAAGGGCCAAGCACGTGCGGAATATTGAGGGAATATGCTCCACGAATATAGGCAAGACCAAGTCCATGCACATACTCCTGCAAAACAAGCTTACTGTAACACCCGTCTTAATTTCATAAGGATTTAATGTAAATATGCAAGAGTTTATATAAAACGGTACCTTACTTCAATTTAAGTACAAAATCAAAGTTTTTAAAGTAATCACATACTAGTTAACTACTAACTAGTTTGAACATTCAAAACATGATTAATAAATTGTTTACATCATAACATTGTCTAAACAGAGTTAATTTACGCAGAAGCTTCAAAAGTTCGTGTTCGGTTCTTCAAAACATGCTTGATCATCGTCCACATACTTGTAAAACCTGAAAACTGGAGATTTATAACAAATCTTAGTGTTTGAGTTCTTAAAATATTACATAATCGTAACTACGAGCAAAACGGATTCGATTAGCTATAATATGCAAAATTTTACAACAATTTCCAGACTCTACCGTAACTTACGGTATCTCCGTAAGTTACGGTAGTCACTTGATTAATCTGGTCTACCGTAAATCAGTAGTGATCCACCGTAAGACTTCTGATCTCTACCGTAAGTTATGGTGGATACCGTAACTTACGGTAGTCACTGTAAGTTTATGTTTTGACTGATTTAATTATAAGCCCAAACCAACTTTCGGATTTCTCATTCTTACAAACCAACATATTAATTTTCTATATTCTAATATGTCGTTTATCAACAATAACAAAAGACCAATTCACTATATCACGAAGCATTGGCCACGCATTAATCAATTGTTCGACCCGTTTGGCTCATCTACGGAATCCTCCATTATGATGACTACCAACAGGTTGTAACCAATCCTGGTCTTTTTAATCAATATAGCAAACATTATCGCTTCCAATTAAGACAACTTTTATTCTATAATTCACTATACTTATGCAAATTATCAAATTTTACCCAATGTAACGAATCAAGTTACATACCTTCAAAGCAGACCCTTTAGTCTTGCATCAACACCGGCTTGTCCGCTCGAAGCTCCAGCTTCCTTTCCTATAGAGTTCAATCTCTTTGTATTTAGAACTCTTTGTTTCACATGTAACGCATATTTTACCATTTAGTACAATTTATGCGTTTTTGTTTATAGCTCAACAATTTGCCTTCTATTTGGCATTTTCACAAACACTTTAAGGGCAGACTTTTATATCATTTACATACAAGTTCATGGCTTGTTATTTGACTAAAATTTACTTCAATTTAGCTTTCATATATAAAATTTAACATCCATATTTCAGAAATCTCTTTCTATAAATCATATTACACTAGAATAATGCTCAAAACCCTAGTGTTTATCAATTTCTCACAAAACCCATGAATCACCTTCAATGTGTTCATGAAGTTTTTAGAAATTGGCCATGATTTCACACATCGTTGTCTAGGGTTTACTCCTATACACTATATCATTCTTATTCTATCCATAAAACAAACATGCAACATCTAATTTCAGATTTCCCAAATTCATGAGAATTTCAATCAGAGAATTTTCATCAAAATTTACATACCTTGTAACCCCCTTGTAATGAGGATCACTAATCTCAGCTCGGATTTCGTTTTGGATCAGATTTGAACCCTCAATTTAAGTGTTTTGTGTGAATTAGGGTTTTGAAGAGCCTGGTCGCCCATTTCTCCTGTCTGGCTCGATTTCAACACACACCAGTGTGTTTGAGTTTTTGTTTTATTAATATTAGTTTTAATTTTAACACATTTGGCCCCTCAACTTTCGTTTTTATTTTGTTTTATTCCTTAACTACTCATAAGTAGTCAACTAACTAAGTTAGTGTTATTACTAGTTAGTTTATTTTACTAGTTTATTTGCAACTTAAATTGCAAATTTAAGAATTTGTATTTTCGGGATGTTACAAGTCCATCCCCCTTAAAAAGGGTTTCGTCCCCAAAACCAGAGCACATACCGAATAATGTAGGGTAGAGATGTCGCATCTCCTCTTCGGACTCCCACGTAGTGTCCGAAGCTTTCCTATGCTCCCACTTGATCTTAACTTGATCGATTTGTTTGTTTCGCAAGTGCTTAATCTTCCGATCTAGAATTTCGATAGGCCTTACAAGATAATTCAAGCGATCATCTACCTCGATATCGTCGTAATCTATGTAAGCTGTTTCCTCCGCTAGACATTTTCGTAGCTGTGATACATGAAACGTGCCATGTATTCCACTCAACTCTTCCGGTAGTTCGAGGCGATAGGCTACCTTACCAACCCGTTCGATGATTTTTAATGGCCCGATAAACCTCGGGCTTAGTTTCCCTCTTTTTCTGAATCTGATAACGCCCTTCCATGGAGAAACCTTTAACATAACCATGTCGCCTATCTGAAATTCAATCGGTCTTCGTCTTTTATCGGCGTAAGACTTTTGCCTATCTTGGGCTGCTTTCAAATGGACTCGCACCACTTCAATTTTCTCATTAGTGGCTTGAACTATATCTTTATGTGCCAATTCACGTGGACCCACTTCACCCCAACACACTGGGGTTCTGCATTTTCTACCGTATAGCATCTCGTAAGGTGCCATGCCGATACTCAAATGATGACTATTGTTATACGAAAATTCGGCCAAAGGTAGATAAACATCCCAACTTCCACCGAAGTCGATGATACATGCCCGTAGCATGTCTTCCAACGTTTGTATTGTTCTTTCACTTTGTCCATCCATTTGAGGATGGCACGCAGTGCTGATGAACAATTTGGTTCCCATTTGCTCTTGGAAATCTCTCCAGAAATTTGAAGTAAACCGGGTATCTCTATCCGATACAATAGATACCGGTACTCCGTGACGTGCCACTATTTCGTTTGTATACACCTCGGACATCTTTTCCGACATATAAGTTTCGCGTATAGGAATGAAGTGTGCACTCTTTGTCAACCTATCCACAATCACCCATATGGCATCGAATCCCCGGATCGTTTTAGGTAGTTTGGTTAATAGGTCCATAGTGATATGTTCCCATTTCCAAACCGGAATCCCCAATGGTTGCAGTTTCCCATAAGGTTTCTGGTGTTCCGCCTTGACTTGTAAATAAGTCAAGCACCTCTCTACGTACTTCACAACATCTCTTTTCATTCCAGGCCACCAATAGTTTTGTTTTAAGTCATTATACATCTTGGTCGCTCCCGGATGGATGGAATAACGGGACTTGTGAGCTTCATCAAGTAGAAGCTTTTTAACTCCACATGTGTTAGGAACCCAAATTCTATTGAAACGTGTTTTCAAACCGTGGTTGCCTACTTCAAGATCTTTAACTTGGCCAACAATCCTTTCCTTTTTCCAGTTCTCCTCTTTCACTGCTTCTACTTGCGCTTCTCGGATACGTTCAAGTATACCCGAGGTCACCACTAGTTACATTGATCTTACTCGTATTGGGACATAGTCCGCTTTTCTGCTCAGAGCATCCGCCACCACATTTGCCTTCCCAGGATGATAGTGTATTTCACAGTCGAAATCCTTCACCGTTTCTAACCATCGTCTTTGTCGCATATTTAACTCCTTCTGATCGAAGAAGTATTTTAAGCTCTTGTGATCGGTGAATATGGTGCACTTTACCCCATACAAATAGTGCCTCCATATTTTTAACGCAAATACTACCGCAGCCAACTCGAGATCGTGCGTGGGATATTTCTTCTCATGTATCTTCAATTGCCTCGAGGCATAGGCTATAACTTTGCCACGTTGCATCAGAATGCATCCGAGCCCCAATAATAAGGCATCCGAATAAACCACTAGGTCTTCAACTCCGTCCGGCAGTGTTAATACCGGAGCTTGAGTTAACTTCTCTTTTAGCGTCTGAAACGCCCTTTCTTGTTCAACACCCCAAATGAACTTTTCCTCCTTTCAGGTTAACTTGGTTAACGGCGATGCAATCTTGGAGAAATCTTGAATGAATCTCCTATAGTACCCCGCAAGACCTAGAAAGCTTCTAATTTCCGAAGGGTTCTTCGGGGGATTCCATTTCGAAACTGCCTCGATCTTTGACGGATCTACCAACACTCCATCGGCACTTATGATGTGGCCGAGAAATTGCACCTCTTGTAACCAAAAGGCGCACTTAGAAAATTTCGCATACAACCTTTCTCGTCTAAGTGTCTCTAACACCTCTTGTAAGTGATGTGCATGCTCAGCTTCACTTTTCGAATACACCAAAATATCATCGATGAACACGATGACCGATTTATCTAGCATTGGCTTGCAAACCCGGTTCATGAGGTCCATGAAAGCCGCGGGTGCATTTGTTAGCCCAAATGACATCATGAGGAACTCGTAATGTCCGTATCGCGTGCGGAAAGCCGTCTTCGGCACATCTTCCTCCTTGACCTTTAGTTGATGATACCCCGATCTAAGGTCAATCTTTGAAAACCAGTTCGCACCTTGTAATTGGTCAAATAAATCATCTATCCTCGAAAGCGGGTATCGGTTCTTTACCGTGAGTTTGTTTAACTCCCGGTAATCGATACACATGCGCATGCTTCCGTCTTTCTTTTTCACGAACAGTACCGGTGCGCCCCAAGGAGACACACTCGGCCTTATGAATCCTTTGTCAAGCAGGTCTTGAATCTGGGACATCAACTCTTGTAATTCAGACGGTGCGAGTCAGTATGGTGCTTTAGCTACAGGTTTTGCGCCCGGAATCAATTCGATTTCGAACTCTACTTCCCGTTCGGACGGTATCCCCGGTAAATCTTCCGGAAACACATCTTCGTAATCCCGTATTACCGGTACATCTTCCACTTTCAGTGATTCCTTCTCTGGCTCATTCGTGTATATCATAAATGCCTTGCATCCTTGCTTCATAAGCTTGTGTGCTTTCAACATCGAGCATATTATGGGGTTACCTCCTTTTTCTCCATAAACAGTGACTTGTTTTCCGCTCGGAGATGTTAGCTTTATCTCCTTACGAAAACAGACGACCTTTGCGTGGTGCTGAGATAGCCAATCCATCCCAACGACTACTTGAAACTCCCCCATTGACATCGGGATTAGGTCTATCAAATATTCTTCATCATCGATGCTTAATTTGCAGCCTCGACAAATGTCACAAACTATAAAACTTTTGTTGTCCCCTATTTCAACTTCTAAGGGCACGGATAATTTCGTCAATACAAATGAAGGATGTCGAATAAATCCATGTGAAATGAAAGATTTATTCGCACCCGTATCAAACAGTACACGTGCAGGAATTGAGTTAATTGTGAATATACCTGAGACCACATCGGGTTCTGTCTTTGCTTCAACAGCAGTAAGTTGGAAGGATCTAGCCTTCGCCTTTGGAGACTCCGTTGGAGATTCTTTAATGTCTCTCTTTCCAACTAAGTCCGGGCATTCGGACTTTTTGTGGCCGGGTTGATAACATTTGTAACAAACTGAGACTTTACCCGGGCATAGCGACGCCGTGTGCCCCGTCTTACTACATATGGGGCATGGTTTGTCTTTGAACCAACATTCCCCCTTGTGTCCTTTCCCGCACACTTTACAACTTGGTGACCCACCTTTAGCATCCACCTTCTTTCCTGATTCTCCAGTTTGAGCTTTCTTTGTAGGGCTTGGATTTACATCATGAGCCCTTCGCTCGCCCCTTTCAACTTGTGTCTTCAACTCGATTTCCTGTTCCTGAGCAACGTTTATGATCTCGGTAAGGGTCTCGTATTTTGAAGGAGTCATAAACTCCCTATATTCAGCGCTCAACATGTTATTGTAGTAGTATATTTTTTGTTCTTCGTTCGTCACCAATTCACTACTAAACTTCATTTTATCCATAAACATCGCTGTAATCTTGTCTATGGTCTCGCCCTTGTGCCTAAGTTGCATGAACTCTTCCTTGATTTTATTAATGACCGCCTTGGGGCTATGATGTTTAAGAAACGGCATCTTAAACTCTTTCCATGTCATGGTTCTCGCCGCTTCGGCTCCTATTTCATTCTTTTTATTGTTCCACCAATCTTTGGCTTGACCTCTCAACTGGCCCGTTCCGTAAGCAACAAAGTCACTTTCATTACAATGGGTCCTTTCAAACACTCCTTCAATGTCGCCCAACCATCTTTGGCAAATTATTGGGTCAACCTCCCCGTTGTAGATTGGCAGTTTACATGCCATAAACTCTTTGTACGTACATCCCTTACGTTCTCCCGATTTATCTTTTATAAGGTTGACACTATCTTCCAACCTTTTGACTCGTTCTTCGACAAGCGACAACACCGTGTTTTGAATTTTGTCTATAAACCCGGATAGACTACCTTCAATTTCCTTTCCCACTTCTTCGGCAATTATCTCTTTCATTTGTTCGGTGCTTGTCGGCGCCGGATCATTATCATTTCCTTTCAACATCTTGAAACTGAAATGTTTACATTAAACATTAAACATTTCATTTACAACATAGCTTTATTTGCTTCGGTTTAGCCAAGTGCGTAACTTGCTTTTACCGTTCAGATTTTGTGCACTTTCCGGGTTTGAGTGTGTTAACACACCCTTCCCATGCACATTAATTCGTATCTCATTTCTCACATAAGATAGGATCTACTAAAATAATAAATTAATTCTTACCGGACGATTGATCAAGCTTGAACCGAACACTTTGTTGACAACCTTAAGCTCTGATACCAACTTGTAACACCCGTCTTAATTTTATAAGGATTTAATGTAAATATGCAAGAGTTTATATAAAACGGTACCTTACTTCAATTTAAGTACAAAATCAAAGTTTTTAAAGTAATCACATACTAGTTAACTACTAACTAGTTTGAACATTCAAAACATGATTAATAAATTGTTTACATCATAACATTGTCTAAACAGAGTTAATTTACGCGGAAGCTTCAAAAGTTCGTGTTCGGTTCTTCAAAACATGCTTGATCATCGTCCACATACTTGTAAAACCTGAAAACTGGAGATTTATAACAAATCTTAGTGTTTGAGTTCTTAAAAATATTACATAATCGTAACTACGAGCAAAACGGATTCGATTAGCTATAATATGTAAAATTTTACAACAATTTCCAGACTCTACCGTAACTTACGGTATCTACCGTAAGTTACGGTAGTCACTTGATTAATCTGATCTACCGTAAATCAGTAGTGATCCACCGTAAGACTTCTGATCTCTACCGTAAGTTACGGTGGATACCATAACTTACGGTAGTCACTGTAAGTTTATGTTTTGACTGATTTAATTATAAGCCCAAACCAACTTTCGGATTTCTCATTCTTACAAACCAACATATTAATTTTCCATATTCTAATATGTCGTTTATCAACAATAACAAAAGACCAATTCACTATATCACGAAGCATTCGCCACGCATTAATCAATTGTTTGACCCGTTTGGCTCATCTACGGAATCCTCCATTATGATGACTACCAACAGGTTGTAATCAATCCTGGTCTTTTTAATTAATATAGTGAACATTATCGCTTCCAATTAAGACAACTTTTATTCTACAATTCACTATACTTATGCAAATTATCAAATTTTACCCAATGTAACGAATCAAGTTACATACCTTCAAAGCACACCCTTTAGACTTGCATCAACACCGGCTTGTCCGCTCGAAGCTCCGGCTTCCTTTCCTATAGAGTTCAATCACTTTGTATTTAGAACCCTTTGTTTCACATGTAACGCATATCTTACCATTTAGTACAATTTATGCGTGTTTGTTTATAGCTCAACAATTTGTCTTCTTTTTGGCATTTTCACAAACACTTTAAGGGCAGATTTTTATATCATTTACATTCAAGTTCATTGCTTATTATTTGACTAAAATTTACTTCAATTTAGCTTTCATATATAAAATTTAACATCCATATTTCAAAAATCTCTTTCTATAAATCATATTACCCTAGAATAATGCTCAAAACCCTAGTGTTTATCAATTTCTCACAAAACCCAAGAATCACCTTCAATGTGTTTATGAAGTTTTCGGAAATTGGCCATGATTTCACACATCGTTGTCTAGGGTTTACTCCTAGACACTATATCATTCTTATTCTATCCATAAAACAAACATGCAACATCTAATTTCAGATTTCCCAAATTCATGAGAATTTCAATCAGAGAATTTTCATCAAATTTTACATACCTTGTAACCCCCTTGTAATGAGGATCACTAATCTCAGCTCGGATTTCGTTTTGGATCAGATTTGAACCCTCAATTTAAGAGTTTTGTGTGAATTACGGTTTTGAAGAGCCTGGTCGCCCCTTTCTCCTGTCTGGCTCGATTTCAACACACCAGTGTGTTTGAGTTTTTGTTTTATTAATATTAGTTTTAATTTTAACACATTTGTCCCCTCAACTTTCATTTTTATTTTGTTTTATTCCTTAACTACTCATAAGTAGACATCTAACTAAGTTAGTGTTATTACTAGTTAGTTTATTTTACTAGTTTATTTGCAACTTAAATTGCAAATTTAAGAATTTGTATTTTCGGGATGTTACACTTACGCATAATGAAGACAATCGTTAGTATAAGGATAACAATAAGGATCCTAAATCCTGACCCTGCAACCCCTACTGAGGATCCTTAATTCAAACAGAATTCATGATCCTGGCAGTACATGAGGATCCATGATCCTTAGGATTGAAAAATCCTCCCCTAACACGTGTGTTTTTACATCAATCGAAAATCATAAAAACATATATCAATAATGATTCCTACAGTACCAATACTGGTACCGAGGTTGTTAGATCATAGTCGACGTTGTATTGATTATGTTGGGACGGTATTAGTGTAGTTTGTCACTGGTATCGACACTTGATATACCTTACAATATAAAAAGGATACCATATTGCATATACAACTCTGTTTTCAATGAAATTTTATTGAAAACCATAAAAATGAATACTGAAATCGATACCTAAGTCGTTCATAGGGTATCCGTTCGGTTTGTCATGGTAAAGAGCAAAAAGTCAAGTATATTTGACCCCTTTGATTTTGAACAAAAATTGTATCGAAAATTAGATAGAAGTAGGTACCTATATTGAACAAAATTTGTATCGAAACGTAAATAAAAATACATACATAATAATGATATATTCAGAATTTTAGAAAACATTACATTGTATTATTAAAATTAGAAAAAAAAAAGGTAAACGATATTAATTAAAATATAAAAGTACATTTATATATGAGATATCTTTGATAACATATAAGTTTAACATCAGTTACTTGTACATTACTACTAACAACTATATTTCGAAAAAAAATGATTTTCATATGCAGATAAAAATAGACACGTCACAATGACATACTTAGAATTGTATAAAACATCATATCATAAATAAATGTTATAGAGAAACATAAATATATTTAAAAGTAATTATAATACTAAGACTACCGTTATGGTCCAGGTGAGCATCATGATTCATCCTGCAATATTGCTTCACTTGACGCTGAATGGATGTTGACTGGGCACTGGTTAAAGGCACTGCTTAAGCCTCATGACCCTATTGTGGTCCAGGTGAACAGTGGCTTCAGCATGTTTTTTTTTTATTTTAAAAAAAATGTAAATAAACAATATAAATTAAAAAAATAAATTTTATAATAAAACACTGAACATAAAACATAATAAAATAACATAAAACATTTTTTTAAAAAAAGACATACATAAAAAAATAAATCTAGTCCCTCGTGTTTTTATCTTTTTCTAGTTTCCTTGCGATACGCTCCTGTTCTTTTTTTCAAATATCACTCGACGACTCGGTGATAGGTTGCTGAAGTCATTGGTAAGAAAGTCTAAGTTCCTCAACCTTTGTTTCTCAATTTTCACTTGCGCCATCGCCGCGATACTACTTGATATTTTCTGAATCTCAGCACAAAATTCATTATCGGCTTTTAAAGTTGTTTTTCTCCCCGGCACCTTCCAGCTGAATGACGTGGTGCCCCTTCCGCCGCTACATACACGTCGGTGTTTAGGTTAACCCCTATATGAGTATCCGAGCTACTAGAGGAGACGAATGCCCGAGACGAATTACTTTTCGTACGCTTTGACCCCGAGTCGCCCATTTCATCTACGCTAATTAACTCGGTCCATTTCGAACAATTCCGGAGAAATTTACACAAATAGTCCTCGTCACTCGTTTTCGTATCTCGTATTTGCGAAACACCTCTTGCTGCCATTCTTCGCAAGTGAATCGGTAAACATGAAGATCATCACTACCACTTGGTCGCATTCGATGACTGTTTATGTAGATTCGTAAATAGCCCAACGTAGTTACGAATTTCGGTCCACCGTCCCGATATCATATCTTGATTACGTGCCTCACTTCCCACCTGCTTGTAGAACAACTCTCGTATTTTATTCCAAAATACTCTAAATCTTTGGTAGTCCGCTATATAAAAAATATATAAAAATGTGTACGAAACCGAAAAAATATTGAGATAAAAAATATATAAAAAGGTGTATGAAACCAAAAAAATAATGAGATACTTTACCGGCACGTCCATCCTCTGATATTTCAATCCAAGCCCGACACCATGAAATTTTCTCTTCTTTCGTCCAAGGAGTCGTGAGACGTTTTGGTCCGGACGTTTCTCCCGTCTTTTTGGAAGCTCCACCTCTTCCGTTTTCTTGGAACCTTGTTGAGTTCTTTTATTTTTTTGACCTTGAACCGGATCGTCTTGCGTATTTGGCATAACAAAGTCGGGAGAAAACGGTGACATTTGACTCATGTTATGCTCCAACTCGGTGTCGTACTCGTCGGCTTCATCGGATTCTAACACGGGCCAGTATTCTTGCGTCACAAATCGGGATTCATTGTTTTTTAAAAGGAGTTAGAAGATGAGTATATTTGAAAGGTAGGAGTTGAGAGAAAGAGAGAAAGTGTGTAGTTTTTAAAAGGGTTTAAATAGGTTTTAAAATAAAAATTGAAATTTTATTTTTTTCATTAAACCCAACGGCTAGTTAGGGGATTCCCCATGTCCAACGTCTATATTCCACCCACTACCACCCTTGCATTGGAGCTCGCGACACTCCGTTGCGGTGCTCGCAAGCTAGGTGGCGGACGGCGTGGCTCACGACAGCGTTGACCCCTTCCACAACGCGCAGTGTAAGAAATATTAAAAGTTAAAAAAAAAAGACATAGGGTTCTTGTGATATGATAATGTGGTGATAAAAATATTCGTGACTTGATTCAATTCAGTTATTTTAATAACTTGAAGTAACAAGTCATGTTTGGTTTTGTAGGAATGGACAATGTAAAATGCTCCCACATTATATTTTTATCCGTCATTTGGATATTAATTTGCTTTATTTTTCTCCGTTATTTGGATATCAATTTGCATTAGACGGAACTAGAGTGCTGATTTATCCTTTAACAATTCCTTATCTATTTATTTGTGCTTAGCATCAAGTAAATACTTGTAATTATGACATTATATATGAGTGTTATCTGATCATGATCTAGTCATGTTTTATTATTAAATACTGTCATGCTCTATCTCTTTACTTATCTGAGAGGAATGTCTTGTTTTCCGTAGAATGTGTCCTTGTCATGATACCAAATCATGAGCTTGCCGATGTCATTGCTCAACAACTAGAAAGCGTAATTCCGGCCATGGTCACACAAATCAATGACTCACGACGCACTGCTAGCTAACAAGGCACTGAGGGAGCCACCGGACTACTGCAATGGTTCGAGAAAATGGAAACCACCCTATATAACTGTGAATGCCCAAAAAACCTCAAGGTCAAGTACGCATCAAGCACATTCTAGAAAAGGACTCTCACCTGGCGGAATGCTGAAGTCAGGATTGGAGGCAGGGTCGCTGGCTTAGCCATGTCATGGGAGAGTTTCATAAATTTAATTAACTAGCTGGTTTTCTAGCCGTGCGTTGCGGCGGAGATCCAACATGTGTTAAACGGGTAGCAACGGAGATAGTTCATGGGCCATATGATAATCATTAAAATTTAGTGGTAGCAAAGTAAATTAGTAGCGGGTAATTAGTCGCACACCTCGCAGGCTGAAAACGTATATAAAAATAAGCAAGGCGTAAGGATATAGTGGCACTTTTTTTACATCAATCGAAAACCATAAAAATGAATATCAACACCGGTACCGATGTTCGGATAGCACCAATACCGGTACCGATGTTCGGTCGGAATCAATGTTGTACCTGATATTGTTAGAACAATATAAGTTTGGTTCGTCTCTGCACCAGTACTGGATCGATAACCGCTATAGCTTAAGTTATAAAGAATAATACTCCATTGCGAGTAAGGATCCGTCTTCAACGAAATTTATATAGAAAACCATCAAAATGAATCCTAGTGCCACACCCGAAGTTGTTCGTACCGTATTGGTGTGTTTGGTCACGGATAAGAACATAAAAATCATTTAAATTTGACATGTTCGATTCTAAACAAATCTTTTATTGGAAAATAGATAAAAATAAGCATACCGTAACAATATATTCGGAATTTTATAACATTGTATTAGATTATTAGAATAATAAAATGATAAACAATAAATCTTATATGCATTCTGTCACACGCCAACCGATGACGGAAACATCGGAGTGAGATGAAAACGAGATTGCAAGAGACTTCATAACGACTAATTGTGACAAGTATTTAAAAAGTAAAATTTCATTTCATTGCTAACGATTCAAGTACATGATTTGGAAACAAAAGTACAACAAGATAATATAATGACTAAACTACTAAACATGAATTAAAGTTTGGTGCGTTTCTAGTCCTTCCTACTAGATTCTTTTCAACGCTTCTTGATGACAATCCTGCAATATATATTAAAGTAACATGTCAACACATAAAGTAATTGGCGAGCATACAAGTTTTAGTGTACTAGCATAAGATAAAAGAGTGTATCGAGATCCACATGGCAACAACGTATACTAAAGCATAACATGACATAACTAGCATGCATCACCTACTTGTCAACCCAAAGGTTTCCACTAGCATAATCTTATCGTCGTAATGACAATACCGTTTTGTATGTATAAACTTAACATGACCTCAAGAATACGGGAGGCGTGCTATTACTATAGCGCTATACATATTAAGGGCGGCTTGTACGAAGTTAATGACAAAGTATCATGCAAGAATGGCTTCTAGCATGCATGCATTTTTTGAGTATAAACGTATTGAGTATATTAGATTCGATTGTATGAATAAAGTATTTGCGTATATGTGTGTGTGAGTTTTAAATATATATATATATATATATATATATATATATATATATTGCACCCAAAAGTGTAAAAGCGGAAAGGGTGTCATGTATACTCACGGTTTGCGAAGTAATTCCACTTAGTGAGTTTGGCGGGTCTTGAGTCGAGGAACACCGAAGTTACCCTAAAAGGGAAACATAGGTGTGTGAGTTGCGGTTTTTTGTTAATGGAGTAGATTCGGAATTTAAGAGTCGACATATTATAAATGTAAAAGTAAACATTAACGTAATGAAGTATGGAGCTATGAAAATGGTCATGGAAGGAGGTAGGATGACAAACATCCGTTTAACCTCGTTGTATGATTCAGCAAAGCACAAATTCATCAACAAGGTTGATGAATTCGGTTGGTCATGAATATGAACTAAAATGGAAAATATATCAAACCGACTAAATCTATGAACAACCAAGAGGGCAAGCTAGATGCGTGCATCCCAAACATGGAAAGTGTTTGGGGACGTGTTGTAGCCTTTTCCCTTTAATGGAAGTTGTTCGAGACTTAATGGTAGTAAGATGACAAATCATCAAGTGAGGTAGTGGAACAAGTTTGGATAGCCAAAGCTCCCATGGTTCTCACTTTTACCAAAACACAAGTCTCACCATATTGAAAATAGTGATCCTGGATGGTTTCAACACTTGTAGGTTGTTTAAAACCTTATCAAAACAAAAAGTGTAGAGGGTGTTTGCACCTCTAAACCTGTATAAATCGACCATACTCAAGCTCTCTAACCATAGACTTGGTTAGGAGCAAGGTAGGTACAAGATTTCACAAAGTTTGTAAAAGTTTAGTAAAGTTTCTTCCAAAACAGAAAGACCTCAGAATGGTGATGTTTGACCTTAGTATACCATGGTAAACTTATGGATATACTCCTAGAGGTGCTCCAAGCTTTCAAAAGGAAGAAATGATGAAAAAATATAGAAGAAATTGAGGTGAAGGCTCACTTTTGAACTTAGAAAATTATGCCTCCAACTTGGATTTCTAGCTGATTAGAGAGTGTTTTAAGAGTGTTTGAAGGTTTGGAAAAATGCAATGGAGGTGTAGAAGGCTTGGTTTTATAATGGTGAATTAGGGTTTGAGTTTTAATGGAGTTAGAAGGTGATTGAGTGAGAATGGAGATGGAAATTGGCCAACCCGTATGCAAGAAACAACTTTCTGCGGATTGGGTCTTCTCGCCACCCGCGAGCTGAAAGGGAAATTGGATCGCTGGCCGCGAGAAGCCCATTTTCATGTCCAAGTTTGTTTTATTAAACTTTGGCCCCCAGACTTTGAAATGTTCATCATTTTATGCCATTTTCTTGTATTTTAGCCTATTTCTAGTTATTTAAAGTGTAACAAGATATTGTATGAGTATAATGCATGTGAGTTTATGTATCATGTATGCATAAATGAGAATCAAGCATATAATAAGTCTCAGTTTGCACAAAACATGTATCCAAAGATTGATTGCGTATAATGATAAGTATAACAAGTGTAAGTATATAAGATGAATTTCATTATGATGGAAGTCTCGGATTAAAGTTTGGAAGTGAATAAAGAATACAAGACGATTACAAGTTTCCAAAAATATAATACGATTACAACTTTCTAAATAAGGAAAGTACCAAAAATGCAAAGCATTACAGTCTCCCAAACTTTAGGAAATTTCGTCCCAAATTTATTCAAGAGGAAGATTTGGGATAAGATGGTATTTTGGTCGTTCAATATGAGTGATAATCGGTTAGAATGTTTGGCTAAGGTAAAAAAATTTTGATGCTTAGTGCCTAAGCAATATTTATGTATAAGCGTTTAAAAAAATGTATGGGTCAAAAGTTTTGGCTAAATTGGTAATTTATGGTTGAGTAGAAAGTGGATAAATTTGAAGGGATAAGAGATAATTTTGTAAAAGTAACTCATCTGGCTAAAGCTGATTGGGACATCAACCATACGTAAGTGTAAAATGTGTATGTGTGCATATAGGCACTGTTAAGCTAACCAAATTTGGACGACTCGGTGAAAGGAGTGTTTAAAGAAGTGCGACTTGAGGAGTGAAAAAGTTTTAGGATAAATAAGTATGTAATTTTATATAATGCGGCGGCCCGCACAGTAGTTTGTAAGAAAAGCTTTATCGGTTTTAAAAAGATATTAGTAAAATCACTAGTTGTAGGAAAAGTGTTATTGATAGGAAAATAGGATGGTAAATTTTCATGGTTTTCAAAGACGGTTTTGGCGGTAAATGGGCTGACTAGTTGGTGTTTATGTGGAATAAAGGACGAGAGATAATTTCGAAATATCTTTGGCTAAATCGAGCTTGTGAGGATGTTTGCTAAAATAGATTAAACGTTTAGGGCGAGCTACTATAGATAAGATTTAGAAGGAATGTTGAGTGAGTAGTTGGGAATAATTCTGCATAGGAGTGAATGAACGATTTGGTAGCAATATGCGATGGGTAAAAAAAATAGTAAGGGTATCGGATGGAATGTGAAAATAAGGCATTTGAAGGATATTAGTGATAGTTGTAGTTGCCATGGCTAACGATTTTGAGTATGGTATTTTGTTATAATCGACTGTGTATTAAGTGTTTCAAGGTGTACTCAAGTATAATCAAAGAAAAGTTTGTGAGGCACCATAGTTTGTTGTTAGATGATCGTATTTACTAAGGTCTGAATAACACCGAATTTCACATAGCACGTTTTACGAAAGTTTGTTAACATGGTAGGAACACTTATATATAGGAAGTACCAGCGGCGTATCCACCATGTCCTAACCATGTTACATCTGTTTCGCTATTCGGTGTTATGTTACATTTCGTGCTACGACACACAGTAGAACCTACTATGGTTTTCATGCGCTTACCATTATAATCCAATGTGCACTCATGATTATCATGGCTACTGCATGATCAGCATAGTCTATACTAGTAGTGTATGGGTCGAGGGTGAATTTTAGTATTACAAGTGAGGTTGTGTGTATGATAGCGTATGAAGAACTAAGCAGATTGGGTCCGTTGGGAAAGAGAATTAGACTCATGAATGTCGAGAGGATATTGGGAGAAAGTAGTAATTTATGACGAAAGATGTAGTTTGTAAAGGGAACGCTACATTCGTTTAAAATTTGGATTCTCATACGTCGTAAGTTGCCGATCTTATGAATTTTTCATGTCCACGTGTTAAGATCTAGAATTATGTATTAGCGATTTTGAGAAGGGGTTTAAGCAGTGATCTTGCTTTATTGAAAGTATTTTATATCAAAATGAGAAAGGTTGTGCTTGAAAATTTTCATGGAAAATTTGGTTTTGAAAAGTATTTTTAGCAAAATGGACTTATAGATAGTCAAGCTTCGTTGGCATTGGCGTGTATGTATAGGGTTACTATGTCTAGGGTATGTATGGGGAGTTAGGTTGACCGGCGAGATGATTGTGGTAGGTTGATTGAATGGTAGTTTGATAGTAAGGTGTCGGGTTCCGACTAAATGTCTATAGGCACGACACTTGGTGCGCAATGGCACGGTGTACGAGTGGGTTACCGGTCATGGGTATTGGGAGATTCCCTAGGTATGATTCTTATTGGGTTTCTTGGTTTGTGAGTATAGCCGGGGTTTGTAAGAGTCTTGGGTGTTTCACCCTCGTTGTAAGGCGTTGATAGAATTATCGGTAGGAGAGCTAGTTCTAAGTTGGGGTCTGTTATTGTGAATCGAAGCTTCGGGGGTGTATGAGTCGGCTATTTGCGTTCATCGGTTAGGTTGACTATTGGTGGATTATTTTTTTACCAACTAAGCGAGGTTAACGAAACGACATCTATAAGAATTATACATATGTGAGAGGAAGTTTTCTTTGGTTCCCTATTGGGAACAAAGTGTATTTAGAATAATAGTATAATGTGAGTGTGTTTTAGTGATTGGATCGAATATGAAATTCGTGGGCAAGAAATTCATTAGACCAACTAGGTTGATAGGTAGCATATTATAAGACTTTAGAAAATTGGGTAAAAAATATTTAAGGCATGAATGGGATTACCACACATGTGATTTACGTAAATAGATTGTAGCGTTAAAATACGTCTGATAAAACAATGAGATATGAGATTCATGCATAAGTATAAAATTTGACACCGTGATGAAAGGTTCAAGTATAAGACTTAATCGAGTGGTTGTCATGGAGTTGGTCGAGTTGCGATTTAATTTCCCTGTTGTGATGTGGACATCACTCCTAACTCAAGGGTAAGATTTCTGCTAGGGAAGAGAGTTGGTAACGATCACCGAGGTAAAGAAATCACTTCTAACTTGTAAGAAAGTGAGGAGTGGAGCTTATCGTCAAGGTAAGGGAATCACTTCTATTTTGATGATAATACTTCCATTTTGGGAATATGAGTAGTGTCTTTCTTGTGGGTGACGTTTTGAGATCGTACACATAAATAGTGTGGTAAAATATATGAAAGGATAGGTATGATATGTATACATAACCATCATGAAAATAATTTGAATTTAAAAAGAGAAGGAAAGTTAAACTATTTTATGCATAAAATTGATACTAGCATGGAAGAGGTTTGATTAAACTTGGATTGTTCC
The DNA here is from genome assembly GCA_030545235.1 of Helianthus tuberosus. Taxonomy (NCBI): domain Eukaryota; kingdom Viridiplantae; phylum Streptophyta; class Magnoliopsida; order Asterales; family Asteraceae; genus Helianthus; species Helianthus tuberosus. The sequence goes on along the minus strand of CM060364.1, from coordinate 153,158,598 downwards.
GAAACGAAACCTAGACTAAACCAAAGTGACCGAAATTTCTTTTGAGTTTAGGTTACATGCTTTGGCCTAATAGGTAGAATACCCTCGCCGAAATTTCAGCTAACGGTATTCACCCTTCCGGTTACTACATGCCCCTAGTCAATCGAAAGTTTGAGCCTTTGACGGGATTGAAAATCGAGGAGTAGGAGTAGTTACCAAGATGTGGGTACCACCCCTAACTTGATAATGTTGTTCCCTAAATGTGGTTGGTACTTACCAAACGAGATAAAGACTAAATCCGACTCATTGGTAAGGGTCCACTTGTAAGGCCATAAAGTTGAGTAGGTTTATGCTTGTCTTTATCAAACACACTTATAGTTATTGGACTTAGTTTTCTAGTGGGCTTGGGTTAGGCCATATGGGCCGATTTATACGTGGACCCTATATAATGTTAAGTTTAGTTCACTATTAGGGTTAAGCATTAGAGTTTTTGATTGTATTTGCTCTTAAATTAACGAATTGTACCAGATAAGCAAACAACTTGTGTGCAATCTAATATACAATCAATTGTTCTTGTTCATCACTTTCAATTGTTTTCCGCAGTCTTGAACGTGTTTGTGGTATACTACGAATGTCTATGGACTTACAACACACACACACACACACACACACACACATATATAGGCTTCAGTTCAATTAATAACCACCACGAGTTGTGAGAACCATGAGAACTCCTACTTCTCGCGCTAGTTGGACAACAATTTTTTGCACATACGTAGATGAAAATATTATAAACAAACATGTAAAAAATGCAAAAAAAAAAAAAAACTGTCGAGTCGGTAGTTTTGCCTTATGTAAGTTTTGTTTACGCATTGATGTAAATTTTGTTACGACGATGAATTTTTTTTACACCTCACGTAAATTTGTGCATGCGGCATTTAATTTTTATTTTTTTGCTGAAGCAAGTGATTTTTATTTAAGATTTTTGAGAAATTCTTTTTTTAGAAAAACTTTTTAAAAAGCCTAGTTTTCATGGTTCTTACAACTCAAAATGGCTCTCATTTTATCATAAGCCTTTATACATATATATATATATATATACACGCGTCATTTCTTTTCATCTTTCCTTTTTTATAGATGTTGTGTGTCAATATGTATGTTTTATTAACAATTACTATAGTCTACAATGGTGGGTGGTGGGGGGACGATTCTTATATCTTAGGGAGACTAATAATGGACAAAATCATTTATTGCGGGTTTTGTACTTTTTATAGACTAGTTTTAGTTTTTGAATCAGAGTTTTTGCATTTTAACTCTATGATATTTGATTTCTTTTAATTATATTAAAACCTAATAAGTTTAACTGTTTAAGTCATAAAATAGAAACGATACTAAATCATTCATACGCTGTGATTTTGTTTAGTTACATTTTTATAACAACTGACTTATATTTTAATCTAAACCTGTCAAACAGGACCATATGCTAAAAAGATTGATGTCATTGAGTTTGAATACAATTTTTATATTCTGTATGATAATTCAACCGATAAATCTTTTATTTCTAAAATCCAGGGTAAGTTTGCTCAGATCATGGGGCGTGGTTTGGGTAGTCTCTTTGGGACTATCCGCCACGTAGGCGCCACGTCATATTGAATGGAGGACCATCCCTTTGGGGACTACCCAAGGGTGTGGGGGACTACCCAAGGGTGTGGGGGACTACCCAACTTATAAAATGGCTCGTCTCCACCGTCCTGATGATGCCGTTTGCGCCGCGACGAGGGGAGGGGGTGGTGTGGGACGAGGGCGACGAGAAGAGAAGGGATGTGTGTTCATGTGTTTGACGTTTTTTCGGTTTCATTAGTCATTTTTTTGGAACGTTATCTCTATAAGGATTTCTAGATCCGCCACTGCAACCATCAATAGTCATTCCAAGCGCCCGCATGTCATGCATGACCTAATCCTATTCTAATTTCTAAATAACCTCCCTAAACCGTTTACAATGTCAAGTTCTAATCTACTGAGCTATCACTCCCTAGATTTTTCCTCTCGCATCGGTGGGCCCGAGCGTTGGGGGATTAACGCGCGTGACGATTGTGTACAAGTTTCACAGCTCAACCGAAACAGGGAGTTATGTAATATTAAAGTACAAGTATTAAAACTCCACAAATTATATTAAAATTTTAAGTATCCAAAATTCGATACAAGGTTTTCTAAAGGGAGGATCAAAATAAAATAGACTTTGAGACATCGTAGGTCTTTGCCATTGGAGCCGCAAATTCCAAGGCTACAGACCGAGCCTTATCCAGCCTATTGTTTAGGTTCATCACCTGTAAGTCAATCTGTAAAAATATGCCAGCTTTCGCTGTTAAATACACTTAACTGACTAATTTTTAAAACATTTAATTTTCATCGGGACAAGTATCCTTTTACCAGTTTTACATGCTTGTCACATTCAGGAACAAGTATGGAAACTAGTTTTTGATTAACATACACATCATATTTAGTGACTGTCAGGTGTATGCATACACCCGCACTTACGACCATTATAATAAATGAATTGGAGAACCCGAATACGGTACTATCAACCCCTAAATATTTATGTTAATAAAAAAATACAGATTAAATCTAATTATTACATTATGAAAGCATATAGCCCTTTGTAATACCCGAACCAAGGAGTTTCATACTATATCTCAAGTTTTGATAAAAGTAGTTAAAAGTATTTACCTGTACTAGCGTAGAACACATGGTATTCAGTTCAGAGTACAGCTGGACTCAAAGTTTATTGCTTATGGTGCGAAGACTAGAGGATTCTATAGTACAGAGTGAATGGAAATAACATCCATGAGAATTGTTTACGGGTCATTATGAGTCATTTAGACATGATCAGTTAACGTGGATTTAAGCACGGTTTTGCTAGATTAAGTGTTGACCGGATAGAATGTTGGTTATAACCATACGAGTGGGGAGTCTCGTGTATTACAGTTGGTTAACCTTACATTCTGATTTTAAAGTGTTTTGAAGTGGTTTTGAAAAGGTTGTGACCCGCTACTACTTGTTTATATAGTTTAAGCCAGTCTAAACCGACCTGCTGTAATGTGCAGCCATCCTGTTTGTCTTAATATATATTTTGGTGTATATTTTGTTTGCATAACTTGGCTTTCATATACAAGGACGTAACATTTCCATAACTTTTGAATATACCGTCACGCCATGGTTTTTTATCATTACATTCGCGGTTTGCTTATTTTTATCTACGATTCAATCTCACTGCGGAGCGCGGGTGATAACCCACTAAAAACATTTCCTTATGAACAATAATTTAATAAGATTTGGATCTTTTTTAACATTACAATTCTTATAATATTTTATTATTTACCAAGCTATAAATTAGCAACATTTTGATGCATAGAAGTGTTGTACCTTATGCTTATTGAGGTTTTAAAAAAAGTTGATATTATACTTTAACCCAAAACTACTTGATCATTTTTTTACTTTTAACCCAAAAGTTTTCATCTTTTCCCATTAAACCTCACAACGTTTTTACTTTCAACTTTGTTCCTGTATACTTTTCATATTTCGCAAAAATTTTCGTTTTACGTTTTGTTGTAAATTTTGCGAGTAAACACGGTGCAAAGTTCGTGTGTGGTTCAACGTTATAACGTTTTGTTTTATGTTTCGTTCTAAATTTTGCGAGTTAACATGGCACAATGTGCGTCTGTGGTTCAACGTTTATACATCATCTATCTTTCCCCATTTGACAAGTTTGTCGCAACGCACGGGTCCTATATTGACTTAGTTATTATTTTCTGTGTTTTACGTTTTGGTCTACTTTATCCGCATTAACACTTCGCAACTCCAGTGTTTGTGGTCACTGGCTATGGTGTGGCATTGGTACTATTTGTCACGATTTTACACCCCCACCGGATGCGGTGGTGGCTTAATACTAGTTATAATTACTTTGAACATATGTTGTTTTTCTTTATAACTTTTAAAACATAATTTTTTTAGAAATTTGAGTATGCCTTTGTGACGCACCTATTTTCATTTACGTCTCAGTATAACTTGTTTTTAAAAAACCAAATTTTGATTAGTAATGTACAAGTAATCGAAGCACAAACGTACATATTATCAAAGCCACCTCACTTTTTTTTTTTTTTTGTAAATTGACGTCGTTTACCTTTTTTCGTTATTAAGTTAACATAATGCACTACTTTCTAAAATTTCGAATATATCGTGGCGACATGTTTATTTTTATCTACATTTCGATAAAAACTTTGTTCAAGATCGAACTGATCAAATATAATTGAACTTATTGTTCTTTAGTGTGATGAAGCCATGGGCGAAGCTTTTAAGGGGCGGGAAGGGGCGGCCGACCCCCCTTCCCCCCGAACTTTTTGCTCAGTAGTGGAGAGTATTTAGTTTTCGGATAGAAATTTTTCGGTATATATGTTTTCAACCCCCTGGTTTTATAGAAACTTTTAATTACGGTGACTTCAACCCCCGGTCCGAGATCTTAAGTTTCGCCACTAGATAAAGCGAACTAATACCGTCAGAACAACTTCTATGGCGGCAATGATATTTGTTTATATGGTTCCTATTATAAATTAAGTTGAAAAGATAATTGTATTTGCTATACTGTTGCCTTGTGAACAATAATGTAAGAATTTGTTTTATTTTTTTATTTTTCTAACTTTTGTATATTATTTTATTATTATAATTAATTTTAATCATATTTTATTTTTCTCATAATGTTTTGAATAAGATGTTTTATAAAATATCTAGTATGTCGTTACAATGTGCCTTTTGTTATCTACGTCTCGATATATATATTATTTCAAAACTGGGTTGTGAGTAGTAATGTACAAATAATCGAATCATAAACGTACATGTTGTCAAAACTGTCTCGTGTTTAGTTTTTTCTTATAAATTGACGACGCATCACCCTTTTTGTATTCCAAATAATGTAATGTAATGGTTTATAAAATTTCAAATATATCATTGCGATGTGCTTAATTCTATGTACATTTCGATAAAAGTTTTGTTAAAAATCGAACGTGTTAAATATCTTTGATTTTTTTGCTATTTACCTTGACGAACCGAACCGATCCCATATCGTCCGAACAGCTTCGTTAGCGGTGCCAATACTATTTTTATGGTTTCTTATCTAAATTCCATTGAAAATGGAGTTGTACTCATAATAAAGTGTCTTTTTATATCGTAAGCTATAAAGAGTGTTGGTACCCTATTGGTATCGTGACGAACCAAACTGATATCGTCCAGCAATATCATACAGCGTCGTTTTCGATCGAATAACATTAGTACCGGTATTGGTACCATTGGAACCACTACTGATCTTAGTTTTTATGGTTTTTGGTCGATTTAAAATATTTGTCGATATCCTTTTGGACATATTACGAGTTTACTTTTTGGTTGCTATATCAAATACCGGTACCGTATCAATACTGTAATAAATCGAACTAATAACAACCGACTTCCCGCATAAAGAATTCTACTAACTCATTTATAAAAAAAACATAGGTAAATATAACAAAATTGTGAAGAAAAAACTGTAATTATTTATTAAACTAGCATGAAAATGGCATTTCAAGATGTATATTTGGCAGCTCCACATCCATAGCGTAAACATCAAAACTAATTATTAATTGTTCCAATTTCATTATAGCTGTAACATGGGTGGTTTAACAAATCATGAAATTCCGTTCAGAAAATAAATCTGAAATATGACAAAAATCAATTCATCTCAACGACATCTTATTTATTCGGTTGTAGTTCAAATGTAACATATAAGTAGGTGTGAAAAACCGAATTAACCGAATCATAACCGAATTAATCGACAAAAATGAACCGAAAAAACCAAACCAAATAAAAAACCGGTGGGTCGATTAATGATTTTTTTGAAAACCGAAAGTAGCGGGTCGGTTATGGTTATCATTTTTTCTATACCCACCATAACCGAACCGAACCGACATGTAATAAATTTTTGTAGGATTTAGGACCTTTCACCATATTTTTAATATTTGATGTTGGTTATTGAAGATTTTTAGTATTTATAGGTTTGGGTGAGGTTCTAGAGTGAACACTAGTGTATTTGCGAACTGAGTGAACAAATCCTTGTCATTGATCTACACACGTGTATGGCCAGGATCTCATCATCAAATCGTAAAATACACTAGTGTATTCAACATCAAATCCTGGCCATTGATCTACACAAGTATATGGTCAGGATTAGTTCACTCAGTTCGCAAGCTACACTAGTGTTCACTCTTGAACCTAATCCTTATAGGTTTTTCATATCGTTTTGTGGTTTTGGTTGGATGCTTATTTGAAGAGTAAATTACAAAACATGTCCTTTATTTATGTATGTTATTGCAAATCATGTCCTTTGTCTTCAATAATTACATTAATCATACCTAATGTTCACAAATCCTAACATGTTATATCCTTTAACATAAATCCGGTTAATTTTCTCAGTTAATTTTAGTCACGTGGGGCCCACGTGAGGGCATTAATGTCCTTTCACCTACCCATCTCTTTATCCCTCATTAATAACCTAAGCTAAATACACGGTTAACCACCCATAACCATGTAATATACTAATATATATACAAATATGCAATAACAATTTATTTCATGTTAAAAAAATTAAGTTTTTTTTAGCTAAGCTAAATACACGGTTAACCACCCATAACCGACCCTCTAAAACCATCAAAACCAAATAACCATAACCATCATAACCGATCGGTTATGGTTATGGTTACCATTAACCGACATCACGGTTATGGTAACGATTTTAGGTCAAAACCGACCCATGAACACCCCTACATATAACTATAGGTATCATCGTATTTTCATATTAGGGGAGTGGGGGTGGTCCGTGATGGCCACCCCATCACTCGTTATTTTTTAACGAACACCACCGCCACCACCTTGGTAACGAGTGATAGGATTAACACGTTGTTTATATCACGCGTTGAAGAATTATTGAGGTATGTGTATGACTTGTACATTGTGTATTGATACTTGTACATTGGAATACCATCACTAGTGATGACCACCGCCACTAAATAATGCTTGTGAGTGATAGAATAGTGGTTGCTGGCATGGTGGAACATGATTGGATGTTTGTGAGTGATGAAATTTCATCATTAGTGACCACCCCCACCCCTTAGGATGTTTAAAAATTTTTTACGGCATCCAGTCGGGTTTCAAAGTTCCAATAATATTATATAAGTTTGTTGGTTTCATTTTTCTTTAAACCAAAAATTACCGTTCGTTTCGATATGCCTCACTCCAAAACTGAACCAAACTATAAATTATACCGCATCAAACTTGTTTGAATGTTTGTTACTAGATTTATGGCCCAAGTTAGCCAAAAGTTCCATGCCAAAATTCATTAATAAGTGATTAACAAATAATTTAGACAAAAAGATTTAGTTCTATGTTTATTATTTTGGGCAATTTTTTCAGCTTAAACATGTCAAGCCCAAGTATAAAACCAAATCTGACCCGTAATCAAACCAATCCATAGCCAAAACAAAAACACCAAAACCGTCGATTTCCTAGAACCAGTGCCAGACCAAGGAATTATTTGTTAGGGGTGCAGATGAGGTGTTCAACCATATTTTCAAAGGGTGTGATCGGGTTTTTTTTGCCTAAAATATACACTAAATTTTTTTAAGTGGTGCGGCCGCCCACCTTGGCCAAAGGGTGGGTCCACCAATGCCTAGAACCACGAACTGAAATTTAGGTCTTTGTTTGTTTTAAGGCCAAAACCGGCCCATGCACACTAATCATCATGTGTCGCACGTTCTTTGTTACTAGTTAAGTAAAACTTATAATTTTTATAAATTAAATTACATGGTCAACAAAATATGAATACAAAACCAAACGATATCATTCATAAAGAAGCAAGGGACCCTAGTTAGCAGGCAAAGATAACGAGGAGGCCACACGTTATAATGAGGGGGCCCTGGAACCCAGTGATAATTTGTTATTACACGTTTAAGTGATTCAGCGACAGACAGAAAGTTGCTTCATGTGTCGCTAAAGTGTTTCGCTTTACCCTTTTTTGGAATATGGAGAGTGATATATAATAGTTAAAACTAAAAGATCAACGATATTTATATATTACAAGATATATTTTTAAGTTGTTTATATATTCTCTATTTTGACGTTTTGTTTCAAATTTATTTTTTAGAAATATTTTAAAGTAGCGGTTGAATTTTATCATGAATCATCATCATAATCATACTCAGTAAATCCTACCAAACAATGAAATATACCATGTAAAACATACACATGTGAAGATTATATTACCTATATACACACAAACAAATTATCAAACTAATTTTCATTGTTTTTGAGTTACAGGAGTTTGAACTGAGAAATATTAACCATTACTTTAATTTATGTTGTTTTCTTTTACTTAAAATTTCTTTTAGCATTGAAAAATGAATGTACTATGTTTGTTATTTTTGTACGTTCTTGCAATAAATGTGCGTGTACATATATACACATTTTTTCGTCCTTTGTTAGTTTGTTTATATTGTTATTACAATTAAAAAAAAAAACACAAGCCTAAAATCATAAAATTTACACCATGAGTTTGCTTAACATATCTTTAAAACTTTGTATATTTTACAGTAGATTTTTCTAGATGCGTGTGGATCCTCGGCGGAAAAAGTGAAAGTGTCATAATTTTAACGTTATTTTACTAATTCCGTGATTATGATGATTATGTAAGCATATAAAGGCTTAAAGAATAAATTATTGATAAAACAAACTAAATGATTGAAATTTATTATTTTTATCCTCAGAGTAACTTAGTGTTACAAAAATATGCCATATATGAAGAGAGTGAGAGACACAAAAGACTTATTTTAAGATTTAAAGAAAATCACACATGGAGGAAGATATAATGTTTCCGTAGTAGATCATAACTTCATATGCAAGGTTGGAGAATGGGAGAAAAAGATCATTATGAGAATCATTCATGTGTCGCACTCACTGACTTAAGTCTGTATTTCTACAAAAGTCAAATTTGATCGTCAGTATTATGTAATTGTATATGTTTTATATTGGGTCCTGATATTAACACATGGAAAAAATTTATTTACACATGGTGTATACGGGCCGTATAATGTTATACGGCCCGTATAGAATTTAAAAAATTAACAAAGTTTGTGCCAGCAGACTTTGTCAGATTTTTTAATTCCACACAAGCCGTATAACATTATACGGCCCGTATACACCATGTGTAAATAATTTACCTGGTCGTATACAATGTATACGAACGCTGTATACGGGCCGTATACAGTTAAACGGTCCGTATTCTTTGAAAATTAGTTTTTTCTCAAAGTATTTAAGGGATTTAAGGTGTCAATCACACGAGACATTTTACAGTGGTGAGGTGGTCAAACCTTTCTAAAAGTAGAAAAAAATAAAACATTAACAAGTAACAAAGATTGAAGAACAAAAAGTCGCGTCGTACGACTGTAATAAAACGGAAGCTATCAACGCGGGGTTACAGGTCTGGTGTTATTCTTTATTTAATATTTACATAATAAAACGAAGGGTGAGGCATTTGATGAGAGTTGTAAGGAGAAGTGTTGAGATAACGGACATCCATCAAGCTCAAAAAGAAAACTTGTGTTTCCCTCTCAATTGAATAGACGTGTCGGGTTCTTCTGCTAGTTATTCGGAATGTTTCGAATCATCATCAAAATTAACAATGCGGTCTTCATTGAAGACGTAATTGCAAGACTGTTTGTCGGGTTTCCAATGCTCACACAGGGTGAAAAACAACCATTGATCTTGAAACCGGTTTTACCTTATGAAAATGAAAGAAACAAATTTTTTTAGAGAAGCGTTGGGATTCAAGGGTTTATGAGTCAAAGTTAACTTTCAGATTCAGATTCAGTAAGCACATGATTTGTACTTGGTTTATTCTCTTTAACCTATTAGAACGATCCTTGTTTTGTCACGTACATTCGTTTAATTCCCAACATCCTTGTTTTGTCACGTATATTTCGTAAGAAACTTTTCGTGCACTAAACCTAAAATTCAGTTGTGTACGCAAATCACCACTTGTTTCTACAGCACAAGCACATACACCGGTTTCCAGGAAGGGTTTAGAATGTTTGAAGGAATGTTGGTTCAATACCAACTCATCTTTAGTAGTGTTTGAAGGAATGTTGGTTCTCAAACCTGATTCAGATAAACAACGGTTCTCCAATTCCAGAGTAAGCAAATACACAACGGTTCTCCAATTCCAGATCAGTAATGAACGTTCAGTTGTGTACACAAATTCATCACCGGTTTCTACAGCACAAGCACATACACAGGGAGAATGTTCTCGAAATTGAAGGAAAAGAAAAAGTGGTTGCTGATGTTTTTCACTATTAGGATTTTGTTGGTTTGTTTCCAGGCAGAGTTTAGAATGTTTGAAGGAAACTTGTGTTTCCCATAGTCACAAAGATTTCGTTTCAAAGTTAACATTCAGATTCAGAAAGCAGATGATTTGTACGTAGTTTATTTTCTTTAATCTATTAGAACGATCCTTGTTTTGTCACGTACATGCGTTTAATTCCCAACATCCTTGTTTTGTCACACACTATAAAGTGTAAACTTATCGTGTGTTATAGTTTGGAAAGATGGCCGAATAGAGATCTGAATCAGGCGTGCATTGTTTAAATCTGAATAATGGCCAATAATCCGTTCATTATCTGTTGTTGTCTCAGACTCTATCCCCCTCCTTTTCTCTCTCTGACAACCCTAGACCCAAACCACCGCAATCCACCACGAAGGAGGAGACTTAACTGTCGCTGCACTGTTCTCGTTGTGGTCGACGTATACCAACGGTTCTGCGAAAAAAAAACATCATCTGTTCATCATTGTTCTTGAAGATAAAGATGAAGAAACGAGGGTTTATTCTCTTTAATCTATTAGAAAGATCCTTGTTTCGAGAACCCTGATTCTGATTTAAACAATTCAATTCTTCCTCTCAATTGAATAGACAGACACTTGCTTCATAGGACTCACTTGAATCGTCTTGGAAGTACTGAACAACAGAAATAACAGCTTCGGTTTCATCAACCGGCTTTGAACGAGTCTAGAACACTGTTCGACACAGAAACTGTTCGATTTCATGGTGAGTGGAGAAATTACAAGTTTTCAATAAAATTTTATTCTACTGTGAACTTGTTCTCTATGAAATGTCTCACTTAACAAGAGAAGCAACTAAAAAAGCGGTGAACTTGTGAGACACAATTTGTTGGAAATATGACCGAATAGAGATCTGAATCAGGCGTGCATTGTTTAAATCTGAATAATGGCCAATAATCCGTTCATTATCTGTTGTTGACTCAGACTCTCTCCCCCTCCTTTCTCTCTCTGACAACCCTAGACCCAAACCACCGCAGTCCACCACGAAGGAGGAGACTCAATTGTCGCTGCACTATTCTCGTTGTGGTCGACGTATACCAACGGTTCTGTGAAAAAAAACATCATCTGTTCATCATTGTTCTTGAAGATGAAGATGAAGAAACGAGGGTTTATTCTCTTTAACGTACACACCGCATCCGTTTTGTATACGAAAACGATGGCTATGGGAAATACAAACCCGACACGTCTTCTGTGATGATTCGAAACATTCCGAATAACTAGCAGAAGAACCCGACACGTCTTCTGTGATGATTCGAAACATTCCGAATAACTAGCAGAAGAACCCGACACGTCTTCTGCTAGTTACTATTTTCTTCGATTTCAACAAATCTTTCAAGAACATTCACCTCTTTCAACCTACCAATTACCGTAAACCCCTTCTTTTAATCTATTAGAATGATCCTTGTTTTGTCACGTACATGCGTGTACACAAATTTATCACCGGTTTCTACAGCACAAGCACATACACAGTTAGTGTTTAGAACGTTTGAAGTATCGGATTTTGTTGGATTGAAATCCCTTTCGTTTTTTGGATCGTTCTAAGAGATTAAAGAGAATAAACCATTTTTACCCTAAGAATACGGGTCGTATACTATTATACGGCCCGTATACACAAAGTGAAAAAAATTTTACCAACTCGTATACAATGTATACGATGATTGTATACAGGTCGTATAGTATTATACGGCCCGTATACTATGGGTAAAAAATGGTAAAAATTCGTTTATTCTCTTTAATCTATTAGAACGATCCTTGTTTTGAGCAATGCAATTATTCTTCTCAATTGAATAGACAGACACTTGCTTCATAGGACTCACTTGAATCGTCTCGGAAGTACTGAACAACAGAAATAACAGCTTCGGTTTCATCAACTGGCTTTGAACGAGTCTAGAACACTCGTAATCCTCAACTGGTTTTGAAACCGGACAGAATCTACGAAGAAACTATTGGAATTTGTAGATTTCGGTTGGTTTAGAAACTTAACAAGAGAAGCAACTAAAAAAGCGGTGAACGGTATTTAACATACACAATTTGTTGGAATTTGTGGATTTCGGTTGGTTCAGATCCTTGCATTAAGCATGCCTTGAAGTACTGAATCAACAGAAATAACAGCTTCGGAATCTATTAATACAACTGATTACTCGGTCGAATAATGGCCAATAAGAAACAAATCATTAAAAATACAACTGATTACTCGCCATTTTCTTGCACTTTCAATTAAGTTGGTTCGGTTTAGTTATTTTCCGACTATTTCGGCTATGATTCAATAAATAATATCTGATTGAGAAGCCCTAAAACGGTTGCGATTGTCCAATTCCAGATCAGTAATGTAAGGAGAAGCGTTGAGATAACGGACATCCATCGAATACATCTTTCAAACTTTCAAAATTCAAATCAAACTAACACAAAGTATCTCGATATGGTTGGTGTAAAAGCTGACATTTTACTACATTGACCATGTCTTTTGACAAATCATCTGCTTCTTGAATCTAAATCTGAAAGTTAACTAAGCGTTTGGAGAAGAGTATGTTGATATAGGAGAGTTGATGCAATTTTCCAAGCATTTTAGAGAGACCTTTAAGTACGAATTTGAAAACCGGTCAAATCACACACTATAAAGTGTAAACTTATCGTGTGTTGTAATTTTAATGAAGCAATGAAGATTGAATATGCAAACCTCATCTGTTTCCTTTTCCTTTTCCTTCAATTTCGAGAACATTCTCCCTAACATGAGAAACGAAAGAGATTTCGAGCAGTTGGTTGATGACATGATAGATAAAGATCTTGACACGATCATATCCATTTTCAAGTTTTAGACTAGATAGAAGACGTGTCGGGTTCTTCTACTAGTGGCTTCTGTAACCAATTGGGAACCACATATTTGCTTCAAGATTTACGTCTGATGTCCAAGTTTGATCACATTTGACTTCATCTACATGTGCTTTGAAATAGGTTTTGTTCTTGGTTTAATGAAGCTACACGTAACATCTAGTTATATTCCTACATCTATATCTTTTGTTCACTGACAAAATATGTGACATGTGTCTGGTCCAGTGATCCCGGTACTACAACTGCATTTTAAACAAAGCACACCTCAACTGAGATAACGGACATCCATCAAGCTAAAAAAGAAAACTTGTGTTTCCCATAGTCACAAACGATTGCGGTTTGTATTTCGCATAGCCACCGTTTTCATACTAAAAAATGCTTGCGGTTTGTATTTCGCATAGCCACCGTTTCCGTAGTAAAAAAACGGTTGCGGTTTGTATTTCGTATAGCCACTGTTTCCGTAGTAAAAAACGGTTGCGGTTTGCACATTCAATCTTCAATACTTCATTAAAATACCACTAGTAGAGGAACCCGACACGTCTTCATATTACAGAGAATGTTCTAGAAATTGAAGGAAAAGGAAAAGATTTGTTGAAATCGAAGAAAATAGTAAAAAAGATGAATTTAGGCGTGCATTTGGAACAAGAAGTCCAACAATCCGTTTATTAAAAGTAGCAATCACCTCCAATCATTTCCTGGTCAAATCATACAATATAAAGTTTAAAGTTATCGTGTGTTGTAGTTTGGAAAGATGACCGAATAGAGATCTGAATAACAAACTATGGAGAACTTGTTTGTGTCGGGTTCTTCTGCTAGTTATTCAGAATGTTTCGGATCATCATAGAAGACGTGTCGGGTTCTTCTTCTAGTGGTTTCTGTAACCAATCCATAATCACCCTTGGTAGTTATTCGGAATCGATAAATAACCAACACGAAGATCTCTGCGATCGCTAAGGTTTTGATCAATGGACTGATCGGTAACGTTACTCTACCTGTGCTATGATTTAAGCGGCGTGTTTCGATCAACGTTTATCGACATTGTTAAAGGTGATGAAGAGTTTAGAAACCCTAGAATGATTGTGTTTTTACTGGAAAAAACGTGATACTTGAAAAAACACCATTATTGATGCGTAGTCGAGTGTTATATATATTAGGTGTATATTTTAAACCCCTTTAACACTTTTTAGTCAAGTTTTAAATTTATAAAACACGATATTTACTAACACTAGACACACATATGGGCAAGTGCACCCATCGTGAGCGTAGTATAGTGTTGGTAAGATACCGAGGTCGTCCAAGGACACAAGAGCTTTTAGTACCGGTTTATCCTCAACGTCTAATCAAAATAAAAAGTTTAGAAAAAAGGTTTTAAACGAAGAAAAATAAAAACTAACTAAAATGCTGAAAATAAAAATAAAAATAAAAACATATAGACAAGATGAATCACTTGGTTCCGACTCGTATCTAGTGTAACCTTTGATTATTTCCGCACTTTTGCACATAATTAAGAGATTATCTTAGTTATTGTAGTAGGCCCCTCTTTTGAAGGTGACGTTACCCTCACCCCAGTAGTTTGAGTCAGCAAGGATACAATCCTAAAAGGGTGGATTATTGGAAGATAATTAATTAAGTTATTAATGCAATATTATGGTAGGCCCCTCTTTTGGAGGTGACGTTACCCTCGACTAAGTAGTCTGAGTCAGCAGGGATACAGTCCTAAATAGCCGGGTTATAGTATTAATAGTAGTTAACTTATGAGGGGATCAAAGAGTTTGGACCCCCGCCATCCAATACCGTTAAGTATTGAAGGAGATCCTACTAAATTTGACCCAGGTCCATTGCAGGACCTCTAAACGCTGAACAATGGCAAGACCTTTACCAAACCATTCCCTTAACCCCCGACCAGGTAGCCAACATACCTCCATATAGACCGTGGAGATATGAATGGTGAAAATCTTTTATTTTATATAGACAGTAAAATAATTTCAAGACACCACGGACAAACGATAAGGAAAGATCACCTTCAACATAAGCAACTAGTTATTAAAGTCATTAATACAAAATCAAATAAAAAGTGCAAAAGATTAGAAATAAAAAGTATTACACTAGACACTTTGTCTTCACCAAGTGATGTAAGAGACTTAGTCAAACATGGCCTTGATTGTCAAGAAATCTTACGATCAATCTTGGATCCCGAGATGACTCACACACTCTACGATGGACAATGGATGATGGTGGTGGATGATGGTGTTATGGTGGTGGTGGGTGGTGGGTGAAGTGTGAGAGAGGTGGTGTGCCAAGGGATGGTTTGAGCTTGAGCCAAGCACTTCTATTTATAGGCTGAACAGAAGCTCGGGCACGGCCCCGTGTCCAGTGGGCACGGCCCCGTGTCCACATCCTCTCTTTCTTCATTAAATGCAGCTTTGTCTTATTGGTTGACCACGCCCCCATGTCCGCTGAGCACGACCCGTGTGCAGAAGAATCTTTGTACTATGAAGATTTGCCTGGATTGTGCGAATCTTATAGTTGACCACGGCCCGTGTCCGCTGAGCACGGCCCCGTGGTGGGCAATAGAAGCTTCTACCACTTTGTCTTTTCTGCTGACACTTGGGCACGCCCCCGTGCTGGCTGAGCACGGGGCGTGTTCAGGCCTCTGATCTCTTGTTTTGCTTGGGAAGATGCTGTTGTGGGGTCGGGCATGTCACGTCTTGACCTTTTTCTTGTATTTATGTTAGATTTTGATGTCTTTTTGCTTCTTTTGTTAATTTGAGCTCATTTAATCCTGAAAATACAAAAGGAAGACAAAAGCACACTTTTTCCAACATTAGTACTAAAAAGGGGTTAGTTTTATGCCTCATTTGATGAAATTTATATGTTAATATTTGAACACATCAATTATATACGGCCCTTATATAGTTATACGGCCCGTATACATGTGGTAACATCAAAAACCTCACAAATTAAAACCCATTGAGCCGTATACGTTTTACAAATCGTATACACATGTATACGACTCGTATAACTATATACGGACCGTATATAATAAAATTAAAAAAAAACATTCCCTGCGCATTTTCCTATTAAAAAACATTCTATACGAGCCGTATAACTGTATACGGCCCGTATACAATAGGGGTTGTGAAAATAAGATATAGGGTATGTGGCAAGATACGATGTAGTTTTTGTAATAACATGATTATTATGAAAGTTGCAACTTTTAAGGATGAGATTATATTAGATTTAATATATATAGTGGTGGCTTTGATGGTGTGCGGGGAAGACCTCCGTACAAGGCCTATGATTTTAACCCTGTGGTTTGGCTCAGTGGTTATGGAGATGAAGGAAGACTCCTGACCGTATGGTCTCGAGTTCGATTCCCGATTCATCCTGGTTTTACCGGCTTTGCATTGTCGTGCCCTCGGGCGGGTGCAGGGTCGGGTTTTTCCCGGAACTGGTGGCATTGTGGGCTAGGGACTCCGTGCGTGCAGGTTGGGCTGCCGCGGGCTACCTTTCGGCAAATGGGTGCCGCGTACGGAGTACCCGGCGATTCTTATGTTGGACGTTCAAAAAAAAAACAAGGCCCATGATTTCATGAGGCACATGATTTGTAAAAAAAATCTGATATATGTATATGTTAATATTTTTTTTAAATAGTAAACACATAAAAATTCCAATATAGGTCCATTTACAAATCGTTTATCATGGTTTAAAATTTACCCCACTTGGCATTAGGTTTATTAAGCCCGATAATAATTTGATTTAAAAAAAATAATAAAACATTACGGAAGGACACATTTCTTCAAGCTCGAACAGGGTACGTAAATTCTCAAAGACGCCTCTGAATATAGTATCAATATTTGAACAACATACTATTTTAATACCAAAAACATGATTTTATCAAATGCATTATTTAGTATTGTTATGAATTATTGAATTTATAAGTTTATAAATAGAGGATATGTAGTTCATACTTTACATTAATAATCAATAAGAAAGATATTCGTCATTCTCACTTTCTTATCTATCTATATTGCTAATAGGCGTAGTTGTTTCATAACACGTTATCAGGCACTTTGCTCTTGAAGTTAAACCAGAAGGTGAGTTAATATTGTATAATTGATTTGTTTTTTTTCTTTGTTCGTGTCTCATTCGCTTAAGATAATCCATACTGTACTCTATACGGTTTGGGTTAGAAGAAGATCTATATTTTGGTTCGTATCAGATTTTGATCTTTATCAACATTTAAGTCTTTACTATCAATTGTTTCTTATATAAAATCTCTTGTAATAATATTTGGATTCAGATGATATCGTGATTGATATAAACCAGTTGGATGCTTGAGATTTTCCCTATATGTGAATGATTATATTTTATTATGCTATTTTCTTGATGTTTTTAAGACATTTCGTTTGGAATTTTGTTCAATTTTGTTTTAAAGTTTTATGGGATTTGTTATGTTTGAACCACATTAGACTTTTGCATACGAAATTTTGTTCTGTTTTGAAACATATGGAGTGTTTAAGTAAACTTTCTATTAATGTTGAAGGTGGATATCTAATCGACAGTGCAACTACACATATAATTCTACAGAAAAGTGATTATATCTCTAGTTTAACAATGAAAGAGGCAAGCGTTGGTATTGTATCCACTAGATTAAAATTAGTTGAAGGCTTTGGAGAAGCTAATGTAGTTCTACAAAGTGGAACTTTGCTCAGAATTAACAATGTGTTATTGTCCTCACTATCTCAAAGAACTCTGATAAGCTTTATAGATATTCATCTAAATGGATATCATCTTGAGATTACATGTGAGGGACATGATGACTACCTTCAAATCACAAATATGATTTTGGGTAAAAAAACATGTACTAGAGAAGTTACGCGCATTTGCCCTTGGTTTGTTGACGTGAATGAGTGTGGGTATATTTTTAGATATATTTTAAGAACTTTTTACTCATGATCAAGCTTTAAATTTATAAAACAAGATATAATACTATCACTCTACACACGTTAGGGCAAGTGCACCCATCGTAGAAGTAGTATAGTGATGGTAAGATACCGAGGTCGTCAAAGGACACAAGAGCTTTGAATACCAGCTTATCGTTAACATCTAATCTAACCAAATGTTGATAAAAGTTTTTGAAAGTTTTAAAAACATAAACTAGAAATAAAAACGTAAATGAAAGGAAAAACAAATAGACAAGAAGGAATCACTTGGTTCCAACTCCTCTTTTATGTATTATTTGATGATTTTCGCACTTTGGGCTTTATAAGAGATTATCTTAGTTATAGTGGTAGGCCCCTCTTGTGAAGGCAACGTCACCCCCAACCTACTGGTCTGAGTCAGCAGGGATACAGTCCCGCAAGGTCGGATTATTGAAAGATAATTAACTAAGTTATTAATGCGAAAAGTGGTAGGCCCCTCTTTTGAAGGCGACGTTACCCTCGGCCATATTGGTCTGAGTCAGCAGGGATACAGCCCCGCAAGGCCAAATAAAGTTTTAATAGTAGTTTATTTATAAGGGATTGCAAGCCATTCTTACTTCCCCCGAATTGATGCTATATGCCTCAAGGGAAGTCCTAATAAGCTTGAATCAGGTCCTCGCAGGATCTATACACTGAACGAGGCAATAACTTTACCCAAACACCCTTCTAACCCACTTCTAGGCAATTAATATGCTTTATATAGACCGTAAAGACACGAATGAGTGAATCAACAAAACATGAAGAAATGATTAAATAAAGTTCACTTTCAATATAAAAAACTAGTAATTAAAGTCATTAATACATACCCAATTAAAAAGTTGCCAAATATTGGAAATCAAAAGTAATACATAAAAGATTTGTCTTTACCAAGTGATGTAAGAGATTTAGCCAAGCATGTCCTTTGATTGACAAGAACTCTTACGATCGATCTTGGATCCTGAGACTACTACAAACTCTAAAAGATGAAAGATGGATGATGGTGATGGGTGTTGGTGTTGTAGTGTTGGTGGACTGATGGCAAGTGTGAGAGAAGTGGTTTTGTAACAACTCTCATCAAAAGTCATATTGATTAAATTAATTTGACCAATAGGAAACCCTAATTGAGACACCCAAGTGATTCTGCATAAACCCTAAAATTTTCAGAATTTTCAGAATCAGGATTAGGGCCCCTAAAACTCGGGGGGGGGGGGGGGGGGGGGGTAAACCCTATTTACGATTATCTTAAAATCTCGTTGTCAAAAATCGAATTTACAAAACAGTTAAGTCAGCAAGGCTAGTCCCAGACGTGGCTGACCTAGGGTGAAAACGTGTCCCTTGCGCACCGTAAGGAAAAAGCCTTACGGTGCGCAAGCCTGTTAGGTGTCCCTTGCGCACCGCAAGGATTGTAGGCTTACGGTGCGCAAGCCTGGCCAAATTTTGGGTATAAATAGAGGGCCTTGGGACTCGACTTCTGGAGTTCAAACGACGTAAAACTTCGCTACATGCACTGAGATACGTTCTGTTTACCACAATTAACACACACAGATCACTAATCGACGCCGTAATCAGGGTAATAACTCGATCGCTGATACGATTCAATGTCCGATCGATTAAACCATCCAATGGATGTTTAAGTGCTGCCCACATTAGGGTTTATGCTTTGTCATTCGTCGTCAATTCGATGGATGTTTAAGTATCGCACTTTGTCATTCGTTGTGAAGGTTTTAATCTCGTGAGTTATCGTAAATGCTGTATTAAGTTACTAACCCAAATTGTGTGCCTGTTATTAAATTTAGGTTAAAAGGCTAATCAGTAGGCTAAGCTCTGCTTAATTAAATCTGCAATGTGAGTCATTCTCTTTTTATCAAAATGCTTTACGAATTCTTAAATGTTTTTCAAAGTTATAATTACAGGGATTAAGTTTATGTAATCACCAAATTACAGCCGGTATGTGGGGTATTGTGCACATTACTGTTTTTATCACTTTAGGTGGGCGAACCTAATTAATGATACTCGTTACTATTGGGTGAACGGACTCAATAGTAATATGACCACAGTCACGAAACGAGTCGATGACAAATACTGTGGGTAGTTGGTTGATATCTGAAACATTGTAATCTTCCTTAATACTGTAAATTATAACAAACGTGTCGTTTTAGTAAAAAGAATGATTCACTCAGTATTTTCCGCTGACAAAACCTTTTTCAAACATGTTTCAGGTGATCTGTTGTGATCCAGGAAAAGTGCCGAGAAGCACTACCAGCTTAAGGAAGTGGCTCAATATAAAATAAAGAAATAGGTTTTGTAAAATAAAAGATTTCTTTGTGAAATCTTAAGATTGTAAATTACCGGGTTTTATCCCGAGTTGTGAAATAAAATAATCGGGAAATTTTAGTTTTTAAAATGGTCCTGATGAAAACTTCCGCTGTTAAATAAATACCACGGGATTTCTGTCCCGCGGCTCCTGAAACGGGTCAAACCGGGTCGGGGGCCGTGACAGAAAAAGGTGGTATCAGAGCCACTGATTTAAGCCTATTAAGTATTTAGAAAATACTTAATTTTTCTATTTGTCATTTTGTGATTATGTGATTTATTATTTGAATATTTGTGTACAGTATGGGTAAACAAAAGCTGTCAAACATCTATCTTAAATTAGATAGGTCATCCAACGAGAAGGGAAGTTCATCCCAAACCAAATCCTCAAATCAGTTTGTAATACCTGAAGAAGGAATATTTGTGCGAAAGGCACAATATGAGAAACCACTATCTCCTAATAAAAGAAATCTGATTATTAAGAAAAGCCAGGAGAAAATAAAGAAACTTCGAGAAAAGAAGGTTAAACAAGAAACCCAGGAATTAGCCAGTAAAACACCTTGGGAGGACAAGTTAGATAAGAAATGGGCAGATCTTTATATGCTAGCCACTGTAGCAGTAAATGAAAATCTTTAAAATAACTTGTTTCAATTTTAGCACCCTTATCACCCAGAAACGTTCTCCAGTAAATAAATAAATTTACAATAAACCATAATGTATTTTAAAATTCTAGTTGTTTTGTAGTCACCTGGATGCAATAATATTTAAAGGTTATTTATGAAAATTTTGAATTAGTATTTTGCATATGTGCTAAACAGATGAATGACTTGTCTGATGCCCTTCAAAACCTAAATCTCTATCCGGTAAAAATAGAGGTTTCCAGAGATTTCAATAGGTATATACCAGACGTAGAAGAGCCTATTGAATTTAATGCTTCACCACCTCCAGAGAAACCCAAGCCCAAGAAAAGAAGGAGATTTGTCGGATGGAGGCGTGTGCGTAGGAGGAAGCCCGTCACTAGAAAGATGCCTAAAATTGAAAATCCTTTAGATAAAAGGAAGGAAATTGAAGCCGGGGAAGAGTCTAGGCAGATGGGATTACAGTTTGATGAATATTCTAAACAAATAGAAATGGAGGTTGGAGGAAGTTCGCAGGTAGAAATGGGAGAAAGTTCTAAGCAAAATCAGGAAATGACATTGCAAGAAGAATTGGATTTTATATTGGCAAGCTGTGATACTATTCAGCCTGTCAATAGAAATGTTTTTACTCAGCCTCTTGAATCTCAATTACCAATAAACTTAGAACCAGCAATCCCAGAACCTATAGTCCAAACCCAACCTTTAGGAATGGACGAATGGTGGACGAATGACTGGCAATTCCAAAACCTGCTCAACAGTCCTAATTCCTTTCTTCCTCAGTTCGACCAGGAACCATTACCAAATCCACCCATGAGTAACGAGAATTTAGCAGAACTTCGCCATTTTGGCGAAGAGTTAATGGATGCGGGAAATAGAATCCGGGAGATAGGGGACAAATTGCATGGAAGTATGATGAAAGGGAGCTTCGTTTTTAGGAAAACAAATGACGAAAGATAGTAGGTTTATGAAACTGTTGTTGTGTAATAGTAATAATAAAATCAGTATGTGTAAAATAAATAATAAAACGGTTGTAAATAGAAGCATGATATAATTTATAAAACAAATGAAATTTTAGAAAATTTACAATGTTGTTTGTATATTCGTTTATGTGATTATGTGCCATTAATTATGACATTGGATTATTTCTTTTATACTAATTATTTATCTATAAATTAATTATCAGATGGAAAACGCTAATAACGAACCAGTTAATGAGATCAATCAATCTGAGCAACACCTGGGGGATCAATATATGACTAGACAGGATATAGAAAATATTGTTGCTCAAGGAATAGCTAATGCTATTCCAGCAATAGTTGCTGCTGTTAGAAATCCAATCGAACCTCAACAAATCGTTCCAAGCAAACGTATTTCTGAAGATAACTTCAGTAATAGCATAAACGGAGGAGGTAATAATCATGTTAATCATGATAATGAACCACGGCAAGCTCCGCTCCCTAAGAAAATGAAAGCCGCAACACCTGGTTGCACTTTCAAAGAATTTCTTGCTTGTAAACCATCTGAGTTTGCAGGCAATGAAGGAGCAACTGCGGCACTGCGTTGGTTAGAGAAAATCGAGGCAGTAATTGTCATAAGTAAATGTGACAAGGATGATCAGGTCATGTACGCTTCAAATCTTTTCAAAGAAGGGGCGCTAGAATGGTGGAACACGGTGTTACAAGCTAAAGGAAGAAATAGGGCCTATGCCATGAATTGGGACGAATTTAAAAATCTTATAGAAAGAAAATTCTGTCCTGAATATGAAAAAGAACAAATGGCAAATAAGTTCCTAAACCATTGGATGACGGGTGTAGATTGTCGCGGTTATACTTCGACATTCTTTGAATATGCTAGAGTGGTACCAACACTGGCTTCGCCAGAACCGGTACTCATTTCTCGTTATATTTGGGGATTAATTGGTGAAATCCGCAATATCGTTAAAGCTACGAGACCTCGCACTATTGACGATGCGGTGGAATTAGCTAATACCCTAACCGATGAACTGGTACGCACGCAAGATGAAAACAGGAAAAAGGAACTGGCTCAGAAAATTACCCAAGGATTTCGTACGGGTAATAATAACAGCTTCAAAAGAAGAGGAACAGAGCAATTTTCAACTTCGCCATTCTGCAAGAATTGCAAAAAGAAACATTATGGAAAATGTAATGTAACTTGCAATTTTTGCAAAGCCATAGGACATCGTGAAGAAAACTGTAGAAGGAAAACCATAGTCTGCTTCAACTGTGGAGAAAATGGGCATTTTAAAACAGAATGTCCTAAATTGGTCAAACCAGCAGACAACAAAGCCAAGACAGCCGACAGAGCTACTAAGAAGAATGTTCGAGCCTTCCAGCTGACCACTCAAGAAGCAGAACTCATTCCAGATGTGATAGCTGGTACGTTCCTAGTTCACAACGTATATGCAAAAGTATTATTTGACTCTGGTGCAAACCAAAGTTTTATCAATACTTCATTCTGCCAAGCTCTTAACTTACCTTTAACCAAACTTAGGCAAATTTTTACAGTCGAAACGGCAGATGGGAATTCTGTTAGCATAGATAAAGTTTTGCAAAGGGAAAATATAGAACTCTCAGGTTATAAATTCTTTGCAAACCTGTTACCTTTGAAATTAGCTGAGTTTGATGTAGTGTTAGGAATGGATTGGTTAGTAACCAACCATGCTCGAATTCTTTGTGATAAGAATTCTGTAGAAATTCAAGCACCTACTGGTGAAATAATCACGATTACAGGAGATAAACCACGAAAACCCATGAAGTTCATATCAGTAATGAAAGTTGCCAATTATGAACGAAAACAAGGAATAGTATATTTGATTTCAGTAATCATTAGTACTAAGGGTAAAGAACTTAAGGAGATTCCTGTAGTCTCGGAATACCCAGATGTATTCCCAGAAGAGTTACCAGGGTTACCACCAGATAGGGAGGTAGAATTTAGGATTCATCTAATTCCCGGAATTATACCGAAAGCCAAGGCTCCTTATCTGTTAGCACCCACAGAAATGTTGGAACTTAAAATGCAATTAGATGAATTACTAAGTAAAGGATACATACAACCTAGCTCATCCCCTTGGGGAGCACCAGTATTGTTTGTTAAGAAAAAGGATGGTTCAATGAGAATGTGTATTGATTATAGAGAATTGAATAAGGTTACAATTAAGAATCGATACCTATTACCTAGGATTGATGATCTTTTCGATCAACTTCAAGGAGCTAGATATTTTTCTAAGATCGACTTACGTTCCGGATATCATCAATTAAAGGTACAAGAAGAAGACATACCTAAGACTGCTTTCAGAACTAGGTATGGTCATTACGAGTTTACAGTCATGCCCTTTGGGTTAACAAATGCACCTGCCGCATTCATGGACATGATGAATAGGATCTGTAAACCGTACTTGGATAAATTTGTAATTGTCTTCATAGACGATATACTTATTTATTCAAAAAGTCAGGACGAACATTGTCAGCACTTGCATGCACTCTTAACTTTGTTAAGAAAAGAAAAGCTGTAGGCCAAATTCTCAAAATGTGAATTTTGGTTGTAAGAAGTGCAATTTTTAGGTCATATGGTGAATCACGAAGGTATTCATGTAGATCCTGCTAAGATAGAGGCGATTACCAATTGGAAGGTTCCACAAACTGCAATGGAAATTAGAAGTTTTATAGGTTTAGCTGGTTACTATAGACGGTTTATTAAGGATTTTTCCAAGATAGCGGTACCATTAACTAAGCTAACCTGTAAAGCAATTAAGTTTGAATGGGGACCTAAACAAGAAGAAGCCTTTAGAATCTTGAAACAGAAATTAACCAATGCTCCAATCTTAGCCTTACAAGAAGGAACTGAAGATTTTGAAGTATATTGTGATGCTTCAAAACTAGGATTAGGAAGTGTGCTTATGCAACGCAAGAAGGTAATTGCGTATGCTTCAAGACAGTTGAAAAAGCACGAAGAAAATTATACGACTCATGACTTAGAATTAGGAGCCGTAATTTTTGCCCTTAAAATTTGGAGACATT
Organism: Helianthus tuberosus; assembly: GCA_030545235.1. Lineage (NCBI taxonomy): Eukaryota > Viridiplantae > Streptophyta > Magnoliopsida > Asterales > Asteraceae > Helianthus > Helianthus tuberosus. The sequence goes on along the minus strand of CM060364.1, from coordinate 153,133,371 downwards.
ATCTGTATGGAAGTAAATTTACTATCTATACAGATCATAAGAGTTTAAGATATATATTTGGGCAAAAAGAGTTAAACATGAGGCAAAGAAGATGGATGGAAATCCTAAGTGCCTACGACTGTGATATTCAATATCACAAGGGAAAGGCAAATGTAGTTGCAGATGCCTTAAGTCGTAAGTATCATGAAAAACAACGACGAGTTCGTGCTCTGAGGTTAAATCTACAATTAGATTTAATAGAACAATTGAAAAATATTCAAGCTACAGCAATCAAGGATGATGCTGAAGGAATGAAGGGACGAATAAAAGAATTAGAGCAAGGAGTTGATGGAATTTGGAGATTCCATAAAAGCAGAATTTGGGTACCTAAGCAAGGAGAATTAAGAAATAAAATTTTGAAGAAGCCCATAAATCTAGATATACCATGCACCCAGGAAACAATAAGATGTACCAAGATTTAAGAAATAATTTCTGGTGGATAGGTATGAAGAAGGATATAGCTAAATATGTTTCTAAGTGTCTTACTTGTTCACAAGTTAAGGCGGAACACCAGAAACCTTCAGGTCTATTACAACAACTGGAAATGCCTGTATGGAAATGGGAACTCATAACAATGGATTTTGTTACTAAGTTACCCAAAACCAGAAAAGGTAAAGATGCGATTTGGGTAATTGTGGATCGATTAACCAAATCTGCTCACTTTCTGCCTATGAAAGAAACCTTTAGCATGGAAAGATTGGCAAAGTTGTATGTAGATGAAGTCGTATCTCTACATTGTATCAGATAGGGATAGTCGTTTCACTTCTCATTTCTGGAAAAGTTTCCAAGAAGCTATGGGAACTCGACTAAATTTAAGTACTGCATATCATCCTCAAACAGATGGGTAAAGTGAAAGGACGATCCAAACTCTAGAAGACATGCTCCGAGCATGTGTAATAGATTTTGGTGGAAATTGGGACGATCACTTACCTCTGATTGAATTCTCCTATAACAATAGTTATCATTCAAGTATTGAAACTGCCCCATTTGAGGCACTGTATGGAAGAAAGTGCAGAACTCCAGTTTGTTGGGCAGAAATAGCAGAAAGTCAATTGTCAGGTCCTGAGCTAGTGCAAGAAACTACTGATAAGAGTACTCAAATCAAGGAAAGGTTGAAGACGGCTCGAGATCGCCAGAAGAGTTATGCAGACAATAGATGTAAGCCGTTAGAATTCCAAGTTGGAGACAGAGTATTGTTGAAAGTTTCTACTTGGAAAGGAGTGGTTAGATTTGGAAAGAAAGGAAAGCTAAGTCCAAGGTACGTAGGACCATTTCCAATGATCCAACGTATAGGACCAGTTGCTTATCGTTTACAACTACCAGAAGAGTTAGCTGGAGTACATGATGTATTTCATGTATCCAACCTCAAGAAATGTCTATCAGATGAATCTTTGGTAGCACCTCTCCAAGATATAGAGGTAAACGAAAAGCTAAAATTTGTTGAGAAACCTCTTCAGATAGAAGACAGAAAAGTAAAGTTTCTCAAACACAAACGACTAGTGCTAGTTAAAGTCAAGTGGGATTCAAAACGAGGACCCGAATACACTTGGGAGCTGGAATCAGAAATGAAGCGAAAGTATCCTCAATTATTCCAGTAAATCTTGAGGACGAGATTTTTATTAAGGTGGGGAGAATGTAACAACTCTCATCAAAAGTCATATTGATTAAATTAATTTGACCAATAGGAAACCCTAATTGAGACACCCAAGTGATTCTGCATAAACCCTAAAATTTTCAGAATTTTCAGAATCAGGATTAGGGCCCCTAAAACTCGGGGGGGGGGGGGGGGGGGTAAACCCTATTTACGATTATCTTAAAATCTCGTTGTCAAAAATTGAATTTACAAAACAGTTAAGTCAGCAAGGCTAGTCCCAGACGTAGCTGACCTAGGGTGAAAACGTGTCCCTTGCTTACCGCAAGGAAAAAGGCTTACGGTGCGCAAACCTCTTAGGTGTCCCTTGTGCACCGCAAGGATTGTAGGCTTACGGTGCGCAAGCATGGCCAAATTTTGGGTATAAATAGAGGGCCTTGGGACTCGACTTCTGGAGTTCAAACGACGTAAAACTTCGCTACATGCACTGAGATACGTTCTGTTTACCACAATTAACACACACAGATCACTAATCGACGCCGCAATCAGGGTAATAACTCGATCGCTGATACGATTCAATGTCTGATCGATTAAACTATCCAATGGATGTTTAAGTGCTGCCCACATTAGGGTTTATGATTTGTCATTCGTCGTCAATTCGATGGATGTTTAAGTATCGCACTTTGTCATTCGTTGTGAAGGTTTTAATATCGTGAGTTATCGTAAATGCTGTATTAAGTTACTAACCCAAATTGTGTGCCTGTTATTAAATTTAGGTTAAAAGGCTAATCAGTAGGCTAAGCTCTGCTCAATTAAATCTGCAATGTGAGTCATTCTCTTTTTATCAAAATGCTTTACGAATTCTTAAATGTTTTTCAAAGTTATAATTACAGGGATTAAGTTTATGTAATCACCAAATTACAGCCGGTATGTGGGGTATTGTGCACATTACTGTTTTTATCACTTTAGGTGGGCGAACCTAATTAATGATACTCGTTACTATTGGGTGAACGGACTCAATAGTAATATGACCACAGTCACGAAACGAGTCGATGACAAATACTGTGGGTAGTTGGTTGATATCTGAAACATTGTAATCTTCCTTAATACTGTAAATTATAACAAACGTGTCGTTTTAGTAAAAAGAATGATTCACTCAGTATTTTCCGCTGACAAAACCTTTTTCAAACATGTTTCAGGTGATCTGTTGTGATCCAGGAAAAGTGCCGAGAAGCACTACCAGCTTAAGGAAGTGGCTCAATATAAAATAAAGAAATAGGTTTTGTAAAATAAAAGATTTCTTTGTGAAATCTTAAGATTGTAAATTACCGGGTTTTATCCCGAGTTGTGAAATAAAATAATCGGGAAATTTCAGTTTTTAAAATGGTCCTGATGAAAACTTCCGCTGTTAAATAAATACCATGGGATTTCGGTCCCGCGGCTCCTGAAACGGGTCAAACCGGGTCGGGGGCCGTGACAGGTTTGCCAAGGGATGCCTTTCTCTTGAACCAGGCACCTCTATTTATAGTTGAAAACAGAGGTCTGGCTCGGCCTTGTGGTCTTCTATTTCTCTCCCTTCATTAACTGCAGAATGTCAGGTCTTTGTACTAATTCAAGGAATCTTGACACCCCATGCCTGGTGGGCACGGCCCCGTGCCTAAGATTTTGTTTTTGTTATTTTTGTTGTTTTAGATGTCGATGGGGTTTCGGCAGGTCGTATCAATCCTTCTTCTTTGTATTTATGTTGGTTTTTGCTGTTAATTTGTTTCTTTTATCCGTTTAAGCTCTTTTGATCCTGTAACTTAAAAGTAAACAAAGAAACATACTTTTTCCAACATTAGTACCGATAAATGGTTATTTTGTGTCTCGTTTGATGTAATTTGTATGTTTCATTTTGCGCACATCATTTGTATTGTACTAAAATTGGTGCGGTTGAATCGAATGCAATAATAAACCATAAGTTTATGGACCGAGAAATTTTTATCATTTGTCATGGTCGGTTAGACCATCCTGGATCAATAATGATGCGAAAACTTATAGAGAATTCATGTGGACATTCTTTGAAGATCCATAAGATTATTCGGTCTAAGGACATTGCTTGTGTTGCATACTCATAGGGGAAGTTAATAACTCGCTCATCCGCAATTAAGGTGGGCACCAAATCCTTGAGTTTTTTTAGAAACAATACATGGGGATATATGTGGACCTATACACCTTAGTAGTGGACCACTTTATGGTCTTAATTGATTTATCAACTAGATGGTCACATATGTGTTTGCTATCAAGTCGTAATATGGCATTTGCACAACTAGTTGCTCTGTTAATAAGGCTAAGAGCACATTTTCCAGATTAACCTATCAAGAAAATTAGGCTGTACAATGCTGGTGAATTTACATCCCAAACATTTAATGATTACTACATATCTATTGGCATAAGTGTAGAGCATCTTGTACCTCATGTACATACACAAAATGGACTTGTTGAATCTCTTAGCAAGCAACTTCAAATGGTTACAAGATCAATGATTAGGAAATCAAAACTACCAACATCTTCTTGGGGGCATCCAATTCTACATGCATCAACACTAATTCACATCAGGCTAACGAGTTATCACACTTCCTCCCCATTAAAGTTGGTTTTTGGTCAGGAACCAGATATTTCCCATCTTAAGATTTTCGGATGTATCATATATGTTCCTATCGTTCCACCACAACGCACAATGATGAATCCTCGAAGGAGGTTAGGAATATATGTTGAGTATGAATTACCATCGATCATTAAGTATTTATAGCCATCACTAGGAGATTTATTTACGGCTCAATTTGGTGATTGTCATTTTGTTGAATCAACATTCCCAACATTAGGGGGAGACAAAAACAGCTGAAAGATAATAATATAATTAGGAATGAATTAACATTATCTCATTTTGATCCTCGAACTAAACAATGTGAACTAGAAGATCAAAGGATAATTCATTTACAAAGATTAGCAAATCAATTACCAGACGCATTCACTGACCCTAAAAGAGTGACTAAGTCAAATATACCAGCTGCTAATGCTCCAGTAAAAATAAGTATCCCAGAAGGACAACCACAAGTTAGAAATGAGTCTAATGCACGCCTCAAACATGGTAGACCAATCGATTCCGAAGATAAAAATCCTCGAAAGAAAAAAAGGAGCAAATAACGTAGATGGTCAAGCTATGGTAGTGATAACGCCAAGAAAAGAGTCTCCTGAAGAGACACTAGACATGATGGTTCCAGAAGAACCTTAGGTACCTAAAAACAAAAAGAACTCAATAAATTATATCTTGTCTAGAAAGGTATGGAACCGAAATGAAATCGACGTCGATAACAGTTTTTCATATAATGGAGCGCTAGAAGTAATGGGAAACAATGAGGATCAAGAAGCAAAATCTGTGAGGAATGTAAACAAAGAAATGATTGGCCAAAATGGAATGACATGCTTAAGGCAGAATTGGATTCACTCAATAAATGAGAAGTTTTTGAACCGGTGGTCCATACACCTGAAGGTGAAAATCCTGTCGTATATAAGCGGGTCATTGTGTGAAAACGTGACAAAAATGGGATTACACGCTATAAGACATGATTGGTAGCACAAGATTTTTCGCAAAGACCATGAATTGATTATGAGGAGACGTATTTTGCAGTGGTGGATGCAATGACTTTTCATTATCTTATTAGTCTAGTAATACACGAAGGGATTGATATGTGTCTAATGGTTATTGTGACAACCTACCTATATAACTCCCTTAATACCGAGATTTACATGAAATTACCTACATGATTGAAACTACTAGAATTATATAAGTTAAGTTCTCGAGAACATCTTTCAACTAAATTAAACAAATCATTGTATGGACCAAAACAATCTGGGCGTATGTGGTATAGTCTCCTTAGTGAATATTTGTTGAAAGAAGGTAATAAAAATGATTTTGTTTGTCCATGCATTTTTATAAAAAGAATTGGAATTTAAGTTTGTTGTAATTGTTGTATATGTTGATGCCTTAAATATCATTGGAACTCCTGGGGAGCTCCATAAAGCAATTGACGTGCTTAGATGGTAACAAATAAATTGACACAGAACATAGCCGAGTGTTAAGGCTAAAAACACTAATACTAACTACACACGTTCTAGGTACGCGTACCTATCAATATATGTATAGCGTAGGTAAGTACCCAGGTATCAATCCGTGGACATAAAATATATTAACCTATCTCTTTCGTCATATTTAACCTAAGTAATTTCTAATAATCAGGAAAAAAACTAAATAACCTATTTGATTAAGTTTTAGAAAACAGTGATAAAATGATAACCAGTTAGGTTCAGAATCATCTTAATTATTACTTTTGCAAAATAGCTGATTATGATTCTTATGTAAAACTAGCCCTAGATGACACTATTAACAAGGGTGTAGTGTTAAGAAGCTAGAGCCCCATGTCCCCAAACAACCAGGCTATAGACACACCCAACTATTTGGTTCTAAGTAACTACAACGATTACTCATCAGTTGTGATTTAATAGTGTCTTATATTGCTTTATCAACCTAGATTAACGAACCAAGCAAATTTCAGACGGTGTCCGTTGTCTTTAAAATTGATGAATTTTGTACTCAATATTTTAAAATGCTACATGTTATGCCCTTTAACCCTAACCTAGTTAATTTTTTTCTGTTAAATCTGGTCATGTGACATGCACATGTGGGCATTTTTATCATTTCACCTATCCATGGACTATAGTGTAAAGAGTAAACTACAGTTTCAGTCTCTGAGGTTAACACCCGCTCGCAGGTTCAGCCCCTATTTTGAAAAAATCAACACTTCAGTCCCTAACGTATTTAATTTGATTAATTAAGGGTACGGGCCAAACTGTCGTTACTTCACCATTACTGAACTTGTTAAATGACTATAATACCCTCCAAGGACCAAAAGTGAAAGTACGAAAATTGTACTTTACAAAGGAACTGAACCTGCTAGCGGGTGTTAACCTCCGGGACTGAAACTGTACTTTACTCATCTTCATCTTTATAACTCTCTACATATGGAGGTTTGAAGGGGAATCCCCACTTACAGATTTGATTAAGAGTAAAGAGTTTCCTGATAATGTTGGTAACTCGTTAAAAACAAATGGGTCAAATCACCATACTCTTCATCATCAAACTTCTCATAACAATATTAGCACTCACGATTAGATTAAAGGATCTCTCATGATCACCTCTGGTTGCTTTTCTTGGGCTAGTTTTGTCATCGTCCAAGTAAGTTTTACATTCAAAATTCAAGAAAAAAATAAGCATTTGCGTGGTAAAAATGTGAATCATATATGGAATACAACACTTAATGTAGTCAGGTATCTATTAACTTGAAAAACAGCCTTGAGAATATTTTCTAATCCTTTGTGATGGAGATCTAAAGGAGATTGCAGACGGTCTTGTTGCAAAAAAGTAATTTTTGAAATGTGATCTCATGCATTCGTGACAAGACTATTTTAAGCTGGATTTTAAAACTAAAACGGTCATCAACTACGTTGAATCATTTTAAGTTTTTAGATGGTTTCGAGATAGTCTTGAAATTACTACATTTTTATAAAAGTTGTACAAATAGAGAGATTGCCACACCATATATTATGAGCACACAAACTCCATCTGCACCATTGGCTCCTCTTGCAGTTGCACTGTCTCCGGTTCTATAGAAGGTACGGTAGCATACAATTTAAGGGTCGCAAAATGGGCTGGTCGGCTGGGTCTTGTGTAACGTGTTGATATGGGTAGTGTTTGACCTGAAACACTATACATTCAAAACTTGTGCAGTTCCTAGAGAAGAAGGAAGGATTTAAAGGTGCAAATGAGGGCTTTTAAAGGGATCATATTTGTTATAAAGGTTTCTAAAATATAAAATTACCATAATGCCCATCATTTTCTATGTAAAAGGACAAAAATGCCCAAGTCAACTAACAGTTGACTGACAGAAGTTTGCCCAAGGCCCTGAATTGAATCAAATTGAATATATCATGGACTAGAGTGTTGATTTTTTTAAAATAGGGGCTGAACCTACGAGCGGGTGTTAACCTCAGGGACTAATAGTGTACTTTACTCTAGTGTAAATAACCTAAACATCTCTCCATTTTCGTCTCTCTGTTCTCTTTTCTTTCTCACCTCTAAACTCTCATCTCCTTTCGAAATATATACATCTAAAACATAAATCATCAACCTGATTTGGAACAACCTTTTTATAAATTCCACCTACATGTTAACCACCTCCAATCAATTTCTCAATTTCACTTCCCATATCACAAAACACAGAACCTAATTTCCACTTATCATAATCATCTAAATCCTCAGGATTATCGCAATAAGTTCTAACATCAGTTTAAATCACATTCAATTGAGAAACAAAAAGGTTATACACTCTAGAACTCCTTCGGTTTCTGAATTATCAGACTTATCAACATCAGAAGGTTGTAGAACAACATCTATAATGATGACTGTCGAACGGGTCAGGCAAAAACCTAAATAACCTATGTAGCTAGGGTAAGTAGGGTATCGAACCCAGATGAGTCTGATGGAAAGTGTTATGGATTAAGTAATTATTAACTAATTGAAATAATGTAAAATCTGTTTGTTTGAGAGTTTGATTAAACTACGAATTACTAAAACGAAGTTGTGAACAATAGGGGAAAACAATGGTTCCTCTGGATTTTGGATTCAAAGCAACGTCAATTATGTGTTTAACTATTTACAATCACATAAACATGACTGCATAACTTGATTAGCTGACTGTGATTACCCTAAGACTACTTACTTCGATTGTAAAAACAATGAAAGGTTATCATAAGAATAATCAATCGGAATTACTAACCCAACCCCTGTCAAATGTACCCCAATTACTAGAAATCTTGGGAATTGAATGAATTAGAATCAAGAATTAAAGTAAAACCAATTGTTTACAAATCAATCGATCAAATCAAATGGTAAAAAGCATCGAATGCTTAGATTACCAAGTTCACAAACTGTTTCAAACACATAAAAGTTGTTAACTTACAAGAATCCTCCACCCGGAGGAAACCATAAAAAGATTAGCCGCTCATTGTGGTTGGTTGATCTTCAAACGCTTTATAAACAGTCGATTGCAACTTGGCTCTTGTGGATGTTGATGAGAATAATTATGATGGTTGTGAAAATAATGCTCCAAAAAATGTCTTGTTCTCCCACCAATCGTCCAAAAGTCTGCGTACAAGATTTTTGTCCCAATGTTCACGTGTCCACACACCTTTAATGATGATGTTGTAATGAGGTTATATTGATATTACAAGGTCTGTTGTGTATGCATATGTCATTAGGGTTTTTTAAAACCTTTAAATCCTCATAACCAATAACCCACGTGCGCTGCTGATCTTAATCACTGTAGACTACAGTATTTTGAACGTAGCTTACGGTCCTTACCTGCTGTGTTCTTGTTAATCTCCGAGCCGTAGAACCATAGGCTATGCTTACCAGACGTAGGCTACGATGCAATGTTTCTGGAACTTATACACTCACTTATTTCAACCGTAGCTTACGGCGCGTCCTTTGGCTCCATATTTAAGTGTATTTCAGCTTTCAATTAGTTACTTCTAGGTCCCTATACTTCGTTCTTTTGCATTGCTCGCACATTCAAGTTATCTTGCAAACCGAAACAAGTTCCGATTACTTTAATATGTCTCGATTATCATCCTTAGCAGCTTCGCTTCATCACCAAGTACACCAACTGTACCGGTTTAAGCCGATTAACCTGTAACATCACAAATATGCGTAGTTATCACATTCACGCCATATAATCACTTCAAATGCAATAAAACACTCAATATAACACATTTTAACACTCGGGTTTCACACTCTCCATCACATCCCCACACTTATCTTTTTTCGTGTTGAAAAATTATTTGCAATGGAATCACAATCAAATCACTGGCCTTCAATTTAGATGGTTATCTTATTAACAAATCTAATCACGCATTAACTAAGATTGCAGGTACATGATCCACTTAAACCCAACCACCGGTTTCCAAGCCCTTAATCATGATTCCTTCTGTTCAAGTGCATTATTCGTCTATGGGTCTAACACTCAAAAACCATACCGCAACCTAATCCCGTCTCAAGCTTATGAGATTACTGTCTTATATAACAAGCTTTTATGTATTTCTGATTAAATTAATGATGGATAATGGATGATGGTTATGAGCTTCGACATGCTTTTGTATACGCTCAACTTATTGGACATACCCCACCCGAGTCACCATCCCAGTGGTTAATGCCATAAGTCTCACGTGTTTATTTTTATTTTTTTAACTCCACCTAGAGGGTATGTACCACACGAGTCACCAACCCCATGGAAATATCATAGGCTCAATAGATGGATAGATGGAATTTTTTCGGGCGCCACCTTGTTTCGGATTTATTTTCATAAAAAGAAATAGATGTGTCATTTAATCGGAATACTTATAAGCTTTTTATTTATAACAGAATCCCTTATACTCTCTACAGTTTCAGCTTGCTATAACTCCTAAGGCGAGAACTCACAAGTTTCTTATTATTTAAGTATTTTATATAATTCCTAAGAAACCTTTCAACTGGCTGGGCCTACCCACAAATCCTAAATTAGACGCGTTTTCAACCGTTTTATTATCTCATATATATGATAATTGAAAACCAACAATCTAATTACACTTATCGGTTTCCATTTTATGCAAAAATCTTTACGAAACATTTTCAAAATTTTCAAATGTTTTCAATTTTAGCCTATTTCAACCATTCAAGCATTTGAAATCATCAATCCTACCAACCCTCTCTCGAGTTACCGCATCCCAACACTTGGCATACATTGTCCCCAATGTATGGTGTAATTTATAGTCCTAACTCGAGAGATACCACCTACACACCATAAATGCCTAATGACCCAGTCGACTCAACAACTAAAAACCCCTTCCAACACAACGGTTCACACCACCAAATGCACAAATAAAAATACAATGCAGGATAGAGAGACACATGGACCTGAACGGTCAATCAGTAGGTGTCGGTAGTAGTGCAGCTTCTGTGATATGACATGGACATAAACATCTCTTGGATTCTTTGATATCTCACCTGGGATGTTGCCAAACATCCCCACACTTGAATCATTGCATCCGTGAGGATTGAACCGTAACAACCTGCCAAAATACAACTGTCACACCCTCAAAATACCACATGCGAAAACCCACAAGGCGTGTGACGTACCAGGATCCAGCCACTAATCACATTGAACTAATAACATGATATTGTATAATAGTCCCCATTTATTAAGATATTGTATTTTCAAATCATAACTTAAAATCCAACATGTTCAGCGGAAGCATAATGTAAATCATTGTTCAAGTGTTTCAAAATCTAAATGTATGAAAACCAATAGACTTATCACGTGTTTCCATGTATCTCGACCCATGACCACTCCAGCAATCCAGATAGTAAGTTCCATATCTAAGAATCTAACGACCTGTAAGCATTCAGACAATTGTATCAGCATAACGCTGGCGAGTTCACAGTTTTGTAAAAACGTTAGTTACCAATGGTTTAGTTTAAAAACATGTTGATAATAACTCGAGTACCGCAAGATGGCGTCAGTTTGTTTGACCTTCCCCAATGCCCTATCAAACATTGGTCATGTGGTTAAGGTCATTAGTTCACGCCCGTCCTCTCAGGTACGGTGTGAGGTTACCAAGCCTAATAGCGCTATCAACTAATACCCCGTTACCTCTCAGGTAACAAGTTCGGTAGTAAGATGGACTTAAGGTGATAGGAGTGAGTGTATTATCCAACATCCCGGTTTAACCCATAAAAGGCGTATTCCTCTCAGGAATACCCATTTGTTTGTCCCACCCACTGGGACGCATGCTCAAAGAGTAGTGAACTCACCTTAGATTTGCTCGGTAAATTAAGTTACGTGTTCCAAGTTGGTCAACCAAACCCTAACGTGGTTACCAATAATAATCAGTTTTGCATGTATATTCAAATCACACATTCATTCACGTATTCTAATAATTAAATCAAGCACAAATGTTTCACATTTCATGTATAGTTCACGTAAATAGACAACATTCCAGTCACACACCCTGTTGTGTGACCAATTAACATACAACCCATTCACTAGTGTGTGTGTAGCCCAACACACAAGCCCATTCAGTGAGTGTGTGACCCATTAATCTACAAGTTAAGACTCAGTCGAGACCACAAGGTCTTGACTCGCAACCGTGGAGATCTCGAGTCGAAACCACTGTTCTCGAGTAATAACTCTATTAGTCGAAACCTCTAGGTTCCGGGTCAGGTCTCGAGTCGAAACCGAGCTGATCTCGACTTACAAATGCCTGGTTTCGAGTTCTGATATTTTATGCAGCGGGTTCCGAGTCAGAACCATGAGATTGCGACTCGCAACCCCTGTCGAAACCCCAAACAATGTAACCGATTTCCTCTTTTAACACCCATTCATCCCGTAACAACAGTTAACAATTTTTGGCATGTTTCATCAGATCAAACATCAGTTATTTTCATGTTCAAACAACCCTAGTTGCCGTCATTCATCACGGTTAACATAATCAACAATATTTGCAGATTCACATAAACACAAATCATGGTCAACACTAACAGATCTCCACTTTTATAAGTTTTTATAAGATTACGAGAAACATTGACATAGACTACCATTTTGTTCGAGAACTAGTTGCCGCCAGTCGTCCTTGATGTGTGCGGTGTTTTATAAGTTTTTATGTATATTTTAAGCCCTTTTTAACACTTTAGTCAAGTTTTAAATTTATAAAACGTGATATTTTACTAACACTAAACACATATATGGGCAAATGCACCCATCGTGAGCGTAGTATAGCGTTGGTAAGATACCGAGGTCGTCCAAGGACCCAAGAGCTTTTAGTACCGGTTTATCCTCAACGTCTAATCAAATCAAAAATTAAGAAAAAAATTTTAAACATGAAAATAAAAATAAAATAAAAACAGATAGACAAGATGAATCACTTGGATCCGACTCGCCTTTAGTGTAACCTTTGATTTTTCCGCACTTTTGCACTTTTTAAGATATTATCTTAGTTATAGTAGTAGGCCCCTCTTTTGAAGGTGACGTTACCCTCAATCCAGTAGTTTGAGTCAGCAAGGATACAATTCTAAAGGGTTGGAATATTGGAAGATAATTAATTAAGTTATTAATGCGTAACGTGGTAGGCCCCTCTTTTGAAGGTGACGTACCCTCGGCTAAGTGGTTCGAGTCAGGAGGAATACAATCCCAAATAGCCGGATTAATGTATTAGTAATAGTTTACATATGAGGGGATCAAGCCATTCGCACCCCCGCCAACCAATACTAGTGGGTATTGAAGGAGGTCCTAGTAGGCTTGACCTAGTTCCTTGTAGGATCTATACACTGAACAAGGCAAGAACCTTACCAAACCATTCCCTTAACCCCCAACGAGGTAGCCAACATATCTCTATATAGACCATAGAGATATGAAGGGTGTAAATCTTTTATTTTATATAGACAGTAAAATAACGCAAAGACACCATGGACAAATGATAAAGAAGTTTCACCTTCAACATAAGAAACTAGTTATTAAAGTCATTAATACAAAATCAATTAAAAAGTGCGAAAAGATAAAAAATCAAAAGTATTACGCTAAATGCTTGTCTTCACCAAGTGATGTAAGAGACTTAGGCAAACATGGCCTTTGATTGTCAAGAACTCTTACTATCAATCTTGGATCTCGAGACTACTACACACACTCTATGATGGATGATGGATGATGGTGGTGGATGTGGGTTGTGATGGTGGTGGAGTGTGGGTGAAGTGTGAGAGAGGTGGTTTGCCAAGGGATGCCTTTGAAGTGAACCAAGCACCTATATTTATAGCCTGCACAGAAGCCCGGACACGGCCCCGTGTCCATCAACTTTCTCTTTCTTCATTAATTGCATTTTGTCTGCATTAGCTCCACACGCCCCCGTGTCCGCTGGGCACGGCCCCGTGTGCAGAAGCGTATCTGTAGTATTAAGTTTTGCTTAGATTCTGCGAATCTTAGCGTTGACCACAACCGTGTTGGCTGGGCACGCCCCCCGTATCTGGAAATAGAAGCTTCTACAACTTTGTCTTTTCTTCAAACACCTGAGCACGCCCCCGTGTCCACTCGGCACGGGGCATGTTCAGCCTTCTGTTTGCTTGTTTTTGCTTGGGAAGATGCTGTCGAGGGGTCGGGCATGCCACGTTTGTTCCTTTTCTTGTAATTATGTTAGATTTTGCTGCATATTTGCTCATTTTGTTCATTTATGCTCATTTAACCCTGAAAATACAAAAGGTAGACAAAAGCACATTTTTTCCAACATTAGTATTAAAAAAATGTTAGTTTTATGCCTCATTTGATGTAATTTATATGTTGCATTTTACACACATCAAATACCCCCACACTTGAATCTTTGCTTGTCCTCAAGCAAAACTCTTTATAATGTGGCTTACACACCCAAATGGAATGGGTAGAAGAGAAGTTTCAGGCTTGTTTGAGTGTCGGGAATCCAAGATCTTTATTAGGCTTTATTTTTATGTTATTTACAATCCTATTCGTTATGATTTATTTTGAACGTTTCATTAGAGATATTACTTATTTGGGCATAACATGCCTCTTTAAAATTCCATGTATATTCAAGTTCACATACCTCACGGGAGATCACTCAACTCTCGGCCGAAGATGTATTTTTGTGAAACACTCAGGACCGGCATGGAACTTACTTCTATCATATGCTTGCCAAGCAATCAATCCTCCTCCTTTTTAACTATACACCTTTGTAAATATTAAGAGGACTTTGGGGAAGGGTTAGGCTTGGGTTAGAGGTAGGCGGTTTGGGTTAGTGGTTAGTAAAAATGGCGAAAAGCATAAAAAGCGTCGGTCGTCGTAAAACTTTTTGTTTTTGTGACTTTTATTCAAACAAAGCATTTTCAAACAAAGTTTCTTTTAAGGAACTTGTTTGTTTATTTCCATACTTCATTTTTTTTATAAGGAATGTCACATGAAGACCGAGCTTTTTACTAAAATAAAAGGGTTAAACATAAAAAGGGTTTTGGTGGGTAAAGGGTGTTTGTTTTGTGGGTTTAGAAATGAAAAGGTTTAGGCTCAAAGGGGTTAACTAGGAGGATTTTGGGTAGGTGGTAAAAAAAATGAAAAATAATGGTGTTGAAAAGAAAAAGGGTTAGTCCTAATGCCTCCATCATTTACTTACTTGGGTTTAAGTTGGTAAGGACCGGGACTGTATCGTCATGGCAAGTTCTAGAGTTGTAAGAAACCAAGCGGCTATTCACACAAGAAACGAAATATGAGCATTTAATCTAAAGATGTGTATTTGTATGCTCAATAAAGGCTCAAAACTCACTTTTTGTGGGAATGGGTTTATTATGTGATCAAGTATATATAATCAAATTTTAACTAGATTTGTCATGCCGTTTCATAATTTTCTTATGTTGGTTCTTTTTTATCACGACGCTATCGGTTGTAAATTTGTAAAAATATAACCTTTTTAAAACTTGTTATTCCCAAATTAAACCAAGACAAGTAAAAAAAATGAAAAGTTTTTGAAAAAATTTGGGGTGATTAGCGGTTCCAATAGAGTTTTTTGTAAGGCTTGTTATTAGGACTTGCAAAATTTAAGGTTTTAGCACCCCCCCCCCCCCCACACTTAAATTACACATTGTCCTCAATGTGCCCCAAAAATATGTTTTTAGGTTGATTGAATGTGAAAAAAGGGTGTTTAAAAACAAAAATTTATGTTACTGGGTGTCTGGACACGGGCCGTGTTGATCCGGGCATGGCCCTGTGTTCAGATTGCCAGTATCTTAGTTTACAGAAGGCTGGGCATGGGGGCGTGTTCAGAGAGCACGGCCCCGTGCTGAACTTGCTGTAATGAAGAAAAATTGTCGGGAGGCTCTGTTTTTGTGCATGGGGTGTGGGTTCAAGCTTCCCTTAGTATCCTCCATCATCCCGAGTGTGTTTTATTCCGTTACAACACCGTCCAAACACCATTTAATACTTAAAACCATCATTTCATTAACGAGTGAATTACATAAGATCCTAGAAAATAAAAGCATAAACTAAATCTTAGATAAGTAGGTCATGAAACACAAGAAATCTAAAACCACAAAGAAGTCCTAGCCTAAAGTTTATTTTAAGAGCAAAATTTACAAAAAATAGTTTTCTCGGTTGAAAGCGGCTTGAAGAACTTCTTTTCCAGGAAGGACACTTCAAACATCGTTAAGCCACTCTTATATCTCCCGAGGGAGAAGAAATGTGGGCTCATTGGCGTCCTCGTTTTGAGGGGGTGTGACTTCCACCTGAACTTCTTGTAGATTTTCAAGAGGAGGTTCCGCGGGGATGTCATCCCACCCGGTGGGGTTAACGACTCCAAGTGCTAGGTTCCAATCCTCTTGGGGAAGGATCGGTTCCATGGGAGGTGTCACAAGAATGTTCAACCTCTGGTGCAAGATGTTGATTTCTTGATAACTGTTTTCTAGCCCCACCGTGAGATAATTAATACGGTCGATTAGGACTTCTTCTACGGATGTCATTTCATCGAGAGCTTCCCGTAATGCCATTACATAGCGCACAAGAGTTGCTTCGATGGAAGGCCTTCGTTCCCTACGACTATTTCTTGAATGTGCTGAAGAGGTTCCACTATTCTAGCTTGACATTCTACGAAAAACAAGTCGAAAAGTTCAATTCAAATGAAATAGTACCTCGGACACGGCCTCGTGCTCAGCGAGCACGGCCCCGTGTTCACCTCTGCATATTTTTGAAACAAGGAATCTTGGAGCTTTAAATTATTTTTCCGACTTTTGAAGCATTTTTAAGCAGAAATAACTTAAAACGGTGTTGTAAAACTTATTTTTGACAACATTCCTTGAATAAAAACCAAACAAATATCACAATCAAGCTTGTAACTATAGGGATTTCAAGCTTTAAATGGAGGTTTGGAGGGGAGAATGAAGAAGAAGGCAAATGACAAAAGTAGAAAAGACAAGATGGTTGTTGAGAACCTTCTTTAGAATATACCTAGTATGGTATATGTGAAGATCCCACCAGATCTCTGTCTTTGGAATGGGTCCAAGAGTGCAGGAATCTTGCTGCATTTATAGAAAACGACAGCACGCTGGACACGGCCCCGTGTCGGCTGGACACGGCCCCGTGTGCAGACAAAATTCTAACACTTTTTTGTCCGTATTCTGACCAAAAGTCAGATGGGAATCTTTGGGTGGACACGGGGTCGTGCTGACCTGGACACGGCCCCATGGCTAGAAGTTGTTTATGAAGTTTCGTCTATTTTCAAGGAGTTTTATCCGGATCAGGTGGTTCTTTACTAGACGGAACAACACCGAAGTGCCTGAGATACCTAAGTTGCCCTAGTTTTAGAGAAGAACGCAAGAGGTTATCGGAAAAGGTGATTCCTAAGCTAAATGCCGGTGGGCAAAACCAACCTTTATTTCCCTTATTCGGGCTCTCGTTAGAGAAGATGTATGTCAAATCGCTCAGGTCTATGTATGCATCGGTGGAAACCGATGGGGAGTCCTTCACGACACAATCGACACAGGGACGATTATCGCTCAAGTCCTCGCAAGAGTTAGAGGTGATTTCGGGAGCAACGTTGTTGTTATAATTCGAATGCAACCCCTCTAATTCTCCTTGATCGTCTTCTTGAGATGAATTAGTTATATCCATCTCAAGTTGTTTTATCCATCGGAGAACTAGTTCATCCATTTGAAATCATTCTTCAAGAATCATTTCATCTCGAAGGGATGATTGAGAGCATTCAAGGGAGAGACAGGGATTGTTTTTACTTTCGCCCATCTTAAGGCTACAGGAAAACAATGGGTCTATATAGTGGGAATTATAATTTAAAAAATAACATTTTAAATCTTCATGAGTTTCGCCACATAATTGACACCACGTACCATAAGAGGAGCGAAAGTAAAAATTATTAGTATCACTCATGATTGCGTCAGAAATTACCAGCTGTCGGGATCTTACGGCTCTGTTTTCAGTATCTGAGGCTTGGGCACGTGGCGTGTTCAGTGGGCACGGCCCCGTGTTCAGCTATTGTCTGACTTAAAACAGGATTTCCAGTACCAAAAATTGGGCACGGGGTGTGTTCAGCGGGCACGGCCCCGTGCTGAGCTTCTGCAGAAATTGAAAAATCTAGAAAAAAATCCAAAAAATAGAAAAATAAGAAAAACGATTAGGCCGTTGATTCCTAACTTTCTTAAAATCCTTGTGTCCCCGGCAGCGGCACCAAAAACTTGATGTGTGCGATGTGTTATAAGTTTTTATGTATATTTAAGCCCTTTTTAACACTTTAGTCAAGTGTTAAATTTATAAAACACGATATTTTACTAACACTAAACACACATATGGGCAAGTGCACCCATCGTGAGCGTAGTATAGCGTTGGTAAGATACCGAGGTTGTCCAAGGACACAAGAGCTTTTAGTATCGGTTTATCCTCAACGTCTAATCAAATAAAAAATTTAGAAAAAGGTTTTAAACATGAAAATAAAAATGCTGAAAATAAAAATAAAATAAAAATAGATAGACAAGATGAATCACTTGGATCCGACTCGCCTTTAGTGTAACCTTTAATGTTTTCCGCACTTTTGCACTTTTTAAGAGATTATCTTAGTTATAGTAGTAGGCCCCTCTTTTGAAGGTGACGTTACCCTCAACCCAGTAGTTTGAGTCAGCAAGGATACAATCCTAAAGGGTTGGAATATTGGAAGATAATTAATTAAGTTATTAATGTGTAATGTGGTAGGCCCCTCTTTTGAAGGTGACGTTACCCTCGGCTAAGTGGTTCGAGTCAGCAGGGATACAATCCTAAATAGCCGAGTTAATGTATTAATAGTAGTTTACATATGAGGGGATCAAGCCATTCGCACACCCACCATCCAATACCAGTGGGTATTGAAAGAGGTCCTAGTAAGCTTGACCCAGGCCCTTGCAGGATCTATACAGTGAACAAGGCAAGACCCTTACCAAACCATTCCCTTAACCCCCGACCAGGTAGCCAACATATCTCTATATAGACCGTAGAGATATGAATGGTGTAAATCTTTTATTTTATATATATAGTAAAATAACGCTAAGACACCACAGACAAATGATAAAGAAGTTTTACCTTCAACATAAGAAACTAGTTATTAAAGTCATTAATACAAAACCAATTAAAAGGTGCGAAAAGATAAAAAAACAAATGTATTACGCTAAATGCTTGTCTTCACCAAGTGATGTAAGAGACTTAGGCAAACATGGCCTTTGATTGTCAAGAACTCTTACTATCAATCTTGGATCCCGAGACTACTACACACACTCTATGATGGATGATGGATGATGGTGGTGGATGTGGGTTGTGATGGTGGTGTTGTGTGGGTGAAGTGTGATATAGGTGGTTTGCTAAGGGATGCCTTTGAAGTGAACCAAGCACCTCTATTTATAGCCTGCACAGAAGCCCGGACACGGCCCCGTATCCGCTGGACACGGCCCCGTGTCCATCATCTTTCTCTTTCTTCATTAATTGCATTTTGTCTGCATTAGCTCCACACGCCCCCGTGTCCGCTGGGCACGACCCCGTGTATAGAAGCGTATCTGTACTATCAAGATTTGCTTAGATTCTACGAATCTTAGCGTTGACCACGGCCGTGTTGACTGGGCACGCCCCCCCCCCCCCCCCCCCCCCGTGTCCGGAAATAGAAGCTTCTACAACTTTGTCTTTTCTGCAGACACCTGAGCACGCCCCCATGTCTGCTGGGCACGGGGCGTGTTTAGCCTTCTGTTTGCTTGTTTTTGCTTGGGAAGATGCTGTTGAGGGGTCGGGCATGCCACGTTTGTTCCTTTTCTTGTAATTATGTTAGATTTTGCTGCATATTTGCTCCTTTTGTTCATTTATGCTCATTTAACCCTAAAATTACAAAAGGAAGACAAAAGCACACTTTTTCCAACATTATTACTAAAAAATGATTAGTTTTATGCCTCATTTGATGTAATTTATATGTTTCATTTTACCCACACCAGTCTTCACACCAAGTTTATCTCTACCGACAAACAGGTTGCCGATATCTTCACAAAAAGTCTTCCAATACCGTTATTTGAACGATTTCGCACAATGCTTCGACTCGATCAACCACCATCTCGCATTGACGGGGGGTGTCAACATATCCCATAAGTCAAGCCTTCAAATCATCTCACTACCTTGATTTCCTCCTAGTCAATCAATCATATCCTCCACATTAAGTGTGATTTGTATATTTTAGTAAATGTGAGATATTATCTCTTTCACTGTTGTACCAATTCTTCATGTATTTATAGTTGTAAAAGTTGTATGTAATTCATCAAGGTTTTACCATTATCATAGGAACCAACACTATTCTTGAAAACAGAGTCATGCATGCTACGCCTACGATGAATGGATAAAAGACATCCACGGGTACCAAAGCTGGTACTATGTCATATGCTCTAATATCCAAACAAGCTCTACATAGAAGACAATGGATCCATAAACTTTATCTGTAAAGATGATATCATCGTTATACCAAACTTCATGTAAGAACACTTACAATCCACTAAACATACAATTTCAGGTACACCTATAAATGTTTCATACACCATAGAAAGCTTTGTGTCCCCCGTCAACATTGTATCCGCCATCAAACTAATAACTGGCATTCCATTCACATCGGTTATTTTAGGTACTTCCTGAATGCTACCATCACTGATGCAACAAAGCTTACAGAGGTTGTTTGATCAACTGACGCATGATTGCCCTACTTAAGATCATCACCATCAACAAATCTCTATCTTCTTAGACCGAGAGTGTCTAAAAAACAAAGAAACAAACAAAGAGCTGATCGATCAAGTTGAGGCGTTTCTATAGAAGATTCTCCCGTTCAGTTGCTTCCTCTTCGCTTCTCCGGAATATGATTACTCCATCACTGTTCAATTTGTTTCTTTCAGTTTCAATTGTTGTGACTCACTCAAATTAGCTGATAAATAGCAAGATTTGGGTAGTTTAAGTAGAAGATTTTAAACATATTGTGCTGCAACTACTAATTGAAACTCTAAGTTATTAGATTACAAGATTGGGTTAAATTTGTATTAGAAAGGCACCTGTCTCAGTTGAGCTTGAGCTGGAATTTGATCTTATCTCTCGCAAGTATTGATTGTGGTTTTCTATTATTAGTTTTATTTCATTGGTGTTATTGTTTTGCCTGATTAATTTAACGATTGCAATATGGTCAATAGATTTATAAAACGTTTTTCCTTTATATAACCCTTGTAACACACAGGAACTTATTTTAGGTTTGCTTTCCATTGATTGGTGTTGTTTAGGTTTGCTTACCATTAATTCAGCTTGGGCATTCATAGTGTTTGGATGGTATAAATCTATCTAAACATCACTAAATTTTTCATGGATTTAGGGGTTTTCCATGATTTTCGATTGGTTCCTTCGACCATTAACTTTATTATTGTTCTGGTAAGTTGCTTATTTCGATTATTTGATTTTGTAAAATAAGGGTTTTATGTGTTATCTTTGATAGATAAGTAATATCGAAGATAAGTGGTGAATGCTATTGGACCACTATAATCCTTGATTGATTGGTTTGTTTCGTATATGTTTTGTATATTTTCTTTAACTTTTTGACTATTTTTTGGGATTCGGATTCGTTATGGTTTGCGATAATGATTCTGAAATCGGATTTGTTATGATTTGTGTTGTGTGAATTAGGGTTTGCTGTGTTGTTTTGTGACGGGAAAGTATTCAGGAAAGGTGTGATAATTTCTTTGATGAGTCGGCATTGCTCCTATGCTTAATTATTGGTTTTGAGCACAAATACACTTTCTCGTTAGTTTACAGGTGATGGGGTTGTAAAGGGATTCGGGAGAGTTCTGGTGAACCAAGTTAAAGTTCTGACTTACTTCAATAGTTCCCATTCAATACATTTTTCTGTCCATGAAGGTTCAAAGATGATGATTGTTGGTTGGCTATGGGGTTTGTTCTAGTGAGGCTTTATGGGTTAGAAGTAGTGAGAACCCAAACCCTATGGGTATATGGATGAACATTAGAAGCTGCCAATACTGCTAAAGTATCGTATACTGATGTGTGTAAAATGCAACATATAAATTACATCAAATGAGGCATAAAACTAACCCTTTTTAAGTACTAATGTTGGAAAAAGTGTGCTTTTGTCTTCCTTTTGTATTTTCAGGATTAAATGAGCATAAAGGAACAAAAGAAGCAAAAATGTAGCCAAATCTAACATAATTACAAGAAAAGGAATAAATATGGCATGCCCGACCCCTCGACAGCATCTCCCCAAGCAAAAAACAAGTGAACAGAAGGCTGACCATGACCTCGTGCCCAGCGGACACGGGGGCGTGGCCAGGTGTCTGCAGAAAAGAAAAAGCATAGAAGCTTCTATTTCCCAACACGGGGGTGTGCCCAGCTCAACATGGCCATGGTCAACGCTAAGATTCGCAGAATCCAAGCAAATCTTGATAGTACGGATACGCTTCTGCACACGGGGCCGTGCCCAGCGGACACGGGGCGTGTGGAGCTAATGCAGACAAATTGCAATTAATGAAGAAAGAGAAAGATGATGGACACGGGGCCGTGCCCAATGGACACGGGGCTGTGTCCGGGCTTCTGTGCAGACTATAAATAGGTGTGCTTGGTTCACTTCAAAGGCATCCCTTGGCAAACCACCTCTCTCCCACTTCACCCACACTCCACCACCATCACAACACCCACATCCACCACCATCATCCATCATCCATCATAGAGTGTGTGTAGTAGTCTCGGGATCCAAGATTGATAGTAAGAGTTCTTGACAATCAAAGGCCATGTTTGCCTAAGTCTCTTACATCACTTGGTAAAGACAAGCATTTAGTGTAATACTTTTGTTTTTTAATCTTTTCGCACTTTTTATTTGGTTTTTATTAATGACTTTAATAACTAGTTTCTTATGTTAAAGGTGAAACTTCCTTGCCATTTGTCCGTGGTGTCTTGGCGTTATTTTACTGTCTATATAAAATAAAAGATTTACACCTTCATATCTCCACGGTCTATATGGAGATATGTTGGCTACCTGGTCGGGGGTTAAGGGAATGGTTTGGTAAGGTTCTTGCCTTGTTCAGTGTATAGATCCTGCAAGGACCTAGGTCAAGCTTACTAGGACCTCCTTCAATACCCACTGGTATTTGATGGCGGGGGTGCGAATGGCTTGATCCCCTCATATGTAAACTACTATTAATACATTAACCCGGCTACTTGGGATTGTATCCCTGCTGACTCAAACCACTTAGCTGAGGGTAACGTCACCTTCAAAAGAGGGGCCTACCACATTACGCATTAATAACTTAATTAATTATCTTCCAATAATCCAACCTTTTAGGATTGTATCCTTGCTAACTCAAACTACTGGGTTGAGGGTAACGTCACCTTCAAAAGAGGGGCCTACTACTATAACTAAGATAATCTCTTAAAAAGTGCAAAAGTGCGGAAATCATCAAAGGTTACACTAAAGGCGAGTCGGATCCAAGTGATTCATCTTGTCTATCTGTTTTTATTTTATTTTATTTTTCAGCATTCTTTAGTTTTTATTTTCATGTTTAAACCCTTTTCTAAAATTTTGATTTGATTATACGTTGAGGATAAACCGGTACTGAAAGCTCTTGTGTCCTTGGATGACCTCGGTATCTTACCAACACTATACTACGCTCATGATGGGTGTACTTGCCCATATGTGTGTTTAGTGTTAGTAGGATATCGTGTTTTATAAATTTAAAACTTGACTAAAGTGTTAAAAAGGGCTTAAATATACATAAAAATATATAACACATCGCACACATCATATACCCCCTCTCGAACCTACACCCCGTACCGTAGGTCCCGAGGAGGCTCCGCTACCTCCAACTGACAAGAGCCAGTCTAACCAAACCGCAACTCCGCCGACGCCCCAACAAGAGACGGCTCCTCCACCAAAACAAGAGCCTACCAATAATCCCCCGGTACCGTACCCCGGTCGGTTACTTTGCCAAAAGACCGATGAGCAATTCACAAAATTCATGAATTTACTAAAACAATTGCATGTTAATATTCCATTTGTCGAAGTTCTAACTCAAATGCCTATATATTCAAAATTTATGTGGGACTTCCTCACTCATAAAAGGAAAATCGAGTCATTGCAATTAGTAAATTTAAGCGAAGAGTGCTCCGCCTTGCTACTCAACAAACTCCCACAAAAGAAGATCGATCCCGGAAGCTTCACCATCCCTTGTTTGATTGGGGAATCACCCATACACAATGCACTAGCCGATCTGGGAGCTAGTATCAACCTCATGCCCGCATCAATGTTCGACCGACTTGGACTCGGGAAAACAAGCCCTACAAAAATGAGCATACAACTCGTCGATAGGTCCATTAAATTCCCGGCCGACTTTTTCATACTAGATATGGAGGAAGATACCGAAGTACCACTAATCTTAGGAAGACCATTCCTAGCTACGACCCACACAATGGTAGACATGAATGGTGGGACACTAACATTGAGGGTTGGGGACAAGGAAATGAGGTTTGGGGTTGGGAAAAGAGTAAAAGACGACGACCCGGTCAATTACATGAAAGTCATAGACTCAAGTTTGGATGATGCTCTCTGACGGTGCAACATGGGATGCAAAACATCCCACTTGGGTAACATATGACTGACTTTGGGTCTAGCCAAGGACCCTTATAAACGTGGAGCACCACGGAGGCATTCCGCGGAACTATCCTTAGTTTTAGTTTAGATTAACTTTTATGCTTTCTAGTTTAGTTTTAATTTTCAGGAATAAAACACACTTGGGATGATGGATGATACTAAGGGAAACTTGAACCTACACCCCATACACAAAAACAGAGCCTCCCGATAATTACAGCAAGTTCAGCACGGGGTCGTGCTCAGCCAACACGGCCCATGCCCAATGATATGCAGAAAAATGCCTAGTTCAGGTAACCGGACACGGGGCCGTGTTCACTGAACACACCCCCGTGCCCAGCCTTCTATAAACCATGATACTGGCAATCTGAACACGGGGTTGTGCCCGGACACCACGGGCCCATATCTAGATGCCCAGTAACATGAATTTTTGCTTTTTAACACCTTTTTACACATTCAATCAACCTAAAAACTTATTTTTGGGACACATTGAGAACAATATGTAATTTAAGTGTGGGGGGATGCTAAAACCTTGAATTTCGCAAGTCCTAATAACAAGCCTTACACAAAACTCTATTGGAACCGCTAATCACCCCAATTTTTTTCAAAAACTTTTCATTTTTTTTTTACTTGTCTTGGTTTAATTTGGGAATAACAAGTTCTAAAAAGGTTAAATTTTTACAAATTTACAACCGATAGCGTCGTCATAAAAAGAACCAACATAAGAAAATTATGAAACGGCATGACAAATCTAGTTAAAATTTGATTATATATACTTGATCACATTAAAAACCCATTTCCATAAAAAGTGAGTTTTGAGCCTTTATTGAGCATACAAATACACATCTTAAAATTAAATGCTCATTTTTCGTTTCTTGTGTTAATAGCCGCTTGGTTTCTTATGACTCTAGAACTTGCCATGACAATACATTCCCGGTCCTTACCAACTTAAACCCAAGTAAGTAAATGATAGAGGCATTAGGACTAACCCTTTTTCTTTTCAACACCATTATTTTTCATTTTTTTACCACCTACCCAAAATCCCTCTAGTTAACCCCTTTGAGCCTAAACCTTTTCATTTCTAAACCCACAAAACAAACACCCTTCACCCACCAAAAACCTTTTTTATTTTTAACCCTTTATTTTAGTAAAAATCTCGGTCTTCACGTGACATTCCTTATAAAAAAAAAATGAATTCTAGCAATAAACAAACAAGTTCCTCAAAAGAAACGTTGTTTGAAAATGCTTTGTTTGAATAAAAGTCACAAAAACAAAAAAAGTTTTACGACGACCGACGCTTTTTACGCTTTTGGCCCTTTCTACTAACCACTAACCCAAAACCACCTACCTTTAACTCAAGCCTAACCCTTCCCCAAGTCCTCTTGATATTTACAAAGGTGTATAGTTAAAAAGGAGGAGGATTGATTGCTTGGCAAGCATATGGTAGAAGTAAGTTCCATGCCGGTCTCGAGTGTTTCACAAAAATACATCTTCGGCCGAGTGTTGAGTGATCTCCCGTGAGGTATGTGAACTTGTATATAAATGGAATTTTAAAAAAGGCATGTTATGCCCAAATAAGTAATTTCTCTTATGAAATGTTCTAAATAAATCATAACGAATATGATTGTAAATAACATAAAAATAAAAGCCTAATAAAGATCTTGGATTCCCGACACTCAAGACAAGCCCAAAACTTCTCTTCTACCCATTCCATTTGGGCGTGTAAGCCACATTATAAAGAGTTTTGCTTGAGGACAAGCAAAGATTCAAGTGTGTGGGTATTTGATGTGTGTAAAATGCAAAATATAAATTACATCAAATGAGGCATAAAACTAACCCTTTTTAAGTACTAATATTGGAAAAAGTGTGCTTTTGTCTTTCTTTTGTATTTTCAGGATTAAATGAGCGTAAAGGAACAAAAGAAGCAAAAATGAAGCCAAATCTAACATAATTACAAGAAAAGGAATAAACGTGGCATGCCCAACCCCTCAACAGCATCTCCCCAAGCAAAAAACAAGTGAACAGAAGGCTGACCACGGCCCCGTGCCCAGCGGACAAGGGGGCATGACCAGGTGTCTGCAGAAAAGGCAAAGCATAGAAGCTTCTATTTTTCAAAACGGAGGCGTGCCCAGCTCAACATGGCCGTGGTCAACGCTAAGATTCGCAGAATACAAGTAAATCTTGATAGTACAGATACGCTTCTGCACACGGGGTCGTGCCCAGCGGACACGGGGCGTGTGGAGCTAATGCAGACAAATTGTAATTAATGAAGAAAAAGAAAGTGGATGGACACGGGGCCGTGTCCGGGCTTCTGTGCAGGCTATAAATAGGGGTGCTTGGTTCACTTCAAAGGCATCCCTTGTCAAACCACCTTTCTCCCACTTCACCCACACTCCACCACCATCACAACACCCACATCCACCACCATCATCCATCATAGAGTGTGTGTAGTAATCTCGGGCTCCAAGATTGATAGTAAGAGTTCTTGACAATCAAAGGCCATGTTTGCCTAAGTCTCTTATATCACTTGGTGAAGACAATCATTTAGTGTAATACTTTTGTTTTTTAATATTTTTGCACTTTTTATTTGGTTTTGTATTAATGACTTTAATAACTAGTTTCTTATGTTGAAGGTGAAACTTCCTTATAATTTGTCTGTGGTGTCTTGGCGTTATTTTACTGTCTATATAAAATAAAAGATTTACACCTTCATATCTCCACGGTCTATATGGAGATATGTTGGCTACCTGGTCGGGGGTTAAGGGAATGGTTTGGTAAGGTTCTTGCCTTGTTCAGTGTATAGATCCTGCAAGGACCTGGGTCAAGCTTACTAGGACCTCCTTCAATACCCACTGGTATTGGATGGCGGGGGTGCGAATGGCTTGATCCCCTCATATGTAAACTACTATTAATACATTAACCCAGCTACTTGGGATTGTATCCCTGCTGACTCAAACCACTTAGCCGAGGGTCACGTCACATTTAAAAGAGGGGCCTACCACATTACGCATTAATAACTTAATTAATTATCTTCCAATAATCCAACCCTTTAGGATTGTATCCTTGCTAACTCAAACTACTGGCTTGAGGGTAACGTTACCTTCAAAAGAGGGGCCTACTATTATAACTAAGATAATCTCTTAAAAAGTGTAAAAGTGCGGAAATCATCATAGGTTACACTAAAGGTGAGTCGGATCCAAGTGATTAATCTTGTCGATCTGTTTTTATTTTATTTTATTTTTTAGCATTCTTTAGTTTTTATTTTCATGTTTAAACCTTTTTTCTAAAATTTTGATTTGATTAGACGTTGAGGATAAACCGGTACTAAAAGCTCTTGTGTCCTTGGACGACCTCGGTATCTTACCAACACTATACTACGCTCACGATGGGTGCACTTGCCCATATGTGTGTTTAGTGTTAGTAGAATATCATGTTTTATAGATTTAAAACTTGATAAAGTGTTAAAAAAGGCTTAAAATATACATAAAAATATATAACACATCGCACACATCATATATCCCCTCTCGAACATGTTTTTCTGATTATATGATTATTAAACAAGTTATGATGTTTGATTTTTGTATAATATTTAACAATGAGGAACTGGGTTATTCTTGGTGACTAGAACCGATTCTGGTGAATGTTCAAGTAGCGTATGATGTTGCTCCAGGAGTAATAATGTGAGCACTGTTCCTTAAAGAAATAAAGAAGAATTTTGGGAATGGTTCAAAATGTGTATTTAGATATCAATCCAAAGTTACATATTCAATCTTCATGAAAAACTCATTTTTTAAGTTACAAGAGTTAAGAAGGCAATTGATGAGAAAACATGCAATGATATTTTTCGTAAGGTACACCGTTGATTAATATGATATTCTTGGTGATTACAAGAGGGCTCAAGTTTTAATCCGATCCCAACCGGGTTTTATTGAAGTTGGACGTCGGGCGGCCGGCTTGATATCAACAATGTTAAATGATATATTTTATTGTAAAACCACCTGTGTAACACATCGAAACTTAAACTAGTTGAAAATACACAAAAATGCATACCAATTTTAAAGTCTCACGTGAACTTTTGGGGCTTGTAGATAGTCTATTCTCATCCCATTGTTAAGACAAATGTAACACCTTAGGTGACTCTCACACTATTCTATTATGTTCATATGAGAGATATTTAACCATATTGAAAGCCCTGCCTCAAATAACTTCAAATCTGTTTGGATATATTGGTTATGGATGATTGACGAATTTCATTGTTAAAGGTGGGAGTTGGCTACAAAGTCCATTTTTCCTACAAAGTGTACACAGTCATAAAACACCATAATATCAAGAATAAAACACACTCAAAACCCACAAATAACATAGTGGAGATTACTAAAACATCATATTTGTGGGTTTTGTGTTGTGTTTTGGATGATAAGGCTTTGATTATCGAATGTCTAACATTAGTGTGTTTTATGTTGATTATCATATTGTGTTTTATATTCATAGTTATATGATGGTGTGTTTGAAGCATTTAAGGACTGTTAGGGTTTGCATATTGTGTTTTAGTGATCTTCACTATGTTATTTGTGGGTTTTGAGTGTGTTTTATGGCTAAAACTGTAGTGTTTTGTGACTTTGTACACTTTGTAGGAAAAATGGACTTTGTAGCCGAACCCCACCTAAATATGCTAGGGTAGAGGTAATTCAAGACTAACTAGATGGAAGCCCCCGGCCGCGATGTGGACCGGGGCTTAGAATTTAAGACGTACTATATATGAATAAAGCATAAATGCGAAGTTTAAAATGTTCATAAAGTGTTATTCGACAGTACAACGTTTATACACATAAACAAACTCCATAATTGATTACATTTCGAATACACCACCTATATGATATATAACAAATGAAAACATAGGAAAAAAATACAGACCATATGTATATAAATAGGTGAAGAACATCACCATAATGTGTCACTTTCTTATCATCCTTCATCAAAAAAATCCAAATTACATCGAAATATACAACTTATTTGGAAAAAATAAAGGACCTAAAAGTTATGCTAACTAAATAGACTAATCCAACAGCAAAGTGACCAAGAATATATTACTCCAAGACACAACTTCAGTTACCCCTTTAAAGAGCCTTTTTACCCGTTAACCGACCAACCTATTTAGCTCAGATCTGTCTATTAGATCGCCATGGCTGCAAAGAGGTTGCAAGTGGAGAACCTCACACTTGTCGTCCTTTGATTGTGCCACGCCAAGAAACGATCTGGACTTAACTCATCACAGCCTCTAAACACCTGGATATATATCGACTTCATGCATTCACACATAAGTAAAAGTCTAACCCATATTAGAAACGGACGTTTTGGGTCCATTACCCGACCGACCTTTTTGGCGCAGATCTGTCTATTAAACGACCATGGTTGCAACAAAAGTTGCAAGTGGAGAAACTCACACTTGTCGTCTTCTCATTCTACCACATCAAGAGACGGATTCCACTTAACTCAATACAAAAAATAAACAAACAAATAAATAAGAAATTTCTTATAATTTAATTTGTATCCTACAATTTTCATTGTAATACCAACCAGCATACTAACAAACATTTAATTTAAATCCAAAAAAACCTTCAAACCGTTGTGAACAAAAAAAAAAGAGATAGAAAATCAACAATTACTTGGCCTGTCCTTTTGATATAAACACTATCAAAATCCTTTAGGATCTACAATCTACAAAGGTTATGCAAATGATGCAACCTATGCTAATATCCCAATTGGCAGAACAACCTTGGACCCCATCTTCTTTTGCTTAACAAAATAAAAGTACTATGTAGGTATGTACACATGCAAGTATGCATGTACAGACAAATATAGATTTTATTTTGGTAATTGGTAAACAATTAAAGACATAATTCAAAATTTTGTGAACCATTTCTGTTTCTTTTTTTTTTTTTTTTTTTTGTAATCTTTCATCAATTACACAGTTTTGTAAATCCCAACGATTCTAAATGAGATGGTAGCACGTGATACATTCTATATCAACAATCGCTTGAGTTTAACTACTGGAATATTCACATAAAAATAAGCAATTTATAGATGAAACATATTTCCGTGTTTTGTTTTCACATAATCTAATCAAGTGAATGTTCACAAAAATCAAACTTACCGCAGGCATCTCGACGTAGTAATTGACATAATCAAATGTAAGTGATACTGGCTGAAATGAAAGCACCATTGCTTTCCTTTTAGTTGCCATTTCTGTACCTGAGATCAATAAAATTTCCTTATAGAGATCACATAACACGTTTAAGGTTTTCATTCTTCAAACAGAACATGAACTGAACCTTGATCATCTTCCTTTGATCCAAAGTGTTTTAAGTTGTTCATCTTCATTTGGAACCACAATTCTTGAACCTTCACAGATTGTGCATTTCACGTCGAAAATAACATTAGATCAGATCAAGAAGTTCAGTTAACTATTGTCTAATTAAATATGCAACCATAAACTACTTGCGATTCAAATATGTGAAAGCCAAAATTAAGAAGATGGTAACTGAATACGCCTATCAAAAGCGGATGAAAGGGTCTCGATATGCGTATCTTAGGAACATGTATATCACACTTCTCTGACATCTAGTGTTCCGGTAGCCTGACATAAATTCCACTGTCGGGAGCCATTACCAGTTCATGTTGTAGCTATAAAAATCAAGGAAACCACCATCCTTACCTACCAGATACTCAAAAAATAGCAAGAATCGACAAGCTATACTCAACTATATATTAAAAAAAAATCTAGCAATCAAATCATGATAAATAATATAACTAAGACATGGATCTACAAATCAAAACTCCTAAAGAATGAACACCTATCTTAAGTTTCATTAATTCCTCACTCAAGATTCCATCATATACCTACAGCACAGTCAATTAAACCTAACAAAAAAGAGAACTTCAAATGTTAAGTACTAAATAAATCCCAAAATTCTTTTACTGACATTTCAACAAACAGTTGGGAGGCAAGCTTTAAAAACCCCAAATCACAATTCACAATCAATTAAAATACTAAAATAGGAGCCAAGGCAAGCTATATGAACTTTATAAGTTAACCAAAAAGTCTTTGTGGTTTGACCAATTACACACTTTGCAATTTTAACATGCATTTGCTAACCTTTATTCAAAATTTTCAGCCTAAAATATCAATCTGTACATAGCAGTAAGTCAAAAACTTACACATCATGAGAGTTACAAAGATCCACTCCTGATGCCTTGTGATACTGATAAAAAAATTGTTTCATCTTGATCCAAACATTAATCATCTACACATCACAAATCAAGCTCAACAACTTAAAAGCATTCAACAAAATCAAAACCGACTTGAAAGCATCTAACAAAATCAAAACCGATACCGATACGTACGTAATCATAGGTAGCACAATCGAATAGGCTCAGGCTCATGCATCGCTCGCCATCGTGTGCAGAATCAACAGCTCCGGAACGATCTCGACGCGAAGAAGACGATCGAAGAAAGTGAGGTCGTTGCACGCAAAACCAAAGTCGTCGGGGACTTCAGGAGAAAAATCGGACGTCATGACAGGCGTTACGGCGGTCATTTAGGGGTCACCGTGCCGGCGTTGCGGTGTTCATCTGGGGGGTCTCTCTTTTTACTCTGTCTTATGATAGTTTAGGGTTTACAAACAAAACAACAAAACTTACAACAGTTAAATGCATGAAACAGGTCTGAAGCCAAAGGTACAAACCTTTATTGCATATTTATGTTGTAAATTAGAAGTATATATAATGAGAACTCTCCACATGGACAACTAAAAACATAGTCACAACTTTTGATGTATAAAATAGATATGTTATGTAAACGAACCAAGCCTACTCAAAATGTTCATATACCTTTTAAACTTTTTTTTCCTTTAATTTTTAAATGAACATGTTATGTATACAAACCACAAACTTTCGGTCATTCAGTCATAAAAATTTCTTTTATATTGGTTTCAACTACTCTACAACGACAATTTTAGATAGAGCACAATGACAATTTCATTTGAAACACCCATGTATAAGTCAAATTTAGTAATGATCATTATAGCTATAATCAAGTGTCATGGTTGTCAAATGATTAGGTGTATTGTAAAATAGATCTTAGGGCTAGGTGTCAAAATTACTTTTTTTAAGGGATGGCCATGAGATTTTCGAGTTTTGAGCAATTTATTTTTAGATTGTTGCTTCATGACTTACATGTCATTTGTGTATTGGGTGTTTTGCCGTAACATTAGCCTAAACTACAATGCGTTTTGTTTGAGTTATGCTACTAGAGATGAGTAATCATTTGAAACTTTCAAATGCTCATGTTTAATATTATTTTTAACAAATGACAATATATGTATAATGACTTTATTACATAGATTATTCCAAATACAAAACAATTATAACTAAGTACACATAGAACACCCGTTAAAACAAAGCTAGTTAATATTGTTCGTATATACACGGAAATACGGAATTATGAAAATATTATATACTAAAAGAAGGTATCAATAGAAAGAGGTGTAAACACATTGGGTGCCCCATGATCAATCACATTAAATTTCTCTTGTTTGAGATGCATGTAAACTACCCAATCCCCATTTCTACATGCACTCGGCATCGTACATATGTACCCGGTTTGACTACCCCAAGGAACATGATATGACCCAAACTCCGGCTTGCCCCATCCAAAGTCCATATCTTTGATTGGTAAACCTTGTCCAGAGGAGACAACTACACCTCCACCTTCTGACTTTTTGTTCCCGACATACAACCTAGCAGCCGCTCGCTTTGGCCGATGCAATTGTACCCAGTCAACAAGCCCCCTAAAATGCTCTTCATGTGTTGCCTTAGCCACAAATCGATGAACCTGGTTCGCAACTTCATGAAGAGGCATTGCCTTGAGATCCCTATTTGTAGCCGCCCCATATGGGATGGATACTACATTACCATAATAGTTTTCCATGAAAGATGAATTTTTCTCATTATTTTCTGTGAGAAATCGTCGTCCGTTAACCACAATGCCCATTCTAGATGGGGTATTAACACCATCATTTTTTCCGTTGGCTAATAATTTCCACAAAAACGCGGTGAATGATAAGAGTTTGCTTTTTGTACTTTCTTTTGTGCTCGCTTCATATTGAATGTGTTCAATTGATTTAGCATGAACATAGTACATACGACTATCAAGCGGTTCCTCAAAGGAAGATGGCGGAGGGAGTGACGAGATGGGGATGTATAGATTATCTACGGATGATTCATAATGAGGTGGGTGTCTGGGGTTCAAAAGTGAGGTTTGAAATGATGGAATGTTAAAGATTGTTTCCGATTGTGCATACTTAGCCCATGCAACTAAGAACATATTCAATGAGTAACCATCTGTTAATTGATGGTTAAACGTACATGATATTATTAATGATCCGCATTTCAACTCAGTAACCTGTTCCAATTAAACATGAGTTAGTGATATTTGCATTTGTATACCTGATATACCTTCATATATTTGGTAGTACATTAGGTAAATAAAATGATTTCAATTATAAAATGTTGAAGATGTATGAAATAATAGGTTGTCATGTTGTATTTTTAGTTTGCATTGCTTATTAAGTTATAATTCATGCTTACCCTAACATCGATCATCTCCTTCAATGCATGTGTTTATTATTCAACATCAATTATAAAAATCAAGGAATTCAAAAGGTTTTTTTTCTAATCACATGGCATCAGAGCCATAGAACATCATCGCTTGTGCTCAAGGGACATGGTGTTGTGATAAAGGTATCCCTCTCTATGTCTAAATTGTGTAAGATGCAAATATATGAGTATTTAAATGTATATTAGTTTGCAGTTGAAGAAACGATGATCATCTCTTCTTGTCTTCTTACTCATTTCAATAATAAACCTCTCATGTATTGAAACATGAGCCTTCCCCCACGCGACAAGTCATGTCACAGTTTACAATCAAACTCGTACTCATCGATCCCTAGCTATCGTTGGGCACTATAATCATCACGCATCTTATTAACCTCCTATAAAGGTTAATCTTGAATTTTAATATTTTTTTATTAAACTTTCATTTATTTTAGGTAATTAGTTTTGTAATAGGTTTAGGAAAGGTTTTATATCTTGGAGAGCAAGTTTAGTAGTACTATAAATAGGGGTTTAGATTATTGTTTTCATTTGTCCCTTTTGTTAGTTCGTTTGATTAAATAGAAAAAGTCATGGGTTTGTCTACCCAAATATCTTGTGTTCGTGTTTGATATGATCGTTTGAACTGTCTGGCCAGCAATTGGTATCAGAGCCGAGGCTCATTGAACACATGGCTCGTTGTACAAAAAAGGTTCATAGTTTACTTTAGTTTGTTTGAAGATCATATCGCTGTTTGTGTTTGTTGTTCTCGTGTGCGTCAGGAATTGCGATTGAGTATATCGAGAAAATAAGGGGGTTGGTTTATTGGAATTATTTGCCAGCTCGGAATCGTGCCACCTGTTACTTTAAATTCGGAAGTTAAGGTTTGCACTTAAATAATATTTTTTTTGGATAAGTTGCAAAGTGATTTTGTGTTACAAGGAAATTAAATTGCAAAATTCAAAAGTATTATTTTGTTACCACTCACCACCAATTGTAAGAACGTACAAGGGATTATCTTTTATCCCTAGTTGAAATCGAAGATAAAAAAAAAGAGGGTTTAGTTATAAACTCTTGGTAGAAACGCAAATATATATTTCTTTGAAGTTAAGCATATAATTTTTTTTTGGAGTTTGTGAGTAGGCAAATCATGGTTAGTGATAAAGAAAGGAACTCAGGAACCGTGAAAGAATCGATGGGTGGTTTCGTATTGCAAGCGTGGAAGTTAACTTCAACCAACTACGCAACATGGTCAGTTATGGTGAAAGTTGTTTTGGGAGCGAACGCTTTGCAAGATACGATTGATAAGGAAAAAGGACCGGGAATTGAAGAAAGAAAGAAGTTTTTGGCCTTAGGTGTCATCTTCCAGGCCCTACCTGAAGATGTGATGCTTTAGATGGCTAAGTACTTAGAACTGAAATATTTTGGGAAGCGCTAAGAGTTTATTATCTTGGTGCGGAAAGAACGCAGAAAGCTCATCTTCAAATGCTAAGAAGCGAGTTAGATGGATTGAAGATAAGTGAGACAGAAAGTACTGATGAATATGCAACGAATTTGAGTAGAGTACAGTCAAAGTACAAGAGCTGCGGAGCAACATTCGAAGAAGATGTCGTGGTGAGAAAATTCCTGAACTCTATGCCTGATAAATATTTACCTAGTGTTTCTTCGATCGAGCAATTCGCAGATGTAAAAAATGGTATTTGAAGATGTGGTTAGACGTTTGAAGACATATGAATAAAGAAACAAGTTCAAGAATGTGAATGAAAATTCATCCGAAAGTCAGCTTATTGTCACGGGCCAAATGTTTGAAGATCGCAATGCTATTGGATGTGCTTGAACGCTTGGGTTACTGGCCAGTCCTGGACTTTATTGGGGGATGGAGTCAGTGTCAATGAAGAGGTGTACGTGCCTAGTCATGCAAACGACGAACGCACCACTGGTTGTGAGCTGGCGCCGCTCTCCTGATGAGTCCAAGGTAGGACGAGACTAGTGACCCACACAAAAAAAGCGGGATGGATTGGCTTGTCCCCGGGGACTTGGGGATGCCACACGGGGTCGAAAAGTAACCCCGTGACAGCTTGGTATCAGAGCAGAACGATTCTCGGATACGTTGGAACGTGACTCTTAACCAAATGAGCTTAACATTTAGAGTATGGTTGCGCAATGGTGGTGGGAGAAGACCAATTAAGGGTTTGCTTCGACAAAGGTCTTTGTACTCCGCGAGTATGGGATCGTGAGAGCCGCTCAAGTATAGTTGCAGTGAAGCCTCCGTGTTATGTTCAAAAATCTACGGTTCAAGCAGCGCCGTAAAAAGGAAGTTTTGTGAAAGCTGCTACAACTATTCAGGTCCCCGTATTCCTGAAACAAGTTGAATCATTGGCACCATATCCGATGCGGCGGACATCAGCGCCACTTATAACCAGAAATGACGCACTATATTTAACATGCACGACAGAAGATCATTGTTGTTGTGCTTTCGGGTGTTCTACCCTCCAAAGTGAATCATGCTCAACATAAAGGGATCATGCATTGTCAAGTATGCGAGCTGGTATGGGACGGCGAGCATGCACGAGGACGTGCATGAAATGGTGGTGGGAGAGTGTCACAGGCCAAATGTTTGAAGATCGCAA
Source organism: Helianthus tuberosus (assembly GCA_030545235.1). Classification (NCBI taxonomy): domain Eukaryota; kingdom Viridiplantae; phylum Streptophyta; class Magnoliopsida; order Asterales; family Asteraceae; genus Helianthus; species Helianthus tuberosus. The sequence goes on along the minus strand of CM060364.1, from coordinate 153,096,654 downwards.
TGCTATGGGCTGTGCTTGAACGCTTGGGTTACTGGCTAGTCCTGGACTTTATTGGGGGACGGAGTCAGTGTCAATGAAGAGGTGTACGTGCCTAGTCGTGCAAACGACGAATCATTGGTCGAGAGCTGGCGCCGCTATCCTGATGAGTCCAAGGCAGGACGAAACTAGTGACCCACACAAAGAAGCGGGATGGATTGGTTTGTCCCCGGGACTTGGGGACGCCACACGGGGTCGAAAACTAACCCCGTGACATTATGGTCACCCATAATGAAAAGAAAGTTGAAAACTACCGAGGATGTGGAAGATACAACGGATGATGAAGATGGATCCAAGATGGAATAATGAACACGAGAATACGAATGATGAACATTGTGAAGATCGGAAAAAAGAAGCCTAGAGAATGGTAAGACAGAAGAAAGAACTTGAGGTGCTACAACTGTGATAAGATTGCGCACCACTCGAGCGTATGTAAAGCACCAAGAAAAAAGAAAGAAGAAGCAAATTTGACAAAGATAGAAGATGTGCGTGATATTGATCCATCTCTATTCATGGCAGTTTGTTTGACAAAACATGTAAGTTTGAATGAAGAAAGGGTTATTCCTGGTGTTATTGAAAAAAAATGAAGAAGGAATGTGGTATTTAGACGATGGTGCAAGTTATCACAAGTTAGGAAAGAAAGAGTTTTTCACTACCTTGGATGAACAAGTTTCAGGTCAAGTAACGTTTGGTGATGGATCCGTAATTGAAATCAAAGGTAAAGGGAATGTAACCGTGTAAGTAAGAATGACGAAAAGAAAACGTTTTGTGATGTGTTCTACATGCCTAAGTTGAAAACCAATTTTCTTAGCTTGGGACAGTTAGATGAAGACGGTTGCAAGATTAAAATAGCCTATGGGATATTGAAGCTACATGATTAGAACGGAATATTGATGATGAAGGTTCAGAGAAATCTAAACAGAATCTATAACATCAAGCTTGAAGTATGTTGTAATCCTGACAATTGTGAAAATGAAAAGAAAAAAAGTCTTGATATGAAACCGATTATGAAATTGAGGGAATTCGGTTTGGAACGATCCTAAAGGATTTGTTTGGAGTTCGTGAAAGTATTACTGTATTAGTCAAGAACGAGTTGAAGAGAAGAAACAAGTCAAGAAAGAAACTAGCAATGTGGATTCGAAGTTGAGTACTAAAGGAAAGGTTGAAAAGTTTGAAGAACCCGTGAAGCAAGTATGCTATAGGCAGTTGAAAATGAAGAACAAAGGGAAGAAGAAATATAATTCAAGATTAAAAAGGTGAACGAAGGTTAATCTTGAATAATTAGTAAAGTTAAGGGTTTATTTTAATATTTTAGCAAAGTTTGATTTATTTTAGGTAATTGGTTTTGTAATAGGTTTAGGAAAGGTTTAATATCTTAGAGAGCAAGTTTAGTAGTACTATAAATAAGGGTCTAGGTTATTCTTTTTATTTGTTCTTTTCCTTGTAAGTATATTAGTTCGTTTTATTGAATAGAAAGAGTTGTGAGTTTGTCTCCCCAAATATCTTATGTTCGCGTTTGATACGATTTTTTGAACCGTCTAGCCAACATCCTAACCTAATTTCCCAATGGAATAGTGAATTTACCCCAAGCACTCTATTGCCGCACGATCAACCTCCCACTTGGTACCTCGACTCTAGGGTCTTCGTTCACGTGACTAGTAATTTTATTACTATAAATAAGCAACAAATTTATGCATAAAGAGTTGTACACCAAGCATTGGGTGTATTTAAAAAAAAATTGATTTTCCACTTTAAACCTAAAAGTTTTCATCTTTTACATTAAAACCCTTTTGATTTTTTTTACTTTTAACCTAAAGCTTTTTATCTTTTTTAATTTAACTTTTACATTTTCTATTTTCAACTTTGTTCCTCCATACTTTTCACCTTTTGCAAGTTTTTCGTTGTATGTTTCTTCCTAAATTTTGAGAGTTAACACCCCGCAACGTGTGTGTGGGGTTCAACGTTTTTCGTCTATTTTTCCCGTTTGACAGACCCATCGCAACGCGTCTAGTATTCCATGTTTGACAGGTTCGTCACAACGTGGCGGTCCTACATCGACTTCGTTATTCGTTTCTATGTTTTACGTTTCGGTTTTATTATTTGCATTAACACGTCGCAACCGACGTGCATAGTTCAATGATTTTACTTTTGTTTTTCGTTCGGTGTTGTTTTTTCCTTTTTTATTTATTTTGTTTTTACGAGATTTTCCGTTATTGGTGGTCGCGATCGGTGGCGTGGCATTGGTGTTATTTGGTACGGGACGCAACGTGCGTGGTGGGCGAATGTTTTTACATCGTCTACTTTCTTCGCGTTTCAGATGTTCAACATAACGTGCGGGTTCTAGCTCGACTTAGTTATAACTAAAGAATCCAATGCAGCGGGTCGCAATTCTAGTTAAGGTAATGTTACATCACTTCTAAGAAAGTTATTGCAGGCAACGGGTCCACTATTATTATTATTATTATTATTATTATTTTTTATTTTTTTTAATTACCATAATTATCTAACAAATTTTTTTCTCAAAATTTGTTGGCTTTAGCTTAGTAGCTAATTAGTATGCCAAACTCTTATTTTTTTCGTTCTATCAGAACCTTGTCATTTGGAATTTTTAGTTTGTATATATGAAATAACATTCATCATACTTAACGTTTCCATATGGTATAACTAGGTTATAACCCCGTGTATTACACGGGTTGAAAAAAATGTAATTTTACATACTAAATAATAAAACAATATATCTTTAAAAACCTCATTTATTATACGGGTTGAATAAATATAATTATATATATTAAATAATAAAAAATATTATATTTTTAAGTAACTTGTATATTGTAATTTATATACCAAATAATAAAAAAAAATAAATCTTTAAAAACTCTAAACGAGTTGAATAAATGTAATTTTAGACTAATAGTATATTAAATAAATATAATTTTGGATTAATAGTGTATTAAATAAATATAATTTTGGATAAAGTTTTATATATAAATTTTAAGTAATCAATATATTTGATAAATAATAAAAATACTAATAATAATAAAATATCTAATTTACATACTAAATAATAAATATAAAAGAAAGGCGGAAAGCCCCAAAAATAGGTGCATCAAATGAATGACACGTGTCAAATATTGTTTTCTTTTAATATATTAAGTATAGATATAGACATAGATGTTCACATCATATGTTGTTTCAATCGATAATATAATTTGTTTTCATATTATGGATCGATAACAAACGCTACAAATGTGACAAACAACACTACAAAAAGGGAGGTGGATATGAAATAGCGAGTATAAAGTTGACCGAATAGACTATAAAGAAATTGAAATAAAATAGAGTATATGGTCTAAATATGGAGTAAAGTGAAATAACAAAGTAAAGTGTCCATGGTCTAAATATGGAAGAATGAAATAAGTCGTTTTATACTTAAGATTTATGAATATATAAAACTCACTGAAATTAAACTAATAATATTTATCCATAAGATATTAAACTAATAATATTTAGTATGAGGGTTATCTATAATATAAGATATTAAACTAATTAATATTTAGTAGAAAGGTTATCTATAATTAATTAGAAGAGATTAAAATAAAATAATAATTATATATAAGAGATGGCCTAATATAATGACAAGTGTCCCTAAAGTGAGGTATCTTATTTTCATGATATAAGATATTAAACTAAATAATATTTTGTTAAGTGTTTTTTTTTATTGTTTTTGTAAGTAACCCTGTGGGGTATCTTATTTTCATGATTCATAACTCAGTTTGTAATTAAACATCATCATCATTAGAGCATCTCCAATAAGCTATTTTTTCATGTTTTTATATGTCTATGTGGCATATGTTCATGTTTTTCTTATTGTGGGACATGTTTTTTATACCTATTTTTTGGGTGGTGTTTTTCTCCAAGAACTAGAAAAAATGAGTAAATAATGGGACCCATGTACTTTTAATATATATAATATAGAGAGAGAGAATAAGTGGTGTAAATGTGTGGTTAAAAATTAAAAAGGTGATGATGATGTGGCAATGTTTTTATGTGTTTTTTTATTGGGTGGTTTTTTGATGTTTTTGAAGGGTGAGTGTTTTTCTGATGTGGCAGCTGACTGGACATGTTTTTAGTGTTTTTAGTGGGTCTTATTGTGGATGCTCTTATTAGAAATTTTCACCAATAGCAAAACTAATGTAGAGTCTGAGTAGGATAATATGTAGATAGTTTTACCTCTCTCTACCCCGTAATAATAGAGAGACTACTTTCAGTGAGACCCCCGTCTCGATAGTAGTTTTGCATCAAGCTTTGGCCATAAGGCAAATAACACATAGCAATTGAGACAAAGGCTGATTTGTGCATCTACCCCCTTGTCTTTCGGCTATCACCGCCACCACGTGATTCATGATTAACCATCCCCGTCTTTTAACGTTATTTTCATGAAATTAGTAAAATAACGTTATAATTAGTGCATTTTCACTTTTACCACCCGAGCGCCCACACATATACACATTATATGCGTATACCGCAAACGGGGCGGCAACTTGTAATTAAACATGGTTTTTAAAAATGGTAAGGTCCCAACTTCCTTATAAACAAAATGTTCATATGAAACTGTTTATAGCCTGTTAGTTATATATAATATCCGTCGGTAATATGTTAGAAAACAAAAAGAACTACACGCAACGCTAACAATGTTGTCAGCGTCACATTTTGTCGTTAACTTCCATACTAGCTACGTCGATGAATAGCCGTCAGAGAAGTCCGTTAGTGAAAGTCATTAGTTTTAGTTTTGTAGTGGTTTCCTTTTTATATATAGGCCAAAACCTAAAAAAAAAAAAAAAAAGGCTAATTAAACAAAAATATCGTTTTACCTGAACAGATAACAAACCATGTATATGATTTAACTTTGGCACCAACTTCCCCCTTACAGAATAATCAGGGCGATAAAGATCCAAGTCTTTCATTTCTATATCTGCATGGGCATGCACGAATTCCACCCCATTGTTGTTACAAAGCACCTCCAGGTCTCCATACTTATTCGGCACAATCTGACCCGCGAGCGGATAAAATGTCGATAACACCCCCGCAAGCGATTTCTTGATGGTCTTCATCACAGTATTTGGGGACATGTCAATGTTGTCCTTTTTCTTGTAACAAAAATAAACCCCAGCTTCAATTGGCGGTAGGAGTAGGTCTAGGTTTGACAAGGGTTGCCGGTGTTGGTTCGCTGGTGTTACGGCTGCTGTAATGACCTCTCTATCCTTCACAGTCACTTGATAGTCGAGTGCGGATTTGTTTTCGTATAAGGGTAGTGCTGACGTGTGGATTGTAGAAAGTTGAGGGTTAATAAAGCTACGGTTGAGATTTGAGTGAGTTGATTGATACGATGGTGGTGACGGTGGCAGTGGCGGTGGCGGTTTACGGTAGTGTGATTCAACATGACTAGTTTGATGAACAATACTAGTATGTGAGGTAAAGAGACTTTTAGATCTCCTTAGGTTAAGGATATGATAATATTTTCTCATGTTCATGAAACAAGTGAGGTTGTGAAGGTTTTATGATAGTATATTAAATATTTCACACTACCTCCATACCTATTTATAAGTGAATCCGAACTTAGGATCCTACGGAATTAATTAAATTATTTAATTAAAAATGATGTTACCAAAAATGGATTTTTATCTATTTGCACATGCGAAATGTGAGGCATGACATGTCCCTTGAAAAAGAAAGAACATGTAGGGTATCGTACTATTGGAAAGAATTTCAAGATTTATGTGTCCTTTATGTTATGTTTTAATGAGAGGAATTGTATGGTTTATATTACTTTGAGAGAAGGATAGAAAAAGAAATAGCAATACTCTTTTTAGTATATTTTTTCTTGACTTTTGTTATAAGTCGTGATTTTTTTTGTTGCAATGTGCCATATTTTAAAAGCGTCTCCAAAGGAGTTGTCATGTACAAGTTTGGAATAAAAACCCACACCACCGTCGGAGGAGATTGACTTTGGTTGTCTGGTTTGATGTAGCGGACGAGTCTGGTTTGGTTTAGTGGGGACCACCCATACATGGCTTTTTTGTGTAAAATCGGGATGTGACGTGGAGATTTATAATGGTTTATTGTTTGACGAAAAATATGTTTGAAATGGTTGAGCTTTACGTTACGTCCTTTAGCCCTAACCCAGTTAATTTTAATCATTAAACTAGGATGGTGCGAGACGCCGCGCGTTGCGGCGGCGATCTCTAGGTTGTTTATAGTTGGCGGAATTATGGTTGTTTAGGGTCTTAATGCATTTACGGTCTTAAAGTAAGCAAGATAATTTAAAAGCTAAAGCTACATGCTGGCGTTATACTAAATACATTAGTCGGCGTTAAAGTTGTTACAAAAGGCCGTCTTTTTGTCATATTTTCCTCATAGGAGGCATTACCTAACAGCTACAAACTGGGCTGTACTACATACGTTAGTCGACATTGAAGTCTTTACAAAAGGCAAGCTTCTTGTCCTGTTTTCCCCATAGAAGGCAGGTCTTGGATTACTGTACTTTAGGACCTGTATTTTTGTACTTTAGCGCGCATAAGCTTTTCGGTTTTACAAAAGGTTGTGCCAAAAGTTTGTTGTTCTTTATATATGTTGGTTATGCTTGGTGCTTCACCTTCCTGTCAAAGTCTGTCAATGAAGTAATACCCTATTGGTTAGTAGTAGTTGAAAGATAATAATTGAAAATCTTAATAGTTAGTTTTAGGCAATCTTTTTTTTTTGTTATTTAACAACCTACTTAGATCTTATCTAAACCTGTCACAATTACAAAAGTAGGGTCCCTATTGGATTAGTTGCCTTTCTCATGTTTTTGCTGATTATAGCCCAACCAATGGGCTACCAGTTTTTTTTTAATGTAATTTTATTTTTAGAGCATTTATCAGACGTATAGTTCGATTGAACAGTATTGTGTATAACCAGGAACGGAAAGCTTTCGAGCCGTCTCAAAATAAGTATCTAAATAAATGGATTTATAGTGATAATTATATGTCTCATGATCTCACTAATAGACCTAGGGAGAAGTAATTAGTAGTTTACCTGACAACTGTGGTAAAGCTCTCTTGGTTGCTGGTTTCTTGGGGTCTGGTGTTGCTGGCTGGAGTGTTCTTGGATTTTCTGCTTTGTTTACGGCAATGCTATTATCATCTTTCACAGCGATGTGCAGTAGCTTTGGTTCCCCCTTTGTTGAATTTATTTTGTCTGGAAACACCTTTGGGTTTCTGTTTCCCAGATTGATAACCATGTCACGACAACTTACCTTCACAATGTCATTAAGTGCTTCGTTGTAGAAGACTACCTCTGTAGAGTCTGTGTTGTCTGTTATTTTTGCGTTGAGGCAATAGCTGTAGGTGTAGGGCAACATGCGAATATTAGTCTTTTCATCTGCATGACATACTACGTGTTATGTGTGAGACTTACATGAAAATCGGTTCTTCTATATCATCGTCCAAGCGTCTTTTTCCGGATATGCTTTTTTGCCACATTTGGGACATTTCACATAAAACCAGGTGCGGAGCTCGTCGATTTCTGTTATTCTTGCAGTGCATGTGTAGTGTCCTTTCTGCTACATTATGATTAAGTGGGATTCAATTAACATATTTTTAAGTTGATTATTAAAATCAAGGTTGGAATAAAACAATAAGTTCAGTATAAAACTATTTCCTCATTCTATATAAACCTAAAGGACATAATTCATAAATAAAGTACATGAAGGAAAAAATTAGTTTACCGCAGTGTTGTTGTAAATTTTCTTCTTCAGGTCGGCAATGGTGATGTGGTTTAATGATGCACGTTGTTCTGCAAGTGGCACTAATTCTTGAAATCTGTAACAACATATAAATGGAAAAGTTGTTAATTTCTTATTTATAAATAATAATTCAGTCTTAAGAGTTGAATGTCTTATCAACATAGCTCAGTCTTCCTTTGTATACCTGTTCACGTATGTCTAAAGATTTGGGATTGGTGGATTGATATCAATTGTAGCTGATGTTGTGGACTCGAGTTGTAGTTTGTTGAAATAAGTTACTGTGGTAGCAGTTATTGCGAATACTTTGCCTATGATGTCCTCTGTTTGAATCATGTCTGCCTTCTCATCCCAGAGAGTTACTTCGATTTCATTGCGCCTACAACAGTTGTCTATTTATTGGTAAGGTTGTGATACTACTTTTAGATTTAGGTTGACACTTTACCTTTCATCTTGAATGACGATCTTTCGTAGCTTTTTTCCACTTCTGTACATGATGGGTGATACCTCCTTGATACGGCCTATGTAGTCTGGTTATTGATAATAAACTTGTTAGTAAGTAAGATTGATTGCTTTATTAATTATTTCTTTTTTTATATTTTTACCTGTAAGTAGCTTTGGTGGCTTCATTCTTGGCGCAAGATCATCATAGGTTGCAAAGTTATAATGGTAACTGGGTATGTCTTTGTCAAGTAAAGGTGTAAAAGTAGCCCTTTTCCCAATTTTCAGTGATGCGCCGTGTGGTACCGATGGCATGTATTGGCGCGGTGGAGCTGAGACATACTTGTCAATCGTGTAGCAATGTTGTACATTGATAAGTGAGTCAAAGTATTCTGCTTTGGTAACATCTGCCACTGCTTCAATTGTGTCTCCCTGTAATAGACGATGTTAATTTCTGGTTAGTAAAAACGTAAGTTAATTGACATTATAGAAGGTACCATAATTTGATGTTTAGCAACTTACATGTATATCAACTAATAGGTAACATAGGTCAATCATTTTCTCCTTGTTTTTAAAGTATGGGATCCACCTTTTTAGAACTCTAACTTCAAGAGGTTCTGGTGGGTCTTCTGGCTTGACCTGAGACACTCTTTTTGGAGGCATAGTAACTGCGTCTTGGATGCTAATTTACAGGTCAACAAAAAGAAAATAAGTAATTAATGCAATGTAAAAATGGGAAAGCTATGGCATTTATTATATTGGACTTTAGACAGTAGTAGACGTTGATAAAAGCTTGTGAGATTTCAAGATGAGTCACTACTATAAAAACTGGAAAGACAAAAGATATGTCATATATCATTCTGTTGTATTTACTTTGATATGACACTTGTGATTTCTCATTAATAATTGTACCTATAATGGATGGCTAACTAAAAGCACGATACTTTTTTAAGAAGCGGGGTTGTTTGTGAAGCTTACTGATATCTGTGAAGAGTTCATCCTATCAGATTACCACTTAGTTATGGTCTCTTTGGTAAATGTAAATTAACATAAAACATAAGAGTTGTTGTATGGACAGATGTACTATGTAGTGTTCATGCTTTTAAAATAGTGGGTTGGCCATGATAGATTACATAACTTTTACCTGAAAGGGTCGTTGGTAGAATGGCTATTAAGAGAGACAAATGCCTCAAACGACTGAACAAATCTTAAGATTGGTTAATGTCTATCTGATGTAGAAAATCAGAGTAGACTATGTTCTTCGTAACATTCGATGGCATATCCTTCATTGGGGTTGTTAGTATTTTTAAAGAGTCTGGGGATGTTGCCCTTGATAATGCCACATATAATTGACCATGGCCGAATACTGGCTCAGGATGGTATACCCCGATCTTGTTAAGTGATTGGCCTTGGCTTTTGTTAATTGTCATCGCGTAGCATAGTTTTATCGGAAATTGCTTTCTTTTGTAAGTGAAAGGTAGTTCATTGTCTGTGTGTGTCAGAGATATGCGTGGTATGTACACACGGTGGCCAATTACAGTACCAGTCATTATCTGTGCCTCAATTACCCTCGGAAGCAATTGTGTAATTATTAACCTTGTGCCATTGCACAAACCAGCTGTTTGATTGATGTTACGTATCAGCATAACTGGTGTATTTACTTTTAACTCTAATTGATGTGGCGGTAGTTCACTAAAATTCAGCAAGTTCAAATACTCTGTCGGGTAAAGCATTTCAACATCACCATGGCTTCCTAATTTGGGTATTATTGTGTCAGTGCTGAGATAAGTCTTGCTATTCCCAGGGTTGTATGCGAGAACCATGTTATTAATCTCTTGTGCAGCTTCATTTTTAGGACAAACAATTGCTTTGTTGTAAAGAATCTCAATTGTCGGATTTTTCAAAGTGGTGTCATCATAGATGAACTGAATAAGTTGTTGAAGTGCATTATCACTATAAGGTATGACATAGTCTAACGGGATCTCGATGTTTCTAGCATTTTGGGGATCATCAACGTCTGGAGTTCCCAATTTCCCGTCACCTACAGCAAGCAACCATGATGAGAACGTTGCAATCTTGGCTTTGTGATTTGCATCTAGATTCGTACTTTGCAAGCGCATGTTTTCTGTCAACTTGTGCACTTTAAAATGTCTCCATAGATATGATCTTGGAAGAGACGATGATAAAATAACATTTTTTGAAGCCTTTGGTATTACTGGTAAAGTTTGTCGAAAGTCACCCCCAAGTAATATGGACTGACATCCGAAAGGTTCAGTAGGTCTGTTCAGCAAGTCTCTAAGTGTTCTGTCAAGTGACTCAAAGCATCTTCGATCATTCATAGGTGCTTCGTCCCATATTATGAGTGTTGTTTCTGTTAACAGCTGTGCTAGATGAGTGTTTTTCTTTATGTAGCATGTTGACTGATCTGTTATATTGAGCGGTATCTTAAATCGTGAATGAGCCGTTCTTCCAGCAGGGAGTAACAAAGACGCAATACCGGATGCAGCCACTGCAAGTACAATTTTACCTTCAGAGCGTAAGGCCGAGATGATAGTAGTCCATAGGAATGTCTTCCCTGTTCCACCATAGCCATAAACAAAGGCCATTACTTGCTCCTTTCGTTCTAATGTAGACAAAACATAATTGTATATGCTCTTTTGTTGTTGATTGAGAGCAGACCGTGATGACATATGTTCAATTGCAAGTTGTTGCCTATCGTAATTTCTTTCTTCCATGAGTAGTCTATTTGTAATTGATGCAACAACTGTTGGATTTGGCATTGGCAACCCTAACTCGCATAATGATGAAGACGATCCAGTGCGCAATAATAGTTCAAGCTCATATAAAATATGTTGCATCTTATCATCATCGTTTAAGAGACGATGTCTATGCACAACGTCATCAGCCATTCTATGCCAATGCATGTCCCACAATTGTTTAGGGTTTGACACCTCACAATATAAAAGCATATGTGTGAATAGGTGTCGTAACTCAGAAGCAGTAGCCCAAGCAGCAGCCTCAATGAAGGTATATGACCATTCCCTGTCATCACCTAGTAATCCAAGCCTTTCAAATGCAGTACGGTATGTTGAGCATACCTCTCCAGAAACTGTGCGAATGTCCTCGAAGGATCGACAACCTTTCTGGTGCGCCAACAATAGACGCAGGTAGAACGTTTCACCACACGTTGGGTGTACGTAGATAAGTCTCCCAATCGCCGGTGTTCTGTTTGTTATTCTACGTAGCCACGTCTTACTTGAGGCATCCCATCTATACTCTGATAAAAAGTCAACGTAAGTCAGATGTCGTCCACTCTCATCAATACAATTGTTGTAAAGCCATTCTGTTAAGTTAGTACGCCTTGATAACGGGTTTCTAACAATGTTTTCTAATTGGTCATTGTCCCTGAAAGTTACACCTTGCATTTCTTGCAAGTGAACAGCTAAAACTTGTACTGCAGGATTCCTTTGATGGATGTGGAAATCAAGAATTCTCCAAGCTGACTCATGTGGACATATGAATCTTCCGTCAACATAGTTTTTAATCTCGTCGATTTCAAACGTAGTGTCACCTTCAGTATCACCAGAAGAAGGACCTTTACTAATGTTAAAACGAATACGATCAGAGCCCTTTGATATGTACTTAAAGAGGTACTTTATCAACATGCTCCACCCGCAGTACTCTACATTTATGTGTGCTTGGAAGTGTAACAGTAGAGTACGGTTGTATGGGACAACGTACCTGTTATCAAGAGCAACGCCACCTTTGAGAACAGTATTCCCAGTCATCCATCTTTTGTAATGTGCATATCCATTCTCGTCAATCATACTACTCTGTTGATAAGCCTTTGGAAAGTTCTTAGAGCACTTACCGAATGACATACATGGCGAGTTGGGTCTAACAGTACCGCATGGTCCATGTATCATGAAGTCGGTAACAATCTTATGCAGTTCTGGGTCGATTACAGGATCTGGAATTTCTGCTGAAATATACTTATCAACGTGAGTAGCGTCAGTTATCTTATTAGTTTGGGCTACCCATAACAACAAATGACAGTGTGGTAGACCCCTCTTCTGAAATTCAATCGTGTATAAATCAGCGGTAACATTCCCAAATGGCCTGTTATTACGAAGAAAGTTCACAAATGAGACAACTTTCATATGGAAAACGCGAGCTATGATATCCGGACGGTCCTGCGCTTTAAGTACCGGATACCTAGTCAAATATCTATGAATTTCAGGCCAGTTAACGTTGCATGTAAAAGTGATGAAGTATTGAGGGTTTCCATGTACTCTACAAATCGCTAACGCATCCTGATAGTGCTTGTACATGTATCGTGGACCCCCCGTAAATGATGAAGGTAGAATAGTACGTTTCCATATATCGTGTCCCTTAGTATCACCACGGCGAATAGCATCATGTATGCCTTTCAATACGTCACTTCTTAGAGAACTTTGATTACGTCTGTAATATTCTAGCCTATTTTGATCTATACACACGTAGGCGTCAACCAAATATTGCTGGAATAGACGACCTCCTCGCAGCAACAATGTGTAGACGTTAAGACGATCGTGAAGTTGATAACTATAGAACATATTCATAGTCAGATTTTTGTCCTCTTTTCCGGAAACACCAGAAAGACGTAAGTCAGGAGACCAACCACTCTCACCGTAAATAAACAACAAAGGATATTGCAAAGCCATGTATAACGGATGAAGATTGCTTATTCGTTGAGGACCAGTAGCCTTATGCCGAATAACAATGTCATATCCATCAGAATTGGGATCCTGGTCAGTGACAATCGCACCAATGCAATCAGGACCAGGTCTATCATAAGACAAAGAATTATACGAATTGTACAAACGAATTGAAAACGAAGGCAAGTTAGACGAAAGAGTCAAATCTCTAGCATTTCTGAAAAGCCTCACCAGTTTATTACATCCCTCAAGAGCTGTAAGAATTGTAAAAACAACATCAACACTTAATCGTGAACGTGTAGCGCCATCAAAGAATCGAAGCCTGTTCACAATTTCGTTATCAGTATCATAGATATACATCTGTAAAAATCTGGGGGGTTCATTATTTATGGGACACAATGAACCCAACGAATGATAAACCTGGCCCTCAACCTTAAACACATATGGCGCAGACCCAGTATTAACAGATTCGTCTACTTTGCCACCGAAAGAAGTCATTGAGAACATAGAGTGATAAGCACGTATATTTGCTAGAAAGTCTGCTCGACCAAACAGATCAACGAAAACCGACAAAGGATGATTAGGAGGCGGAAGCTTCACACGTCCAGTTTTACAACATTGGTTATATCGAAGATGACAGGTCGTAGATGTTGCAACTATACGTTCATCAAACCAAAAAAAAAGCACCGCAATGCTCACAAACATTAGTACAGTCTCCATTGTCCAAATATAAGGAATGACCAGAAGAAGAAGAAGAAACGTCAACCAACGAAGAGACCCTAGTACGCTTACGTGATGATGACATCTTAGAATACAACTAAAAATATCATAACAGTAACACGACTATAGTATTAACCTCTAACATGTATGCATAAGCAAACGGGTGACCACAATAATAAGTATTAGCCTAAGAAGAGAGCCTGGTACGCTTGACATCTTAAAACACGACTAAAATTATCATAACAGCAAACACGATAATAGTATTAGCGTCTAACATGTATGCATATCCAGACGGAAAGCTAAGAAAAATTTTAGTAAACCACAAAAGAAACAAAGAAACTTTCAATAAGGCATAAAACATAAGTTCTTAAGACCTACCTTAAAAGTACAGTAACGAACTTTAGAGAATCTTCAAACGATCCAAGCCACCTAAAAAAAAGCAAAAGGTTAAAAAGTTGTCACCGACCTTTTTCTTTAATATAGAAAAGTATTAAGAGGAAAAGGAAGATTAAAGAGAAAGGGTAGGTGGCAAAGCCACCGACCTTTCTCTTTAATATTATCTAAATAGGTAAAAAATGAGGTTTCGACTTTCGTATATCCACCAACTCCTAGTTTTTTTTTTCTTTATGTACCAACGTAATCTCAACTAAAAAAGATACAAACCAAACCAAAAACAAAGCGAGTCTAAACTCTTAAGACAATCCTTCAGTCACGTTTTGCAATTAACACTGATGATAACAATAGTTGACGACCAACATCACATATTAACCCTGCTAAGTAACTTTTAACAAAATTGTAAATTGTGACCAACTGGCCTGTTAAAAGCATTCAATGAATGATTTGTTGTTCAGACCTTACTCTAACATTGTTGCATCATTACTATTAAACTACGCCAACATTATTGCAGTTTTTATATATGGCCGATTCACAACATCATAGCATCCGCAACAACAAACAAATAAGCCACCAGACATGTAACTATCAATAAAAATTTAATCAACGATGAAATGATTAAACCCCACTTCAGCACGTTAAATCCATATTCAACAATTGATCGACTTCAATTTTCCATACATTAGAAGGAACACGCTTGAGCCGGCCCTGGGCGTACCTTGTTTATATGGAGGTACTTTTATTGGGTCGGGCCACTGAAATAATTTGGTCATAGATAGATACAACTAATGGTAAAAAAAAAAAAAAAAAAGAAACAAATATTGTGACGGTGACCACAAAAACAAAGGTAGTTCAGTTGTAGAATGAGTAAACCCACTATAAAAACTCACTATCTTGTTGCATCTAGGGTTGGGGCAAACTCAAAAAACTCTTCAATCTTCCATCACTCACCTCCTTCACAACACCACTTCCTTTCAGATCCTCTTCATCTTTCTGTACATACTCACAAACCCATTCATATATCCACAAATCTTGCATAAAAATCTCCACTTTATCATGTGGAGAAGCGTCTTTAACCGAGCTTCAATCAAAAACCTAAAAGGGTTTGCTGACAAATCTTGTTTTAAACACACCCAATTTCGTCCAAATCTTGCAAAATCTACACAATTTGAGCTGACCCACAACCGAAATTATTCAAATTTCGAATAGGGTATTCGTCAAATCAACATATTTGATAATCCAAATTTGAAAAATTTAGGGAATGTTTTAACTGCTACTACTACGCTTTGTTCTCCAGTCATCATTCATATTGGATCCTCCATCTATGTAATATCATCCTACTCGTACTACGTGATTCCAACGATATACCATCACTAAGTAACGATGATGATATTATATCTCAGGGACGAATTGTCAGAACAAACCAAAACAAACAAATACACTTTGATTTTGTAATATATTTTAAAAAGACCGGAGGAAAAGGGTTGGTGCCAGCAGCAATTAATCTTTTATAAAAGAGAAAACTAAATAAATGCAGTAATGAACACCTACCTTGTGATCGATTGAGAGGGGGCTTCAATTCCTTAGGGTTAAAAACACAGGAAGAAAAGAGTTGTTGGCAAAAGATTTAAAAGAGAAAGGGTAGTAGGTGGGTTTGCCACCGACCTTTCTCTTTGTTATTATATAAATTGGGTCATGTGCAAGGCACATGTGAGGACAATTCTTGCACATGACCCAATTTAGTCATTTCTCCTTTTATATTAAATATGTCTCTTAGATAAGTAAATAAAAAATATACATAAAAATCCTAAAACATTTCTCTCTCTAAACACCATCTCTCTCAACTCTCTTTGTCCCTCGCTCTCTAAACACAGATCTTCTTCTCCGATGAACCACCACCCTACCAACTGAACCGATCCAACCTTTCTTCCTCGCTTACACACTTCAACAACTCCTTTAATCTCCTAAATAGTTTTACCGACCAAATCTTTCTTCCTCGCTTACCACCCTAACAAAACCTGCAACTCGATCTAGATGAAAAACGAAAACAAACCTGCAACTTCTTCTCGAGAACTTACAAGTATTTTTCTTCCTCCCAAACAAAACATAACTAATTATATGCTTGGACTACAAATCAACTTATTTAAATTATCTTTCATAATCCAATAATAAATAGATTAGTCAAACATCGTAGAACCGATTAATGACTCTAACCGGCGCCACCGACCCAACCTGACATGGTGAGTTTATCTATGTGATTATTGAGTTTATCTGTCCTGTATCAATTACAAATTTTACAGTGGTTAGAGTCCAAACAAGCAATTAATAAAATTAATATTACTAGCAATAAACAATATTATAGCAAGTGATACATCACATAAGAACCCTATCCACCCAATATATATTAAAACAGAACCAATATTTACTGTACCAAAAATTAACCACCAAATAACAATAATAAACATTAATCAACAACTACTCCACTTGAAAAACTAATCGTCGGCAACCACTAAAATCCGAACCACGGCGTCGCTGAAATTCGATAAACTCCTCCGCCGAACTTACTGGTATGAGTTACAGGTTTCCGATCTGTTATTCCGACGACGGGAAAACTTTGTTGTAGCTCCAGATTTAATTTAGATCTAAGTATACAAAAATGATTTGGTTTGAACAAACCTACTTTAGAGTTTGTGGCGTGTAAATGAAGAATGCAGATGAAAGTTTAAGGGCTTTTGTTTGTTGTGTTGAAGATCAATGTTCAAATTGTTGTGTTGATTGGAACTCAGAAGTTTTAACGGTGACAAGATGTTGTGTATTTGCATAGAACGAAAATAAAAATGATTTTTATAAAAAGAACATATAGAAGAAGAAAGAGAGGTGGTATGTAGATGGTGGGTTGTAAGCAGTGGTGGACTTATGAATTTTTCCATGAGGGTGTGGAACATTTTTAAAAATTTTAAGCCCCTAGGTATATAAGTAAAAAAATCGGTTCGTATCGGGTCGGTTCGGGCCGTGTCGGGTCATGTAAAACAAAAGAATCACGGCATAACGCCCCTACTCATGGTTCCTATCACAAAGAAATTGATCCATAAGTTCATCGCTCCATAACATAATGTTTCAATTTTAATTTTCAACCCTAGAAATCGTGTGTAATCACCCTAAAAATCATCTAAACAACATAATCACCCTAAAAATCATCTAAACAACCATAAACAACGTCAAAACACATGAAATTTCAACCTATTTAAGAATTTTGTTACCCTTTGGTGTCGGACAGCGGTGGTTCGCGGCTCCTGATGACATGCTGTTGTGTTCGATGATCGCTGGCAGGAGACGACCCAAGAGAGGGAGGGCGGGAGGAATTCTAAGGGACTATTGGGCTTATTTTAACTATTATAGTTTTAACTTAGGTTGAGATTGGTTAATGGGCTAGTAATTAGTGGGCTAATTATGTTTAATGAAATAGTGGGTTAAGGTATTGGGTATTTGGGTTAAGTTGGGCAGTATAAGTTTATATAAATTAGGTAGTTTTTTTTTTTAATTAGAGTTTACTAAAAAAATTTAAAATATAAATCGATAACATTTTTTACCTAAGGTGTGTGGACGAAAAATTCCAAAGGGTGCGGATGAAAAAATCCAAGGGGTACGGACGAAAAAATCCAAGGGGTGCGGACGGGATTCTCAACGGAAAATAACACTAATTTTTTTTCCCGGGGGTGCGCCCGCCCACCTTGGGCTAGGGGTAAGTCCGCCCATGGTTGTAAGTTTAATGTATATATTTTATTTTTTACAATATAGTCCCTACATATATAAGTTATTTACATGATGTTCCCTTGAAATGTTAAATTACAAGAATACCCTAATGTGCAAGGCACATGATCATACTTAACCAGAAAAATTAACTGAGTTAGCGTTGAAGGACATAACATGCAACATATTGAAACATTAAGCAAAAAAACTTATCAATTTAAAAGAAAAATGACACTGTCTGAAATTAGGTATAAAGATAAAAGACAAAACTTGCAATTCACTCTAAATGGTTTATAAATGTTTTATGTGATGTTTTGCGAAGATTGGTCCTTGAAAGATTTAAGTGCAAACTCACTGGAGAAAGCTAACCATTTTAGCTTGTACGTCGGAAGAGAAGGTCTGCTTCAATAAAAAAATGCTAAGGGATGAGAGATAAAGGGTTTCTTTAAGCTATTATATGAAAAGAGGACAAAATAAGGCATTTGATTTTTATGAGGTTGAAGAATTAGTAATATGTGACTGTTTGGTGAGTTTGGTTGAATGTTTGAGTTTAAATTAAGTTAGTTTTAATAACCACGTCGTGTTTTTTAAGGGTTATTTTATACCATACCATCATCGCACCCAACAGCATAATCTAGCCATTCATAAAGTATTAAAGTGAGGGGCATCTTCTTAACGTATTTGTTAGGGGGTGTCAATATCATCGAGTTTTACGGGTTGATGTACTTCGGATTGAATTGCTCAACCCGAACATGACCTGTATTTTTGTTCACTTCAAATATGTGATTCACAAATTTCTTCATCTATTAAATATAAGCAATACATGATTTATATATTTTATTCTCTGTACATATTTTAAAATTCAAATCATTGTATTTTAGAAAGTTAATATTGTATAATGAGAATGATTCAAGCTTTTCAATCAATAATATCTCGTGCATTATTTTCTTATATGGTATCAAGAGCCTAATCACTCTTGCGAGTTCTTCTTCATTGATCCAGATTCTTTTTTTCCTCTGTTCTCATACACCATGAGTTCTTCCATCATCCATCTCACAGCTTCCAGCCATTTCCCAATCAAACTCACTTCAAACAATTTTCCATCTTGGAGAAAGCAGGTTCTCTCCACCCTCATTGGGCTGGAACTCGACCACCACATTGTCGGAAAAACCGACCCACCACCGAAAACTATAACCGCCGGCGACACAACCAAAACAAACCCAACATATCTTCCTTGGTTTCGTCAGGACCAAATGATTATTAGTGCCCTCCTCGGCAGCCTTTCTGATCAAATTCAACCCGTTGTCTCATCCGCAGAGAAGCCCATCAAGCATGGAACATACTAAACTCAACCTTTGCAAGTGGCTCGCGATCACGTATCATCTCTCTCAAATCAAAACTAGCCAAAAACCCAAAAGGATCACGATCCATTACTAAGTTCTTACATGAGATGAAATCCATCTCTGATGAACTTGCCATCGCTCAAAACCCCATGACTGAGGAAGATCTGGTAGTCCATGTCATGAATCAACTAGGCGATGATTATGTTAACATAGTGGCAGCCTTAAAAACCCGCGATACTACTATCTCCTTCCCGGAACTATTTGACAAACTTGTCGACCATGAACGCACCTTCAAGGAACTCACCGCAGATCCACTGATCACCACAGTTAACCACACACAACGACAACCGTCGCGTACCTCCAACAGATCCAGTCTCTACCCGCGCTCCAACAGATCCGTCAACAACCGTCCTTCCTGGTCATCTCGTTCTCCAGCTACGAGTCCTCGTCAACCCCGTAACAATCTCTATTGTCACTATTGTAACATTCCTGGACACGAAACAAAAGACTGCCGCAGGCTCGGTCATTTTTTACGGGACTATAACTATCCGGTTCAAGGCATTCAAGTCACGCCTCATGTGGTGAACTTTACCTCACCCCAGCCAACTGTTACAAATCCCAGTTGGATGTGGGACACTGGCGCCTCAAGTCACACTGCACCAAATCAGAACTCTGTGCCGGTTCTTTCCGAATACGGTGGCCCGGATGAGATCGCCCTAGGTGATGGTAAAACTCTTCCCATAACTCATATTGGTCAATCCACTATTCACACAAACTCACGACCACTTGTCTTACATGATGTTTTAATTGTTCCAAACTTACAAAATCATCTTATTTCCGTTGCTAAAATTTGTCGCACTAATCGTGTTTCCGTTGAATTTTTTCCATATCACTTCTTGGTTAAGGACCTACGCACGGGGCGCATCTCATGCGGGGAGCGAACGTTAACGACGTTTACTACGGACCAACAACTTCGTCTCCTCAAGTCAACGCTTCCACAAATACAGGATCTCTACTCGCGTGGCACCATATCCTTGGACACCCTTCGTTCCAAGTGTTCAAGTCTATAATCACTAGATTAGGACTTCATTGTAATAAAGTGTCACCCGAGTCGTTTCATTGTAAATCCTGTTCACTTAATAAAAGCCATAAAATGCCATTTGGTAAAAATTCATTTGTGACAAACAAACCCCTACAACTCGTTTATTCGGATGTTTGGGGACCGGTTCAAACTTCAATTGATGGGTTCAAGTACTATGTTATCTTTGTTGATTATTACTCCAAATATATTTGGTTATACCCCATAAAACGTAAATCGGATGTGGCTACATTATTCCCTCAATTCAAAACTTTAGTTGAAAATTTTTTCAAAACACCTTTAATCGCATTATTTACGGATAACGGGGGCGAATATATTGGACTAAAATCATATCTCACTTCCCAAGGCATTTCGCATTACACAACACCTCCCCATACACCTGAACAAAATGGTGTCGCCGAGCGCCGCCATCGACATGTTGTCGAAACCGGTCTTGCTTTACTTCATTATGCCCATCTTCCCCAAACCTTTTGGTCGCATGCCTTCCAAACCGCCACGTATCTTATCAATCGTCTTCCCACCTCCGTTCTACAAAACAAGTCACTGTATGATGTCTTGTTCAACACTCCACCTACCTATTCTAAACTTAAACCCTTCGGATGCCTATGCTACCCATGGCTTCGACCATATACCAGTTCTAAACTTCAACCGCGTTCAAAAACTTGCATCTTTCTTGGTTACTCATCACCCGAGTCGGCATATAAGTGTTTTGACCCAGTCACAGAAAAACTCTATCACTCACGACATGTTGAGTTCATATCCCACATTTTTCCTTTTCAAAATAAAACATCACCATCCACTGTCCCTACTTTTGACTGCTTTTTAAATACACAAAAATTCACTACCACCAATATTCCTTGGAATCCTACACCCAACTCACACCCTACATCCAATCCTCCATCACGTGCCTCCCATAACACACATTTCCCACCACCTTTTCTCTCTCCTCAATCTTCCTTACTCATCCAACCATCCAACACCTCCCCAACATCTTTTTGTCATCCGTCATTTCCTCAGACGTCCACCCAACTCCAAAATCACTCATCGACCTCGCCTTCCACCACCATCTCGACACCCGCCACCACCTCTCCCTCCACTTCGACACCCGCCACCACCTCTTCCTCCACTTCGACACCCGCCATATCCACTCCAAACACTCCTGTCGTGACACCAACCACCAACGCGTGAACTAGTCCCGTACCACCACCCCAAATGACGGTCGACACAACACCCATATCCACACATGCAACTCCTTCACGACGCCAACCGAAACCTAACCCAAAATACTACAACTCCAACTTTGTTAACTCAACAACTCTTCATCCACTTCCCACCTCCCTTGAACCTTCAACTCACACTCAAGCTATGAAGGATCCTACATGGCGACAAGCTATGGATCTTGAATACAATGCCCTTCTTCAAAACCAAATGTGGGAGCTCGTACCTCGCACCACTCAAACCCCAATCGGGTGCAAATGGGTATTTCGGATCAAACGAAAACCCGATGGTACGATTGAAAAGTACAAAGCACGACTTGTCGCTAAGGGTTTTCATCAACAATTTGGCAAGGATTATTTTGACACGTTTAGTCCGGTCACCAAACCGGTCACTATTCGCACTGTTTTATCGATTGCTCTATTACAACAATGGTCCCTACGTCAGCTTGATGTAAATAATGCGTTCCTTCATGGCACTCTTCATGAAGACGTATTCATGATCCAACCTCCCGGCTTCACCAATTCAGAATTTCCAAATCATATTTGCAAGCTTAAAAAATCACTCTATGGTCTTAAACAAGCCCCCCGGGCATGGTACAATGAGTTAACTTCCTTTCTTCTCACATTTGGTTTTAAAAAATCCTTGTCTGATGCCTCTCTTTTTGTATACAACAAGGATAGCATCACTTGCTATTTTCTTGTTTATGTCGATGACATTGTTCTCACGGGAAACAATGATCAGTTTCTAGATCGCTTTGTTCTAGCTCCAGGTAACAAATTCTCAATCAAAGATCTCGGTGATCTTCATCACTTTCTTGGCATTGAAGTTATTCCCACACCTCAAGGTATATTTCTTTCGCAACATCGTCATATCCAAGATATTCTTACCACCTTTAAAATGGATGGTGCTAAAGATGTTCTAACTCATCTCAGTGTCTCAGATTCTCTTTCACCCACGGACTCCTCACCGTCGGTTGATCCTACACCCTATCGCCAACTAGTTGGCACCTTACAATATCTTGCCTTTACCCGCCCCGACATCTCATTTGCCGTTAACAAGCTCTCTCAATTCATGCATAATCCAAAACAATCACATTGGCAAAGTCTCAAACGGGTTCTCCGCTATTTAAAAGGAACGGTACACTATGGTCTATTTTTAAATCGCAAATCATCCCTTGATATACATGCCTTTTCGGACTCAAATTAGGGAGGAATTAACGATGGGGGTCGATCTACAACAGCTTACTTGATATATCTTGGTTCTAATATCATCTCTTGGAGATCATCAAGACAAAAGACGGTGTCTCGTTCCTCTACCGAAGCAGAGTATAAAGCCATTGCAAATGCGGCGGCAGAAATCTCATGGGTTCAAAATTTACTAAGTGAGCTAGGTCATCCGTGCAAACGCACCCCCGCATTACTTTGTGATAACACTGGCGCTACATACCTATGTGCGAATCCAGTTTACCATTCTCGTATGAAACATGTAGCATTGGATTATCATTTTGTAAGAGAACAAGTGAATGCTGGTCAATTAAAAGTCTTACACGTAAGCTCCAAATACCAACTTGCGGACGCTCTAACTAAACCACTACCGAGGTTGTCGTTTCTATCTCTTCGTTCTAAGATCGGAGTCTCCAACGGATCCTCCATCTTGCGGGGGCGTATTAGCAATACATGATTTATATATTTTATTCTCTGTACATATTTTAAAATTCAAATCATTGTATTTTAGGAAGTCAATATTGTTGTAACTATCCCTCAATTATCTCCTTGATTTCTGTGTATATCTCCTTTAAATACTATTGTATAATGAGAATGATTCAAGCTTTTCAATCAATAATATCTCGTGCATTATTTTCCTATATTAAATGTGTTAGATGAGCCAGTTACACGAGTTTAAATGTGTGAAGACTAACAAATAACAACAGAAATAGTGACAAAACAGTGACAAAATCTTATTAACCCAAACTAAAAACAATTCCCCCAAGAAACCCTAGATCTTACAAAATGTAAGATCACAAATGATACAAAGTTCTGCGATCAACTGATAAACACAATCAGTTGATCACCATACAAATACAAACAATCTAACAATAACAATTGAGTGAGATCAACAACACAATCTTTTCGAACAAACCCTAACAACTAGAGAAAGAAAGTGTAACATACTAAAGATGAGAGAATGATCCAGAAACCCTAAAGAGCTTGTTTATGTATCAGCTCTCAATCATGTTTCACATACACCCTTCAATCTTGACCACTTTTCATTGCAGTCCTTGTACATTTAACCATTAGTCCCTTAACAATATAACCCGCACACTTTTGACTTCCACAAATATCACACGTTAACAAGTCATGTAACAAACATATAAAAGACTTATATTATTTCAACACTCCCCATTCGTTTATGTGTTTGAACATGTTAACCAAACCCAGTTTTTTCACAAATTGCCTCATGTTGAGACACAGAAAGACCCTTAGTAAAAATGTCAAAAACAACCTTTTCAGGACTTATAACACCAGCTGACACCTTTTCTCTCAAAAGTGTAGATCAATTTTAAAATGTTTCGTCCTTTCATGAAATATAGGATTAGCAGCTCTTGAGATGGTTGCTTCAATATCACATAATAATCTAACGGGTAAATTACACTTTATACCTAGTTCCCTTTAACACATTCATGATCCACATTAGTTCATAGGTTATAGAGCACATAGCTCTATATTCTGCTTCACTAGTGGACCTTGACACAACATTTGCTTCTTACTCTTCAAGGATATTAAGTGTGACAACTGTGCCTACAGTTATCACTAACAAATCCCAAACAATTTCATAAGCAATAAAACCTGGTGTTTTATTTATTGGATTGTGTAATTATTTATGATATTTGCCGCACCGTCCAAAGCAGATTGTGACTATACTGGAAAACGGAGAAAAAGATATAACTTTGGATGTTAAGCCTCCACGGTGTTTGAAGAATATGCCACTTCGTGCTATGGAACAAGATTTCCATGAAGAGTTTCAAGGTTGGTTATACAATCCTAGCACAGCGGAAGCAGTAATTTCTTTGTTTGATAAGTCTAAAGGGGAATCAAGGAGAATCTGCATACTAGACCCGATGTGGCTAGTAAATTGTTCGAAGAATGACATTGATTGCTTGTTCTACAACAAGATTGTCTACGAAAAGGCTGACAAAGTTCAAGCAATGCAATACCAAAAGATCGTGGATGTGTGCTTTGCTCAAGACATCAACTCCGGCAGGTATTGGAAGTCTAATTGGAGAGACTTGGAGATTGATGAATTTCTGAAAAAGTACAAGCGAGAGCAAAGATTCAAGGCTATATCTGAGAAAGCTGCAAAGATGGGAAAGTTCAAATGGATGAGACCTGTCGGGTGTCGAATCCAGCAAATAAATATAAAATAAACCTACTTGACACCCTAAAAATAGTATGAATGGAAGTCAGGTTCGTGTCCACAGGGATACAAATTAACGAATTATGCCAAAACGTTTTAGACACAGATACAGTTGTTTTGAAAGGGGGGGTTTTTAGTTTAACTAAAATGTAAAAACAATTTATAATTTTTAGATTAAAAATAAAAGCTAATTAAAGTGGTTGGAAAATTCAGAAGTTAAAAACTAATTTCAACACCAAGGCAATTTCTTGATTCGGTTCGACTTACGATTATTAACGGTCACGGTGCAATGATCCTTCTTAAATAATAGTTTGTATTAATACTAGATGTCACGCAGTTCGGACATCCACTCCATCTAATGTCTAACCA
Organism: Helianthus tuberosus; assembly: GCA_030545235.1. Classification (NCBI taxonomy): domain Eukaryota; kingdom Viridiplantae; phylum Streptophyta; class Magnoliopsida; order Asterales; family Asteraceae; genus Helianthus; species Helianthus tuberosus. The sequence continues at coordinate 153,071,394 of CM060364.1, read as the reverse complement.
AACGTCGTTCGTTGATTAGAGCCAACCCGCTACTCTAAACTCACACCGTTCGGATTTTAGCGTGCGGGTTGCGTGATAGAAGTATCGATTATAATCAAACACTCACGCCGTTCGGAGTGTTTAATTATATTATATTATTCTATAACAATTTGGGTTCATAGACAAACTCAAATTATTATTTTGTTCCTAGTCTCAAAAATTAAAACTTTATTAGGGTTCTAAAAATTGATTGAACTTTATTAGAAAAATTAATAAGTTGATCAGGTTTATTAACAATCTAATATTTTCCGAATCGAATCCGTATAAAAACAAGAATCACACAAATAAACCACTAAAATAATCGGATCTAACATAACCGTTTCACATAAGGTTGTAAACCAAATCAAAGAAAATAAACCCTAATGTTGAAGCTATAAAAGACCAGCCGGACATGATGGCTATAACAAACACTTCAAATATGAAACAAAACATCCAATAAATTAAAACTTAGGAAAAACCAACTAATAATGTTCTAGAACACCAAAGAAGAAAAATGCCCCTTTTTGTTTTTGACTTGCAGCCGTCGTTCACAGATTGTCCCCTGGTCTTGCAAAATTTTCGTCTAGGTTGTTTTTTTATGATGATACTTTATCTCTTCTTCTTGTTGTTGGCAGCCCATATTGCTTAGCCCAATTATAATTGTCCTTCCTTTCTCTCTCGTGGTCAACCCATATAGACTTATTAATTCCATACCTCTAAAATTCAGCCTACAAAAATCTTTATTTGTTGCAACACAATGACCACTTTATATTTCTTGACTTTGCACCAGAATAGTCCAGCCATTTAATTCACATGTTGAATGAGTTATCTTCATTAATAAACACCTTCTTTTTAGATGAACTCCTCAAGTTCTTTCAGAATTTCAAGTTCTTTCAGAAATCCATTGTAATCCTTAGCAATTACTCCACACCTACAAAATCAACCAAAAAAAACCAAAGTAGAGTCCATTCCACAAAAACAAGTGTTTCGCAAAATAATGAGGTATGGCTATGAAACATGCATGAAATGTGATGAAATTTCCATATTAATATGCTATAAAAAGGTGCCTAAAAATGCAACTAACAAATCTCCCCAAGCTTAAAGCTTTCCTTGTCCTCAAGGAAGTCAAGAATAAGAATAAACTGAGAAATAAACGCGAAAAATAATGCATATATGTATGCTTAATATTTTTTTCTAACTCGCTTCTTTTATTCCGGAAAACAAACTTGTAATGAGATCACATCCAACATTGTCAACTCTTGTTACGTTCATTCGAACCCGGGAAATACTAACACGACTGTAGATATTTTGTGTCCCTTTAAACTCAAACCCGCTTATTTACAACCAAATGCTTTCTGCTTAATAATATACAAACTTACCAACATGGTTCAATCGTCCCCACGCCAAACACCTATGGCAATATCTACCCAACCTCACGACTTTTTGAAGATTTCCAAAACCACACTTGATGCGACCATGCACCCAAATCATGACACGATAGTTATTATCTTTTTTTTCCGTTTTTCAAGGGGTCGGGACTTTTCTCCCTAATTTGCTCAAATATTTTTTTTTTCAATTTCGATTTTGATTTTTTTTTTCAAATTTTTGGCATACATTGTGCTCTTTTACCCCTTCCTTTTTCTCTTTTTTAAACTATAATAACCTATGAGGTCAATTTTTCACCTCTTTATTTTTTTTCTCAATGAAATTACGGAGGTGTCATGATATGGGGAACATGGTGTGTGATAGAGGATATGCAACTCAACCGATTTTTGGCCGGGATCAATTTTTGACCACAAGCATCAAGATGGGAAACTAAACACATATATAATTAAGGTTATTGCATACAACATTGGCGTTCCTAAGTTAGGGCCGAGCCTATCAACACATCCCAAATTATCTATGTTTTCTTCCCCAAAATTACCATTTCACGCATAAGCTTTGACATGCCAGAAATCATATCATTTCTCATTTTTTCACAAATCATTCTTAGCATAACAGAAACGGTTTTTTTTTTGTTTTTTTTAAATCTTTTAATGCACGTATATACACCCTAAATGCAATGAACATGAAAAATGCAACTATATGCAACTATTTACAAACTAAGTGATGCATGCTAAAATTGAAAACATAAAAATTACCTCTAACCTCCCCAAGCTTAAGATATAGCATCGTCCTCGAGGCTCGGAGAAATATGTGGAAGGTGTCTACGAAGGCGGCAGAGGTGGTGGAGGTCCAAGTCGACCTATATGATCACGGAGAGAGCCAACGGTGCGACCCTTCTACATAAGACAAAGTTGTGCTCGCTAATTGGTAAGCTCACCAAGAATGTGGTTCACGTCAACTCGTAAGCTGGTGAGCTCAGTATACTAGCAGTGACATGAGCCATGTACTCCTGTTAGTCGTCGGTGGTGATGGCGAGCTGTTTCTGTGTGTCTCTTCATTATGAGTATGTCAACAACCATTAAAATTATATATCAGCCAAATCTTTTCAATTCCCTGTTGAATGATTCAAAACAGTCGTGATATGCAACTCAAATCTAAATAAACTCAAGAGGTCCACAATCAAGTAGGACAAAATCAATGCATTATCACTTCAGATGCAATTTAAAGCCAATTCAGTAAGTGTAATTATGCCTTATTCAAATGAGACACAACAAATAAATACCAATTTCAATTCCATGTATTTAACCACTAAGATAGAATTTCGACTCACGCTTGGTTGATTTTATTAAAAAGTATGAAATTGAGACATAACAATGCCGGTTAACGGAGAGTAAAATTGGTGACGGAACAGGTGTCGGCATCTTGAGGTCGGCAAGACACAGTGAAGGCAGTCGGTGATGGTAGGTGGCTGCCGGGTTAGCACTGGAGAAAGGAAGGGGAGCAGAAGCAGACCCCTCGAAGTCGGGTCTCTCGAGGTATGGGTAGAAAGATAGAAGAAAAACAGAGACGTACCTGAAGACGATGACCGGCGATGATGACTGTGAAGACGATGACGGCTGAAAAGGGATGAAGACGCGCGACGAAACCAGCGACGGGGGTGACGAGTCCGGTATGTGGTGGGACGGAGTGGGTGGCGGTTCAGGGGGAAGATGAGAGCGGAGAAGATGGTTCAGGGGTCCGGCAGTTGAGGGTGAAGGGGATGATGGGTTATGGACAGTGGCGGACCCAGGAATTTTTTCATGGGGTGCGGAACATTTTTAAAAATTTTAGGCCCCAAGGTATATAAATAAAAAATCGGGTTGGTTCGGGTCGAGTCGGGTCATGTAAAACACATCAGTGATTGGACTCAATCATAACTTATAACTTATAAGTCATAACTCGTAAGTCTTCAAATATATAATGTTTCTAATCCATACTCAATAGTAAAAGAACTATACAATACAATTCTATATCTTAGTTGGTAATTAAAACTAATAAGGTAACATATCTTGAATTTTTTAAACTTCATTTTAGTACTTGTAAAAACGTTCCTTTATGTATTTTCACCTTACTTTGAATCCTCTCGAATGCTAAACAAATAATAATTGGTGTAAAACCATGCCAACTAGCACCAATGCTATACCATTGTCAGCGACTACCAACACTGGAAAAGCTCGTAACAAAATAAATAAAAAAGGAAAAAATAAAACCGAACGCAAAGCAAACGTAAAATCAGTGAACCACACACACCCGTTGCGGCGTGTTAATGCAAAGAAATTAGTCTGAAATGTAAAACATAGAAAAAATAACTAAGCTGATCTAAAGTTGCGACGAACATGTCAAACGAGAATAAATACACGCCTTGCGGCGGACATGTCAAACGAGAAAAAAAATAGACAAAAATAACGTTGAACCCCACTCGCACGTTGCGCCGTGTTAATTCACAAAATTTAGAACGAAACGTAAAACAAAAAACTTGTGAAATATGAAAGTATGGGAGATCAACGTTGAAAGTAAACATATTTGGGTTAAACTCCAAAAAAAAAAAATGAAAAGCTTTAGATTAAAAGTAAAAATAAAATCAAAGAGGTTAAATTGTAAAAGATGAGAAGTTTTGGGTTAGAAGTGAAAATTAATTTTTTTAAACCCCTTAAGCATAGGGTACAACGCTATGAAGCACATAAAAAATTATAAATTAATAGTATGAAATTAAAATGTCGGTTACATTTTTATATTTAATAAATATGTTTTTTCTTCATATTTTACGATAATATCATTAAATAATCAAAAATATAAAATAATACAGAATTACTTGTTCTTATAACCTTAATGTTCAAGTAACATAACCGAATTTTTATTAGATATTAGATATATTTATATTCATTCAAGAGATATTAATAATTTATTAGATATTAGATATGTTAATAATATTATTATTGATTAATATTTAATTAGTATTTAATAAGTTGAAGGAGAAAATGCCATATGACATTAATTGGAGTCTTTTATTAATATTTAGATTAATATACGGTAAACAAGATATAGATAAAGAGTTCAAAATACAAATAATAAATAATCCTACTAATAATTTTGGTGTACTTTTTACTGGTATAATGAGTGGGTCCATATTAAAAACCAAAATAATAAAAAATACAAAAGTCATCACCTTCTTGGCTTCTTTCCCTTTCTTCTTCATTTACACAAACAAAGCACCGACAGTTACCCCATCTCTGCAATTTTTTTTCCGGTGAACACTTTTTGTTCTTTTTCATTTTCTTTTGTTTCACATCTTTAGGTCCAAGCCCAAGGGGTGCGGACAGAAAATTCCATGGGGTGCGTACGAAAAATTCCAAAGGGTGCGGACGAGATTTTCGACGGAACTTAGCACTAAATTTTTTTTTTCCTGGGGGTGCGCTCGCCCACCTTGGGCTGGACTTAGGTCAGCCCCTGGTTATGGATAAGGGTGGCGACAAATGACGGAGTAAGAGAATTTTGGAGATGGAGTCTGGTATTTGGTTGAGAGAAAAGAGGAGGTGACGAAGGTTTTGTTTTGTTTTACTATTATTATTATTATTATTATTATTATTATTATTATTATTATTATTATTATTATTATTTATATAGCTTGAAACCACCTAAACTCCATTTATTCACAGAAGGTTCACCCGGCCGGGTGAAGGGTTTGACACGCCCGTGTCAAGGTTCTGAATAATTTAAATAAATTTTAACACGGCCGGGTCAAGGTTCTGAAATAAAAACTCACTTTCACACGGCCGGGCCATTTTTTTTTAAATATCCAACACGGCCGGGTTAAACTTTTAACTAATTTTTTTTTTGTTTTTATAAATTTTTTGTGTTTTTTTATGGAACTAAAATAAAAGAGAACAATACGAAATCACGGGTTGCCTCCCGCGAAGCGCCTTTCTTTCTCGTCTTTGGCTAGACTTGGACCCTGTTTTGTTAATCTGGAGCTTGCTCCATACACGGAAGAAGCTTTTGGATAATACTTGGTAATTTCATTTTTGATGCTCTTTCCTTTGCTTTCTTCTGCGGGTCCATGAGGATCGTGACATCCCTTAGATTCTCCCCAAGCTTGAACTTTTCAGTAAGTTCTTTTGTCGATGCTTCATCAATACTTCCATTTGACACTAATGCTGGAACATCTTGTTTAGACAACTCAAAACTTTCATCAGTTAGTGGTTCAATGACATCTATATAATTCAAAAGACGAAACATCACTAGGATAACGCATCGCATCATCTATGCTGAAATTGATTACCTCCCCATCAAATTCCATAGAAAGAGTGCCATTATAAACATCAATTTTAGTCCTTGTGGTTTTTAAAAATGGTCTTCCTAATAATATGGAACTTGAATTTGGGGCTTCGTCACCCTCCATGTCTAGCACATACAAATCAGCTGAAAAGACTAATTCATTCACTTATACCAATATATCTTCTAATACACCTTTTGGGCGTACTATGGATCGATCGGCCAATTGAATTGTAACACCCCGTGTTTTCACAAGTCAATGTCAAAGTCAACGACCGATTTCGCGCAACTTGACTGGTAGTAGATTTCTTTTATTGTAACTATTATGTGGAGTAAGTGTCTATAAATGTAATAAATCGACGTATGCTAATCGCTATTCAATCGACCAACGACTGTGAACTATAGGAAGTAACAATGCGATAAAGTTAATTAATCAATAATCAAGCTATGCTAATCAAATCGACAACGAATCGCAACACGAGCTACGTATTTTACTTGTTGTTTATACATGTGTGTGTGCCTTACGTGTTATCTGTGCATGTTTATTTATGCTGTGGAAATCAAGCGAACTCAATCAAAACTCGAAATCGAACTCGAACTCGAATCACAATCGGACTATGATAGTTAGTGGAGAAGAGATTATGCGAGATGTGAGTGTTTGGGACTAAAAGTAATTTGACTAGGAAACTCTATCGTGTCAAACCGATCGCCATCGAAATCGAAACGCCAAAAATCGTTGCGTCAGACCATTGAACCAAGTGCCATCTGGCCGGATAGCCATCCTACCGGATAGCCACAACATCGCAGATCAGGAGTAATCCGACCAGGATGTCATCCGACCGGATCGTCATCCGGGCGGTACGTCATCCGATCGGATCACCCTTTCCTCTTTTGGCACTCTATAAATACTCCTATCATTGTCATTCTTTCCACTTTTGGAAACCTTCTGTCCGAACAACTCGTGCTCCCCACATTTTCTTCGATTTCCCTCGATCAAGGTAAGATCTCATCCTAAATCTTGTACTTTCTTGATCTACACACACTCCTACACATTTCTATCTTTTAAATCTTAACTTTTAACCGTGAAATCACTCGATTTCGGGTGTTCTAGGATGATGTCATCATGTGTTCTTCAAGAACTCCATGTTTTGACCTCAATCCACCAAGAACAACTTAGATCTAACCGATTTCCACAAAGATCTTGTAAAGATCTCGACACGAGTGTGGTGAAAGAGGATTGAAAGATGGTTTTTAACTTTTTTTCAACTCTTTTGCACTCAATGTACTCAAAGCCGATAAGATCCGACCTTGATTTAGTCTTCTACTCGATTGTAGTGTTGTACTAGCTCAAGATCCAGATCCTACTCACGAGACTACCGATTTCGGGTTAAACAAGAACAACCGTCTAGAGCCGGTAATTGACCGAACTAGGGTGATTCCTGATCGGTTTAGTCACCTGGGTCAAAACGGGGGTTCTATTGGTTAACACGTTGTCAAGATGTCTCGACATAACGACAAACCATAAAAATGACCAAGTGCAGAACGAGCGAAACAGTTGGAACGGATTGCTGTCCGACCGGATTGCTGTCCGATCGGATAGGTCGTCCGAACGGATTGTCACCCGAACGGGTCACACTTGGGTCCCACTTTAAACAACCTTAACTGAAGTTTGAGTATTGAACGAATTGCAATCCGACCGGACGACCATCTGGTTGGATTACTCTTCGGATCATGAGATACTAAGACTTCGAGGACTTAAACAATTCTCAACATGTTCAACAGCAGGGTTGCCACCCGATCGGATGGACATCCGACCGAGTGACTCTTCTGATGTGAACTTGTTCTTTTCATCAAGTCGCCGTCCGACCGGACCACCGTCCGACCGGACCACCGTCCGACCGGATGACCATCCGAATGGATTGTCATCCGTACGACCGACTTGAAAGATAGAGATACTTCAATGTTTTCAAAATACTACTACGAAAACTTCAAAAGTCAAGCCATCATACACAAACACATCCTTCCTTATAGGAAGAAACAATCCACTCGAATAGTCATCCGTTCGGATAAGCTATCCGACCGGATGACCATCCGAACGGATTATCATCCACACGGATTGCTGTCCGCTCGGATTACCATCCGAACGAACCACCATCCGATCCATCTTCACTTTGTATCGTTTTACGTGTTCCTTATCGTTATGCTATCGAATCTATTCAGGCTAACCTTACTCGTTAAGCGCTCCCTTCAATCCATTAATCGCTGTGAGTATACTCGATCCCTTTTTGCTTTAAGCACTTTTGGGTGTTACATATGTTACAACTATTCAAATCACAACGAACACGCTACTCAATACTATTTGAATGCTAACCGTTAATGCATGTTATACGTGGCTCATGAATGCTTGTTTGTTATGTTTACACATGGAATGCTGTCTACCTGCCTTAGCAACGATAGTACTATAGTTTGGACTCAGCACCCGTTCACACGGGGGTTGTTAAGGACCATTACTTGCATGGATTACGGTGGTAATCATGTATTGCGAACTGCCTCGGGCAGTCAACCCGCAGTCATTGGTATTGATGGATCTATGTCGATAACTAACGTGCTTCATTTCACTATGTGTACGTGCTGGTTATGCGTAAACGAATTCGAACTCTATATGCTATTATCAAACTTGTATGCTCACCTTTACATTATATGTATTGACTTTATTTTAACGTATGTGACAGGTGCTTAGGATGCACATGTGGTAGGAATTTGAAGCTAGAATAAAGCTTTAGAGCCCAACAAATAGTTGTCTGTAGATAACGGATCAAGGGTCTCTAGAAGCAGATAAACAATTGCTGTCTATTTAAATCTGAGTTGTCGGAACAGAATATTTGCCTGGATTTATGTCTGTAATAATTATTTGACTGTTTGAGATATGGTATGGGACGTATCATTTAAATTGAATAGTATTGATAATTGTTATGGAAACTTCTGGACAATCTGTTTCGCTCAGTGCCATGCCCCGATGATTCCGCCATCGGTTGGGGTGTGACAGATTGGTATCAGATCCATAACTATAGGGAATTAGGCAAGACTCGACCTCGTCCGGGTCGAAGTCTTAGATACCTAGACTATAGTTAAGAACCAACAGACTAACTCGAGTACACCCAGTAGGGGTTACGTACGAGCTTATTCCTCACTAATCTCACTTATACTACACTATCACTACGCTCGCATTTTCAACTACAAAAGGGCGATAAAGTCGAGATTAGGTGTGAAAACCTCAAACTCCTGACTAGATTACTTAATCAATACTATTTATCGGGGGAATTATACCAAACTAGGGGTGAAACCCATATTTTGATGAACAATCTCCTCTATTTTATCAAAAAAACAGGGACGAAGTTGTTAAGCCAGGGGTGAAACCCTAACCTTGACGACTTGTTCCGCACATTTTACAAAAAAACTCTCACCAAAGTTTCGACGGACTTCAACGACCTGAAACCACGATATGACTAACGGATGTGTGCCAAATGCCCAAGAATCGAGGCAAAGGCACAGTCCTGAAGGTTAAATGTGCGCAACGGGTCCTTGTGAATAGTCGAACCACTTTGGGTAGTCGAAGTCTACTAGCCGCGGACGATCTATCTCTCGATTTTTTATGAGTTTCAAAGCGGAGTCGCTACTGCTGACTCTGATAATTTGTCGATTTTATGTGTTTTATGTGCTATTATCCGTATATGTGCTTATTTTTCGCTCCGAAACAATTGCGAACCAAACATGTGACGTATGGAATCCGTACGCGAACGTGACCGAACACACAAGAACGTAATATAATCAGTGATTCTATTGATAGATCTGAAATCGTACAAAGCACCTGAATCACGATGTCACTTTCTCCCTCTAGTTTGTCTCTCTAGATCTAGGTTTCTGTATTCTGAGGCAGTCGGAATGCTCTACGTGTCTTTACAGGATCCTATATGCCTCTAGTGATTAAATGTGTATGTGATTTCCTTGCTTCTTTGCTTTATGTGCTTAGGTGTTGTGTGATTATGTGTTTTATGTGCTTGTGTGATTCTGTGATCTATGTGTTATGTGTTTACGTGAATCTGCGTGTTCCTGAGCTTTAGTAAGCAGTAGACGTGTGAGGTGAGATTCGAATACAATGTGTTGAGTCCTGTGACGATGACTGTTGCAGACAATGTCGTCTGGATCCCGTCATGCACTTTCTTGTCAGGAAAAGAGGGACAAACGCCTTGCTGCCATCATCACAAAAAGTGTGGCAAAGGCCGTGAGTGATGTTTACGAGAATGCCAGCAAGTCGTCTGAGGAATCAAGGACCGAAGCTCCTAAAGCTACCACTAAGTCCTTCAATTTCAAGCAATTCAAGTCGTGTGGGCCCAAGGAATTCACTGGCGAAGGAGGTCCAACTTCACTATTCCAATGGTTTGATTCCATTGAGGTCACTCTGCGACAGAGTGGTTGCCCTGATGACCTTCGAACTCTGAATGCTACCGGCGTTTTCCAGTCCCGCGCACTAGACTGGTGGACGGCCGAGAGGAACAAGCGAGGGAACGATGCAGCCTACGGTCTGTCGTGGGACGAGCTCAAGGAAGTCATGCTAGAAGAATTATGCCCTCCTCACGAACGTCAAAAGCTAGAAGATGAATTTTGGCACATACATCAGCATGAGGGTGACAATGCTGCTCTCACTGCTCGTTTCAAGCAGCTCAGCATCATCTGCCCTGATCAAGTCAAGACTCCGGAGATCACAATCAAGAAGTACATCCGAGCTTTGCCCGACTGCGTCGCAGATTTCGTGCAAGCGGCTAAGACTAAGACGATCGAAGAGACTTACCTACTGGCCGCCGAAATCAACGACAAAAGGGTCAAGGCTGGTGTCTGGGATAAAACTTCGAAGCACCTACATCAAGCTACCGCCACCGCACCAACTGCTGAACCCACCTCATCGAGCAACAAGAGGAAGAACAAGAGAAAGAACAGCTCCAGCAACAAGAACTGTGCGCTCACTGCTGCACCAATTCAAGCTGTACCAGCCCAACAGCATCAAGTAGCGGCGCCTGTGGCTAATGCACCACCTGCAAAGCGTGCATATACTGGGCCACACCCGTTCTGCCCTACTTGCACCTACCACCACCCAACTGCCATTGCTTGCCGTTTTTGTGCTCATTGCAATGTATACGGCCACTTTACTGCCAACTGCCGTATTCGACAAGCTCCTGCTCATCAAGCTCTACTCACTGCCCTGCAGGGTCAACAAGCTCCTCCGGCACCCGCGGTCAAAACCAGAGCCTGCTTCGCATGTGGCGACCCGAACCATTTCGCCAACATGTGCCCAAACAGGGTCGTGAAACAAGAGCCTCAACAATAGCAGCCTCAGCAGCAACAACAACAGCAGCAGTAACAACAGGCCGCACGCGCCAGAACTTTCAACCTCAATGTGCGTCAAGCCCAGGCCGACAACAACGGGGTCAACGGTATGTTCCTTGTGAATGGTATTTATGCTTCATGTTTGTTTGATACTGGAGCCGATAATTGCTTTGTGTCGTTCGAATTCGAGAAACTCCTTAATCGTAAACGCTTCCAACTCTCCTCGACATTCGATGTTGAAGTCGCTACCGGAAGAACCGTCACCGTAAATTCTGTTCTTCGTGATTGTACCCTTGAGCTCAACAATCACATCTTTCCAATTGACCTTATTCCGATGCAACTCGGAAGTTTTGACGTCGTAGTAGGCATGGACTTTCTTCGAGAAAACCATGCTGAAGTTGTGTGCTTCGACAAGATGATTCGATTTTCGCTCGCGAATGGTGACTTATTATGTGTATACGGTGATACTACTTCGAAGGGTCTCAAGCTTATGTCATGTGTGCAAGCTAGCAAGTATCACCGCAAGGAATACAGGGCTTTCTTGGCAAACATTATTATAGCGGAGAAGGAAAAGAAAGAGAAGAAGGAAGTGATAGACGTTCCTGTGGTTCGAGAATTTCCTAATGTTTTTCCAGAGGATCTTCCCGGACTACCGCCAAGTCGTGATATCGACTTTCGTATCGACCTCATTCCTGGAGCCAACCCTATTGCCAAAGCTCCCTACCAACTCGCGCCGTCCGAAATGCGCGAACTCTCAACCCAACTCCAGGAATTACTTGAGAAAGGCTTCATTCGCCCGAGCACCTCTCCTTGGGGCGCGCCAGTCCTTTTCGTCAAAAAGAAGGACGGGTCATTCAGGATGTGCATCGACTATCGGGAAATGAATAAGTTAACTATCAAGAACCGCTATCCCCTACCTCGCATCGACGATTTGTTTGATCAACTACAAGGTGCTACGTGTTTCTCGAAGATCGATCTATGTTCAGGATATCACCAGCTATGTATTCAAGAGAAGGATATACGCAAAACCGCGTTTCGCACCCGTTACAGCCATTACGAATTCGTTGTCATGCCTTTTCGTTTAACCAACGCACCAGCGGTTTTCATGGACTTGATGAATCGCGTGTGTAAACCATATCTCGACCGTTTCGTTATCGTATTCATCGACGATGTCTTGATCTATTCCAAATCGAAAGCCGAACACGCGCAATGCCGATGGGTAGAACTTCTCAACGATTACGACTGTGAGATCCGTTATCACCCAGGTAAGGCAAATGTTGTTGCCGACGCACTTAGCAGGTGGAGTTATCTGCTTCGCACTCGTAATGTTCAAGCCCAACATGATCTCGAAACCCTCATCCGTGACGCTCAACATGCATGTTTTAACGAACGCACACTGAAGAAGGAAAGAATCTACCACGACGGAGCCCAACTTGTGAGCAAATCTAATGGGATATTCCACTTTCTGGACCAAATTTGGATTCCCAAAAGAACCAATTTGCGACAAATTTTGATGGACGAAGCCCACAAATCCCGGTATTCTATTCATCCTGGTGCCGATAAGATGTACCAGGACCTTCGTTACAAGTACCGGTGGCCGGGCATGAAGAGGGATATCGCTCTCTACGTCGAAAGATGCCTAACTTGTGCTAGAGTCAAGGCTGAACATCAACGACCCTCTGGCTTACTTGAACAACCACCAATTCCCATGTGGAAGTGGGAAAGTATAGCTATGGACTTTATAACCAAGCTACCGCACACGTCATCAGGTCACGACAACATTTGGGTTGTGGTCGACCGTTTGACTAAATCAGCTCACTTTTTACCAATACGGGAAGACTACAAGGTAGAACGGTTAGCCCGAATCTACACCGACGAGATCATTTGCAATCATGGAACGCCTCATGACATCATCTCTGATCGTGATGCTCGGTTTACTTCACGACTGTGGGAAACATTCCAAACGGCACTCGGTACAACGCTTAACCTAAGTACCGCATTCCACCCACAAACCGACAGTCAGACTGAAAGAACGATTCGTACTCTTGAAGACATGCTCCGTTCGTGTGTCCTAGATTTCGGTGGTAATTGGGATAAATACCTGCCGTTAGTCAAATTCTCGTATAACAACAGTTATCATTCTAGCATCCAAATGGCACCATTCGAGGCATTATACGGAAGAAGATGTCGGTCGCCTATTGTGTGGCACGAGATCGGTCATTCGCAACTAACCGGTCCTGAGCTATTACAAGAAACGACATACAAAATTTTCCAAATTCGAGACAATCTGGTGAAAGCCCGGGATCGACAGAAAAGTTACGCCGATAAGAAACGCAAGCCCCGTGAATTTGACGTTGGTGACTACGTACTCCTAAAGGTATCACCTTGGAAGGGTGTAGTTCGATTCGGCAAAAAAGGAAAGCTCGCGCCTCGATATGTTGGACCTTTTAAGATTCTGGAAAGGATCGGAAAAGTCGCCTACAGACACGAACTACCGGAGGAACTTAGTAATGTCCACCCGACTTTCCACGTGTCAAATCTCCGAAAGTGTCTAGCCAACCACGACTTACACGTTTCTCTCGATGATCTGCAAGTGAACGAAACATTACACTTCGTGGAAAAGCCTGTCGAAGTCATGGATCGCCAAACCAAACAACTCAGACGCTCTCGCACTCCTATCGTGAAGGTCCGATGGGAAGGCAAACGAGGCACAGAGTTCACTTGGGAACTCGAAAGCAACATGAAGCCTAAGTACCCGCAGTTGTTTAAAGAGAGTTCTCAAAATGTGATTCATGGCGTTGCACAGCTTCCAGCTTAATTTCGGGACGAAATTCCCAAAACAAGGGGAGGCTGTAACACCCCGTGTTTTCACAAGTCAAGGTCAAAGTCAACGACCGATTTCGTGCAACTTGACTAGTAGCAGATTTTTTTATTGTAACTATTATGTGGAGTAAGTGTCTATAAATGTAATAAATCGACGTATGCTAATCGCTATTCAATCGACCAACGACTGTGAACTATAGGAAGTAACAATGCGATAAAGTTAATTAATCAATAATCAAGCTATGCTAATCAAATCGACAACGAATCGCAACACGAGCTACGTATTTTACTTGTTGTTTATACATGTGTGTGTGCCTTACGTGTTATCTGTGCATGTTTATTTATGCTGTGGAAATCAAGCGAACTCAATCGAAACTCGAAATCGAACTCGAACTCGAATCACAATCGGACTATGATAGTTAGTGGAGAAGAGATTATGCGAGATGTGAGTGTTTGGGACTGAAAGTAATTTGACTAGGAAACTCTATCGTGTCAAACCGATCGCCATCGAAATCGAAACGTGTAACACCCCGAAAACGGGTTTGGTAATCAAACCCCGTTAATACTAAAAGACGAGTAAAGTACCATTAGTAGTAAAATTTACCCGGTGAATATTAGGATTTTTAAGTAAGTAAACCTAATATTTAATAAAAAGATAAATAAAGGTCTATGGATAAATAAAGTTTATAAAAGGTCTGAGTTAACGGGACCTAAAATAAACTTAGTCGTAAATATCCCCGAACCCGCTAAGTTAACTAGAAATGTTTGGTTTAGTTAATAAGAGGGAATGTGGATTTAAAATAAGAAGGTTGTGACTGATTTAATAAATAACTAAACATAAGGGGCTTATGTTGCTAAATTTGAAACTTAATTTCATAAAACAAGAAAATTAAAACCCAAATACATATTGTGGGCGTGTGTGAGGATCGACCCAGGCAAGGGAAGGGCGACCAGGGTTATTCAAACCCAAAAACTTCGCAAATCTCAGAAATTGAAGGTTCAAATCAAGTTCTAAGCAAAAATCAAACATAGATTAGTGATCCCCATTGCAAGGAGATCATAAGGTATGTAAAATTTGACAAGAATTCACTACTTGAAATTCTCATGAATTTAGAAAAGTAGAAATCTGATGTTGCATGTTTGCTATGTGGATAGAATAGGGATGATATAGTGTCTAGGAGTAAAACCTAGACAACAACATGTGAAATAATGTCTAAATTTAGGAAATCTCATGAACACATTGAAGGTGGTTCATGGGTTTTGTGAGAAAATGATGAACACTAGGGTTTAGAAGACTGTTCTAGTGCAAATTGATTCATAGAAACTGAATTCTGAAAAATATGATTTTTAATTCTATAAATGATAGCTCAATGTTTGTTAATCTAGGCTAAGTGACAAGCCATGAATTAGAATATAAAAGATATAAAATTCTGCATGTTAAGTGTTTGTAAAAATGCCACAAAGAAGGCTTGAAAGTTGAAAATCGGACAAAAACGCATGTTTGATGGATATGGAAAATTGTGCGTTAAGACTTATAAAAAGGGTTCAAAACGGATTGTGAATTGAACTCCTTAGGCGAGGAATCCGGATCGTCAAGTGGACAAGCCGGTGGAAATACGCGTTTGAAAAAGGATGCTTAAAAGGTACGTAACTACGGTTCCGTTACATTATGCTTGATTTCGTATTTTCGTTAGTAGACTTTAAATTAGCATAATACATGAAATTGGCATTTAGTGGAAGTGACGAAGATCACTAGGTAAATAAACGGGTCAAAAGGTGAAATTATCACCCTTTGACAATATCGACTAATGGTTTGTCGAGTTATATGTTTATAGGAATAAATATCAAATGGATACGCACATCGCTATTGCTTAGCGGCTACTAAGTCAAGGTATTGAAACGGGTCAATATATTGATCCGAGCCAGGTATGTATAATGATTCAATTCATCATGTAGAACTTGAGGTTTTCTAAGAGTTAAACAAGGTCAAATTGGATATTTGGTTATCTTAAAGATAAACCGAATAATTCAAGTTATAATTGTAGTGTTTTAGAAACATAATGGCTTCTAAACAAGGTTATAGTTAAAAGATCGAATTTTTGGGTCAAACAAGTATCTGAAAGTCCTTTGTCGTAAAAGAAGGACCAAAATTGACCAAAATGCCCTTGTAGGTTAAATTGAACAAACAACCCTTAAAGGTTGTTTGGAAACGAGTTTCATGATTAAATAAATACTTAGAATAAGTGTAGAAGTTGAAAGATGTAATACGTTAGTCAAATAGCTCTATTTGAGTCTTGCCGTAAAATAACAATCCGAAGGGTAAAACTCGGAACATATAGATATACACATTGAAATCCAACACACAAAGAGTTGTAGTTGAAGATTACTTGATAAGAAATGTAGGAATAAGATGCTAGAAATGAATGAAAGCGATTTCAAGATTTAAAGTGCTTAAATACCCTTAACGGGTCAAAATAAGCATACGAGCGAAAACGGGTTTAAATTGTGTAATAAACCTATGATTAGAACCTAATATAGTAGGTAACATTAATTCAAAGAAGTGTATGAGATATAGGAATCAAATAAATACGTTTGTTAGATAAAATGCATAAACGGGTTAAAATTCGGTAAAAAGGTAACGAGTCGAAGGCTTAGAAGTCTCAAAATTTCTTATGTTGGATGTAGGATTTTAACTCCATAAGATGGAGGATTAAATTACGGACGCGTAGGAAAAAGAATCGGGTAAAACGGATCAATAACGAAGAAGTTATGGCCGTTTCCGTGAAATCAGGTCGTGCTGGGTATGTACAGCATCAGCTGAAGGCAACAGGCTGTGAAAAACAGGGCTAGGCGTGACGCCTAGGCCCTTGGCGTCACGCGAAGCCCCCCAACTCCGAAATTTTTTTAAATTTTGTCATTTTAACCACTGTACTTGTTTGAACTTAATATTTGATTATCAAAACTAACTTTTAAGTTGGTTTTGATCATAGGTGAATGCCAAGAGTGCACGGATGAAGATCAAGCGACGAGCAAGAACCGAACACGATTACGAAATAAGCTTCCGCACTATGTATCGTTATTATGTTAAACGACGAACGTACACTTGATATGTTGTATACTTTTAAATTGTAAAAAGTTTTAATAAACCCGTAATTCCCAATGCATATGTAATCTTAATTACATGATTGTTTTTCGTAAATGATACGTTAAACCTTAATTTATAAGAACGGGTGTTACAAAACGCCAAAAATCTTTGCGTTAGACCATTGAACCAAGTGCCATCCGGCCGGATAGCCATTCGACCGGATAGCCACAACATCGCAGATCAGGAGTCATCCGACCAGGATGTCATCCGACCGGATCATCATCCGGGCGGTACATCATCCGATCGGATCACCCTTTCCTCTTTTGGCACTCTATAAATACTCCCGTCATTGTCATTCTTTCCACTTTTGGAAACCTTCTGTCTGAACAACTCGTGCTCCCCACCTTTTCTTCGATTTCTCTCGATCAAGGTAAGATCTCGTCCTAAATCTTGTACTTTCTTGATCTACACGCACTCCTACACCTTTCTATCTTTTAAATCTTAACTTTTAACCGTGAAATCACTTGATTTCGGGTGTTCTAGGATGATGTCATCATGTGTTCTTCAAGAACTCCATGTTTTGACCTCAATCCACCAAGAACAACTTAGATCTAACCGATTTCCACAAAGATCTTGTAAAGATCTCGACACGAGTGTGGTGAAAGAGGATTGAAAGATGGTTTTTAACTTTCTTTCAACTCTTTTGCACTCAGTGTACTCAAAGCCGATAGGATCCGACCTTGATTTCGTCTTCTACTCGATTGTAGTGTTGTACTAGCTCAAGATCCAGATCCTACTCACGAGACTACCGATTTCGGGTTAACAAGAACAACCGTCTAGAGCCGGTAATTGACCGAACTAGGGTGATTCCTGATCGGTTTATTCACCTGGGTCAAAACGGGGGTTCTATTGGTTAACACGTTGTCAAGACGTCTCGACATAATGACTAACCATCGAAATGACCAAGTGTAGAACGAGCGGAACAGTTGGAACGGATTGTTATCCGACCAGATTGCTGTCCGATCGGATAGGTCGTCCGAACGGATTGTCACCCGAACGGGTCACACTTGGGTCCCACTTTAAACAACCTTAACTGAAGTTTGAGTATTGAACGAATTGCAATCCGACTGGACGACCATCAGGTTGGATTACTCTTCGGATCATGAGATACTAAGACTTCGAAGACTTAAACAATTCTCAACATGTCCAACAGCAGGGTTGCCACCCGATCGGATGGACATCCGACCGAGTGACTCTTCTGATGTGAACTTGTTCTTTTCATCAGGTCGCCGTCCGACCGGATGACCATCTGAACGGATTGTCATCCGCACGACCAGCCATCCGTACGACCGACTTGAAAGATAGAGATACTTCAATGTTTTCAAAATACTACAACAAAAACTTCAAAAGTCAAGCCATCATACACAAACACATCCTTCCTTATAGGAAGAAACAATCCACTCGAATAGTCATCCGTTCGGATAAGCTATCCGACCGGATGACCATCCGAACGGATTATCATCCACACGGATTGCTGTCCGCTCTGATTACCATCCGAACGAACCACCATCCGATCCATCTTCACTTTGTATCGTTTTACGTGTTCCTTATCGTTATGCTATCGAATCTATTCAGGCTAACCTTACTCGTTAAGCGCTCCCTTCAATCCATTAATCGCTGTGAGTATACTCGATCCCTTTTTGCTTTAAGCACTTTTGGGTGTTACATACGTTACAACTATTCAAATCACAACGAACACACTACTCAATACTATTTGAACGCTAACTGTTAATGCATGTTATACGTGGCTCATGAATGCTTGTTTGTTATGTTTACACATGGAATGCTGTCTACCTGCCTTAGCAACGATAGTACTATAGTTTGGACTCAGCACCCGTTCACACGGGGGTTGTTAAGGACCATTACTTGCATGGATTATGGTGGTAATCATGTATTGCAAACTGCCTCGGGCAGTCAACCCGCAGTCATTGGTATCGATGGATCTATGTCGATAACTAACGTGCTTCATTTCACTATGTGTACGTGCTGGTTATGCGTAAATGAATTCGAACTCTATATGCTATTATCAAACTTGTATGCTCACCTTTACATTATATGTATTGACTTTATTTTAACGTATGTGACAGGTGCTTAGGATGCACATGTGGTAGGAATTTGAAGCTAGAATAAAGCTTTAGAGCCCAACAAATAGTTGTCTGTAGATAACGAATCAAGGGTCTCTAGAAGCAGATAAACAATTGCTGTCTATTTAAATCTGAGTTGTCGGAACAGAATATTTGCCTGGATTTATGTCTGTAATAATTATTTGACTGTTTGAGATACGGTATGGGACGTATCATTTAAATTGAATAGTATTGATAATTGTTATGGAAACTTCTGGACAATCTGTTTCGCTCAGTGCCATGCCCCGATGATCCCGCCATCGGTTGGGGTGTGACATGAATGACTACCCCAGTCCTCTTTAACGGTCCTACATTAAGTGTTTTAAAAAACGAGTATGGTAGGATGTTAATAGAGGCTCCAAGGTCCAACATAGCTCTAGGCACAGTGATATTCCCCGATTTACAAGGAACGGTGAAAACACCTGGATCCTTGCACTTTGGGGGTAGTCTCATTTGTAGTACTACAGAAATATTTTCACTTACCTTGATCGTTTCATTACCTTTAAGCTTCTTTTTGGAAGTGCAAAGCTCTTTTAGGGACTTTGCATATCGTGGGACTTGTTTAATGGCATCAAGGAGTGGAATATTTACCTCTACCTTCCTGAATGTCGCCATGATTTCTTGCTCTTCCCTCTCCTTCTTTGTGCTTCGTAGCCTTGATGGGAGTGGAGCTATCGGAGTAAATTTCATTTCACTTCTAACTGGTTCTTGTACTTTCATCTGATTTTGGTCCTTCTTCTCAACAACAATTTCCTCTTCTTCTTGCATACTAGGACCGTCATAGCTCTTTCCACTCCTCAAGGTAATGGCACACACGTTGTGCTTTGGGTTATTCTCGATTTGTGCAGGTAGTTTACCTTGAGACTCTAATTTACTCACCGAGCTAGCGAGTTGAGCCATCTGTTGTTCTAAGTTCTTGATGCTAGCTTTTGTCTCTTGTTGAAACGTATGTGTGCTGGTTGCCAAACTTTTCACAATGTCCTCTAAAGACATTCCCGAGCCTCCCACTTGTTGTTGTGCAGGTGGTTGCTGTCTAGACTGATAGTTTTGTTGAAGTTGATTACCTTGGGAGGGCGGGCGTTGCTGATATTGTGGGGGCCTTTGCTGATAACTCATGTTAGGAGGTCCCCAATTCTGATTGCCCCGGGGTTGTTCATATTGTCTTGAGTTTTGTCCCGCGTAACCTCCAAGTGCTTGTGCTTGTTCAATATCATCTTGTAGTGTGGGATACATATCAGTAGGGTGTCCAAATTGTAGACAAATTCCACAACCGCGAGCTGGTGGCTCAGCACTCTTGTCCTTGGTAAGTTGCATGACTGCTTTTGTCAACTCAGCGAGCTGCTTTTCAATGTGAGGAGTGCTCACTTCCTTGACTGTTCGTGGAACATCATTGTACCACTCTTCATCCTGTGCAGAGTGCTTGGTGTCTTCAGCTATGGAGGTAATCAAGGCTCTAATCTGAGTCGGTGTCTTATCAAGTAAAGCTCCTCCACTTGAGGCATTAATCAAACGCCTCTCCATTGGTGCTAATCCTTCACAAAAGTATTGAAGGAGTTGGTGATCGGTTATGCCATGTTGTGGGCAACGAGCACATAACTTTTTAAATCTTTCCCAGTAAGTGTGTAAAGCTTCCCTTTTAGCTTGCTTAATCCCAATGATTTCCTTTCGTAGAATGGAGGCTTTTACTTCTGGAAAATATTTGTCTAAGAACTTCTTTGCTAGATCATTCCAAGTGTTTACCGACCCCGGTGGTAGGTAATATAGCCATTCTTTTGCTAAATCTTGCAAAGCGAAGGGGAATGCCCTTAGCTTGATTTGATCTTCAGTAACATTGTGTGGCTTCATCCCAGAGCAAACAACTTGAAATTCTTTTAGGAATTTGTGGGGATCTTCATTCTCCAGACCTCGGAAGTTAGGTAGCAAATGGATAAAACTGGACTTGAGTTCAAAGTTCTCCATGGCAGGGTAGTTAATGCAAAGTGGTTGTTGTGGGACATCACAAGTCGCCCACTGTCTAAGGGTTTGTTCAGCTGCCATTGTAACAGTAGATATTGGAGATTCGTGGGAAGACTGGCGATGTACCTGTACTAAAAGAAATCTTGGCACAAAACAGTTAGATTTGCCGTATCCCCGACAACGGCGCCAATTTGTTGGGTGTCGAATCCAGCAAATAAATATAAAATAAACCTACTTGACACACTAAAAATAGTATGAATGGAAGTCAGGTTCGTGTCCACAGGGATACAAATTAACGAATTATGCCAAAACGTTTTAGACACAGATACAGTTGTTTTGAAAGGGGGGTTTTTAGTTTAACTAAAATGTAAAAACAATTTATAATTTTTAGATTAAAAATAAAAGCTAATTAAAGTCGTTGGAAAATTCAGATGTTAAAAACTAATTTCAACACCAGGGCAATTTCTTGATTCGGTTCGACTTACGATCATTAACGGTCACGGTGCAATGATCCTTCTTAAATAATAGTTTGTATCAATACTAGATGTCACGCAGTTCGGACATCCACTCCATCTAATGTCTAACCAAACGTCGTTCGTTGATTAGAGCCAACCCGCTATTCTAAACTCACGCCGTTCGGATTTTAACGTGCGGGTTGCGTGATAGAAGTATCGATTATAATCAAACACTCACGCCGTTCGGAGTGTTTAATTATATTATAGAGTAAACTGCAATTTTACACCCTGAGGTTAGGGGTCATTGGCATGTCTACCCCCCCCCCCCCCTAAGGAAATAATTGCAATTTTACCCCCCACTGTTTGCCCTTATGTCGCACAATTACCCCCCGGCGTCAAAGTCAATGTTATCTTTAAACGGTCAAAGGGCATAAAGGTAATTTCACCCTTTGGATCTTTATATTCCCCCTGTACTTCTCTTCCACCATCATTCTTACCCTCTAAGCTTCACTCACTCTACTTCTTCTTCTTCACCCACCAACGATCCAGCTCCACCTCCACCTCCATTGCTCCGGCGACCACAACGTCAACACCCACCGGCTTCCATTCCAGCTCCGGCGACCACAACGTCAACACCCACCGGCTTCCACTCCACAATGAGTGAATCGCAGAACCCCATGCTTCCACCTCCACTTCCGGCGACCACAACGGCTTCCACTCCAGCTCCGCCGATGCACCTGGCTGCCGGCGACAACCACCAATCCTCCCTGTTGTCTCTGATTTCAGGTATAAACATCGATCTTTCTGAACAAGTAAAAAACAGGGGGTTATTGAAACATCGATCTTTTTGTGTTTGCAGTGGACATGAGGATTCGGTGGTCAGTCCGATCGATTATGGTGTCCGTGGTGGTGAAAATGCGGGGCCGCCCTTTCCTGCACTTCCAGTTTCCCCCACAGCAAGAAATGGTTGTGTAGTTGATGTTTTATATATTAGGATCTTTTGGTTAAATATATTAGGATCTTTTGGTTTAATACTGATCTAATTGTATATATATTAGGATCTTTTTGATTTAATATAATGTGCCTAGTTATGACCAATGTTTACAGTTACATGATCATAGTTGATGATAGTTATATGTGCAGTTACTGAACATAGTTGATGACAGTTACATGTGCAGTTGGGATGTTTGATGTTTTGATCAAAATGTGCCTAGTTATGACAGTTACATGATCTTACATGATCAAAATGTGCAGTTGTGAATGTTTGATGTTTGATTAGGATATACATTGTTAGTAGTCATAACAGATTCTAGTGTGATTAATAGTCACCACATATTCTAGTGTGGTTAATAGTCAAAATGTGCAGCAGTGGTTTGCTTAATCAGTGGTTTGATACATTGTTAGTAGTCATAACAGATTCTAGTGTGATTAATAGTCACCACATATTCTAGTGTGGTTAATAGTCAAAATGTGCAGCAGTGGTTTGCTTAATCAGTGGTTTGATACATTGTTAGTAGTATGCAACAGATTCTAGTGTGGTTAATAGTCACCACAGATTCTATGTGTGGTTAATCAGTGGTTTGATACATTGTTGTTTAGATTGCAACAGTTATGCAACAGATTCTAGTGTGATTAATAGTCACCACAAATTCTATGTGTGGTTAATCAGTGGTTTGATACATTGTTGGTCAGATTGCAGCAGTTATGCTTGAGTATAGAACACATTGCAACATGTATGCTTGAGTATAAAACACATTGCAGCAGGTATGCAGCAGGTATGCAACAGGTATGCAACAGGTATGCTTGAGTATAAAACACAACGCAGCAGGTGTGAATTGATTCAGAATTAGGTTTCAGATCATAGAACAGGTTAAGATTTTTTATTATAGAATCATAGATCAGTTTTTTGATTTTGGCGGGAAGGGTTTTGGAAGTTGCAGGGGGTAATGTTGTATCTTAACTCAAAGTACAAGGGGTAATAACAAAGGACAAATTAGTAATTTACCAATGGGGGGTAATTGTGCGACTTAACAGGAATGTTGGGGGGTAAAATGGAAGGGTAATATAGTCATTTCAACTAAGAGTTAACAGATCTGTTATTGACTTTGACGCCGGGGGGTAATTGTGCGACATAAGGGCAAACAGGGGGGTAAAATTGCAATTATTTCCTTAGGGGGGGGGGGGGGGTAGACATGCCAATGACCCCTAACCTCAGGGTGTAAAATTGCAGTTTACTCTATATTATATTATTCTATAACAATTTGGGTTCATAGACAAACTCAAATTATTATTTTGTTCCTAGTCTCAAAAATTAAAACTTTATTAGGGTTCTAAAAATTGATTGAACTTTATTAGAAAAATTAATAAGTTGATCAGGTTTATTAACAATCTAATATTTTCCGAATCGGAACCGTATAAAAACAAGAATCACACAAACAAACCACTAAAATAATCGGATCTAACATAACCGTTTCACATAAGGTTGTAAACCAAATCAAAGAAAATAAACCCTAATGTTGAAGCTATAAAAGACTAGCCGGACATGATGGCTATAACAAACACTTCAAATATGAAACAAAACATCCAATAAATTAAAACTTACGAAAAACCAACTAATAATGTTCTAGAACACCAAAGAAGAAAAATGCCCCTTTTTGTTTTTGACTTGCAGCCGTCGTTCACAGATTGTCCCCAGGTCTTGCAAAATTTTCGTCTAGGTTGTTTTTTTATGATGATACTTTATCTCTTTTTCTTGTTGTTGGCAGCCCATATTGCTTAGCCCAATTATAATTGTCCTTTCTTTCTCTCTCGTGGTCAACCCATATAGACTTATTAATTCCATACCTCTAAAATTCAGCCCACAAAAATCTTTATTTGTTGCAACACAATGACCACTTTATATTTCTTGACTTTGCACCAGAATAGTCCAGCCATTTAATTCACATGTTGAATGAGTTATCTTCATTAAAAAACACCTTCTTTTTAGATGAACTCCTCAAGTTCTTTCAGAATTTCAAGTTCTTTCAGAAATCCATTGTAATCCTTAGCAATTACTCCACACCTACAAAATCAACCAAAAACAAACCAAAGTAGAGTCCATTCCACAAAAACAAGTGTTTCGCAAAATAATGAGGTATGGCTATGAAATATGCATGAAATGTGATGAAATTTCCATATTAATATGCTATAAAAAGGTGCCTAAAAATGCAACTAACAAATCTCCCCAAGCTTAAAGCTTTCCTTGTCCTCAAGGAAGTCAAGAATAAGAATAAACTGAGAAATAAACGCGAAAAATAATGCACATATGCATGCTTAATATTTTTTTTTCTAACTCGCTTCTTTTATTCCGGAAAACAAACTTGTAATGCTTAACTATGTGTATTGACCTTTATTTTAACGTATGTGGCAGGTGTTTAAGATGCTAGGAATTGATGTGCTTTGATGAATCAAGCTAGGGGTCTAGTTATGTCACGCTTAAATTTGAGTCGTCGGAGCAGTACTTGTTTATGAGACAATTATTTGTAGTAACTATTTTTATTTGCATATGTTGTGGTATGGGACATGACATTTTAATTATCTGGTAATGAATAGTTGTTATGGATACTCATGGACAATCTGTTTCGCTCTGTGCCATGCCCCGATGTTTCCGCCATCGGTTGGGGTGTGACATAGAAAGTGGATAAATTTGAAGGGATAAGAGATAATTTTGTAAAAGTAACTCATCTGGCTAAAGCTGATTGGGACATCAACCATATGTAAGTGTAAAATGTGTATGTGTGCGTATAGGCACTGTTAAGTTAACCAAATTTGGATGACTCGGTGAAAGGAGTGTTTAAAGAAGTGCGACTTGAGGAGTGAAAAAGTTTTAGGATAAATAAGTATGTAATTTTATATAATGCGGCGGCCCGCACCATAGTTTGTAAGAAAAGCTTTATCGGTTTTGAAAAGTTATTAGTAAAATCACTAGTTGTAGGAAAAGTGTTATTGATGGGAAAATAGGATGGTAAATTTTCATGGTTTTCAAAGACGGTTTTGGCGGTAAATAGGCTGACTAGTTGGTGTTTATGTGTAATAAAGGACGAGAGATAATTTCGAAATATCTTGGCTAAATCGATCTTGTGAGGATGTTTGCTAAAATAGATTAAACGTTTAGGCCGAGCTACTATAGATAAGATTTAGAAGGAATGTTGAGTGAGTAGTTGGGAATAATTCGGCATAGGAGTGAATGAACGATTTGGTAGCAATATGCGATGGGTAAAAAAAATAGTAAGGGTATCGGATGGAATGTGAAAATAAGGCATTTGAAGGATATTAGTGATAGTTGTAGTTGCCATGGCTAACGATTTTGAGTATGGGATTTTATTATAATCGACTGTGTATTAAGTGTTTCAAGGTGTATTCAAGTATAAGCAAAGAAAAGTTTGTGAGGCACCATAGTTTGTTGTTAGATGATCATATTTACTAAGGTCTGAATAACACCGAATTTCACTTGGCATGTTTTACGAAAGTTTGTTAACATGGTAGGAACACTTATATATAGGAAGTACCAGCGGCGTATCCACCATGTCCTAACCATGTTACATCTGTTTCGCTATTCGGTGTTATGTTACGTTTCGTGCTACGACACACAGTAGAACCTACTATAATTTTCATGCGCTTACCATGATAATCCAATGTGCACTCATGATTATCATGGCTACTGCATGATCAGCATAGTCTATACTAGTAATGTATGGGTCGAGGGTGAATTTTAGTATTACAAGTGAGGTTGTGTGTATGATAGCGTATGAAGAATTAAGCAGATTGGGTCCATTAGGAAAGAGAATTAGACTCGTGAATGTCGAGAGGATATTGGGAGAAAGTAGTAATTTATGACGAAAGATATAGTTTGTAAAGGGAACGCTACATTTGTTTAAAATTTGGATTCGCATACGTTGTAAGTTGCCGATCTTATGAATTTTTCCTGTCCACGTGTTTAGATCTAGATTTATGTATTAGCGATTTTGAGAAGGGTTTTAAGCAATGATCTTGCTTTATTGAAAGTATTTTATATCAAAATGAGAAAGGTTGTACTTGAAAATTTTCGTGGAAAATTTGGTTTTGAAAAGTATTTTTAGCAAAATGGACTTATAGATAGTCAAGCTTCGTTGGCATTGGCGTGTATGTATAGGGTTACTATGTCTAGGGTATGTATGGGGAGTTAGGTTGACCGGCGAGATGGTTGTGGTAGGTTGATTGAATGGTAGTTTGATAGTAAGGTGTCGGGTTCCGACTAAATGTCTATAGGCACGACACTTGTCACACCCCGACCACGTAAAGCAACTAGACGTGGCGGAAACGTCGGGGAGTGTTGTAACAGAATCATTGTTTCATAACCATGGAATAAATAAATTCTGTTTTATTGAATAAATGAACACATTGTTTTAATACAATCAAATAAGTACAACTATGATCTTCCAAGTTTTTAAAGTTGCTAAGGCACGAGTCCATCCTAAATGTAGCATGTATCAACAATCATTGCAAAGCAGTACCTGAAACATGTGTAAAAATAGGTACGTCAGCATAAAAATGCCTGTGAGATACATAGGTTTTGTGAAAATAGGATTCATGACTTGTAAGTTTAAGAAAATGTTTAATAAAGTTTAGTCATGAACCTTGTAAATTGATTTGTTTTGTAAATCGTTTGAAAAACAATAAGATCAGATGATATGTATAAATAAATGTAAGGTTAAATGAATAACCATGTAAAATGAGTTTGTATAAGATAAGTTGCTTGTAAAACAATATTTTGATAAAAAGGCTTATAGTATATTTGAAAGTATACTTTGGATTTTACGAGAATCGAATGAGTAATATATTAAAGTATATTTCAGTTCCAATATCGTTAACCCAAGTGTACTAAATAACGCCACGGTATGTAATGCAATGAAAACACTTATATATAAGAAGTACCAGCGGCGTATCTACCATGTTTTCATCACATTACACCCATCCCGTTATCTAAACACTAACCAAAACCCAATCGATAGATAGATAGTACATTAAATATACCTTCGTTGTTTAAAATAATAGTTTTAAGTAGTATATTACAAGTATACTTCGGATTTATAAATAACATATTAAACTATGTTTTGGTTTTATAAATAACATATCAAAATATGCTTTGGATGTGATAAATAGCATATTAAACTATGTTTTGGTTTTGTAAATAACATATCAAAATATGCTTTGGATGATTAACAAAATATATGTTGGTTTTGTACAATATCACACATGGGAGCATATCAAACTATACTTTTGGGAGTATAACTAAATATACAAAAATAATGTGATTTAAGAATTCATTCAGACCTAGTGCATCAAAATACACCTATGAGACTATAGGGATACCACAAAGGAAATCCCTATTTGGATGGAGAAACAAATTGGTTTCAGACATTCCATGACAACAGGAATGGGGTGTCAAATCCTATAGCGCTATATCATACTAACAACCGGTCTGGTGAACATAAAATAAGTACAATTCAACAATTCATTTTATGTTCTTTGAGAAATCAATGTTTAAACCATAGATAGTCATTTAGTTTGTCAAATGATAAGTAATAACATGTATAATCAATTATACTTTGAAATCATGAAAATAACAGATAGGTACACATGCTTCACCCCAAAGCAGTTTGAAAACGGTAAAAGAGGGGAACTATGTACTCACATGAGATTGCTCAGAAGTCCTAAGATAACCACCAAGCAATGCTAGAGATCACGGAAACAAACGGCACCTAATATAGGTACTATGTTAATAAACTGGACCTAAATCGGAGGATCGGATAGAATGAGGGTTCGTAAACCAAACGAGTATGGAGACTCATGTAATATGGTTTAACAAAGCCTACATACTAAAATGAAACCTAACCTAAGTGCTTACGACCCATTACGACCCGTTTAGGTAGCTTATGCTACTTTAACGCGTCGTTCGCGTGAAACGCGTTCGGAACGCCTAACTAGTCCTATGATAAGTAAAATATGCCTTAACATGTCTAATATTGTTACCAAATCAGTTTAGATACCAAAAGTTATGTTACATATGCTTAAAATGAATTTTGGCATCAAAGGGGTATTTTGGTAATTTACCTAAGGCATATAAACTACCTATCATACAACTACTTAAACGAAGCGACCATAAGGTATAACCTCGGAAGGTTATTCCCTATATACTATGGTCACCTAATGTGCTTGGTCGGATCCTAATGATCGACCAAACGGGTCGGGTTCGAAAGTATAAGCGATTGTTTAGATCGCTTACCTTACGACCCTATATAAGCACTAAACTAAAAGTGACTGGCTAAGCATGTTAAAACATGCTTAACTAAGTTTAGAAAACAGGTTTGGTATCAAAACAAACGGTTTTGATACCTAAGAGTAGTTTGGTTACAAAATACGCAAGAATGCGCATTTTGGCCGAAACTACGACTCGTCACTGAGCCTAGATAACGTGGTAATCAGTAGGCATAGTCACAAGGGACTATAACCATCGTGATTACAATCACGTTGCGAAGTTCAAAGGAACTTCGCATTGACCATAAACTGGTCAATGCAGAAAGTCAAACAAAGTTTGACTTTCGGACTCGAAAAGCAATAAAAGAACGAAGGAACACTTACAAAGGGTCCCCGAATGCTAATCTTGATTCAAGTAGCTCAGGTATGAAACAAAGGTTTCAACTTAGAGCTTCTCAAATCAGATTCTTGTGAGGAATGAGTGAAAATGTGATGGGTATTTATAGATTTTGGTTCACCGTTAGGATCGTTTCTTGGAGAAGAGGGAATGATCTCGTCCGTACACTTGTCGGAATGTTGTGGTAACTCATTTTGCTCCGCTACAAGAGTTGGACACATGGCATTGGCCTTTGGAGGGTGTTTAAGGGCTGTTAACAGCTGAGAAAAACGATTTTGTGCATCTGACCCTTGGTTACGGACCTCAACATTATCAGTGTTGAGGTCCGTAAGGACCTTGCAGACCTGAATCTTTCAAAAATGGCAGAACAGGCCCCTGTGCGCGTATCGTCGTTTTTTGGCACTTCTAACACCCGTCAAACCCAATTTCAAGCTCCACAATGATGTTAAAGTATAGGGCACTTAAAATGTGCTCAAAAATATCTTGGATGTCGGTTCGTTTGGCCGTACGGTTGCGTTGTTCGGTTAATTACGACGGAATGCGCATAAGCGCGAAAAACGATCCAAATGGCGTGACGAATGGATTTTTCTCATGCCAAACACTAAAATTAAATATTTTAGTGCTTACATAAATTTTTGGATGTCCGGATGTATTCAGAACGTAAGTTATGCGCGAAAATGCAAACTTATGCACTTTTTGACACTTTTAGTCCCTGAATGACCCAAAAGTTTATTTTAGCACACCGAACCCCTCAAAGCCTATTTCTAAGCTATGTAAAGGATATTTATGGTATGTTTAACTTATGGTCATCTTCCAGAATGTTCGTTACAGTTCAAATTGGCATACTTTCGCAGTTTTTCAAGTTTAGTCCCTGTTAGCGAATTAACTTGTTTTTGGCATACCAAAGCCTTCAAAACTTATTTCTAAGTTATGTAAAGGTTATTTAAGGTATGTTAAGCCTATTTCACTATTCCGGAGTGTTCGTTGGATTAAACTGGTTATATTTACGCATCAGAGCGCGTATAACCCTCAAGAAAGCCATTTAAAGCTTAAAATCGAACAAGAGTTGATATGTGCAAACGATACACATATTTTTACAAATCCCAAGTATGAAATACAATATTTCATTGGTTTGGAATTTGTTTGATGGTTGAAGTGACACAGGTGTCACAGTCTCCCCTACCTTAGGAAATTTCGTCTCGAAATTTAATTCTACAGGAAACTTGTGAAGACAACTGTGACGGTTTCGCCTTCTAATAGATCCATTAAACCCTTAAGTAAAACTCTGGGCCATGTTAGGACTCTTAGCGAATTTGTTAACCCTCAAAGTGAATTCCTTGTAGTAGTAAAACATGGAATTTTTGAACTACAGACAGAAGAACGTTTCTTATGAAAACTTATCATAGGAAACTTGTGTTTGCTTGCAATCAGAATTGGGGAGTGTAAGATAAAATGACATCGGTCAAGGTCCAAGACTTCTCCCGTATCATTATTCTTGTCACTATAGGTCTTAACACATGACAAAGCTCCCTGTGGTTTCTGTGCACTGAATTCCATAATTATGTAGGCCTCCATAATTACGAAATTCCTTGCACAGTCCGCACAGTTCCTTTCACAATGCGTAGAGGAAAAGTCAATTGAATAAATATGAAGCGACTCGACTAGACCACCAAAGGGTCCTTTCAATTAGATAAACGAACGAGCCTTTTAACTAGATCAACACATGATCTTCTTAACTAGATCGTCGTATGATCTCCTTAAATAGACCACTTAAGGGATCTTTTTAATTATATCATCACATGATATTTCTAATCAGATTTTCAAAATCAATCTGTTTAACCAGACCATTCAAGAGGTCCAATTATAGAATAGTACTTTATAACCCAAGGGACTTAACTACAATGTTGAAGTCCATTAAGGATTTAAGATAGTATCTTTGGACATCCTATTATGAATCTCTAGTATGAGATATGGAAGATTCTACGAGGATTTGGATGGATCACATACAACCACAAAACATGTAAGAAAACACATAAGCACAAAATTAGTTAACTTGATTCTTTAATTTGTTATCTTTAGGTATGGACATTTAAAGCACACTAGGAATCCAATCCATGGATTTCATTTGGTACTTTAATGATTTTCAAGGATCTATCTATAAAGATAGAAGGATTCT
This sequence comes from Helianthus tuberosus, assembly GCA_030545235.1. Classification (NCBI taxonomy): domain Eukaryota; kingdom Viridiplantae; phylum Streptophyta; class Magnoliopsida; order Asterales; family Asteraceae; genus Helianthus; species Helianthus tuberosus. Next base: position 153,039,947 of record CM060364.1, on the reverse strand, counting down.
CAATAAGAGTTTGGCCTTGTTTCTTAAAAGAAACGAATGTTTAAGGTTCTTGGGGAGATCACAAGTGATCATAAGATAACTGAACCACACGAGTAGTTTATCTTTGGGTTGACATCATAAGGTTGCATCAAACATTCACACAATCGCATAAATTTTGCAGAAATAAAAACAACAAATCTTTATTTATGCAACAACCAAATTGTCTTGAAGTGTCAAAAGATAACAACCAAGGAATTACAAAACACTAATTGTTCACTGCTGCATCATTGTTCCCGTTTGCCTCATTGATGTTAAACACTCGTCCATGCGCTGGAGGTATGTTAACAAGTCTTGGGCAATTGTTTCTGTAGTGAGTAAGGTCACCACAGTTATAACATGACCCCGGTGGAAACCGTGCTTGAAAAGCAGCAGGGTTTGCAGCAGCTTGATTTGCATAACGACAAACATTGATCAAATGTCCCAACCGCCCACAGTGGGTACGTTTGTGACACTGCTCTTGCTCCAGATGATGACGGTTGCACTTGTTGCACAAAGGTGCGGTACCAACATAGTTTTGTCTTTTGCGAGGTTGTGCTGGCTGGTTTGGTGCAACCTGTTTGTCTTGAGCAGTTACAGCGTAGTTTTGAGAGGCTTTGCGCTTCTTCTTCTTGGACACCTCAGCATTTTCTTCCTTTGGTTCCACTTGAGCAGTCTTGTCAGATGGTCTTGAGTCGCCCTTCCGAAACAGCTTGCGCTTCCTGATATGGGATTCAGTCAGAGTGGCAGACAATTCAATGGCTTGTCTGACAGTAGTAGGGTTGCTGCCAGTAACAATATCCTGAACTACGTCAGGAAGACCATCAATGTATTTCTCAATCGCCTTATCCAGAGGCGTAACCATAGTAGGGCATAACAAGCTCAATTCCTCATAGCGGTCAGTATAGGCTCGATGTTCCCCACTGTCTTGCTTCAAATCATCAAATTCCCTTTCTAAAGCCCTTAGCTCATGACGAGGACAAAATTCCTTCATCATAAGAGCCCTAAGCTCGGCCCAAGTCTGTGCTAATGCAACCTCAGCACCGCGGTCTCTCATAACCCCGTTCCACCACGTAAGAGCCCTCTTCTGAAACACACTCGAAGAAAACTCGACCTTGCGATTTTCAGGACACTGAACATGACGGAAAGTATTCTCAATGCTCTCGAACCATTGAAGAAGCCCAGTTGCTCCCTCAGAACCACTAAACTTGAGCGGTTTAGCCGAGTTAAAATTCTTGAAATTGCAAGGAGCATTGTTGTTGTTGATGGCTTGAATCATTTGAGCATAAAGATTTGGGAAGGCAGCAGCCATTTGCTGCGCAATGATTTCCGCCAGTTCGGCATTCGCCATCTGATTGTCGCGTCGAGGAGGCATTCTAAAAGAGGAAACATGAAAGGAAACGAGTGAGAGAATTAGACGAAAAGAATGAGATGAAACAAATCTGATGAAAGCAAGGATATTGGTCATTTGTTTGTTACTACAAAGCAACAAACGACCCCGGTGATTAATCAAAGTAAATAGGTCAAAAAATAATGTATCGCGAAGACATGCTCGCCTATAAGTGGACACTCACCCCAAGAGTTCCCAGGTAAGAGTGACTGGTCCGATTATGTGGATTTGTACGAACACTCTAGCCTTAGACAGAAAACTCAGGGTACAGGCACCCACCCTTCCAGTTTGCACGTGTTCACATTATTTAGACCAACTTTGACGGAATTTTGAGAAATTAAAGGGTTCAAAACCATATAATAAATAATCCTAGAACAGATGATTAGTTTTCAAAGCGGGATAGAAATTTATGTTCTTATTGTGGTTGTCACCTAAGAATAAGTGACGGTATTGTTTTAAAACTAAACACAAGAAAACTTGTGTTAGGGTCCTAGGAAGGTTATAGTCTAGGTCAAAGTATTACTAATAACCTAATTCCCTATAACCATTGGCTCTGATACCAACTTTTCTGTCACACCTCGACCACGTAAAGCAACTAGACGTGGCAGAAACGTCGGGGAGTGTTGTAACAGAATCATTGTTTCATAACCATGGAATAAATAAATTCTGTTTTATTGAATAAATGAACTCATTGTTTTAATACAATCAAATAAGTACAACTATGATCTTCCAAGTTTTTAAAGTTGCTAAGGCACTAGTCCATCCTAAATGTAGCATGTATCAACAATCATTGCAAAGCAGTACCTGAAACATGTGTAAAAATATGTACGTTAGCATAAAAATGCCTGTGAGATACATAGGTTTTGTGAAAATAGGATTCATGACTTGTAAGTTTAAGAAAATGTTTAATAAAGTTTAGTCATGAACCTTGTAAATTGATTTGTTTTGTAAATCGTTTGAAAAACAATAAGATCAGATGATATGTATAAATAAATGTAAGGTTAAATGAATAACCATGTAAAATGAGTTTGTATAAGATAAGTTGCTTGTAAAACAATATTTTGATAATAAGGCTTATAGTATTTTTGAAAGTATACTTTGGATTTTAAGAGAATCGAATGAGTAATATATTAAAGTATATTTCAGTTCCAATATCATTAACCCAAGTGTACTAAATAACGCCACGGTATGTAATGCAATGAAAACACTTATATATAAGAAGTACCAGCGGCGTATCTACCATGTTTTCATCACATTACACCCGTCCCGTTATCTAAACACTAACCAAAACCCAATCGATAGATAGATAGTACATTAAATATACCTTCGTTGTTTAAAATAATAGTTTTAAGTAGTATATTACAAGTATACTTCGGATTTATAAATAACATATTAAACTATGTTTTGGTTTGATAAATAACATATCAAAATATGCTTTGGATGTGATAAATAACATATTAAACTATGTTTTGGTTTTGTAAATAACATATCAAAATATGCTTTGGATGATTAACAAAATATATGTTGGTTTTGTACAATATCACACATGGGAGCATATCAAACTATACTTTTGAGAGTATAACTAAATATACAAAAATAATGTGATTTAAGAATTCATTCAGACCTAGTGCAACAAAATACACCTTTGAGACTATAGGGATACCACAAAGGAAATCCCTATTTGGATGGAGAAACAAATTGGTTTCAGACATTCCATGACAACAGGAATGGGGTGTCAAATCCTATAGCGCTATATCATACTAACAACCGGTCTGGTGAACATAAAATAAGTACAATTCAACAATTCATTTTATGTTCTTTGAGAAATCAATGTTTAAACCATAGATAGTCATTTAGTTTGTCAAATGATAAGTAATAACATATATAATCAATTATACTTTGAAATCATGAAAATAACAGATAGGTACACATGCTTCACCCCAAAACAGTTTGAAAACGGTAAAAGAGAGGAACTATGTACTCACATGAGATTGCTCAGAAGTCCTAAGATAACCACCAAGCAATGCTAGAGATCATGGAAACAAACGGCACCTAATATAGGTACTAGTTAATAAACTGGACCTAAATCGGAGGATCGGATAGAATGAGGGTTCGTAAACCAAACGAGTATGGAGACTCGTGTAATATGGTTTAACAAAGCCTAGATACTAAAATGAAACCTAACCTAAGTGCTTACGACCCATTACGACCCGTTTAGGTAGCTTATGCTACTTTAACGCGTCGTTCGCGTGAAACGCGTTCGGAACGCCTAACTAGTCCTATGATAAGTAAAATATGCCTTAACATGTCTAATATTGTTACCAAATCAGTTTAGATACCAAAAGTTATGTTACATATGCTTAAAATGAATTTTGGCATCAAAGGGGTATTTTGGTAATTTACCTAAGGCATATAAACTACCTATCATACAACTACTTAAACGAAGCGACCATAAGGTATAACCTCGGAAGGTTATTCCCTATATACTCTGGTCACCGAATGTGCTTGGTCGGATCCTAATGATCGACCAAACGGGTCGGGTTCGAAAGTATAAGCGATTGTTTAGATCGCTTACCTTACGACCCTATATAAGCACTAAACAAAAAGTGACGGGCTAAGCATGTTAAAACATGCTTAACTAAGTTTAGAAAACAGGTTTGGTATCAAAACAAACGGTTTTGATACCTAAGAGTAGTTTGGTTACAAAATACGCAAGAATGCGCATTTTGGCCGAAACTACGACTCGTCACTGAGCCTAGATAACGTGGTAATCAGTAGGCATAGTCACAAGGGACTATAACCATCGTGATTACAATCACGTTGCGAAGTTCAAACGAACTTCGCATTGACCATAAACTGGTCAATGCAAAAAGTCAAACAAAGTTTGACTTTCGGACTCGAAAAGCAATAAAAGAACGAAGGAACACTTACAAAGGGTCCCCGAATGCTAATCTTGATTCAAGTAGCTCAGGTATGAAACAAAGGTTTCAACTTAGAGCTTCTCAAATCAGATTCTTGTGAGGAATGAGTGAAAATGTGATGGGTATTTATAGATTTCGGTTCACCGTTAGGATCGTTTCTTGGAGAAGAGGGAATGATCTCGCCCGTACACTTGTCGGAATGTTGTGGTAACTCATTTTGCTCCACCACAAGAGTTGGACACATGGAATTTGCCTTTGGAGGGTGTTTAAGGGCTGTTAACAGCTGAGAAAAATGATTTTCTGCATCTGACCCTTGCTTACGGACCTTGCAGACCTGAATCTTTCAAAAATGGCAGAACAGGCCCCTGTGCGCGTATCGTCGTTTTTTGGCACTTCTAACACCCGTCAAACCCAACTTCAAGCTCCACAATGATGTTAAAGTATAGGGAACTTAAAATGTGCTCAAAAATATCTCGGATGTCGGTTCGTTTGGCCGTACGGTTGCGTTGTTCGGTTAATTACGACGGAATGCGCATAAGCGCAAAAAACGATCCAAATGGCGTGACGAATGGATTTTTCTCATGCCAAACACTAAAATAAAATATTTTAGTGCTTACATAAATTTTTGGATGTCCGGATGTATTCAGAATGTAAGTTATGCGCGAAAATGCAAACTTATGCACTTTTTGACACTTTTAGTCCCTGAATGACCCAAAAGTTTATTTTAGCACACCGAACCCCTCAAAGCCTATTTCTAAGCTATGTAAAGGATATTTATGGTATGTTTAACTTATGGTCATCTTTCGGAATGTTCGTTACAGTTCAAATTGGCATACTTTCGCAGTTTGTCAAGTTTAGTCCCTGTAAGCGAATTAACTTGTTTTTGGCATACCAAAGCCTTCAAAACTTATTTCTAAGTTATGTAAAGGTTATTTAAGGTATGTTAAGCCTATTTCACTATTCTGGAGTGTTCGTTGGATTAAATTGGTTATATTTACGCATCAGAGCGCGTATAACCCTCAAGAAAGCGATTTAAAGCTTAAAATCGAACAAGAGTTGATATGTGCAAACGATACACATATTTTTACAAATCCCAAGTATGAAACACAATATTTCATTGGTTTGGCATTTGTTTGATGGTTGAAGTGACACAGGTGTCACAACACTTGGTGCACAACGGCACGGTGTACGAGTGGGTTACCGGTCATGGGTATTGGGAGATTCCCTATGTATGATTCTTATTGGGTTTCCTGGTTTGTGAGTATAGCCGGGGTTTGTAAGAGTCTTGGGTGTTTCACCCTCGTTCTAAGGCGTTGATAGAATTACCGGTAGGAGAGCTAGTTCTAAGTTGGGGTCTGTTATTGTGAATCGAAGCTTCGGGGGTGTATGAGTCGGCTATTTGCGTTCATCGGTTAGGTTCACTATTGGTGGATTATTTTTTTACCAACTAAGCGAGGTTAACGAAACGACATTTATAAGAATTATACATATGTGAGAGGAAGTTTTCTTTGGTTCCCTATTGGGAACAAAGTGTATTTAGTATAATAGTATAATGTGAGTGTGTTTTAGTGATTGGATCGAATATGAAATTCGTGGGCAAGAAATTCATTAGACCGACTAGGTTGATAGGTAGCATATTATAAGACTTTAGAAAATCGGGTAAAAATATTTAAGGCATGAATGGGATTACCACACATGTGATTTACGTAAATAGATTGTAGCGTTAAAATACATTTGATAGAACAATGAGATATGAGATTCATGCATAAGTAGAAAATTTGACACCATGATGAAAGGTTCAAGTATAAGACTTAATCGAGTGGTTGTCATGGAGTTGGTTGAGTTGCGATTTAATTTCCCCGTTGAGATGTGGACATCACTCCAAACTCAAGGGTAAGATTTCTGCAAGGGAAGAGAGTTGGTAACCATCACCGAGGTAAAGAAATCACATCTAACTTATAAGAAAGTGAGGAGTGGAGCTTATCATCAAGGTAAGGGAATCACTCCTATTTTGATGATAATACTTCTATTTTGGGAATATGAGTAGTGTCTTCCTTGTGGGTGACCTTTTGAGATCGTACACATAAATAGTGTGGTAAAATATACGAAAGGATAGGTATGATATGTATACATAACCGTCATGAAAATAATTTGAATTTAAAAAGAGAAGGAAAGTTAAACTATTTTATGCATAAAATTGATACTAGCATGGAAGAGGTTTGATTAAACTTGGATTGTTCCGAAACGAAACCTAGACTAAACCAAAGTGACCGAAATTTCTTTTGAGTTTAGGTTACATGCTTTGGCCTAATAGGTAGAATACTCTCACCGAAATTTCAGTTAACGGTATTAACCCTTCCGGTTACTACATGCCCCTAGTCAATCGAAAGTTCGAGACTTTGACGGGATTGAAAATCGAGGAGTAGGAGTAGTTACCAAGATGCGGGTACCACCCTAACTTGATGTAACACTCGTCTTATTTATTTATTATTTTATTATAAAATGCGCCCCTTTCAAAAACAAAATGCATTTTTACCAAAAACTTAGTTAATAGCTAAGTTGTACATTGTCATAGTGTATTAACATAACCAACTACATAGTTTAAACATTCAAGATTTTGTAGTGTTTACATAACAACATTATCTAAACATAATTAGATTAGTGCGGAAGCTTCAAAACTTGTGTTCGGTTCTTGATTTCACGCTTGATCGGCATCCGAAATGAAATGAGCATCACCTAAGGTCAAAACCACATCAATAATTAGTTTTGACAATGTTAAAATAAGCCTAGACAAGCCCCAATATCATAAACATAACAAAAAAAAAAAATCCTAATTTTAGGTCTGTTGCGCCACGCGACAGACTCAAACATGACCTTCGCGTGCCGCGGGCGGCCCCGCGTGTCGCGTCAGCATTGTATAACCTCGTCGCGTGGCGCGGGGGAGTACGTTTTCCAGCAGGTCCAGTTTCTGGACCTGCATATTTGCCCAGCTCCAAATTTTCTTAAAATCTAAACTTTAAACTAGCATAACTTTTTATTTACATATCCGGTTTAGCCGATTCTTTTTCCTATATGTCCGTATTAAAATTAGGATCTAACCATGTAAATTTCACTTTACGAAACCCGAATTATGAACGAATGGTCCACCAAATCCTTGTTTCGATTATTCGACCCATTAGCTACGTGTGCAAATTGTTTGCCAATCCATTCTTTGGCATTCTAATCTTATTTACCCATTCCCCGGGCTTGGAATTCTTGGCGTATCCGTACCATTACATGGCTTTACGCTCGTATTCGAATTTCATGCTTATTTTCTACAAATTCAAACACTGCCACTTTATGCAATTCTTGCAACTAGTTTCTACCATTCGACCCGATAACACGGATTCATAGACTTAACTTAGTATAACCATTCATTGCTAAATTGCTATCTAGCACTAGCGCAATATAAGGCTTTCGAATCTTTACACACAAGATCGATATAAGAACATAGTTTTGACCCGTTTGGTTGACAATTGAAAATCCTCACTTTAATGTCAAGCCAAACTATTTCTAACCAATATTTTGACCCGTTTGAGTGTCGAATGGACTTCGCCACTTCAATGACACGTCAAACACATATACTACAATATGACACCATTAACAAGCTAAAACCAAACGTTTATACGTAATGTAACGGGACCAAAGTCACGTGCCTTTAGAGCACCCCCTTCAAGCGCGTATCTCCTCCGGCTTGTCCACTCGACGATCCGGATTCTTTGCCTAAGGAGTTCAATTCACAATCAATTTAGAACTCTTTTCATAATCTTTAACGCATAATTCGCTATAAAAATCAAACATGCGTTTTCATCCGATTTTTAACATTTTATTCCTCACTTAGGCATTTTAACGAACACCTAGCGCGTCTAATTTTTATCTAACTAGAATCAAGTTCATAACTTGTTATTTTCGCCAATTTTGTTCACACATTTCGGTTCCATCATGTCAAGCATGCATACAAACATTAAAATCATCATATAGATACCAAGTAATACTACTTGTGATAGTTATAATGCTAGTATTCATCCTATTTTGCAAAACCCACTTAACCTATGAATGGGTTATCATCAAGTTCATAATTTTAGACATGATTCCTGCAATTATCAACTAGTATTCATTCTTAAACTTGTTTTCATTACAAGTTTCATCTATACATCACATAATCAAGCTCAATTTCAATTTTCACAATTTGTCTAGAATTTAAGATGAATCAAAAATACTAAAATTTGCATACCTTATGATCCCTTCAACGAGGTGATCACGAATTTATGTTTGAAAATTGATTTGGAACTGCTTAGAGCCTTCAATTTGAGGGAAAATTGTATGAACTAGGGTTTGTGGGGAACCCTTGTGTCGCCCCCTGTGTTTGCTCAACCAGACACACACTTTTGTGTGTGTTTGGTGTAATTTGTTTTGTTTTAATAGTTTAAGTTTCAAGTTTAACAACCTAAGTCCCTCAACTTTTGTTCTATTTATAATTCAGGTGTTTTAATCCACTTATATGGCATCACAAGACTCGTAACTAACTGGGTTATCTATTCCTAGTTAGTTTGTCCTTGTTTATTTAATACTTTATAATTCTAATATAAAGTTTTATATTTTCGGGGTGTTACACTTGATAATGTTGTTCCCTAAATGTGGTTGGTACTTACCAAACGAGATAAAGACTAAATCCGACTCATTGGTAAGGGTCCACTTGTAAGGCCATAAAGTTGAGTAGGTTTATGCTTGTCTTTATCAAACACACTTATAGTTATTGGACTTAGTTTTCTAGTGGGTTTGGGTTAGACCATATGGGCCGATTTATATGTGGACCCTATATAATGTTAAGTTTAGTTCATTATTAGGGTTAAGCATTAGAGTTTTTGATTGTATTTGCTCTTATATTAACGAATTGTACCAGACAAGCAAACAACTTGTGTGCAATCTAATATACAATCAATTGTTCTTGTTCATCACTTTCAATTGTTTTCCGCACTCTTGAACGTGTTTGTGGTATACTACGAATGTCTCTGGACTTACAACACACACACACACACATATATATAGGCTTCGGTTCAATTAAGAACCACCACGAGTTGTGAGAACCATGAGAACTCCTACTTCTCGCGCTAGTTGGGCAACAATTTTTTGCACATACGTAGATGAAAATATTATAAACAAATATGTAAAAAATGCAAAAAAAAAAAATTGTCGAGTCGGTAGTTTTGCCTGATGTAAGTTTTGTTTACGCATTGATGTAAATTTTGTTACGGCGATGAATTTTTTTTACACCTCACGTAAATTTGTGCATGTGGCATTTAAATTTTTGTTTTTTTTTTTGCTGAAACAAGTGATTTTTATTTAAGATTTTTGAGAAATTCTTTTTTTAGAAAAACTTTTTAAAAAGTCTAGTTCTCATGGTTCTTACAACTCAAGATGGCTCTCATTTTATCATAAGCCTATATATATATAGGGTAGAGATATGGTAAAAAGTGTTTAAAATGTGAGAAGGGTAAGAAGTGTTTTAAACTATTGGATATTTGATCTAATGGTTGAGATCAATAGGGTATAAAAATGTAAATTGTGTTTTAATTAGAAGGACCTTATGTAAAATTGAAGGGCAATAATGTCTTTTCGGATGTTTCAAATATGGTAACCGTATCCTACACAACCAAAACCCCCATTATTCTCCTAAAAACTAGCGACTTCCCTTTGAAAGTTGATTATCCTATTTCCTTGACTATTGTAAGACACTATACAGTTTAATTAACAATAATCTGTTGATTTAAATCAGTTAATAATCATAAAACACTATGAACCAGAAAATTAAGATGTCTATACAGAATATAACACTATTGATTGGGGATAAAGCACTATGAAAGGAAATTAAGATGTCTGTACATAATATAACACTATTGATTGGGGATAAAACACTATACATATAAATAAATAAAAAATAACACTGTTAATGATAAAACACTAAAACAAAAACTTACCCTAAACAATTCAATGTATAAAACACTATTGATTGGGGATAAAACACTATGAAAGGAAATTAAGATGTCTGTAAAGAATATAACACTATTGATTGGGGATAAAAAAATATGAAAGGAAATTAAGATGTCTGTACAATATATAACACTATTGATTGGGGATAAAACATTATACATATAACACTGTTAATGTATAAAACACTATGAAAGGAAATTAAGATGTCTGTACATAATATAACACTATTGATCATCCATATGACACTATACATCTAAATATAAAATAAATATAACTCTGTTCATGATAAAACACTAAAACAATTATAATTGATGTAGAATTGATGAAGAATGATGCGTACATGAAATTAATTGATAAAACACTAAAATTCGAAAGAATCCCTAAAATATCTCATCGCCAGTTTTTTTGGCAGTTATCTTGGAATCAATTAATTGATAAGAATGGAAAATTAGTAATACACCCTTTTGAATTAATTAAGATAAAGGACACTTGTCATTCCCAAATTATTTCTCACACTTCTCACAAAAGTTGAACTTTGTACAGGATAATCTACCTATATATATATATATATATATATATATATATATATATATATATATATATATATATACACGCGTCATTTCTTTTCATCTTTGCTTTTTTTTTTTATAGATATTGTGTGTCAATATGTATGTTTTATTAACAATTACTATAGTCTGCAATGGTGGGTGGTGGGGGACGATTCTTATATCTTAGGGAGACAATAATAATGGACAAAATCATTTATTGCGGGTTTTGTACTTTTTATAGACTAGTTTTAGTTTTTGAATCAGAGTTTTTGCATTTTAACTCTATGATATTTGATTTCTTTTAGTTATATTAAAACCTAATAAGTTTAACTGTTTATGTCATAAAATAGAAACGATACTAAATCATTCATACGATATGATTTGGTTTAGTTACATTTTTGTAACAACTGACTTATATTTTAATCTAAACCTGTCAAACAGGACCATATGCTAAAAAGATTGATATCATTGAGTTTGAATACAATTTTTATATTCTGTATGATAATTCAACCGATAAATCTTTTATTTTTAAAATCCAGGGTAAGTTAGCTCAGATCATGGGGCGTGGTTTGGGTAGTCTCTTTGGGACTATCCGTCACGTAGGCGCATCGTCACATTGAATGGAGGACCATCTCTTTGGGGACTACCCAAGGGTGTGGGGGACTACCCAACTTATAAAAAAAAACCAATATATAATAAAGGAGAGAGAGAGAACAAACCAATCAAATGGCTCGTCTCCACCGTCCTGATGATGCCGTTTGCGCCGCGACGAGGGGGAGGGGGTGGTGTGGGACGAGGGCGACGAGAAGAGACGGGATGTGTGTTCATGTGTTTGACGTTTTTTCGATTTCGTTATTCATTTTTTTGAAACGTTATCTCCATAAGGATTTTCTAGATCCGTCACTGCAACCATCAATAATCATTCCAAGCGCCCGCATGTCATGCATGACCTAATCCTATTCTAATTTCTAAACAACCTCCCTTAAATACACTTGTTAAATATGCCCGTTTACAATGTCAAGTTCTAATCTACTGAGCTATCACTCCCCAGATTTTTCCTCTCGCATCGGTGGGCCCGAGAGTTGGGAGATTAACGAGCGTGACGATTGTATACAAGTTTCACAATGAAACCGAAACAGTGAGTTATGTAATTAAAGTACAAGTATTAAAACTCCAAAAATTATATTAAAATTTTAAGTGTCCAAAATTCGATACAAGGTATCCTAAAGGGAAGATCAAAATAAAATGGACTTTGAGACATCATAGGTCTTTGCCATTGGAGCCGCAAATTCCAAGGCTACAGACCGAGCCTTATCCAGCCAATTGTTTAGGTTCATCACATGTAAGTCAATCTGTAAAAATACGCCAGCATTCGCTGTTAAATACACTTAACTGACTCATTTTTAAAACATTTACTTTTCATCGGGACAAGTATCCTTTTACCAGTTTTACATGCTTGTCACATTCAGGAACAAGTATGGAAACCAGTATTTGATTAACATACACATCATATTTAGTGACTGTCAGGTGTATGCATACACCCGCACTTACGACCATTATAATAAATGAATTGGAGAACCCGAATACGGTACTATTAACCCCTAAATATTTATGTTAATCAAAAAATATAGATTAAATCTAATTATTACATTATGAAATGTTAGTGCATGCATCTGTCGACTTCGTCTTGTATCGAGTCTTAGTCTTAGATTGTTAGATTAGGGCACATTGTACGAGATTTCCCAAGAAAGTTGATTTCACATATATGGACATGTTCGTATGTGGGAAACCTCATGTCCGTATGTGGGAAACCTCATGTCCGTATGTGGGAAACATCATGTCCGTATGTGGGAAACCTCATGTCCGTATGTGGGAAACCTCATGTCCGTATGTGGGAAACATCATGTCCGTATGTGGGAAACCTCATGTCCGTATGTGGGAAACCTCATGTCCGTATGTGGGAAACCTTGTAGATGGTTTCGCTTATATGTACATTGGGGGGTTTCGCTTTTGTGGACATGTCCATATGAGCGAAACCTAGTCCCTATATATACCCTAGGAGCGAATCCATTTGTATCAGTTCTTGTTTTCCATACCGAGGTGCTGCCGGTGTGAGATTTGATTGTAAACGCTGTAATATCAATCAAAAGTGTGTTTAAAGTTAAGATCTAGCTGTTTCTACGTTGGTTACTTGTTTTCTGCACCTGTAACTGATTGAGACTCCTCTGATAGACTCGTTCGGGTCAGAATACGATCCTACATGAAAGCATATAGCCCTTTGCAATACCCGAACCAAGGAGTTTCATACTCCAAGTTTTGATAAAAGTAGTTAAAAGTATTTACCTGTACTAGTGTAGAACACATGGTATTCAGTTCGGAGTACAGCTGGACTCAAAGTTTATTGCTTATGGTGCGAAGACTAGAGGATTCTATATTCCAGAGTGAATGGAAATAACATCCATGAGAATTGTTTACGGGTCATTATGAGTCATTTAACATGATCAGTTAACGTGGATTTAAGCACGGTTTCGCTAGATTAAGTGTTGACCGGATAGAATGTTGGTTATAACCATACGAGTGGGGAGTCTCGTGTATTACAGTTGGTTAACCTTACATTCTGATTTTAAAGTGTTTTTGAAAAGGTTGTGACCCGCTACGACTTATTTATATAGTTTAAGCCAGTCTAAACCGACCTGCTGTAATGTGCAGCCATCCTGTTTGTCTTAATATATATTTTGGTGTATATTTTGTTTAAATAACTTGGATTTCATATACAAGGACGTAACCTTTCCATAACTTTTGAATATACCGTCACGACATGGTTTTTTTATCATTACATTCACGGTTTGCTTATTTTTATCTACGATTCAATCTCACAGCGGAGCGCGGGTGATAACCCACTAAAAACATTTCCTTATGAACAATAATTTAATAAGATTCGGATCTTTTTTAACATTACAATTCTTATAATATTGTATTATTTACCAGCTATAAATTAGCAACATTTTGATGCATAGAAGTGTTGTACCTTATGCTTATTGAGGTTTTAAAAAAAGCTGATATTAGACTTTAACCCAAAACTACTTGATCATTTTTTTACTTTTAACCCAAAAGTTTTCATCTTTTCCCATTAAACCTTACAACGTTTTTACTTTCAACTTTGTTCCCGTATACTTTTCATATTTCGCAAAAATTTTCGTTTTACGTTTTGTTATAAATTTTGCGAGTAAACACGGTGCAAAGTTCGTGTGTGGTTCAAAGTTTTAACGTTTTGTTTTATGTTTCATTCTAAATTTTACGAGTTAACATGGCGCAATGTGCATCTGTGGTTCAACGTTTATACATCATCTATCTTTCCCCATTTGACAAGTTTGTCGCAACGCATCATGAAACTTTAAACGTGTAACGAATTGATTACGAGGGACTAAAGTTGACAAACGAAGAAAGAATGTGTGTAAGAGGATCCAAAGTGTCAACATTTGAAAATTTTACCTTTCAACGACCCTACACGATGTTTATACCCTTAAACGCATAAATCATGAATCGTATGAAACCATTTGTGGAAGGACAAGACGCAAGGGTTAAATGTGTCAACATGTTTAAGTAATACCTCTGAGTGACCTTTTAACGAACCCGGAGCTTTGTAACGACTAATTATACTCCCAAGAATAAGTGATAAAAATTTCACAAGGTTTCGATATCGTTTGAGATAAATACGTTAACTTTCATAATTAAGGGGTTAAAAGCGTCAACGAGGAAAAACTTGTGTTTTTGGTTATCATTTAACGAAACCGGACCTAATGGTGTTTGATTATATCTCATGGATCATAAAAATATAAGTTATATGGGTAAAAAGTGCCTAAAATGAAAGATATTACGTTTTAAAAGGTTCGGGGGGTGAAAGTGTCAAGTTTGAAACTTGATATGCTGGTAATCAGGGTGGTGGCGTCGCGCCACAGGTAGCCCTTTCTGCCGTGGCGCAGCGCGACGGCATGAACTGGGTAGAAGCCATGCACAGGTGAAGGTTCTGCCCTTCTCTTCACCTTTGCATGGTTTTGATCGAATCTAGGGACTGTTTGATGGTTTTAAAAACCATTTTGGACACATGTCATGATCAAGGAAGAGCCCTAACACCTGTATTGATCTGGTGGCACCCTCAATTAGTATAAATAGGTGAAGATTTGGCTGCCATTCTCACTTGCAAACTCAAAATTCATACTCTCAACTCACTCTCAAGCTTTGGAGCTTTTAAAATCATTCTCTGGAGCATCCTACCTTGGAAGGAAGCTCTCTTAGTCTTAATCTTCGTGCTAAGGACTCTTGTAAGTGTACTTAGCCTCTGTAATTAAGTTTTCATTAGTGTAATGACCGAAAGTCAAAGTTGACGTAATTCTGCTTTGACTTTGTGATTAATCACTAACGGTCCAGTCATTTTTCGAATTGAAAGTGACTATGTGTTGGTAATTATGTAGGTGTTAAACCCTTAAAAGGGCACCTCCTAATTATCACGTTATCTCAGTCAATTGTCGGGTCAAACTACATAACACAAAAGTTAAACGGGACTGTTTTTGCAAAATAATTCATAACTGATAATGCTGAAGTTATGGAACATGTTTTAACACTTTAATAACTTGGTAAATAATATAAGAACATGTTTAGGCATGTTCAACTTGACAATTCTGAGTTTAGGCTCGGTTCGCAACCGAAAGTCGCAAAAGTAGACTTTTGCTTTGACTTTCAGTTCTGACCCGAATTAGCTTAGTTTTAGTCATGCCTTAGGGTTCCTTTAGGACCATATTACATATTAGTATAACCCTCTGAGATTATGCTATAAGGTTTCTTTGAAATATGATTCATATGCATGTTTCCGTAAAATGCTTAAATGTTGACCATTATGCCCTTTTGATATAAAAACGAAATTTTTGAAAATGTGAGAGGACAAAAACCTTTATTACTGATAATTAAGTATGTCCTAAAAATTTGACATCAGTTCTTGGTCCAAAATAAGAGTTATGCAAGATATCGTAAATGAAAGCCTTTTTATTTATTAAATGACATTTTCCGCATAAATCATGTTTAAACCCAAATTTTGACACCAAACTTTAAACCTACTGTTAAGATATAATATTTAGGGATTTTTGGGAATTTTTGTTGAATTTTAAACTGATAAAAAATAGAGTTCTAGTGTAAATTCGGTGTTGACGAAATTACCCTTTTTATTGATTAAATGAGTTTTATGTATCATTTTGATACCAAACCTTTTCCTACTGATTTCATATGATAATAAAATATTTTAAGCTTTAGAAACTGACCAGGACTTCAAAATTTTATAAACATTTCAAATATCGTCAAATACCGACTTTTACGCCTATTAAGCGCATAGTATGGTTTAAAACCATATCTAATGCCAAAAGCTTGTTACCTACTGATGTTATAAATAAATTTATAAATTTTAACAGTAAGCTTAAGTCTTGAACTCAGATTTCCAAATTTGACCCTTAAAGCATATGTGAAATGACCAAAATGCCCCTACGGTGCAAAGTTTGGCCATAAACAATTAAGTACACATATATATGATATCTTGTTGTTATAACCACATAAAATAAATATTTTCACAGAAGGTTTTGAACCAGATCTTCAGTTTATATTTAAACCTCTTTTATAAACTTTAAAATGATCAAAATACCCCTACGGGGCTTAAATTAATTTTAAATTCATTTTGGGCATAATGGAAGATATCCTACTGATATCACAACATATTAAAAGCATATTAACTTGTGGAACTTGTTCATGACTCATTTGGTTACCCGTTATGCATTTTTCGCGTTCAGTACGGTTTATGTAACTAGTTTGCATAAAATAACCGAAACGGGTTAAATCTTATCATTTTTACTTCAAAATCCAGAATGTATTTAGTTTACCCATTTTATACAAGTCCTCATACTTGTTGGTTCTAAATCACATTCTAATCCGGTCTTCGCTTAATCTTGCGTTTTGAACCGTATACCTTTCTTTAAAACTAACCGGTCTAAGTTATAACTTAAATAAGACCCGTTAGGAATCTAATAGGTTATTAAAACCTTCGTTCGAGATTAGGAGCCCGGTAAAAGCTACTTGCACTTGCTAATTTGACATACGGCTGGGATTAAAATTTTATTTTAGCTCAGGTAAATACTTTTAACTTATTTTCTGTTATACAGGCTTGGGATACGGTATTATAATAATACCGTTTGGTCGGGTATGTAGTTATTTAAATCAGATTGTGATTAATACATTTACATAACCCATTTTAATCTGTTTTGTTTGATGCAATACCTTTGGGGGGGGGGGTTAATGACCATGTCCTGGATATCCCCGTCTCATTTATTAAATGGCCACGGCTTAAGCACGGGGTGTAGGCATACACCTTACAGTTGCGTATGTATAAACGGTATCTCATATCTCTCGTGGGCGTATACTTGTGGTGTGTCAATTAATCTAATCCGACTCTTCTAACCGGGTCCCGAATGGACGACAAACATGTAAAACTGTATACAAGATTATTTTAAATAATTGTCCCAAGTTATAAAAGAATTTTGTGCCTTGTGCATTTAAATCAATTTTATAAACACTTTTCAAAAAGAGTCAGTTAATTGTATTTACCAGTGTAAACTGACGTATTTTCCAAAAAGGTTAAGTGCAGGTACTACGCGAAATGGGTTGGCTACTCCTAGTATCAAATAAAGAGTCTTGCAAGCTTTTGATGCATAAATCTGTTGAACAATATTTCTTTTTATTTTAGATCCGCCTGTGGATCCACTACAATCCGTTGTGTAATATTTTATGTTACTTTCAACTCGGTTTTTATAAATTACTTTTAGACTTCCGCTGTGCATTTAAACTGTGATTATTGACTATGATGATATCAACTATGTCACGATACTCCCCACCGGGCCCACTGGTAATATGTGAAAATATCGGGGTATGGCAGGTTGGTATCAGAGCCAACATTGAGTGAATTAAACACTAGCCTTTTGTGTTTAATCTCAATGACACAGTTTGCACATTCCTTGACTTTCGAGTCTAGTCAAATGACTTAGGACTAATCCTAATCTTATTGCTTTCTTTTGTTGGTTTCTTTTGTTTGTTTTGGCAGGATCAAAGAACAATGCCGCCACGATTCAGAGGAAGAGGTGGAAGAGGCAAGGCGCCGATAACTGCTCCAAATGATCATGAGGCCGGACCATCACACCGACAAACTCCTTCAGCAACTTTCAGGTCAAGTCCCCAGGAGGATTGGAGGACTTATCTAGAGCCAGCGAGACGTCCAGTCTCCCACAGCTCCTCCCCGTCTAATCATCACTCTTTTGGACCACATCAAGACGAGGAGCACAGTGACTCTCACCACTTCTTCATTCCGCTGCAGCGGTCAAGTTCACACCGGGCTTTCCAGGACCCGACCCCGTACTTTCAAAGCAGGTTCAATCCGATGAACCAAATTCAAGAACCCGAGGGTCCAAACCCTTTGGGGCCAAATGACCACTATCCTGAGATGCAGGATATGGAGATGGATGAAGATCCAGACCCGAAGATGTTACCAACAGGGACGCCCACGCATCCCATCGAGATTTCTGACGGATCATCTTTTCATGGTTCGCCAAACAGGGGCCCAGACAGTTTTGTAGAAAGATAGGCCACATACCACTGGGAGTTCACTCCCCCTTTCAACCCACCTCAGCAGCATCAGGATCCCTCAGAGGATTCGCGTTTCCAGGCGGTTACGCCACCGCCACCCCCGCCGCCAGAGCAGCAACCGCCTCCAAAACCACCGAGGCGAAGAAGATCAGGTGCACGGATGTCCGTGCGAGGGGGTTTTCACTTCAGCACCCCCCAACACTCAAGCAACCGCCACTACTCGCCGTTGTACGATGACCCGCAAATGGGTGGGTCTTCGAACCCAGTTTCCGAGGTCGACTCTCCGCCAGTCGCACCACCACCATCACACATGGGTTATGATAACCCAATTCCTTCTTACGCCGGTGCAGCGGCGTATAACCCTTTTGAGCAGCCAGCTTATCCTGGCTACAACTACTACAATGCCCCTGCCGTCGACCCATTTCTCGAGGCGGCCAACTACAATGCTCTCCACCCTCAAGGACCCTTCGCTTCATACCAAACCGGGTACCCAGCTTATGGGTATCAATACCCACCACCTTCTCAACCTCCGCAGCAGCAGCCGCCGCAGGCACCACTGATCCAACCACCGTAGCAACAGGAAATCCTTCAGAGGTTGAACCAGGTGGAACGAGATGTACAGGAGGAGCGTAGAAGCCGCCGGGGTCTACTTAAGGGCTTGGCAGACCTGATAAAAGGGAAGAAGAAGAGGGATTATTGAAATTCCTTATTTATTTTGTTTTGTAATTTTAATTTTCAATTAAGTCCCTGTCTGGACATCTATTTATGTATCCAGTCCCTGCAAGGACTTGCATTTCTTTTTAGTCCCTATGTGGACAATGTTATTTCTTTAAAGTCCCGTTTAGGGCAATTATGTACTTCTCTTTAGTTAATGGAATGTTTAATTTAAAATTTCCTTTGTCATTATATGTATGAATATATTATTTAATATAAATCAAAATATCATTCCTTTTTAATTAATCTGCCAATATGTATTGAAAGAAAATCTTGAAGGTATAACCTAGCCTATATGTCATTTTAAGAAATGGCCCTGATGGTAAAACCTTTTTAAAGATTCAAATCCCTGTTAACATCTGAAAACATGTTAGCACTCCTGACAAATGTGATTCGATAAAATCGCACAAGTCATCCTTATATTGGATTCTTCCAATTCCTTTTCTTATTTAATCAAAACATCCATTAAGGATGAAAGGCCTACGGGCCATACTTAGTGTCCTTTGAGATAAAAGACAGTTATAGTCTATGACTCCCTGTCAAGAAAAGGTGATGAACTATGTTCAAGCCTTAATGCCTCGATCCTATAAGATCATGGCATACAATTTAAAACTGTCCTTGTGACTAGGCCTTTTGTGCCACTCTAATATTTTAATGAATTACAACTAAGGATAAATTATAATAAAAATCCTAAATAAATATGACTAACAAATTAATCGATATGGTTTATTGTTACCATGGTTAATGAGTCGTCAAAAAAATGACAATTCCATAATAAGATCTCTGAATGAATTATTGTCATCATTTTATTTGTAGCAATCAAGCTACATGGCTGAATCAGATGAGGTTAACAGTCACCCGCGGGAGAATAATGATACCACCATGATTAATGTGGCTGGTGCAGATCTGCAAGCCATGATAGACAATGCTGTTACTAAAGCCATGGACAGGCAGTTTAAAGAATCAAGTGGTACTCGTAGTAGGACCCTATATGTAGCTCATACAAAACCACCATCCAAGTCACACGCATCACACTGAGACGATTCCCATCACTCATCAAACCAAAGGAGTGTCCCATCTAAGAAGATTGTGCTCAATCAAGAGCCACGTGTTAAGACCTGTTCTTATAAATATTTTGTCTCCTGCAAGCCCAGAGACTTCACAGGGGAGAAAGGAGCCATCGATTGTACGACTTGGCTCGACGAGATGGATACTGTAGTTGATATTAGTGGATGTGTAGAGCAAGACATTGTGAAGTTTGTTTCAAAATCTTTTAAAGGAGAAGCTCTAGCTTGGTTGAGGTCACTAATCCAAGCTACAGGGAAGATCCCGTTGTACAACTTGACTTGGGATCAGTTTGTTGCTCTAATCAAGGAAAATTTTTGTCCTCAACATGAAGTTGAGAAAATTAAGACTGACTTCTTGACCTTGGTCATGAAGAACTTAGATTGTCAGGCGTATCTTACAAGCTTCAACACTATGTCTCGATTGGTTCCTTATTTGGTTACACCAGAATCGAAATAGATAGCTCGTTTTATTGGAGGTTTGGCTCCAGAGATCAAGGGAAGAGTAAAAGCATCCAGACCTACCACGTTCAGGTCAGTGGTAGATCTGTCTCTATCTCTCACACTTGATACTATCAGAAACAAGTCTATTAAAGCTTCTGAGGAAGGAAAACGGAAACGGGAGGATGAGAGTTCTCATCGCTCTGACAAGAGGAAAAAGAAGAACTCAGATCACAAGAAGAGTTCGGGATTTAAGAAGGATAACCAACAGTCGGGTGAGAAACCAAATGTAAAACATGTCAAAAGCATCACTTTGGGAAGTGTAGGTTGGAATCAAAGTCGCAGTCCCAATCAAAGAATTTTGGATGTGGGATCTGCAAGTCTAAGGAGCACAAGACTTTGGATTGCAAGAAGTTGAAAGATGCAACCTGTTATGGTTGTAACGAAAAGGGGCAAATCAAGACTAACTGCCCAAAATTTTCAAAGAAGCCTGAGGAGGCTAAAAAGACCAACGCTTGGGTCTTTCAAATGAATGCACAAGAAGCGGTTCAGAATGACAATGTGATAACAGGTACTTTTCTTATCAATGATGTTTATGCTAGAGTGTTGTTTGATTCAGGTGCTGAAAAGTCTTTTATAGACAATAAGTTTTGTAAATTGTTAAATTTGCCTGTTAAAACTCTAAGCATAAAGTATGAAGTAGAATTGGCTGATGGTACTATAGAGACTGCTTCAACATTATTAGATGGATGTTTTATATCCATTAGGAATCACTCTTTTCCACTGTCTTTACTTCCATTAAAATTAGCAGGATTCGACATAGTAATAGGCATGGATTGGTTATCTTCTAATCAAGCCCAGATTGTTTGTGATAAGAAGCAAGTAGTTGTTAAGACTCCTTATGGTGAACCACTTACAATACAAGGAGATACCCAGTACGGTTTGCCTAAGCAAGTGTCTATGCTTAAGGCAACAAGGTGTTTGAAGAAGGGTTGTGTCATTTACATGGCACAAGTGACCATTGATGAACCAAAGCCCAAGATCGAAGACATCCCTATTATTTCTGAATATCCAGATGTATTACCTGAAGAACTACCTGGTTTACCTCCAGATAGGCAAGTGGAGTTCAGAATCGATATCATTCCTGGAGCAGCACTAGTTGCAAGAGCACCATGGTTTTATTGGCAAATGGTTTGTTGGCAAATGGTTTTATTCGACCTAGCTCGTCCCCTTGGGAGCACCGATTCTGTTTGTAAAGAAGAAAGATGGATCAATGCGTTTATGCATTGATTATCGTGAACTGAACAAGGTTACAATCAAGAACAGATATCCGCTACCCAGGATCGATGATCTATTCGATCAGCTTCAAGGAGCAAGTTATTTCTCCAAGATTGATTTAAGGTCAGGATACCATCAACTAAAGGTCAGAAATGAAGATGTGCATAAAACTGCATTCAGAACTCGCTATGGTCACTATGAGTTCTTGGTGATGCCTTTTGGGCTCACTAATGCGCCTGCAACATTCATGGATCTCATGAATCACGTATGCAAGCCATATTTAGACAAGTTTGTCATTGTTTTCATTGATGACATTCTTTTTTACTCGAAGAATCAAGCCGATCATGAAAGACATCTCAGATGTATCCTTAAGCTACTACAGCAAGAAAAGATCTACGCCAAGTTTTCAAAATGCGAGTTTTGGCTTCGTGAAGTCCAATTTCTTGGACATGTGGTGAGTGAGCGTGGTATCTTGGTGGATCCAGCTAAGATTGAAGTGATTATGAATTGGCAAGAGCCTAAGACTCCTACAGAGATACGCAGATTCTTGGGTTTAGCAGGTTACTATCGACGTTTTATTGAAAAATTTTCAAGGATTGCTGCACCCCTAACTTCTTTGACTCGCAAGAATATAAAGTTCAATTGGGGCCCCAAGCAACAAGAATCCTTTGAGATTCTTAAGCAGAAACTGAGCAATGCTCCTGTATTGAATTGCCAGAAGGGATTGACGAGTTTGTTGTGTACTGCGACGCATCGCACACTTGTATGGGTTGTGAGCTCATGCAGAGAGGTAAGGCCATTGCCTATGCTTCACGTTAATTAAAGGTGCACGAAAAGAACTACACCACCCACGATTTGGAATTGGGTGCCGTTGTATTTGCACTAAAGCTTTGGAGGCATTATTTATATGGAACCAAGTGTGTGATCTATTCTGATCACAAGAGCCTTCAGCATCTGTTTAACCAGAAGGATCTTAACATGAGACAGCGTCGATGGATGGAGACACTGAACGATTATGATTGTGAAATCCGATATCATCCAGGCAAAGCGAATGTAGTCGTTGATGCTTTGAGCAGAAAGGAAAGGGTTAAGCCCATTAGGATCAACGCCAAGAGCATTGAATTGAAGAACAGCTTGAATGAAAGGTTGTTAGCCACTCAAAAGGAAGCCGTATTAGAAGCTAACTATCCGAATGAGAAGTTAGGCGTAACTGCTGAACAGTTATCATATGGCAAGGATGGAATCCTAAGATTGAATGGTCGAATATGGGTTCCAATCCATGGAGGACTTCGAGATGTGATTCTTCAAGAAGCTCATAGCTCCAAATATTCAGTTCATCCTGGAAGTGATAAGATGTACCAGGATTTAAAGACAAATTATTGGTGGATAGGTTTGAAGAAATCTATAGCCACTTATGTGGCAAAATGTTTGACGTGCGCGCAAGTCAAAGCAGAGCATCAAAAGCCGTCAGGTTTGCTTCAACAGCCTGAACTTCCGACATGGAAATGGGAAATGGTAACCATGGATTTTATCACTAAGTTACCAAAGACAAAGCAAGGAAATGATACTATTTGGGTTATAGTCGACAGGTTGACTAAGTCAGCCCACTTCCTGCCGATTAAAGAAACTCACATCTCCGACAAGTTAGCTCAGCTGTACATGGATGAGATTGTATCTCTTCACAGAGTGCCAGTGTCTATTATCTCTGATAGGGATATGAGATACACATCGCATTTTTGGAAAAGCTTTCAGCAATCTTTAGGCACTCGACTAAATTTCAGCACTGCTTATTATCCCCAAACGGATGGTCAAAGCAAGCGTACAATCCAAACGCTTGAAGATATGTTACGGGCTTGTGTTATAGATTTGGGTGGAAGTTGGGATGACCATCTTCCTTTAATTGAATTCTCATACAATAATAGTTATCATTCAAGTATTCGAGCAGCACCTTTCGAAGCTTTGTACGGAAGAAAGTGTAGGACGCCAGTTTGTTGGGTGGAAGTTGGAGATGTCCAACTATCAGGATCTGATATAGTCCTGGAGACGACGGACAAGATTGTTCAGATCCGTGATCATCTCAAGGCTGCCAGGGATAGGCAGAAAAGTTATGCGGATATGAGGCGCAAACCTTTAAAGTTTGAAGTTGGCGATAAAGTGCTACTTAAGGTATCACCCTGGAAAGGGGTGATGCGTTTTGGAAAAAAGGCAAGCTTAGCCCAAGATACATAGGACCATTCGAGATCATCGAATGTGTTGGAACCGTGGCTTACAAGTTAAATCTGCCAGAAGAGCTCAGTGGAATACATAATGTGTTCCACATCTACAACCTAAAGAAATGTCTAGCCGATGAGTCGCTAGCAGTGTCGCACAAGGACGTGCAGATTGATGGAAGCTTGAAGTTCGTTGAAAAACCTTTGTCGATTGAGGATCGACGGGTTAAGAAGCTTTGAAGAAAGCATGATCGTGAAGGTAAAATGGGATACCCGTAGAGGCCCCGAATACACGTGGGAGATTGAATCCACAATCAAACAGAAGTACCCTCATTTATTTCAGTAAATCTCGAGGTCGAGATTTCTTTTAAGGGGGTGAGGATGTAACACCTCGAAAAATCATGTCCAATATAGTATCGACACGTGTCATGAAACTTTAAATGTGTAACGAATTGATTACGAGGGACTAAAGTTGACAAACGAAGAAAGAATGTGTGTAAGATGATCCAAAGTGTCAACATTTGAAAATTTTGCCTTTCAACGACCCTACACGATGTTTATACCCTTAAACGAATAAATCATGAATCGTATGAAACCGTTTGTGGAAGAAAGTGAAAGCTTACAAGACGCAAGGGTTCAATGTGTCAACATGTTTAAGTAATACCTATGAGTGACCTTTTAACGAACCCAGAGCTTTGTAACGACTAATTATACTCCCAAGAATAAGTGACAAAAATTCCACAAGGTTTCGATATCGTTTGAGATAAATACGTTAACTTTCGTAATTAAGGGGTTAAAAGTGTCAACGAGGCAAAACTTGTGTTTTCGGTTATCATTTAACGAAACCGGACCTAATGGTGTTTGATTATATCTCATGGATCATAAAAATATAAGCTATATGGGTTAAATGTGCCTAAAATGAAAGATATTACGTTTTAAAAGGTTCGGGGGGTGAAAGTGTCAAGTTTGAAACTTGATATGCTGGTAATCAGGGTGGTGGCGTCGCGCCACAGGTAGCCCTTTCTGCCGTGGCGTAGCGCGACGGCATGAACTGGGCAGAAGCCATGCACAGGTGCAGGTTCTGCCCTTCTCTTCACCTTTGCATGGTTTTGATCGAATCTAGGGACTGTTTGATGGTTTTAAAAACCATTTTGGACACATGTGATGATCAAGGAAGAGCCCTAACACCTGTATTGATCTGGTGGCACCCTCATTTAGTATAAAGAGGTGAAGATTTGACTGCCATTCTCACTTGCAAACTCAAAATTCATAATTTCAACTCACTCTCAAGCTTTGGAGCTTTAAAATCATTCTCTGGAGCATCCTACCTTGGAAGGAAGCTCTCTTAGTCTTAATCTTCGTGCTAAGGACTCTTGTAAGTGTACTTAGTGTAGGATCGGGGAATCGATCTAAACGAGTCGATCAGAAGAGTTCTAGACCAAAGGAGAGGCGGAATTCAGTGATTTGATTTTCATTCAGCTTGATATACCCTTAGAAGTAGATTAACCGTCGATTGTATTGATTTCACAACGTTACACGAGCTGGTGACACGTCGGCAGAGCTTCGCTACCGGAATCAGAATGTTACAAATGAAGAACCAAGACCTCCTATTTATAGGAATGGCTAGGTCGCACGAACCAAGCAAGTCCAGGTAGCACGAACTGCCCAGTTTGCATGAACTGGTCACTTCGTGTGAACCTGCTGGTTTAGACCTGTTTCCCATTTTTCTCAAACTACGTGTCTTGGTCTATCTATCTAGTTACATGACTCGATATAAGACGAAGTCAACAGACATATGCACTAACAAACTCCCCCTTGGATGATGACGAGTCTTCAGTGTATTGAGTCTTCAGTCTTGATCGGTCTTCTCGCTTTTTCCAAAGTATCTTTCTCTGTAAGCATCTTTCAATCTCTATCTTCTTCTTTCAGAATCTTAATCTGGCTCTATTCTCTCTCCAATTCTCTTGATCAGATCTCTTGATTCCTTAAGCTCATCAGCTTCAGCAACTTCTATCTCGAGCAATATTCCAGGATCAGAGTCTGGCTCTTTTAAACTTCAAACTCCCCTTTGCTAACAGACTCCCCCTTAAACTTTTTCGGGATCGCAACCTGACATAACTCTCGTTCTAAGATCGTGTCCTGGCTCAAACTCTGCTCAGTCTTAGACACGGGGATCTGCACAAATCTCTACCCAAAAGTAAATTTCACAATTTTTAAAATTTAACAAATTTAGAAACCACTTTGAAGAACTCATTCACCATCAACAATAGTTATATCAAGTTCAAATTAATGACCTTGATTAACTAGCAATAAAAACATTCTCAAAACATCATTTGGGATAATTATGATCTGGGGTGATTTCACACGATCTGAATAGAGTTCGAACAATCTGACATGTTTTTCATGCAGTTTGGTCGATTTTATCAAGTTTTAGGTTGATTTTAGTTCTGATTTGTTCACGGATTGTTTAAAACTCAGTTTATGTGTTATGTGCCAAAATTAGATCATTTTATCCGTGGAAACTCAGTAAATTTGATGAAAAAGTGTAGAAGAATGAGTAGGAAAACAAGCTGAAATGGTAAGAACTCTTCCTCCTGGGCTATGATACCACTTGTAGGATCGGGAAATCGATCTAAATGTCACAACACATGGAATTTAGAATATTGTTTTATTACATAATAAGTTACATTGTCTTGGAATGAGATCAACAAACAGTACAATTACCGTTCATGTTTTTATAATTACTAAGGCCCATGTCCATCCTATGTAAAGCAATCAACAGTCGTCACGAAATAAAACCTGAAACATATGTGAAAGTAAATACGTCAGCATAAAAATGCCTGTGAGTAACATAGGTTTTGTGTTGAGGATTCATGACTTTGAATGTTTAAAGAAATGTTTAACAAAAGTAGTCATGAGCCTTAAAATATTTTCTTTTATATTCATACAAAAAGTGATAAGAAATCGGATGATATAAAAGAATAATGCAATAAAGAAATGAATAACCAACTAAAAATGAGTTTGTAGCATATATAAAAATATACCTTGGTTTTAAGAAAGTCGGATAAGTAATATATTTTAGTTTCAAAACAGTTAAACAGATAGTATATCAAATATACTTTAGTTGTTAAAATAATAGTTTTTGGTAGTATATCATAAGTATACTTTGGTTTTGTAAATAACATATCAACTATGTTTTAGTAAATAACAAAATATATGTTGGATTTGTACATAGTATATCAAATTATACTTTGGTAAATAATATCACATATGAGAGCATATCAAACTATACTTTGGAAGTATATTGAAATATACAAAAGAAAATGTGATTTAGAATTCATTCAAACCTTAGTGTATCAAACTACACCTTAGAGACTATAGAAATACCACAAAGGCAATTTCTATTTGGATAAAATTCGGTTTCTGACATTCCATACAACAGGAATGGGGTGTCTAGTCCTATAGCGCTATATCGTACTACCAATCGGCTTGGTGAATGCATAAAATAAGTACAACCCAACAATTAATTTTATAATCTTTGAAAACTAGTGTTTAAACCATAGATAATTGTTCAATTTGTCAAAAGATAAGTACTAGCTTGTATAATCAACTTATATTTTGAAATCATGAAAAAAACAATTAGGCACACACGTTTCACCCCAAAACATTTGAAAATAGTAAAAGAGGGGACTATGTACTCACCTTTGGGTGCGTTTTTATATGTTAACACAATCCCTCAAATTGTTTATTCGTCCTAAATTAAATAAGAACGATTTAATAATCAAAAACCCACAAAATACGTAAGTTTCTCCGATACTTAGAATTTTCACATAACTTTGAGATCTTCTCGAAAAGTTATTATTTTTTATTATATTGGTGTATTTATATATATATATGAGTTCATATATATTTTAAAAACTTTGCGACTTGAACGATTTTATTGGTGACCCTCATCATGTTATAAGCAATATATCTACGATTTGCGCGTCGTAATATATATACTCAAGTGTAACATACTAATAATAGCGTAATACACATAATTTTGTCAAGTATTAACATGTCATCATACACATATTATAAAACACATAACATCTTATCACACATAAAATTTACCCATGAACAACCCATTATAGCGTATTCTGAAAAACACGTATTTTAGCGATTCGGTAACGTTTTTGGGCGCCGGAAGTCACGTATGACTAACCAAACACCAAGTAAACTTAATATAAGTTAAAATACTTATTTTTATATTAAAAATATCAGTTTACTTACTGATCTAAAACATTTTTATAAAAATCATCCGAAAAGCCGATTTCTAACCGTTTTACCGCATAGTTTTGCATCAAACGTTACCCTAACCATCCCAAATCGAAACGACTTGATATTTTAACATAACCCATGTTATTTACTGAATAAAATAGTGGTTATACTTATGATAGTGCAGGTCTCACATAAAGCACATAAATCATACAAATTTCACATATCTTACCACTTTCTAAGCTATATGTACAACATGCAAAGCTATCAAACCTATGACAAAGTTTCATACCATTATAATATACCAAATAATGTTATTTTTAGTGTTTATAATCTGTTCTAAATTATTTTTGTCATACAATCATTTTTTTACCATTTCTTGAGCTTTAAATCAACATGTATTCTCATGTACAAGTGTCTAAAGCACACTATCATATCATCAACATTTCATATGAATTTAAATGCATCAAACATGTGATTTATTCATGTTTATTTGCTGATGTAATTGAACATTTATCATATCATATATAAATCATCTAACACTTGCATTATAACTATCATTCAAGAACAAGAAACAACTTAAACAAGTATTTACCAAAGATCAAGCTCAAATCTCATACACATATATATATGTACGGTTATATACACACATATATACCACCATTTTTATTTCGTATCAAGACCCTTTTCTTTTTAGATTTCAAGTTTGTGAAAAATTCCAAGATTCAAGAGAAACTTCAAATCATCAAGAACAACCAAGAATCAAGAGTATGATTTAAACAAAAACTTCATACCTTCAAGATTCAAGTAAGTTTTTGGATGAGATTTGATGATATGGAGCTTGAAATCACTTGAAAACACATTGGAAACTCCTTTGGATCTTCACACCAACTTGAAATTAGCTTGGAATGGGGTTTGATCTTGAAGAAGAAGGTTGCAAAAATGGAAATGGAGGTGGTGGTGGGTGTTTACGGTCATGGGGGAGAGAGAGGGATGAAGATGGAGTGTAGTGAGAGCTTAGGTCTTTATATATGGCAAATACAAGATCTAAAATATCATATGAGATCTCATAAGATCTAGATAAAATCCAAGAAAGATCAAGAATATAATAAAACTAAGATCTTTGAGATATGGTGTGATTTTGGTGGGTCCTAGTGACCGTGGATATCAAGGGGGGGGGGGGGGTAAGTGTAAATTTTGATTGGTAATTTAGATAAAAACAGGTATTTAACTGGGTACCGGGTATTTTATCTAGCGTTTAAATCCCGGTTTATGGCGTTTTAAATTATTTTTATTATTCTATAAAAATAAACTCGCCAAAATATTACTGAAATAAATTTCAGTTGCCGAGACTGGCTGTGTTGTCTGCGTTTTGCAGTATAAGCACTGTGTTGCGCATTAACACGCGGTACGCGCTTAACCTTGAAAAATAACGTTTTAAGCGTTTTAATTTTTTTTTCAACACGAACCTGATTAAAAATAAAATTTTAATCATAACAGAATATTTTTGGGATTTAAATATTATCCGGGCGGTCACCAACGTTCGTTTCGCAGTTTTGTCGTAATTAGTTCTAAAGTTCGAACAAACATGTTTTTGCCATACCGAATCCTTCGAAACTTATTTTTAAGTTATGTAGAGGGTATTTAGGGTATGTTTGGCTTATGTCATAGTTCTGGAGTGTACGTCGCGTTAAACCAATTATGTTTACGTAACGGTTTATGATTTCACTTCCGGAAGAGGTTTGAGAGTTCGGAATTGAACAATGATTGAAAACGTACTAATGTCACAAATAATTAAACAAATATTGAAATTAAAACGTCATATTTTATTAAACACAAAGTTGTTCGGAATAGTACAAGGGTTAAAATACACAGATGTCACAGTCTCCCCAACTTTTGGAAATTTCGTCCCGAAATTTAATTTTTAGAGGAAACTTCTGAAGGCAACTGTGATGGTTTTGCTTTCGAATGAATCCCTTGAACCCTAATTAAAACTCTGGGCCATGTTTGGATTCTTAGCGAATTTGTCAACTGTCAAAGTGAAGTCCTTGTAGTAACAAAACATGGAGTTTCGAACTATGGACAGAAGAACGTTTCTTATGAAGACTGTCATAGGAAACTTGTATGTGTTTGAAATCGGAATTGGAGAGTGAAAAATAAAATGACATTGGTCAAGGTTCAGGACTTCTAGTAACTTTAATAACGCTACGTTCGCAATGTAATAAGGAACACTTATATATAGGAAGTACCAGCGGCGTATCCACCATGCCCTTTTCTACATTGTTCCCGTTTCGTTATTCTCATCACTATAGGTCTTACATGTGACAACTGGCACAAAGCCGGTAATTTCCGTACACTTTAATTATTATTTAATGACTGCAATTATGTGCGTAAATGTCAACATTTTCTGATTTCATACTATACAAGTGAATTCATGCACGATTTATACTACAAAATATTGCTTTATGCATTAACGAGAGCGTTGCGTCAGAAAAACTAGTAAACTCACCGGTAAAACACAATATGCCAACAACTCTGCAGAAAGCAGTCAGACAATAGAATTGGAGCCTAGGTGTAGGTCCAATGACAAGAATACATTAAAACCCAAGGGTACATACAAGGGTTTATATATATAGACTCTCCGGAAGCTAAATTACGCACTAAAAAGCACCCGAAACGCACTTTAAGTGCATAATTTTTCTAAATTCAGCTATAACCAGCTTTTGAACATATAAATATCATGCAGAATTTATGTCTTATCATCCAGAATATTTCCCTAAGTGTCGGGAATTGAAAGGGTTACAAAAGGGTACATAAAAGGCGCTAAATGGTGCAATTTAACACTTAACGAACCGGTATCCAACCGAACAACCGGACATTACCCGGGACACCAAATTTTTGCCAAACACATTGTTTATTTATTTCTTGGCTTGTCGTGATCCCCGAACACCCTAACACCCACTAAATATCAAATAAATAACATATGTAAACATATTACTTGGAATCTAACTACCCATTACAATTTAGTTGCAAAAGTTACAACCAACCCCCCCCCCCTAACCGATTCGGTCACAAGGACCATCACAACCATGCCACAATCTTGTGCAAGATTGTATCACATTATTTTATTTGATTAGTTGCTTGTAGATCTTGACATAATATATGAAGTATCTATATAAAGCATGGCCCTAAGATTACTACATTACTCCTCATCATCACCACCATACCTTCACTCCTCTCTCCCTCTCTCGGCCACACCCATAACCGCCACCATCACCACCATTTTACCACCATCTTCATCCATACTTGAGCTTCATACAAGACTAGGAGGTGATCCTAAGGAGCTTGCAACTTCTGGAGCTTCAAAGGACCTTTTTTCTTGCTTTTTCATCAACATTCTTCATCATCTTCTTCACTAGAAGTATCCCTAGCTTTGTGCTAGTAGTAAGTCCTTGCTACACCTTGTTTCATCTTGTTTTTATGATCAAAAGATGTAGTATGATAATTAGGTTCAAAACAATAAAGAAACAAGAACAAGAATAATGAACATGAAGCTTTAAATATAAAAGGCTACTTGAAGATGGAATGTTGAAGTATGAGGTTGTAGTAAACATGTTGTTAAATTTGTGATGATTTTGGTTGTATGATGTTAATCACCATGAGAATCTTGTTAAATAATATTTAGAACCATGATTTAACAAGATTAGAAAGCGGTTATGTGTTACATAAAATAACCACCTTCTAGTTAAAGATGAACTTGATAAAAATGTTTTTTCCATGAAATATAACTAAACTAGTGAGTTGATGATCTTGTAAAACCAAGAGTTACAAAGGATTTTTGTAAGGAAGCCAAGATTAGAGAAGCGGTTTTTGGAAAATCATGACTATTACAAACACTTACACTATTTTTAGAAATAAGACAAGTATGAGAATATTTTATTTACAAGAAGAGTTCAAAGGGGTTGAATTTTGTAAAAATTGTTTACAAGTTGCAAACACTAAACTTTTGCAAGAAGGTGATTTTTAAAGAGATAATTATACTTTGGAAGGTAACTTAGCCCACTAAAATCTTTACCAAGTTACTACGCGTTTTTGGGACATAACAAGTCCATGATATAGCGTGATTTACATGATTTTGGCTTGTAGTAAGACTTGAATGAGTTGTTGATGCTTGTTGATGATTTAAAAGAAAATAAACACATGTTTTGAAAACATGGGAAACCTCCATTTTTAGGGGAAACTCTGCCAAAATTTTATAAATTTTGACACTTAGAAAAATATAAGTTTTTGAGAAACTTATTCCCTAAAAATGTATCTAAAAACATTTACCAAGGTTTCCCAAACTTTTGTGTTAAGAAATGAGGATTTCTTCAAGAATGAAAATGGATATTAAGTATGTATATTTTTGAGAAAAATATATATATTTATTGATCACCAACTTTTGTGCTAAGTGTATGTAGTATGTACTATACTTGATAGTGTATTAGGACTTGAGGATACACTAAACACTCCTAAGGAGTGAAGATACAAAAATACACATACAACATACTTAGACAAATACAAGATACTTATAGTTATTTTTGAGAAAATAATATAAGTAAGACACATAGTTAAAAATATAAATTATTTTTAACACAAGAACACACATACGAAAGATGGTGACTTGAACTTGTGCGATACAAGTCTAGTGACTAACGTTAATAAAATACGTATAGGTCACGACGTTAATTAAGTAAATCCGGTGAAGTTTACGACGCAGGAACGCAAAGTTGTGAGTTCATGCTCCCCCTTTTCTTTGAACTGTTTTCAGTTTGATAACTTCGGGGGTGAAATACATGTTACAAATATTACAATGTTTGCAAATGGTATGATGGATACAAAAACAAGAAGCACTCTTGGTGAGAACGAGTACCAAGTATGATTCGTTTTGAGGAATGATACGAGAAATCGTGTCATGAATAGGGTACCATAAACACCATTAATCAACAATATACCTAGACCGCAAAACAAAAGGTTAGATCTAACAGGTTTCGGGCAGCTACACTCTTGGTGAGAATGAGTACCAAGCAGTGCTTTTGTGTCTCAGAATATGCCAACTAGAAAAATGCCTAAGGTTTGGTTGTTTCCTATGTCGTGTCACATGTTAATGGCCTTGCAACCCATTAACAACCCTAATACATACAAGAACACCTTATCTATACAAGATTCATACCACAAAAATACTTGATTTATACATGAGTACGTGGTGTACGCAAGAATACTTGATTTATACATGAATATTTGAGTTACATAAGAACACTTGATTTATACATGAGTACGTGGTGTACACAAGAACACTTGATTTATACAAGGATACTTGATACAAACTATGTTATCATACAAAGTATACAAACGTGCAATACAAAAACTGCATGAATTCACACCAACATTATGTTGACGTTTTTCCAAAACTCACATGTATTTCAGGTAACTAGTGGATGTGCGCGCGGTCTTACTCATGCTCCTTGATGTCGTTTATGTTTATCCTTAAATAAAGATGTAAACTTTTAGACAATATGCTGTCTTGTGATGTAAACACTAAATCTATGATTTTGGTTATGTAATGCTTGGCATTTGAAGTTATTTTCTGAGCATGTAGTATGTTTACCAATCGTATGCAATGAAAACCTTTCATGATCACACCTCGTGCTTCCGCCTTAGAAAAGGGTGTGACAGATTGGTATAAGAGCTGCGATTGTAGTGAACCTGGACTCCTTCTCGAGTCTAGTCTACAATCTCTAGGATCCTTTCACGAAAACAATTTTTCAAAAGATTTCATTGTATAAAACTTTCCGCGACATCCACTACCTGAAACTGTTTACAAAGAGTCAAGAAAAGACACTACGAGACTTAGGGTGCACTGGAGTAGCACTTTTCGGTGATTAAGAATTACTTGCATTTATGTGAGACAATCGACATATACATATACTAGAAGTAGAACGTCACAAGTATACGTGACGTTACCTGAAAACAATGGCCTATCTGAAGGAAGAGATACGAGGATGAAACGAACTGTGCGGACTGTGCAAGGAGTTACGTAATTATGGATGCATACATAATTATGGAATTCAGTGCACAGAAATCACAGCAAGTCTTGTCACGTATAGATTCCCTCAGTGCAAGAAAAGGTCAAACAAATGCCTAAACCTATTGTGTGGTGTTCTTTCAGAACATGGCACCTAGGAGAATTGTGAACAATTGAGATTCTGATCAACCTCCTCCTCCCCCATAGCCAAGAACTGCTGAAGAGCTTAACGCTCTACTGGAAGAAAGAATCTCCGCAGCTATCGCCCAGTACGAGGCGAACCGTACCCAAGACAGTGGAGGACCAAGCAATGCAAGACGCAATGGGAATGGGGATTCATCTGGAGGAAACGCAGCTCAGGGCTGCACTTTCAAGCAGTTTCTCGACTGCAAACCAATGAACTACGACGGCACTGGAGGTGCAGTAGCGTTTGTACGCTGGACGGAGAAGACTGAAGCTACTATCCGCATGAGCAAGTGTACCGCGAATCAGCAAGTCACTTTTGCTACTGGGTTGTTTGTCGATGAAGCTTTGACTTGGTGGAACTTGCAAGTCCAAACCTTGGGTGATGATGCCGCTTATGGCCTAACTTGGGATGAACTAAAGGAAAGAATGAGAGAGAAGTATTGCTCTCGTGCAGAACTCCAAAGGTTGGAGACTGAATTCTGGCACTTAACCATGGAAGGTGCTGATATTACTGGATATACTCGAAGGTTCCATGATCTGTCTAGGGTGATTCCCTACATGGTAACTCCTGAATTTAAGCGCGTTGAACGCTACATTTGGGGATTGGCCTCAGAATTTCGCGGCATTGTAACTTCGGCCAAACCTCAAACAATCACTAAGGCTGTAACTCTGGCTGTCAGCCTTACTGAAGATTGTGTTCGTATGAAGAAGTTATCGTTGAACCCAATAGAAAA
Source organism: Helianthus tuberosus (assembly GCA_030545235.1). Classification (NCBI taxonomy): domain Eukaryota; kingdom Viridiplantae; phylum Streptophyta; class Magnoliopsida; order Asterales; family Asteraceae; genus Helianthus; species Helianthus tuberosus. The sequence goes on along the minus strand of CM060364.1, from coordinate 153,004,421 downwards.
GACCGAGACGCATGCTGAGTCGTCCGGTGACAAGAAGAGAAAGCATTCGAATCTGAATCAAGCAACCCGTAGCAACAACAAAGGTTCATACAACAAGAAGCGTGACACTAACCCATCTAAGGAGGCAAGAACCTTTGCAGCGGCAAATGATACTGCAGCCAGAGGATACCAAGGCACCCTGCCTAAATGCCAAAAATGTAAGTATCATCATGAAGGAGCTTGTCGCATTCCAAGGTGCGACAAATGTGGTAGATTGGGTCATCAAACAGAAGACTGTTGGGGTAAAGGTAAGAACGGGAACGGAAACCGCAACGGTGCTGGAACTGGAAACAATGGTGAAAATGGAAATGGTGCTGGCAACAGGAATGGTAACGGAAATGGGAAGAACCGAGGATGCTTCAGTTGTGGAAGCAATGATCATTTCATAAAAGACTGCCCAAAGGGAAACGATGCTCAGGCACGAGCATTTGTGATTGGAGCAAAGAAAGAACGCGAGGACCCTAATGTGGTCACCGGTACGTTTCTCGTTAACAATCACTTTGCATCTATATTATTTGACACTGGCGCCGATTATAGCTTCACGTCTGTGGAATTTAAACGCATGCTTGAAATAGAATCTAGTAGATTAGAAATTCCTTATTCCATAGAACTAGCCAATGGTAAACTTGTTGAGTCGGGCGAAGTTGTTAGAGGTTGCACATTGGAACTTGGTGAACGAAGATTTAGCATCGACCTTTTACCTATTCAATTGGGTAGCTTCGATGTAGTGGTTGGAATGGACTGGTTGTCCAAGAACAAAGCTGAAGTTATTTGTCATGAGAAAATCATTCGCATCCCTTTAGCGAATGATGAAACTCTCATTGTGCATGGAGAAAAACGAGACGCGCCTCTGCGAATCATCAGTTGTATGAAGGCACATAAGTGCTTAAGGAAAGGATGTGTTGCTTTCCTAGCGCATGTTGTAGACAAGAAGGCTGAGGAGCCGAAACTCGAAGACATTCCTGTGGTGAAGGAATTCTCTGATGTTTTTCCCGAAGATTTGCCAGGACTACCTCCGCAACGACAAGTCGAATTCCATATAGACTTAGTTCCAGGAGCCGCTCCTGTAGCCAAGGCACCCTATCGGCTTGCACCATCCGAAATGGAAGAATTATCTACACAACTCCAGGAGTTGTTGGATAAAGGATTCATAAGGCCAAGCTTCTCACCCTGGGGAGCTCCAGTATTGTTCGTGAAGAAAAAGGATGGAACTCTGCGGATGTGTATCGATTACAGAGAACTGAACAAGCTCACAATCAAGAATCGGTATCCATTACCGAGGATTGATGACTTATTTGATCAGTTGCAAGGATCAAGCTACTATTCCAAGATTGACCTTCGATCTGGATACCATCAGTTAAGGATACAAGAGGAGAGAGTACCCAAGACTGCATTCAGAACACGTTATGGGCACTACAAGTTTCTTGTGATGCCATTTGGGCTGACGAATGCGCCAGCGGTCTTTATGGATCTGATGAACCGCGTATGCAAACCATATCTCGATAAATTCATGATTGTATTTATTGATGATATCCTGATTTACTCGCAAACGAAAGAAGAACACGAGCAACACCTCAGAACCATTCTAGAACTACTAAAGAAAGAGAAACTTTATGCCAAGTTCTCGAAATGCGAATTCTGGATTCGCGAAGTACAATTTCTTGGTCACGTTGTGAACGAGAAGGGCATTCATGTAGACCCGTCCAAGATAGAAGCAATAAAGAATTGGGAAGCCCCCAAAACCCCAACTGAAGTCCGACAATTTTTGGGCTTAGCGGGCTATTATCGACGGTTTATTGAGAATTTCTCAAAGATAGTTCAACCACTAACGACCCTTACACAGAAAGACAAGAAATACGACTGGGGTTACAAACAAGAAGAAGCCTTCCAGCTACTTAAAAACAAGCTATGCGATGCACCGATACTATCATTACCCGAAGGCACTGAAGACTTCGTGGTATACTGCGATGCTTCACAACAAGGTTTGGGTTCATGCAACGCCAAAAAGTCATCGCTTACGCTTCATGACAATTGAAAGTGCATGAAAGAAACTATACTACTCACGACCTGGAGCTGGGCGCGGTGGTATTTGCCTTAAAGATCTGGCGACACTATCTATATGGTACTCGATGTACAATCTTCAAAGATCACAAAAGTTTACAACACATATTCGATCAGAAAGAATTAAACATACGTCAGCGACGATGGGTCGAGCTACTAAACGACTATGACTGTGAGATTAAGTACCATCCTGGAAAGGCAAACGTTGTAGCAGACACGCTAAGTCGAAAAGAAAGGGTTAAGACCTTAAGGGTTCGGGCATTAGTAATGACTATTCAAACAAACCTCACTGAACGTATTCGTGATGCGCAACAAGAAGCCCTTAAGATGGAAAACCGTAAAGATGAATACCTCCGGGGTATGTTGAAATGGTGCCAAATGAAGAGGGAGCCTTATACTTTAAAAAGCTTATTTGGGTTCCGCTCTATGGTGGAATATGAGAAGTCATCCTTGATGAAGCACACAAGTCAAAATACTCGATCCATCCAGGATCGGACAAAATGTATCAAGACTTAAAAGAATACTATTGGTGGCCGAGACTCAAGAACGATGTTGCTGTTTATGTTGGAAAATGCCTAACCTGTGCTAAGGTTAAGGCTGAATATCAGAAACCGTCCGGCCTACTACAACAACCAAAGATACCCATGTGGAAGTGGGAGCAAATCTCGATGGACTTTATAACGAAATTTCCCAGGACCCCGAAAGGTCACGATATGATATGGGTGATAGTTGATCGATTGACGAAATCTGCGCATTTCCTACCGATCCGAGAAAAAGACAGCACTGGAAAGCTTGCTGAGATATACTTAAAAGAAATCGTGGCACGTCATGGAGTGCCAATCTCAATTATTTCAGACAGAGATGGACGCTTTGTCTCAAGAATCTGGCAATCCTTTCAGGAAGCCTTTGGATCTCAGCTAGATCTAAGCACGGCATTTCATCCATAAACAGACGGCCAGAGCGAACAGACTATACAAACGTTAGAAGATATGCTTCGCGCATGTGTCATGGACCTAGGCGGCAGCTGGGATACTCATCTACCTTTAGTTGAGTTTTCCTACAATAACAGTTATCGTACGAGTATAAAAGCCACACCGTTCGAAGCTCTGTATGGCCGCAAATGCCGATCGCCCTTATGTTGGGCAGACGCAGGAGATAAACGTATGGTTGGTCCTGAACTTGTACAAGAGACAACCGACAAGATCATACAGATCCGAGAGCGCATTAAGGCGGCTCGAGATCGACAAAAGAGCTACGCTGATCGAAGACGAAAACCAATAGAATTCGAGGTGGGAGACAAAGTGTTGTTAAAAGTCTCACCTAGGAAGGGCGTAGTAAGATTTGGAAAACGTGGGAAGCTGAATCCCCGATACATCGGACCATTCAAAATTTTGGAAACAATTGGTACCGTGGCATACAAGTTGGAATTACCGGAAGAACTTAATGGAGTACATGATACGTTTCATGTATCCAATCTCAAGAAGAGTCCAACACAAGAAAACGTAATCATCCCGGTGGATGAAGTGCATATTGATGAAGCCCTCCGATTTACAGAACAACCCGTTGAGGTTACTGACTAGAAAGTCAACAAGACCAGGAGGAGCACTGTCAAACTTGTCAAAGTACGTTGGAACTCTAAGCACGGACCCGAGTACACATGGGAACGTGAAGACCAGTTTAAAGAAAAGTATCCTCACCTGTTCAAGAAGACTCCTGCGAGAGTTGGTTCAGCCTGAATTTCGGGACGAAATTATTTTAACGGGGGGAGACTGTGACAACTGGCACAAAGCCGGTAATTTCCGTACACTTTAATTATTATTTAATGACTGCAATTATGTGCGTAAATGTCAACATTGTCTGATTTCATACTATACAAGTGAATTCATGCACGATTTATACTACAAAATATTGCTTTATGCATTAACGAGAGCGTTGCGTCAGAAATACTAGTAAACTCACTGGTAAAACACAATATGCCAACAACTCTGCAGAAAGCAGTCAGACAATAGAATTGGAGCCTAGGTGTAGGTCCAATGACAAGAATACATTAAAACCCAAGGGTACATACAAGGGTTTATATATATAGACTCTCCGGAAGCTAAATTACGCACTAAAAAGCACCCGAAACGCACTTTAAGTGCAGAATTTTTCTAAATTCAGCTATAACCAGCTTTTAAACATATAAATATCATGCAGAATTTATGTCTTATCATCCAGAATATTTCCCTAAGTGTCGGGAATTGAAAGGGTTGCAAAAGGGTACATAAAAGGCGCTAAGTGGTGCAATTTAACACTTAAAGAACCGGTATCCAACCGAACAACCGGACATTACCCGGGATACCAAATTTTTGCCAAACACATTGTTTATTTATTTCTTGGCTTGTCGTGATCCCCGAACACCCTAACACCCACTAAATATCTAATAAATAACATATGTAAACATATTACTTGGAATCTAACTACCCATTACAATTTAGTTGCAAAAGTTACAACCAACCCCCCCCCCCCTAACCGATTCGGTCACAAGGACCATCACAACCATGCCACAATCTTGTGCAAGATTGTATCACATTATTTTATTTGATTAGTTGCTTGTAGATCTTGACATAATATATGAAGTATCTATATAAAGCATGGCCCTAAGATTACTACATTACTCCTCATCATCACCACCATACCTTCACTCCTCTCTCCCTCTCTCGGCCACACCCATAACCGCCACCATCACCACCATTTTACCACCATCTTCATCCATACTTGAGCTTCATACAAGACTAGGAGGTGATCCTAAGGAGCTTGCAACTTCTGGAGCTTCAAAGGACCTTTTTTCTTGCTTTTTCATCAACATTCTTCATCATCTTCTTCACTAGAAGTATCCCTAGCTTTGTGCTAGTAGTAAGTCCTTGCTACACCTTGTTTCATCTTGTTTTTATGATCAAAAGATGTAGTATGATAATTAGGTTCAAAACAATAAAGAAACAAGAACAAGAATAATGAACATGAAGCTTTAAATATAAAAGGCTACTTGAAGATGGAATGTTGAAGTATGAGGTTGTAGTAAACATGTTGTTAAATTTGTGATGATTTTGGTTGTATGATGTTAATCACCATGAGAATCTTGTTAAATAATATTTAGAACCATGATTTAACAAGATTAGAAAGTGGATATGTGTAACATAAAATAACCACCTTCTAGTTAAAGATGAACTTGATAAAAATGATTTTTCCATGAAATATAACTAAACTAGTGAGTGATGATCTTGTAAAACCAAGAGTTACAAAGGATTTTTGTAAGGAAGCCAAGATTAGAGAAGCGGTTTTTGGAAAATCATGACTATTACAAACACTTACACTATTTTTAGAAATAAGACAAGTATGAGAATATTTTATTTGCAAGAAGAGTTCAAAGGGGTTGAATTTTGTAAAAATTGTTTACAAGTTGTAAACACTAAACTTTTGCAAGAAGGTGATTTTTAAAGAGATAATTATACTTTGGAAGGTAACTTAGTCCACTAAAAGCTTTACCAAGTTACTACGCGTTTTCGGGACATAACAAGTCCATGATATAGCGTGATTTACATGATTTTGGCTTGTAGTAAGACTTGAATGAGTTGTTGATGCTTGTTGATGATTTAATAGAAAATAAACACATGTTTTGAAAACATGGGAAACCTCCATTTTTAGGGGAAACTCTGCCAAAATTTTATAAATTTTGACACTTAGAAAAATATAAGTTTTTGAGAAACTTATTCCCTAAAATGTATCTAAAAACATTTACCAAGGTTTCCCAAACTTTTGTGTTAAGAAATGAGGATTTCTTCAAGAATGAAAATGGATATTAAGTATATATTTTTGAGAAAAATATATATATTTATTGATCACCAACTTTTGTGCTAAGTGTATGTAGTATGTACTATACTTGATAGTGTATTAGGACTTGAGGATACACTAAACACTCCTTAGGAGTGAAGATACAAAAATACACATACAACATACTTAGACAAATACAAGATACTTATAGTTATTTTTGAGAAAATAATATAAGTAAGACACATAGTTAAAAATATAAATTATTTTTAACACAAGAACACACATACAAAAGATGGTGACTTGAACATGTGCGATACAAGTCTAGTGACTAACGTTAATAAAACACTTATAGGTCACGATGTTAATTAAGCAAATCCGGTGAAGTTTACGACGCAGGAACGTAAAGTTGTGAGTTCATGCTCCCCCTTTTCTTTTAACTGTTTTCAGTTTTATAACTTCGGGGGTGAAATACATGTTACAAATATTACAATGTTTGCAAATGGTATGATGGATACAAAAACAAGAAGCACTCTTGGTGAGAACGAGTACCAAGTATGATGCGTTTTGAGGAATGATACGAGAAATCGTGTCACGAATAGGGTACCATAAGCACCATTAATCAACAATAAACCTAGACCGCAGAACAAAAGGTTAGATCTAACGGGTTTCGGGCTGCCACACTCTTGGTGAGAACGAGTACCAATCAGTGCTTTTGTGTCTTAGAATATGCCAACTAGAAAAATGCCTAAGGTTTGGTTGTTTCCTATGTCGTGTCACATGTTAATGGCCTTGCAACCCTTTAACAACCCTAATACATACAAGAACACCTTATCTATACAAGATTCATACCACAAAAATACTTGATTTATACATGAGTACGTGGTGTACGCAAGAATACTTGATTTATACATGAATATTTGAGTTACATAAGAACACTTGATTTATACATGAGTACGTGGTGTACACAAGAACACTTGATTTATACAAGATTACTGGATTTATACAAGGATATTTGATACAAACTATGTTATCATACAAAGTATATAAACGTGCGATACAAAAACTGCATGAATTCACACCAACATTATGTTGACGTTTTTCCAAAAGTCACATGTATTTCAGGTAACTAGTGGATGTGCGCACGGTCTTACTCATGCTCCTAGATGTCGTTTATGTTTATCCTTAAATAAAGATGTAAACTTTCAGACAATATGCTGTCTTGTGAAGTAAACACTAAATCTATGATTTTGGTTATGTAATGCTTGGCATTTGAAGTTATTTTATGAGCATGTAGTATGTTTACCAATCGTATGCAATGAAAACCTTTCATGATCACACCTCGTGCTTCCGCCTTAGAAAGGGGTGTGACTTTACATATGACAAAACTTGTTGTGGTTTCTGTGCACCGAATTCCATAATTATGTATGCATCCATAATTACGTAATTCCTTGCATAGTCCGCACAGTTCATTTCATAATGCGTAGGGGAAAATCAATTGAATAAACATGATGTGACTTGATTAGACCACCATAGGATTTTTTTTACTAGATCAACGAACGGTCTTTTTAACTAGATCAACACATGATCTCCTTAACTAGACCGTCGTACGATCTTCCATAAGTGGAGCACTTATGGGATCTTTTCAGCTATATCATCACATGATATTCCTAACCAGATTTTTGAATCAGTCTTTTTAACTAGACCACTCAAGGGGTCCAATTATAGAGTAGTACTTCATAATCCAAGGGTCTTAACTATTACGTAGAAGCCCGTTAAGGATTTAAGGTAGTACCTTTGGATATCCTACCATGAATCCCTCATATGGAGATATGGAAGATTCTATGAGGATTTGGATAATGAATATTCGGATAACACAGAAACATAAAACATAAAAGAAATCACATAATTAGGGCTGTAAACGAACCGAACGTTCAGCGAACAGTTCGTGAACCGTTCGGCGGGAAGTTCGTTTATGTTCGTTCGATAAGCTTAACGAACGAACACGAACAAAAAATTTTGTTCGATAAGCTTAACGAACGAACACGAACAAAGGTCTCGTTCGTTCGACTGCGTTCGTGAACGTTCGGTAATATGTTCGTTTATGTTCGTTCGTTTATGTCCGTTTGTGTGCGGCTTTTTATGTTTATTTTTCAAAAAGTTTTTAATGTTTTATTAATTTTTTACTTTCCCCATATGTATTATTTCTCTCTCTCTCTGGCCCTTTCCCTCTTTTGATATAACGCTCCTTCATTCAGTTTATCTCCAATCGATTGAACCCAATATTATCCATCCCTTCAATCTTTAAATGGTTATATTTAACTTCTTTCGTTGTGTCAATGTTTAAGATTAACGGTGCGTTTTTAATTTTCAAAATTAAAGTTCATTTGTGTTCGTTTGCGTTCGTGGTTAATGTTCACGAACTGTTCGCGAACAACCAAAATTCCTTAACGAACGAACACGAACACAAACTTCTGTTCGTCATGTGTTCGCGAACAGTTCACGAACATCCAAATTTCCTTAACGAACGAACACGAACATAGCCTTGTTCGTGTTCGTTCGGTTCGTTTACAGCCCTACACATAATTGTATCAGTTTTGTAAAATAAACTTGAAACAACAAATTTTATTTATATATAACAGCTTAATTGTTCCAAACGTCAAAGGATAACAAACAAAGAAATACAAAAGACTAATTGTTCACAGCTACATTGTTGTTCGCGTTTGCCACGTTTATGTTGAACACTCGTCCACGCGCTGAATTTGCGTTAACAAGTCTTGGGCAATTGTTTCGGTAGTGAGTAAGGTCACCACAGTTATAACATGACCCAGGAGGGAACTGTGCTTGAGCAACAACAGGATTTGCAGCAGTTTGGTTAGCATAACGGCAGGTATTGACCAAATGTCCCAATCGCCCACAGTGGGTACATTTGTGACATTGTACTTGCTCCAGATGATGACGGTTGCATTTGTTGCACAAAGGTGCGGTACCAACATAGTTTTTCTTTGTACGAGGTTGTGCTGGTTGATTTGGTGCAACCTGGTTGTTCTGAGCAGTTATTGCGCAGTTTTGTGAAGCCTTGCGCTTCTTCTTCTTGGATGTTTCGGCCTGTTTATCCTTTGGTTCTTCCTGTGCAGACTTGTCAGATGGTTTCGGGTCGCCTTTTCGAAAAAGCTTACCTTTCCTAATCTGGGATTCAGTCAGGGTAGCAGGCAATTCAATGGCCTGTCTGACGGTAGTAGGATTGCTACCAGTAACGATATCCTGAACTAGGTCAGGAAGACCATCAATGTACTTTTCAATTGCCTTATCCATAGGCGTAACCATGGCAGGACATAACAGGCTCAGTTCCTCATAACGGTCAGTGTAGGTTCGATGTTCACCACTATCTTGCTTTAAATCATCGAATTCTCTTTCCAACGCTCTAAGCTCATAACAAGGACAGAAATCCTTCATCATTAGAGCTCGAAGCTCCTCCCAAGTTTGAGCTAGTGCCACATCGGCACCCCTATCACGCATCACCCCGTTCCACCATGTAAGAGCACGCTTCTCAAACACACTGGATGCAAACTCAACCTTACGCTCATTCGGACATTGCACATGCCTGAATGTGCTTTCCAAACTTTCAAACCATTGCAGGAGCACGGTTGCTCCTTGAGTCCCATAAAACTTCAAAGGTTTAGCAGAGTTGAATGTCTTAAAGTTGCACGGAACAGGTGCGTTGTTGTTGTTGTTTGCTTGGTTTAACCGGGTAACTAGGTTCGGGAGTACATCAGCGATTTGCTGAGTGATCAAGGCTACCATTGCGGCGTCTTGAGTATGATCACGTCGAGGAGGCATCTAAAAGAAAAGGAACACAAGGAAATGTGTGAAATTGAAATAGAACAATCAAAAGGAGTATTGAAAACATTGTCAAAACGAAGGAAGGTGGTCATTTGTCCGTTACTTCAAACAAACAACACAGTGACTAATCAAAGTAAAGAGGTCTACATAATGCATAATGAAGACATGCTTTAGCCTATAAGTGGACACTCACCCCAAGAGTTCCCAGGTAAGAGTGACTGGTCCGATTATGTGGATTTGTACGAACACTCTAGCCTTAGACAGAAAACTCAGGGTACAGGCACCCACCCTTCCGGATTGCACGTGTTCACATTATTAAGACTCAAACTTTGACGAGATTTGAAAACTTTAAAGGCGTAAAGCCTAAAAACTAATCATCTAAGGATAGATGATCGATTTTCAAATGGAATTGAGATTTGTGTACTTGTTTTGGTAATCACCTAAGGATAGGTGATTGTATTGTTTTAAGATCTAAACACAAGGTAACTTGTGTTAGGGTCCTAGAAAGGTTATAGTCTAGGTCAAAATTTTACTAATAACCTAATTCCCTATAACCATGAGCTCTGATACCAACTTTTCTGTCACACCCCGACCACGTAAAACAACAAATCATGGCGGAAACGTCGGGGAGTGTCGTAATAGAATCATTGTTTCACAACACATGGAATTTAGAATATTGTTTTATTAGATAATAAGTTACATTGTCTTGGAATTAGATCAACAAACAGTACAATTGCCGTTCATGTTTTTATAATTACTAAGGCCCATGTCCATCCTATGTAAAGCAATCAACAGTCATCACGAAATAAAACCTGAAGCATATGTGAAAGTAAATACGTCAGCATAAAAATGCCTGTGAGTAACATAGGTTTTGTGTTGAGGATTCATGATTTTGAATGTTTAAAGAAATGTTTAACAAAAGTAGTCATGAGCCTTAAAATATTTTCTTTTATATTCATACAAAAAGTGATAAGAAATCGGATGATATAAAAGAATAACGCAATAATGAAATGAATAACCAACTAAAAATGAGTTTGTAGCATATATAAAAATATACCTTGGTTTTAAGAAAATCGGATAAGTAATATATTAAAATATATTTTAGTTTCAAAACAGTTAAACAGATAGTATATCAAATATACTTTAGTTGTTAAAATAATAGTTTTTTGGTAGTATATCATAAGTACACTTTGGTTTTGTAAATAACATATCAACTATGTTTTAGTAAATAACAAAATATATGTTGGATTTGTACATAGTATATCAAATTACACTTTGGTAAATAATATCACATATGAGAGCACATCAAACTACACTTTGGAAGTATATCGAAATATACAAAAGAAAATGTGATTTAGAATTCATTCAAACCTTAGTGTATCAAACTACAACCCAACAATTAATTTTATAATCTTTGAAAACTAGTGTTTAAACCATAGATAATTGTTCAATTTGTCAAAATATAAGTACTAGCATGTATAATCAACTTATACTTTGAAATCATGAAAATAACAATTAGGCACACATGTTTCACCCCCAAAAAATTTGAAAATAGTAAAAGAGGGGACTATGTACTCACCTTTGGGTGCGTTTTTATATGTTAACACAATCCCTCAAATTGTTTATTCGTCCTAAATTAAATAAGAACGATTTAATAATCAAAAACCCACAAAATATATAAGTTTCTCCAATACTTAGAATTTTCACATAACTTTGAGATCTTCTCGAAAAGTTATTATTTTTTATTATATTGGTGTATTTATATATATATATATATATGAGTTCATATATATTTTAAAAACATTGCAACTTGAACGATTTTATTGGTGACCCTCATCATGTTATAAGCAATATATCTACGATTTGTGCGTCGTAATATATATACTCAAGTGTAACATACTAATAATAGCGTAATACACATAATTTTGTCAAGTATTAACATGTCATCATACACATATTATAAAACACATAACATCTTCTAACACATAAAATTTACCCCATGAACAACCCATTATAGCGTATGCTGAAAAACACGTATTTTAGCGATTCGGTAACGTTTTTGGGCGCCGGAAGTCACGTATGACTAACCAAACACCAAGTAATCTTAATATAAGTTAAAATACTTATTTTTATATTAAAAATATCAGTTTACTTACTGATCTAAAACAGTTTTATAAAAATCATCCGAAAAGCCGATTTCTACCCGTTTTACCGCATAGTTTTGCATCAAACGTTACCCTAAACATCCCAAATCGAAACGACTTGATATTTTATCATAACCCATGTTATTTACTGAATAAATTAGTGGTTATACTCATGATAGTGCAGGTCTCACATAAAGCACATAAATCATACAAATTTCACATATTTTACCACTTTCTAAGCTATATGTACAACATGCAAAGCTATCAAAACTATGACAAAGTTTCATGCCATTATAATATACCAAATATTGTTATTTTTAGTGTTTATAATCTGTTCTAAATCATTTTTGTCATACAATCATTTTTTTACCATTTCTTGAGCTTTAAATCAACATGTATTCTCATGTACAAGTGTCTAAAGCACACTATCATATCATCAACATTTCATATGAATTTAAATGCATCAAACATGTGACTTATTCATGTTTATTTGCTGATGTAATTGAACATTTATCATATCATACATAAATCATCTAACACTTGCATTTTAACTATCATTCAAGAACAAGAAACAACTTAAACAAGTATTTACCAAAGATCAAGCTCAAATCTCATACACATATAAATATATGTACGATTATATACACACATATAGACCACCATTTTTATTTTGTATCAAGACCCTTTTCTTTTTAGATTTCAAGTTTGTGAAAAATTCCAAGATTCAAGAGAAACTTCAAATCATCAAGAACAACCAAGAATCAAGAGTATGATTTAAACAAAAACTTTATACCTTCGAGATTCAAGTAAGTTTTTGGATGATATTTGATGATATGGAGCTTGAAATCACTTGAAAACACCTTGGAAACTCCTTTGGATCTTCACACCAACTTGAAATTAGATTGGAATGGGGTTTGATCTTGAAGAAGAAGGTTGCAAACATGGAAATGGAGGTGGTGGTGGGTGTTTACGGTCATGGGGGAGAGAGAGGGATGAAGATGGAGTGTAGTGAGTGCTTAGGTCTTTATATATGGCAAATACACGATCTAAAATATCATATGAGATCTCATAAGATCTAGATAAAATCCAAGAAAGATCAAGAATATAATAAAACTAAGATCTTTGAGATATGGTGTGATTTTGGTGGGTCCTAGTGACCGTGGATATCAAGGGGGGGGGGGTAAGTGTAAATTTTGATTGGTAATTTAGATAAAAACAGGCATTTAACTGGGTACCGGGTATTTTATCTAGCGTTTAAATCCCGGTTTATGGCGTTTTAAATTATTTTTATTATTCTATAAAAATAAACTTGCTAAAATATTACTGAAATAAATTTCAGTTGCCGAGACTGGCTGTGTTGTCTGCGTTTTGCAGTATAAGCATTGTGTTGCGCAGTAACACGCGGTACGCGCTTAACCTTGAAAAATAACGTTTTTAAGCGTTTTAATTTTTTTTTTCAACACGAACCTGATTAAAAATAAAATTTTAATCATAACAGAATATTTTTAGGATTTAAATATTATTCGGGCGGTCACCAACGTTCGTTTCGCAGTTTTGTCGTAATTAGTTCTAAAGTTCGAACAAACATGTTTTTGCCATGCCGAATCCTTCGAAACTTATTTCTAAGTTATGTAAAGGGTATTTAGGGTATGTTTGGCTTATGTCATAGTTCTGGAGTGTACGTCGTGTTAAACCGATTATGTTTACGTAACGGTTTATGATTTCACTTCCGGAACAGGTTTGAGAGTTCGGAATTGAACAATGATTGAAAACGTACTAATGTCACAAATAATTAAACAAATATTGAAATTAAAACGTCATATTTCATTAAACACAAAGTTGTTCGGAACAGTACAAGGGTTAAAATACACAGATGTCACACTAAACGAGTCGATCAGAAGAGTTCTGGACCAAACCAGAGGCGGAATTCAGTGATTTGATCTTCATTCAGTTTGATATACACTTAGAAGTAGATTAACTGTCGATTGTATTGATTTCACAACATTACACGGGCTGGCAACACTTCGGTAGAGCTTCGCTACAGGAATCAGAATGTTACAAATGAAGAACCAAGACCTCCTATTTATAGGAATGGCCAGGTCGCACGAACCAAGCAAGTCCAGGTCGCACGAACTGCCCAGTTCGCACGAACTGGTCACTTCATGTGAACCTGCTGGTTCAGACCTGTTTCCCGTTTTTCTCAAACTATGTGTCTTGGTCTATCTATCTAGTTACATGACTCGATACAAGACGAAGTCAACAGACATATGCACTAACACTTAGCCTCTGTAATTAAGTTTTCATTAGTGTAATGACCGAAAGTCAAAGTTGACGTAATTCTGCTTTGACTTTGTGATTAATCACTAACGGTACAGTCATTTTTCGAATTGAAAGTGACTATGTGTTGGTAATTATGTAGGTGTTAAACCCTTAAAAGGGCACCTCCTAATTATCACGTTATCTCAGTCAATTGTCGGGTCAAACTACTTAACAGAAAATTCAAACGGGACTATTTTTGAAAAATAATTCATAACTGATAATGCCGAAGTTATGGAACATGTTTTAACACTTAAATAACTTGGTAAATAATATAAGAACATGTTTAGGCATGTTCAACCCGACAATTCTGAGTTTAGGCTCGGTTCGCAACCAAAAGTCGCAAAAGTAGACTTTTGCTTTGACTTTCACTTCTGACCCAAATTAGCTTAGTTTTAGTCATGCCTTAGGGTTCCTTTAGGACCATATTACATGTTAGTATAACCCTCTGAGATTATGCTATAAGGTTCCTTTGAAATCTGATTCATATGCATGTTTCCATTAAATGCTTAATTGTTGACCATTATGCCCTTTTGATATAAAAACAAAATTTTTGAAAATGTGAGTGGACAAAAACCTTTGTTACTGACATTTAAGTATGTCCTAAAAATTTGACATCAGTTCTTGGTCCAAAATAAGAGTTATGCAAGATATCGTAAATGAAAGCCTTTTTATTAATTAAATGGCATTTTTTGCATAAATCATGTTTCCGCATAAATCATGTTTAAACCCAAATTTTGACACCAAACTTTAAACCAACTGTTAAGATATAATATTTAGGGATTTTTGGGAATTTTTGTTGAATTTTAAACCGATCAAAACATAGACTTCTAGTGTAAATTCGGTATTGACGAAATTGCCCTTTTTATTGATTAAATGAGTTTTATGTATCATTTTGATACCAAACCTTTTACTACTGATTTCATATGATAAATAAAATATTTTAAGCTTTAGAAACTGATCAGGACTTCAAAATTTTATAGACATTTCAAATATCATCAAATATCGACTTTTACGCCTATTAAGTGCATAGTATGGTTTAAAACCATATCTAATGCCAAAAACTTGTTACCTACTGATGTTATAAATAAATTTATAAATTTTAACAGTAAGCTTATGTCTTGAACTCAGATTTCCAAATTTGACCCTTAAAGCATATGTGAAATGACCAAAATGCCCCTACGGTGCATAGTTTGGCCATAAACAATTAAGTACACATATGTATGATATCTTGCTGTGATAAACACATAAAATAAATATTTTCACAGAAGGGTTTGAACCAGATCTTCAGTTTATATTTAAACCTCTTTTATAAACTTTAAAATGACCAAAATAACCCTACGGGGCTTAAATTAATTTTAAATTCATTTTGGGCATAATGGAAGATATCCTACTGATATCACAACTTATTAAAAGCATATTAACTTGTGGAACTTGTTCATTACTCATTTGGTTACCCGTTATGCATTTTTCGTGTTCGGTACGGTTTATGTAACTAGTTTGCATAAATTAACCGAAACTGGTTAAATCTTATCATTTTTACTTCAAAATCCAGAATGTATTTAGTTTACCCATTTTATACAAGTCCTCCTACTTGTTGGGTCTAAATCACATTCTAATCCGGTCTTCGCTTAATCTTGCGTTTTGAACCGTATACCTTTCTTTAAAACTAACCGGTCTAAGTTATAACTTAAATAAGACCCGTTAGGAATCTAATAGGTTATTAAAACCTTCGTTCGAGATTAGGAGCCCGGTAAAAGCTACTTGAACTTGCTAATTTGACATACGACTGGGATTAAAATTTAATTTTAGCTCAGGTAAATACTTTTAACTTATTTTCTGTTATACGGGCTTGGGATACGGTATTATAATAATGCCGCTTGGTCGGGTAAGTAATTATTTAAATCGGATTGTGATTAATACATTTACATAACCCGTTTTAATCTGTTTTGTTTGATGCAATGCCTTTCCTGGGGGGGGGAGGGTTAATGACCATGTCCTGGATATCCTCGGCTCATTTATTAAATGGCCACGACTTAAGCACGGGGTGTAGGCATACACCTGACAGTTGCGTATGTATAAACGGTATCTCACATCTCTCGTGGGCGTATACTTGTGGTGGGTCAATTCATCTAATCCGGCTCTTCTAACCGGGTCCCGAATGGACGACAAACATGTAAAACTGTATACAAGATTATTTTAAATAATTGTCCCAAGTTATAAAAGAATTTTGTGCCTTGTGCATTTAAATCAATTTTATAAACACTTTTCAAAAAGAGTCAGTTAATTGTATTTACCAGTGTAAACTGACGTATTTTCCAAAAAGGTTAAGTGCAGGTACTACGCGAAATGGGCTGGCTACTCCTAGTATCAAATAAAGAGTCTTGCAAGCTTTTGATGCATAAATCTGTTGAACAATATTTCTTTTTATTTTAGATCCGCCTGTGGATCCACTACAATCCGTTGTGTAATATTTTATGTTACTTTCAACTCGGTTTGTATAAATTACTTTTAGACTTCCGCTGTGCATTTAAATTGTGATTATTGACTATGATGATATCAACTACGTCAAGATACTCCCCATCGGGCCCGCCGGTAATATGTGGAAATATCGGGGTGTGACAGGTTGGTATCAGAGCCAACATTGAGTGAATTAAACACTAGCCTTTTTGTGTTTAATCTCAATGACACAGTTTGCACATTCCTTGACTTTCGAGTCTAGTCAAATGACTTAGGACTAATCCTAATCTTATTGCTTTCTTTTGTTGGTTTCTTTTGTTTGTTTTGGCAGGATCAAAGAACAATGCCGCCACGATTCAGATGAAGAGATGGAAGAGGCAAGGCATAGATAAGTGCTCCAAATGATCACGAGGCCAGACCATCACACCGGCGAACTCCTTCAGCAACTTTCAGCTTAAGTCCCCAGGAGGATTGGAGGACTTATCTAGAGCCAGCGAGACGTTCAGTCTCCCTCAGCTCCTCCCTATATTATCATCACTCTTTTGGACCACATCAAGACGAGGAGCACAGTGACTCTCACCACTCCTTCATTCCGCTGCAGCGGTCAAGTTCACACCGGGCTTTCCAGGACCCGACCCCGTACTTTCAAAGCAGGTTCAATCCGATGAACCAAATTCAAGAACCAGAGGGTCCAAACCCTTTGGGGCCAAATGACCACTATCCTGAGATGCAGGATATGGAGATGGATGAAGATCCAGACTCGGAGATGTTACCAACTGGGACGCCCACGCATCCCATCAAGATTTCTGACGGATCATCTTTTCATGGTTCGCCATACAGGGGCCCAGACAGTTTTGCAGAAAGATGGGCCACATACCACTGGGAGTTCACTCCCCCTTTAAACACACCTCAGCAGCAGCAGGATCCCTCTGAGGATTCGCGTTTCCAGGCGGTTACGCTACCGCCATCGCCACCCCCGCCGCCAGAGCAGCAACCGCCTCCAGAACCACCTAGGCGAAGAAGATCAGGTGCACAGATGTCCGTGCGAGCGGGTTTTCACTTCAGCACCCCCAAACACTCAAGCAACAGCCACTACCCGCCGTTGTATGATGACCCGCAAATGGGTGGGCCTTCGAACCCAGTTTCCGAGGTCGACTCTCCGCCAGTCGCACCACCACCATCACACATGGGTTATGATAACCCAATTCCTTCTTACTCCGGTGCAGCGGTGTATAACCCTTTTGAGCAACCAGCTTATCCTGGCTACAACTACTACAATGCCCCTGCCATCGACCCATACCTCGAGTCGGCCAACTACAATGCTCTCCACCCTGAAGGACCCTTCGCTTCATACCAAACCGGGTACCCAGCTTATGGGTATCAATACCCACCACCTTCTCAACCTCCGCAGCAGCCGCCGCCGCAGCCACCACGGATCCAACCACCGCAGCAACAGGAAATCCTTCAGAGGTTGAACCAGGTGGGACGAGAGGTACAGGAGGAGCGTAGAAGCCGCCGGGGTCTACTTAAGGGCTTGGCAGACTTGATAAAGGGGAAGAAGAAGAGGGATTATTGAAATTCCTTATTTATTTTGTTTTGTAATTTTAATTTTCAATTAAGTCCTTGTGTGGACATCTATTTATGTATCCAGTCCCTGCGAGGACTTGTATTTCTTTTTAGTCCCTATGTGGACAATGTTATTTCTTTAAAGTCCCGTTTAGGGCAATTATGTACTTCTCTTTAGTTAATGGAATGTTTAATTTAAAATTTCCTTTGTCATTATATGTATGAATATATTATATAATATAAATCAAAATATCATTCCTTTTTAATTAATCTGCCAATATGTATTGAAAGAAAATCTTGAAGGTATAACCTAGCCTATATGTCATTTTAAGACATGGCCCTGATGGTAAAACCTTTTTAAAGATTCAAATCCCTGTTAACATCTGAAAACATGTTAGCACTCCTGACAAATGTGATTCGATAAAATCGCACAAGTCATCCTTATATTGGATTCTTCCAATTCCTTTTCTTATTTAATCAAAACATCCATTAAGGAAGAAATGCCTACGGGCCATACTTAATGTCCTTTGAGACAAAAGACAGTTATAGTCTATAGCTCCCTGTCAAGAAAAGGTGATGAACTATGTTCAAGCCTTAATGCCTCGATCCTATAAGATCATGGCATACAATTTAAAACTGTCCTTGTGACTAGGCCTTTTGTGCCACTCTAATATTTTAATGAATTACAACTAAGGATAAATTATAATAAAAATCCTAAATAAATATGACTAACAAATTAATCGATATGGTTTATTGTTACCATGGTTAATGAGTCGTCAAAAAAATGACAATTCCATAATAAGATCTCTAAATGAATTATTGTCATCATTTTATTTGTAGCAATCAAGCTACATGGCTGAATCAGATGAGGTTAATAGTCACCCGCAGGAGAATAATGATACCACCAGGATTAATGTGGCTGGTGCAGATCTGCAAGCCATGATTGACAATGCTGTTACTAAAGCCATGGACAGGCAGTTTAAAGAATTACGTGGTACTCATAGCAGGACCCTATATGTAGCTCATACAAAACCACCATCCAACTCGCACGCATCACACAGAGACGATTCCCATCACTCTTCAAACCAAAGGAGTGTCCCGTCTAAGAAGATTGTGCTCAATCAAGAGCCACGTGTTATGACCTGTTCTTATAAATATTTTGTCTCCTGCAATCCCAGAGACTTCACAGGGGAGAAAGGAGCCATCGATTGTATGACTTGGCTCGACGAGATGGATACTGTAGTTGATATTAGTGGATGTGCAGAGCAAGACATTGTGAAGTTTGTTTCACAATCTTTTAAAGGAGACGCTCTAGCTTGGTGGAGGTCACTAATCTAAGCTACAGGGAAGATCCCGTTATACAACTTGACTTGGGATCAGTTTGTTGCTCTAATCAAGGAAAATTTTTGTCCTCAACATGTAGTTGAGAAAATTGAGACTGACTTCTTGACCTTGGTCAAGAAGAACTTAGATTGTCAGGCGTATCTTACAAGCTTCAACACTATGTCTCGATTGGTTCCTTATTTGGTTACACCAGAATCAAAACGGATAGCTCGTTTTATTGGAGGTTTGGCTACAGAGATCAAGGGAAAGGAAAAAGCATCCAGACCTACCAAGTTCAGGTCAGTGGCAGATCTGTCTCTATCTCTCACCCTTGATGCTATCAGAAACAAGTCTGTTAAAGCTTCTGAGGAAGGAAAACGGAAACGGGAGGATGAGAGTTCTCATCGCTCCGACAAGAAGAAAAAGGGGAACTCAGATCACAAGAAGAGTTCGGGATTTAAGAAGTATAACCAACAGTCGGGTGAGAAACCCAAATGTAAAACATGTCAAAAGCATCACTTTGGGAAGTGTAGGTTGGAATCAATGTCGCAGTCCCAATCAAAAACTTTTGGATGTGGGATCTGCAAGTCCAAGGAGCACAAGACTTTGGATTGCAAGAAGTTGAAAGATGCAACCTGTTATGGTTGTAACGAAAAGGGGCACAACAAGACTAACTGCCCAAAATTTGCAAAGAAGCCTGAGGAGGCTAAAAAGACCAATGCTCGGGTCTTTCAAATGAATGCACAAGAAGCGGTTCAGAACGACAATGTGATAATAGGTACTTTTCTTATCAATGATGTTTATGCTAGAGTGTTGTTTGATTCAGGTGCAGACAAGTCTTTTGTAGACAATAAGTTTTGTAAATTGTTAAATCTGCCTGTTAAAACTCTAAGCATAAAGTATGAAGTAGAATTGGCTGATGGTACTATAGAGACTACTTCAACCGTATTAGATGGATGTTTTATATCCATTAGGAATCACTCTTTTCCACTGTCTTTACTTCCATTAAAATTAGCAGGATTCGACATAGTAATAGGCATGGATTGGTTATCTTCTAATCAAGCCCAGATTGTTTATGATAAGAAGCAAGTAGTTGTTAAGACTCCTTATGGTGAACCACTTACAATACAAGGAGATACCCAGTACGGTTTGCCTAAGCAAGTGTCTATGCTTAAGGCATCAAGGTGTTTGAAGAAGGGTTGTGTCATTTACATGGCACAAGTGACTATTGATGAACCAAAGCCCAAAATCGAAGACATCACTATTATTTCTGAATATCCAGATGTATTCCCTGAAGAACTACCTGCTTTACCTCCAGATAGGCAAGTGGAGTTCAGAATCGATATCATTCCTAGAGCAGCACCAGTTGCAAGATGTCACACCCCGATATTTCCACGTATTACCGGTGGGCCCGGTGGGGAGTATTGTGACGTAGTTGATATCATCATGGTCAATAATAACAGTTTAAATACACAGCAAAAGTCTAAAAGTAATAATTATACAAACCGATTCGAAAGTAACATAAAATATTACAAACGGGTTGTAAGATGGATCCACAGGCGGATCAAAGATAAAGAGAAATATTGTTCAACAGATTTAAGCATCAAAAGCTTGCAAGACTCTTTATTTGATACTAGGAGTAGCCAGCCCATTTGGCTTAGTACCTGCACTTAACATTTTTGGAAAATACGTCAGTTTACACTGGTAAATACAATTAATCGACACTTTTGAAAATATTTAAGAAAATTGATTTAAATGCACAAGGCACAAATATTCTTTTATAACTTGGGATAATTATTTAAAAATAATCTTGTAAAAATTTATATGTTTATTATACGCACCGGCAGGTGTATTACACCCCGTGCTTAAGTCGTGGCTATTTTAATGAATGAGCCGAGGATATCCAGGACATGGTCATTTGTAACAACTCTCACCAAAACTATTATTTATTTTTATATTTAGTCAATAGGAAACCCTAATTAAGACACCCAAGTGATTCTGCACAAATCCTAAAATTTTCAGAACAATCAGAATCAGGATCAGGGCCCCTAAAACTCAGGGGGGTAAACCCTAGTTACGATTATCTAAATAACTTGTTGTCAGTATCGAATTTTAAGAATCCGTCAAGTCAGCAAGGCGAGTTAGGGACGTGGCTACCCTATGGTAAGATAGGACCCCTCGCGTCACGCGAGGGGGGTCAAAATTCATGTATAAATAGTAGAGTCTGGGACTTGATTTTGGGCACTGAAATGACGAAGAAATTCGTTATACATACTGAGATATCGTAGACACAATTCTAAAACACACACGATCACAAATCTCTGCCGCAAAACAGGGTAATAACTCGATCGCTGCTACGATTCAATGTCCGATCGATTAAACTATCCAATGGATGTTTAAGTGCTGCCCACATTAGGGTTATGCTTTGTCATTCGTCGTTAATTCGATGGATGTTTAAGTATCGCACTTTGTCATTCGTTGTGAGGGTTTGATCTCGTGAGTTATCGTAAATGCTGTATTAGTTACTAACCTAGTTTTATGTGCATTGTTATTTTAACTAGGTTAACAAGGCTAATTAGTAGACTAGACTCTGTCTGTGTTAAATCTGCAATGTGAGTCATTCTCTTTTATTAAAAGTGTTTTATAAATTCTTAAATATTTTCAAAGGTTATAATTACAGTGATTAAGTTTATGTAATCACCAAATTACAGCCGGTATGTGGGGTTTTGTATACATTACTTGATAATCTTCACCATTGGGGCAGCCAAGGGGTGATATGACCATAGTCACAGACACCATTGGACAACAGGAGGGCCAATGGGTCGAGTGACAAAATACTGTGGGTAATTGGTTTGATATCAGGAAACATTGTAATCTCTCTTAATACTGTAAAACTATAACAAATGTGTCGTTTTAATAAATAGAATGATTCACCAGTATTTCCCGCTGACAAAACCTTTTTCAAACATGTTTCTGGTGATCTGTTGTGATCCAAGGAAAAGTGTCGTGAAGCACTACAAGCTTAAGGAAGTGGCTCATAATAAAATAAAGAAACATGTTTTGTAAAATAAAGATTTCTCCATGAAATCATATGATTGTAAATTACCCGGGTTTTATCCCGAGTTATGAAATAAAATAATCGGGAAAAATTTTAGCTTTAAAAAGATCCTGATGGTAAACTTCCGCTGTCAATTCAATTAAATAAATACCACGGGATTTTCTGTCCCGCGGCTCCTGAAACGGGTCAAACCGGGTCGGGGGCCGTGACAGAAAAAGGTGGTATCAGAGCCACTGAGTTAAGCTAATTAAGTATTTAGAAATACTTAGATTTTCCTGATTACTATTATGTGATTATGTGTTTTTAACTGACTATTTGTTAGTTACAGTATGGGTAAGCAAAAGCTTTCAAACATCTATCTTAAATTAGATAAATCATCAAATGAGAAGGGAAGTTCATCCCAAACTCCTGAAGAAGGAATATTTGTTCGAAAAGCCCAATATGAAGAACCACTTTCTCCTGATAAAAGTAGTTTGATTATTAGAAAAAGTCAGGAGAAATTAAAGAAATCCCGAGAAAAGAAAGTTAAAAAGGAAACTCAGGAATTAACCAGTAAATCACCATGGGAAGACAAGTTAGATGAAAAATGGGCGGATCTTTATATGCTAGCCACTGTAGCAGTAAATGCTAATCTTTAGAATACCATGACTCCGTATTAGCAACTTACAAACCAGAAATATCATCTAGTAAATAAATAAAATTACAATAAAACTTAGTATGTTTAAATTGTTAATGTTCTTTTGTATTAAATTAAGTCACAGGATATGCAATAATATTTGAGGTTTATCTGTAAAATTTGTTATAAAATTTTAATTTATTATTTTTACATATATGCTAAACAGCATGAATGAGTTATCTGGAGCCCTAGAGAATCTCAACCTCTACCCTGTAAACATAGAAGTCTCTAAAGAGTTCACTGGGTACTTTCCTGATGTGGAATAACCTATAGAATTCAACACTCTACCTCTGGAAAAGCCAAAACCTAAGAAAAGAAAGAGATTCGTATGGGGAAGGCGTGTACATAAGAGAAAGCCAGCTAAGAGACTTCCTAAAATAAACAATCCCTTAGAAAAAGGAAAAGAAATTGAAACCGGGGAAAGTTCTAGACAGCAGGAATTGGAAACTGAAGTCAGGGAAGATTCTAGGCAGATGGGAATACAGTTTGAGGAATATTCTAAGCAAATAGAAATGGAGGTTGGAAAAGGTTCTAGACAAACCAAAATGGAAATTGGAGAAAGCTCTAAACAAACCCAGGAAATGACATTGCAGGAGGAACTAGATTTTATATTAACAAGCTGTGATACTATTAAGCCTGTCAATGAAAATGTTTTTACTAATCCTATTGAAACCCAACTTCCAATGAACTTGGAACCAGCAATCCCAGAACCAATAATCCACACCCAACTTTTAGGTATGGACGAATGGTGGACTAATGATTGGCAATTCCAAAACCTTATCAACAGTCCCTATACGTTTTTCCCTCAGTTCGATCCAGAACCTCTACCAAATCCACCTATGAGTAATGAGAATATGGCTGAACTCCGCCATTTTGGTGAAGAGCTAATGGATGCTGGGAATAGGATCCGAGAGATAGGAGGACAAATCTCATGGAAATATGATGAGAGGGAACATCGTTATTAAAAAAAAAAATACAAGTTGACGAGGGAGAAATGGGTTATGAGTCTGTGTTTGTATAATAACAGTAATATTAATGAAAGCCAGTATGTGTAAAATAAACAATAAAACGGTTGTATATGGAAGCATAATATATAAAACAAATGAAAATTTAGAAAATTTACAAATTTTGGTTGTATATTTGTTTACGTGATTATGTGCGATTAAATTGTGATATTGGATTATTTCTTATTCTATACTAATTATTTATCTATAAATTAATTATCAGATGGAAAATATTGGTAATGAACCAGTAAATGAAGTAAATCAATCTGAGCAAAATCAGGAAGAGCAATTGTTAAATAGGCAAGATATCGAGGATATCGTGGCTCAAGGAATAGCCAATGCTATTCCAGCAATCGTTGCTGCTGTCCAAAAACCTGTTAAACCTCAATCAATCATTCCTAGTAAACGTACACAAGGCGACAACTTTAGTAATAGTATAAACAAAGGCGGTAATCATGTTAATAACAATAATGATCTGCAAGCCCCAATTTTCAAGAAAATGAAAGCTTCAACACCTGGTTGCACTTATAAAGAATTCTTTGCCTGTAAACCAGCTGAGTTTGCAGGTAACGAAGGGGCTATTGCAGCTCTGCTTTGGTTAGAGAAAACCGAGGCAGTGATTACAATAAGTAAATGTGCCAAGGACGACCAGGTCATGTATGCGTCAAATCTTTTTAAAGAAGGGGCGCTAGAATGGTGGAATACAGTGTTACAAGCTAAAAGAAGGATCGAGGCATATGCCATGAACTGGGAAGAATTTAAGAGTCTTGTAGAAAGAAAATTTTGTCCCGAGTATGAAAAAGATCAAATGGAAAATAAATTTCTAAATCATCGAATGCTGGGTGTAGATTGTCGCGGTTATACTTCGACATTCTTTGAATATGCTAGAGTGGTACCAACACTGGCTTCGCCAGAGCCGGTACTCATTTCTCGTTATATTTGGGGATTAATTAGTGAAATTCGTAATATCGTTAAAGCTACGAGACCTCGCACTATTGACGATGCGGTAGAATTAGCTAATACCCTCACTGACGAGCTGGTATGCACAAGGGATGAAAACAAGAAGAAGGAACTGGCTCAGAAAATTTCCCAAGGATTTCGTGTGGGTAATAGTAACAACTTCAAGAAAAGAGGAACAGGGCAATCCTCAAATCCGCCTTTCTGCAGGAATTGCAAAAGGAAACATTATGGAAGATGTAATGTAACCTGCAACTTTTGCAAAGCTGTAGGACATCGTGAAGAAAGCTGCAGAAAGAAAACCATAATCTGCTTTAACTGTGGAGAAGCGGGGCATTTTAAAACAGAATGTCCTAAATTGGCCAAACCAGCAGACAACAAAACCAAGGCGACCGACGGAGCTACTAAGAAGAATGTCAGAGCATTCCAGCTGACCACTCAAGAAGCAGAACTCATTCCAGATGTGATAGCTGGTACGTTCCTAGTTCACAACGTATACGCAAAAGTATTATTTGACTCTGGTGCAAACCAAAGTTTTATAAATACTTTATTCTGCCAAGCTCTTAATTTACCCTTAACCAACATTAGGCAGATTTTTACAGTCGAAACCGCAGATGGGAATTCAGTTAAAATAGATCAGGTTTTGCAAAAAGTAGAAATAGAACTTTTAGGTCATAAATTCTCTGCAAACCTGTTACCTATGAAATTAGCTGAATTCGATGTTGTGTTAGGAATGGATTGGTTAATAGCCAACCATGCTCAAATTCATTGTGATAAGAACTCTATAGAAATTCAGGCACCTACTGGAGAAGTAATCATGATTACAGGAAATCAACCACGTAAACCCATGAAGTTCATATCAGTAATGAAAGTTGCTAGTTATGAACGGAAGCAAGGAATAGTATATATGATTTCAGTAATCATTAGTACTAAGAATAAAGAACTTAAAGAGATTCCTGTAGTCTCAGAATACCCAGATATATTCCCAGAAGAGTTACCAGGATTACCACCAGATAGGGAAGTAGAATTTAGGATTCATCTAATTCCTGGAACTACACCGATAACTAAGGCACCTTATCGGTTAGCTCCTACCGAAATGTTAGAACTGAAAAAGCAATTAGATGAATTACTAAGTAAAGGATTCATACAACCTAGCTCATCCCCTTGGGGAGCCCCAGTGTTGTTTGTCAAAAAGAAGGATGGTTCGATGAGAATGTGTATTGATTACAGAGAATTGAATAAGGTTACAATTAAGAATCGATACCCATTACCTAGGATTGATGATCTTTTTGATCAACTTCAAGGAGCTAGATATTTTTCTAAGATCGATTTACGCTCCGGATATCATCAATTGAAGGTACAAGGAGAAGACATACCTAAAAATGCTTTCAGGACTAGGTATGGTCATTACGAGTTTACAGTCATGCCCTTTGGGTTAACGAATGCTCCTGCTGCATTCATGGACATGATGAATAGAATCTGTAAACCGTATTTGGATAAATTTGTAATTGTTTTTATCGACGATATACTTATTTATTCAAAAAGTCAGACAGAACATTGTGAGCACTTGCATGCACTCTTAACTTTGTTAAGAAAAGAAAAACTTTATGTCAAATTCTCGAAGTGTGAATTTTGGCTACAGGAGGTGCAATTTTTAGGACACATGGTGAATCACGAAGGTATTCACGTAGATCCTGCTAAGATAGATGCAATTACTAAATGGAAGGTTCCGCAAACCGCAATGGAAATTAGAAGTTTTATAGGTTTAGCTGGATATTATAGACGGTTTATTAAGGATTTTTCCAAGATAGCTGTACCATTAACTAAGCTAACCTGTAAAGCAGTTAAGTTTGAATGGGGACTTAAACAAGAAGAAGCTTTTAGGATCTTGAAACAGAAATTAACCAATGCTCCTATCCTAGCCTTACCAGAAGGAAGAATATTTTGAAGTATATTGTGATGCTTCAAAACTAGGATTAGGATGTGTGCTAATGCAACGCAAGAATGTAATTGCGTATGCATCAAGACAATTGAAAAAGCACGAGGAGAATTATACGACTCATGATTTAGAATTAGGAGCCGTAATTTTTGCCCTTAAGATTTGGAGACATTATCTGTATGGAAGTAAGTTTACTATCTATACAGATCATAAAAGTTTAAGATATATATTTGGGCAAAAAGAGTTGAACATGAGGCAAAGAAGATGGATGGAAATCCTAAGTGACTACGACTGTGATATTCAGTATCACGAAGGAAAGGCAAATGTAGTTGCGGATGCCTTAAGTCGTAAGTACCATGAAAAACAAAGACGAGTTCGTGCTCTCAGATTAAATCTACAAGTAGATTTAATGGAACAACCAAGGAATGTTCAAGAAACAGCAATCAAGGATGATGTTGAAGGAATGAAAGGAAGAATAAAAGAATTAGAACAAGGATCTGATGGAATTTGGAGATTCCACAAAAGAAGAATTTGGGTACCTAAGCAGGGAGAATTAAGAAATAAGATATTAGAGGAAGTTCATAAATCTAGATATACCATACACCCTGGAAACAATAAGATGTACCAAGATTTAAGAAATAATTTCTGGTGGATAGGCATGAAGAAGGATATAGCTAGATATGTTTCTAAGTGTCTTACTTGTTCACAAGTTAAGGCAGAACACCAGAAACCTTCAGGTCTACTACAACAATTAGAAATGCCCGTATGGAAATGGGAACTCATAACAATGGATTTTGTTACTAAGTTGCCCAAAACCGGAAAAGGTAATGATGCGATTTGGGTAATTGTAGATCGATTAACCAAATCAGCTCATTTTCTACCCATGAAGGAAACCTTTAGTATGGAAAGGTTAGCCAAATTGTACGTAGACAAAGTTGTATCCTTACATGGAGTTCCACTCTCCATTGTTTCGGATCGGGATAGTCGTTTCACTTCCCATTTCTGGACAAGTTTCCAAGAAGCCATGGGAACTAAACTAAACTTAAGCACTGCATATCATCCACAAACAGACGGGCAAAGTGAAAGGACGATACAAACACTAGAAGACATGCTCCGAACATGTGTGATAGATTTTGGTGGAAACTGGGATGACCACTTGCCATTAATTGAATTCTCCTATAACAATAGTTATCATTCAAGTATTGAAACTGCCCCATTTGAAGCCCTATATGGAAGAAAGTGCAGAACTCCAATTTGTTGGGCAGAAATAGGAGAAAATCAATTATCAGGTCCAGAGATTGTGCAAGAGACGACTGATAAGATCACACAAATCAAGGAAAGACTAAAGACGGCTTGAGATCGTCAAAAGAGCTATGCTGATAATCGATGCAAGCCACTTGAGTTCCAAGTTGGAGACAAAGTACTATTGAAAGTTTCTCCTTGGAAAGGAGTAATACGGTTCAGTAAGAAAGGGAAACTAAGTCCGAGATACGTAGGACCATTTTCGGTGATCCAACGTATAGGACCAGTTGCTTATCGTTTACTACTACCAGAAGAGTTATCTGGAGTACATGATGTATTTCATGTATCCAATCTCAAGAAATGTCTATCAGACGAATCTTTGGTAGTACCTCTTCAAGACGTAGAGGTAAACGAAAAGTTAAAATTTGTTGAGAAACCTCTTCAGATAGAAGATCGAAAGGTGAAATTTCTCAAGCACAAATGACTAGTGCTAGTTAAAGTCAAGTGGGATTCAAAGAGAGGAGCTGAATACACTTGGGAACTGGAATCTGAAATGAAGCGAAAGTATCCATACTTGTTCCAGTAAATCTCGAGGACGAGATTTTATTAAGGTAGGGAGAATGTAACAACTCTCACCAAAACTATTATTTATTTTTATATTTAGTTCAATAGGAAACCATAATTAAGACACCCAAGTGATTCTGCACAAACCCTAAAATTTTCAGAACAATCAGAATCAGGATCAGGGCCCCTAAAACTCAGGGGGGGTAAACCCTAGTTACGATTATCTAAATAACTTGTTGTCAGTATCGAATTTTAAGAATCCATCAAGTCAGCAAGGCTAGTTAGGGACGTGGCTACCCTATGGTAGGATAGGACCCCTCGCGCCACGCGAAGCCCCAGGGGGTACCCCTCGCGTCACGCGAGGGGGGTCAAAATTCATGTATAAATAGTAGAGTCTGGGACTTGATTTTGGGCACTGAAACGACGAAGAAATTCGTTATACATACTGAGATATCGTAGACACAATTCTAAAACACACACAATCACAAATCGCTGCCGCAAAACAGGGTAATAACTCGATCGCTGCTACGATTCAATGTCCGATCGATTAAACTATCCAATGGATGTTTAAGTGCTGCCCACATTAGGGTTATGCTTTTTCATTCGTCGTTAATTCGATGGATGTTTAAGTATCGCACTTTGTCATTCGTTGTGAGGGTTTGATCTCATGAGTTATCGTAAATGTTGTATTAGTTACTAACCTAGTTTTGTGTGCATTGTTATTTTAACTAGGTTAACAAGGCCAATCAGTAGACTAGACTCTGTCCGTGTTAAATCTGCAATGTGAGTCATTCTCTTTTATTCAAAGTGTTTTATAAATTCTTAAATATTTTCAAAGGTTATAATTACAGTGATTAAGTTTATGTAATCACCAAATTACAGCCGGTATGTGGGGTTTTGTATACATTACTTGATAATCTTCACCATTGGGGCAGCTAAGGGGTGATATGACCATAGTCACAGACACCATTGGACAACAGGAGGGCCAATGGGTCGAGTGACAAAATACTGTGGGTAATTGGTTTGATATCAGGAAACATTGTAATCTCTCTTAATACTGTAAAATTATAACAAATGTGTCGTTTTAATAAATAGAATGATTCACCAGTATTTCCCACTGACAAAACCTTTTTCAAACATGTTTCAGGTGATCTGTTGTGATCCAAGGAAAAGTGCCGTGAAGCACTACAAGCTTAAGGAAGTGGCTCATAATAAAATAAAGAAACATGTTTTGTAAAATAAAGATTTCTCCGTGAAATCATATGATTGTAAATTACCGGGGTTTTATCCCGAGTTGTGAAATAAAATAATCGGGAAAAATTTTAGCTTTAAAAAGATCCTGATGGTAAACTTCCGCTGTCAATTCAATTAAATAAATACCACGGGATTTTCAGTCCCGCGGCTCCTGAAACGGGTCAAACCGGGTCGGGGGCCGTGACATCATTAACCCCCCAAAGGCTTAAAATAAACAAAACAGATTAAACGGTTATTTCAATGATTTAACCATTATTCGATTAAAGATTCAATACCCGACCAAGCGGTATTATTAAATACCGTGCCCCAAGCCCGTATAAGGGAAAATAAGTTAAAAGTATTTACCTGAGCAAAAATATGGTCAACATTTAAGGGCATTATGGTCAACATTTAAGCATTTAACGGAAACATACAAATGACTCGGATTATTAAGGAACCATGTAGTATAACCTCAGAGGGTTTTACTAACATATAATATGGTCCTAAAGGAACCTTAAGGCATATCTAAAACAAGCTAAATCGGGTCAGAACTGAAAGTCAAAGCAAAAGTCTACTTTTGCGACTTTCGGTTGCGAACCGAGCCTAAACTCAGAATTGTCGGGTTTAACATGCCTAAACATGTTCTTATATTACTTACCAAGTTAGTTTAACGTTAAAATATGTTCCATAACCTCTGCATTATCAGTTATGAATTTATTTGTAAAAATAGCTTATGTTGACTTTTTATTAATAAATTTGACCCGACAATTGACCAAGTTAGAGTGATAATCAGTAGGTGCCCTCTTAAGGGTTTATTACCTACATAATTACCAACTCATAGCCACATTCAATTCGAATAATGGCTGGACCATTAGTGATTAATCACTAAGTCAAAGCTTAATTACGATGGCTTTGACTTTTGGTCATTAAACTAATAAAACTTGAACTTAGGGGGCTAAGAATGCTTACAATAACTCTTAGCACGAAATATGAGCTGAGGAAAGCTTCCTAGAGCTCCAAGAAACTTCAGAGAGTGAGTTGTGAACTAAATTTGAGAATGTGCAAATGAACAATGAAGAACAAGGGTCTTATATAGCAAATTCCACTTCACAAGATCATTCCACATGCCCCTACATTGATCCCAGATGTTAACAGGTGTCCCTAGTGCATGAAAAACCATTGGCACAGCCCCTGGTATCGAATTCAGGCATGCAAAGGCGGTGGAACTGGCTGCAACATGCAGCTGTCATTGTTTTCTGTTACTGGCACTCTCACGCGGGCCGCGTAAGACTCATAGAGAGTCTACGCAGGCCGCGACACTCCTCTATGACCGGAAAACAACTTTCAAATATTGCAGCTTTGGTCCCTGGTCCATAATAAGTTTATTTAACTTTCATTTATTGCATTTTGGACCCCCATAGTTAACTTTCAAGGACCTTGGGTCATAAACTAACTCCGTTAAGCTCCCGGTTAGTTGTACGATCACCCGAAAAGTCTTGTTTTCGTCGAAACTCCACTAATTTAATATCCAATATTCTTGAGAGTGAAATAAACAATTATTACAATGTTCTTGGGATCGTTAAAAGGTTATTCAGAGGTATCTTTTAACATGTTAACACTTTTAACCCCTATGTTTCGTAAAATCCTTATTTTAAACACAAACGACTTCTAATGTTCGACAAATTATTCATTAAAGAATACGAACATTGTATGAGGTCAATCAGAGGCACAAGAATGGCATGTTGACACTTTGGATCCTTTTACTAACATATTTACATTGTTTGACAACTTTAGTCCCTCGAAAACAATTCCTTACACGTTTAAAGTCCATGACACGTGTCCTTATTCTATTGGTCATGATTTTACGAGGTGTTACATCCTCACCCCCTTAAAAGAAATCTCTACCTCGAGATTTACTGAAATAAATGAGGGTATGTCTGTTTCATTGTGGATTCAACCTCCCACGTGTATTCTGGGCCTCTACGGGCTTCCCATTTTACCTTCACAATCGGTACATGCTTCCTTCGAAGCTTCTTAACCAGTCGATCCTCGATCGACAAAGGTTTTTCAATGAACTTCAAGCTCTCATCTATCTGCACATCCTTATGCGACATTGCTAGCGATTCATTGGCTAGACATTTCTTTAAATTGCAGATGTAGAATACATTATGTATTCCACTAAGCTCTTCTGGCAGATTTAGCTTATAAGCTATAGTTCCGACACATTCGATGATCTCGAATGGTCCTATATATCTTGGGCTCAGCTTGCCCTTCTTGTCAAAACGCATCACCCCTTTCCAGGGTGATACCTTAAGTAGCACTTTGTCACCTACCTCGAATTTCAGAGGTTTACGCCTTTTATCTGCATAGCTTTTCTGCCGATCCCTGGTAGCTTTGAGACGATCGCGTATCTGCACAATATTATCTGTCATCTCCAGGACTATATCAGGTCCTGATAGTTGGACATCTCCAACTTCCGCCCAACAGACTGGCGTCCTACACTTTCTTCCGTACAAAGCTTCGAAAGGTGCAGCTTGAATACTCGAATGATAGTTATTATTGTACGAAAATTCAATCAACGGAAGATGATCATCCCAACTTCCACCTAAATCAATAACGCAAGCTCGTAGCATATCCTCGAGTGTTTATATCGAACGCTCGCTTTGCCCATCCGTTTGTGGATGATATGCAGTGCTGAAATTTAATCGAGTGCCTAAAGATTGCTGAAAGCTTTTCCAAAAATGCGATGTGTATCTTGTATCCCTATCTGAGATAATAGACACTGGTACTCCTTGAAGAGATACAATCTCATCCACGTATAGCAGAGCTAATTTGTCGGAGCTGTGAGTTTCTTTAATCGGTAAGAAGTGGGCTGACTTGGTCAACCTATCGACTATAACCCAAATATTATCATTCCCATGCTTTGTCCTTGGTAACTTAGTGATAAAATCCATAGTTACCATTTCCCACTTCCAAGTGGGAAGTTCAGGCTGTTGCAGCAAACCTGACGGCTTCTGGTGTTCGGCTTTAACTTGAGCGCATGTCAAACATTTAACCACATAAGTGGCTATAGACTTCTTCAAGCCTATCCACCAATAATTTACCTTTAAATCCTGGTACATCTTATCACTGCCAGGATGAACAGAATACTTGGAACTATGGGCTTCTTGAAGGATCACATCCCTAAGTCCCCCATAGATTGGAACCCATATTCGTCCATTCAATCTTAGAATTCCATCCTTGCCATACGACAACTGTTCAGCAGTTACGCCCAACTTCTCATTTGGATAGTTAGCTTCTAATACGACTTCTTTTTTAGCGGCTAACAATCTTTCATTCAAACTGTTCTTTAACTCAATGCTCTTGGCATTGATTCTAATAGGCTTAACCCTTTCTTTCTTGCTCAAGGCATCAGCGACTGCATTCGCTTTGCCTGGATGGTATCGGATTTCACAATCATAATCGTTCAGTGTCTCCATCCATCGACGCTGCCTCATGTTAAGATCCTTCTGGTTAAACAGATGCTGAAGGCTCTTATGATCAGAATAGATCACGCACTTGGTCCCATAAAGGTAATGCCTCCATAGATTTAGTGCGAATACAACTGCACCCAACTCCAAATCATGGGTGGTGTATATCTTCTCATGCACTTTTAATTGTCGGGAAGCATATGCAATAACTTTGCCATTCTGCATAAGCACACATCCTATACCTGTGTGTGATGCGTCACAATAAACCACAAATTCTTCAATGCCTTCTGGCAATGTTAACACAGGTGCATTGCTTAACTTCTGTTTAAGAATCTCAAAGGATTCTTATTGCTTAGGACCCCAATCAAACTTTATATTCTTACGAGTCAACGAAGTTAGGGGTGCAGCAATCCTTGAAAAGTTTTCAATAAAATGCCTAGAGTAACCTGCTAGACCCAAGAAGCTGCGAATCTATGTGGGCGTCTTCGGCTCTTGCCAATTCATAATTGCCTCAATCTTAGCGTGATCCACCTGGATACCACGCTCGCTTACCACATGTCCAAGAAATTGGACTTCACGAAGCCAAAACTCACATTTTGAAAACATGGCGTAGAGTTTCTCTTGCTAAAGAAGTTTAAGGATACATCGAAGGTGTTTTTCATGATCAGTCTGATTCTTTGAGTATGTAAGTATTTCATCAATAAAAACAATGATAAACTTGTCCAAATATGGTTTGCAAACGCGATTCATGAGATCCATGAACGCTGCTAGTGCATTAGTGAGCCCGAAAGGCATCACCAAGAACTCGTAGTGACCATAACGAGTTCTGAATGCAGTCTTATGCACATCTTCATCTCTGACCTTCAGCTGATGGTAACCTGACCTTAAATCAATCTTGGAGAAATAACTTGCCCCTTGTAGCTGATCGAACAGATCGTCGATCCTGGGTAATGGATATCTGTTCTTGATTGTAACCTTATTTAGCTCGCGATAATCGATGCATAGACGCATCGAGCCATCCTTCTTCTTCACAAACAGAATCGGTGCTCCCCAAGGGGACGAGCTAGGATGAATAAAACCTTTTGCCAACAAATCATCTAACTGACTTCTCAATTCTTTCATCTCAGTCGGAGCCAACCGGTAAGGTGCTCTTGCAACTAGTGCTGCTCCAGGAATAATGTCAACCCTAAATTCCACTTGCCTATCTGGAGGTAAGCCAGGTAGCTCTTCAGGGAATACATCAGGGTATTCAGAAATAATAGGGATGTCTTCGATCTTGGGCTTTGGTTCATCAATGGTCACCTGTGCCATGTAAATGACATAAATCTTCTTCAAACATCTTGATGCCTTAAGCATAGACACCTCCTTAGGTAATCCATACTAAGTATCTCCTTATATTGTTAACGGCTCGCCATAAAGAGTCTTGATAACCACTTGCTTCTTATCACATACGATTTGGGCTTGGTTATGAGATAACCAATCCATGCCTATCACTATGTCAAATCCCGCCAATTTCAAAGGAAGCAAAGACAGTGGAAAAGAGTGGTTCCTAATGGATATAAAACATCCATCTAACACGGTTGAAGCAGTCTTTATTGTGCCATCAGCCAATTCTACTTCATATTTTATGCTTAGGGTTTTAACAGGCAGATTTAATAACTTACAAAATTTATTGTCTACAAACGACTTATCTGCACCCGAATCAAACAATACCCTTGCATAAACATCGTTGATAAGAAAGGTACCTGTTATCACATTGTCGTTCTGAACTGCTTCATGAGCATTCATTTGAAAGACCCGAGCATTGATCTTTTTACCCTCTTCAGGTTTCTTTGCATACTTTGGGCAGTTGGACTTGATATGCCCCTTCTCGTTACAGTTGTAACAAGTCGCATCCTTTATCTTCTTACAATCTAACATTTTATGCTCACTTGATTTGCAGATCCCACAAGCTCTGGGCTGCGATTAGGATTTCGATTCGAACATGCACTTCCCTAGATGACGCTTCTTGCAGGTTTTACACTTAGGTTTTTCACCCGACTGCTGACTATCCTTTTTAAATCCGGAACCCTTCTTGTTCTCAGAGTTCCCCTTATGTTTCTTATCAGAACGGCGTGAGTTCTCATCCTCACGTTTCCTTTTCCCCTCGTCAGAATTCTTAAGCGATCTCTGCCTGACCGCATCGAGAGTAAGAGATAACGACAAATCAGCCACATACCTGAATGTGGTAGGTCCAGATGCTTTTACACTTGCTTTAATTTCTGGAGCTAGACCTCCAATAAAACGAGCTATACGTTTTGGTTCTAGCGTGACCAAGTACGGAACCAATCGAGACATGGTGTTGAAACTAGTAAGGTATGCCTGACAATCCAAGTTCTTCATGACCAAGGTCAAGAAGTCAGTCTCAATTTTCTCAACTTCATGTTGAGGACAGAATTTTTTTTTATTAAAGCAACAAACTGATCCCACGTCAGATTATACAATGGAATCTTTCCAGTAGCTTGGATTAACGATCTCCACCAAGCTAGAGCTTCATCCTTGAAAGATTGGGAAACGAACTTCACAATGTCTTGTTCGGCACAACCACTAATATCAACCACTGTGTCCATCTCATCGAGCCACGTCATGCAATCAATGGCTCTTTTCTCCCCTGTGAAATCCCTAGGTTTGCAGGAGACAAAATACTTATAAGAACAGGTCTTAATACGTGGCTCTTGATTGAGCACAACCATCTTAGATGGAACACTCCTCTGATTCGATGAGTGATGAGAATCGCTCTTGTGAGATGTATGAGTCTTGGAGGGTGGTTTTGTATGTGGTACGGACTGAGTTCTAGCGCGAGCACCACTTGTTTCATTAAACTGCCTGTCGAGAGCTCGAGAAACGGCATTATCTATTAATGCCTGAAGTTCCGCACCAGCTACATTAACTCTGGTAGTATCATTATTCTCCCTCGGGTGACTGTTAACCTCATCTGATCCGGTCATGTAGCTTGATTGCTACATAAAATATTAATAATGATTTATTCAGAAGTCTATTATGGAATTGTCATTTATGGAAATTCATTAACCATGGTAATCTTAAGCCATATTGGTTAATTTAATTTATTTAAATTTTTTATTATATTTTATCCAATTATAGACTATTAAGGATAACGATGTGGCATACAAAAGGCCTAGTTACAAGGACAATTTTAAATTATAAGCCATGATCTTATAGGATCGAGGCATTAAGGTTTGAACATAGTTCATTACCTTTTCTTGACAGGGAGTCGTAGACTACAACTGTCTTTTTGTCTGATAGGACAATAAGTGTGGCCCGTAGGCACTTCATCACTAATGGATGTTCAAAAATAAATAGAGAAAAGGAATTGGAAGAATCCAATATAAGGATGACTTGTGAGATTTTATCGAATCACATTTACAAGGAGTGTTAACATGTTTTCAGATGTTAACAAGGATATGAATCTTAAAAAGGGACTACCATCATGGCCCTGTCTTAGAATGACACATGGGCTAGGTTTTTACCTTTACGGTTTCATTTAATGATTAATGACAGGTCATTTAAAAAAAAGGAATGATATTTTGATTTATTTCATATATTATATTCATGCATGTGATGACAAATGAAATTTAAAATTAAAACATTCCATTAAATTTAAAAGAAGCACATAGATGCCCTAAACGGGACTTTTACATAAATAACTTGCCCACGCAGGGGCTAAACTGAAAATACAAGTCCTTACAGGGACTAGGTACATAAATAAATGTCCACACAGGGACTTAATTGAAAATAAAAAAATACAAAATAAATAAATAAGGAATTTCAATAATCCCTTCTATTCTTTCCCTTGATTAAATCAGCCAAACCCTTGAGTAGACCCCGACGGCTTCTACGCTCCACCTGAACATCACATTCCACCTGGTTCAACCTCTGAAGGATCTCCTGCTGCTGCGGTGGTTGGATCTGTGGCGGCTGCGGCTGCTGCTGCTGCAGAGGTTGAGGAGGTGGTGGGTATTGATACCCATATGCTGGGTACCCTGTTTGGTATGAAGCTTGAAAGGGCCCTTCAGGATGAAGAGCATTGTAGTTTGCCGCTACGAGATATGGGTCAACATCGGGGGCATTGTAGTAGTTGTAACCTGGGTAAGCTGGTTGCTCAAAAGGGTTATACGCCGCTGCACCGGCATATGAAGGAATTGGGTTATCATAACCCATGTGTGGTGGTGGTAGAGCGACTGGCGGAGAGTCGACCTCAAAAATGGGGTTTGAAGGCCCACCCATCTACGGGTCTTCATATAGTGGCGGGTAGTGGTTGCCACTGGAGTGTTGAGGGGTGCTGAAGTGAAAATCCCCTCTTCGTACGGACATCCGTGCACCTGATCTTCTTCGCCTCGGCGGTTCGGGAGGCGGCTGCTGCTCTGGCGGTGGCGTAACCGCCTGGAAACGTGAATCCTTAAAGGGATCTTGTTGCTGCTGTTGAGGTGGGTTGAAAGGCGGAGTAAACTCCGAGTGGTATGTGGCCCACCTTTCTGCAAAGTTGTCTGGGCCCTAGTGTCACACCCCCAAAATCCACATGCGGAGTACTACCGCTTGGAGGCGTGACTGACCAGGATCCAGCCACCAATTATACCGAACAGTGATTAATAGTAAGGGTATTCACCAACCACAATAGTTGGTAAGCACCATATTTTAAAGTTCCAAAAGTTTAGTTCGAATATCAGTTTAAACAAACGGCGGAAGCGTAAACCAAATAGTTTCAAAACAAAGTTCATAGTTCGAGATTATTTAGAACCCAACACGTGGGTTAGACGACCACTACACATTCCCAAGCTGCAAGCTCCTGAGTCACTGGGTACCTGCAAAGCATGCAGTAGGGTATCAACAAAAATGTTGGCGAGTCCACGAGTTGTCCAGTTTTAATTACCAAAAACTTGTTTCACCAGTTAATTAATCCGTTTATACATGCGATGGGGAGCTACCCCATAAGTAAGCGACTAAACTGTTTTTCCAATACCGAATACTTACTTAACCGTACGTTTCCTCAGTGCCCCATTGGTCAATGTTCTATCATCATTGACAGTTTTCCAGAGTACATTAGTTCACTCCCGTTCCCAGTAACAAGGGTCGGTGTGAGGCTGGTTACACCTAAATAGCGCTATCAACTAATAACCCGTTTGCCAGGCCCCGGCGATTAATCGGTATTATGTAGTGAGGACTTAAGTGATAGAGTTTCGTTTAGTGTTGCTTGTTGCATTACCGTATAAACAATAATTAACTAAGTTTGTATCCCAGTAACAAGGGAAGAAAAGTAAGTTTGTATCCCTTACAAAGGGATGGTGTTGTTTTTAAGTCCGTTTCCCAAACCACCGGGAATGCATGCTTTAAGTTGTGAACTCACCTTGGGTTGCTCGGCAGACCGTTTACTTGGTCAAACACGTTGGTCACCACGTCCTAACATGGTTACCAGTTTTGGGGTCAGGTTTGGGTACAAGTAATCACGTAGATGGTGCACGTATTTAACACATAGCATACAAAACATACTAGGGTATTGGGCCTGCTCTAATAATTACACAGTCAAAAACAGCAGTTAACACATAGTCCAATTAAACAGAAATCGAACATGAACAGCTCATACAGTTCGGCCCAACAACGGTGACCAGTAGCCCACTCGAGACAAGGCGGTCTCGAGTCGAGACCTCTCGGTCTCGAGTCGCAACCAAAGGGTCTCGGGTTGTAGTGGGGTGGTCTCGAGTCACACAAGTTCGAGTCGCAATCTCAGATGTCTCGGGTTCAGTCTCGAGTCGAGACTATGGGGTCTCGAGTCAAGACCGTGTTGATCTCGAGTCTTGAAGCTCGTCTCAAGTTGTTGCTTTGATGGTCTCGAGTCCAATTGCTTCGGTCTCGAGTCGAGACTGAAGGTCTCGACTTGCAACATGATTGTTTCTAGAATGTTTGCACAGATTGTACTAGCCAATAGAAATTCATGTTCATGATATTGTGTACTATCCAATTAAAATGCATAAACATGTTTTCTTGCCCAAAACTTAATCAAAACAGATCAAACAAAGCATATTTCAAATATTCAACAACATTCATATCATATTCATGTTGTTCATAATACATTTAACACATTTTCATAATGTTCTTCATGAGATTATTTGAGCATGAAATATTATTATCAAAGGTCAAACAAATCTTGCATCATCTATCAAACACACATTGGTCCTAAATTATCTAACATGAATCGGATAACAAAATCATATTACATAAATCGGATAACATAGTTCGGATAGCAAAATCGTCTAACAAAACATCTAACATAAATCGGATAACATAATCATTTATCCTACAAAAACACCTTAGCAAGACATGATCATACAATAGCTCACACCTTATTCATCATATCACAAGCTTACTAATCATAAGAGAATCATACAACAAGACTTTTAGACTACTTATACATCTTGTCTATTAAGTACACATAACACACAATAACGCACTAACCGGTTCCAAAGCGTGGAGGTGTGTGTGTGGGAATTCACCGAGATCCGAGAGCTCCTTTCCTTGGCCGATGGTTGTTCCGAGAAGAAGAAGGAGAGTGTTGGTAGAGCTTTAGGGTTTTAGTGATTTGAAGGAATGTAGGAGAGTGTGTGGATGGTGGGAGTGTCAAAACAAGAGGAGGTGGGCTTGGGCATGGGTTTTATACTCGACCTAAGGTCGGTTCACCCTAATGGGTTCGGGTGGGCTTTTTAGAGGCGTACGGCCCAACCGGCCCAGTCGTTTATTCGAGACCGAGTGGTCTCGAGTCGGGTTCATGGTGGTCTCGGCTCACTACATACATATATATATATATATATATTATAATATATATTACACATACACACTCACATAAGGCAAGAAGATAACACAACTTTCATTTAATAACGTATATACACCCAATGTAATTACAAGATATTTGCTCGGGAAAACCTAGAGTGTCACATTATCCCCAAGTTTTAAGAACTTTCGCCCCGAAAGTTAAGGCAACCACTGACAAGCTAGTGTAAATGAGAACGTTTCAACGGGGTGTCACATCATCCCCCTGTTAGTTTGGAATTTCGTCCCGAAATTCGGTAGTAGTTTCAGTGCTGGGAGTTTCATTTGGGAACAACTGGGGGTACTTGCGTTTCATCTGGTCTTCCCGCTCCCAGGTGAACTCTGGGCCACGGCGCGAGTTCCAACGAACTCGCACGAGGGGTATCTGGCTACGTTTGAGGGTTTTGATCTCACGATCCGTGATCTCAATCGGTTCCTCAGTAAAGTGTAGCTGTTCGTCAATAGTAAGTTCCTTGAAAGGAATGATGAGTGTTTCATCTGACAGACACTTCTTCAGATTAGACACGTGGAAGACGTTGTGCACAGCACTCAGTTCTTCAGGCAGATTCAACCTGTAAGCGGCCTTACCGATCTTTTCGGTAATTTCAAAGGGTCCGACATATCTCGGATTTAGCTTGCCCCGTTTTCCAAAGCGAACCACACCCTTCCAGGGTGAGACTTTAAGTAGAGCCCGTTCACCAACCTGGAACTCTAGCGGTTTCCTATCCTTATCTGCGTATCTCTTCTGACGGTCACGAGCTGCCGCCATGCGTTGCCTAATCCGGGCAATCTTTTCTGTAGTGTCTACTACATGTTCCGGGCCTGTGATCTGGCTGTCACCAACCTCCGCCCAGCAGAGAGGCGATCGGCATTTACGACCGTACAATGCCTCAAAGGGTGCCGCCTGGATGCTGGTGTGGTAGCTGTTGTTGTAGGAGAATTCTACTAACGGTAGGTGCTTCTCCCAATTCTTGCCAAAATCGATCACACATGCCCTAAGCATGTCTTCGAGGGTTTGGATGGTGCGTTCCGATTGCCCATCCGTTTGCGGATGATAAGCGGTGCTCATGTCTATACGCGAGCCAAAAGATTTGTGCATAGCTTGCCACAACTCAGAAGTAAAACGTGCGTCTCGGTCGGAAATAATAGAGGTTGGCACTCCGTGCTTCGAAACCACTTCTTTTAAGTATACCTCTGCTAAGGTGGAGAACTTGTCCGTTTCTTTAATAGCCAAGAAGTGGGCAGATTTAGTTAATCGATCTACTATCACCCAAATGGTGTCGTTTCCACGTTGAGACCTAGGCAATCCGGTAACGAAGTCCATGGAAATTTGCTCCCATTTCCACTGTGGGATCTCTGGTTGTTGGAGTAGGCCTGATGGTTTCTGATACTCCGCCTTGACTCTTGCACAAGTTAAACATTTTCTGACATAGGTTGCTATGTGGGCTTTCATGCCAGGCCACCAATAGGTAGTCCTCAAGTCGTGGTACATCTTATCTGAACCCGGATGTACTGAGTAACGGGACTTATGGGCCTCATCCATCACAAGGTCACGTAAATTTCCATAAAGTGGGACCCATATACGTCCATTTACGTAGTAAGCACCATCTTCTTTTTGTTCTAACCGTTGTCTCGATCCTCGTAGGGACTCAGCCCTGATGTTCTCAGCTTTCAATGCCTCAGCTTGAGCATTTCGGATCTGGTTAGGGAGGTTCGAGTGGATAGTGAGCTGTAAGGCACGAACACGCTTGGGTTTAGTCTCCTTTCTGCTGAGGGCATCGGCTACAACATTAGCCTTGCCTGGATGATATTTAATTGCACACTCGTAGTCATTTAAGAGTTCGACCCATTGGCGCTGCCGCATATTCAACTCCTTTTGTTCCATTATGTGTTGGAGACTCTTGTGATCAGTGTAAATCGTGCATTTGGTACCGTACAGGTAGTGCCTCCAAATCTTGAGCGCGAAGACCACAGCTCCAAATTCTAAGTCATGTGTCGTGTAGTTCCGTTCGTGGATCTTGAGTTGTCGCTAGGCGTAAGCAATAACTTTCTCGCGTTGCATCAATACGCACCCAAG
Source organism: Helianthus tuberosus (assembly GCA_030545235.1). Taxonomy (NCBI): domain Eukaryota; kingdom Viridiplantae; phylum Streptophyta; class Magnoliopsida; order Asterales; family Asteraceae; genus Helianthus; species Helianthus tuberosus. Next base: position 152,961,784 of record CM060364.1, on the reverse strand, counting down.
TCCTTGAATAGAAGCGTCGCAGTAAACAACGAAGTCGTCGGTACCTTCGGGTAAAGAAAGAATAGGAGCACTGTAGAGGTTCTTCTTTAACTCCTGGAAGGCAGATTCCTGAGCATCATTCCACTTATAAGCAACGCCCTTCTGGGTGAGGGTCGTAAGTGGTTGAGCGATCTTAGAGAATCCCTTGATAAACCTTCGATAGTATCCTGCCAATCCCAAGAATTGGCGAACCTCAGTCGGAGTCTTAGGTATAGGCCAGTTCTTAATGGATTCGATCTTGGCGGGGTCAACCTGAATTCCATCCTGATTGACTATGTGCCCAAGGAAATGGACTTCTCTAAGCCAGAAGTCACACTTCGAGAATTTGGCATACAGTTGCTCATTACGAAGGAGTTCGAGAATGAGACGCAAGTGTTGTTCATGCTCCTCTTTACTCTTCGAGTAGATAAGGATGTCGTCAATAAACACAATTACGAATTTGTCGAGGTAGGGTTTACACACTCGGTTCATGAGATCCATGAAGATCGCCGGTGCGTTGGTCATTCCGAAAGGCATAACAAGGAATTCGTAGTGACCATAGCGGGTTCTGAAAGAAGTCTTAGAGATGTCCTCATCGCGGACTCTCAGCTGGTGATAACCCGATCGCAGATCGATCTTGGAATAATAGCTCGACCCTTGCAGCTGGTCAAACAGGTCGTCGATACGGGGAAGTGGATAACGATTCTTGATGGTAACCTTGTTCAGTTCGCGGTAATCAATGCACATTCGGAATGTGCCATCTTTCTTTTTGACGAAGAGCACTGGGGCTCCCCAGGGTGATGAGCTAGGACGGATAAAACCTTTGTCCAAAAGTTCTTGTAGTTGAGTAGAGAGTTCCTTGAGTTCCGCGGGGGCTAGTCGATAAGGTGCACGAGCTATTGGTGCTGCTCCGGGAGCTAGTTCGATTTGAAATTCGACTTGACGGTGAGGAGGGAGTCCAGGCAGTTCCTCCGGGAATACCTCAGGATAGTCGCGTACAACTGGAAAATCTTCAATCCTGTTTTCCTTTTTCTGTGTGTCGGCAACGAGTGCTAAGATAGCGGTGTGCCCCTTTCGTAGGCACTTCTGGGCCTTTAAGAATGAAATGATGCCTGTGACTTCTCCGCTCTTGTCGCCTTGAACTATAAGAGGGTTGCCAGAGGGACGAGGAATACGTATAGCTTTCTCTTGGCAGAGGATTTCAGCTCGATGTTTGGATAACCAATCCATACCAATGATGACGTCGAAGCTTCCAAGAATGATGGGGAAGAGATCGATACAGAAGGTCTGACCAGACAACTCTAATTTGCAGTTACGAATTACGTGTGAGGCCTCGAGGTTTCTACCATTAGCTATCTCGACAATGTGCTTAGAGCTTAACGGCGTAAGGGTGGACTTAAGTTTCTTACTAATACGTAGGGATACATAACTAGCATCTGCTCCGGAATCAAATAGTACGGAAACATAACGATCATTAAGTGGGAACTTACCCGCCACAACGTTGGGGTCATTCCTTGCTTCTCCCGCTCCAATCACAAAAGCCCTTCCTCTTGCACCATTTCCAGCATTGTTGTTATTGTTCCCAGCACCCTGATTGTTGTTGTTCTGATTCTGGTTCAGCTGAGGGCAATCCTTTCGCATGTGCCCTATTGCCCCACACTTGTAGCATTCACGATTGTTTCCTTGCTGCTGCTGTTGCTGTGGTTGATGCTGATTCTGCCTAGCTGGGAACTGGCTTCGGCAGTCCTTGGCTTCATGCCCCATCTTGTTGCATCGCTGACATTGACCCTTGCCACATGGCCCACTGTGGTGTCGGTTACATTTGTTACACTTGGGGTGGTTTCCTCGATAACCACCCTGTTGCTGAGGGCCCTTGTTGTTTTCAGTCTTCCTTTGTTGAGCTGGGGCCTGAGTGGGGTTAGCATCCTTCCCCTGACTTCCATCCCACTTTCGTTTGTTATCGCTAGAAGTTCCAGCAGTAGTACCGATCCTCTGGGGCAACTTGCCCTCCTCCACAGCCTGGTTGGTGAGTTTATGAGCAAGACGAACCACGGGCTGTATGGTATTGAGGTTGGCTGAGGTCACGTGGCTCCGGATTTCTGGGACCAAGCCTTTGATGTACAGTTCGATCCTTCGATACATAGGTCGGGACATGTTTGGGCAAAGTGCAGCATAGTCGTTGGACTGCTTAGTGTAGGTCTCAATCTCTGATCCAACCATCTTGAGCGCATAGTACTCGTTCTCGAGTTTGTGGATGTCATCCCTGTGACAGTACTCCTCTTTGATCATGTCTTTGAAATCTTCCCATGCAGTAGCATTAGCAGTTTCCAGACCAAGCATCTGAATCTGTGCTTTCCACCATGAAAGCGCGTTTCCTTCAAGCGTACCAGTCGCGAACTTAACCCAGTTAGCAGGGGGACACTCACAGACAGCAAAGACAGCTTCGGCCTTTTCAATCCAATGCAGAAGGCCTATGGCACCCTCAGTGCCGTTGAAAGGGAGGGGTTTGCCATCCATGAAAGTTTTGAAGGTACAGACACGTGGCTGTGCAGGCGCAGGCTGACCTGTTGTGAGAAATGGAGCGAATAGGTTTAGAGGTGAAAAGACGATGTGGGGGGTAGGATCTAAACATCCTAAAGTAACGAGTTTACCTCCAGGGTGAGCTGCGAAAGCTGCAGCCACCGTGTTGAGCAAGTTAGTGAATTGAGCCTGAGTCATGTTAACGCTTCCTCTTCCGCGTCCACTCATTGTCTTCATAACCAGAAAACACAGTATGAGTGTGATGTTGTAACGTAGCGAGAATGAGATAGAAGAGAAATGTGTATCTATCTAATCAGGCACACTAGTATTTATAGTAGGGCAGTCAACCTAAGATAAACAAGCAAGTAAACACAAGTTCGAGCTATGAGGTCTAATATGCCGAGTCTTGCCCTTGGAGTGTAGTGTCGTCACGAGTCACGGGTTATAGTCTGGTTTTTTCTCAAAAAGACTCTTCTTTTTAAAACCAAGTTCACTATAACCAATGGCTCTGATACCAATCTGTCACACCCCCAAAATCCACATGCGGAGTACTACCGCTTGGAGGCGTGACTGACCAGGATCCAGCTACCAATTATACCGAGCAGTGATTAATAGTAAGGGTATTCACCAACCACAATAGTTAGTAAGCACCATATTTTAAAGTTCCAAAAGTTTAGTTCGAATATCAGTTTAAACAAACGGCGGAAGCGTAAACCAAATAGTTTCAAAACAAAGTTCATAGTTAGAGATTATTTAGAACCCAACACGTGGGTTAGACGACCACTACACATTCCCAAGCTGCAAGCTCCTGAGTCAGTGGGTACCTGCAAAGCATGTAGTAAGGTATCAACAAAAATGTTGGCGAGTCCACGAGTTATCCAGTTTTAATTACCAAAAACTTGTTTCACCAGTTAATTAATCCGTTTATACATGCGATGGGGAGCTACCCCATAAGTAAGCGACTAAACTGTTTTTCCAATACCGAATACTTACTTAACCGTACGTTTCCGCAGTGCCCCGTTGGTCAATGTTCTATCATCATTGACAGTTTGCCAGAGTACATTAGTTCACTCCCGTTCCCAGTAACAAGGGTCGGTGTGAGGCTGGTTACACCTAAATAGCGCTATCAACTAATAACCCGTTCGCCAGGCCCCGGCGATTAATCGGTATTATGTAGTGAGGACTTAAGTGATAGAGTTTCGTTTAGTGTTGCTTGTTGCATTACCGTATAAACAATAATTAACTAAGTTTGTATCCCAGTAACAAGGGAAGAAAAGTAAGTTTGTATCCCTTACAAAGGGATGGTGTTGTTTTTAAGTCCGTTTCCCAAACCACCGGGAATGCATGCTTTAAGTTGTGAACTCACCTTGGGTTGCTCGGCAGACCGTTTACTTGGTCAAACACGTTGGTCACCACGTCCTAACATGGTTACCAGTTTTGGGGTCAGGTTTGGGTACAAGTAATCACGTAGATGGTGCACGTATTTAACACATAGCATACAAAACATACTAGGGTATTGGGCCTGCTCTAATAATTACACAGTCAACAACAGCAGTTAACACATAGTCCAATTAAACAGAAATCGAACATGAACAGCTCATACAGTTCGGCCCAACAACGGTGACCAGTAGCCCACTCGAGACAAGGCGGTCTCGAGTCGAGACCTCTCGGTCTCGAGTCGCAACCAAAGGTTCTCGGGTTGTAGTGGGGTGGTCTCGAGTCACACAAGTTCGAGTCGCAATCTCAGATGTCTCGGGTTCAGTCTCGAGTCGAGACTATGGGGTCTCGAGTCGAGACCGTGTGATCTCGAGTCTTGAAGCTCATCTCAAGTTGTTGCTTTGATGGTCTCGAGTCCAATTGCTTCGGTCTCGAGTCGAGACTGAAGGTCTCGAGTCGAGACTGAAGGTCTCGACTTGCAACATGATTGTTTCTAGAATGTTTGCACAGATTGTACTAGCCAATAGAAATTCATGTTCATGATATTGTGTACTATCCAATTAAAATGCATAAACATGTTTTCTTGCCCAAAACTTAATCAAAACAGATCAAACAAAGCATATTTCAAATATTCAACAAAATTCATATCATATTCATGTTGTTCATAATACATTTAACACATTTTCATAATGTTCTTCATGAGATTATTTGAGCATGAAATATTATGATCAAAGGTCAAACAAATCTTGCATCATCTATCAAACACACATTGGTCCTAAATTATCTAACATGAATCGGATAACAAAATCATATTACATAAATCGGATAACATAGTTCGGATAGCAAAATCGTCTAACAAAACATCTAACATAAATCGGATAACATAATCATTTATCCTACAAAAACACCTTAGCAAGACATGATCATACAATAGCTCACACCTTATTCATCATATCACAAGCTTACTAATCATAAGAGTATCTCCTTATATTGTTAACGGCTCGCCATAAAGAGTCTTGATAACCACTTGCTTCTTATCACATACGATTTGGGCTTGGTTATGAGATAACCAATCCATGCCTATCACTATGTCAAATCCCGCCAATTTCAAAGGAAGCAAAGACAGTGGAAAAGAGTGGTTCCTAATGGATATAAAACATCCATCTAACACGGTTGAAGCAGTCTTTATTGTGCCATCAGCCAATTCTACTTCATATTTTATGCTTAGGGTTTTAACAGGCAGATTTAATAACTTACAAAATTTATTGTCTACAAACGACTTATCTGCACCCGAATCAAATAATACCCTTGCATAAACATCGTTGATAAGAAAGGTACCTGTTATCACATTGTCGTTCTGAACTGCTTCATGAGCATTCATTTGAAAGACCCGAGCATTGATCTTTTTACCCTCTTCAGGTTTCTTTGCATACTTTGGGCAGTTGGACTTGATATGCCCCTTCTCGTTACAGTTGTAACAAGTCGCATCCTTTATCTTCTTACAATCTAACGTTTTATGCTCACTTGATTTGCAGATCCCACAAGCTCTGGGCTGCGATTAGGATTTCGATTCGAACATGCACTTCCCTAGATGACGCTTCTTGCAGGTTTTACACTTAGGTTTTTCACCCGACTGCTGACTATCCTTTTTAAATCCGGAACCCTTCTTGTTCTCAGAGTTCCCCTTATGTTTCTTATCAGAACGGCGTGAGTTCTCATCCTCACGTTTCCTTTTCCCCTCGTCAGAATTCTTAAGCGATCTCTGCCTGACCGCATCGAGAGTAAGAGATAACGACAAATCAGCCACATACCTGAATGTGGTAGGTCCAGATGCTTTTACACTTGCTTTAATTTCTGGAGCTAGACCTCCAATAAAACGAGCTATACGTTTTGGTTCTAGCGTGACCAAGTACGGAACCAATCGAGACATGGTGTTGAAACTAGTAAGGTATGCCTGACAATCCAAGTTCTTCATGACCAAGGTCAAGAAGTCAGTCTCAATTTTCTCAACTTCATGTTGAGGACAGAATTTTTTTTTTATTAAAGCAACAAACTGATCCCACGTCAGATTATACAATGGAATCTTTCCAGTAGCTTGGATTAACGATCTCCACCAAGCTAGAGCTTCATCCTTGAAAGATTGGGAAACGAACTTCACAATGTCTTATTCGGCACAACCACTAATATCAACCACTGTGTCCATCTCATCGAGCCACGTCATGCAATCAATGGCTCTTTTCTCCCCTGTGAAATCCCTGGGTTTGCAGGAGAGAAAATACTTATAAGAACAGGTCTTAATACGTGGCTCTTGATTGAGCACAACCATCTTAGATGGAACACTCCTCTGATTCGATGAGTGATGAGAATCGCTCTTGTGAGATGTATGAGTCTTGGAGGGTGGTTTTGTATGTGGTACGGACTGAGTTCTAGCGCGAGCACCACTTGTTTCATTAAACTGCCTGTCGAGAGCTCGAGAAACGGCATTATCTATTAATGCCTGAAGTTCCGCACCAGCTACATTAACTCTGGTAGTATCATTATTCTCCCTCGGGTGACTGTTAACCTCATCTAATCCGGTCGTGTAGCTTGATTGCTACATAAAATATTAATAATGATTTATTCAGAAGTCTATTATGGAATTGTCATTTATGGAAATTCATTAACCATGGTAATCTTAAGCCATATTGGTTAATTTAATTTATTTAAATTTTTTATTATATTTTATCCAATTATAGACTATTAAGGATAACGACGTGGCATACAAAAGGCCTAGTTACAAGGACAATTTTAAATTATAAGCCATGATCTTATAGGATCGAGGCATTAAGGTTTGAACATAGTTCATTACCTTTTCTTGACAGGGAGTCGTAGACTACAACTGTCTTTTTGTCTGATAGGACAATAAGTGTGGCCCGTAGGCACTTCATCACTAATGGATGTTCAAAAATAAATAGAGAAAAGGAATTGGAAGAATCCAATATAAGGATGACTTGTGAGATTTTATCGAATCACATTTACAAGGAGTGTTAACATGTTTTCAGATGTTAACAAGGATATGAATCTTAAAAAGGGACTACCATCATGGCCCTGTCTTAGAATGACACATGGGCTAGGTTTTTACCTTTACGGTTTCATTTAATGATTAATGACAGATCATTTAAAAAAAAGGAATGATATTTTGATTTATTTCATATATTATATTCATGCATGTGATGACAAATGAAATTTAAAATTAAAACATTCCATTAAATTTAAAAGAAGCACATAGATGCCCTAAACGGGACTTTTACATAAATAACTTGCCCACGCAGGGGCTAAACTGAAAATACAAGTCCTTGCAGGGACTAGGTACATAAATAAATGTCCACACAGGGACTTAATTGAAAATAAAAAAATACAAAATAAATAAATAAGGAATTTCAATAATCCCTTCTGTTCTTTCCCTTGATTAAATCAGCCAAACCCTTGAGTAGATCCCGACGGCTTCTACGCTCCACCTGAACATCACATTCCACCTGGTTCAACCTCTGAAGGATCTCCTGCTGCTGCGGTGGTTGGATCTGTGGCGGCTGCGGCTGCTGCTGCTGCAGAGGTTGAGGAGGTGGTGGGTATTGATACCCATATGCTGGGTACCCTGTTTGGTATGAAGCTTGAAAGGGCCCTTCAGGATGAAGAGCATTGTAGTTTGCCGCTACGAGATACGGGTCAACATCGGGGGCATTGTAGTAGTTGTAACCTGGGTAAGCTGGTTGCTCAAAAGGGTTATACGCCGTTGCACCGGCATATGAAGGAATTGGGTTATCATAACCCATGTGTGGTGGTGGTAGTGCGACTGGCGGAGAGTCGACCTCAAAAATGGGGTTTGAAGGCCCACCCATCTACGGGTCTTCATATAGTGGCGGGTAGTGGTTGCCACTGGAGTGTTGAGGGGTGCTGAAGTGAAAATCCCCTATTCGCACGGACATCCGTGCACCTGATCTTCTTCGCCTCGGCGGTTCGGGAGGCGGCTGCTGCTCTGGCGGTGGCGTAACCGCCTGGAAACGTGAATCCTTAAAGGGATCTTGTTGCTGCTGTTGAGGTGGGTTGAAAGGGGGAGTAAACTCCGAGTGGTATGTGGCCCACCTTTCTGCAAAGCTGTCTGGGCCCCAGTATGGCGAACCATGAAAAGATGATCCGTTAGAAATCTCGATGGGATACGTGGGCATCCCTGTTGGCATCTCCGGATCCGGGTCTTCATCCATTTCCATATCCTGGGCTCTAGGAAAGTGGTCTTCTGGTCCCAATGGGTTATGGCCCATTGGTTCTTCACTCACGTTTGGCATATTGAACCAGCTCTGAAAGTAGGGGTCAGGTCTTGAAAGGCACGGTGAGAACCCGAACGCTGCAACGGGAGGTAGGAGTGGCGCGAGTGGTCGGACTCGTTGTTCTGGTGTAGTCCGAATGAGTCGTGGTATGATGGTGATGAACTGAGCGAGACAGAGTGTCTCGCAGGCTCCAGGTAAGTCCTCCAATCCTCGTGGGGACTTGAGCTTAAAGTTGCTGAAGGAGTTCGCCGGTGTGATGGCCCAGCCTCGTGGTCATTAGGAGCAGTGATTGGCGCCTTGCCTCGTCCTCCTCTTCCTCTGAATCGTGGCGGCATTGTCCTTTGTCCCTGTCAAAACAACAAAAGAAACCAACAAAAGAAAACAATAAGAATAGGATTAGTCCTAAGTCATTAGCCTAGACTCGGAGGTCAAGGAATGTGCAAACTGTGTCATTGAGATTAAACACAAAAGGCTAGTGTTTAATTCACTCAATGTTGGCTCTGATACCAACCTGTCACACCCCGATATTTCCACGTATTACCGGTGGGCCCGGTGGGGAGTATCGTGACGTTGTTGATATTATCATGGTCAATAATCACAGTTTAAATACACAGCGGAAGTCTAAAAGTAATAATTATACAAACCGATTCGAAAGTAACATAAAATATTACAAACGGGTTGTAAGATGGATCCACAGGCGGATCAAAGATAAAGAGAAATATTCTTCAACAGATTTAAGCATCAAAAGCTTGTAAGACTCTTTATTTGATACTAGGAGTAGCCAGCCCATTTCGCTTAGTACCTGCACTTAACCTTTTTGGAAAATACGTCAGTTTACACTGGTAAATACAATTAACTGACACTTTTGAAAATATTTAAGAAAATTGATTTAAATGCCCAAGGCACAAATATTCTTTTATAACTTGGGATAATTATTTAAAAATAATCTTGTAAAAGATTTATATGTTTATTATACATTCAGGATCCGGGATAGAAGCCGGAACAAGATTAATAGACACACCACATGATATAAACCCACGAAGAGTTATTCTCAACAAGCGGGTATATCTTTTTACATACGCACCGGCAGGTGTATTACACCCCGTGCTTAAGTCGTGGCCATTTTAATGAATGAGCCGAGGATATCCTGGACATGGTCATTTACCCCCCAAAGGCGTAAAATAAACAAAACAGATTAAACGGGTTATTTCAATGATTTAACCATTATTCGATTAGATTCAATACCTGACCAAGCGGTATTATTAAATACCGTACCCCAAGCCGGTATAAGGGAAAATAAGTTAAAAGTATTTACCTGAGCAAAAATATAATTTTTATCCCAGCAGTATATCAATCTGCAAATACAGATAGCTTTTACCGGGCACCTAATCTGGAACGAAGGTTTTTAATAACCTATTAGATTCCTAACGGGTCTTATTTATGCTATAACTTAGACCGGTTAGTTTTAAAGAAAGGTATACGGTTTGAAACGCAAGATTAAGCGAAGACCGGATTAGAATGTGATTTAGACCCGACAAGTATGAAGACTTGTATAATATGGGCAAACTAAATACATTCTGGATTTTGAGGTAAAAATGATAAGGTTTGACCCGTTTCGGTCAATTTATGCAAACTAGTCATATAAACCGTACCGAACGCGGAAAATGCATAACGGGTAACCAAATGAGTCATGTATAGGTTTCACAAGTTAATTAGCCTTAAATATGTTGTGATATCAGTAGGATATCTTCCATTATGCCCAAACGAATTTAAAATCAATTTAAGCCCTGTAGGGGTATTTTGGTCATTTTAAAGATTATAAAAGAGGTTAAATGACAATCTGAGGTTCTGGTCTAAAATGATTAGTAAAAATATTTATTTTTGCAATTCATATCAGTAAGATATTGTATATATGTGAAATTTATCATTTATGGCCAAACTATGCACCGTAGGGGCATTTTGGTCATTTCACATAAGCCTTAAAGGTCAAATTCAGAAATCTGATTTCAAAACTTTTACTTACTATTAAAGTATAATAATTTACTTATAATATCAGTAGGTAATGAGTTTTAGGTGCCAAATATAGTTTTAACCTATACTATGAGTTTTAAAAGCTTAAAAGTCGGTATTTGACGATTTTTGAGTTATTTAAGGTAATCTGAGTTTTTTATCAGTTTATAAAGCTTAAAATATTTTATTTAACATATGAAATAAGTAGAAAAAGGTTTGGTATCAAAATGTTATGTAAAACTCATCTTATCCAAGAAAAGGGCAATTTTGTCAATACTGAATTTACATTAAAACTCTATAGTTTAATCAGTTTAAAATTCAATAAAAATTTCCAAAAATCCCTAAATATTATATTATATCAGTAGGTATAAAGTTTGGTGACAAAAATTGGGTTTGAATGGGTTTTATGCCGAAAATGCCGTTTGATTAATAAAAAGCTTTCAATTTACGATATTGAGCATAACTCCTAATTTAGACCATAAACTGATGTCAAATTTTTATGGCATGCTTATAAATCAGTAATAAAGATTTTTGTCCTCTCACATTTTCAAAAATCTCGTTTTAATAACAAAAGGGCATTATGGTCAACATTTAAGCATTTAACGGAAACATGCAAATGACTCGGATTATTAAGGAACCATGTAGTATAACTTCAGAGGGTTTTACTAACATATAATATGGTCCTAAAGGAACCTTAAGGCATATCTAAAACAAGCTAAATCAGGTCAGAACTGAAAGTCAAAGAAAAAGTCTACTTTTGCGACTTTCGGTTGCGAACCGAGCCTATACTCAGAATTGTCGGGTTGAACATGCCTAAACATGTTCTTATATTACTTACCAAGTTATTTTAACGTTAAAATACGTTCCATAACCTCTGCATTATCAGTTATGAATTTATTTGTAAAAATTGCTTTTGTTGACTTTTTATTAATAAATTTGACACGACAATTGACCAAGTTAGAGTGATAATCAGTAGGTTCCCTCTTACGGGTTTATTACCTACATAATTACCAACTCATAGCCACTTTCAATTCGAATAATGGCTGGACCATTAGTGATTAATCACTAAGTCAAAGCTTAATAACGATGGCTTTGACTTTTGGTCATTAAACTAATAAAACTTGAACTTAGGGGGCTAAGAATGCTTACAATAACTCTTAGCACGAAATATGAACTAAGGAAAGCTTCCTAGAGCTCCAAGAAACTTCAGATAGTGAGTTGTGAACTAAATTTGAGAATGTGCAAATGAACAATGAAGAACAAGGGTCTTATATAGCAAATTCCACTTCACAAGATCATTCCACATGCCCCTACATTGATCCCAGATGTTACCAGGTGTCCCTAGTGCATGAACACCCATTGGCACAGTTTCTGGTATCGAATTCAGGCATGCAAAGGCGGTGGAACTGGCTGCAACATGCAGCTGTCATTGTTTTCTGTTACTGGCACTCTCACGCGGGCCGCGTAAGACTCATAGAGAGTCTACGCGGGCCGCGACACTTCTCTATGACCGGAAAACAACTTTCAAATATTGCAGTTTTGGTCCCTGGTCCATAATAAGTTTATTTAACTTTTATTTATTGCATTTTGGACCCCCATAGTTAACTTTCAAGGACCTTGGGTCATAAACTAACTCCGTTAAGCTCCCGGTTAGTTGTATGATCACCCGAAAAGTCTTGTTTTCATCGAAACTCCACTAATTTAATATCCAATAATCTTGAGAGCGAAATAAACAATTATTACAATGTTCTTGGGATTATTAAAAGGTTATTCAGAGGTATCTTTTAACATGTTAACACTTTTAACCCCTATGTTTCGAAAAATCCTAATTTTAAACACAAACGACTTCTAATGTTCGACAAATTATTCATTAAAGAATAAGAACATCGTATGAGGTCAATCAGAGGCACAAAAATGGCATGTTGACACTTTGGATCCTTTTACTAACATATTTACATTGTTTGACAACTTTAGTCCCTCGAAAACAATTCCTTACACGTTTAAAGTCCATGACACGTGTCCTTACTCTATTGGTCGTGATTTTACGAGGTGTTACACAAGAGCACCATATCGGTTGGCACCGACTGAGATGAAAGAGTTAAGGACTCAGTTAGATGATTTGTTGGCAAAGGGTTTTATTCGACCTAGCTCGTCCCCTTGGGGAGCACCGATTCTATTTGTAAAGAAGAAAGATGGATCAATGCGTTTATGCATTGATTATCGTGAACTGAACAAGGTTACAATCAAGAACAGATATCCGCTACCCAGGATCGATGATCTATTCGATCAGCTTCAAGGAGCAAGTTATTTCTCCAAGATTGATTTAAGGTCAGGATACCATCAACTGAAGGTCAGAAATGAAGATGTGCATAAAACTGCATTCAGAACTCGCTATGGTCACTATGAGTTCTTGGTGATGCCTTTTGGGCTCACTAATGCGCCTGCAACATTCATGGATCTCATGAATCGCGTATGCAAGCCATATTTAGACAAGTTTGTCATTGTTTTCATTGATGACATTCTTATTTACTTGAAGAATCAAGCCGATCATGAAAGACATCTCAGATGTATCCTTAAGCTACTACGACAAGAAAAGCTCTACGCCAATTTTTCAAAATGCGAGTTTTGGCTTCGTGAAGTCCAATTTCTTGGACATTTGGTGAGTGAGCGTGGTATCCAGGTGGATCCCTCTAAGATTGAAGCGATTATGAATTGGCAAGAGCCTAAGAGTCCTACAGAGATACGCAGCTTCTTGGGTCTAGCAGGTTACTATCGACGTTTTATTGAAAAATTTTCAAGGATTGCTGCACCCCTAACTTCTTTGACTCGCAAGAATATAAAGTTCAATTGGGGTCCTAAGCAACAAGAATCCTTTGAGATTCTTAAATAGAAACTGAGCAATGATCCTGTATTGACATTGCCAGAAGGGATTGAAGAGTTTGTTGTGTACTGCGACGCATCGCACACTGGTAAGGGTTTTGTGCTCATGCAGAGAGGTAAGGTCATTGCCTATGCTTCACGTCAATTAAAGGTGCACGAAAAGAACTACACCACCCAAGATTTGGAATTGGGTGTCGTTGTATTTGCACTAAAGCTTTGGAGGCATTATTTATATGGAACCAAATGTGTGATCTATTCTGATCACAAGAGCCTTCAGCATCTGTTTAACCAGAAGGATCTTAACATGAGACAGCATCGATGGATGGAGACACTGAACGATTATGATTGTGAAATCCGATATCATCCAGGCAAAGCAAATGTAGTCGCTGATGCTTTGAGCAGAAAGGAAAGGGTTAAGCCCATTAGGATCAACGCCAAGAGCATTGAATTGAAGAACATCTTGAATGAAAGGTTGTTAGCCGCTCAAAAGGAAGCCGTATTAGAAGCTAACTATCCGAATGAGAAGTTAGGCGTAACTGCTGAACAGTTATCATATGGCAAGGATGGAATCCTAAGATTGAATGGTCGAATATGGGTTCCAATCCATGGAGGACTTCGAGATGTGATTCTTCAAGTAGCTCATAGCTCCAAATATTCAGTTCATCCTGGCAGTGATTAGATGTACCAGGATTTAAAGGTAAATTATTGGTGGATAGGTTTGAAGAAATCTATAGCCACTTATGTGGCAAAATGTTTGACGTGCGCGCAAGTTAAAGCAGAGCATCAAAAGCCGTCAGGTTTGCTTCAACAGCCTGAACTTCCCACATGGAAATGGGAAATGGTAACCATGGATTTTATCACTAAGTTACCAAAGACAAAGCGAGGAAATGATACTATTTGGGTTATAGTCGACAGGTTGACTAAGTCAGCCCACTTCCTGCCGATTAAAGAAACTCACAGCTCCGACAAGTTAGCTCAGTTGTACGTGGATGAGATTGTATCTCTTCATGGAGTGCCAGTGTCTATTATCTCTGATAGTGATACGAGATACACATCGCATTTTTGGAAAAGCTTTCAGCAATCTTTAGGCACTCGATTAAATTTCAGCACTTCTTATCATCCCCAAACGGATGGTCAAAGCGAGCATACAATCCAAATGCTTGAAGATATGTTACGGGCTTGTGTTATAGATTTGGGTGGAAGTTGGGATGACCATCTTCCTTTAATTGAATTCTTGTACAATAATATTTATCATTCGAGTATTCGAGCAACACCTTTCGAAGCTTTGTATGGAAGAAAGTGTAGGACTCCAGTTTGTTGGGCGGAAGTTGGAGAAGTCCAACTATCAGGACCTGATATAGTCCTGGAGACGACGGACAAGATTGTTCAGATCCGTGATCGTCTCAAGGCTGCCAGGGATAGGCAGAAAAGTTATGCGGATATGAGGCGCAAACCTTTAATGTTTGAAGTTGGCGATAAAGTGCTACTTAAGGTATAACCTTGGAAAGGGGTGATGCGTTTTGGCAAAAAGGGCAAGCTTAGCCCAAGATACATAGGACCATTCGAGATCATAGAATGTGTCAGAACCGTGGCTTACAAGTTAAATCTGCCAGAAGAGCTTAGTGGAATACATAATGTGTTCCACATCTGCAACCTAAAGAAATGTCTAGCCCATGAGTCGCTAGCAATGTCGCACAAGGACGTGCAGATTGATGAAAGCTTGAAGTTCGTTGAAAAACCTTTGTCGATTGAGGATCGACGGGTTAAGAAGCTTCGAAGAAAGCATGTGCCGCTTGTGAAGGTAAAATGGGATGCCCGTAGAGGCGCCGAATACACGTGGGAGGTTGAATCCACAATGAAACAGAAGTACCCTCATTTATTTTTGTAAATCTCGAGGTCGAGATTTCTTTTAAGGGGGTGAGGATGTAACACCTCGAAAAATCATGTCCAATATAGTATCGACACGTGTCATGAAACTTTAAACGTGTAACGAATTGATTACGAGGGACTAAAGTTGACAAACGAAGAAAGAATGTGTGTAAGAGGATCCAAAGTGTCAACATTTGAAAATTTTACCTTTCAACGACCCTACACGATGTTTATACCCTTAAACGAATAAATCATGAATCGTATGAAACCGATTGTGGAAGAAAGTGAAAGCTTACAAGACGCAAGGGTTAAATGTGTCAACATGTTTAAGTAATACCTCTGAGTGACCTTTTAACGAACCCGGAGCTTTGTAACGACTAATTATACTCCCAAGAATAAGTGATAAAATTTTCACAAGGTTTTGATATCGTTTGAGATAAATACGTTAACTTTCGTAATTAAGGGGTTAAAAGCATCAATGAGGCAAAACTTGTGTTTTTGGTTATCATTTAACGAAACCGGACCTAACGGTGTTTGATTATATCTCATGGATCATAAAAATATAAGTTATATGGGTTAAATGTGCCTAAAATGAAAGATATTACATTTTAAAAGGTTTGGGGGGTGAAAGTGTCAAGTTTGAAACTTGATATGCTGGTAATCAGGGTGGTGGCGTCGCCCCACAGGTAGCCCTTTCTGCCATGGCACAGCGCGATGATATGAATTGGGCAGAAGCCATGCACAGGTGCAGGTTCTGCCATTCTCTTCACCTTTGCTTGGTTTTGATCGAATCTAGGGACTGTTTGATGGTTTTAAAAACCATTTTGGACACATGTCATGATCAAGGAAGAGCCCTAACACCTGTATTGATCTGGTGGCACCCTCAATTAGTATAAATAGGTGAAGATTTGGCTGCCATTCTCACTTGCAAACTCAAAATTCATACTTTCAACTCACTCTCAAGCTTTGGAGCTTTTAAAATCATTCTCTGGAGCATCCTACCTTGGAAAGAAGCTCTCATACTCTTAATCTTCATGCTAAGGACTCTTGTAAGTGTACTTAGCCTCTGTAATTAAGTTTTCATTAGTGTAATGACCGAAAGTCAAAGTTGACATAATTCTGCTTTGACTTTGTGATTAATCACTAACGGTCCAGTCATTTTTCGAATTGAAAGTGACTATGTGTTGGTAATTATGTAGGTGTTAAACCCTTAAAAGGGCACCTCCTAATTATCACGTTATCTCAGTCAATTGTCGGGTCAAACTACTTAACAGAAAAGTCAAACGGGACTGTTTTTGCAAAATAATTCATAACTGATAATGCTGAAGTTATGGAACATGTTTTAACACTTAAATAACTTGGTAAATAATATAAGAACATGTTTAGGCATGTTCAACCCGACAATTCTGAGTTTAGGCTCGGTTCGCAACCGAAAGTCGCAAAAGTAGACTTTTGCTTTGACTTTCAGTTCTGACCCGAATTAGCTTAGTTTTAGTCATGCCTTAGGGTTCCTTTAGGACCATATTACATGTTAGTATAACCCTCTAAGATTATGCTATAAGGTTCCTTTGAAATCTGATTCATATGCATGTTTCCGTTAAATGCTTAATTGTTGACCATTATGCCCTTTTGATATACAAACGAAATTTTTGAAAATGTGAGAGGACAAAAACCTTTATTACTGATATTTAAGTATGTCCTAAAAATTTGAGATCAGTTCTTGGTCCAAAATAAGAGTTATGCAAGATATCGTAAATGAAAGCCTTTTAATTAATTAAATGACACTTTCCGCATAAATCATGTTTAAACCCAAATTTTGACACCAAACTTTAAACCTACTGTTAAGATATAATATTTAGGGATTTTTGGGAATTTTTGTTAAATTTTAAACTGATCAAAACATAGAGTTCTAGTGTAAATTCGGTATTGACGAAATTGCCCTTTTTATTGATTAAATGAGTTTTATGTATCATTTTGATACCAAACCTTTTCCTACTGATTTCATATGATAAATAAAATATTTTAAGCTCTAGAAACTTATCAGGACTTCAAAATTTTATAAACATTTCAAATATCGTCAAATACCGACTTTTACGCCTATTAAGCGCATAGTATGGTTTAAAACCATATCTAATGCCAAAAACTTGTTACCTACTGATGTTATAAATAAATTTATAAATTTTAATAGTAAGCTTAAGTCTTGAACTCAGATTTTCAAATTTGACCCTTAAAGCATATGTAAAATGACAAAAATGCCCCTACGGTGCATAGTTTGGCCATAAACAATTAAGTACACATATGTATGATATCTTGCTGTTATAACCACATAAAATAAATATTTTCACAGAAGTTTTTGGACCAGATCTTCAGTTTATATTTAAACCTCTTTTATAAACTTTAAAATGACCAAAATACCCCTACGGGGCATAATGGAAGATATCCTACTGATATCACAACATATTAAAGACATATTAACTTTTGGAACTTGTTTATGACTCATTTGGTTACCCGTTATGCATTTTTCGCGTTCGGTACGGTTAATGTAACTAGTTTGCATAAATTAACCAAAACGGGTTAAACCTTATCACTTTTACTTCAAAATCCAGATTGTATTTAGTTTACCCATTTTATACAAGTCCTCATACTTGTTGGGTCTAAATCACATTCTAATCCGGTCTTCGCTTAATCTTGCGTTTTGAACCGTATACCTTTCTTTAAAACTAACTGGTCTAAGGTATAACTTAAATAAGACCCGTTAGGACTCTAATAGGTTATTAAAACCTTCGTTCCAGATTAGGAGCCCGGTAAAAGCTACTTGCACTTGCTAATTTGACATACGGCTGGGATTAAAATTTTATTTTAGCTCAGGTAAATACTTTTAACTTATTTTCCGTGATACGGGCTTGGGATACGGTATTATAATAATACCGCTTAGTCGGGTATGTAGTTATTTAAATCGGATTGTGATTAATACATTTACATAACCCGTTTTAATCTGTTTTGTTTGATGCAATGCCTTTGGGGGGGGGGGGGGGTTAATGACCATGTCCTGGATATCCTCGGCTCATTTATTAAATGGCCACGGCTTAAGCACGGGGTGTAGGCATACACCTGACAGTTGCGTATGTATAAACGGTATCTCACATCTCTCGTGGGCGTATACTTGTGGTGTGTCAATTAATCTAATCCGACTCTTCTAACCGGGTCCCGAATGGACGACAAACATGTAAAACTGTATACAAGATTATTTTAAATAATTGTCCCAAGTTATAAAAGAATTTTGTGCCTTGTGCATTTAAATCAATTTTGTAAACACTTTTCAAAAAGAGTCAGTTAATTGTATTTACCAGTGTAAACTGGCGTATTTTCCAAAAAGGTTAAGTGCGGGTACTACGCGAAATGGGCTGGCTACTCCTAGTATCAAATAAAGAGTCTTGCAAGCTTTTGATGCATAAATCTGTTGAACAATATTTCTTTTTATTTTAGATCCGCATGTGGATCCACTACAATCCGTTGTGTAATATTTTATGTTACTTTCAACTCGGTTTGTATAAATTACTTTAGACTTCCACTGTGCATTTAAACTGTGATTATTGACTATGATGATGTCAACTACATCACGATACTCCCCACCGGGCCCACCGGTAATATGTGGAAATATCGGGGTTTGACACTTAGTTATTATTTTCTGTGTTTTACGTTTTGGTCTACTTTATCCGCATTAACACTTTGCAACTCCAGTGTTTGTGGTCACTGGCTATGGTGTGGCATTGGTACTATTTGTCACGATTTTACACCCCCACCGGATGCGGTGGTGGCTTAATACTAGTTATAATTAATTTGAACATATGTTGTTTTTCTTTATAACTTTTAAAACATGATTTTTTAAGAAATTTGAGTATGCCTTTGTGACGCGCCTATTTTCATTTACCTCTCAATATAACTTGTTTTTAAAAGACCAAATTTTGAGTAGTAATATACAAGTAATCGAAGCACAAACGTACATATTATCAAAGCTACCTCACATTTTTTTTTTTTTTTTGTAAATTGATGTCGTTTACCTTTTTTCGTTATTAAGTTAACGTAATGTACTACTTTCTAAAATTCCGGATATATGGTGGCGACATGTTTATTTTTATCTACATTTCGATAAAAACTTTGTTCAAGATCGAACTAATCAAATATAATTGAACTTATTGTTCTTTAGTGTGATGAAGCCATGGGCGAAGCTTTTAAGGGGCGGGAAGGGGCGGCCGACCCCCCGAACTTTTTACTCAGTAGTGGAGAGTATTTAGTTTTCGTATAGAATTTTTTCGGTATATTTGTTTTCGACCCCCTGGTTTTATAGAAACTTTTAATTACGGTGACTTCCACCCCCGGTCTAAGATCTTAAGTTTCGCTACTAGATGAAGCGAACTAATACCGTGAGAACAACTTCTATGGCGGCAACGGTATTTGTTTATATGGTTCCTATTATAAATTACGTTGAAAAGATAATTGTATTTGCTATACTGTTGCCTTGTGAACAATAATGTAAGAATTTGTTTTTTTTTTATTTTTCTAACTTTTGTATATTATTTTATTATTATAATTAATTTTAATCATATTTTATTTTCTCTTATAATGTTTTGAATAAGATGTTTTATAAAATATCTAGTATGCTGTTACAATGTGCCTTTTGTTATCTACGTCTCGATATATATATTATTTCAAAACTGAGTTGTGAGTAGTAATGTACAAATAATCGAATCATAAACGTATATGTTGTCAAAACTGTCTCGCATTTAGTTTTTTCTTATAAATTGAAGACGCATCACCCTTTTTGTATTCCAAATAATGTAATGTAATGGTTTATAAAATTTCAAATATATCATTGCGATGTGCTTAATTCTATGTACATTTTGATAAAAGTTTTGTTAAAAATCGAACGTGTTAAATATCTTTGATTTTTTTGCTCTTTACCTTGACGAACCGAACCGAACCCATATCGTCCGAACAACTTCGTTAGCGGTGCCAATACTATTTTTATGGTTTCTTGTATAAATTCCGTTGAAAATGGAGTTGTACTCATAATAAAGTGTCTTTTTATATCGTAAGCTATAAAGAGTGTTGGTACCCTATTGGTATCGTGACGAACCAAACTGATATCGTCCAGCGATATCATACAGCGTCGTTTTCGATGGAATAACATTAGTACCGGTATTGGGACTATTGGAACCACTACTTATCTTAGTTTTTATGGTTTTTGGTCGATTTAAAACATGTGTCGATATCCTTTTGGACATATTACGAGTTTACTTTTTGGTTGCTATATCAAATACCGGTACCGTATCAATATTGTAATAAATCGAACTAATACCAACCGACTTCCCGCATAAAGAATTCTACTAACTCGTTTATAAAAAAAAAAAAAAAAAAGCATAGGTAAATATAACAAAATTGTGAAGAAAAAACTGTAATTATTTATTAAACTAGCATGAAAATGACATTTCAAGATGTATATTTGGCAGCTCCACATCTATAGCGTAAACATCAAAACTAATTATTAATTGTTCCAATTTCATTATAGCTGGTAACATGGGTGGTTTAATAAATCATGAAATTCCGTTCAAAAAATAAATCTAAAATATGACAAAAATCAATTCATCTCAACGACATCTTATTTATTCGGTTGTAGTTCAAATATAACATATAACTATAGGTATCATCGTATTTTCATATTAAGATATTTAAAAAAAAAATTACGGCATCCGGTCGGGTTTCAAAGTTCCAATAAATTATATAAGTTTGTTGGTTTCATTTTTCTTTAAACCAAAAATTACCGCTCGTTTCGATATGCCACGCTCCAAAACTGAACCAAACTATAAATTATACCGCATCAAACTTGTTTGAATGTTTGTTACTAGATTTATGGCCCAAGATAGCCAAAAGTTCCATGCCAAAATTCATTAATAAGTGATTAACAAATAATTTAGACCAAAAGATTTAATTCTAAGTTCATTCTTTTGGGCAATTTTTTCAGCTTAAACATGCAAGCCCAAATATAAAACCAATTCTGACCTGTAATCAAACCAATCCATAGCCAAAACAAAACACCAAAACCGAAACGGTCGATTTTCTAGAACCAGTGGCAGACCAAGGAATTATTTGTTGGGGGTGCGGATGAGGTGTTCAACCATATTTTCAAGGAGTGTGGTCGGGTTTTTTTTTGCCTAAAATATACACTAATCTTTTTTCAAGGGGTGCGGCCGCCCACCTTGGCCAAAGGATGGGTCCGCCAATGCCTAGAACCACGAACTGAAATTTCGGTCTTTGTTTGGTTTAAGGCGAAAACCGACCCATGCACACTAATCATCATGGGTCGCATGTTCTTTGTTATTAGCAGGGCCGACTCAACGGTTTTAGAGGCCCAAAGCAAACTAGAGATCTGGAGCTTACTAAATAAGGTTCTTTTTGCTAGGCTTGTACCAATTGGATTTTAGGCTTTGTATTTAAAAATAACAAACGAAAAAAAAGCGGCCTAACAATGTCACGAACCCCTGCCTTACTTGTAAATAGAGAGGAAGTTTACCACTAAATCAACCTACCATTTTATGTTTAACCGCCATAATTTAAATATATATACAAAAACCAGCAATCTTTTTTAAATTTGGGGCCTTTCTTAAATGGTGGCCCAAAACCCTTGCTTGGGTTTACTTACCCTTGGGCCGGTCCTGGTTATTAGTATATTAGTTAAAAAAAAGAGTAAAATGCACGGATAGTCCCTGTGGTTTTGTAAAATAACACCTATAGTCCCCAACTTTTAGAAATTACACCGGTGGTCCCTGTGGTTTGACAATTTGTTACTCGGATAGTCCCTGGAGTGGATGGGGGTTAGTTTTCTCTGTTAAGTCCGTGTAAAATGACAAAATTACCCCTTACTTTTATTAAAATATAAGAATAAATCATACATACACTCTGACTCTCTCTCTCTCTACTCTCTCTCTCTACTCTGTCTCTCTCAGGAAACCCCCCACACCACCTGCCACCACCAGCACCACCACTTGCCACCACCCTCCCCCACACCACCACCTAACCCACACCACCACCACCAACCCCACACCACCACCTTCACAACCATCATCGCACCCCACCTGCCATTCTGCCATACACTGTTTTTTGAAATAGATCTAAAACAGATCATCATCGCACCCCACCTGCCATCCTACCAACTCCTTCACTTCCTATCATCTTTATCATCGGTTGAATTTGTTTAACAGATTCTGTGTATGTCGAACCAATCACCACCTTCACAACCAGCAACCACAACCTAACATGGCTGCCACTACCACCGCCTCCCACCCAATGCCCTCGTTTCCACCAACAACATCATTTTGAACTATAAACGCACCTCTGGTCAAAATCAGACCAAATTCAAACCCTAAATCCAAACCCCAAATTCAAACCTTAGTCAGATTTTGTCGCCGGAGTCGTGGTGGTTATAGTTGGTCTAGTATCACTCCCACCATTATTAGAAAAGAAGCCAGATACAAAATCAAAATTCTAATCTAGTCATGAATGATGGTGTGTATCAGAATAGAAGCCCTCTTCCGTCGACGATCCTGTATCACTCCCACCACCATCTTTCCCATCCTTACCAATGTTGGGTACTTACCTGGTTTTAGATCTCATCTAGTGGTGGCAGCCGGAGGTGGCTACGGCTGGTGGTGGCAGCTGGAGGTGGTCGATAGGTGGTGGTGGCGGCAAGTTATTAGGGTTAGAGAGAGAAAGAAAGGAAGGAGAAAGAAAGCCGTGGTGGCTACGGTTAAGGTTTTGTATTATAAATGATTAATAATTAGTTTTTTCTTATATTTTAATAAAAGTAAGGGGTAATTTTGTCATTTGACATGGACTTAACAGAGAAAACTAACCCCCATCCACTCCAGGGACTATCCGAGTAACAAATTGTCAAACCACAGGGACCACCAGTGTAATTTCCAAAAGTTGGGGACTATAGATGTTATTTTACAAAACCACAGGGACTATCCGTGCATTTTACTCTAAAAAAAACTTATAATTTTTATAAATTAAAGAGTTAATTGCCCGGATGGTCCCTGTGGTTTCACGTTTTTTCATGTTTAGTCCCCACATTTCGGAAATAGCAGGTATGCTCCCTATGATTTGTCATTTTGTTACTCGGATAGTCCCCTGACATTTACTCAGGGGACTATCCGAGTAACAAAATGCAAACCATAAGGAGCATACCTGCTATTTCCAAACTAACTGACATCTACTCAAGGGACTATCCGAGTAACAAAATAACAAACCATAGGGAGCATACCTGCTATTTTCAAAAGGTGGGGACTATGTTGTTTGAATTGGAGTTTGAATTATATTGAATTGTATTGTTCAAGAAATTAGGGTTACAAGAATGGTGTTTATTGTCACACCCCCAAAATCCACAAGCGGAGTATCACCGCATGGAGGCGTGACTGACCAAGTTCACTATAACCAATGTACTATGTAACTAACAAGTAGGCAATATAACATAAACCATATCACCTAGAGGGTTGAGTCTTGCACGTGGAGCGAAGCGTCGTTGTGAATCGTTGAGCACTATACAGGTTATAGTCTGGTTTTATCAAAAAGCTTTTCCCCTTTTTAAAACCAAGTTCACTATAACCAATGGCTCTGATACCAATCTGTCAGACCCCCAAAATCCACAAGCGGAGTATCACCGCATGGAGGCGTGACTGACCAGGATCAAGCCACCAATCATATTGAACATAACATGTAAATAAGTATAAAACCCAACACAATATAATTGGTGTCTAAGCAAAACATAGTTTAAGTTGTAAGCGGAAGCATAATGTTTAAAACCAAAGTATAAGTTCAAATATATCAAATGTTTAACATGGCATAAGACTATCCATGTCCCACAACGACCACGCCTCCTCGTGCAAGCTCCAGAAGTACCTAACGACCTGCAAGGCATGTAACAACGAGTCAACAACAAAGTTGAGCGAGTTCACAGTTGGTGTTCATTGTTAAGTTGTTTCAAAAACCAGGAGTTCATTTGTAAGTCGTAAGTTAACCAGTTTACCCTGTTTCCCAAACATATCCATAATTAGTGGGGGCTTCCCCATGTGAACCACTAGACCCGTTTACCATATCGACCACTGACTAAAGTAAGTTGGTGCCCTGACGTCAATGTCTATCATCATTGACTAGTGCCCAGATCCATTAGTTCACGCCCGCCCTATGCGGCACGGTGTGAGGCTTATCAGACCTAAATAGCGCTATCTAACTAATGACCCGCTCGCCATTGGCCCGGCGATTAAGTCGATATAAAAGGAGGGACTTCATGATAGAGATTTTGGTCTAGTATCCGTGTTGTCACCCTTCAATAAAGAGGGTGTGTACGTAATCCCCAAACTGGGAGATTACACAGGTTCCAATCAAATCCTTATCGCATGTTGTCACCCTTCAATAAAGAGGGTGTGTACATGTTCCAAACCAGGAGATCACGCAGTTTCAGTTTTAAATCCTTTACCCATTCCCAACCCTTGGGAATCCCATGCCTTGTGGGAAGTGTGAACTCACCTCGGTTTGCTCGGTATGCTAAATTACGAGCTCACAAATAATCAGTCAAGTCCTATTGTATGCACGTATACCAAGTCAGTTTACGTTCGAAATGGCTCGCATGCAAATCTAATATCACAAAAATGTGCTTAAGCAATCATTATCAAGTAACACATAACAGTTATTTCATGTTCATACAATCATACTTCACATAATTGAGTTCTCAGTCAATTCTAACATGGGTTATCAATTAAAAGGCTTAACATACTTAATAATCCCTAACAGAGTTAATAGACTTAACAGCGTTAATAAACTTAACAGAGTTAATAAACTTAACAGAGTTAATAAACTTGACGGAGTTAACATACTCAACAGGGTTTACATACTTAACATACTTAACTTAACAGAGTTTACTGTATCAAAGCATTCGACGAAATCACCTTTGTGGCGAAAACACCTGGGACGAAATCACTTTTGACGAAAACCCCCAGGCGACGAAATCCCAAGGGTTTTCGTCGAGCTTAATGTATGGAGAAAACACTAAGGGTTTTCGTCTGGTCCTTGTGTTTTCGTCTGGGTGGTGTTTTCATCACCAACAATTACGTGCTACTGCAACCCTAATCATCACCTAGCAGTTATTTCGACATCAACATACAACCATTCAATCAAACTAAAACATGCAGTCATATAAATTACCAATCATCGTGCGATCAAGATCATCATTCAATCATTAGATCAATCATAGACAGGCACAACATAATCGATCATAACATCAGATTATAAGGATCCCTAACATACAATCAATTCAAATCATATGATCACAATCATTACATGCTAACAGTTAATTCATAATGCCAAAAAATAGTCAAGTGATTTCAATCAAATATCATAAATGGTCGATCACTAACCTAAGCAGGAGAGACAGTAAATCGATCGATGTATGAGGCTCGAGTGCTCACGGCTGTCGTTGGTTTTCAAAGGAGAGCGAGAGAGAGGGTGAGAGGTGATTAGGGTTTTCCAATTACAGTTTTCGCGTAAAGGTTATAAACAAAACACTAGATCCTATCGTTACTGGGCCAAAGGCCCGTTCATTGATTTCGCCGGCCTGCTTCTTGACGAAAACACCTTGGTGTTTTCGCCAAGGACTGTTTTCGTCTAAGGGGATGTTTTCGTGGGGTAGGGGTATTCGGCAAGGGTTCCACTTTGTTTTTATTAAATATACAAAACCTATCATTAATACAAAACATTTATCACATATACACTTATAATGCACTAGGGATGAGCTCGGTACTGACCGGTACCGGAACCGAAAGTACCGGTACCGAAAATCCTCAAAAGTGGGTACCGGTACCGAATATACCCGGTACGATACGGTTCGGTACCTGTACCGGTTCGGTACTGGTACGGTACCGGTATTTGAGGGTAAAAATCGGTAAATACCGGTACCGAACAGGTACCGAAAATGTCAAAAGTCGGTACCGAAAAGGTATCCGGTTCGGTAAATTCGGTACCGGTACCGGGTCCATTTTGCTCATCCCTATAATGCACACCATGTATAAATATAAAAACAGCACTTTGTGAACAAGTATTAAGTCGAGTAAAGACCTTGAAAACTCGGGTTATCACATTTATATAGGACACCACTTTACACACTAGCCCCTACACTATCTATTTTTCTCCTTTCCGACACTCCCCCTCAAGTTGAGTAGTGGGGTCACCAATACTCAACTTGCTCAAACAGCTACTAAACGCGTTTCCGTTGACTGCCTTTGTGAGAATATCTGCGAGTTGATCTTTCGATGATATATACGGGAGCTCTATGATGCCTTCCTCCAATTTCTCCTTGATGAAGTGTCGATCTACCTCCACATGTTTTATTCGATCATGTTGGACTGGATTTTCTGAGATCTATATAGCAGCTTTATTGTCGCACATGATTTTGGTTGCTGTAGTAGGAAGAAAGCCAATCTCAGTTAGGAGCTTGCGAATCCACAGAATCTCTGCTAGACCATGTGCAACCCATCGGAATTCGGCTTCTGCGCTAGATAGGGCGACTACCTTTTGTTTTTTACTTCTCCAGGTAACTAGATTTCCTCCGACCATGGTGAAGTATCCTGAGGTTGACCTTCTAGTTCCTTTATCCCCTGCCCAGTTGGCGTCTATATAAGCTTGGATTTCTAAGTGCCCATTTGATTTAAACAGTATACCATGACCTGTTGTTCCCTTAAGATACCTGATGATTCTTAATACTGCTTCCATGTGACTTGTTTGGGGCTGGTGCATAAACTGACTTACCACTCCTACAGCATAAGCTATATCTGGACGAGTGTGGGAGAGGTATATCAGTTTTCCCACCATTCATTGATATCTCTCCTTGTTTGTTAGTTATGCTCCATCTTCCATGCGTAGGACGTGATTAACCATCATTGGGGTGTCCGCCGGTCTACACTCAATCATTCTGGTTTTGGCCAGCAGATCAAGGATATACTTCTTCTGACAGATAAAAATCCCTTGTTTAGATCTCAGAACTTCAATTCCAAGAAAGTACTTCAATCTTCCCAGATCTTTCATCTCGAATTCTGAAAAAAGCTTATCTTGTAACATTGACATTTCCTCTTCATCGTTTCCCGTCATTATCATGTCATCAACGTAGATAATTAAGCAAGTCACAAGACTGCCCCTACGTTTCAGAAATAGGGTATGATCGGAGTTGCTTTGTTTGAAGCCATATTTCTTCATAGCAAGGGTAAACCTTCCAAACCAAGCTCTAGGAGATTGCTTAAGCCCATACAGAGATTTCTTCAACCGACATGTTTCTCCAGCCTTGAAATTCTCATTGAATCCTGGTGGAGCATCCATATAGACTTCCTCGTTCAGTTCTCCGTGAAGGAAGGCATTTTTTACATCAAATTGGTGAAGAGGCCAACCTTTATTGGCAGCTATTGAAAAAAAGAACTCGGATTGTATCGATTTTGGCCACTGGGGAGAAAGTTTCAGAGTAGTCAATTCCATAAGTCTGAGTATAACCCTTTGCAACCAGTCGTGCTTTGTATCTTTCAATCATGCCATCAGGTCTGTGTTTGACTGAAAACACCCACCGACATCCCACTGGTTTCTTTCCTGGTGGAAGGGTGTATTTCTCCCACGTATTATTCTTCTTGAGTGCTTCCATTTCGGTCTCCATAGCCTTTTTCCATTCTTCAGATTTCAAGGCTTCCTGTGTTGTAGATGTCATTTGTTCAGAGCACAAGGCAGCGGTAAATGCTTTAGCTTCCTCAGACAAATTTCCAGTGGCAATGTTGGCCACAGGATACCTAGACCTTGGAGCCACCTTTTCTGGAGAGTATCTCTTAGGAGGAACTCCTCTATTTTCTCTTGGAGGGAGAGAATATCTCCTGGTTGTCTCTGCTGCACCTAGTTCAACATGTTCAGTAACTGGTTCCACTTCTTCAACAACTGGTTCAACTTGTTCAACGGCTGGTTCAACATGTTCAACATCTGGTTCAACATGTTCCGTAGGTTCGGTTGTTGTCAGTTCTGTGTGTTCCCCTGTTGTCTCATAGTTACAAGACTTAGTACATTCAGAGTTCTCATTATTTCTTACCTCAGGTATCATGTTGGATGGACTATCTTCAGTGGTACTACGCTCTGCAAATTGTGTAGTTGTGTTTGAAGGTGACTGACTCAGAGTACTGTGATGTTTTTCTGGTTCAACTTCTTCAGATGATGGAAGTTGGGATAGCCAACTCAGAGTATCTGTATATTCATTCTCCCCCTGACCACTGAGTTAGGTGTTATAAAAGTATTTTGTTTCAAGGAAGTCAACATTCATTGTGGTGAACATTTGATGAGTTTGTGGATTATAACACCGGTAACCTATTTGGTCGATCCCATAGCCGACAAATACACATTTCTCAGCACACGGGCCAAGCTTGTTTCGGTTGGTTTTGGGTATGTGGACAAATGTTGTACACCCGAAGATTCGAGGTTCAAGTGTAAGAGGATGGGGAATGCTGACAGACTTAGATAGACAATCTAAGGGAGTCTTAAACTTAAGAGCTTTGGTGGGGAACCGATTTAGGAGATACACGGAGGTTGCAACTGCCTCCGGCCAGAAAGATTTGGGTACCTGAGATTCAATTAAAAGGGCTCGAGTCATTTCAAGAATAATACGGTTTTTCCGTTCAGAAACACCGTTTTGTTCGGGGGTATGAGCACAAGAGGTTTGATGAATTAATCCTTTGGTTTTAAAGAATTGTTTCATAGATATATTGACAAATTCCCCTCCATTGTCAGATCGAAGGATTTGAATTTGAGTTTGGAATTGAGTTTGAATCATAGCATGAAACGTGATAAATTTCTCGTAAACTTCGGCTTTGTTTTTTAAAAAATATACCCATGTCATGCGAGTGCAATCATCCATGAATAGTATAAAGTACCGAAGACCCTGCCCCCCATCACAGGAGCAGGACCCCACACATCAGAGTGGATTAGTGAAAAAGGTGAAGCAACTTTCGTATTACTAGGTTTGAATGGTTGTCGATGGCTTTTAGCATGAAAGCAGGTTTCACATTCTATTTTCCCACTTGAAGGGAAGAGTTTTGGAAACAAAAGGTGCGAATAGCCAATGGATGGGTGTCCCAAACGTCTATGCCATAGCCAGGCTTCCCGGTTTTCAGTTCCATGTGCCAACATCACAGTACCCTGTTGAGCTACTTCATCCACATAATATAACCCTTGGCGCTCAGTACCACGTCCAATAATCACACCCGTCCTGATATCCTGTAGAAGGCAAAAATTAGGGTGCATTAGTACAGTGCAATTCAGCTCTTTGGTAATGTGACTAATGGAGAGCAGTTTGTGTGATAGTGATGGAACATAGAGACAATTTGATAATTTCATAGTTGGTGAAATTTCAATAGTCCCTCCTCCTTTTACTTGCATCATTCCATTGTTTGCGGTATGGATTTGAGTTTTTTGAGGATTGGACATTGACTGTATATCCAACGGTTCAAATGTCATGGTGTCAGTTGCACCAGAATCGAATATCCAAGAACTGTTTTTTCCATGATTGATTGCCATATTCACTTTCCTGACACGACTGTGACGGATTTTTTTTTTTTTTTTTTTTTTTGTAAATACGCTGTCATTACAGATAAGACAGCAGAACAACGTATTTAATAAATATGCTGGACACTTGAACTCGCGTTCAAGATTTAAGTCACCGGAGATGTACCAAGTACGCTGGTAACCGTATATAGATAGTCTTAAGGTTGCCCCAAATACGCCGGCAACCTACAAAGGTTATCTTACCAGCGTATTTACTAAATATGCTGGGTAACTTGAACTCGCGTTCAAGATTTTTGACTGGGCGGAATTAAGTTGCTGGACTTCTAAGGTTGAAGGGGTGCGCAGAATTAAGATCTGACTGGGCAAAATTAAGAGGCAGCGGATTTAGGAGGAGAGTTTTAGGGTTTGTTGGTTACAAAGAAGAGGCGGCGGATCTGGTTTGTTAAAAAATAAGGTTTGCTGAAACTTGAGGGTTTTGCTGAGAGGGTTGAACTTTTTTGCCGGAACCGTGTCAGGACCGTGCCGGATCTGATGTGCAGCAGAAATGATTGGACTGATTTGCCGCCGGAACTGTTGGAACTTCGCAGGAATTAGTGGTGGCCAGCTAATAGGTTTTCGGTTTGTTTTTTTTCCTTCGTTTGAGTTGATTCTGATTGTCGGGTTCCTCTGGTTTGAAGTTGGATTGGCTGGGGTAGATTGTAGGTGATAAGCAAAGTGTTCAAGAATCAGAAATACTGCTCTGATACCATGTTGTCTGGTATAGAGAATAAACACAGTGATTGGAGTTTGAATTGTATTGAATTGTATTGTTCAAGAAATTAGGGTTACAAGAATGGTGTTTATATAGGACACCACTTTACACACTAGCCCCTACACTATCTATTTTTCTCCTATCCGACAGACTAAACATGAAAAAACGTGAAACCACAAAGACCATCCGGGCAATTAACTCTAAATTAAATTACATGGTCAACAAAATATGAATACAAAACCAAACGAGATCATTCATTTATAAATTAAAGAGTTAATTGCCAAAATAGTCCCTGAGGTTTGGGCACATTTGCCATTTTCGTCCAAAATGACATTTTTGTACCATTTTGCCCCCCACGTTTGTAACTTTTTGCCATTTTCGTCCAAACCACTAACTTAGTTTATTTTTTCTGTTCAGTTGAAGGATATTTGGATGAAAATGACAAATATAAACCACAGGGACGATTTTGACAATTTACTAAAACTCTTTTTAATTTCTTTTATTTAGTTAATAAAATCATAATTCACTGAAAAAAATTTAATAATATCATGTATTATATAATTCATTGAATAAATAATATTAAAAATAAAAACTTAAAGGATTATTAAAATAAATAACAAATAATTCATTCAGTAGATAAAATTACGTATTGAATAAATTCATTGAACAAATATAATTAAAAATAAAAACTTAAAGGATTCATGTTATTTTTTTAGATGTAACGACTAATTACAAAATTTTCTCTTCAATACCAACACTGTTTTGTTGTTTTATTTTTCATAAAAGAAACAATATTTTACCCTATTACTAGTTTACCAGATCATTTTTGTTTGTTCTTACTAGATTTATTTAATCTTACTTAAAAAAAAAACATATGACTAATTTTAATGAAGGTATAGAAGTCACTTAAAAACTGAAACCTTAACCGATCTGGGTAAATTATTACCATTGTTGGTTTTAAGTATTTGATGCAACCATCTCATAAAGTAGCATATAATACATTCACATTTTAGCTTTATTAAAAATAACTAGGGGTAGTACCCGTGTATTACACGGGTTGCATAGATATAATTTTATATTTATATACTATAATAATAATAATAAGTCAAATCTTAGCAAACGATCAGTGCATTTGCGCGGGATGAATAAATATAATTTAATCACTTAACACATACAATCATCAAAATAAGTATTAAAAAATGAACTTTAATATGCTATTTACTTATGAATTTATCATAAATTTTTTATTAAAAAACAAAATAATTATCTTTTTAACATGAATCCTTTAAGTTTTTATTTTTAATTATATTTGTTCAATGAATTTATTAAATACGTAATTTTATCTACTGAATGAATTATTTGTTATTTATTTTAATAATCCTTTAAGTTTTTATTTTTAATTATATTTATTCAATGAATTATATAATACATGATATTATTTATTTCTTATTCAGTGAATTATGATTTTATTAACTAAATAAAAGAAATTAAAAAGAGTTTTATTAAATTGCCAAAATCGTCCCTATGGTTTATATTTGTCATTTTCATCCAAATATCCTTCAACTTAACAGAAAAAATAAACTAAGTTAGTGGTTTGGACGAAAATGGCAAAAAGTTACAAACGTGAGAGGCAAAATGATACAAAAGTGTCATTTTAGACAAAAATGACAAATGTGCCCAAACCTCAGGGACGATTTTGGCAATTAACTCCAAATTAAAATTACATGGTCAACAAAATATGAATACAAAACCAAACGAGATCATTCATAAAGAAGCAAGGGACCCTAGCTAGCAGCATGCAAAGATAACGAGGAGCCCACACGGGGCCACACGTTATAATGAAGGGGGCCTGGAACCCAGTGATAATTTGTTATTACATGTTTAAGTGATTCAGCGACAGACAGAAAGTTGCTTCATGTGTCGCTAAAGTGTTTCGCTTTACCGTTTTTTGGAATATGGAGAGTGATATATAATAGATAAAACTAAAAAATCAACGAAATTTATATATTACAAGATATATTTTTAAGTTGTTTATATTCTCTATTTTGACGTTTCAAATTTATCTTTTAGAAATATTTTAAAGTATCGGTTGAATTTTATCATGAATCATCATCATAATCATACTCAGTAAATTCTATCAATAGTAAAACTAAGTTAGGGTCTAAGAAGGGTAAGATGCAGACCAGTGGCGGATCTAGGATTCGCGTCAAGCGGTAACGTTTTATAAATAAGCGGTAACGAAATCGAAAAAAAGGTCAAATTTTTCCAAAATTTACACTAATTTTACACTACCGCCGGAGCGCCAAGCGGTAGCGGGCGTTACCCCTTGAATGCACATAGGTCCGCCCTTGATGCAGACAGATTTACCTCTATCCCGTAAGAATAGAGAGGCTGCTTCCAGTGAGACCATCGACTCGATAGTAGTTTTGCGTCAAGCCTTGGACATAAGCCACATAACACTCAGCAATTGGAACATAAGTCGGTTAGTGCATGTACTCCCTTGGTTTTCGGCTATCAAAGCCACCACCATGATGTAGGATTAACCATCCATCGCTTTTAACGTTATTTTCGCGGAATTAGTAAAATAACGTTAAAATTATGACACTTTCACTTTTTCCGCCGAGGATACACACGCATATATATTATAAAATCTAGAAAAATCTACTGTAAAATATACAAAGTTTTAAAGATATGTTAAGCAAACTCATGGTGTAAATTTATGATTTTAGGCTTGTGTTTTTGTTTTTTTAATTGTAATAACAATATAAACAAACTAACAAAGGACGAAAAATATGTATATATGTACATACACATTTATTGCAAGAACGTACAAAAATAACAAACATAGTACATTCATTTTTCAAAGCTAAAAGAAATTTTAAGTAAAAGAAAACAACATAAATTAAAGTATTGGTTAATATTTCTCAGAGTTAAATGCTTGGTTGGTCCCTGTGGTTTGCAAATATTGCAAACTTGGTCCTAGTGGTTTACTAATTACAGAGTTGGTCCCAGTGGTTGTAAATTTTGCACTCGGGTGATCCTTATCACTAACCCATGTTAATTTTCTCAGTTAAATGTATGTGAAATGACTAGATTGCCCCTGAATAATAAAAAAAAGTAAAAAATAAAGATGGTTCACCATCATCTTCTTCCTCCCCTCTCTCTCAAACCCACCACCATAGGCCCACCCTCATCTTCTCCAATCACCAATCACCACCGTCATCTCCCCACCCAACCCCCAATTTTTGATAAACCACCACTTACGCCACCATATAAAACCACCTCTGCCACTACGAACCAGCCACCAAGCAAAATTTTTGACTACGGAGCCTTTGAAACTCGGTAAAATACTAATCAATTTATACATCAGCATTTCAAAACAGACTAAAACAAGAAAAATTAAAACCAAAATAACAATGTATTGCAAAAGTAATACCCCATTTTCAAAAACAAGAAACTAATTTTAAAAAATTAATAGGTAACGGGCACAAGGATTTCAAGTTGGGTTCCAAGTTTCTGCAGATATTGCTGAACGAATGAACGGAACCAGCTAGGCTGGATTTTCGGCGTCTCCGGCGAACTAGATGCATTTCCAGATTAACGAAATGTATAAATTGATTGTGCCAGTGTGTGGGAAAAGACTCGAATGATCGTTCTGAGTTTTAATTAGGACGAAACTGAGCATGAGGTGGGGAGATCTTTTCGGAATGATGTTGTGATGGAACGTTAAGAAGGAGGTGGTGGAGTTCTTTTTGATGGCGATGGACCGATGGTATGCCGGTCATAACTGTCAACCATCGGTGTTCGATGATAGCGATGGTGGCAGTGGTTTGGTGGAGGTGGAGATGGTGATGGATGGTGGTTGTTATGGTAGAAGGAGAGAAGGGTTGAAGAAAGAGAGAGATGGAAAGATGAGGAAAAGGGGGGTCATATTTATTGTTTTTTTATTTTCTAATTGATTAGGGGTAACTTTGTAATTTTACACATACTTAACTAGAAAATTTAATATGGGTTATTGATAAGGATCACCCGAGTGCAAAATTTACAACCACTGGGACCAACTTTGTAATTAGTAAACCACTGGGATCAACTCTGCAATATTTGCAAACTACAGGGACCAACCAGGCATTTAACTCTATTTCTCACTTCAAACTCCTGTAACTCAAAAACAATGAAAATTTGTTTTGATATGTGTGTATAATAATATAGGTAATATAATCTTCACATGTGTATGTTTTACATGTGTATGCTATGTAAGAATATAAAGGCTTAAAGAATAAATTATTGATAAAACAAACTAAATGATTGAAATTTATTACTTTTATCCTCAGAGTAATTTAGTGTTACAAAAATATGGCATATATGAAGAGAGTGAGAGACACAAAAGACTTATTTTAAGATTTAAAGAAAATCACACATGGAGGAAGATATAATGTTTCCGTAGTAGATCATAACTTCATATGCAAGGTTGGAGATTGTGAGAAAAAGATCATTATGAGAATCATGCATGTTTCCGTAGTAGATCATAACTTCATATACAAAATTCAAATTAGATTGTCAGTATTATGTAATTTTATATGTTTAATCTTTGTATGAGATGAGATGTCTTTTATATGAGGCAAGATAGGATGTAGTTTTTGTAATGATTATTATGAAAGTTGCAACTTTTAAAGATGAGATTATAATTGATTTAATATAGGGTTGTGTTATTTACACACCTTTACAATCTTATTTACACATCTCTAGTTTTATACGGGCCGTATAATGTTATACGGGCTCGTATAGAATGTTAATGCACAGAATTTAATATGCCGGAATGTGTTGTTTGTTTTACATTTATACGGGACGTATAGCTTTATACGAGCCGTATACGATTGTATACGAGCAATATAATGTTATACGGCCTGCATAATTTTGTTTCACAGGTTTGATAAGGTTTTCTAGTTTTAAAATCTGTATACGGGCCGTATAAGGTTATACGACCCGTATAGCCCGTATAGAAAAGTTAATTTTTTGGTGCAATCGGAAACCCGTATAGAAAAGTTAATTTTTGGTGCAATCGAAAAACCGTTTAACAAGCTTAGTAATTCTTTAAGTAGTGTTTGCATATTATTTAGATATATCGGATTATGTTACGGGTTTGTAGTTGTTTAATAAGTTTCCACTTTGTAAAACGATAAATATGTGATATGATTATGATAAACACTACGACAACAATTATTAAACAAACAACTTTACATCTAAACATAAGATTAATATTTAAAATGTTTTACATCTAAAACAACAAAATAGATAACTTTTTACAATCTTTCAAACATAAAATAACAAAAAAAAAAAAAAAAAAAATACAATAAGCAGCTACGGCGATGATGGTGGTGGTGGTGGTGCAATGCCAGCTCGTGGAGGTAGGGGCGACTAGAATGTATAGCCATAATCGCCTCGACCATCCACTGTACATCCCTCCTGACAGTAGCTAAATCTACCCGTACAACAGCTAAATCCGACTCGACCTGAGCGAGTCTCTCCTCCACCCCCGGTGGAGGCGTCACACGAGGTCTCACGCTCCATCGATCGTACGGGCGATCATCGTGTACATCCTGCGCAGCTACCTGCGATCTATCGACGGTAGCATCAACCGCCCCCTCTACCCTGCCTCTCTCTCCCTCGCCTCGCTCTCCCTCGGCTCCCTCTCCCTCGCCTCCCTCTCCCTCGGCTCCCTCTCCCTCACCCCCATGACCCTCATCCTCACCATACAACCAAACCAGCCCGTGTCCCTCGACCTCGCGAGCCAAACCCATTTGGAACGCTCTGTTCCTCCCAACCCGATCAAGTTGGAGTGATACGGTAATATCCTTTGCCACCTGCGGGGACAAGACGCGAGGGTAATGCTTCGCCAGACGGGTGACGAAGACCCCACAGCTGATGTGGGTAGAGGTACGCTTAAAAGCGTACTCGGCGAAGTATGCGGCCAACTTGTACGCCAAGTTGCCCCCCCCCCCCCCCGGTAAGTAAGTCATGCAAGTAAAACATGTCACTTTGGGTGACCCACTCCCTGCTATCATGACGACCGGCGATCGTCATGGCGATACACAGATGTAGGTATCAGTTTAACGGGTCGTAAAGGCGTCTCGCCAGCACCTTCGGGGATCGCAAACCGGGTGTCGCGAACTCCTCGGACCCAACAGTGCGCCACCAAGGCCACAACACGTCAGTGGACATGCTGATGGGCGCATCCAAAAATGCCTGGGACTCTGAGTACTCCTGTGAGTACAGACCCAAGGGAACAATAAACTCGGGAAGTGTCATCTGGTGACTCCTCCCGCAAAGGGTAAAAGATATCGCGTGTGACGTCAAAAAATGCTCTAAACCCCTACCCGGGTGTCCGTAAATGAAAAAGTACATAAAAACTCTAAAGTAATCTCCCTGTGGGCCCACTCTGCGGTGGCATCAAATAAACGGTCCCACGGGGAGTTAGCTGGCATGAACTCCCGACCGATCGATCCAATATTGGTCAAAAACTGAATATCAATGGTCCCGGGTGCATCCAGCGCCATCTCCCGTAATCTGCCCAAAACCCTGTAGGCAGCCGTACCTCGGGGATGTCGCGAACAAACTGCCCCACCTCAGTAAAATCGGGCAAAACCTCCTCCTCTCCTGTCCATGTCCATGTCCCCGTCCCCGTCCGCGTCCACGACGTCTACGGGCCGCAGCACCTGATGACTCAGCCATATCATCTGTAAAAATAACAATCACAACTCAGAAATCATTATACGATTAGCGTTCACGTATTATACGATTACTGTTCTTGTATACGAACGTATTATACATCTCATATACGATCCGTAGACATCAAGTATAGGTTTCGTATACGCACGTATTATACATCTCGTACACGATCCGTAAACATGAAGTATACGTATCGTACACGCAAGTATTATACGCACGTATACGTTACGTACACCTAAGATATACGTTTCCTATATGATGTAACACCTCGTAAAATCACGACCAATATTATGAAGACACGTGTCATGGACTTTAAACGATTAACAAATTGATTACGAGGGACTAAAGTTGACAAACAAAGAAAGTATGTGTGTAGAAGGA
This sequence comes from Helianthus tuberosus, assembly GCA_030545235.1. Classification (NCBI taxonomy): domain Eukaryota; kingdom Viridiplantae; phylum Streptophyta; class Magnoliopsida; order Asterales; family Asteraceae; genus Helianthus; species Helianthus tuberosus. Next base: position 152,924,257 of record CM060364.1, on the reverse strand, counting down.
TTCAAAGTGTCAACATTTGATAATTTTGCCTTTCAACAACCCTACACGATGTTTATACCCTTAAACCGAATCGTATGAAACCGTTTGTGGAAGAAAGTGAAAGTTTACAAGACGCGAGGGTTAAATGTGTCAACATGTTTAATTTATACCTCTGAGTGACCTTTTAACGAACCCGAAGCATTGTAAAGATTAATTATGCTCCCAAGAATAAGTGATAAAAATTTCACAAGGTTTCGATATCGTATGAGGAAAATACGTTAAACTTTCGTAATTAAGGGGTTAAAAGCGTCAACAGGGCAAAACTTGTGTTTTCGGTTATCATTTAACAAAACCGGACCTAACGGTGTTTGGTTATGTATCATGGATCACAAGAATAAAAGTTAAATGGGTTAAATATGCTTAAAATGAAAGAAATTACGTTTTAGAAGGTCCAGGGGGTGAAAATGTCAACAATTGAAACTTGCTGATCTGGTTACCCCTATGGTGGCGTCACGCCACCACCAACATCCTCTGCCGTCATGCGACGCGCGACGCGATGGCCTGATCTGGGCAGAAAACGTTGACAGGTGCGTGTACAACAGGTTACACCGCCCTTGCATGGTGGTTTTTGATTTCAGGGACTGAGCCAACAGTATTACATGCATAGGAGACACCTGGGATGATCAGGAATCATTTGTAGGCTTGTGTGGAATGATCTTGTGAGTTTTAAATTCCTATATAAGAGCTTCATGTTTGCTAGTTCATGTGCTCATTCACAAAAATAATTCTAACTCACTCTCTGGAGCTCTCTGGACTTCAAGCAAGTTTCCCTCAGCTACTAATTCGTGCTAAGAGCCTTTGTAAGCATTCTTAGCCTTCCTAGTTCATGTTTTATTAGTCTAATGACCAAAAGTCAAAGCCGTCGTAATTAAGCTTTGACTTAGTGATTAATCACTAATGGTCCAGTCATTTTTTGAATTGAAAGTGGCTATGAGTTGGTAATTATGTGGGTAATAAACCCTTAAAAGGGCACCCTCTGATTTCCACTCTAACTTGGTCAATTGTCGGGTCAAACTTAATATTAAAAAGTCAACAGAAAGCTATTTTGCAAATAAACTCATAACTAACAATGCAGAGGTTATGGCACCTGCTTTAACACTAATATAACTTGGTAATTAATGTAAGAACATGTCTAGGCATGTTCAACCCGACAATTCTGAGTTTAGGCTCGGTTCGAAATCGAAAGTCGCAAAAGAAGACTTTTGCTTTGACTTTCAGTTCTGACCCAATTTAGCTTAGTTTAGATATGCCTTAGGGTTCCATTAGGACCATATTACATGTAAGTATAACCCTCTGAGTTTATACAATGTGGTTCCTTTGTAATCCTAGTTCATTGCATGTTTCCGTTAATTGCTTAAAAGTTGACCACTATGCCCTTTTGATATTAAAACGAGATTTTTGAAAATGTGAGAGGACATAAACCTTTATTACTGATTTATAAACATGTCCTAAAAATTTGACATCAGTTTGTGGTCAAAATTAGGAGTTATTCTCAATATCGTAATTTGAAAGCTTTTTATTAATTAAACGGCATTATTCGCATAAAGCCTATTTAAACCCAAATTTCGACACCAAAATTTTTACCCACTGATGTAATATAATATTTTGGGATTTTTGAAGATTTTTATTTATTTTTAAACTGATCATAATGTAGGGTTCTTGCTTTGATTCGGTAATTGACGGTTATACCCTTTTTGCTAAAAAAATGAGTTTTACATAACATTTTGATACCAAATCTTTTGCAACTGATTTTATATGATAAATAAATTATTTTTAACTTTATAAACTAATCAAAAACTCAAATTTCCTTATATAACCTGAAAATCGCCTAAAACCGACTTTTTTTACGCGTTTTAAACACATAGTATGGGTTAAAACTATTTTTGACACATAAGACTTAATACCTATTAATGTTTTAAGTAGAATTTTATACTTTAACAGTAAGAAAATGTTTTGAACTCAGATTTCCGAATTTGACCTTTAAAGCTTATGTGAAATGACCAAAATGCCCCTACGGCACATAGTTTGGTTATAAATGATAAATTTCACATATATGCAATGCCCTACTGATTTGACCTGCAAAAATAAATATTTTTACTGATCATTTTAGATCAGAACCTCAGATTAATATTTAATCTCTTTTATAACCTTTAAAATGACCAAAATACCCCTTCGGGGCTTAATTTGACCTTAAATCCGTTTTGGGCATAATGGAAGGTATCCTACTGATATCACAACATATTTAAATCATATTAGCTTGTGAAACCTGTATATGACTCATTTGGTTACCCGTTATGCATTTTTCGCGTTCGGTACGGTTTGTGTGACTAGTTTGCATAAATTGACCGAAACGGGTCAAACCTTATCATTTTTACCTCAAAATCCAGAATGTGTTTAGGTTACCCATATTATACAAGTCTTCATACTTGTTGGGTCTAAATCACATTCTAATCCGGTCTTCGCTTAATCTTGCGTTTCGAACCGTAAACCTTTCTTTAAAACTAACCGGTCTAAGTTTAAACTTAAATAAGGCCCGTTAGGAATCTAATAGGTTATTAAAACCTTCGTTCCAGATTTAGGAGCCCAGTAAAAGATATTTGCACTTGCTTGATTGATTAATTAACGGCTTGGAATAAATTGATATTTTTGCTCAGGTAAATACTTTTAACTTATTTTCGCTTATACGGGCTTGGGGTATGGTGTATAAAATACCGCTTGGTCGGGTATTGAATTTTTAAACGTATGAAGGTTAAATCACTGAGATAACCCGTTTAATCTGTTTTGTTTGTTTTAAGCCTTTGGGAGGGTAATGACCATGTCTTGGATATCCTCGGCTCATTTATTGAAATGGCCACGACTTAAGCACGGCGTGTAGGCATACACCTGCCGGTGCGTATGTAAAAAGATATACCTGCTTGTTCGAGAATAACTCGCCGTAGGTTATATTATGTGGTGTGTCTATTAATCTTTAACCCGGTATTCAACCCGGGCTACTGAATGTATAACAAACATATAATTCTTTTACAAGATTATTTTAAATAATTATCCCAAGTTATGAAAGATTATTTGTGCCTTGTGCAATTAAATCAATTTTCCTAAAACATTTTCAAAAGTGTCGGTTAATTGTATTTACCAGTGTAAACTGACGTATTTTCCAAAAAGATTAAGTGCAGGTACTAAGCGAAATGGGCTGGAACTCCTGAGTGAATAAATAAAAAGTCTTGCAAGCTTTTATCACTTTAAATCTGATGAACATTATCTCTTTTGTATTGATCCGTCTGTGAATCCACTTTACAACCGTTATGTAATGATTTATGTTACTTTTATTCGGTTTGTAATATAATTTACTTTTAGACTTCTGCTGTGCATTGAACTGTGATTATTGACTATGATGATATCAACTACGTCACGATACTCCCCACCGGGCCCATCGGTAATACGTGGAAATATCGGGGTGTGACAGGTTGGTATCAGAGCCAACATTGAGTGAATTAAACACTAGCCTTTTTGTGTTTAATCTCAATGACACAGTTGCACATTCCTCGACTTCCGAGTCTAGGCAAAGGACTTAGGACTAAATCCTAATCTTTAATTTTTGTCCTTTATTGTTTTTCCTTGTTGTTTCCTTTGTTTGTTTTGACAGGATCAAGAAAAATGCCGCCAAGATTCAGGAGAGGAGGACGAGGCTAGGCGCCATTCACCGCTCCTAACGATCACGAGGCCGGGCCTTCCCACTGGCGAACTCCGTCAGCTACTATGAGCACTAGTCCTCAAGAAGACTGGAGGACCTACTTAGAGCCTGCGAGGCGTTCTGTCTTGCTTAGCTCCTCGCCTTCCTACCACGACTCTTTCGGGCTCCATCAGGGCAACGAATCCGACCATTCATGTCATTCCTACTTGCCGTTGCAGCGGTCGGGTTCTCATCGTGACTTCCAAGACCCGACCCCGTATTTCCAGAGCCGGTTCAATCCAGCAAATCAGATGGAAGAACCAGTGGGCCATAACCCATTGGGCCCTGAAGACCATTTCCCTGAAGCTCAGGGTATAGATATGGATGATGATCCCGATCCTGCCGAGCCGCCATCTGGGACGCCCACACACCCCATCGAGATTTCAGAAGGGTCATCTTTTCATGGATCACCTTATCGGGGTCCAGACAGCTATGAGGCAAGGTTTGCCTCATACCCTTGGGAGTTTACTCCATCTTTCAACCCGTCTCAGCAGCAGCAGCAGTAGGATCCCTCTGAGGATTCACGTTTTGTAGCGGTCACACCACCGCCACCACCATCGCTTGAGCAGCAACTGCCTCCGGAGCCACCGAGGCGAAGAAGAACAGGTGCGCGGATGTCCGTGCGAGGAGGGGATTTCCACTTCAGCAGCCCTCAACACTCCAGTGGCAGCCACTATCCACCACTATATGAAGACCCACAGATGGGTGGGCCTTCAAACCCCGTTTCTGAGGTGGACTCTGCGCCAGTCGCACCACCACCACCACATGTGGGTTTTGATAACCCAATTCCTTCATACGCCGCTACATCGGCGTATAACCCATTTGAGCAGCCAGCCTACCCGGGGTACAACTACTACAATGCCCCCGATGTCGACCCGTATCTCGTAGCGGCAAACTACAATGCTCTTCAAGCTGAAGGGCCCTATGCAGCTTCGTACAAATCTGGGTACCAAGCATTTGGGTACCAATACCCTCCACCTGCTCAACCTCCGCAGCATCAGCCGCCGCAGCCACCGCTGATCCCGCCACCGCAACAACAGGAGATTTTACAGAGGTTGAACCAGGTGGAACGGGAGGTTCAAGAGGAGCGTAGAAGCCATTGAGGTCTGCTTAAGGGTTTGGCGAATCTGATCAAGGGGAAGAAGAAGAGGGATTTTTGAAGATTCCTTATTTATTGTATTGTAATTTCTTTATTTCAATCAAGTCCCTGCATGGAGATTTTTTATTTATGTACTTACTCCCTGCGAGGACTTGTATTTTCATTTTAGCCCCTGCATGGGCAAGTTATTTATGTAAAAGTCCCGTTTAGGGCAACCTATGTACTTCTTTTAAAATTAGTGGAATGTTTTATTTAAATTTCATTGTCATCTTATGTATAAATATAAAATATGAAATAAATCAAAAATATCATTCCTTTTAAATGATCTGCCTTTAAATATTAAATAAGAATCTTAAAAGGTATAACCTAGTCTGCATGTCATTATAGACCTGGCCATGATGGTAAAACTTGTTTAAAAAGATTCAAATTGTTGTTAACATCTGTAAACATGTTAGCACTCCTGGCAGATGTGATCCGGTAAGTCACACATGTCATCCTTATACTGGATTCTTCCAGATTTCCTTATTTAACCTAATGATCTATAAATCATGGGTTCAAATCATCAATTAAGATAATCATTCATGAGACATCCATTAGTGATGCAGCGCCTAGGGGCCGTAATAATTATCAAATAAGACAAAAGACAGTTGTAGTCTACGAATCCCTGTCGATAAAAGGTAATGAACTACGTTCAAACCTTAAGGCCTCGATTCTCTGAAATCATGGCTTATAATCATTAAAGTTGTCCTTGTGACTAGGCCTTATGTGCCATTAATAATGCCTTTAATATTTTTAATTAGGATAAATTATGATGAAAATCCTAAATAGATATGATTAACAAATTAACCAAATATGGTCTATGTTTACCATGGTGAAGGAATCATCAGAAATAATGATTCTATAATAACCTCTGAATAAAATATTGTCAACTATTTTGTAGCAAACAAGCTACATGGCTGAATCGGAGGAAGTAAACACTCACCCGAGAGAAAATCATGATACTACCAGAGTGAATGTAGCTGGTGCGGAATTGCATGCATTAATAGATAATGCCGTTACTCGAGCTCTCGACAGACAGTTTAATGAATCAAGTGGTACTCGCGCCAGAACTCAGTCCGTACCACATTCAAAACCACGCTCTAAGACTCATTCTGAGGCTCATAGTAAGCCCCCTTCTAAAGTGAACGAGTCAAAGAAGGACGATGCTCGTCACTCGTCAAATCAGCAGAGTATTCCGTCTAAGAAGATTGTGTTCAATCAAGAGCCCCGTGGTAAGACCTGCTCTTACAAGTATTTTGTGTCCTGCAAGCCAAGAGACTTCACAGGGGAGAAGGGAGCCATAGATTGTATGACCTGGCTCGATGAAATGGACACTGTTGTTGATATTAGTGGTTGTGCTGAACAAGACATTGTAAAGTTTTTGTCGCAGTCATTTAAGGGTGAAGCGTTAGCTTGGTGGAGATCCCTAATCCAAGCTACAGGAAAGATCCACTTGTACAGCGTTTGTTGCTCTAATCAAAGAAAATTTCTGCCTTCAACATGAAGTTGAGAAGATTGAGACTGACTTCCTGACATTGGTTATGAAGATCTTGGACTGTCAGGCGTATCTCACGAGCTTCAATACTATGTCACGATTGGTTCCATACTTGGTCACCCCGGAACCGAAACGTATAGCTCGATTTATTGGAGGTTTAGCCCCAGAGATTAAGGCAAGTGTGAAAGCATCAAGACCTACTACCTTTAGGTCAGTGACTGATTTGTCATTATCCATTACTCTTGATGCGGTCAGGCAGAGATCGCTTAGGAACTCTGATGAGGGGAAAAGGAAGCGTGAGGATGAGAGCTCACGCCGTTCTGAAACGAAACATAAAGGGAACTCTGATCACAAAAGGAGTTCCGGGTTTGAAAAGGATGATCAGTAGTCGGGTGAGAAACCCAAGTGCAAAACCTGCAAGAAACGTCATTTGGGAAAATGCAGGTTTGAATCGAAATCCCAATCGCAGCCTAGGGCTTGTGGGATCTGCAAGTCAAGCGAGCATAAGACATTAGACTGCAAGAAGATAAAGGATGCGACTTGCTATAACTATAACGAGAAAGGGCATATCAAATCCAACTGCCCAAAGTATGCCAAGAAACCTGAAGAAGGTAAAAAGACTAATGCCAGGGTCTTTCAAATGAATGCACGGGAAGCAGTTCAGAATGACAACATGATAACAGGTACCTTTCTTATCAATGATGTTTATGCAAGGGTATTGTTTGATTCGGGTGCGGATAAGTCGTTTGTGGATGTTAAATTTTGTAAGTTGTTAAACCTTCTTGTTAAAACCCTAAGCATAAAGTATAAAGTAGAATTGGCCGATGGCACCATAGAAACTGCTTCAACCATATTAGATGGATGTTTTATATCCATTAGGAACCACTCTTTTCCTTTGTCTTTGCTTCCTTTGAAACTAGCTGGATTCGACATAGTGATAGGCATGGATTGGTTATCTCATAATCAAGCTCAGATTGTTTGTGATAAAAGCAAGTGGTTGTTAAAACTCCTTATGGTGAGCCGTTAACAATTCAAGGAGACACCCAGTATGGGTTGCCTAAGCAAGTGTCTATGCTTAAGGCGTCAAGGTGTTTGAAGAAGGGTTGTGTCATTTACATGGCACAAGTGACTATTGATGAACCAAAGCCCAAGATCGAAGACATTCCCATTATCTCTGAATACCCAGACGTATTCCCTGAAGAACTACCTGGTTTACCTCCAGATAGGCAAGTGGAGTTCAGAATTGACATTATTCCTAGAGCAACACCTGTTGCAAGAGCACCTTACAGGATAGCACCGGCTGAGATGAAAGAGTTAAGGACTCAATTAGATGACTTGTTGGCCAAAGGTTTTATTCGTCCTAGCTCGTCTCCTTAGGGAGCGCCGATTCTGTTTGTGAAGAAGAAGGATGGATCGATGCGTCTATGCATCGATTATAGAGATCTAAACAATATTACAATCAAGAATAGATATCCATTGCCCAGGATCGACGACCTGTTCAATCAATTGCAAGGGGCAAGTTACTTCTCCAAGATTGATTTAAGGTAAGGCTACCATCAGCTGAAGGTCAGAGATGAAGATGTGCATAAGACCGCATTCAGAACTCGTTATGGTCACTACGAGTTCTTGGTGATGCCTTTCTGGCTCACTAATGCACCAGCAGCGTTCATGGATCTCATGAATCGCGTTTGCAAACCCTATTTGGACAAGTTTGTCATCGTCTTCATTGATGACATTCTTATTTATTCAAAGAACCAGTCTGATCATGAAAAACACCTTCGATGTATTCTTAAGCTTCTTCAGCAAGAGAAGCTCTATGCCAAGTTTTCAAAATGCGAATTTTGGCTTCGAGAAGTCCAATTTCTTGGACATATGGATAGCGAACGTGGTATCCAAGTGGATCCCGCTAAGATTGAAGCTATCATGAATTGGAAAGAGCCGAAGACGCCCACAGAGATTCGTAGCTTCTTGGGTCTGGCAGGATATTATAGGCGTTTTATTGAAAAATTTTCAAGGTTTGCAGCACCCCTAACTTCATTAACTCGTAAGAATATCAAGTTTGATTGGGGTCCTAAGCAACAAGAATCCTTTGATATTCTTAAACAGAAGCTAAGCAATGCACCTGTGTTGACATTGCCTGAAGGGATTGAAGAATATGTGGTTTACTGCAACGCATCACACACTGGCATGGGATGTGTGCTAATGCAGAAGGGCGATGTAAGGACTCTAAAAAAATGTCCCAAATTGAATCGTAAGCGAAAACCCGGACCCCTGAAACCCTAAACCAAATTAAAAACCAAGAAAACAAGAAATCTGTTCTTCAGGCGGGCCGCGTAAGGGTCAAGCTTAAGTCGACGTGGGCCGCGTCAAGGTGGTGTTGACCGGATAAGCGTTTCCGATCCACGTGGCATCCATCTGGCAACCCTACGCGTGACCCAGCAAACCTACACGTAGAATAGGTGGCCACGCGGGCCGCGTAAAGGTTGAGCCAAATCTCACGCGGGCCGCGTGAGACCCATATTTCACCTATAAATAGAGTGGGTTACGAGCATTTCATCTGTGTCGAAATTTCAGTTCAATTCACAAAGTATACTGATCAAAATTCGAAATTAGCATAGTGAGGCGCTGCTACGATACAAGGTATTAACTCAATCGCTGCTGCGATTCAATGTCCGATCGATTGAAAACTATCCAATGGATGTTTAAGTGCTGCTCAAAATTTGGGTTATACTTTGTCATTCATCGTGAATTCGATGGATGTTTAAGTATTGCACTTTGTCATTCGTTGTGAAGGTTTTTAATCTCATGAGTTATCGTAAATGCTGTATTAGTTACTAACCTAGTTCGTGTGCATTGTTATTTAAATTAGGTTACAAGGCTAATCAGTAGGCTAAACTCTGCCCGTATAAATCTGCAATGTGAGTCATTCTCTTTTATCAAAAGTATTTTACAATACTCAATTTTCAAAGGTTATAATTACAGGGATTAAGTCATGGTTATCTTAATCACTGACTAGTGGGGTATTGTGCGCATTACTAATTTCTCGCAGTTAGGCTAATAAATCCTAACTGTGATAATCATCACCACTTGGGGAAGGACCCAATAGTGGTATGACCATCGTCAACAGGTGACACGGCGCCAGATAAAAATAAGATAAAAGCCATTGTAATCGCTCTTATGCTGTAATTTATAACTATGTGTCATTTTATCAAATTGAATGATTCACCAGTATTTCCCCGCTGACAAAAATATTTTTAAAACATGTTTCAGGCAACCTGCTGTAAATCAAGGAAAACGTGCTACGGAGCACTAACAAGCTTGAAGAGGTGGCTCAGTTAAAATGAATAAACATGTTTTTATAAATCAGGGAATTTACTTATGAAATTCCTCTATTGTAAATTATGGGGTTTATCCCGCATTATGAAATAAAATAAATCGGGCATTTTAAGTTTTAAAAGATCCTGTTAAATCTTCCGCTGTCGCATCATTTAATAAATACCACGGGTTCCTGTCCCGCGGCTCCTAACCGGGTAAAACCGGGGCTGGGGCCGTGACAGGAAAAGGTGGTATCAGAGCCACTGATTTAAGCCTATTAAGTATTTAAATACTTAATTTTCCTGATTAACTTCTTGTGAATATGTGTTTTAATTAATTGACTACTTGTTAGTTACAGTATGGGTAAGCAAAGAATGTCGGATATCTATCTTAAGTTAGATAGTTTACCGAAAGATAAGGGAACTTCATCCCAATTAAATTCCTCAAGATACTCAGCAGATACTGAGGAGGGAATATTTGTTCGTAAGGCACAATATGAGAAACCACTTACCCCAAATAAAAGAAGTTTGATTATTAGAAAAAGTCAAGAGAAAATGAGGAAGTTTCAAACAAAAGAAGTGAGAATTAAAGAGACTCAGGGAACATGTGAAAACCCACCATGGGAAGATGATTTAGATGAACAATGGGCAAATCTCTACCTGTTAGCTACCGTAGCAGTAAATGTTAACCTTTAACTGCCAACACCCCGACCTAGTATTAGCACCCATATTATCCATAAGCTAGAAACTTTAATATAATAAATAACCACTAGTATATTTTAAATTTTGGTTGTACTTTGTATTAGACATGTGCAATAATACTTGAGTAGTTATATTAAATATTCATCTGTGAAATTTTAACTTAGCATTTTGTGTGCATTTTGCATATATGCTAAACATCATGAATGAGTTATCTGAAGCCCTTCAGAATCTCAATCTCTATCCTGTTAAAGTAGAAGTTTCCAGAGACTTTACTGGTTACTTGGCCGATGTTGAGGAACCCATGGAATTCCAAGCTTCACCTCCAGAGAAATCAAAGCCAAAGAAAAGAAGAAGATTTGTGGGTTGGAGGCGTGTGCGCAGAAGGCAGTGACTAGGAGAGTTCCCAAAATAGAAAATCCCATGGATAAAGGAAAAGGGATCGAGATTGAGGAAAGTTCTAGGAAAGCAGAAATGGAAATTGGGGAAAGTTCTAAGCAAGCCGAGGAATTGCCACTACAGGAGGAATTAGATCGCATACTGGCAAATTGTGATATCCTTAGGCCTATCAATGAAAACCTCTTCCCTTATCCTGCTGAAACCCAACTTCCAGTAAACTTGGAACCAGCCATCCCAGAACCTCTGATCCATACTCAACCTTTAGGAGAAATGGACGAATGGTGGACCAACGACTGGCAGTTTCAAAACCTTCTAAATAATCCTTATACCTTTTTCCCTCAGTTCGACCCAGAACCTGCACCAAATCCACCAATGAGTAATGAAAACTTAGCTGAACTCCGCCATTTTGGCGAGGAGCTGATAGATGCAGGGAATAGAATCCGGGAGGTGGGAGAACAAATCTCCTAGAAGTACGACGAGAGGGAACGTCGCTTCTGAGATGCCAGCTGACAGGAGATAGTGTGGTTGTGAAACTATGGTTGTTTAATAATAATATAATCAAAATTTATGTATGTGAAATAACCTGAAAATAAAACTTTTGTAAAATAACAAGTGTGTACGGAAGCATATTATAATATATAAAAATGGAAGTCGAGAAATTAACAATTTTGGCTATATATTTGTTTATGTGATTATGTGTAATTATTTTGTTATGTTTGGTTATTAATTACCTTATACTAATTATTTATATAAATTAATTACCAGATGGCACACACTGGTAATGAACCCGATAATGAAGTTAATCAATCTGAGCATAACAATGAAGATCAATTTCTGAATAGGCAAGATATCGAGAATATCGTTGCTCAGGGGATAGCCAATGCTATTCCAGCAATACTTGCTGCTGCTCGAAATCCAGTTGAACCTCAATAAATTATTCCTAGCAAACGCACACACGGTGACAATTTCAGTAATAGTGTAAATGGAGGCGGCAACCATACTAATAACAATAATGATGGAATGCAAGCTCCGCTCCTTAAGAAAATGAAAGCTGTAACATCTGGTTGCACTTATAAAGAGTTTCTTGCCTGTAAACCAGCTGAGTTTGCAGGTAATGAAGGAGCGACTGCGGTGCTGCGTTGGTTGGAAAAACCGAAGCAGTAATTATGATAAGTAAATGTGGCGAGGAAGACAAGGTCATGTACGCATCACATCTTTTTAAAGAAGGGGCGCTAGAATGGTGGAATACGGTACTTCAAGCCAAAGGAAGAAATATGGCCTATGCCATGAGTTGGGAAGAATTTAAACATCTAGTAGAACGAAAATTTTGTCCTGAATACGAAAAAGAACAAATGGCGAATAAGTTCTTAAACCACCGGATGGTGGATGTAGACTGTCGAAGGTATACTTCGACATTCTTCGAGTATGCTAGAGTTGTACCAACCCTGGCCTCGCCAGAGCCGGTACTTATTTCCCGCTATATCTGGGGATTGATTGGCGAAATTTAAGATATCGTCAAAGCTGCGAGACCACGCACTATTGACGATGCTGTGGAATTAGCCAACACCCTAACTGACGGACTGGTACGCACAAGAGAAGAAACCCGGAAAAAGGAAGTGGCCTAAAAGATTACCCAAGGATTCCGTGTGGATAATCGTAGCAATTTCAAGAGAAAGGGAACCGGGCAATCTTCCACTGTTCCATTTTGTAATACATGCAAAAGGAAGCATTTTGGAAGATGTAAAGGATATTGCAATTTTTTCAAAATCCCGGGGCACCACGAAGAAGATTGCAGGAAAAAGAAAGCAACAGTCTGCTACAACTGTGGAGAAGCTGGACACTTTAGGCCAGACTGCCCAAAACTGGTCAAACCAACTGACAACAAAGCCAAACCAGCAGAAGGAGCTACCAAGAAAAACGTAAGAGCCTTCCAACTGACTACTCAGGAAGCAGAACTAATACTTGATGTGATAGCTGGTACGTTCCTAGTTCACGACGTTTATGCAAAAGTATTATTTGACTCTGGTGCAAACCAAAGTTTTATAAATACTTCATTCTGCCAAGCTCTTAATCTACCCTTAACCAACCTTAGGCAGATTTTTACGGTAGAAACGGCAGATGGGAATTCTGTTAACATAGATAAGGTTTTGGGAGAAGAAAAGATAGAACTCTTAGGTCATAAATTTTCTGCAAACCTGTTACCTATGAAGTTAGCCGAATTCGATGTGGTATTAGGAATGGATTAGTTGGTAGCCAACCATGCTCGAATTCTTTGTGATAAGAATTCCGTAGAAATTTATACACCCATAGGAGAATTAGTGGTGATTACAGGAGATAAGCCACGAAAGCCAATGAAATTCATTTCAATAATGAAATTGGCCAGTTATTCAAGAAAACAAGAAATGGTGTATTTGATTTCAGTAATCATTAACGCAAAAGGTAAGGAACTCAAAGAAATTCCGGTAGTATCAGAATACCCAGAGGTATTCCCAGAAGAACTACCTGGATTACCACCTGATAGGGAAGTAGAATTTAGAATTCATCTAATTACTGGAACTACACCAATAGCTAAGGCACCTTATCGGTTAGCACCCACAGAAATGCTAGAATTGAAAAAGCAATTAGATGAATTATTAAGCAAATGATTCATACAACCTAGTTCATCCCCGTGGGGAGCTCTAGTGTTGTTTGTGAAAAAGAAAGATGGTTCAATGCGAATGTGTATCGATTATAGGGAATTGAATAAGGTTACAATTAAGAATCGATACCCATTACCTAGAATTGATGATCTCTTTGATCAATTGCAAGGAGCCAGATACTTTTCTAAGATAGATTTACGCTCTGGATATCATCAATTGAAAGTACAAGAAGAAGACATACCTAAAACTGCTTTCAGAACTAGGTATGGTCATTACGAATTTACAGTTATGCCCTTCGGACTAACAAATGCTCCTGCAGCATTTATGGACATGATGAATAGAATCTGTAAAACGTACTTGGATAAATTTGTAATTTTCTTCATCGACGATATACTTATTTATTCCAAAAGCCAGGAGGAGCATTGTCAGCACCTGCATACACTCTTAACTTTGTTAAGAAAGGAAAAACTTTACGCCAAATTCTCGAAGTGTGAATTCTGGCTGCAAGAAGTGCAATTTTTAGGACACCTGGTAAATCACGATGGAATTCACGTAGATCCTGTTAAGATAGAAGTAATCACCAAATGGAAGGTTCCGCAATCAGCGATGGAAGTTAGAAGTTTTATAGGGTTAGCCTGTTAGTATAGACGGTTTATTAAGGATTTTTCCAAGATAGCTGTACCATTAACTAAGCTAACCTGTAAAGCAGTTAAGTTTTAATGGGGACCTAAACAAGAAGAAGCTTTTAAGATTTTAAAGCATAAATTAACAAATGCTCCAATTTTAGCTTTACCGGAAGGAACCGAAGATTTTGAAGTATACTGTGATGCTTCTAAGCTAGGATTAGGATGTGTGCTAATGCAACGTAAGAAGGTAAGTATGCCTCAAGGCAATTGAAAAAGCACGAGGAAAATTATACAACTCATGACTTAGAGTTAGGAGCCATATTTTTTGCCCTTAAGATTTGGAGACATTATTTGTATGGAAGTAAGTTTACTGTCTATACAGATCATAAAAGCTTAAGATATATATTTGGGCAAAAAGAATTAAACATGAGACAAAGAAGGTGGATGGAAATCCTAAGTGACTATGACTGTGATATTCAATATCACGAAGGAAAAGCAAACGTAGTTGCTGATGCTTTAAGTCGTAAGTATCATGAGAAACAACGACGAGTTCGTGCTCTTAGATTAAATCTACAGTTAGATTTAATGGAACAACTGAAAAGCATTCAAGAAACAGCACTCAAGGATGATGCTGAAGGAATGAAGGGACGAATAAAAGAATTAGAGCAAGGAAGTGATGGAATTTGGAAATTCCATAAAAGAAGGATTTGGGTACCTAAGCAAGGAGAGTTAAGAAATAAAATCTTAGAGGAAGCCCATAAATCTAGGTATACCATGCATCCTGGTAACAATAAGATGTACCAAGATTTAAGAAATAATTTCTGATGGATAGGAATGGAAAAGGACATAGCTAGATATGTTTCTAAATGTCTTACTTGTTCACAAGTTAAAGCAGAACACCAGAAACCTTCAGGTCTACTACAACAATTAGAAATGCCTGTATGGAAATGGAAGCTCATAACAATGGACTTGTTACTAAGTTACCCAAAACCAAAAAAGGTAATGATGCGATTTGGGTAATTGTAGATCGATTAACCAAATCAGCTCATTTTCTACCTATGAAAGAAACCTTTAGCATGGAAAGGTTAGCCAAGTTGTATGTAGATGAAGTAGTATCCTTACATGGAGTTCCACTCTCCATTGTATCGGACAGGGATGGTCGTTTCACTTCCCACTTCTGGACAAGTTTCCAAGAAGCTATGGGAACCCGACTAAATTTAAGCACTGCATACCATCCTCAGACGGATGGACAAAGTGAAAGGACAATCCAAACCTTGGAAGACATGCTTAGGGCATGTGTGATAGATTTTGGTGGAAATTGGGATGACCACCTACCTTTGATTGAATTCTCCTATAATAATAGTTATCACTCAAGCATTGAAGCTGCCCCGTTTGAAGCACTATACGGACGTAAGTGTAGAACTCCAGTATGTTGGGCAGAAATAGGAGAAAGTCAATTATCAGGTCCTGAAATAGTGCAAGAAACTACTGATAAAATTTCTCAAATCAAGGAAAGACTCCAGACGGCTCGAGATCGCCAGAAGAGTTATGCAGACACTAGGCGTAAGCCGTTAGAATTTCAAATCGGAGACAAGGTTCTCTTAAAAGTTTCTCCTTGGAAAGGAGTAGTTCGGTTCGGTAAGAAAGGAAAGTTGAGTCCAAGATACGTAGGACCATTTTCAGTAATCCAACGTATAGGACAGGTCGCGTATCGCTTACAACTACCAGAGGAGCTCGCTGGGGTACATGATGTATTTCATGTATCCAATCTCAAGAAATGTCTATCTGATGAATCTCTGGTAATACCTCTTCAAGATGTGGAGGTAAATGAAAAGTTAAAATTTGTTGAGAAGCCACTACAGATAGAAGACAGAAAGGTCAAGTTTCTCAAACACAAAAGACTCATACTGGTCAAAGTCAAGTGGGATTCAAAGAGAGGACCTGAATACACTTGGGAGCTGGAATCGGAGATGAAAAGAAAATATCCTTACTTATTTCAGTAAATCTCGAGGACGAGATTTTAAATAAGGTGGGGAGGATGTAAGGACTCTAAAAAAAAATGTCCCAAATTGAACCGTAAGCGAAATCCCGGACCCCTGAAACCCTAAACCAAATTAAAACCCAAGAAAACAAGAAATCTGGTCTTCAGGCGGGCCGCGTAAGGGTCAAGCTTAAGTTGACGCGGGCCGCGTCAAGGTGGTGTTGACCGGATAAGCGTTTCCGATCCACGTGGCATCCATCTAGCAACCCTACGCGTGACCCAGCAAACCTACACGTAGAATAGGTGGCCACGCGGGTTGCGTAAAGGTTGAGCCAAATCTCACGCGGGCCGCGTAAGACCCATATTTCACCTATAAATAGAGTGGGTTACGAGCAGTTCATCTGTGTCGAAATTTCAGTTCAATTCACAAAGTATACTGATCAAAATTCGAAATTAGCATAGTGAGGCGCTGCTACGATACAGGGTATTAACTCAATTGCTGCTACGATTCAATGTCCGATCGATTGAAAACTATCCAATGGATGTTTAAGTGCTGCTCAAAATTTGGGTTATACTTTGTCATTCGTCGTGAATTCGATGGATGTTTAAGTATTGCACTTTGTCATTCGTTGTGAAGGTTTTTATTCTCGTGAGTTATCGTAAATGCTGTATTAGTTACTAACCTAGTTCGTGTGCATTGTTATTTAAATTAGGTTACAAGGCTAATCAGTAGGCTAAACTCTGCCCGTATAAATCTGCAATGTGAGTCATTCTCTTTTATCAAAAGTATTTTACAATACTCCATTTTCAAAGGTTATAATTACAGGGATTAAGTCATGGTTATCTTAATCACTGGCTAGTGGGGTATTGTGCACATTACTAATTTCTCACAGTTAGGCTAATAAATCCTAACTGTGATAATCATCACTACTTAGGGAAGGACCCAATAGTGGTATGACCATCGTCACCAGGTGACACGGCGCCAGATAAAAATAAGATAAAAGCCATTGTAATCGCTCTTATGATGTAATTTATAACTATGTGTCATTTTATCAAATTGAATGATTCACCAATATTTCCCCGCTGACAAAAATATTTTTAAAACATGTTTCAGGCAACCTGCTGTAAATCAAGGAAAACGTGCTACGGAGCACTAACAAGCTTGAAGAGGTGGCTCAGTTAAAATAAATAAACATGTTTTTATAAATCAGGGAATTTACTTATGAAATTCCTCTATTGTAAATTACGGGGTTTATCCCGCATTATGAAATAAAATAAATCGGGCATTTTAAGTTTTAAAAGATCCTGTTAAATCTTCCGCTGTCGCATCATTTAATAAATACCACGGGTTCCTGTCCCGCGGCTCCTGACCGGGTAAAACCGGGGCTGGGGCCGTGACAGGCAAAGTTATTGCCTATGCTTCTCGACAATTAAAAGTGCACGAAAAGAATTACACCACCCACGATTTGGAATTGGGTGCCGTTGTGTTTGCACTAAAACTTTGGAGGCATTATTTATATGGTACCAAGTGTGTGATCTATTCTGATCATAAGAGCCTTCAACATCTGTTTAACCAGAAGGACCTTAACATGAGAAAGCGTCGCTGAATGGAAACATTGAATGATTATGATTGTGAAATCCGATATCATCCAGGCAAGGCAAATGTAGTTGCTGATGTTTTGAGTAGGAAGGAAAGGGTCAAGCCCATTAGAATCAATGCCAAGAGCATTGAATTGAAAAACGATTTAAATGAAAGATTGTTAGCCGCTCAGAAGGAAGCTGTATTAGAAGCTAACTATCCGAATGAGAAGTTAGGCGTAACTGCTGAACAATTTTCGTATGGCAAAGATGGAATCCTAAGATTGAATGGACGAATATGGGTTCCAATTTATGGAGGACTTCTAGAGGTGATTCTTCAAGAAGCCCATAGTTCCAAGTATTATGGTCATCCTGGAAGTGATAAGATGTACCAGGATTTAAAGGAAAATTATTGGTGGATAGGTTTGAAGAAATCTATAGCCACTTATGTGGCTAAATGTTTGACGTGCGCGCAAGTTAAAGCTGAACACCAGAAGCTGTCAGGTTTGCTCCAACAGCCTGAACTTCCCACTTGGAAGTGGGAAATGGTAACTATGGATTTCATCACTAAGTTACCAAAAACAAAGCGAGGAAATGATACTATTTGGGTTATAGTAGATAGACTAACCAAGTCAACCCACTTCCAACCTATTAAGGAAACACACAACTCAGATAAGTTAGCTCAGCTATACGTGGACGAGATTGTATCTCTTCACGGAGTGCCAGTGTCTATCATCTCTAATAGGGATACGAGATATACATCGCATTTTTGGAAAAGCTTTCAGCAATCCCTAGGCACTCGATTAAACTTCAGCACTGCATATCATCCTCAGACGGATGGTCAAAGCGAGCGTACAATTCAAACGCTGGAGGATATGTTAAGGGCCTGTGTTATTGATTTAGGTGGAAGTTGGGATGATCATCTTCCATTGATTGAATTCTCGTATAATAATAGCTATCATTCGAGTATTCAGGCTGCACCTTTCGAAGCTTTGTATGGAAGAAAGTGCAGGATGTCGGTTTGTTGGGCGGAAGTTGGAGATGTCCAACTGAGAGGACCTGATATAGTCCTGGAGACGACAGATAAGATTATGCAGATACGTGATCGTCTCAAAGCTGCCAGGGATAGGCAGAAAAGCTACGCAGATAAAAGGCGTAAACCTTTGAAATTCGAGGTAGGTGACAAAGTGTTACTTAAAGTATCACCCTGGAAAGGGGCAATGCATTTTGGCAAGAAAGGCAAGTTAAGCCCAAGATACATAGGACCATTCAAGATCATCGAATGTGTCAGAACAGTGGCTTACAAGTTAAACCTGCCTGAAGAGCTCAGTGGAATTCATAAAGTGTTCCACATCTACAAACTGAAGAAGTGTCTAGCTGATGAATCGCTAGCCATGTCACATAAGGATGTGCATATAGGTGAGAGCTTAAAGTTTGTTGAAAAACCTTTGTCGATTGAGGATCGACAGGTTAAGAAGCTTCGAAGGAAGCATGTACCGATCATGAAGGTTAAATGGGATGCCCGTAGAGGTCCCGAATACACGTGGGAGGTTGAATCCACAATGAAACAGAAGTACCCTCATTTATTTAAGTAAATCTCGAGGTCGAGATTTCTTTAAGGGGGTGAGGATGTAACACCTCGTAAAATCATGACCAATATTATGAAGACACGAGTCATGGACTTTAAACGATTAACAAATTGATTACGAGGGACTAAAGTTGACAAACAAAGAAAGTATGTGTGTAGAAGGATTCAAAGTGTCAACATTTGATAATTTTGCCTTTCAACAACCCTACACGATGTTTATACCCTTAAACTAATGAATCATGAATCGTATGAAACCGTTTGTGGAAGAAAGTGTAAGTTTACAAGACGCGAGGGTTAAATGTGTCAACATGTTTAATTTATACCTCTGAGTGACCTTTTAACGAACCCGAATCTTTGTAACGATTAATTATGCTCCCGAGAATAAGTGATAAAAATTTCACAAGGTTTCGATATCGTATGAGGAAAATACGTTAAACTTTCGTAATTAAGGGGTTAAAAGCATCAACAGGGCAAAACTTGTGTTTTCGGTTATCATTTAACAAAACCGGACCTAACGGTGTTTGGTTATGTCTCATGGATCACAAGAATAAAAGTTAAATGGGTTAAATATGCTTAAATGGAAAGAAATTACGCTTTAGAAGGTCCAGGGGGTGAAAATGTCAACAATTGAAACTTGCTGATCTGGTTACCCCTATGGTGGCGTCACGCCACCACCAACATCCTCTGCCATCGCATGACGCGACGGCCTGATCTGGGCAGAAAACGTTGACAGGTGCGTGTACAGCAGGTTACACCGCCATTGCATGGTGGTTTTTGATTTCAGGGACTGAGCCAACAGTATTACATGCATAGGAGACACCTGGGATGATCATAATCATTTGTAGGCATGTGGGGAATGATCTTGTGAGTTTTAAATTCCTATATAAGAGCTTCATGTTTGCTAGTTCATGTGCTCATTCACAAAAATCATTCTAACTCACTCTCTGGAGCTCTCTAGGCTTCAAGCAAGTTTCCCTCAGCTACTAATTCGTGCTAAGAGCCTTTGTAAGCATTCTTAGCCTTCCTAGTTCATGTTTTATTAGTCTAATGACCAAAAGTCAAAGCCGTCGTAATTAAGCTTTGACTTAGTGATTAATCACTAATGGTCCAGTCATTTTTCTAATTGAAAGTGGCTATGAGTTGGTAATTATGTGGGTAATAAACCCTTAAAAGGGCACCCTCTGATTTCCACTCTAACTTGGTCAATTGTCGGGTCAAACTTAATATTAAAAAGTCAACAGAAAGCTATTTTGCAAATAAACTCATAACTAACAATGCAGAGGTTATGGCACCTGTTTTAACACTAATATAACTTGGTAATTAATGTAAGAACATGTCTAGGCATGTTCAACCCGACAATTCTGAGTTTAGGCTCGGTTCGGAATCGAAAGTCGCAAAAGAAGACTTTTGCTTTGACTTTCAGTTCTGACCCGATTTAGCTTAGTTTAGATATGCCTTAGGGTTCCATTAGGACCATATTACATGTAAGTATAACCCTCTGAGTTTATACAATGTGGTTCCTTTGTAATCCTAGTTCATTGCATGTTTCCGTTAATTGCATAAAAGTTGACCACTATGCCCTTTTGATATTAAAACAAGATTTTTGAAAATGTGAGAGGACAAAAAAATTTATTACTGATTTATAAACATGTCCTAAAAATTTGACATCAGTTTGTGGTCAAAATTAGGAGTTATGCTCAATATCGTAATTTGAAAGCTTTTTATTAATTAAACGGCGTTATTCGCATAAAGCTTATTTAAACCCAAATTTCGACACCAAACTTTTTACCCACTGATGTAATATAATATTTTGGGATTTTTGAAGATTTTTATTTATTTTTAAACTGATCATAATGTAGGGTTCTTGCTTTGATTCGGTAATTGACGGTTATACCCTTTTTGCTAATAAAATGAGTTTTACATAACATTTTGATACCAAATCTTTTGCTACTGATTTTATGTGATAAATAAAATATTTTGAACTTTATAAACTGATCAAAAACTTAGATTTCCTTATATAACCTGAAAATCGCCAAAAACCGACTTTTTTACGCGTTTTAAACGCATAGTATGGGTTAAAACTATTTTTGACACATAAGACTTAATACCTACTGATGTTTTAAGTAAATTTTTATACTTTAACAGTAAGAAAAATTTTTGAACTCAGATTTCCGAATTTGACCTTTAAAGCTTATGTGAAATGACCAAAATGCCCCTACGACACATAGTTTGGTTATAAATGATAAATTTCACATATATGCAATACCCTACTGATATGACCTGCAAAAATAAATATTTTTACTGATCATTTTAGACCAGAACCTTAGATTAATATTTAATCTCTTTTATAACCTTTAAAATGACCAAAATACCCCTTCGGGGCTTAATTTGACCTTAAATCCGTTTTGGGCATAATGGAAGGTATCCTACTGATATCACAACATATTTAAAGCATATTAACTTGTGAAACCTGTATATGACTCATTTGGTTACCCGTTATGCATTTTTCGCGTTCGGTCCAGTTTATGTGACTAGTTTGCATAAATTGACCGAAACGGGTCAAACCTTATCATTTTTACCTCAAAATCCAGAATGTGTTTAGGTTACCCATATTATACAAGTCTTCATACTTGTCGGGTCTAAATCACATTCTAATCCGGTCTTCGCTTAATCTTTCGTTTCGAACTGTAAACCTTTCTTTAAAACTAACCGGTCTAAGTCTAAACTTAAATAAGGCCCGTTAGTAATCTAATAGGTTATTAAAACCTTCGTTCCAAATTTAGGAGCCTAGTAAAAGATATTTGCACTTGCTTGATTGATTTACGGCTGGGAATAAATTGATATTTTTGCTCAGGTAAATACTTTAACTTATTTTCCCTTATACGGGCTTGGGGTACGGTATATAAAATACCGCTTGGTCGGGTATTGAATTTTTAATCGTATGAAGGTTAAATCATTGAGATAACCCGTTTAATCTGTTTTGTTTGTTTTAAGCCTTTGGGGGGTTAATGACCATGTCCTGGATATCATCGGCTCATTCATTGAAATGGCCACGACTTAAGCACGGGGTGTAGGCATACACCTGCCAGTGCGTATGTAAAAAGATATACCTGCTTGTTCGAGAATAACTCGCCGTAGGTTATATTATGTGGTGTGACTATTAATCTTTAACCCGATATTCAACCCGGGCTACTGAACGTATAACAAACATATAATTCTTTTACAAGATTATTTTTAAATAATTATCCCAAGTTATAAAAGATTATTTGTGCCTTGTGCAATTAAATCAATTTTCCTAAAACATTTTCAAAAGTGTCGGTTAATTGTATTTACCAGTGTAAACTAACGTATTTTCCAAAAAGATTAAGTGTAGGTACTAAGCGAAATGGGCTGGAACTCCTCAGTGAATAAATAAAAAGTCTTGCAAGCTTTTATCACTTTAAATCTGATGAACAATATCTCTTTTGTATTGATCCGTCTGTGGATCCACTTTACAACCGTTATGCAATGATTTATGTTACTTTTATTCGGTTTGTAATATAATTTACTTTTAGACTTCCGCTGTGCATTGAACTGTTATTATTGACTATGATGATATCAACTACGTCACGATACTCCCCACCGGGCCCACCGGTAATACGTGGAAATATCGGGGTGTGACATGCACGTATTATACGTCCCATATACGCTAAAAATATATCAAACAAGGAATAAAATATTAGGATATACGGTCGTATACATTGTGTACGGTCGTATATAGCTTGAGTCTTCAAGAAGTATATGATCGTATACAATGGATACGATCGTATCTAGCTTGAAATTCAAGATGTATACGACCGTATATAATGTATACAATTGTATATTGTTTGAACATTCAAACGTAATACGATCGTATACAGTTTGAACATTCAAACGTTATACAATTGTATACAATGTATACGACCGTATACTCATGATTATTTAGTTGTATATTTCAGTTTCATTTTTTTTTCAAATTCAATCATACAATCTTAATCGTTACGCCTATGTACGCTATTCGTTTTACTATACAAGACCATAATCTAACATGTTACGGAATCTGAAAGTATACTATTCGAAAACGTACCGTAATAGAAAAACGAGAAGAAAACATCACAAACGCCGAATAACGCTATCTGAGAACGATCCGAGAGAAAACCGAGATAATTTTTAGAAAATGTTGAGGCCGTGTAACATGTTATACAATCTTTTGTATTTGTATACGGGTCGTAAACTGGTATACGACCTGTATACAACTTATATTATTTTTTTAATTCGTCCGTATACATCATATACGATCTCTGTTTTCATCTTGTATACGAGTCGTATACTGTTATACGGCCCGTATACTATTGAGTATTTTTCAATTTTCTTAAATTACTATATGCGGAAGTGACGAAGACACAGTCGGTATGTGTTAACCTTCATTCGTTTTAAACATTTTTTCAAGTTCCATTTCAACAAGTTGCCAAAACATTAATATAACGTGTATATTCATCATTACAAATTGTCAAAACATGAAATAACATTTTAAATTCATAGGCAACCTAAATCCACGAATTCCTTCATCTTGTATTTATCAACGATCTCATTATATTGGTTAATACGTTCCTGGTAATAGTAATACCAACTCTCTTGTAACACACCGAAAATGGGTTTGATAGTCAAACCACGTTAATATTAATGAACGGGTAAAATCCCGTTAGTGGTAAAAAGTAACCCGGTAAATATTAGGATTTAAATAAATAAACCTAAAATTAAATAAAAAAGAATAAATGTTTTTAAGGAAATAAAGTTCGTAAGAGCCCGAGCTAACGGGACTTAAAAATAAAACGGGTTATAACTCTCGAAACCCATTAAACTAACTAGGAATAATTAACCTAGTTAGTAACGAGTAATTAAGTAAAAACTAGAAAGAAAAATAAGAACTAGTGAACCTCTTATAAAAGGTTGGAACAAAAGGGACCGAAGTTGTAACAAAAAAAAACTTGTGTTTTATAAACAAAAATTGTACACACACACACACACACAAAGTGTGTGTGGATCGAACATCAGGAGCAAGAACAAGCGCTCAAACCCTAGTTCACCCAAAATCAACAAACCGAAGGTCAAATCTAGCTCAAATCAATGCATGGACACAAATTTGTGATCACCTAAGCATGGGGATCGCAAGGTATGATGAATTTTGTTATTTGGTAATACTTTGAAATTTAGATCAACTCTCATAAATGAAATTCTTGTATGAATGATGAATGTTATGGTGAAATTGAGATGTGTATGGGTTTAGGGACAAACCCTAGATGTGAATTTTGTAAAATAATGCCATAAACTAGAAAATCCAATGAATAACCTTGTATGTGATAAGTGAGTTTTATGGCATTAGGATGAACACTTGAAAAGTGGTGATAACTATGTGAAATTTGATGATATGATATAAGTTCTAGATGTTGTTCATGTTCACTAGACATAGAAGCTCGATTTTTTATGTTAAAGCTTGGTTAAAATGTTAGTCATGAACTAGATAAAAGATGTATAAAAATCGTGCCCGCTAGGTGTTTGTTAAAATGCCTAAGTGAAATCGTGCGTCTACTAGTTCGTAGATAGAACTTGATTTGGATAGGTATTCGGATAAATGTCTAATAACATGATAAAACAGGGTTTCACTTATAAGGGAAAACCCGTAGATTTTGTGAAATGAAGAAATAAAGTGTCTTCGATAATCGAGAGCTAGGCTAACTTAATGTTAATAATAACATGAATTCGGGTTAAAAGATTTGTTAAAACGGTGGCTTAAAAGAACGCCCACCGGGTAATATAAGAAATGCCTAAACTAGTTGATAAACTTGAATGTGCATTTATATACTAATGAGCATTTGACTTTTAAAAGTCAAACTGACCTACAATATGATGAATGATAAGTTTTATATGAAATACGTAAGGTGGAATGGACATAATTGATAGTGACTAATCTAACCGTCTTACGAATCATAATGATAGTTTGACGCTTAACAAGCTAGATGAAAGCTTGGGAATGAAGCGAGTCAAACGGATTGAGCACGCGAAAAAGCATAACCGGATACAAGGTAAGTAAAGCTTATGCCCCTTCTATTATTTACCAAATGCTTATTGTGAGTATTGAATATGAATAGTAGTATGTAAATGAAATAAGATGTTCCGGCACGATATAATACGGGTCGGAACAAGTGAGAATGGCAAAAACCATAGATTATGGTAAAAAGGGTAAATAAGGTAAGTTTGATGTGAGATGATGAACAAATATAAAATTCTAAAACACTAAGTTATGGTGTAAACATGGCGGGTAAAATGGTAAAGTAGTAATCCGGGTATGGATTAACGAATAGATAAAATATTTGAAAGGACACCTTTTGGTGAAAGTTATAACGGGTCAAACAATTTGAGAAAATGTCTTTTAAGTAAATAAAACTCACGGTGCAAACCAGAATAGGATCAAGGGGCGAGATGGTATTAAAAATACCATCATATGTTGAAAAATGGTCATTTCGAATAAACGGGTTAAATGGTGTGTTAATACCATTTGACATTAATAACTGATAACCACTTGTTGAGTTTTTGTGATCACAGGGAACAACATATGCTTGCATTGCTTTAACTAAAAAAAATTAAGGCAAAAGGTATGTAAACGGGTCAATGCTATGACTCGAGCCAGGTACACATAATTAGATTTATAGTTGAAAGTGGTATTTTGGTCAATTAATTAGTGGAAGTCCTTCGTCGTAAAATGAGGGACTAAAATTGATCAAAAAGCCCTTGATGGGTAAATTGGGCAAACGACCCATATGGGTTGTTTAGGAACTTGCATTATGATCATGAAATATGGGTAGATACCTTGAATGTGGAATTATGAAGTGTGAAAGGAAAAGAGCGAGTTCTAGACTAAATTGCTTAAAACCCCCAAAATGGGTCAAAATGGACTTATGTGTTTTTGTATTTCATAAGAAAGTATGAACCCGAGCTAGAGATCTTGAGTTAAATACATTGATGTATGTATTTTGGTTGTTTAAGAAACAAGTTGGTGGTTTTAAATACAAATGAGTCAAAATGTTAAACTTGAATAATAAGCCAAATGCTTAAAAATTTAGAATTTTATTAGTTCGAATGTTTAATTTTAACACTATATTGTAGATAATCAAATTACGATCGCGTGGAATCAAAAATGAAGGAAAACGGACTTGTAACGAAAAAGTTACGAGGATTTTAGCGAAAACAAGAAGATAAAGAAAGCTGCAGCTGGGCCAACCGTAGGCTACGGTTCAGAGCCGTAGCTTACGGTCCAGCAGTTCTGTTTTTAAGTTGGGCCAACCGTAGGCTACGGTTCTGAGCCGTAGCTTACGGTCCAGAAGTTCTGTTATTGGACATTAATGTATACCGTAGGCTACGGTTGGCAAACCGTAACCTACAGTGGTTTTGAAGCAAAAATTTGATTTCGTTTGTTTGATTGTTTTGAGCTTTCGGTCCGTTTAGACGGGTTCTATGGTCTTAATTATTAACGTTTGTGATAAATTTATAATGTAGGTGTGTTTAAACTTAGGATGGGTGAAGATCAAGCGTCGAACATGAACCGAACACACGTTAAATGAAGCTTCCGCATTAAATCTTGTTTTGTTTTGTTTAAAGTGAATTATGTAAACACTTACAACTATGTTTTTGGAATGTTTTAAACATGTGGGAATGTTGGCATGACAAGTTTTTTTTGTAAGGTTGCATTTCAGTATGTATAAAATGCACACTTTATTGTTAAATCGTGTTATGTAAAGACGGGTCTTACAAGTTGGTAATCAGAGCTCATGGTTAAAGAGTAAAGTGTGTTCGGTTCAAGGCTTGATCGCAAATCCGGTAAGTACATGTATATTAATGGTTTAGTATGATTAAACTGTTGTGAACAACGCATAGGGTTAGCGTACAATACACGTTGCCCCAATTAAATCGATAAAGGATCGATATAGTTAACAAAATTACTTGTGTTGACACGTATAGAGGAAAGCCTCGTATTATAATACGGGCGTTTATTGAGGTTGACATTACTAACTTTTGTGAATGTTTTAATTGAAGAACACTCGTGTCTGAAGATGATGAGTTAAACAAATTGCGGATATGATGGAGGAACGGTCCGAAGTATGATGAGCAGAGCATACTCACCAAGGACCTAAATCGCGTAACAGTCGCGAACAAGGATTAACGGCATGGAATGCCCGTTAGGGCAAGCATTACCAGGTGCACATTTTAAAATAATCGCACAAATAGTAATATGCAACAAACACGTAGAGAATGACGGTTGCATATATAGGATAAAACTCGGAAAAACCTGAATAGGATATCTATTCAGGATGAAACTTTCAAGAGCAATTAAGTAGAAATAAGTGTTATTCACGATGATGAATAATAAAACAATAACGAAACTAGTTTATGTGGAAACTTGGACGAAAGTAACTATCCAAGTGTATTTTCTTAATACGGATACTATTGAGAAGAGTAACGATCACACTAACAAATGTGATTATATAATAGATTGATAGAAGAGAAAACAATTTATATGTTCAAGTGTAAAAACTACTAAAACTAATGCTTGTTGTTTAGCAATTAAATAAAGTTTTACTGAATGAAATCAAAGATATAGAAATAAATAGAGATGTTACTTACATAGGGCGTGATGTGAAAATTATAAAAAGGTCATGTGTGTCATGTGTTGATCGCTTACTCTGGCCAAGTAAGTAGTGAATGCACGATACCATGAACTTCTTATGATGGACACATTTGCGTCCGATGTAATAAGGACGGGGTGAATGGGGCGAACTAAAAAGGTACCCAAATGAATCAAATAGGCAAGATGTTTGATAATAAACGTAAACGCAAGTCAGACGACGGAAGCGTATTACGTTGGAATAACGAGCCTGAGAGAAGGGACAATGATCAACGTAAATGAAAATACAGACCTACTAATAGGAATGCTAAGGCATAGAGATAAAAGTTTGACTGTCACAAGTGATGAAATTCACATGGACAAGTCAAACGAATTAAATAAAGAATAAAGGACTTGATTGAATAAAAGCGACGGAATTCACTAAGACGACCAAATAAATTAAAACGAAGTATAAAACCCATATGAGAATGGTTACTTTGAAGAAGACTTCGGTAAAATATACCCGATAGATGGGTAGGATTTTGAGTGAATGCGTAAACCAAGAGACGGGAATGCGGATTAAAGGTCAAAAGACTCGGATTGAGAGTTATGACTAAAAGACGACAAAATTTTGCGAACATAAATTTTGAAAATTTCGTTCAATTGTTTCAAAGTTGAACGGGTAGGATAAAGAATGAAGTTTGACATTCACAAGTAATGAAATTTCACATGAACAAGTTAAACGAGTTAAATAAAGAATAACGTTTGCTAATGTAAGTAAGCGCGAACCGAATAAATAAAAGCGTGAAATATTAAGATAAAAGAACCCGGGTAGTGGGTTGTAAATAAATAAAGGAATAAACCGGATAACAATAAGTGGAAAACAAACCGACGCGTAAATGATGTAAAAAGTCATAGAGTCGGAAGGATAATACGAAAGAAAGAGAATGTAGCCTTGGACTATGATCAAGGTCGAATGAACTTCAAAAGCGAAGATGAACGATTCCAAACATAAAAGGGGTGCCTTGACACCATATACATATATAAATATATATACATTTGAATAAAGACTCGAATAAAAAAATGATCTGCTTTCCATGAAGTTCCGATTCCAGCAAGTTTCGAAGTAACCGCAGAGCCACTATTGGACAAGATCACTATGCACCTTGCCGTTGTTATGTTGAAACCAATCACCATGATACCCAAATCACAAAACAACGACTTTCTCTGCTCCTTGCAGATTCGTGACTTCTCGCCGGTACCTTCGGTGGTTGAGAAGTATTGCATAGATTACTTCAGATTAGAAGGGTTTTCAGTACGGGATTTATAAGCGATACAGATGACGACGACTCTAAGAACTAGGGATTTAGCGAGAGTACTTTCGTGCTGATAACGTATTGTGAAACTAGCCTAATAGCAAACAATAAGAGAAAGAGATGTAGCGAGAAAGAGACTGATATTTCATTGATAGATATAATCTTTACAATAAGATACAATGAATATATATAGAAGAGTAAGTCTTGGAAAACAAGTTAACCTATATTAGTAGTTGATAACCATATAATATATAATATTTGTAACATTATAACATTTTTTGTGCTGAATTTTTGTACTATATTTTTGTGCTAAATTTTTTGTGTTAATTTTTTTTGTGTTAATTTTTTTTGTCTTAGTTTTTTGCAGAATTTTTTTGTGCTGGATTTTTTGTGCTATATTTTTGTACTAGATTTTTTTGTGCTTTTTTTTGTACTAGATTTTTTATACTGAATTTTTTTGTACCGGATTTTTTTGCTGTATTTTTTGGAAAACAAAAGGTGTGGCACATGTCATGTTCACACTTCTATTTATAAGGACAAAATGTTTTAATACTAAAATGCTCTCCTTCCTACTTATAAGGAGTGTCACATATTATCATCACAATCCTTCTTACGTTATTTAGGCAAAACTTACTTTTTAGTGGATCCTTTCCCTATGACTTATAAGTTATATGTAATCTGTAATCATATTGTATATGTACACTAGTGTGTTAGAAATGAATTGTTTTATAATTATTGTCTATATAATTTTTTTATAATATACATTATGTACATTAATTTAAAAAGCAGGTAACTTTCAACCCACATTTTAGAGATTGTAATTTCAGTTGTTCTCGAAATTACACTTTATTTTAAAAAAATTAAGGGTGTGGAAATATTAAGTGTGTGATCAGGTGTTCTGTTGTTTCCCTCTAGATGGCCCAAATAACCTTATCTTTAATTTTGCTAGGCCCAAGTTTAATTTTGCTTCAATCAAGCCAAGTGGAAGTACCAGAAAAACAAATAACATGTTGGTATTTATTTGCTTATTGGATTAATGAACTAGATGGCCCAAATAACCTTATCTTTAATTTTGCTAGGCCCAAGTTTAATTTTGCTTCAATCAAGCCCAGTGGAAGTACCAGAAAAACAAATAACATGTTGATATTTATTTGCTTATTACTATATATATTAAAAGGCTATGTCGGTGACATAGCCTTTTCCTTTTTAAATTCGCATGATCATTGACTTTTGTAATGCCATATAGTGTAATCTGGCTTCCAACGTATATATATTGAGTTATTATCTATATATTTTAAAAACCAAAGTCGGTGCTTTTACCACTTTGATCCTCCTTTACTTTTTACAGTTTTACCCTTCTGATTTTAATTGTTTGTTTGCCTTGCGGACCATTACTCACAAAGTTTAGTCCAACTACAAGAAGTGTCTTAGTATATCAAAAAATCGATTGCATTTTTGTTTTCAAATCAGTCGTCAGAAGTTGATGTTCTTGCCACTGTGTAAGGCCTGCGTACCCCGGTGTTAATTCCTGGTGTCGATTTCTACCGGCGAGGGCCGCATCTCCGGCAGCGAGTGTCTACTTCGGAGACCCAAGATGACTTCCAACGATGGTCCGGCAAACCTATCTCCTTCTACATGTCACATATCCGGTAAAATCGGAGGGTTACAAGTGCATCTTTCGAGGTGATCTACCGACAATTGCCGGAATCCGCTACTACGCGTGGCGGTGAAACCGCTGCTAATACAACTAGCGGTGGTTAGGCTTTAGATTGAGCTTTATGAAAACAAAGATAAGTCCGACGAGGTTTTGACTTACGTTTTCCAATACCTTATAGGGCTAAATGAGCAAATGAAACGATACAGGCGACCGCTGGTGATTTTAAGGCGTTGGTTCATCTCCATCGACTGCCGCCCACCGACTTACCTGATTCATCCGCCATATTATACCATACCGGAGACGTAGAGAAAAAAATCCAAAATTAAAGTGATATAAAGATAGGAATAAGTGTATAAAGAATTGAAGAGGCGGAAATGAGTACTTACTTTTTCTACCATCAGTCCATTTGTTTTGAAATTATTTTCATGATTTGCATTATTATCTATATACAATTTAGTAGCTTCTTAGTTTGTTTATATATTAAGAAAATAACGATACCATATTTGTAAAATGAAATAATTACCAATTTATCTATTGATATACTTTATTATGAACTTAATATATATTACTATTATTAATATTTATCATTATATATATGTCAATAAAGAGATCAAAAACTTAATGTAGCACCACAATCTTAGTTCGTTACTTTTTTTTATTTACACAAAATAAATACTTAAATTTCAAAGGTTACATTGAGTTCAATCAGATACACTAAAGCACGCGTTTTCATATTATTAACGTATCACATAAGCGATGACTATACATTCGATGTCTACGATGTACCCGTGCCGCAACGCGCGCGGGCTTATTACTAGTTAATATTAAAAGGCTATGTCGGTGACATAGCATTTTCCTTTTTAAATTCACATGACCATTGACTTTTGTAATACCATATAGTGTAATCTGGCTTCCAACGTATATATATATTGAGTTATTAGTAATGAATTGTTTTTATATTATAATATTTTACTATTACAATTAGTTTTCAACATATTTTATTTATGCTTATAATTTTTAGGATTGAATGTTTTATGAACTTTTGAGTACGGTATTGTGACGTGTTTAATTTTTTTACATAGAAATATAAAATTTACTCAAAATCAAGTTGTTAATACTATTGTACAACTGATTGAAGCACAAACGTACAAGGCGAATCGAACTTGAACAACTTGGATTCCAGAATTCATTTTATGATTTTCAATCGATAAAAAAAATATCTCTTTCCATTGCTATATTAAGTGTCGTATTGTATCGAGCTAAACCAATACCAATACCGATCGAAAACCCGCGCTCCAAATCCCGTTGCGGAGCGCGGGTACTCCAACTAGTTGGATTAATGAATGTAAACGAAATATGCTACTAAACGATTCACGTCAATTCAAATTTCTACATTGAATATTCATGTGAGATTTCTTTACATCACCACCACCATCATTAAATTGATACTAGCAAACTAAAATTGTTGAATTTACATTCTATTCTATACTTTCCAAATTACAAATACAAAAAGGGTGAACATTTCTTTTGGTTTATTGATCGAAGTTGGTCGAAGTGGGTGGCCGCAACAATCAGTGGATCAGTATATATATTAATGTTGATATTTATTTGTTAATGAATGTAAACGAAATATGCTACTAAACGATTCACGTCAATTCAAATTTCTACATTAAATATTCATGTGAGATTTCTTTACATCACCACCACCATCATTAAATTAAGAGTAAACTGCTAAATTCGTCCCTGAGGTTTGACTCAAATTGCTAGATCAGTCCAAAATCAAGTTTTGTCGCTAAAACAGTCCCTGAGCCTAGTTTCTGTTGCTATTTCAGTCCAATAAATTAACACCGTTAGAACCTCAATTAATGAATGGGTAAAACTGCTAAATTCGTCCCTGAGGTTTGATTCAAGTTGCTAGATCAGTCCAAAATCAAGTTTTTTGAATTTGTTAATTATAAACTTATTTAGGTATATAATTTTTCTAGACTTGCATTAATTTTTTGAATTTGTTAATTATAAACTTATTTAGGTATATAATTTGTTAATTATAACTCAATACTATTTAGATTAAGTGTGATCTTATTTAGATACTTACGTATATAACTACTAAATATTTACAAAGTTATAACA
This sequence comes from Helianthus tuberosus, assembly GCA_030545235.1. Lineage (NCBI taxonomy): Eukaryota > Viridiplantae > Streptophyta > Magnoliopsida > Asterales > Asteraceae > Helianthus > Helianthus tuberosus. Next base: position 152,891,251 of record CM060364.1, on the reverse strand, counting down.
ATAATAATACCCAAATACAGTTTAAGGCGGGTCCAGTTATATTTATGTTCGTTGAATAAATCATTAATATCACAAGAGAAAAAAATGGTAAATGACAGGTTCTTAATGCATCAATACTTGTACCAAATGCATTATATATTTTCTTAAATGTCTTAAAATTTAAGATAAATTACAAGTCTACCCTAAATATATAATTTAAATTTGTGTTTAGTTATAAAAATATAAACAGAATGTAGCTCTTTTGGAGAGCGCAATTTTATTTGACCTGTCTTAAACACTGGTTTGACACGACATGTTGTCTGACCTCACCTGAATGATAATATTATTAAATACGAAACCACTTAATTAAGTAGAAAAAATGAATAAAAGAACTTTATAATACAAATATTAAATTAAAATAATTGATAAATATTAAACATTAAATATTACGATTTAAATAAAAATAAATAAAAATTATATTAATTTCTTAATATTTAAATTTACATATAATGTTTGTATTTTTCATAACTAAATATTGTTTAAATTAACTGTTGTCTTATTTAAATCCTTAAATAAATACTAAATATTTACATGGTAACAACAACAACAATAACAACATCAAAATAAAATTAGAATTTAAGGCTGGGCCGGTTAAATTGCGCTCTTCAAAAAAGCTACATTTATATTTTTAAAACTAATTTTATTTAAATTAAGTATTTTCTTATTTAAATACTTAAGTATATAATTAGTAAACATTTAATGATAATAATAATAATAATAATAATAATAATAATAATAATCAAAATAACTAACAAATAATTTTTCTAGACTTGCAAATTATATACCTAAATAAGTTTATAATCTAAATAAGTTTATAATTAACAAATTCAAAAAATTAATGCAAGTCTAGAAAAATTATATACCTAAATAAGTTTATAATTAACAAATTCAAAAAACTTGATTTTGGACTGATCTAGCAACTTGAATCAAACATCAGGGATGAATTTAGCAGTTTTACCCATTCATTAACAGAGGTTCTAACGGTGTTAATTTATTGGACTGAAATAGCAACAGAAACTAGGCTCAGGGACTGTTTTAGCAACAAAACTTGATTTTGGACTGATCTAGCAATTTGAGTCAAACCTCAGGGACGAATTTAGCAGTTTACGCTTAAATTAATACTAGCAAACTAAAATTGTGGAATTTACATTCTATTCTATTCTATACATTACAAATACAAAAAGGGTGAATAGTTCTTTTGGTTTATTGGTCGAAGTGGGTGGCCGCAACAATCAGTGGATCAGTATATATATTAATGTTAATGAGCTCAAATCCATTTAAGAAATTCCTGAAATAAAAAATTAGACTTTTGGAAGGCTATTAGAGAGAGACATCCTAAATTATCCGAGTTAACTTTGAGATGCAGTTAGTTTGTTTGTATAAAAAAAAAAACTAGCGGTGATTTGGCTTGGGTGCATCACTAGTTAGCTCATATTAACTAGCTATTTTTTTATATTATCACCTTTGTAGCTCGTATTAACTAGCTATTTTTTATATTATTACCTTAGTAGTGTATAATTTGAGGATTGTATATTTGAAATTATTGTTCAACCGTTATTTGAGGATTGCATATTTGAAATTATTGTTTAATCGTTATTTGAGAATTGTATATTTGAAATTATTGTTCAACCGTTATATAAGAATTTTATAAAAAGAAACATACAAAAACATTAAATTTGAGAGAAAGAGTCAACTTGTCAAGCCACAAGTTTGAGACAAGTCGATATGAGCTGATTTCTTGCTTAGTTAGAAAATGTGAGTCGAGCTAACTCTTATAAAGTGATTTGAGCCTGTTTAGTGCTCACAGGGCTCAATATCCTCGAATGTTATATACTCTTTTTTGATCGAGTGTAATATAAAGTTATGGTTTAATATATGACTAGCATAACTGGTTAACCAAGAAACACATGTCATGTTTAAATTAAATTTGGGTTTATAATTATGACATGATTTATTGGCGTCTAGAGAATGAATTCTTTATCTAGTATAGAACCAATGTTGGATAATGGCTTTTGTAATATAGAAAGTTGGCCTTTCTCGTAACAAATATGATGTGAAATCGAAGCAATACAGTGTTGTGGGCTAGAATTTTCTACCATGGCAATTTGAGCAAAATAATTTATCCACATGTAATTATTTTAAGCCATTCTTATGATGATGCGGCATTGGTGTAAAGAGAGAATTATATTTTGAGTGCTATTTGCTTTCCTCCAATCGTTCAAAAGTTATGAAATCATTTCGTTTCTCAGTTATTTCCTCCTATCTTTCCAAAGTTATGAATTCATTTCCTTTCTCAGTTGTATTTCAATTTAAAAACCCTAGATGTAAAGCAACCATCTACGTTCGCGAATACAACTCTCCGAATTCCTTATCTTTCAATCGTTGCTCAACCACTGCACCCGAGTATGCGATCTGGTAAGCATTTAGATTTTAATTAGGGTTTTTGTGATTGTAATTTTTATGTTCCTAAAATATTTGTTTCAGCCCTCTTTTTCTTCTTGACTCCAGTCATTGTGTCTCACCGTTTGTTTTAGGCTTGCTGATTGATTTCCAGTCGGATTTAATCTTTGTTGTGAGTTTGAAGGTTGTGCGAAATTGGTAAGTTTTTTTTTTTCTTAAATTTAGTCACGAATTTTCGTTTTTTTTTTTTTTTTCAAGTCATGCTTAATTTATCTGATTTGGGTAAATTCTAATTAGGTTGGGTGTTGTTTTGTGTATTTCTTTTGCTCATTTTTTGTTATTGGATGTTTAGGGTTAGAAAGTGGATGTTTGAATGGATTACTAGATGCTTGTTATTTATTTCAAACAAATTGTTAATTTCGGGTTTCAAAAGTGTAGCTTCAGATTCAACTATTAGTGCAGGTGAATGGACATTGAACTTGTATATAAGTTCTTTTATCTCATTCTATTGTTAAAGCATTAGTCTATAAGCAAATTAGAATTCAAAAGTTGATAAAGGAAATAAAAGATTTAGAAAAAATTGAGAATCTTATTAAAGGTAATTTAATTTTTTAATACTAGTTTGTTATGTACTTGATTGAAGTTTTCTGAAAATTTAATCTTTATTTTCTAGATATCTTTGAAAACGTCGATTATGATTGAATGAAGATTTTAAGAATTTACTGATTGAAGCCATGAAAAAAAAAGTTACCCGTGAATTGTGCATTATGTTTAAATTTTGGGTTCATTTCAATGTTTTTTTGTTTATTTTAAATTTTTACAAATTGTGAATTATGTTAGAAGTGAGATGCAATCATAGTTGGGCTGGTAGAAACAAGTTTTAAACCATCTATTTAGCTCCTTGGATGTGAAAGTGGGGCTGCCACATGAGCATCACGCATATGCTAACACCTTGCCGCCCCAGCATGGTGTGGTCGTGAAATGTGAACCATGATTTTAACCAGACATGTGAAAGGCAACAAAAAAAGAGAACATATATATTTTTTTTGAACGGCAAACACACTTTATATATAAATATAAAGGGCCAGCAAGAAACTGGAAATACAACGCAAAAGAAAAACCGACAAATTACATCAAAGCTATAATATAAAAAATATTCCAGTTATCCCAGCTAGGCGATTTACCTTTGGAACGGTTGCACATCCAAAGATAAGCATCCTTTTTTATTTGCTCCACTAACTTGCTAATGGGTATAAACTTGTTTTCGAAGAGTTTTTCGTTTCTGGCCCACCAGATTCTCCAAACTGTCGCCGAAGCAATCATGTACACAGTTTTCTTCCAAATTTTATCTCCCGGGCACTGTTGGATATAAAAGATTAATTCTTCTAAGCTGTTGAAAGCAACATATTTAACCCGAACCCACGCCAAGATACTCCACCAGACGCATTGGGACCACAAGCAAGTGACAAAAATGTGATCTGGGCTTTCGTCGTGAATACCGCACCGAGGGTATATATTTTTAAAATTTCTATGCTGTGGTTGACTACGCTTGCGACCTCAAGTTGACATAATTAATGTTCATTGTTTGTGATGGATCTCATCTTTCTTTATTTGAGATATTGTGTAAATTTATGGTTTTCTACTTAAATATGTGATTGGTGCTGACATGATTTTCATGTTCACATATGTTACTTTGCTTTTAGTTTATGTTAGTTGACGCCTAATGCTTTCTTCACTTTCTTTTTAGATAGATTGTATACTGTGGATTTGTAGTTTTGGTGTCATTAGTCGTCCACCAGTACGGTTGCTTAACTATCAACCTCAAATTGGAACCAACATTATTCTTGAAAACAGAGTCATGCACGCTACGACTACGATGAATGGATAAAAGACATCCACGGGTACCGAGCTGGTACTATGTCATATGCTCTAAATGTCCAAACAAGCTCTACACAGAAGACAACGGATCCATAAACTTTATCTGTAAAGATGATATCGGCGTTATACCAAACTTCATGTAAGAACCCTTACAATCCACTAAACATACAATTTCAGGTACACCTATAAATGTTTCATACACCATAGAAAGCTTTGTGTCCCCCGTCAACATTGTATCCGCCATCAAACTAATAGCTGGCATTCCATTCACATCGGTTATTATAGGTACTACCTGAATGCTACCATCACTGATGCAACAAAGCTTACAGAGGTTGTTTGATCAACTGACGCATGACTGCCCTACTTAAGATCATCACCATCCACAAATCTCTATCTTCTTGGATCGAGAGTGTCTAAAAAACAAAGAAACAAACAAAGAGCTGATCGATCAAGTTGAGGCGTTTCTATAGAAGATTCTCCAGTTCGATTGCTTCCTCTTCGCTTCTCCGGAATATGATTACTCCATCACTGTTCAATTTGTTTCTTTCAGTTTCAATTGTTGTGACTCGCTCAAATTAACTGATAAATAGCAAGATTTTGGTAGTTTAAGTTGATTTTGAACATATTGTGCTGCAACTACTAATTGAAACTCTATGTTATTAGATTACAAGATTGGGTTAAATTTGTATTAGAAAGGCACCTGTCTGAGTTGAGCTTGAGCTGGAATTTGATATTCAGCAGGAATTTTTTTTTGAAGTTTTCTTATTTTATTGTTATGTTAGTTATTCATATCTCTCGCAAGTATTGATTGTGGTTTTTCTATCATTAGTTTTATTTCATTGGTGTTGTTTCGCCTGATTAATTTAACGATTGCAATATGGTCAATAGATTTATAAAACGTTTTTCCTTTATACAACCCGTGTAACACACAAGAACTTATTTTAGGTTTGCTTACCATTGATTAGTGTTGTTTAGGTTTGCTTACCATTGATTCAGCCTGGGCATTCATAGTGTTTGGATGGTATAAATCTATCTAAACATCACTAATTTTTTCATGGATTTAGGGGTTTTCCATGATTTTTGATTGGTTCCTCCGACCATTAACTCTATTGTTGTTCTGGTAAGTTGCTTATTTCGATTATTTGATTTTGTAAAATTAGGGTTTTTATGTGTTATCTTTGACAGATAAGTAATACCGAAGATAAATGGTGAATGCTATTGGACCACTATAATCCTTGATTGATCGGTTTGTTTTGTATATTTTCTTTAACTTTTTGTCTATTTTTGGGGATTCTGATTCGTTATGGTTTGCGATAATGGTTCTGAAATCGGATTTGTTATGATTTGTGTTGTGTGAATTAGGGTTTGTTGTGTTGTTTTGTGACGGGAAAGTATTCAGGAAAGGTGTGATAATTTTTTTGATGGGTTAGAAGTAGTGAGAACCCGAACCCTATGGGTATATGGATGAACGTTAGAAGCTGTCAATATTGCTAAAGTATCGTATACCCCCTCTCGAACATGTTCTTCTGATTATATGATTATTAAACAAGTTATAATGTTTGTATAATATTTAGCAATGAGGAACCGGGTTATTCTTGGTGACTGGAACCGATTCTGGTGATTGTTCAAGTAGCGTATGATGATGCTCCAGGAGTAATAATGTGAGCACTGTTCCTTAAAGAAATAAAGAAGAATTTTGGGAATGGTTCAAAATGTGCATTTAGATACCAATCCAAAGTTACATATTTACTCTTCATGAAAAACTCATTTTTTAATTTACAAGAGTTAAGAAGGCACTTAATGAGAAAACATGCAATGATATTTTTCGTAAGGTACACCGTTGATTAATATGATATTCTTGGTGATAACAAGAGGGCTCAAGTTTTAATCCGATCCCAACCGGGTTTTATCGAAGTGGGACGTCGGGCGGCCAGCTTGATATCAACAGTGTTAAATGATATATTTTATTGTAAAGCCACCTGTGTAACACACCGGAACTTAAACTAGTTGAAAATACACAAAAATGCATACCAATTTTAAAGTCTCACGTGAACTTTTGGGGCTTGTAGATAGTCTATTCTCATCCCATTGTTAAGACAAAGGTATACTCAAACCTCCTAGTCTTGATATGGTCTAAATGTAACACCTTAGGTGACTCTCACACTATTCTATTATGTTCATATGAGAGATATTTAACCATATTGAAAGCCCTGCCTCAAATAACATCAAAGCTGTTTGGATATATTGGTTATGGATGATTGACGAATTTCATAGTTAAATATGCTAGGGTAGAGGTAATTCAAGACTAATGAGAACTCTCCACATGGACAACTAAAAACATAGTCACAACTTTTGATGTATAAAATAGATATGTTAGGTAAACGAACCAAGACTACTCAAAATGTTCATATACCTTTTAAACTTTTTTTTCCTTTCATTTTTAAATGAACATGTTATGTATACAAATCACAAAATCTCGGTCGTTCAGTCATAAAAATTTCTTTTATATTGGTTTCAACTACTCTACAACGACAATTTTATATGGCTCATTCTATTCACACCCCCCCCCCCCTCTTACTGATTACACCCCCCTTGTGAGAGGAAAACTGTCGGTCCCACGCAGGCCCCACCTGTAAATATGTGAGAGGAGGGGGGTGTAGAAAGTAGATAGGGGGGGTGTAGAAAGTAGTACCATTTTATATAGAGCGCAACGAAAATTTCAGTTCAAACACCCATGTATAATCAAATTTACTAATGATCATTGTAGCTATAATCAAGTGTCAGTTGTCAAATGATTAGGTGTATTGTAAAATAGATCCTAGGGCTAGGTGTCAAAATTACTTTTTTAACAGATGGCCATGAGATTTTCGAGTTTTGAGCAATTTACTTTTTTAAGGGTGTTTTGCCACAACATTAGCCTAAACCACAATGCCTTTTGTTTGAGTTATGCTACTAGAGGTGAGTAATCATTTGAAGCTTTCAAATGCTCATGTTTAATTTTTTTTTTAATTTTTTTAACAAATGACAATATATGTATAACGACTTTATTACATAAGTTATTCCAAATACAAAACAGTCATAACTAAGTACACGTAGAACACTCGTTAAAACAAAGCTAGTTAATATTGTTCGTATATACACGGAATTATGAAAATATTATATACTAAAAGAAGGTATCAATAGAAAGAGGTGTAAACACATTGGGTGCCCCATGATCAATCACATTAAACTCCTCTTGTTTGAGATGCATGTAAACTACCCAATCCCCATTTCTACATGCACTCGGCATCGTACATATGTACCCGGTTTGACTGCCCCAAGGAACATGATATGACCCAAACTCCGGCTTGCCCCATCCAAAGTCCATATCTTTGATTGGTAAACCTTGTCCAGAGGAGACAACTACACCTCCACCTTCTGACTTTTTGTTCCCAACATACAACCTAGCAACCGCTCGCTTTGGCCGATGCAGTTGTACCCAGTCAACAAGCCCCCTAAAATGCTCTTCATGTGTTGCCTTAGCCACAAATCGATGAACCTGGTTCGCAACTTCATGTAGAGGCATTGCCTTGAGATCACTATTTGTAGCCGCCCCATATGGGATGGATACTACATTACCATAATAGTTTTCCATGAAAGATGAATTTTTCTCATTATTTTCTGTGAGAAATCGTCGTCCGTTAACCACAATTCCCATTCTAGATGGGGTATTAACAACATCATTTTTTCCGTTGGCTAGTAATTTCCACAAAAACGCAGTGAATGATAAGAGTTTGCTTTTTGTACTTTCTTTTGTGCTCGCTTCATATTGAATGCGTTCAATTGATTTAGCATGAACATAATACATACGACTATCAAGCGGTTCCTCAAAGGAAGATGGCGGAGGGAGTGACGAGATGGGGATGTATAGATTATCTACGGATGATTCATAACGAGGTGGGTGTCTTGGGTTCAAAAGTGAGGTTTGAAATGATGGAATATTGAAGATTGTTTCTGATTGTGCATACTTAGCCCATGCAACCAAGAACGTATTCAATGAGTAACCATCTGTTAACTGATGGTTAAAAGTACATGATATTATTAATGATCCGCATTTCAACTCAGTTGCCTGTTCCATTAAAACATGAGTTAGTGATACTTGCATTTGTATAAATGATATACCTTCATATATTTGGTAGTACATTAGGTAAATAATTTGACTTCAGTTATAAAATGTTGAGGATGTATGAAATAATAGGTTGTGATGTTGTATTTCTAGTTTGCATTGCTTATTAAGTTATAATTCATGCTTACCCTAAGATTGATCATCTCCTTCCATGCATGTGTGTATATTCAGCATCAATTATAAACAGTGGCGGAGCTTAACCAAAAGTTTCGAGGGAGTGTAAAGTCATAGGATCCAATTTTTTTTTTCCTATCATTATGTTTCGGGTATGGACGACTGTTATATTCGGCTCGGGTCAAATAATAATAGCTCCAAATAAAACTAAAAAAAATTCATTCAAAGGACCTGTTCTTACATATAAAAAAACTAAATATTGTTTAACAAACAAAAGACCAATATATATATATATATAGGATTAGGTTCAAACGTGAACAAAATCCCAAGAGTGAACTGCGTGAACTGATCTGGGCCCTTGATTTTTATGATCTTGAGATTTAAAGTGAGTGGCATGATGGTTATTATTTGGTTAATTTTTTTCATTTAATTAAATACAAAAAGGGTATATGTGTAATTTCAATCTTAAATTGATTGCATAAATCTCTCACAAATCAAATCAAGGATTAGGAAAGATGTAACTTAATTCAATTATTAAAATAATTATTTGTTTAAATGCGATGTACACATGTGTATTCTGATTTTGCCCTCTTTTTAATGCGATGTACACATGTGTATATCGTCTGTTTTTGTGATATCTCATATTTTTTTTTTGTATTGAAGGTTGATGTACACCTGTGAATTACTGTACACATATGTACGATGCTGAGCACACATGTATACTGTTCTATTTATATCCAAGTACACATGTGTATACCATTGAAATATGAAGGTTACGTGGATCTTAAAAATCAAAATTTTAATTCTGGTGATGAAATCTGAAATAAAAATTAAAATTAAAATCTGGTGATTTGTTGTTTGTTTTGATAATTATCTTATTAATAAATAAACATAATGTGGATAATGAATTTAAATTAGGAAAGATGTAACTTAATTCAATTATTAAAATAATGATTTAAATCTAATTTTTTATATAATTACAATCCTACCCTTAACAACTAAAAAGGAAATCAATGGTCCATATCTGTTCACGCAGTTCACTCTTGGGAGGTTGTTCACGCTGGAACCCTACCCTATATATATATAGGACAAAGATCCGTTAGGAACCACCTCTTATTGCGAGAACCGCGAGAACCAATGTGAACACAACCAAAAATGCCTAAAAATAGCTAAAAATCTCACAATATTTTTTTTTAATATTTTTTATAAAAAAATCGCTACTTTTCGAAGCAAAATTTTTTTTTTTTTGTTTTAAAATTTTTTTTTGCTACTAAAAATAGCGATTTTAACATAAAAAATATTAAAAAAAAATTAGATTTTTTTAGATTTTTTAGGTTTTTTGGGGGTTTAGTTTTTAGCCTTTTAGCTTGGGGGGTGGGGGGGGGGGGGTTAGGTTTTTTTTAGGTTTTTTGGGGGTTTTAGGTTTTAGCATTTAGCTTTGGGGGGGGGGGGGTAGGTTTTTTTTAGCTTATTGCGAGAATCACGAGAACCAATGTGAACACAACCAAAAATGCCTAAAAATAGCTAAAAAACACACAAATGTTTTTTTTTTAAATATTTTTTATGTTAAAATCGCTACTTTTAGTAGAAAAAAAAATTAAATTTTTTTTTTTTTTTTTTTTTTTGCAACTAAATTTTAACATAAAAAATATTAAAAAAAAATTTAGATTTTTTTAGGTTTTTTAGGGGTTTAGTTTTTAGGATTTTAGCTTTGGGGGGGGGGGGGGGTGGGGTTAGGTTTTTTTTAGGTTTTTTTGGAGGTTTTAGTTTTTAGCATTTAGCTTGGGGGGGGGGGGGGGGTTAGGTTTTTTTTTTTTGGGGGGGGGGGGGGTGGGGGTTAGGTTTTTTTAGCTATTTTAGGTTGTGTTCACATTGGTTCTCGCGGTTCTCGCAATAAAGGTGGTTCTCGCATGAACCTTACCCTATATATATATATATAATGGTACGAAGATAAATGAAACCTGGACGAATAATTACAACTCAGCCCAACGACCTTTAAAATTTAAAGTGGTAACAAACTTTACTTTGATTTATATATTGTATAAATATCTAGGCAAAATAATTGGAGGTGCGATCCTATATAATTTTAAATTTTTCGGATGAAAAATCGAAAATTATACACCTCTAACCAAAACATTGGAGGGGACGGGTGCACCTCCGGGCACCTACTAACCTACGCCACTGATTATAAACATCAAGGAATTCAAAAGGTTTCTTCTAATCACATGGCATCAGAGCCATAGAACATCATTGCTCGTTCTCAAGGGACATGGTGTTGCGATAAAGGTATCCCTCTCTATGTCTAAATCGTGTAAGATGCAGATATATGAGTATTTAAAAGTATATTAGTTTGCAGTTAAAGAAACGATGATCATATCTTCTTAGGGGCTGTTTGTTTACCTTTTAATGAGGCTCTTAATGGTTCAGACCTATTACTGGTTCAGAACTTAATGGTTCAGACTGTTTGTTTCACGAGCAGATGTCTGAATAGTTCAGATATTTGCCTCTGAATGGTTAAGCATTATACAAAGTCTGAATGATTAATACGAATTGGTCAGACGTTTGTCTCTGAACGGTTAAGCATTATGCAGTCTGTTAATGGTTCAGACCTTTTACTGGTTCAGCACTTAATGATTCATACCTCTTATTGATTCAGCACTTAACCATTCAGATGTTACCAAACAGCCCCTTAGTCTTCTTACTCCTTTGAATAATAAGATTCTCATGTATTCAAACATGACCTTTCCGCATCAATTCCCTACCCCCCACGCGACAAGTCATGTCACAGTTTACAATCAAACTTGTAGTCATCGATCCCTAGCTACCGCTGGGCACTATAATCATCGTGCATCTTATTAACCTCCTATGAAAGTTAATCTTGAATAATTAGTAAAGTTAAAGGTTTATTTTAATATTTTTTTTATTAAAGTTTGATTTATTTTAGGTAATTAGTTTTGTAATAGGTTTAGAAAATGTTTAATATCTTGGAGAGCAAGTTTAGTAGTACTATAAATAAGGGTGTAGGTTATTGTTTTCATCTGTCCCTTTTCCTTGTAAGTTTGTTAGTTCGTTTGATTGAGAAAGAGTCATGGGTTTGTCTCCCCAAATATCTTGTGTTCGTGTTTGATACGATTGTTTGAACTGTCTCGACAACAATTGGTATCAGAGCCGAGGCTCATTGAACGCACGGTTAGTTGTACAGAAACGGTTCATAGTTTAGTTTATTTTGTTTGAAGATTATATCGCTGTTTACATTTGTTGTTCTCGTGTGCGTCAGGAATTGCGATTGACTATATCGAGAAAATAAGGGGGTTGGTTTATTGGAATTATTTGTAGGCTCGGAATTGTGCAGCCTGTTACTTTAAATTTGGAAGTAAAGATTTGGAGTTAATTAATATTCTTTTTGGATAGGTTGCAAAGTGACTTTGTCTTAGAAGGAAATTAAATTGCAAAATTCAAAAGTATTCGTTTGTTACCACCAATTGCAAGAACTTACGAGGGATTATCTTTTATCTCTAATTGAAATCGAAGATCAAGAAAAAAAGGGTTTAGTTATAAACTCTTGGTAAAAACGCAAATATATATTTCTTTGGAGTTAAGCATATACTTTTTTTTTTGGAGTTTTTGAGTAGGCAAATCATGGCTGGTGATAAAGAAGGGAAGTCAGGAACTGTGAAAGAATCGATGGGTGGTTTCGTATTGCATGCGTCGAAGTTAACTTCGACAAACTAGGCAACAAGGTCAGTTATGGTGAAAGTTGTTTTGGGAGCGAATGGTTTGCAAGATGCGATTGATATGGAAAAAGGACCGGGAATTGAAGAAAGAAATAAGTTTACGGCCTTAGTTGTCATCTTCCAAACCCTACCTGAAGATGTGATGCTCTAGATGGCTAAGTACTCAGAACTGAAAGATGTTTGGGAAGCGCTAAGAGTTCGTTATCTTGGTGCAGAAAGAATCCAGAAAGCTCATATTCACATGCGAAGAAGCGAGTTAGATGGATTGAAGATGAGTAAGGCAGAAAGTATTGATGAATATTCATCGAAGTTGGGTGGAGTACAGTCAAAGTACAAGAGACGGGGAGCAACATTCAAAGAAGAGGTCGTGGTGAGAAAATTGCTGAACTCTATGCCTGATAAATATTTACCTATTGTTTCTTTGATCGAGCAATTCACAGATTTAAAAAAAATGGCGTTTAAAGATGTGGTTGGACGTTTGAAGGCATATGAAGAAAGAAACAAGTTCAAGAATGTGAATGAAAGTTCATCCCAAAGTCACCCATAATGAAAAGAAAGTTGAAAACTACCGAGGACATGGAAGATACAACGGTTGAGGAAGAGGGATACAAGATGGGACAATGAACATGAGAATATGAATGATGAACATGGTGAAGATTGTAAAAAGAAGCCTATAGAATGGCAAGACAGAAGAAAGAACTTGAGGTGCTACAACTGTGATAAGATTGGGCACTACTCTAGCGAATGTAAAACACCAAGCAAAAGGAAAGAAGAAGCGAATTTGACAAAGATAGAAGATGTAAGTGATATTGATCCATCTCTGTTCATGCCAGTTTGTTCGACAAAGAAAGTAAGTTTAAATGAAGAAAGGGTTATCCCTGTGTTTTTGAAAAGAATGAAGAAGGAATGTGGTATTTAGACGATGGTGCAAGTTATCACAAGTTAGGAAAGAAAGAGTTTTTCACTACCTTGGATGAACAAGTTTCAGGTCAAGTAACGTTTGGTGATGGATCCGTAATTGAAATCAAAGGTAAAGGGAATGTAACTATGGTAAGTAAGAATGGCGAAAAGAAAACGTTTTGTGATGTTTTCTACATGCCTAAGCTGAAGACCAATTTTCTTAGCTTGGGACAGTTAGATGAAGAAGGGTGCAAGATTGAAATAGCCTATGGGATATTGAAGCTCATGATCAGAATGGAAGATTGTTGATGAAGGTTCAGAGAAATCTAAATAGAATGTACAAAATTAAGCTTCAAGTATGTTGTAATCCTAACCATTGTGAAGATGAAAAGAAAGAAAGTCTTGATATGAAACCGATTATGAAAGTGAGGGAATTCGCTTTGGAACGGACCCAAAGGATTTGTTTGGAGTTCCTGAAAGTATTGGTCAAGAACGAGTTGAAAAGAAGAAGCAAGTGAAGAAAGAAAGTAGCAATGTGGATTCGAAGTTAAGTACTGAAGGAAATGATGCAAAGTTTGAAGAACCTATGAAGCAAGTATACTATAGACAGTTGAAAAGGAGGAACAAAGGCAAGAAGAATACAATTCAAAATTAAGGAGGTGAATGAAGGTTAATCTTGAATAATTAGTAACGTAAAGGATTTATTTTAATATTTTTTTAGTAAAGTTTGATTTATTTTAGGTAATTGGTTTTCTAATAGGTTTAGGAAATGTTTAATATCTTGGAGAACAAGTTTAGTAGTATTATAAATAGAGGTCTAGGTTATTGTTTTCATTTGTCCTTTTTCCTTGTAAGTTTGTTAGCTCGTTTGATTGAATAGAAAGAGTCGTGGGTTTGTCTCCCCAAATATCTTGTGTTCGTGTTTGATACGATTTTTTGAACCATCTGGGCCAACATCCTAACCTAATTTCCCAATGGAACAGTGAATCTACCCCAAACACTCTATTGCCGCACGATCAACCTCCCACTTGGTACCTCGACTCTAGGGTCTTCGTTCATGTAATTAGTAATTAAGGTAATGTTACATCACTTTTCAATCATTGTACTAAGAGGCGGTTTGTTTAGCTCTTAATGAGGTTCTTAATGGTTCAACACTTAATGGTTCAGACTGTTTTTTTCGCGAGCAGATGTCTGAATGATTCAGACATTTGCCTCTGAATGGTTAAGCATTATACTGAGGCTGAATGGTTAAGATCTCTTATCTAAATTGGTCAGACATTTGCCTCTGAACGGTTAAGCATTATACTTGTTCTTAATGGTTTAGACCTCTTACTGGTTCAACACTTAATGGTTCAGTCCTCTTACTAGTTCAACACTTACCCATTCAGAAGTTGCCAAACAGCCCCTAAATCTTCTAAGAATGTTATTGCATGCAATGGGTCCACTATTCCCGTCACCTAAGATGGCCATACCATTATGCCTCTAACCTCCACCGCCATGTGTTAGCCAAATAATATGGTTACATGTTATTAGGCATACATTTTTGTAAATATTGTGTAATTATTAGAGATTTGTATTTCCTTGTTTGTTCCTAATTTTCCTCCCCTAATTTGTACTATATAGGGATTATTGTTTCAGTAATGAATTCAGGTTATTATTTAGCTTCCATGGTATCACACATCTGAGAGATCTCGATCTCCTTTACCATCCCATTCCTTCACTTTTTGTTTTTTTTCCTCCATTAATATGGGAGACACAGTTGAAACTCAACCCCCTGCAGATCTGAAACAACCTACCCTTCACCCAGTCTACACCGTCACCAAGATCCAACATAAAGTCTGTGTTCTAGATGGTGTTAAGGTTTCCTATGCGTCGTGGGTCAATCTTTTCTTACTACATGCAAAAGGCTACAACGTGCTATGTCACGTCGACGGTACGACGGCCCCGGACAAGACATCCGCAGAATTTCCGGCTTGGGAAAAGATTGATGCTGTGGTTCTTTAGTGGATCTACGGGACACTTTCCGATGATCTTTTGGCGCAAGTGTTGAATGATGATTCCACTGCTTATGAGGCGTGGCAATGGGTTAAACGTCTCTTTGTTAACAACAAAGGGTCTCGGGCTCAAGCTTTGTAACACGAGTTTACCAACCTAACCCTAGCCTCCATGCCCACCCTTGAAGCGTATTGTCCGCAGATTCGTGAATTATCGGATCAACTCCCGGCTGTTGATTATCCAATGAACGAAAACCAATGAGTCCTTCATCTCGTTCGTGGACTCCCAAAGGAGTATGACACTATTGCCTCCGTTTTGAACCAATCTCTTCCCTCATGGGAGGACGTCGTTGATTAGCTTGAATTCGAAGCCCGTAGAATTGCTGCTCATGAATTTGTTACCCCTACGCCACCACTTTTCACCGCCGCTATCACCCACCCACCGACCTCCAACCTAGCACAAGACACCCAACACCACGACTATAACTCACGACGCTCCAATAACAGCCATAGGGATTCCAACAGGAACCCACGACAACCTTAGCCGAACCGCGGTCCCACTACAGGCCCGGCTCAGTCTCGCCCTCAGTCAGCCATCCAGCTTACTACCCTCCACCAGCCCAACAACAATACTTTCCACCTTATTGGGCTCCTCATCCTTATTGGGCCCCACCACCTTGTCCCTATCCAACTCAAGGTTGGACACAACCGTGGCAGTCCAGGGCCTACCCCACAGCGTGCGGCCCAAGCCCATGTTGCTGAAGTAGATCCTCTTCAGCCCACCGAATTGGTAGATGCGATACAGGCTCTTTCGATCGAGCCAGGCGATGATCAATGGAACTTCGACACAGGTGCGACTTCTCATGTTTCTTTTGATAAAAATAAAATTGACAATTTTCTACGGTTGCACCAATAGCGTCAATAATTGTTGGCAATGGTAATAGGGTTCCAGTTTTGGGTTCGGGTTCCTCAACCTTAAACATATCCTCTAAACCCTTGCATTTAAAATCTGTACTGTTTAATCCAAACATTGTAAAGAACTTAAATTCTGTTCGACAATTCAACATTGATAATAACACATCTATTGAATTTGACCTGTTTGGATTTTCTGTGAAGGATTTCAAGGATGACATGATCCTGAGTCGTAACAACAGTTCAGTGATCTTTACCCACTCACCCCAAATGCTTCTGCCACTGCTTGTTCCGTTTCTTCCAAAGACTCTCCAGTCTAGCATCATAGGCTCGGCCACCTAGGTTAACCAGTCATGGAGTTTCTTCGTTCCAAGCATTTTATTTCTTGTAATAAAATAAAACTACAGTTTGTTTGTCATTCTTGTTAGTTATCAAAACACAAGAGATTGCCTTTTTCAGATTCTATTTCTTGTACTTTATTACCATTTTCTATGATTCATTATGATTTGTGGACTTTGCCTATCTTAAGTCATGCACGCTACAAATATTAAATGGTTTTACAGATGACTTCACTCAATTTACATGGGTTTACCCTTTAAAATATAAATCTGAAACGTTTTCAAAATTTACACATTTTCATCAGCTTGTTAAAACACAATTTCGTTTGCCAATACAAACCTTCCAATGCAACATGGGGGGTGAATTCGACAACACAAATTTTAAAAAATTTTCAAATGCATACGAAATTCAATTCTGCTTCCCATGCCCTCACACATCACAACAAAATGGCAAATCGGAACGCGTGATTCGCCTCCTAAATGAAATCATGTTGACCTTGCTCACCCATGCCTCACTTCCATCGAAGTTTTGGGTGGGGACACTTCATGCCGCCTCTTATCTTCATAATATTCTTCTGACCAAGTTACATAAAAACCTCACCCCAACCTCCATTCTTTACCTTCGTCAACCAACGTATGAGCACCTTCGCGTGTTCAGTTGTTTGTGTTACCCCAACACCTCTTCCACACGTCCTCAAAAACTCACCCATCGCTCTGTTGCTTGTGTTTTCTTAGGATGCCATGCGAATTACCGTGGCTACCGATTTCTTGATGTCGCAACCGGGAAAACCATTTTCTCGAGACACGTTACTTTCATCGAGAACGTCTCTCCGTTCGCCAAACCTTCCCAACCCAGTCCCTCTCACACCTTTTTAGACCCACCCCACTACTCTTCACAAATCCAAATACCTTTATGCAACCTACTGTTGTACATAATCCGCTACCTACACATCCTACCACTAACCCACCCAACAGCCCTCCCCTAAGCCCACACTCGGCTGGCCCCACTCATAGCCCACAACACAACCCTCCTCCCTCACCAACATCCGTTAAGAACCCACTTGCACCTTCACACCACCCGATCCACATACCCACACCTGCACCCACCGTCCAAATGACCCACCCCCCAACCCGAATACCACGACTCCTATGGCCCACCCGTCTATCGCACCTACTCACCCCATGCGCACCTGATCCCAATCCGGGATCTTCAAACCTCTTGACCACTTCAGCCTTAATACCGAGACATCATCTTCCTTCTCTCCACTCCTAAATCACATCTCTCCACCCTTTCCGACCTAAACTGGAAAATTGCCATGGCTAATGAGTATGAAGCGCTATTGGCTAACAACACGTGGGAACTTGTTCAAGACCACTAGATTTACCTGTTATACGCTGCATGTTGTTATTTAAACACAAGTTCCATGCTGTTGGTACATAGTTCGGTCGTTAAACCTACCACCATTAGAATAGTCCTAAGCTTAGCGGTATCAAAAGGATGGTCAGTTGGATGTTAAAAACGCTTTCTTGCACGGCCACCTAAAAGAGACCGTCTAAATGTTTCAGCCACCAGGGTTTATTTCTTCGTCACACCTGGAATATGTTTGTAAATTGAATAAATCTCTATATGGGTTGAAACAAGCCCCAAGGGCCTGGTATCAACGGTTTGCAGGTTATCTAACCAAATGTGGTTTCAAGAGGAGTGTCTGCGATACTTCTCTTTTTATTTTTCAACAGGGTGTTCATATGGCTTATTTGCTGCTTTATGTGGATGACATCATCCTAATCGCCTCTAGTGACACTTTACTCCAGAATATTATTAAGTGGTTAACTGCTGAGTTTAAAATGACCGATCTGGGTTCACAGCACCACTTTCTTGGCATTGCGGTTCAGAAACAATCAAATGGTTTATTTCTATCACAGTCCACCTATGCACCAGACATTTTATCACGTGCTAACATGTCCAACTGCAAACCAGTTAGCACGCCATTTGAGGTCTGGTCCAAGCTAAGCGCTGATATAGGTACCATTTTTTCGGACGAGTCTTTATACCGAAGCTTAGCTGGCGCGTTACAATATCTCACCACCACTAGACCAGATATTTCCTATGCTATTCAACAAGTTTGTCTCTTCATGCATGCACCCCGAGAGCCACATTTTCACTTCTTAAAGAGGATACTTCACTACATAAAGGGTACGCTCTCACAGGGTCTGCTCATTTCTCCCTCCCAGGCCACTATGTTAATTGCTTATTCTGATGTGGATTGGGGTGGTTGTCCCGACTCACGGCGCTCTACATCAGGTTACTGTGTTTATTTGGTCCCAACTTAATCTCTTGGTCATCAAAAGGACAATCCACTATCTCCAGGTCTAGTGCTGAAGTCGAATACAGAGGACCTGCTAATCTGTTGCCGAAATTAGTTAGATTCGCAACCTTCTTCTTGAACTACGTGTCCCGGTACGATACGCTACCATTGTTTATTGTGATAACATCTTGGCCGTCTATATTGCTGACAATCATGTTCAACATCAACGCACCAAACATATCGAACTGAATATTCATTTTGTCCGAGAAAAGGTCCGTCTTGGCACTGTCAAAGTTCTGCGTGTTCCAACTGATTATCAATATGCAGACATTTTCACCAAAGGCCTTCCAAAGCATTTCTTTCAACGGTTTCGGACTAGTTTATGCCTCCGGTCACCTAAGGCTCAAACTGCGGGAGCGTGTTAGCCGAATAATATGGTTACATATTATTAGGCATGTATTTTTGTAAATATTGTGTAATTATTTGAGATTTGTATTTCCTAGTTTGTTCCTAATTTTCCTCCTCTAGTTTGTACCATATAGAGATTATTGTTTCACTAATGAATTCTGGGAATTATTCAAGTTACACTATGTTCTGAGAACTGTCATTGCGGACCGTTCACTGCATATTATTATTATTATTATTATTATTATTATCACTATCACTATCACTATCACTATCACTATCACTATCACTCAGGGGCGGACCTAGCATATAAGAAGGGGCAACCTCCGCTACGGCTTGGCGCTCCGGCGGTAGTGTAAAATTACTGTAAATTTTGGAAAAATTTGACGTTTTTACTATTTCGTTACGGCTTTTTTATAAAACGTTACGGCTTGGCGGATTTTCTAGATCCGCCACTGCTATCACTATCACTATTATTCAAATCTGTTGGCTCTAGCTTAGTAGCTAATTAGTATGCCAAACTCTTATTTTTTTCGTTCTATATGAAACTTGTCATGTGGTAAGAACGTAGGAAGTATTTGATATAAAATTCAATAATTAGTATACTATAAAAAGGCTATGTCGGTGGTGGGGTATTTTTTTTAGTTTTTTTTTCTCTTTTTTCTTTTTCTTTTTTTCTTAATTTACGTTTTCGCCCCTTATGCTTTGTGTGTTGTTTCTTAAATACCAACTTCTTTTGCAATTTACAGTTTTTATCAACTTTTTAACTTTACGTTTTTACCACTTGCATTTTTTTTTTGTTCAATGTTGTTTTACGTATTTTTTCCCATCTCTTGTAATATACGTTTTCCGCCCTTATGCTTTGTTTGTTGTTTCTTAAATACCAAGTTCTTTTGTAATTTACAGTTTTCGTCAACGTTTAAAGTTTACGCTTTTACCCTTTGCACAATTTTTTTTCTTTCTTTTTTGTGGTTTTGTTTTTTTACTTATAACCTTTAATTTTCAGCATTGCCTCTTACAACCTCCTAACTTTCTAAATACTTTTAATCAACTTCTACGTCTTTATTTTTTTTTCGTGTGGCTATAAGCTTAAGTTGATTAGCATTCACACTAACAACCTTTTTACTTTGTAAATACTCTTCTATTCGAGTTTCCCACTTGATGTAAGATATGTGTCGACATACTTTTGTATCGGATCAAAAATCGGGTCGCCCCGCCGCGAAGCGTGGGTGTAACACCCTAGTGTATATAAAAATAAGAAAAGCATTAATATTTTAACAATAATAAAAGTGAATTAATGATGTGTATATTATATATTTTAACACCTATATATTTTAACACTAGCATCTTGTTGTACTAAATCTTCTAAGAAATAATATGAAATAATATTCATAATTGTCATTTAGAATTTTTAGTTTGTATATATGAAATAATATTCATCATACTTAACGTTTCCATATGTTATGATCTGTTAATTGTTTTTTATTTTGTTGTTTTTGTAAGTAACCCCGTTGAACACGTGGGGTATCTTATTTTCATGATTCATAACTCAACTTGTAATTAAACATGGTTTTTAAAAAATGGGATGGTCCCAACTTCCTTAGTTTTAGTTTTGTAGTGGTTTCCTTTTTATATATAGGCCAAAACTTAAAACAAAAAAAGGCTAATTAAACAAAAATCGTTTTACCTGAACAGATAACAAACCATGTATATGATTTAACTTTGGCACCAACTTCCCCCTCACAGAATAATCAGGGCGATGAAGATCCAAGTCTTTCATTTCTATATCTGCATGGGCATGCACGAATTCCACCCCATTGTTGTTACAAAGCACCTCCGCCTCTCCAAACTTATTCGGCACAATCTGACCCGCGAGCGGATAAAATGTCGATAACACCCCCGCAAGCGATTTCTTGATGGTCTTCATCACAATACTAGGGGACATGTCAATGTTGTCCTTTTTCTTGTAACAAAAATAAACTCCAGCTTCTATTGGCGGTAGGAGTAGGTCTAGGTTTGACAAGGGTTGCTGGTGTTGGCTCGCTGGTGTTACGGCTGCTGTAATGACCTCTCTACCCTTCACAGTCACTTGATACTCGAGTGCGGATTTGTTTTCATATAAGGGTAGTGCTGACGTGTGGATTGTATAAAGTTGAGGGTTAATAAACCTACGGTTGAGATTTGAGTGAGTTGATTGATACGATGGTGGTGGCGGTGGCGGTGGCGGTTTACGGTGGTGTGATTCAACATGACTAGTTTGATGAACAATACTAGTATGTGAGGTAAAGAGACTTTTAGATCTCCTTAGGTTAAGGATATGATAATATTTTCTCATGTTCATGAAAAGTGTTGTGAAGGTTTTATGAAATTTGAGGTTGATGAACAATACTAGTATGTGAGGATTTTTAAATTATTAATTTAAAAATGATGTCACCAAAAATGGATTTTTATCTATTTTCACATGCAAAATGTGAGGCATGACTTGTCCCAGCTTGAAAAAGAAAGAACATGTAGGGTATCGTACTTGGAAACAATTTCAAGATTTATGTGTCCTTTATATCATGTCCTTTATATCGTGCTTTTCTTTGCATGTACCATATTTTAAAAGCGTCTCCAAAGGAGATGACATGTACAAGTTTGGAATCCAAACCCACACCACCGTTGGAGGAGATTGACTTTGGTTGTCCAGTTTAGTGTAGCGGACGAGTCTGGTTTGGTTTAGAGGGGACCACACACACATAGCTTTTTTTTGTGTAAAACGGGGATTTGACGTGGAGATTTAGAATGGTTTATTGTTGGACAAAAAACACGTTTGAAATGGTTGAGGTTTGAAATGATGTGGTAGACCTTGACCGGTGTTGGAGATGCTCTAAAAGTAATACACTAAAAACAGGCAGTGTTTATGCACGGCATTTCCCATAAAACGTGCTCTTGGGTTATGGCATGCTTATGAACGTTAAAAAATATGTTATAAATGGTTGAGTGAGTTGCAACTTTTGTGCTTTTTCTTTATATTTAATATCAGACGATCTCCTTTGTCTTTTAAATCGATAAGTTTTGTAATTAATGTTTCAAAATGTTGCACGTTACGTCCTTTAACAACAACACAATCTTCTCAAACAAATCCTAACAACTAGAGAGAGAAAGTGTAACAGACTGAAGATGAGAGAATGATCCAGAACCCTAAAGAGCTTGTTTATGTATCAGCTCTCAATCATGTTTCACATACGCCCTTCAATCTTGACCACTTTTCATTGCAGTCCTTGTACATTTTCACCATTAGTCCCTCAATAATATAACCTGCACATTTTTGACTTCCACAAATATCACACGTTAACAAGTCATGTAACAAACATATAAAAGACTTATATTATTTCAACACTCCCCTTCGTTTATATGTTTGAACATATTAACCAAACCCAGTTTTTTTACAAATTGCCTTATGTTGAGACACAGAAAGACCCTTAGTAAAAATGTCAGCTAATTGTGATTTAGAAACAAGCTTTTCAGGACTTATAACACCAGCTGGCACCTTCTCTCTCAAAAGTGTACATCAATTTCAAAATGTTTTGTCCTTTCACGAAATACAGGATTAGCAGCTATTGAGATAGCTGCTTCATTATCGCATAATAATCTTACTAGTAAATTACACTTTATAACTAGTAAACAACAACCCTTTACCAAGACATGACTTTAAGTAACGAAGTAACCTAAGTGCAATCTGTAAGTGGGATTGATTTGGACTATGCATAAACTGACTCAAAAACTAGACTGAGTAAGATATATCAGGCCTGGACAAAGACAAGTAAATAAGTTTACCAATCAACTTTTGAAAACCAGTGATATATTTTAACACTTCTTGATGTTTACCATTTTTTTGACCACACTATATAGTTTTGCACTATAGGTGTACTAACTGGTTTACAATCTAGATAACCAAGCTCACTCAAAAGTTCAAGACAGTATTTTCTTTGGTTCAAACATACATTCCCTTTATCATACAAAACATCAATTCCCAGAAAATATTTCAAAATACCTAAATATTTTATCTGAAAATTGTCACTTAACACCTTTTTAACCCTATTAGTTTCATCTACATTATTACCAGTAACTACAATATCATCTACATACACCAAAAGCACAACAAACATAGACTGATTAGACAATACAAATAAAGAGTGATCACACACACTTTGTTTAAATCCAATTTTAATAAGCATTTCAGTTAATTTTTCATTCCACTTCCTAGGGGGCCTGTTTCAGACCATACACGGATTTAACTAACTTGTAAACTTTAGTTTCATTTTGGTGAATAATACCTAGAGGCAGTGACATATATACATCTTCAGAAATAGAGCCATACAACAAAGCATTGTTTATATCCAGCTAATATAATGGCCAATTTTGCTTAACCTTTTGCAAAGTCAATGCCCTCCATTTGGTTATAACCTTTTGCAACCAATCTAGCCTTATATCATTCTACTTCACCACTAGACTTGTATTTAACTTTATAGACTCATTTACAACCTATAAGTCTTCTACTTGGAGGTAGGTCAGTTAAATCCTATGTTCTATTCCTAAACATAGCATCCATTTCCTTATTCATGGCTTCTACCCATTTAACATCTTTAACAGCCTTACTAAGAAGTTGGCTCAACAATTTTATTCAAAGAACCCACAAACACATATTATCAAAAGACAGACATGAGTAATTTACAACTCTGTCTATACCATACTTCATTTTCCCATCCAAAACAAAATTATCAAATCTTTTTGGAACAAACACATTTCTTGTAGACCTTCTAAAACTAAGTTGTCCCTTAGCCGAGTTGGTCTCAGCACTTGAAGTTCCTGTGTCCTCAACCCTACCAGTAGCCTCTCTACTACTACTCTCTAACCTATACTCTAAAGGCTGACCCTGATCAGCCTGACTAGTAGCGGCAGATGTAGAGGGATGATCTGGTTGCTGATCAACACTAGGAACTTCATGAGAACCGTCATCTTTCTTTTCATCATCGGGAAGTTCAGAAACATTGGGTAACGGTGTTTCATAACCGTAAAAAAAATTCACATAATTTAAAGTTTTATCAATTTCAATTTCAAAATCACTCCATTGTTTAGATTTAAAAGGGTAAACACTTTCATAAAATTTTACATGTCTTGAATAAAACTCCCTTTTATTATCTAAACTCCACAATTTATAACCTTTTTTTAACATTTGAATATCCTATAAGAATACATTTTTCAGCATGAAAAGCAAACTTATCAGGTTCATACAAGACTGTACTGAAACACAAACACCCAAAATTTTTCAAATAAAATAAAGAGGGTTTAAAACTAAATACTAACTCATATGGACTCTTCCCTAACAACACAGAAGATGGCAACCTGTTAATTAAATAAATAGCAGTCAATACACAGTTAGACCAGAACCTCAAAGACAGACCACACTGAAACATCAAAGCCCTAGCCATATTTAAAAGATGTCTGTGCTTTCTCCCCACAACTCCATTTTGTTGTAGAGTATAAGCACAAGTTGTCTGGTGTAATATACCTTTAGATTTGCAAAACAGACTCACCTTATTGTTAACAAACTCAGTTCCATTATCACTCCTAAACTCTTTTACTTTTCTTTAAGCTAAGTACCAAGAAGTTCAACAAAACTAATTAAGTTTTCAAACACTTCTGTTTTATTGTTTAAAAAATAACACCAGATTGTTCTTGAAAAATCATCAACTATGGCTAAAAAATATTTAAAACCTTCTCTACTTGCCAACCTATAAGGACCCTACAGATCTAGATGAACTAATTCTCCTACAGCTTTAGTTTTATGTTCACTCATAGGAAAAGAAACTGTAACCTGTTTGGCCCTATAACATACCTCACAAGGTTGATGTTCAACAGATTTAAATTCTAATTCATCCTTTAAAATGGCTAATACTTGATCAGAAGGGTGACCCATCCTACTGACATGTCGTAGCGTGTACGGATTTTTTAATATATTTTTAGTACATTTTTATCCTTTTATCAAGCTTTAAATTTATAAAACATGATATATAACTATCACTCTCTACAACACGTTAGGGCAAATGTACCGAGGTCGTCGAAGGACCAAGAGCCTTTAATACGGTTTATCGTCAACGTCTAATCGACCCAAATTTTGAGAAAAAGGTTTTTAAACATGTAAAATGAAGAAATAAAATAAAATAAATGAAAGAAATAAATAACAAGAAAGAATCACTTGACTCTGACTTATCTTTTATGTATCCTTTAATGATTTTCGCACTTTAGGCTTTTTAAGATATTATCATAGTTATAGTGGCATGTCCCTCTTTTGGAGGCAATCCTACCCTCGGCCATATTGGTCTGAGTCAGCAAGGATACAGTCCCGCAAGGCCGGATTATTGAAAGATAATTATGTAAGTTATTAATGCAAAATGTGGCATGTCCCACTTTTGGAGCCAACGCTACACTCGGCTATATTGGTCTGAGTCAGCAGGGATACAGTCCCGCAAGGCCGGTTTAAAGTTTTAATAATAGTTTGTTTATAAGGGATTACAAGTTGTTCTTACTTCCCCCGATTTGATGCTATCTCCCTCAAGAGAAGTCCTAATAAGCTTGTATCAGGTCCTCACAGGATCTATACACTGAACGAGACAAGAACTTTACCCAAACCACCCTTCTAACCCCTTCCATGTCACACCTCGATTTTCGGTGGGCCTAGACGGGTTTAGCCGTGACGGTTGGATACCAGTTAAAATCACAGTTAATTAAATAACAATGCAGCGGAAGTATTAGGAGTAAAAATGAACATTCATTACATTCAAAGTGTTTACTATTTAAAGTACAAATTGTTCAAGATGTTCAAACAAAGCCCACAGGCGGATCGAAGTAAACGAAGCTTAGATATCATAGGCCTTAAGCTAGGAGTTGCAAATTCCATCGCTTTTATCATAGCCGACCCGGATTCCCATCCTAACAGTCAAGGTTCGGTACTAGCAATTTAGTCTATTGAAAATACGCCAGCTTTTGCTGGTAAATACAATTAACTGACTCATTTTGAAAATAGTTTTTTAAAAATGATTTTAATACATAGAGAAAACCCGTAGGTAATCATTTAATATTTCTTGTGATTTATTCTTGTCACCAGATTTACATCTTTGTCATATGATGGGAACCAGATATGAAAGCCGGTCATTTTCAGTGCTATAATGATTAAGGTACACACCAAAGTTGAATAACGTGTCATATAGTCGGTATGCCTACCCCGACATGTTATTATGTATGGCCATATTAGTCTATGAGTCGGGATGCCCGGACACGGTACCAATAACCCCCAATCATTTCAGTTATAAAAGATAACGGATTAAACTGAGTTCTTACATTTATGATTATCATAGGCGACTCATTTATGTAATACTCGCTCCAAGTGGCGTATTCGCCATACCCCAAGTTTAAAAACTAAAATAAGTTAAGAGTATTTACCTTTTAGCTAGCTTCCAACCATTACCGGTTTTCAAATGTAATAAAAGCCGTATAGACAAAGAATTAAACTCAAGTCCGATTATCTGAGGGGTTCTATAGTCCGGAATGAACAGATTTAGCTATCTGTTAGAATGTATATGGGTCATAGGTTAGTTCCTTTGACACGATCCGTTACGTAAGAATAAGATTAATCGTTAGATTAAGCGTAAGTCAATTTGAATGTGGTTTATACCTATCAGAGTGTAAGGACTGATTGGATAATTTTTATTTAACCAACATTCTGATTTGGATAATTTTTAAAAGATTTTGACCCGTTACGCCTAGTTTATGCAAACTAGTTTCGCATAACTAGTTACGTGCCTAAAGATGGGTTCAGAAGGTCGGATGGGCTTACGACAAGTCTCATTATCAAAATACATTTTTAGTTGAAGTATATACTGATATAAACTCAGATTATAGCTTAGATTGATTTAAAATCATTTGATTAGCTTATTTAACCACGTAAGGGCATTATGGTCATTTATGAATATAATTTCAAGACTTGTCAATAAACCTATCAAACGGACTGGCCATGTAGCATAACTTTAGTAAGTTATACTTAACAATAACATGATCCTAATACAAGTTTAAAACAACCCTAAACGTTGACCAAACGGGTCAAAATCAAAAGTCAAAGCAAAAGTCAAACTGCTTGACTTTTAACATAGAATAAGATCCTAAACTGAATTGAACAAGTTGAGCATGTTATGATCAGTTAATATTAGTTATAAAACTTGTATAAGTGATAAAACAACCAAGTTTTAAGTTATAAAAACCATTTATGCATTTTTGTCGAAAAGTTCAACTTTTAAGGACAATGCTCATCTTAACAATTCAACTAGTAAACGTGATCGTTTGAAGGTATGATCGCAAAGGGATCATACCAATGTTATTACGATCACGTAGTAAAGTTCGGACCGAACTTTACTTTGACCGAAATGGTCAGAAGCTAAAGTCAAACAGAAATTCGATTGTTTGACTTTTAGCTTAAAAATAACTAAATAAAAGAAGTTGCACTAAAGTAAACACTTACTTGGAAGGGTTTGGCAGATAAAAGAACTAAGAAAGGAGTCCTCTTGTGCAAAGGAATGCTCCAAGCAATTGTTAGAGAAGAAGAAGATGAATGAGCAAGTTTGAATGAGGATTTAAAGCTTATTTATAGTTGAGGATGCTCAAGGTAATCTTTCCAAGTGTCCCTGATCATTGTAAGATGTTTGCAAGTGTCATAGAGGTGGCAAACACTAAGTAAGAGTGGCACAATTGCGGATAGGTGTCAACTTGAGAGAAATCCTTGGTCCCCAAGCCTTATTCTGCCTCTTGCAGTCCCTTACGGACCGTAAGGGTTAAGGCCTTGCGGTCCGTAAGGACCTAAGGCGCGCAGAAATTCAAGAAGCTTACGGACCATATGCCTTAAGGCTTTGCGGTCCGTATACGACCGACAGAAAATAATGTTTTTGAGAATTTCCAAGTTGGTCCTTGGTCTTTACATCTTTGGCCATTTGGCACATTTAGCTACCTCTCCTTACTCGTATTTGGGATTAGTTGGAGATCCGGGACGCGTTATAGCTAATGCACAATAAAATTTCATTTCACTTTCCCTGATTCGGGATTAGTTGGAGATTCAAAGATACGTTTCGGTTAACGTTTCAAGTAGGTCCTTCCTCCTTCCACATAGTCGGGATTAGTTAGAGGTTTCTCCCTCCACGTAGACGGGATTAGTTGGAGAATTGGACACGTGTCATGTGACAACCCGTATTCCCAAGGTTAGCATTCGTAAATCTTGTGACATCTGACTTATATCACTACTGTTCATACTCCACTGTACGGCGTCAATATGTCATTATTGCATAAACTTGTTAAACTTGTTTAAATGGCATCGAATCACCATGACTAAATGGTTGTGAGTTGTGGTGTGTTAGTTGTTAAATGCCTAGATTAGTTGAACGTATACTCTAGCCGTCTAATGTACCCACACTAGTATTGTTATGCACTTTGGCCCAAACTTGTATTAATTGAGATATGTTATCGGCCCAAAAAGAAGCCCATCAAGGCCGATATGTTTCCTGCCCATATTTGCGCATGAATGTGTTGCAAATATTCATTACTTAGCAAAAATCACACAAAAGAAAAACCCTAATCAACCCTACCCTTCTCTCATCATTTACGTACGGCAACAGGAGACCCCCCCCTCTCTCGAGACATCATTCTAGTAGATCAAGTATGAAGTTAGTGAACCTTTAATTATGTTATTCCCTACTTGATGGTTTCTCTATGTGATTTTGATTAGCAAAAGTATGATGATATGTTGATTAATTATTGATTATGTTATATTTAATGATCCTGTTAATGTACGATCTTGATTTAACAAATTATAAATGTATGTTGATGTTGTATTTTTGTGTATATGAAATCCTATAGACCTTAATCTTTTACGTGAATCATATGGAATAAGGATCCTGTGAATTAGTTGGTTGTCTATTGTTACTCGACAATATGTAAGTACATGTGTGAGTTGTAGTATTATAATAGTATGCATGGACTCGAGAGTTTGGATTAGTAAATTTAATGGTAATCTAATAATATTGTTAATAAGGTATCTTGTAGTTGATCTTGATATAATTGTGTTCGGACTTCATATATGAATTAGAGGATGTTTATGTTATGATAATTGTGGTGGTAGCTAGTTTAGGGGCCTTTGATGTTACTGACGATTATACCTAATAATCTATATACCATATGAATGAGTAACTTGGGCTAGGCATGTTGGGCCACTTTAGTTTAATAGATTGTGCATGAATCTGGTTGGGCTATTTCACTTGAGAAACCAATCAATTGGTTCTTTGGGCCGCACCTTGACACCGGACAACAACCACACCCACTTGCATAATTAAAATTAAATATGTTGGGCCGGTTTGTGTGGGTCAGGAGCTGAAACAGTAATCACACATGGGTTGCGGGCCGGGACGGGTTTGGGCATGGGCCTCGCACGTCGGGTCTACGGGCCACGAGTGGTACATAAACTCATACATTTTTGTATGTTTGAAATGAGATGTTATGTGAATATTTGAAACGTGGTATGCGAAGTATAACTTTATATGTGTAGCACCTAGTATGCGAACATACTTTAAATGATGGAATTCGTGCACGGTTAAGTGATATATCATGTCTGTTGATGAATGTATACTATGTGTGTAAATGTGATCAAACTGATTGATATTGGTACTCATGCTAGGACGTGTTTGATCCATTTAGAACAAGTAGTGTAACGTAGATAAACATTCCGAGCAAACCGAGGTGAGTTCACACTTTTATAAGGCATGGGATTCCCGGTGGGTTGGGAATGGGTTAAGAAGCTAAAACGAAACCTACATATTCACCTCTAACAGAATATGTACCTCCGTCCTCAGTTGGGAAGGACGACTACATTTAACCTGCGTATTCTCGGTTGGGTAGATTATGCACCTCCATCCTCGGTTGGGAAGGACGACAACATATAACTTACTAGACAAAACTCTATCATGAAGTTCCTCATTTTTATATCGACTTAATCACCGGGCCAATGGCGAGCTGGTCATTAGTTGATAGCGCTATTAGGGTTGACAAGCCTCACACCGTGCCGGTAGGACGGGCGTGTATTATTGGATCTGGGCACTTAGTCAATGATGATAGACATTGACGTAGGGCACAACTTCCTCAGTCAGTTGTCGATATGGTAACAGTCTAGTGGTTTACAACATGGGGTAGCCCCCACAGCACATGGTTTGGGAAACAAGGAACTGATTAACTACTGGTTTTCAAATGAACTTATGGTTTTTGGAACAACTTTAAAATGGACAACCAACTGTGAACTCGCTCAACTTTGTTGTTGATTCGTTGTTACATGCCTTGCAGGCCTTTAGGTGCATATCGTTGGAACTTGCTGTCTGGGAGGCTGGAGTGGTCATGGGTCGAGATGCATGGGATCGCAACACAAGACTAATGGTTTTTACATGTGGTTTATAAACTCTTAACGAATGAATTATGCTTCTGCTGTATACTGCGAGTTAGTTGTAACGTGTAACACTTAATGTTAATAAATGAAAGCTTTATTTAAATATACCTATGAGTTCAATGTAATTGGTGGCTAGATCCTGGTACGTCACACGCCTCGCGGGGGTTTCCGCATGTGGTATTTTGGGGGTGTGACAGATTGGTATCAGAGCCATTGGTTATAGTGAACTTGGTTTTAAAAAAAAGGGGAAAAACGTTTTTGTAAAACCAGACTATAACCGAACAGTTCTGAAAACGTTAATACGACCATGACACTCAGCTCCAGATTGCAAGGTTCGTCTCTCGTATACTCCTTGTACTGCATAACTAGTGAACACTTACATATGATATTGCATGTGATTGCACGTTTAGCACAACATTATGAATTCATGCATTACTTGCATGTGTTATGTGACTGATAGGGCGGTATTTCCCTAAACCTTCATGACTTACGCTTCATGATGCTCTTTGTTTGCTACTCGAGTTCAAGGAACCATTTGACATGAGTTAAGAGGAGCTGAGATGAGCATGCAAATCACAATATTATTGTGGGTGCACACATAATAATAATGTGGGGTGCATGCGATTCCCAGTGAGCCTTAGCAAGTGGAACAGGGGTTCCGTTCCGTTATTTGACCGATGTGAAACATAACAAACCTATAGGGGTCATAGCAGTGATTGTCCCCTACTCGAACGTGAACTTTTCGTTCCTCTATGGATCCTTTCGAATCTCGATGCTATCGAGTATTACCTGAACACCCATCTGAACACTTAGCGAACCGTGTAGAATGTTAGGTGCTTATACGAACGTCCCTGAGTTGGATGTCGCAGCGTCGGATGATTGATCGATACCTTTCTTACTCCTCTTCGTTTGCTGGAACTCATGTATTGACATCTTACATCCCGAAGTGTGATCACTTCTGCAATACCCTCGTAACAGACCGTGTATTACTCAAACAACTTGCAACATCGATGAATAGGAGGATGAGCGTAGTACTTTGTCGACCTCAGCACCGGCAACGAGCACCAGCGAATTGGTTTCAATCGAATCCTTAACCCTTGTCAGCGACTCATGGGAGTCAACTCTTACGAATCAATCGGGACATAAGCAATGACAATCGACTACAATGTGGAATGTGTAACTGCCAACACAGTGAGTAGCGCTTTAGGACATAGCTCAGGATGTGAAAAGATAGACTTGGATGGTGAAGAACCGTAGGGCTTCATTTTGAGCAACGACATTAGGAGCAGCAGTCACAGCAACAACAAGGTATTCATAACCCTAGCCTACAGTATGGAATTAAAGGTGCCTACATCATGGATTGGCCGTGGTTAAGTTAAGAGGACAACAACCAAAGGAACAACAACAGTACTTGAAATCCTTGTAATGAAAACAACAACACTGGAAATGATGCTCATGGAAGGGCATTTAGGATTGGCGTGGTCGATGCCAGGATTGTAATAACATGGTGGCATACACGTTCTAGGTAAGGAATCACTTCGTCTCTGTTCTATATAACCCTGATGTTTCTTGAAACCCAACCTGTTGTGGAATCGGCTGATGGCAAGACAATGGAAACCTCATATAATCGTTGGGATGCAAACTCGACCTTGTGGGACAAGTGTTTGACATTGACCTTCCTTCTGTTGTTCTTGATAGATGTACCCTGTGAGGAGACGATTCTGCGTATTCCTCTCCTTCGTGGAGGATTGTTATCTGTTCTAACATGTCAAAGTGGCGCAACGGTTAGCGTCATTTCAGCAACAAAAGCCAGGAGTGTCTACGGAGAGATTACCCCGCTATGTTAACAACTGTTATAGATGTAAGGTTAGGAAAAAGGGGATCGAGGATCCATCAGTTGTTCGTGGTTACCCTCCATGTGCTGCCCGAGGAACTTCCAGGATCATCTCTACAACGGTTAGGTAGGAACTCAGTTTGACCTCGCACCAGAGGCAGTTCTAACTACTCGTACTCTTTACCGTCTTGCACCAGGAGGGTTGCAAGAGCTGTTTAACCAACTACAGGAACTGTTGGACAGGAGTTTTCGCTTTATGGAGCCCCCGCTATACCCATGAAGAGAAGCCTTTTCGTATATGTACTGACTATCAAGAACTCAACAAAGTGACAGTTAAGAACCGTTTGCCTCGACCACGTATTGACAACCCATCGACTAGTTATGAGGAACAAGCTTCCATTCGAGGATTGGCT
This sequence comes from Helianthus tuberosus, assembly GCA_030545235.1. Classification (NCBI taxonomy): domain Eukaryota; kingdom Viridiplantae; phylum Streptophyta; class Magnoliopsida; order Asterales; family Asteraceae; genus Helianthus; species Helianthus tuberosus. Next base: position 152,858,304 of record CM060364.1, on the reverse strand, counting down.
AGTGAACGAACTATCATCAGATGGAAGTCCAAGAGGAGAATGCTCTTAGAATGGCATGTCGAACGTAATGCAGCCATTTCAACTTTGTACACCAGGATCATTGAGTTTATTGATACACCAGCAGCTTCAGGGCTCACATGAATCAACCGTATTTGTTGACGATGTCCTGAGTCAGGAACAGGAGAAAGGAACACCATGGGTGGCATATGTATCCTATTTCAGCGCTTCTGTGGTAGGAGCCGTTGCATGCGAAGTCTTGTTAAATGTCACATCTAAATTCGAGAGATGCATTTTGATCATGTAACCAACGAAGTAGGAATCCCAACTCTGTAATGCACTGGGCATCGTCTTTACCCGAGGGTGCGGGTAATTTAGTGGTATACCATGATGGTCCGAATCAGAGTCCTAATTACACACCGACACAACACTAGAGAGAGTGATGATTTACGTGACGGAGTTACCAAGAGGAACTGCACGACACACAACTGGCGGTGAAAACCATGGCTTTGGGATTATAGATAGAGGCATTACTTGGACGGTACCAGATGCGTTATTTAGAGCGATCACAAGGGTCTCCCATGTACCTTGACTTCGGCAGAACTAAATCAGTTAATGGCATCGCTGGAGGGAACTTTAGGATGAATACAACTATGAAACTGGAACGTGCACGAGCCTTGCAGCTCACTCTCAACTTTAGCTTACCTGATCCGACTCGCCCTATTCCAAACTAGAGAAATGAAGGAAGACGATTATCAAGTTGAACCCATGCGGGGCATGGAGAAGCAACCTTGGCAGGTTAGACGATATTCGCTACCTCATGGAACGAGTGTGGATCTCATTATACGGCAACTGTAAGGAACTCATGTTGGGCAAAGCACACCGGCTTCGATATTCTAGTCGTCTGGGTTTTGATGAGAGGTGTTAGGATTTATAAACCTTGTACTGGTAATCGGGCATGAAGGCCCACCTAGCTAGGTATGGGAATGATGTTTGACTTGTGGGAAAGTCACACTGAAGTGTTAGCAACCAGAAACACCTATATGGAAAGCGAAAACAGACTGCCATGGATTTGGACGCTAGTCTACTTACAACTCGAAACGGAAACAATATCACCTGGATGGTCGTTGATTGTCTCACGTAACCAGCATACTTTCTAGCCATCAAGGAAACGGATAAGTTTTCTACACCTGCAGTCATCTACCTGGAAGAAGTGGTTGCTAGGCACGGGGTGCCAACCTTCATTATCTCTGATCGCGACCCACGATTTGCATCTGATTTGTGGCAAGCGATGCACAAATCACTTAGCTCACGTCTAGACATGAGCACAGCATATCATCCGCAGACGGATGGGCACACTGAACGCACCATCCAACCTCTTGAAGACATGCTTCGAGCATGTGTAATCGACTTTGGTAATGGCTGGGAGTGGCATCTACCTTTAGTGGAGTTTTCGTATAACAACAGTTACCACACCAGCATCCAGGCTGCTCCGTTCGAGGCATTGCACGGACGGAAGTGCCGATCACTTCTTTGTTGGGCAGAGGATTGGCGACAGCCAAATCATTGGCCCAGAACTCGTCGTAGACACAACAGGGAAGATTTCTCTGATACGACAACGAATGGCGGCAGCTCGTGACCGTCAGAAAAGCTATGCTGATAAGCGCATGAAAACACTCGAGTTCCAGGTTGGGGATCGAGTACTACTTAACGTCTCATCTTGGAAAGGTGTAGTTCGTCTTGGTAAACGAGGCAAACTCAACCCGCGGTACGTTTGACCTTTCGAAACCATAGAGAGAATTGGCAAGGTGGCCTACAGATTGAATCTACCCGAAGAACTCAGTGGAGTTCACAACGTATTCCATGTGTCGAATCTGAAGAAGTGTCTGTCAGATGAAACCCTCATAGTTCCTTTCAAGGAGCTCACCATCGATGATCAGTTGCGATTTGTCGAAGAACCAGTGGAAATCTTAGACCGGGAGGTCAAGATTCTCAAACGCACCAGGATACCTATTGTTCGAGTTCGTTGGAACTCCCGTCGTGGCCCAGAGTTTACCTGGGAATGAGAAGACCAAATGAAACACAAATATCCCAGGTTGTTCGAGAACAATGAAACCACTACTGAGGCTGAAGCTACTGCGGAATTTCGGGACGAAATTCCAAACCAACGGGGGGGGGGGGGGGGTGATGTGACACCCCAGGAAAACCAGGAAACCATGCAACCTAACTAGTTTCCTCAGTAGCTACGTGCTAAATTTCGGGACGAAATTTCTTTCAAGTTGGGGATGATGTGACAACCCGTATTCCCAAGGTTAGCATTGTTAAATCTTGTGACATCTGACTTATATCATTATCGTTCATACTCCACTGTACGGCGTCACTGTGTCATTATTGCGTAAACTTGTTAAACTTGTTTAAATGGCATCGAATCACCATGACTAAATGGTTGTGAGTTGTGGTGTGTTAATTGTTAAATGCCTAGATTAGTTGAACGTATATTCTAGCCGTCTAATGTACCCACACTGGTATTGTTATGCACTTTGGCCCAAACTTGTATTAATTGAGATGTTCTCGGCCCAAAAAGAAGGCCATCAATGTCACACCCCCAAAATCCACCTGCAGAGGACTGCCGCTTGGAGGAGTGACTGACCAGGATCCAGCCACCAAACATATTGAACAAGCATATAAGTAGTTATAAAATCCTACCAATACAATTGGTGTGCAAACAAAACATAGTTTAAGTTGCAAGCGGAAGCATAAAGTTTAAAACCAAAACATAAGTTTAATTGTTTCAAAGTTTAACATGGCACACAGCTGTCCATGTCCCACAACGACTCTCTTCCATGCAAGCTCCAGCTAAGTACCTATTGACCTGCAAAGCATGTAGTAACGAGTCAACAACAAGTTGAGTGAGTTCACGGTTGGGTGTTTGTTTTAAGTTGTTTCGAAAACAGTTTCCTTTATCTGGCATCCTGCCGTGGGGGTTACCCCATAGTTAAAAACGTGACTTGTTTATTCCCGGTTACTCTGGCAATCCAGCCGTGGGGGCTACCCCGTGTTAGTTATCTGGCATTTCGGCCGTGGGGGCTACCCCATGTATCCACTAGACTCGTTACCATATCGACTGCTGACGGTAGTCATGTTTATGTGCCCTGAAACTGTCAATGTCTATCATCATTGACGTGCCCCAGATCCATTAGTTCATGCCCGTCCTCTGCGGCACGGTGTGAGGTTTGTCAGACCTAAATAGCGCTATCTAACTAATGACCCGCTCGCCATTGGCCCGGCGATTAAGTCAATATAAAAAGGAGGGACTTCATGATAGAGTTTTGGTCTAGTACGAGTTTTCTGTCCATGAGGACGAGGAATTACATTCCTGAACCAATGCTGTCCTACCCAAGGAGGACGAGGAACCCACGTTCCTTAACCCCATTCCCAACCCAGGGAATCCTATGCTTTGTAGAGGGTGTGAACTCACCTTGGTTTGCTCGGCAGTTACACAGAAAAGTCAATCAAGTTGTAAGTGGTCAACTACGTCCTAACATAGATACCATTCATGTCAGATTCAAACCAAATAGTGCACGTATCTTCTACACGTATTCATACACAAGTAACGATCATGGCATACACTTTTATCATGGCAGTTCAATAACACCTATGAGCCGAACAGTATCATGTATACAAGTAACAAAGCCCAAAGGTCCGGCCCAAATCACCTAAGCCCGTAACAGGGAGCAAGTCCGAGCAACGTGCACATGTATATGGTCTCGAGTCGAGACTGTGCGGTCTCTAGTCGAGACTGTGCGGTCTTGAGTTGCAGTTTACAAGTTCTCGAGTCGCAATCTGAGGAGGTCTCGGGTCACGCACGTACTGGTCTCGAGTCGCAACCGGACTCGCAACCATGGTCTCTAGTCATGCTGTGTGTTGATGAATTATGGTCTCGAGTCGGGACTAGGAGTTCTCGACTCGCAACCCATGTCGAAATCTGGGGTCTCGAATTGTTATGTGGTGTTCTCGAGTCGAGACCAAGGGTCTCGACAGACACATCTGCTGATCGCTGGTACATGTACTAAACCAATAGAATTTCATGTTCATGAGATAATGTACTATCCAATAACATTGCACTAACATGTCTCCTTGTCTAACCTTAACCGAAAATGGATCAAACACCTTAATTTCAAATATCACAACACATTCATATCATATTCAACAAGTTCTTCATTTATTCATCATGTTCATCAAATATTCATAACACAACAACCCTTATTCAAACACATTTTTGCATTTTTCAGACAAGAGTTATAATTCCTAAACTAGATAACAAGCTCATCTTGCAAACAAAACATTTGTTCTATAATCTCATACATAGAGTCGGATGATCATGAATAACCCTAAGCTTATCATTCTTTTGTTGTTCAAACTATTTGTTCAAATGTTATTCTACAAAAGTCATGTTTTCCTAAGCATGCATCATTTAATACAACAAGAACTCATTAAATCAAACCAACACTTTTGTCATGTTCAAACAATAGTTACGGTGCCTATTATCACATATTCCACACTTCAATCATGAATAAAACTTATCAAGCAAACATATTATCAAATAATCTTCATCATACCTCATCATCATCAACCGAAACATAAACACACAATATGAAACACTTACCGGTTCAAGTATGGGGTTCAAAGGTGTGTATGAAGCTTCCAAATGGGTGTGTGTGTGAGCCGATCCAAGAGCTCCTTATGGTTGTCGGTTGAATCCGAGAATGAAGGAGAAGAATGTTGTGGCTTAGGGTTTTAGTGAGGGAGAATGGAGAGTGTGTGTGTAGAGGAGTATGTGTGTTGTTTGCCCAACAATGACAAGTGTGGCTATCACTAAGGATTATATACTTGCTCCACAATGGTGCACCCTAATGGGTTTTCGGATGGATCAAATGGCCCGACCGGCCCAAATAGTTACACTACTCGAGACCGAGTGGTCTCGAGTTGGGTTCTTGTGTTTCGGGTGACATACATACAAGCATACATATAAACGTAACACATAATCACATAGGATGTTCACTTATCATTCATTAAATCAATAAGTCAATTAGTCACATAATGTTTCAAGTAGGTTACACTAAGATACACGAAAGGTTCTAAATTTTGAGTTGTCACATCATCCCCAAGTTGAAAGAAATTTCGTCCCGAAATTTGGTAAGCACTCACTGAGGAAGCTAGTTAAGTTGTATGGTTTTCCCGGTTTTTCCTGGGGTGTCACATCCACCCCCCGTTGATCTGGAATTTCATCCCGAAATTCCGTAGCTTCAGCCTCAGTAGTGGTTGTACTGTTTGCGAACAGTTGGGGATACTTTTGTTTCATCCGATCTTCGCGTTCCCAGGTGAACTCTGGGCCGCGACGTGAGTTCCAACAAACTCGAACGAGAGGTATTCTAGTGCTCTTGAGGACCTTAATATCCCGGTCCGTGATTTCAACTGGTTCCTCGACGAATCGTAACTGCTCGTCGATAGTGAGTTCCTTCAGAGGAACTACGTGGGTCTCATCTGACAGACACTTCTTCAGATTCGACACGTGAAAAACGTTGTGAACTGCACCGAGTTCTGCTGGTAAGTTCAGTCTGTAGGCCACCCTGCCTATCTTCTCAATGATTTCGAAAGGTCCAACGTATCGTGGGTTAAGTTTGCCTCGTTTACCAAAACGAACCACACCCTTCCAGGGTGAAACTTTGAGTAGTACCCGCTCCCTAACCTTGAGCTCAAGTGGTTTCCTGACCTTATCGGCGTAGACTTTCTGACGGTCACGAGCTGTCGCCATGCGTTTTTGTATTTGAGCAATTTGTTCGGTCGTGTCTACCACATGTTCTGGACCAGTGATCTGACTATCCCCCACCTCTGCCCAACAAAGAGGTGACCGGCATTTACGTCCGTACAACGCCTCAAACGGAGCAGCTTTAATGCTGGTGTGGTAGCTGTTATTGTACGAGAATTCCACAAGTGGCAGATGCTTTTCCCAGCTGTTGCCAAAGTCGATTACACATGCACGAAACATGTCTTCTAAGGTCTGAATAGTGCGCTCGGACTGTCCGTCCGTCTGAGGCTGATACGCTGTGCTCATGTCTAATCGTGAGCCAAAGGATTTGTGCATTGCTTGCCACAGCTCTGAAGTAAAACGTGCATCTCGATCTGAGATAATAGAGGTGGGCACCCCGTGCCTCGAAACAACTTCCTTGAGGTATATGTCTGCTAGAGTGGAGAACTTATCCGTTTCCTTGATAGCCAAGAAGTGAGCAGACTTTGTGAGTCGATCCACGATCACCCAAATAGTATCGTTACCTCTTTGAGATCTAGGTAGGCCGGTAACAAAATCCATGGAAATTTGCTCCCATTTCCATTGCGGTATCTCTGGTTGTTGGAGTAGGCCTGAGGGTTTCTGGTATTCAGACTTGACTCTCGCACAAGTCAAACACTTGCTGACGTAAGTTGCTATGTGGGCCTTCATGCTAGGCCACCAGTACGTGGTTTTGATGTCATGGTACATTTTATCCGAACCAGGGTGTACCGAGTAGCGAGACTTGTGTGCTTCATCCATCACAAGCTCTCGTAGGTTGCCGTAGAGTGGGACCCAAACGCGTCCCGTTACGTAGTAAGCACCGTCTTCCTTTTGTTCTAATCGTTGTCTTGAGCCACGTAGGGCTTCAGCCCTGATGTTTTCTGGTTTCAGTGCTTCTATCTGAGCAGCTCGTATCTGGGAGGGAAGACTAGAATGGATCGTGAGTTGCAAAGCTCGCACGTGCTTAGGCGCGGTGTCCTTTCGACTGAGGGCGTCAGCCACAACATTGGCCTTACCCGGGTGGTACCTGATTGAGCACTCGTAGTCGTTCAGTAGTTCGACCTATCGTCGTTGTCGCATATTCAGTTCCTTCTGCTTGAAGATATGCTCGAGGCTCCTGTGGTCGGTGTAGATGGCGCACTTGGTACCGTACAAGTAGTGTCGCCATAACTTAAGTGCGAAAACAACAGCTCCCAGCTCTAAGTCGTGCGTAGTGTAGTTCTTTTCATGAACTTTAAGCTGGCGTGAGGCGTAGGCTATAACCTTATCTCGTTGCATCAATACACAACCAAGACCTTGAATTGATGCGTCGCAGTAAACCACGAAGTCGTCTGTGCCTTCTGGCAATGAAAGGATAGGTGCGCTGCAAAGTCTATCCTTTAAGTGCTGAAATGCTAACTCCTGTGCATTTCCCCAACGATAAACAACGCCTTTCTACGTTAGCGAGGTGAGAGGCTGTGCGATCTTAGAGAAATCCTTTATGAATCTCCTGTAGTAACCTGCTAAACCCAAGAATTGGCGAATTTCCTTTGGTGTACGAGGTGCAGGCCAGTTCTTAATCGAATCTACCTTGGATGGATTAACGTGAATCCCATCCTTGTTTACCACGTGGCCTAGGAAATGGACTTCTCGAAGCCAGAAGTCGCATTTTGAGAACTTCGCGTAAAGCTGTTCTGTTCGAAGGAGTTCCAGAATAAGTCATAGATGTTGCTCGTGTTCCTCCTGACTCTTAGAATAGATCAGGATGTCGTCGATTAAGACTATAACGAACTTGTCCAGATAAGGCTTGCACATTCGGTTCATCAAGTCCATGAAAACCGCAGGTGCGTTTGTCAGCCCAAAAGGCATGACCAAAAACTCATAGTGCCCGTATCGAGTTCTGAAGGCCGTTTTGGAGACGTCCTCTTCTCGGACTCTCAGTTGGTGATATCCCGATCTCAAATCAATCTTTGAATAGTAGCTCGACCCTTGCAGCTGGTCGAACAAGTCGTCAATACGTGGTAGAGGATAACGATTCTTCACCGTCACCTTGTTGAGTTCCCGGTAGTCGATGCACATTCTGAAGGTACCGTCCTTCTTCTTCACAAACAGAACTGGAGCTCCCCAGGGCGATGAGCTAGGACGAATAAAACCCTTATCCAAGAGTTCTTGTAGTAGCGTAGAGAGTTCTTCCAACTCGGATGGGGCTAAACGATAAGGTGTACGAGCTATAGGCACAGCTCCAGGAGCTAGTTCAATCTGAAACTCGACTTGGCGATGAGGCGGAAGACCAGGTAATTCCTCAGGAAATACCTCAGAATAGTCGCGTACAACTGGAAAATCTTCTATCTTCTTCTCTTTCTCCGAGGTGCCAGTAACGAGAGCCAAAATGGCAGTGTGGCCCTTTCGCAAGCACTTCTGGGCCTTAAGGAGAGAGATGATGTTCTCGACAGCACCCCTCTTGTTGCCACGGATCATGAGAGGTTCACTACCGGAATCAGGAATACGAACAACCTTCTCGTTGCAAAGAATCTCTGCTCGGTGTTGGGATAACCAATCCATCCCAATGACAATGTCGAAATTACCCAAGACAATAGGAATGAGGTCGATAGAGAAGGTCTGGCTAGCAAGAACAAGTTTACAACTCTCGACTACGTGTGTGGCCTCTAAACTCTTACCGTTTGCTAGCTCTACAGTGTGCTTGTTGTTCAAAGGTGTTGGGATACGCTTAAGCATCTGACTAACTTCTAGTGACATGTAGCTAGTATCGGCACCCGAATCAAATAATACTGAAACATAAAAGTCGTCGAGAAGGAACTTACCCGCCACAACATTGGGGTCGTTCCTTGCTTCACCTTGGCCAATCACGAACGCCCGCCCCCTGGCTCCATTGTTGTTGTTGTTCCTGTTGTTATCATTCCCCTGATTATTGTTATTGTTGTTGTTGTTGTTGTTCTAGTTCCTGTTCAGTTGGGAACAATCTCTCTTGAAGTGGCCCTCAGCTCCACACTGAAAGTGTCACACCCTGGCTTTGCGGAAGCGTGGTTAATTTTTGGTGTGACTTCTTAATACCATAGCTTAACCATAACAAGCTATATGAATTTAAAAACCATGCAAGTCATCCATTAAGTTTTGAAAACCAAATACAGTACCATTGTTTTTAACATGCAACCATAACCTTGTTTAACAACATTACAAACTAGAACATAACATAAACGTGGTTTAAGGACTGTGTCTTGTCAAGGAAAGAGACACATCCCCTAAACCCTGATGACTCCATGACTAGTGCAGCGGAAAACGTTCCATACCGTGCCAGATCCGTTTAATTTCCTGAAATACATGTGAGTTGAAAAATCAACAATAATGTTGAGCGAGTTCATGTGCAAGTGAGTAAGTAAAAACACTTGTAAGTATAAAAGTTTCCTGGTATGTAGCAGTGTAAGAGGACTTGTGATCACCAATGGTTTGCAAGGCCATTAGCATGTCGTGAAATGCAAGTAGGAAGACACAACCCTAGCTGATTTTTGCGTTGGGCAACCAAGTCACTCCAGGTCCGTTGTGGTTAGCCTCAGAGAGGTCCGTTTGGCCTAGAGCTGGGCTCGCTACACCCAAATAGATCTACCGCTCGAGTCCCTCGGTGTTCTAACTACCCAGTTCACATGATCTAAACCTCCTTACGTAAATCATACCGTGTATAAAGTACTTGTAAACAAAGTAACATGTATTTCACCCCCGCGGTTAAGTAAACTGAAAACAGTTAGAGAAAAGGGGGACATGAACTCACAGTGAATGCGCGTCTCTACCAAGTGTCTCCAATACAGTAAGCTGTGCAACGACCTACAAGTGCTAATTCTATTAGACGGACGGCCGTGCCTTAGCTTTATAGTTTAAGTCTTTGGGGAAATAGTTAGACAACTATTCCGTGTTTATGTTCCGTGTACACTTGGTAGTTATATTTCTTCCCAAGGATGGGGGATACAATACATGTGCGTAAGTTACGTTTTGTCAATCTTGTGGTAATGTAATTACCGGTGTAACTTATATGTTTATGGAAGCGTTCGTAAAGTTTTGGGATCGTTAACGCTTGTAAATATTATTTTACTCTAAAATAATATTTATGTATTTTCACAAAATAAACATAAACAGTGTTGTGACAAATATACTTATCACGTTATTCTTTGTGAAAATCCCACCTCCGAATATTTAGTAAAATATAGTGTTGGCGAAATTTATGTTTCGAAAGTATGTTCAAAATAGTTCTAACACTTGTTGTGTAAAAAGTCTAAGTGTTAGGTTTTTAGGAAAATTTCGCCAGAGTTTCCTCTGTAACTGGAGGTGGCCACGCTTTCAAGCGTATCATTTTCTTTTAAACAAATCAATCCAACAATCTTCTTTATTCAATCAAACAATTTCCGACACAACAAACTAGTCGACAAGTATGTAAATTTGCATAATCGCATGAACTTGCAGTTTTTCCGAATCTATATTGTAAACACCCTTTATATATGTAGATCTTTATATAAAGTAACTTTAATCTTGTAGAAACCCCGTGTTTAAAGAAATCCGTCTTTACAACTTCTAGTAACAAGTGACAAATTTACTTCTTTGTCGGATCTCTTTGTTTCACAAGTGTTTACACACTTGTGGTTTATAAAACCATATTTATTAGTGTAAGATTCATCTTTTGAAAAATATGATTTCTTTAAAGTGTGGTCTTTCAAAAATACCACTTGCGGATGCGTAGATCCGCTAGTTTTAAACACCATTTTACCGGTTAAATCACTTTTACACATGTAATATATTTTCACACAAGTTCATGTCTCTAAAATGTGGTAGTGTTTCACCTTTAACCCTTGTATCTTTCAAAAACAAGCTTATGTGATGATACATGATTTTACAAAGTCGGGTTAAACGAAGATTCGAGCTACCACATTATAGATCGGGTCTAGATAAACACAAATTTCAAGTCCTACGACTTTTACACAAGTTATATGCTATTAACCACCATTTCTGTGATTTTAGTAGACTTTAAAGTTCCAAAACGCATGTTAACGATATTTCACCGATAAAATTCCTTTTAACCACTTTAGATGAGTGTAAAAACAAGTTTTAAGTGATATACCTCTAGCTCGGGGCTAGGGAAGAATCGTGACGAAAAACGCGTGGATAAAAGCTAACGGTTGAGGTCCTTCGTGTTCCGCTTGCACCAAAGCTCCTTATACGTGATCCTTGAGGTGTGTATGTTGTTGGAATGATGAGATCAAAGCTTGAAAGTATGGTGGTGGTGAGGGTGATGTTCGGCCGAGATGGAGGAGACAAGAGAGAGTAATGTGTTGTTTGTTTTGTTAAGTGATAATGATCTCTAGTAAACAAGTGTTATATATAGGCATGGTTAAGTGCATTGTCCATTGGTCACTATGTCTCTAAGATATTAGGCAACAATCCCTTACATAATCTTGGTTGTACTAGAGGTGTCCCCTCTAGTTACAAAGGGACCGAATCGGCCATGGGGGGGGGGTCCCTTGGTTCGATTTTAAGTAGTGGTTAGGATAAGGATTAGGTTAAGTTAAGTAATATAGGTGTTTAACTTAGTTAGTAGTATGTAGTATGTTTTAACGGGTGTTAGGGTAATCAGGGACCCTAACTGGCTCAGAAAAATAAAAATAGTGAAAATACTAATATTTTCATGTTCCGGGTAAAGTCCGGGTGTCCGGTTGGATAGTAATCCGTTAAAGTGTTACAAAAGACTTTAAAGTGTCGTTATTACATTTTTAGTGACACAATTTGTTTTCCCCGACACTTTAGAAAGTGTCTAGTAATATTTTCTCATTTTCTGGCACTTTACTAGTCAGCTAGAAGCTGGTTAAATTATTAAAGTGCTGTGTTTGGTACTTAAAGTACGTTCTGGCACATCCGAATCAGTGTATCTTATCCCCTAGAGACGCGGTAACACAACCCTTATATCCTACACTCACTACCAGTGTAGCCAAAATATATGAGGCTCTTAACAGGCCTGAGAGGCAGTGTCTGCCTGATGCTGGTTATATCAGCATGTTCACTGTGTATCCGTTAGTGCTACTGTGCTTTTTGTGCATCATGTTTGTCACTAGGGTTCAGTATGTAATTAATGTAGTGACAGCAAATAAAGTATGATGCAAGTAAGTGCATGTATCAGTATGCAGGTAGCAGTTTATCAGCTAGTTTCAATCAAGCACAGTAATTAAGCAGTAATTATTCATTAATTAAGTTGTACGGATACCTGGTTTAGTGCGGGTTGTCACATTCTCCCCCCGTTAAATAAATTTCGTCCCGAAATTTAAGTTCTGCTCGTAGAAGCAGGGTTCTTAGGAAATAAGTGGGGGTATTTCTCTTTCATCCGGTCCTCACGCTCCCAGGTGTATTCAGGACCATGTCTGGCATTCCAACGAACCTTGACGAGCTTGACACTGCTCCGGCGGGTCTTGTTAACTTTCCAATCCGTGACCTCAACAGGTTCTTCAACGAAGTGGAGCGTGTCGTCAATATGAATCTCGTCGATGGGAATGGCAACGTCAACTTGAGTTGGACTTTTCTTTAGATTGGATACATGAAATGTATCGTGAACGCCATTTAGTTCAGCGGGTAGGTCCAACTTGTATGTTACCGTCACAATTCTTTCTAGAATTCTAAAGGGACCAATGTAGCACGGATTTAACTTCCCACGCTTCCCAAAGCGTGCCACCCCCTTCCAGGGTGAAACTTTCAATAACACCATCTCTCCGACTTGGAAGTCAACATGCTTCCGGTTTGGATCAGCGTAGGCCTTTTGTCTGTGGCGAGCGGCTTCGATGCGTTTAAGTATTTGCGCAATCTTGTCTGTCGTCTCTTGGACGATCTCGGGACCAGCAAGCTGCCTATCACCTGCGTCAGACCAACATAGTGGTGATCGGCACTTGCGTCCGTATAGGGCCTCAAATGGCGCGACACCAATACTGGTGTGGTAGCTGTTGTTGTATGAAAATTCTACCAGAGGTAAGTGTTTATCCCAGCTACCTCCTAAATCCATAACACATGCCCTCAGCATGTCTTCCAACGTTTGTATCGTTCGCTCGCTCTGGCCGTCTGTTTGCGGATGGAACGCAGTGCTCAGATTCAATTGTGAGCCAAAAGATTCTTGGAAGGATTGCCATATCCTTGACACAAATCTTTCGTCTCTATCAGAGATGATCGAGAAAGGTACTCCATGACGTGCTACGATCTCTCTTAAATAAATTTCCGCAAGTTTACTAGTACTGTCTTTCTCCTTGATTGGCAGAAAGTGTGCGGATTTTGTAAGGCGGTCAACAATTACCCAAATCATATCATGGCCTCTTGGCGTTCTTGGCAATTTCGTAACAAAATCCATTGAGATTTGTTCCCACTTCCACTTGGGAATCTCAGGTTGTTGCAGAAGTCCCGAAGGCTTCTGGTATTCCGCCTTGACTTTAGCGCACGTTAAACATTTGCTCACGTAAACAGCAACGTCGCCTTTCATCCTAGGCCACCAATAGTAATTTTTGAGATCTTGGTACATCTTATCCGATCCAGGGTGGATAGAGTACCGTGACTTGTGCGCTTCGTTGAAAATAACTTCCCTTAATCCACCAAACAGAGGAACCCAAATCCTTTTCTCAAAACATAATGTTCCTTCCTCGTTTGGTACCAAAAGCTTCTCCATTCCACGGAGATATTCTTCCTCAAGGTTTCCCTCCTTGAGAGCTTCCTTTTGTGCAGCACGAATGCGCGAGGAAAGATCGGTTCGTATGATCATTTCCAAAGCTCTAACCCTTATGGGCTTGATTCTTTCTTTACGACTTAGGGCATTGGCGACTACATTCGCCTTCCCTGGATGATATTTTATCTCGCAGTCGTAGTCGTTTAGCAACGCAACCCATCGTTTTTGCCTCATATTCAACTCCTTCTGGTTGGATATATGCTGTAGGCTTTTGTGATCTGTGAAGATTGTGCACTTCGTATCATACAGGTAGTGTCTCCAGATCTTTAGTGCAAAAACCACTGCGCCAAGCTCTAAATCGTGTGTGGTATAGTTCTTTTCGTGCACTTTCAGTTGGCGTGATGCGTAAGCAATGACCTTTTGGCGTTGCATCAACACACAACCCAATCCCTGACGCGATGCGTCGCAGTATACCACAAAGTCATCAGTACCTTCTGGTAGAGCTAAGATTGGCGCGTTACAAAGCTTATCCTTTAATATCTGAAACGCTTCGTCCTGTTTGATTCCCCAATCAAACATCTTATCCTTCTGGATGAGGAGCGTCAAAGGTTGAGCGATTTTCGAAAAATCCTCGATGAACCTTCTATAGTAGCCAGCCAATCCCAAGAATTGCCGAATCTCGGTTGGCGTTGTAGGCGTTTCCCAATTCTTGATAGCCTCGATCTTTGTGGGATCAACATGAATTCCATCCCCATTAACCACATGTCCAAGAAACTGGACTTCGCGTAGCCAAAACTCGCACTTGGAGAATTTGGCATGCAACTGTTCCTTCTTTAGCAGCTCCAAAATAGCTCTTAGATGCTGTTTATGTTCAGCCTTCGTCTTTGAGTAAATCAGGATGTCGTTGATGAATACAATCACGAACTTGTCTAAGTATGGCTTGCAAACTCTATTCATTAGATCCATGAATACCGCAGGCGCGTTCGTCAAACCAAATGGCATAACGAGGAACTCGTAGTGTTCATAACGAGTTCGGAAGGCTGTTTTCGGGATACTTTCCTCCTGTATCCTTAATTGATGGTATCCAGATCGAAGATCGATCTTAGAGTAAAAGCTTGAACTTTGAAGTTGATCGAACAGATCGTCGATTCTTGGCAGAGGACATCTATCCTCGATCGTTAGCTTATTCAGTTCTCGGTAGTTGATGTTTATTGAAAATCATCGTCCTTCTTTTTGATGGGTAAAAGATGGGATTACCCCAAAAGGAAATTTTGGTCTGTTATCTTCCTTCTCTAACCATTGCTAACATTTCTCTGTCAGTCCTTGCATCTCCGAAAATGTAAGTTGCTATGATGCATCGGCTACGGGTGCAGTGCCCGGAATTAAGTCGACGCGGGATTTGACAAATCGTGAGGAGATGATTCCGGCAAGTCTTCGAGGTAGACTTCGGGGTATTCTCCAATCACAAGGATACCTTTGAGTTTTGGTTCTTCGACTTCCTTTTCCATAACATGAGCCAAGAATGCAACACATCCTTTGTGCGAGAATTTTTGGGTCTTCTTATAATCCGCAGGAGTGTATCCTGCTCCATGAGTCACGATCATTTCTTCGTTCGTTGTCGGGGCACGGATGGCAATCTCCGCACGGTTGTTCGTCAACAAGTCCATCACAATCATCACGTCGACGTCTTCCAAACTCAACTGGCAATAGATCTAGCGTAAATTTACGCTCTCCGGGTTCTATCGTGCCGATTCCAGTTACCGCGTTGGCTTCCACTAGCTTCCCCTAAGCCAGTTCTAATGGGTACTGGAATAACTACTTACTTGCTACGTAAACCACTTATGCCCTTGAATACTAGAATTTTGAATCGTAAAATTTGCAACAGTAGTTGGCAATACAGATGCATAATATTGAGTAATGTGGGACGTACCGCTATCCATGCTTGGATCTCTGGCGTGCCTCCCTAGCTCCGACGGGGAGCTTTCATCCTTGCGCCTGATTGTCTTCGGGCAATATCTTCTGAAGTGCTTTTTGCTTCCACAATTTAAACATCCTCGAGCACGCTTCTGTTCATCACTCATTCCGCCTTGACAATTATCATTGTCGTTGTCCCCTTCGTGATTCTTACTACAGTCTTGGCCCCCATTACTAAGTTCAGTATTTTGCCAACAAGTTTCCTTGACATGTCCCACCTTGCCACAGTTACCACAATTTCCATATTTGCATCGCCCGACATGATAACGTAAACAATTGTCGCACTTAGGTAGGATACCCTTGTAATCTTTTCCCTGTGGGCGACTTCCAAAACCACCACGGTTATTATCCTTATCCCCAAATCCTCCTTGGCCTCCTTGACCGGCAGGGGCCCAACAAGTGTCCTTCAAGTGACCACGTTTCCCACATACTTCGCATGTTTTCAGTCCACATTGGCCAGAATGATGACGCTGGCATGTGTTACACTTGGGCAGAGTGCCCATATAACCCTTTCCTTTGTTCTCATTATTCGTTCGGGTACCTTCAGTGAGCTTCCTTTTGTTCTTTCCGGATGACTCTACCTGAGTCTCCTTGTCAGGGTCTGCAAGTTTTTCTAGTCTAATTGCCTCCGTAGCGAGTGCCAAACCCATCTTACTTGCAGTATCAGTTGTTGGTGGCGTTGATGTTGTCATCAAGCTCAAGACTTGAGGCGCCAGTTCCCAAATGAATTGTTCCAATTTCTTCAGTTCTGGTTTTACCAGGTATGGAACAATTTGCGACAGATCATGAAGTCGTTGCACGTACTCCAACACCTTCGGACCTTTCATCATTAGGCTCCGAAATTCATCTTCCCACTTCTGGGTTTCCGTGTGGGGGCAATACTTCTTATGCATCATTCCTTTCAACTCATCCCAAGTTAGCGCGTATGCTGTAGTTAGGCCCATTATTCGAACCTGAAGATTCCACCATAATCGAGCTCCATCTTGAAACAACTCAGAAACGTATGGGACCTGTTGTTCTGGCGTACAGCCACTCATTCGAAAGATGGATTCCATACTTTCAATCCATTTTACAAAAGTTATGGCACCCCAGTGCCGTCGAACTTCGGAGGCTTGTAGTTGAAGAAGTGCCAGTAGGAACAACCGTTATTTTCTGAGGTACCTCTGATAGGTTCGGAGCGTAGGGCCTCGTGCTGTGCTATAGCTGCAGCAATTATCTCTTTCAGTTCTGCCTCAGAGGTGGGCATGCGCATTTCGCGTCTTGGCGGCATCTTCTAAAAGATGTTTCACATAGGTTAGGTCATAGCAAGTGAAATGTACGTATGCATTCAACAATACCAACACATAACATCTCATGTTATCAACAAGTCAATCACATAACCTCTTATGTTATAGGACATAAACAATTGATTGAACATCGCATGTGATGGGAATACTGCGATTGTATTGCCACAATTTGAGACCACAATGTAAAGCTTACAAGTACACCACTATATCATACTATATCAATGACTTAGTAGGGGACGACCCTAGACAAGTCGTGCGATCGCTGGACATGTTCAGGAGTCTCTGGTTCGTCCTTTCTCAAATTTCAGGACTTCACGTCAAGTTTCTGAATTTCCGTCCTAAAACAACATTTCTTCTCAATCGTTTCCTTGAGCTCGTCCCAGCTCAGTGTATAAGCAGCGTCTGTGCCAAGGGTCTGAACCTGGAGGTTCCATTAAGAGAGTGTGCCATCTAGGAATATCCCTGAGAGGTAGGTAACACTCTGTTGGGGCGAACAGTTACTCATTCTCAGAGTGGAGTCGGTCTTTTCGGACCAACGAACAAATGCAACGGTGCCTCCGGTTCCGACAAAGTTCAAAGGCTTGCAGTTCAGGAACTGTTTATAGGTGCAGCCAGTTGGAGGGTTATCTCCAGTAATGCCATCGTTGTACTTAGAGTGGAGGGCTTCATGTCGTGCATTTATCTGTGAGATGCGTTCTTGCAGCTCGTCTTCTGTCCTTGGCAACGTACTGGTGTTTGTGTCACGTCTGGGTGACATTCTCTTTTGACGAAATAGTGTGAAGCGGGTTGGACAACATTCCAATTTTCTATGAGGTATATATATAGCAACATAAGCCATCATGTAATCACCCAATTCCATACGCACATATACTCACTGTATGAGTGGGGAAGTAAATTTCTGAGCCTTTACATAGGCTTGCCAACTTGGCTTGTTGCTTGTAATAGAATGAACCCGAGGCTACATCGCCTTGGTCATTCGTGTTTAGGTTATTTCCTGCTGCATTGGTTATCATTAGCTTGGCCTGCAGAGTTCACCAGGATTCCTGTGCACTACAAATCGTTATTACGTGGGCCCCCGTAATAATAAATTGTCTTGCACAGTTACCCCAAATTTTCTCTCATCCAAGCAGATGATCAATCAAGGAGCAACAGCCGGTGCATTGGTATGAACAGGGTCATACTCCAATGCGGGGTCAGGAGCAACGCCTGGCTCAGGGGCCACGGCTAGCTTCGAATCAAAAACTCCATCTCAAAATCAGCTGGATCAACAATCACAGGGGCTACAGGATCCCCCAAGGGCTGGTCTAAGTGCATGAACTCAATGTCATGGTCTGGATCAACACCAGGCGGAAAAACAGAATTGTCCTCAAAATCGCGATCAAACTCAAAGCTGTGTGTGGGATCCGGTGTAGCTGATGATGCCCTATCAGTGTCGGCGTCGTGTAAGTGGTGCTGCATTCCCTGTATGTGCGAAGACGCGGATGTCAGAGACTCAAATGAGTCTGGGATAGGGGAATGAGTTTCCCCTACAGGAGCGTCCGTATGCAGTAGTCTAATGCTAGCAGCGAGAGGGCCTTGCCCTCAAGTGGGTCCTCCTCTTAATAGTTCGACATCGTCTTCAGAGGCAATGTCGGGGCATATCAACAACGAGGTAAGCGGCAAGGGGCACAGGAGCAGGGATCACTGCCAGTGGCAAATTCCCAACGAGATGGCCATCAGTAGGCTCTGCTACGACTTCAGGCAGTGCACAAAGGGCTGAAAGTCGTCATTGTCTGTGCCGGTAGTATCAGAAATGTACACCTCGTGCTTCGTTGAACTATGTCGTCTGATACTGTGGTCATGGGGTTCGTAGCGCCCATCTTTCTAGTACTTGATGAAAGCATAACGTTCGTAACACAAACACATATACGTATAATAATCAATCATATAATCAGTTAATCACATAAGTCACCAAGTAAGGTATCACATACTTCCCCTAGTCTTACTAGCCAATTTTATCCAGTCTACAAGACTGCTCTATCCTTCACTTAAACCAAACCTCGATCCTCCAGACCGATCCTCAGCCCTCCAAGCTGAGCCTTTTCTTCCTAGCCTTGCTAGCTCACTACCTTGGTCACCTAGACCAAGCCACGATCCTCCAGATCGATCCTATAATAAACCAACGTGCTCAACTACCTTAACCACCTCGATCCTCCAGACCGATCCTCAGCCCTCCAAGCTGAGCCTATAAATAAATAAAAATGTGCTCAACATTTGTTTGTAAAAAGTGTGGATCTGGACTTAAGTGGTATGCAGAAAAATGTTTTCGTGAGAGCCCTAGTGATCATAGTCTAGACTCGAGAAAGAATCCTAGTTCGCTATGATCAGAGCTCTGATACCAAGCTGTCACACCCTGGCTTTGCGGAAGCGTGGTTAATTTTTGGTGTGACTTCTTAATACCATAGCTTAACCATAACAAGCTATATGAATTTAAAAACCATGCAAGTCATCCATTAAGTTTTGAAAACCAAATACAGTACCATTGTTTTTAACATGCAACCATAACCTTGTTTAACAACATTACAAACTAGAACATAACATAAACGTGGTTTAAGGACTGTGTCTTGTCCAGGAAAGAGACACATCCCCTAAACCCTGATGACTCCATGACTAGTGCAGCGGAAAACGTTCCATACCGTGCCAGATCCGTTTAATTTCCTGAAATACATGTGAGTTGAAAAATCAACAATAATGTTGAGCGAGTTCATGTGCAAGTGAGTAAGTAAAAACACTTGTAAGTATAAAAGTTTCCTGGTATGTAGCAGTGTAAGAGGACTTGTGATCACCAATGGTTTGCAAGGCCATTAGCATGTCGTGAAATGCAAGTAGGAAGACACAACCCTAGCTGATTTTTGCGTTGGGCAACCAAGTCACTCCAGGTCCGTTGTGGTTAGCCTCAGAGAGGTCCGTTTGGCCTAGAGCTGGGCTCACTACACCCAAATAGATCTACCGCTCGAGTCCCTCGGTGTTCTAACTACCCAGTTCACATGATCTAAACCTCCTTACGTAAATCATACCGTGTATAAAGTACTTGTAAACAAAGTAACATGTATTTCACCCCCGCGGTTAAGTAAACTGAAAACAGTTAGAGAAAAGGGGGACATGAACTCACAGTGAATGCGCGTCTCTACCAAGTGTCTCCAATACAGTAAGCTGTGCAACGACCTACAAGTGCTAATTCTATTAGACGGACGGCCGTGCCTTAGCTTTATAGTTTAAGTCTTTGGGGAAATAGTTAGACAACTATTCCGTGTTTATGTTCCGTGTACACTTGGTAGTTATATTTCTTCCCAAGGATGGGGGATACAATACATGTGCGTAAGTTACGTTTTGTCAATCTTGTGGTAATGTAATTACCGGTGTAACTTATATGTTTATGGAAGCGTTCGTAAAGTTTTGGGATCGTTAACGCTTGTAAATATTATTTTACTCTAAAATAATATTTATGTATTTTCACAAAATAAACATAAACAGTGTTGTGACAAATATACTTATCACGTTATTCTTTGTGAAAATCCCACCTCCGAATATTTAGTAAAATATAGTGTTGGCGAAATTTATGTTTCGAAAGTATGTTCAAAATAGTTCTAACACTTGTTGTGTAAAAAGTCTAAGTGTTAGGTTTTTAGGAAAATTTCGCCAGAGTTTCCTCTGTAACTGGAGGTGGCCACGCTTTCAAGCGTATCATTTTCTTTTAAACAAATCAATCCAACAATCTTCTTTATTCAATCAAACAATTTCCGACACAACAAACTAGTCGACAAGTATGTAAATTTGCATAATCGCATGAACTTGCAGTTTTTCCGAATCTATATTGTAAACACCCTTTATATATGTAGATCTTTATATAAAGTAACTTTAATCTTGTAGAAACCCCGTGTTTAAAGAAATCCGTCTTTACAACTTCTAGTAACAAGTGACAAATTTACTTCTTTGTCGGATCTCTTTGTTTCACAAGTGTTTACACACTTGTGGTTTATAAAACCATATTTATTAGTGTAAGATTCATCTTTTGAAAAATATGATTTCTTTAAAGTGTGGTCTTTCAAAAATACCACTTGCGGATGCGTAGATCCGCTAGTTTTAAACACCATTTTACCGGTTAAATCACTTTTACACATGTAATATATTTTCACACAAGTTCATGTCTCTAAAATGTGGTAGTGTTTCACCTTTAACCCTTGTATCTTTCAAAAACAAGCTTATGTGATGATACATGATTTTACAAAGTCGGGTTAAACGAAGATTCGAGCTACCACATTATAGATCGGGTCTAGATAAACACAAATTTCAAGTCCTACGACTTTTACACAAGTTATATGCTATTAACCACCATTTCTGTGATTTTAGTAGACTTTAAAGTTCCAAAACGCATGTTAACGATATTTCACCGATAAAATTCCTTTTAACCACTTTAGATGAGTGTAAAAACAAGTTTTAAGTGATATACCTCTAGCTCGGGGCTAGGGAAGAATCGTGACGAAAAACGCGTGGATAAAAGCTAACGGTTGAGGTCCTTCGTGTTCCGCTTGCACCAAAGCTCCTTATACGTGATCCTTGAGGTGTGTATGTTGTTGGAATGATGAGATCAAAGCTTGAAAGTATGGTGGTGGTGAGGGTGATGTTCGGCCGAGATGGAGGAGACAAGAGAGAGTAATGTGTTGTTTGTTTTGTTAAGTGATAATGATCTCTAGTAAACAAGTGTTATATATAGGCATGGTTAAGTGCATTGTCCATTGGTCACTATGTCTCTAAGATATTAGGCAACAATCCCTTACATAATCTTGGTTGTACTAGAGGTGTCCCCTCTAGTTACAAAGGGACCGAATCGGCCATGGGGGGGGGGGGGGTCCCTTGGTTCGATTTTAAGTAGTGGTTAGGATAAGGATTAGGTTAAGTTAAGTAATATAGGTGTTTAACTTAGTTAGTAGTATGTAGTATGTTTTAACGGGTGTTAGGGTAATCAGGGACCCTAACTGGCTCAGAAAAATAAAAATAGTGAAAATACTAATATTTTCATGTTCCGGGTAAAGTCCGGGTGTCCGGTTGGATAGTAATCCGTTAAAGTGTTACAAAAGACTTTAAAGTGTCGTTATTACATTTTTAGTGACACAATTTGTTTTCCCCGACACTTTAGAAAGTGTCTAGTAATATTTTCTCATTTTCTGGCACTTTACTAGTCAGCTAGAAGCTGGTTAAATTATTAAAGTGCTGTGTTTGGTACTTAAAGTACGTTCTGGCACATCCGAATCAGTGTATCTTATCCCCTAGAGACGCGGTAACACAACCCTTATATCCTACACTCACTACCAGTGTAGCCAAAATATATGAGGCTCTTAACAGGCCTGAGAGGCAGTGTCTGCCTGATGCTGGTTATATCAGCATGTTCACTGTGTATCCGTTAGTGCTACTGTGCTTTTTGTGCATCATGTTTGTCACTAGGGTTCAGTATGTAATTAATGTAGTGACAGCAAATAAAGTATGATGCAAGTAAGTGCATGTATCAGTATGCAGGTAGCAGTTTATCAGCTAGTTTCAATCAAGCACAGTAATTAAGCAGTAATTATTCATTAATTAAGTTGTACGGATACCTGGTTTAGTGCGGGTTGTCACAGAAAGCACCCTTTGTTATCACCTTGCTGCCGCTGCTGGCGTTGATTCTGTTGAGTTTGCTGACGATTCTGATTGGCGGGATACAAGCTCCTGCAATCCTTTGCTGCGTGACCTGGCTTGTTGCACCGATGACAGTTACCCCTGGTGCATGGCCCGCTGCGGTGCAGGCTGCAGCGATTGCATTTGGGGTGATTCCCCTTGTACCCACCATAACCTTGACCACCAGATGATTGCTGACTAGGGTTCTTATAGTCATCAGTCCTTCTCTGCTGAGACTGGGACTGAACAGAAGTTGAACCTTTGCTTGAAGCTCCATCCCATTTCCTCTTGTTGTCACTAGGAACACCCGAAGTAGTTGCAGCGCCTATGCGCTTTGGTAACCTGTTCTGCTCCATCGCTTGATCCGTGAGACGGTGAGCCAATTGGACAAATTGCTGGATGGTGGCGAGGTTTGCTGAAGTCACATGACTTTGGATTTCTGGCACTAAGCCCTTGAGAAACAGTTCGATGCGTTTGATGGGAGGGTCTACCATAGTAGGACACAGTATTGCCAGTTCATTCGATCTCTTCACATAGGTTTCGATCTCTGACCCCGTCATCTTGAGGTTGAAAAACTCCACTTCCAGTTTGTGAATCTCATCACGACTGCAGTATTCTTCCTTGATCATTTCCTTAAAATTCTCCCATGGGGTGGCGTTGGCAGCAACCAACCCCAGCATTTGGACCTGAGCATTCCACCATGTGAGAGCTAAACCCTCAAGAGTACCGGTAGCATACTTCACCCTGCGCTCCTCAGGGCATTCGCACATTTCGAACACAGACTCTAGTTTCTCAAACCAGTGGAGGAGACCTACCGCTCCTTCAGTGCCGCTAAAAGTAGTGGGTCGGCAGTCCATAAAAGTTTTAAAGGTGCATACAGGTGGCTGAGCATGCTGACCTATTGCGGGTGAAAGAAAGACAGAGTTTAACACAAAGGTTGGTTCACGAGAGTAGGATTCTAAAGATCCTAGAATGAGTTTGGACTGCAGGATATACCTCCTGCGTGTGCAGCTGCAAGTGCTGCGGCAACTCGTTCGTTAATCAGAGCCGTCAACTGGGCTTGTGTCATGTTAACGCGTCCAGACATGATCTTCATATCAAGAGGAACGTGAGTGAGAGAGGTTCGCGAAAGTGCGATGACAGAAGGGAGTAAGCACACACGTGTTCAAGCAACAGTAGTTATACTAACCAAGCATGCCATGAGCAATGTACTATGTAACTAACAAGTAGGCAATACACACACATCATATCACCTAGGATGTCGAGCCTTGCATGTGGAGTGAAGCGTCGTTGTGGATCGTAGAGCACTGTACAGGTTATAGTCTGATTTTAATAAAACCTTTTCCTTTATTAAAACCAAGTTCACTATAACCAATGGCTCTGATACCAATCTGTCACACCCCCAAAATCCACCTGCGGAGTACTGCCGCTTGGAGGAGTGACTGACCAGGATCCAGCCACCAATCATATTGAACAAGCATATAAGTAGTTATAAAATCCTACCAATACAATTGGTGTGCAAACAAAACATAGTTTAAGTTGCAAGCGGAAGCATAAAGTTTAAAACCAAAACATAAGTTTAATTGTTTCAAAGTTTAACATGGCACACAGCTGTCCATGTCCCACAACGACTCTCTTCCATGCAAGCTCTAGCTAAGTACCTATTGACCTGCAAAGCATGTAGTAACGAGTCAACAACAAGTTGAGTGAGTTCACGGTTGGGTGTTTGTTTTAAGTTGTTTCAAAAACAGTTTCCTTTATCTGGCATCCTGTCGTGGGGGTTACCCCATAGTTAAAAACGTGACTTGTTTATTCCCGGTTACTCTGGCAATCCAGCCGTGGGGGCTACCCCGTGTTAGTTATCTGGCATTTCGGCCGTGGGGGCTACCCCATGTATCCACTAGACTCGTTACCATATCGACTGCTGACGGTAGTCATGTTTATGTGCCCTGAAACTGTCAATGTCTATCATCATTGACGTGCCCCAGATCCATTAGTTCACGCCGTCCTCTGCGGCACGGTGTGAGGTTTGTCAGACCTAAATAGCGCTATCTAACTAATGACCCGCTCGCCATTGGCCCAGCGATTAAGTCGATATAAAAAGGAGGGACTTCATGATAGAGTTTTGGTCTAGTACGAGTTTTCTGTCCATGAGGACGAGGAATTACATTCCTGAACCAATGCTGTCCTACCCAAGGAGGACGACGAACCCACGTTCCTTAACCCCATTCCCAACTCAGGGAATCCCATGCTTTGTAGAGGGTGTGAACTCACCTTGGTTTGCTCGGCAGTTACACAGAAAAGTCAATCAAGTTGTAAGTGGTCAACTACGTCCTAACATAGATACCATTCATGTCAGATTCAAACCAAATAGTGCACGTATCTTCTACACGTATTCATACACAAGTAACGATCATGGCATACACTTTTATCATGGCAGTTCAATAACACCTATGAGCCGAATAGTATCATGTATACAAGTAACAAAGCCCAAAGGTCCGGCCCAAATCACCTAAGCCCGTAACAGGGAGCAAGTCCGAGCAACGTGCACATGTATATGGTCTCGAGTCGAGACTGTGCGGTCTCGAGTTGCAGTTTACAAGTTCTCGAGTCGCAATCTGAGGAGGTCTCGGGTCACGCACGTACTGGTCTCGAGTCGCAACCGGACTCGCAACCATGGTCTCTAGTCATGCTGTGTGTTGATGAATTATGGTCTCGAGTCGAGACTAGGAGTTCTCGACTCGCAACCCATGTCGAAATCTGGGGTCTCGAATTGTTATGTGGTGTTCTCGAGTCGAGACCAAGGGTCTCGACAGACACATCTGCTGATCGCTGGTACATGTACTAAACCAATAGAATTTCATGTTCATGAGATAATGTACTATCCAATAACATTGCACTAACATGTCTCCTTGTCTAACCTTAACCGAAAATGGATCAAACACCTTAATTTCAAATATCACAACACATTCATATCATATTCAACAAGTTCTTCATTTATTCATCATGTTCATCAAATATTCATAACACAACAACCCTTATTCAAACACATTTTTGCATTTTTCAGACAAGAGTTATAATTCCTAAACTAGATAACAAGCTCATCTTGCAAACAAAACATTTGTTCTATAATCTCATACATAGAGTCGGATGATCATGAATAACCCTAAGCTTATCATTCTTTTGTTGTTCAAACTATTTGTTCAAATGTTATTCTACAAAAGTCATGTTTTCCTAAGCATGCATCATTTAATACAACAAGAACTCATTAAATCAAACCAACACTTTTGTCATGTTCAAACAATAGTTACGGTGCCTATTATCACATATTCCACACTTCAATCATGAATAAAACTTATCAAGCAAACATATTATCAAATAATCTTCATCATACCTCATCATCATCAACCGAAACATAAACACACAATATGAAACACTTACCGGTTCAAGTATGGGGTTCAAAGGTGTGTATGAAGCTTCCAAATGGGTGTGTGTGTGAGCCGATCCAAGAGCTCCTTATGGTTGTCGGTTGAATCCGAGAATGAAGGAGAAGAATGTTGTGGCTTAGGGTTTTAGTGAGGGAGAATGGAGAGTGTGTGTGTAGAGGAGTATGTGTGTTGTTTGCCCAACAATGACAAGTGTGGCTATCACTAAGGATTATATACTTGCTCCACAATGGTGCACCCTAATGGGTTTTCGGATGGATCAAATGGCCCGACCGGCCCAAATAGTTACACTACTCGAGACCGAGTGGTCTCGAGTTGGGTTCTTGTGTTTCGGGTGACATACATACAAGCATACATATAAACGTAACACATAATCACATAGGATGTTCACTTATCATTCATTAAATCAATAAGTCAATTAGTCACATAATGTTTCAAGTAGGTTACACTAAGATACACGAAAGGTTCTAAATTTCGAGTTGTCACAATCAAGGCCGATATGTTTCCTGCCCATATTTGCGCATGAATGTGTTGCAAATATTCATTACTTAGCAAACATCACACAAAAGAAAAACCCTAATCAACCCTACCCTTCTCTCATCATTTACGTACGGCAACAGGCGACCCCCCTCTCTCTCGAGACATCATTCTAGTAGATCAAGTGTGCGGTTAGTGAACCTTTAATTATGTTATTCCCTACTTGATGGTTTCTCTATGTGATTTTGATTAGCAAAAGTATGATGATATGTTGATTAATTATTGATTATGTTATATTTAATGATCCTGTTAATGTACGATCTTGATTTAGCAAATTATAAATGTATGTTGATGTTGTGTTTTTGTGTATATGAAATCCTATAGACCTTAATCTTTTATGTGAATCATATGGAATAAGGATCCTGTGAATTAGTTGGTAGCCTATTGTTACTCGACAATATGTAAGTACAAGTGTGAGTTGTAGTATTATAATAGTATGCATGGACTCGAAAGTTTGGATTAGTAAATTTAATGGTAATCTAATATTGTTAATAAGGTATCTTGTAGTTGATCTTGATATAATTGTGTTCGGACTTCATATATGAATTGGAGGATGTTTATGTTATGATAATTGTGGTGGTAGCTAGTTTAGGGGCTTTTGATGTTACTGACGATTATACCTAATAATCTATATACCATATGAATGAGTAACTTGGGCTAGGCATGTTGGGCCACTCTAGTTTAATAGATTGTGCATGAATCTGGTTGGGCCATTTCACATGAGAAACCAATCAATTGGTTCTTTGGGCCGCACCTTGACACCGGACCACAACCACACCCACTTGCATAATTAAAATTAAATCTGTTGGGCCGGTTTGTGTGGGTCAGGAGCTGAAACAGTAATCACACATGGGTTGCAGGCCGGGACGGGTTTGGGCCTGGGCCTCACACATCGGGTCTACGGGCCACGAGTGGTACATAAACTCATACATTTTTGTATGTTTGAAATGAGATGTTATGTGAACATTTGAAATGTGGTATGCGAAGCATAACTTTATATGTGTAGCACCTAGTATGCGAACATGCTTTAAATGATGGAATTTGTGCACGGTTAAGTGATATATCATGTCTGTTGATGAATGTATACTATGTGTGTAAATGTGATCAAACTGATTGATATTGGTACTCATGCTAGGACGTGTTTGATCCATTTGGAACAAGTAGTGTAATGTAGATAAACATACCGAGCAAACCGAGGTGAGTTCACACTTTTATAACGCATGGGATTCCTGGTGGGTTGGGAATGGGTTAAGAAGCTAAAACGAAACCTACATATTTACCTCTAACAGAATATGTACCTTCGTCCTCGGTTGGGATGGACGACTACATTTAACCGGCGTATTCTCGATTGGGTAGATTATGCACCTCCGTCCTCAGTTGGGAAGGACGACAACATATAACTTACTTGACAAAACTCTATCATGAAGTCCCTCATTTTTATATCGACTTAATCGCTGGGCCAATGGCGAGCGGGTCATTAGTTGATAGCGCTATTTGGGTTGACAAGCCTCACACCGTGCCGGTAGGATGGGCGTGTACTAATGGATCTGGGCACTTAGTCAATGATGATAGACATTGATGTAGGGCACAACTTCCTCAGTCAGTTGTCGATATGGTAACAGTCTAGTGGTTTACAACATGGGGTAGCCCCCACAGCACATGGTTTGGGAAACAAGGAACTGATTAACTACTGGTTTTCAAATGAACTTTTGGTTTTTGGAACAACTTTAAAATGGACAACCAACTGTGAACTCGCTCAACTTTATTGTTGATTCACTGTTACATGCCTTGCAGGCCTTTAGGTGCATATCGTTGGAACTTGCTGTCTGGGAGGCTGGAGTGGTCATGGGTCGAGATGCATGGGATAGCAACACAAGACTAATGGTTTTTACATGTGGTTTATAAACTCTTAACGAATGAATTATGCTTCCGCTGTATACTGTGAGTTAGTTATAACGTGTAACACTTAATGTTAATAAATGAAAGCTTTATTTAAATATACCTATGAGTTTAATGTAATTGGTGGCTAGATCTTGGTACGTCACACGCCTCGCGGGGGTTTCCGCATGTGGTATTTTCGCGGTGTGACATGTCGTCACATAATTGGATGGAAGTTTCGGGGTGTTACATCCTCACCCCCTTAAAGGAAATCTCGTCATCAAGATTTATTCAAAGAGATACGGGTATTACCATCTCATTTCGGATTCAACCTCTCAAGTGTATTCTGGTCCACGACATGAATCCCATTTCACCTTGACGAGGGAAACCATTTTCTTACGGAGATTTTTGACTTCACGATCCTCAATGGACAAAGGTTTTTCAATAAACCTTAAGCTCTCGTTAATTTGAACATCATGATGAGACATGACAAGTGCTTCATAAGCTAAGCACTTTTTCAGATTAGAGATATGGAATACATCATGGATTCCACTCAGCTATTCAGGTAGTTTAAGTCTGATATAGACTTGACACATTATGTTATTTCGAATGGTCCTATATATTTTGGGCTTAACTTACCCTTCTTTCCAAATCTCATTACGTCTTTCCAAGGCGAGACCTTGAGTATTACTTTGTCTCCGATTTGGAATTTAATAGCTCTTCCGCCTATCTCGGGCAGCCTTGAGGCTATCCCTGACTTGTACAATCTTTTCAGTTGTTTCAAGGACAATCTCAGGTCCAGAGAGCTGGCTTTCACCAACTTCAGCCCAACAAACGGGCGTTCTACACTTTTTGACGTTTAAAGCCTCAAAAGGTGCGGCTTTTATACCAGTGTGATAGCTATAATTATAAAAAAAATTCGATCAAGGGTAGATGTTCATCCCAGCTACCGCCCAAATCGATTGTGCATACGCGCAACATATGTTCCAAAGTTTGGATTGTATGTTCACTCTGCCCATCAGTTTGGGGGTGATAAGCCGTACTAAAGTTTAAGCGCGTACCAAGAGCTTGTTGGAAACTTTTCCAGAAATGCGAAGTGTATCTAGTATCTCTATCCGATACTATGGACAACGGTACTCTATGAAGAGCACAATATTGTCAACATACAACTTAGCTAGTTTGTCAGAGCTATAAGTTTCCTTTATAAGCAAAAAGTGAGCCGACTTAGTCAGTCTGTCAACTATGACCCATATCGTATCATTGCCACGACTGGTCTTGGGTAACTTGGTGATCAGATCCATCGTTACCATTTCCCACTTCCAAGTAGGAATCTCTAATGGTGTAGCAGACTAGATGGTCTTTGATGTTCGGCCTTAACTTGCGAACATGTTAAGCATTTTGGTACATGGGTGGCTATGGACTTTTTCATGCCCATCCACCAATAGTTCTTCTTCAGAACTTGGTACATCTTGTCCCCACCGAGATGTACCGAATATTTCGAGTTGTGTGATTCTTCAAGAATCGACTCTCTGATTCCTCCATAGGTGGGAACCCAGATTCTATCATTTAGCCTTTGAATTCCATCCTTTCCAGGTGTCAACTGTTCCACAGTTCCACCTAATCCCAGAGTCGGAGCATTCATCTCTAGCTGGGCTTTCTTCTAAGCTTCTAATAGCTTTTCAGTCAAGCTAGTACGTAGCTCAATTCTCCTGGAATTAACCCTAATTGGTTTAGCCATTTCTTTGTGGCTTAGAGCGTCCGCAACGACATTTGCCTTACCTGGATGGTAGCGAATCTCACATTCGTAATCATTCAAAGTTTCCATCCATCGGTGTTGTCTCATGTTAAGATCTTTCTGATTAAAGAGATGTTGGAGACTTTTATGGTCAGTATATATAATACACTTTGTGCCATACAAGTAATGTCTCCATAGCTTCAATGCAAACACCACTGCACCCAGTTCTAGATCATGGGTGGTGTAATTTCTTTCGTGTACCTTGAGCTGACGCGATGCATAGGCAATCACCTTGCCTCTCAGCATAAGCATGCAACCGATTCCGGTGTGCGAAGCATCACAGTACACGACAAAATCTTCTATCCCTTCAGGTAGGGTTAGAACGGGAGCATTGCTTAACTTCTGCTTTAGAATCTCAAAGGGTCCTTTCTGCTTTGGACCCTAGTCAAATTTCGCATTGTTTCGAGTCAGCACAGTCAAGGGAGTGGCGATTCGAGAAAAGTTCTCAATGAATCTTCTATAGTAGCCTTCCAATCCTAGGAAACTGCGGATCTCTGAAGGGGTTTTAGGTGCTTCCTAGTTCAAGATAGCTTTGATCTTGGCGGGATCCACTTGGATACCATGCTCACTGATCATGTGTCCTAAGAATTGGACTTTGCGGAGCCAGAACTCGCATTTGGAGAATTTAGTGTAGAGCTTATCCTGTTGTAGTAGTCCGATTATACATCGAAGATGTTTTTCATGATCATCCTTGCTACGTGAGTAGATAAGTACGTCGTCTATGAAGACGATAACAAACTTATCTAAGTACGGCTTGCAAAATTCTGTTCATGAGATCCATGAATGCTGCAAGTGCGTTTGTGAGCCCAAAAGGCATCCCAAAAAAACTCATAATGGTCGTATCTAGTTCGAAACGCAGCCTTCGGAACATCTTCACTTCGGACCTTTAATTGATGATAGCCAGATCTCAAATCAATCTTTGAGAAATAGTTGGCTCCCTGGAGTTGATCAAATAGATCATCGATCCTCAGCAAAGGATACCAATTGTTGATCGTTATCTTATTTAGCTTGCGGTAATGGATGCACATTCGCATCGAACCATCTTTCTTTTTGACAAATAGAATAGGAGCCCCCCAGGGCGAGGAACTCGGTTGTATAAAGCCCTTTTCTAAAAGTTCTTCAAGTTGCGCCTTCAACTCCTTCATCTTAGTGGGTGCTAGACGATACGGTGCTCTGGCTACAGGAGCTGATCCAAGCAGGATGTCGATTCTAAACTCGACTTGCCTATCCGGGGGCAGACTGGGTAGGTATTCAGGGAAAACCTCACGATACTCCGAGATAATGGGAATATCTTCAATCTTAGGCTTAGGCTCATCAATGGTCACCTGTTCCACACATCCTCTCTTTAAGCATCTGGACGCCTTAAGTAGGGAAGTTCCTTCAGGCAATCCATAATGTCGATCTCCTTGGATAGTGAGTGTATCACCAGACGGGGATTTAATTTCGAAAAGTTTCTTATCGCAGGAAATGCGGGCTTGGTTATTAGATAACCAATCCATGCCCAAGACTATATCGAATCCCGCAAGATTCATAGGCAATAGGTTAAAAGGAATAGATTGATTCTTGATAGATATAGCGCATCCGTCAAGAATCGTGAAAGCTACTTCTATACTGCCGTCGGAAATTTCGACCTCATATGTGACATCGAAGGTTCTTAAGGGTAGGTTTAGAAGTTTGCTAAACTTATGGTCAACGAAGCTTTTATCGGCTCCGGAATCAAATAAGACTCTAGCAAATATGTCATTAATGAGAAACGTACCCATAATGTCCTTGGCATCGTTCACTCCCTCCCGTGCTGTGAGCTGAAAGGCTCTAGCGTTGCCTTTCTTAGCATCAGCAACTTTGTTCTTTGCCTCAGTTGCATACTTAGGGCAATGAGTCTTGATGTGCCCCTTTTTCGCCACACCCATAGCAGGTGGTGTTCTTAAGATCCTTGCATTCATGGGATTTGTGGTCCATCTGCTTGCAGATGCCACAACCTTTGGGCTGGTTTAACAGGCACTTCCCAAAATGCCTTTTCCCACAGGTTTTGCATTCGGGCTTGACCTCAGCTGGCTTAGACTGGTTATAGTTCGAACCAGTCTTGCCCTTCTTAGAATCCCAGGCTGGGGGTGTCATCACGCTTTCTGACGTGTGTTGGTGTGAGTATATTTTTTAGTTATATTTTTAGCTCTTTTTTTAACTCACCGATTTCAAGTTTTAAATTTATAAAACACGATATTCTACTATCACTCTACACACACATTAGGGCAAGTTCACCCATTGCGGACGTAGTATAATGATGGCAAGATACCGAGGTTGTCCAAGGACACAAGAGCTTTTAATACCGGCTTATCGTCAACGTCTAGTCGAAACCAACTTTGAGAAAAGATTTTTAAACTAATAAAAAGATAAAAACAGAAAATAAAACAAAATAAAAATAGATAGATAGACAAGAAGGAATCACTTGGATCCGACTTATCTTTCATGTTCCCTTTCGATGATATCCGCACTTTGGGCATTTTAAAAGATTATCTAAGCTATAGTAGTAGGCCCCTCTTGTGAAGGCGACGTTACCCTCAACCTAGTGGTTTGAGTAAGCAAGGATACAATCCCACTAGGCTGGATTATTGAAAGACAATTAAGTAAGTTATTAATGCAAAATGTGGTGGGCCCCCTTCCAGGCAGCGATCACCCTCAACCCGTTGGTCTGAGTCAGCAGGGATACAGTCCTCGCGGGGTTGGTTTAAAGTTTTAATAGTAGTTTATGAATAAAGGATTTAAGTTGTTTCTTACTCTCAGTCGGGCCAGTCATTCCCGATCAGTCCATGGAGTAATACTAAGCTTAAACCAGGTTCTCGCAGGATCTATACACTGAACGAGACAA